>JAKRSK010008646.1:0-1200000 GCA_029891615.1 Natrix natrix natrix
TTCATGCCATGGTAGAACTTTCACCTCTCCCTTCCCAGCACCATGGATTCACGCAAGGTGTGTCTGAATACCTTTGTGAGCTGAAAGTCCACCTTTTGATGGTCTTCTCTCCCTTCTTTCTTCCTCAGGTTTGGATGGGAAGGCTTTCGTGTTCCACAAGCTTTCTGCCAACTCCTACATCCTCCTGAAGCCCAACCTAGATCAAGGCTTGCGACAGCTGACCCTTTGTCTCCGCTTCTTCATCGACTTGACCCGCAGCTTCTCCCTCTTCTCGGCGGCTTCCAGAGACCATGACAACGACAGAGAACCGGACAGAGAAGTGGATACTATAGTTTCCTTGCCTGGTGTAATTTGGTCATGGCGATGGTTCTTAGAACCGGACAGAGAAATAAATAATATAGTTTCCTTGCCTGGCGTAATTTGGCCATGGCGATGGTTCTTAGAACCGGACAGAGAAATAAATAATATAGTTTCCTTGCCTGGCGTAATTTGGCCATGGCGATGGTTCTTAGAACCGGACAGAGAAATAGATTTTATAGTTCCTTGCCTGAGGTGGCCATGGCGATGGTTCTTAGAACCGGACAGAGAAATAATATTATAGTTTCCTTGCCTGGCGTAATTTGGCCATGGCGATGGTTCTTAGAACCGGACAGAGAAATAGATATTATAGTTTCCTTGCCTGGCGTAATTTGGCCATGGCGATGGTTCTTAGAACCGGACAGAAAACCTCAACAGCCCATTTTAATGCTAGACATGGCTGTTGAAGGATTCTAGATTTTATAGATTTCCTTGCCTGGCGTAATTTGGCCATGGCGATGGTTCTTGGAGCTTGAGAAGGCCCCACACGGACAATTGCTTGCAGTTACATTTTCGTGCCCATGTTAGCCTGAGCTATCCTGGGCATTCTTTCTCAGCTGGCCCTGTATTCGCCCTTGTCCCCTCGCCACTGGTCAACTTTCCTTCCTCCCTGCTACGTGATCACGGCCAATTCCCCCAGGGAAACTTACTTCTGCCCAATTGGCATTGCAGGACAATTAAAGGCCAAGTCAATCCCTGTGCCGAGGGATCGGCCTCTGCCTTCTCGGTGGATGGCTGTGGCCTCGGGCACCGGAGAGGCAGGAGACAGAGCGATGGGATCTGGAGAGCCCCGCCGTGGAGGTCTGGCACCCTGCTTCTGCCATTGCTGCCCTGTCCTTTGCATTTAGCCCTGAACTCCACTTCCCACGCTGCAGGCCACCTTGCCCCCCCTCAAGGTCTCCTGTGCTGGGTTAGCGGTGTTTCAGGGCTACATGCAACGTTCAGAGCAGTAAAGGGAGACGTATGGTGCCAGCCCCCCACCTGTGGTCCTTTCCAGACCCCAACGCTCTGCCCCTTGCCTCTCCGGCACCCGAGGCCTCTACCATCCATTGAGAAGGCAGAGACTGATCGCTCGGCGCGGGTATTGGCTGGCATTTAGTTTTCCTGCACTGCGAATTGGTCATTATTAACTCTCCCTGGGTGTAAATCGGCTGTGATCATGCAGCTGTGGGGGAGGGAGGGAGGACAGTGGACCCCAGTGGCCAGGGATGGCCAATAATTGTCCAAGGTAGATCAGATGCTATGGGGGGCATGGGTGCGAAAATCTCGCTGCGTTCAATTGTCGTATTCCAGCCCATGAAGGGGAGTTGGTCTAATAATTGGTGATGCCAAATTCTGTATAAACATAAGACCCCCCCCCCTCATAGGCAGGGTGGATTCCTTCTCTTTTAGGTCCTTTTGAATTTGCAACTGTTTACTTAGCAACAATTGTTATTTGCCTTGTCAAAAGCCACTTACAACTCAATTATGGACAGTGTGCCACACAGACCCATGCTTGTCTCCTGACTGCATTTTGGGCACTTGGCAACCAGCTCATCTTTTCAGATGTCTGCAATGTCCTACAGTCACATGAGTGGCAATTTCTGATGGGATTTAGTGACCATTCAAAGTTCTTACAGTGCTTTTAAAAAAAGTAACCCTAACCTTGCCAGAACTTTAATTTTGAGGCTGGCTGCAAACCTGAATCTTGCCGTGGCATTATCTCATGGCCCAGACCATAATATCTCAGAGCTGCTTCTCCTTCTGTCTTCTTGGTTTGCTGCTTCTTTTGCTATCTTTGCAGACGGACCCCGGAAGGGTGTTTTGAGGACTCAAACGCAGGAGGAACCTTCTACACCGTTGAGAACGTCTCTCTACCTCAACCAAGACAGCCAAGCTACAGAAAGGACATCTCTGGCGGCCCTTCAAGCAACAGACTCCAGAAACCGGTGGCGATGCTGGGTGAAACGATGATGAAGAGGCGCCCGTTGCTTCATACAGTCCTTCTTGTGATCTTCTGCACCTCAGGAACCTTGACCAACACAGGTAAGACTTCATGCCATGGTAGAACTTTCACCTCACCTTCCCAGCACCATGGATTCACGCAAGGTGTGTCTGAATACCTTTGTGAGCTGAAAGTCCACCTTTTGATGGTCTTCTCTCCCTTCTTTCTTCCTCAGGTTTGGATGGGAAGGCTTTCGTGTTCCACAAGCTTTCTGCCAACTCCTACCACCTCCTGAAGCCCAACCTCGATCAATGCTTGCGACAGCTGACCCTTTGTCTCCGCTTCTTCATCGACTTGACCCGCAGCTTCTCCCTCTTCTCGGCGGCTTCCAGAGACCATGACAACGACAGAGAACAGGACAGAGAAATAGATATTATAGTTTCCTTGCCTGGCGTAATTTGGCCATGGCAATGGTTCTTAGAACCGGACAGAGAAATAGATACTATAGTTTCCTTGCCTGGCGTAATTTGGCCATGGCGATGGTTCTTAGAACCGGACAGAAAACCTCAACAGCCCATTTTAATGCTAGGCATGGCTGTTGAAGGATTATAGATTTTATAGATTTCCTTGCCTGGCGTAATTTGGCCATGGCGATGGTTCTTGGAGCTTGAGAAGGCCCCACACGGACAATTGCTTGCAGTTACATTTTCGTGCCCATGTTAGCCTGAGCTATCCTGGGCATTCTTTCTCAGCTGGCCCTGTATTCGCCCTTGTCCCCTCGCCACTGGTCAACTTTCCTTCCTCCCTGCTACGTGATCACGGCCAATTCCCCCAGGGAAACTTACTTCTGCCCAATTGGCATTGCAGGACAATTAAAGGCCAAGTCAATCCCTGTGCCGAGGGATCGGCCTCTGCCTTCTCGGTGGATGGCTGTGGCCTCGGGCACCGGAGAGGCAGGAGACAGAGCGATGGGATCTGGAGAGCCCCGCCGGTGGAGGTCTGGCACCCTGCTTCTGCCATTGCTGCCCTGTCCTTTGCATTTAGCCCTGAACTCCACTTCCCACGCTGCAGGCCACCTTGCCCCCCCTCAAGGTCTCCTGTGCTGGGTTAGCGGTGTTTCAGGGCTACATGCAACGTTCAGAGCAGTAAAGGGAGACGTATGGTGCCAGCCCCCCACCTGTGGTCCTTTCCAGACCCCAACGCTCTGCCCCTTGCCTCTCCGGCACCCGAGGCCTCTACCATCCATTGAGAAGGCAGAGACTGATCGCTCGGCGCGGGTATTGGCTGGCATTTAGTTTTCCTGCACTGCGAATTGGTCATTATTAACTCTCCCTGGGTGTAAATCGGCTGTGATCATGCAGCTGTGGGGGAGGGAGGGAGGACAGTGGACCCCAGTGGCCAGGGATGGCCAATAATTGCCCAAGCTAGATCAGATGCTATGGGGGGCATGGGTGCGAAAATCTCGCTGCGTTCAATTGTCCCATTCCAGCCCATGAAGGGGAGTTGGTCTAATAATTGGTGATGCCAAATTCTGTATAAACATAAGACCCCCCCCCCCTCATAGGCAGGGTGGATTCCTTCTCTTTTAGGTCCTTTTGAATTTGCAACTGTTTACTTAGCAACAATTGTTATTTGCCTTGTCAAAAGCCACTTACAACTCAATTATGGACAGTGTGCCACACAGACCCATGCTTGTCTCCTGACTGCATTTTGGGCACTTGGCAACCAGCTCATCTTTTCAGATGTCTGCAATGTCCTACAGTCACATGAGTGGCAATTTTTGATGGGATTTAGTGACCATTCAAAGTTCTTACAGTGGTTTTAAAAAAAGTAACCCTAACCTTGCCAGAACTTTAATTTTGAGGCTGGCTGCAAACCTGAATCTTGCCGTGGCATTATCTCATGGCCCAGACCATAATATCTCAGAGCTGCTTCTCCTTTTGTCTTCCTGGTTTGCTGCTTCTTTTGCTTTCTTTGCAGACGGACCCCGGAAGGGTGTTTTGAGGACTCAAACGCAGGAGGAACCTTCTACACCGTTGAGAACGTCTCTCTACCTCAACCAAGACAGCCAAGCTACAGAAAGGACATCTCTGGCGGCCCTTCAAGCAACAGACTCCAGAAACCGGTGGCGATGCTGGGTGAAACGATGACGAAGAGGCGCCCGTTGCTTCATACAGTCCTTCTTGTGATCTTCTGCATCTCAGGAACCTTGACCAACACAGGTAAGACTTCATGCCATGGTAGAACTTTCACCTCACCTTCCCAGCACCATGGATTCACGCAAGGTGTGTCTGAATACCTTTCTGAGCTGAAAGTCCACCTTTTGATGGTCTTCTCTCCCTTCTTTCTTCCTCAGGTTTGGATGGGAAGGCTTTCGTGTTCCGCAAGCTTTCTGCCTACTCCTACATCCTCCTGAAGCCCAACCTAGATCAAGGCTTGCGACAGCTGACCCTTTGTCTCCGCTTCTTCATCGACTTGACCCGCAGCTTCTCCCTCTTCTCGGCGGCTTCCAGAGACCATGACAACGACAGAGAACCGGACAGAGAAATAAATAATATAGTTTCCTTCCCTGGTGTAATTTGGCCATGGCGATGGTTCTTAGAACCGGACAGAGAAATAGATATTATAGTTTCCTTGCCTGGCGTAATTTGGCCATGGCGATGGTTCTTAGAACCGGACAGAAAACCTCAACGGCCCATTTTAATGCTAGACATGGCTGTTGAAGGATTCTAGATTTTATAGATTTCCTTGCCTGGCGTAATTTGGCCATGGCGATGGTTCTTGGAGCTTGAGAAGGCCCCACACGGACAATTGCTTGCAGTTACATTTTCGTGCCCATGTTAGCCTGAGCTATCCTGGGCATTCTTTCTCAGCTGGCCCTGTATTCGCCCTTGTCCCCTCGCCACTGGTCAACTTTCCTTCCTCCCTGCTACGTGATCACGGCCAATTCCCCCAGGGAAACTTACTTCTGCCGAATTGGCATTGCAGGACAATTAAAGGCCAAGTCAATCCCTGTGCCGAGGGATCGGCCTCTGCCTTCTCGGTGGATGGCTGTGGCCTCGGGCACCGGAGAGGCAGGAGACAGAGCGATGGGATCTGGAGAGCCCCGCCGGTGGAGGTCTGGCACCCTGCTTCTGCCATTGCTGCCCTGTCCTTTGCATTTAGCCCTGAACTCCACTTCCCACGCTGCAGGCCACCTTGCCCCCCCTCAAGGTCTCCTGTGCTGGGTTAGCGGTGTTTCAGGGCTACATGCAACGTTCAGAGCAGTAAAGGGAGACGTATGGTGCCAGCCCCCCACCTGTGGTCCTTTCCAGACCGCAACGCTCTGCCCCTTGCCTCTCCGGCACCCGAGGCCTCTACCATCCATTGAGAAGGCAGAGACTGATCGCTCGGCGCGGGTATTGGCTGGCATTTAGTTTTCCTGCACTGCGAATTGGTCATTATTAACTCTCCCTGGGTGTAAATCGGCTGTGATCATGCAGCTGTGGGGGAGGGAGGGAGGACAGTGGACCCCAGTGGCCAGGGATGGCCAATAATTGCCCAAGCTAGGTCAGATGCTATGGGGGGCATGGGTGCGAAAATCTCGCTGCTTTCAATTGTCCCATTCCAGCCCATGAAGGGGAGTTGGTCTAATAATTGGTGATGCCAAATTCTGTATAAACATAAGACCCCCCCCCCCCCCTCATAGGCAGGGTGGATTCCCTTCTCTTTTAGGTCCTTTTGAATTTGCAACTGTTTACTTAGCAACAATTGTTATTTGCCTTGTCAAAAGCCACAACCGCGAACACTGGCAAAAGGGATTGCTTGTAATTTTCAAGTACTTATTTGCAAAGATGCATGCTTGTTATTGTTTCTACTGAAAATAGATTCTTTTTAACCAGTATTATGCGGAAAAAGTACCTTGTTCTATTCCCACACCCTTTAACTTCCATTGCAGTGAGAAAAAAATATAGGTTATCATTATGAGGAAATACTCTTTTTTTATTAAGAGTTTTTATTTTTAGACAGAAATAGATGAAACATAAAATATAAAACCATCTTCAGTTACATACAGCGTGTCGATTGGTTACAAGTTTTTTGTGCATCCTTTCCATAGTCCTCACTTACAATTTATATTAAAATCACATATCAATGAAATATATATGTATGCATTATTATCATTGTATGTCATTTATTTGATTATTATTCCTTCATTTTAAATGAGATATTCTAGATACTGAATTCATTTATATTGTAACAATTCACTACATCATCTTAAATCTATCCAATAATAATGTATCTTTATATTGTATCATTCTATAATTCTTGTATTATAAAATTGTTTCTACTGAAAATAGATACTTTTTAACCAGTATTAGGCGGAAAAAGTACCTTGTTCTATTCCCACACTCCATCCTTTACTTTCAATGCAGTGAGAAAAAATATATAGGTTATCATTATGAGGAAATACTCTTGAGGGACCCAAATTTGAATTTTTAATCCTTACCTTGAACTAGGAAGATTGGTGCATTTTGTTGAGCTTTGCTCTGTGTGGTTCCTTACAGGGCCAGTTTTTCCTTTCAATATAAGAATCTCCCCCCCCCCCCCCCCAAACAGGTCTGTAAACCTTTGGACTTTTCATACTTCAATTCACAGGAAACGTTCTGAATTGTGTCTTTATGTGTGTTTAAAATCCTGCCTATTTTGATCAGTAATATTGTTATAGGGGTGTGTGTGGAGAGGTAATTTAGTATTTCTGTTGTAAAAAGAGGGATTTTTTTTTGTCCTTTCAATTTCTGGTTTTTTTTTCTCAGGCTGTGCCAAATGGATAAATCTCATTTTTTTTCCTGTCCGCTGACAAATTCTGTAAGAAATAAATTACCATATATACCCTTTGGCGTTTGGTGTTTAGACATACTTTCTATAACTCCTGGTTCACTGTGTCTTCTAAACAAATGAAAACAGACTCACAACCTCACTGGAAAATGAGCTTCTGTCCTACAAGATCTTCTATAATAAATCCTGCTGTGCTTACTTTCCCTTGTTGTGTTTTCATTTTTGTTTCCATTGGTATGTCAAAAATATTTTATTAGAAATATATTCTCATGATGATGCAAAATGGACCACTGGAGCAGAGGTGGGTATTCAACAGGTTCTGACCCGTTCTGGAGGAACCGGTAGTGGAAATTTTGAGTAGCTCGGAGAACCGGCCAGTACCACCTCTGGTTGGCCCTGCCCCCCATCTATTTTTTGTACACACAAAAGTTTGGACCTTGAGTTTATATCTATTGTTTGCCCGTGTGTTATTGCGATTGAAGCTGAAGAAGTCATTGACAGGTAGGACATTGTAGCAGGCAATCCCTGCAACCAACCAGCCTATAAAACAGCCAGCTATCTGCCAGCCCTGCGAGGTAGACCACAGAGGAGAAACGAGCAGATAGCAATTTGATTTTATTGTGAAGCTACATTAACAGAATTTGGCAAGGCTGCAGGGACGTCTCCTCTGTTGTCTTTACACCCTAAGAAACTAAGGGATAACTTTTCCTGTTTACTTTTTCTACCTGCCTACCTACCTCCATCTGCATCTTTGTCTTCTCTGTGTGTGTCTTCTATCTATCTATCTATCTATCTATCTATCTATCTATCTATCTATCTTATTCTACCCATTATTCAATCATCCAGTCTCATTCATTCATTCTATCTATCATCTATCTAATTCTATCTCTTATTCTACCCATTATTCAATCATCCACTCTCATTCATTCATTCTTATCTATCATCTATCTAATTCTATCTGTTATTCTACCCATTATTCAATCATCCTCTATTCTATCTATTTATCTATCTATCTATCTATCTATCTATCTATCTATCTATCTACCTACCTATCATCTTATTCTATCTTATTCTACCCATTATTCAATCATCCACTCTCATTCATTCATTCTTATCTATCATCTATCTAATTCTATCTCTTATTCTACCCATTATTCAATCATCCTCTATTCTATCTATCTATTTATCTATTAGGGCATTAATCCCCCTCAGCCCCCACCCTGCAAAGCTAGTTAATGGGATCTGGTCCAAATTATTTCCTATGGGGTGTGTGTGTGGTGTGTAAAAATAAATCATTTTATTTTATTTATTAAATTTTCACATTTTTCTTTAAACAATGAGTATTTTGAGGGGTGGGGGGAAACCTGTTGCAAGAAGGGATGATCCCTAGCCACCACCCCCACCACCCTGGAAGTGGCTGATGGGACTTGTCATCCAAGCCATCCCCAGCACAGGTAGTTCTCGAGCTACGACCACAATTGGCCCAAAATTTATGTTGCTAAGTGAAACATGGTTTTCAATGCCGCCATTGTAAGGCTGGAGGGGGGGAAACTAAAGGTACCTCTCAAGCAAAAGGGGTGAGCACTGGCTGGCCGGCGGATGGGATTTGTAGTCCAAAGGGTTCCCAGAGGGGATGAAACCTAGAGAAGGCATTACACTATGAATACTATGTATTGTGATAATGTGATAATACCACTTTATAAGGCCTCGGTAAGGCCACACTTGGTGCAGAGAAGAGCAACAAAGATGATTAGGGGACTGGAGGCTAAAACATATGAAGAACGGTTGCAGGAACTGGGGATGTTTAGCTTAAGAGAAAGAAGGACCAGGGGAGACATGGTAGCAGCCTTCCAATATCTCAGGGCTGCCACAAAGAAGAGGGAGTCAAGCTATTCTCCAAAGCACCTGAAGGGAGGACAAGAAGCAATGGGTGGAAACTAATCAAGGAGAGAAGCAACTTAGAACTGAGGAGAAACTTCCTGACAGTTAGAACAATTAATCAGTGGAACAGAAGTTGCCTCCAGAAGTTGTGAATGCCCCAACACTGGAAGTTTTCAAGAAGAGGTTGGATAGCCATTTGTCTGAAAGGGTATAGGGTTTCCTGCCTAGGCAGGGGGTTGGACTAGAAGACCTCCAAGGTCCCTTCCAACTCTGCTATTGTATTGTATTGTATTATAAAATGGACAGTGCTTTATATTTATGTCTGAGGTGTGTAGATAGACAGACAGACAGACAGATAGACAGGACAGACAGATGATATAAAAGACAGATAAATGATAGACAAATAGATGATAGATAGATGGATGGATGGATGGATGGATGGAATAGATAAAATAGATTACACAGATCAGATATTCTTTTTTTATTATGTTTTTATTGTACATTTTCCTTTATTCTACATCACAATTTCAATTTTGCAACAGCGCTATACTGTTGTATCAAGTCCTTTTGAAATATACACACCGTGTTATACACCCTAATCGTAACCGTTATTAATCATATAATATGATCTCCTTTTAAATACATGACATTGTACATTATTTATATAGTTGTGCCATAACACGCTATACCTTTATCACTCTATACAAACAGATGGGACACCTACAGAGAAAATGGTAATTAAAAAAAATAGAGTGTGCCTAACGATGTAACTTAATTTGTTAATTCTTCTTTCATTATTTTTTTTAATCTCTGCACCCATTATCTAGGCATTTATGCAACATTATTCATACAATCCTTTAGAGAAACAGACTATTCCTCAAGCCTGTATAAATGCCTGGATAATAGGTGCAAGAGATTAAAAAATAAAGAATGAAAGATTAAATAATTAGAAACAGAGAGAAAGATATACCAAGGAATATATATTGTACAGTGTTATCGAACTATAAACCACGATGGATTAAAATGTATAGATTAGATATTCTTCTGAGAGGAGACAACAGAATTTCATTTTTAAGGCAGGCCCAAAAAAGAGGCACGCGCACAGACACGTGATTGCCTCCAATCGCCCTCACCTGTGAGGCGGTGGCACACCTGAGGAGCCACGTGCCTTTCCCGCCAAAAGTCCACTTCGGCTGCGATTGGCTGCTTTGGAAAGCCGTCCTTCGGATTGGCTGAGCGGCCTCTCATTCTCCTTCCCCCCCCCCCCGCCTCCTCCTCCTCCGAGGGCGGGTTCCTCGGGCTGAGGGGGAAAAAACGCCATACGTGCCGCAGCCGCCCCGTCTCTTTTTTTTCCTGCCCTCGAAAGAGACGACGCTGCGGGCCGCGGGGAGAGCAAACCTCCCCTCTCCCTGCGGCTTCGCAGATTAGACCGTGAGGTGGCCTCTTGCACGCGGAGGTAACCAGGGCTTGAGGCTCTTAGACGTGGTGGGATGCTGAGGGGGAGTTAAGGAATAGCCTATTCTCGGGCAGTAAGGACGGCGCCCGAGGTGAATTTAGCCCATTCTCGGGGAGTAAGGACGGCGCCTGAAGTAATTTTAGCCTCGTCTCGGGGAGTAAGGACGGCGCCTGAATTGAATTTAGCCTCTTCTGAGCGAGTAAGGACGGCGCCTGAAGCAATTTTAGCCTACTTTTAGGGAGTAGGGACGGCGCCTGAGGTGATTTAAACCAGGGTGTATATATCCTCAGGAGTAACGGTATAGGGTTCCCTGCCTAGGCAAGGGGTTGGACTAGAAGACCTCCAGGGTCCCTTCCAACTCTACTATTGTATTGTAAAACGCCAGTGGTGGCTGGGGTAATACCTCAAGGGGGTATTTAAAAGACTCCCAACGCCACAGCTCCCCTATGGTGAGCTACCTCGGTCTCACTTTCCCTCAGGGAAATAAGGCAAACGTCTGGGTCCAAAAGAATTTAAACCAAGGCTCGGGGTTTTAGGAGTTAAAATGGTGGAACTAGGCAGAATCTGAGATAATCTCAGCTGTGTCCTGTTCACCCCAGACAAGGAACCGTTAAAAGTAGCTTTAGAAAGAGGAATACAGCTGAGGCAATTTTAACCAGGTGCAGTTAAAAGGGCTAAACTACCACAGGTGAATGTAAGTGTTAAAATTAGCTTAAAGGCAAAATTGCTTCAGTCCCTGCAGGTGACCTGACTTTGTTTAATAAATTTAAACCTTTGGGACCTGAGAAAAGAAATTCTAGCCCAGTTTCAAGTCCTTAAAAGAAAACATGCAGAGGACTAGTTACTTAAAGTAACTAAATGTGTAAAAATGAACTAAAATTACTTCGGGTCCAGGAGTTCACCTTGCTTTCTTGAAATAGTCCAATCTTGTGGCCTAAGGTAATTTTTAGCCAATAGTTTAATTTTTTAGAATAAAATACTAGTGGAACCCGAGGTAATCTCAACTATGTCCTTTTAAAAAGGACCAACCACCACAGGGAAATTATAATTAAAAATTACCTTAGGAGCTGACCTTGCTTTCAGGAATAAAGTGAATTTTTAGGATGGGGTAATTTAAGTCAAGGCTCAAATTCTTAAATTCCTTGGCCAAATAAAGTATACATAAACCTGTGGATGGCTGACTACTTCAAGTAAAGGCAAAAGTTTAAAATTAGTTCAAGTCCAGGAACTGACCTTGTTCTTAGAAATAGTCAATTCTTGAGACTTGAGATAATTCTAGCCAAGGCTCAAGTCCTTAAAACATGTAGAGGACTAGCTACTTCAAGGCAAAAGTTACCTAAAATTGCATCAGGTCTGGCAACTGACTTGACTTTCTTGCAGGGAAGGTAAACTCTCAGGGCCTAAAGCAATTTTTAGGGATGCCTTCCAGTTCCTGGAGAGTAAGAGAAACTCCTGGAACTGGAGGCCATGTCTTTGGGAACAGTAAAAGCCAGTGGTTTGTGGTATTCTCAAGGGCACAACCTTCCAATTCATTGTATCTTGCCTTCTTTCACTCTTAGGATAGAGAACATAAAAGCAGCTTTGTAAAATTGGTGAATTGGTTTTCTAGTCTCTGAACATCAGGTGGTCATTTGGTGATGTTTATTTCTTGTTATTTCACAGGCTCTCTACACGAAGGGAATCGCCACAGACAAGCAGTCGAAGACATCAAAGCTAAGTCAGAGGTTTATTAACTTTTCAGTGGTGGGTTTAACCAAGAGGCCTGACAGGTACTATCGGCAACATGTTTGTTTATTACTGCAAAAACCTTTGGGGCTTGCTATAAAGCTTACCCTAAGGCTGTGATGGCAAGCCTACGGCATGCGTGTGCGAAGCGGCATGCGGAGCCATGTCTCCTGGCATGTGTGGTGTTGGCCATTCCTCTTGGGTTTCTGGTGCACATGCACGCATGACAATCAGCTGGCCTTTGTGCGTGTGGCACTGCCGGAAACTGGAAGAGCCGGGGTTCCGCTTTCCGGCGTGAGCATGCACACTGGTCAGCTGACCACAAACCCGTAATCGGAAGTCTAGCTGGCTGATGCACCTGCGCCTGCTGGAAACCAGTAGAGGAACAGGCGATGCCACACATGTCAAGTGGCATGGCTCCGCATGGCACTTTAGGCACGCATACCATAGTTTTGCAGAGGTTGCGCCCTAAGGCATGCTTTAGTTTTTTTTGGGGGGGGGGAATGCAAAGTAATGTTAACAAAAGTAAAACATATAAACAATTTCTGATGTGAGATCATTTTAGCCACTGGCTGTGGTAGAACCAGACCCCCCCCCCACAAGCATTCCCCATATCAATGCAGTGTGGGGATAGGGGTGATGGCCCCCATGTGGAGGTCATTCAATCCCTGAACACCCACACTAAGAGACTCATACTGGGATTTCCACTGGGTGACCCTTTCAGTCCCTCAGCGAGCTGCGAGGGCGAATCAACCTGGAGGAGTCAACGGGCGCTCAGCCGCAAGCCTCCTCCAGTCCCTGAGGACCCCCTCCGTACTCCGACTGGAAGGGGATCCTTCTGGATCACCCCCCTCCCACCTTCTCATTTTGAGAAAGAAGGCCACAGTACCAGTCAGACTTCTTACAGCTGAAAGGGATGAATAGGTATAGAAAGGAGAAGATTTGCGGCTTGCAGTTTGAGAGGTCCTTAGTGTTGAGCTTGGTAGTTTCTTTTGTAGAGGCTTTATATTATTTAGGGAATATCAGTGCTGTTAAAAATGGTCTTTAGAGATTCTTTGATTGGACTACTTGTTGATTGGTGTTATTTGCTGTTCAGGAGGTGTTTTGGTCCTCTTGATTCCTTTTGGGCTACTGACGGTTAACTTGTCAGAGTGCCAGGCGTTTAGAAATTTCATAAGGTTGAGTGTCTTGACACTAAGGAGTTTTCCCATTGTAGTTTGATTCGGTTGGTGCTATGATTGATAACAGATTTTATACTTTTCTCCACAGGTTATAGTTTTCCTGCCTGGCGTAATTTGGCCATGGCGATGGTTCTAAGAACCAGACAGAAAACCTCAACGGCCTATTTTAATGCTAGATGTGGCTGTTGAAGGATTCTAGATTTTATAGTTTCCTTGCCTGGCGTAATTTGGCCATGGCGATGGTTCTTAGAACCGGACAGAGAAATAGATATTATAGTTTCCTTGCCTGGCGTAATTTGGCCATGGCGTTGGTTCTTAGAACCGGAAGGAGAAATAGATATTATAGTTTCCTTGCCTGGCGTAATTTGGCCATGGCGTTGATTCTTAGAACCGGAAGGAGAAATAGATATTATAGTTTCCTTGCCTGGCGTAATTTGGCCATGGCGATGGTTCTTAGAACCGGACAGAAAGCCTCAACGGCCTCAAAGGACATCTCTGGCGGCCCTTCAAGCAACAGACTCCAGAAACCGGTGGCGATGCTGGGTGAAACGATGACGAAGAGGCGCCCGTTGCTTCATACAGTCCTTCTTGTGATCTTCTGCATCTCAGGAACCTTGACCAACACAGGTAAGACTTCATGCCATGGTAGAACTTTCACCTCGCCTTCCCAGCACCATGGATTCACGCAAGGTGTGTCTGAATACCTTTGTGAGCTGAAAGCCCACCTTTTGATGGTCTTCTCTCCCTTCTTTCTTCCTCAGGTTTGGATGGGAAGGCTTTCGTGTTCCACAAGCTTTCTGCCAACTCCTACATCCTCCTGAAGCCCAACCTAGATCAAGGCTTGCGACAGCTGACCCTTTGTCTCCGCTTCTTCATCGACTTGACCCGCAGCTTCTCCCTCTTGTCGGCGGCTTCCAGAGACCATGACAACGACAGAGAACCGGACAGAGAAATAGATATTATAGTTTCCTTGCCTGGTGTAATTTGGCCATGGCGATGGTTCTTAGAACCGGACAGAGAAATAAATATTATAGTTTCCTTGCCTGGCGTAATTTGGCCATGGCGATGGTTCTTAGAACCGGACAGAGAAATAAATATTATAGTTTCCTTGCCTGGCGTAATTTGGCCATGGCGATGGTTCTTAGAACCGGACAGAAAGCCTCAACAGCCCATTTTAATGCTAGGCATGGCTGTTGAAGGATTCTAGATTTTATAGATTTCCTTGCCTGGCGTAATTTGGCCATGGCGATGGTTCTTAGAACCGGACAGAAAACCTCAACAGCCCATTTTAATGCTAGGCATGGCTGTTGAAGGATTCTAGATTTTATAGATTTCCTTGCCTGGCGTAATTTGGCCATGGCGATGGTTCTAGGAGCTTGAGAAGGCCCCACACGGACAATTGCTTGCAGTTACATTTTCGTGCCCATGTTAGCCTGAGCTATCCTGGGCATTCTTTCTCAGCTGGCCCTGTATTCGCCCTTGTCCCCTCGCCACTGGTCAACTTTCCTTCCTCCCTGCTACGTGATCACGGCCAATTCCCCCAGGGAAACTTACTTCTGCCCAATTGGCATTGCAGGACAATTAAAGGCCAAGTCAATCCCTGTGCCGAGGGATCGGCCTCTGCCTTCTCGGTGGATGGCTGTGGCCTCGGGCACCGGAGAGGCAGGAGACAGAGCGATGGGATCTGGAGAGCCCCGCCGGTGGAGGTCTGGCACCCTGCTTCTGCCATTGCTGCCCTGTCCTTTGCATTTAGCCCTGAACTCCACTTCCCACGCTGCAGGCCACCTTGCCCCCCCTCAAGGTCTCCTGTGCTGGGTTAGCGGTGTTTCAGGGCTACATGCAACGTTCAGAGCAGTAAAGGGAGACGTATGGTGCCAGCCCCCCACCTGTGGTCCTTTCCAGACCCCAACGCTCTGCCCCTTGCCTCTCCGGCACCCGAGGCCTCTACCATCCATTGAGAAGGCAGAGACTGATCGCTCGGCGCGGGTATTGGCTGGCATTTAGTTTTCCTGCACTGCGAATTGGTCATTATTAACTCTCCCTGGGTGTAAATCGGCTGTGATCATGCAGCTGTGGGGGAGGGAGGGAGGACAGTGGACCCCTGTGGCCAGGGATGGCCAATAATTGCCCAAGCTAGATCAGATGCTATGGGGGGCGTGGGTGCGAAAATCTCGCTGCTTTCAATTGTCCCATTCCAGCCCATGAAGGGGAGTTGGTCTAATAATTGGTGATGCCAAATTCTGTATAAACATAAGACCCCCCCCCCCTCATAGGCAGGGTGGATTCCTTCTCTTTTAGGTCCTTTTGAATTTGCAACTGTTTACTTAGCAACAATTGTTATTTGCCTTGTCAAAAGCCACTTACAACTCAATTATGGACAGTGTGCCACACAGACCCATGCTTGTCTCCTGACTGCATTTTGGGCACTTGGCAACCAGCTCATCTTTTCAGATGTCTGCAATGTCCTACAGTCACATGAGTGGCAATTTCTGATGGGATTTAGTGACCATTCAAAGTTCTTACAGTGCTTTTAAAAAAAGTAACCCTAACCTTGCCAGAACTTTAATTTTGAGGCTGGCTGCAAACCTGAATCTTGCCGTGGCATTATCTCATGGCCCAGACCATAATATTTCAGAGCTGCTTCTCCTTCTGTCTTCCTGTTTTGGTGCTTCTTTTTGCTATCTTTGCAGACGGACCCCGGAAGGGCGTTTTGAGGACTCAAACGCAGGAGGAACCTTCTACACCGTTGAGAACGTCTCTCTACCTCAACCAAGACAGCCAAGCTACAGAAAGGACATCTCTGGCGGCCCTTCAAGCAACAGACTCCAGAAACCGGTGGCGATGCTGGGTGAAACGATGACGAAGAGGCGCCCGTTGCTTCATACAGTCCTTCTTGTGATCTTCTGCATCTCAGGAACCTTGACCAACACAGGTAAGACTTCATGCCATGGTAGAACTTTCACCTCACCTTCCCAGCACCATGGATTCACGCAAGGTGTGTCTGAATACCTTTGTGGGCTGAAAGTCCACCTTTTGATGGTCTTCTCTCCCTTCTTTCTTCCTCAGGTTTGGATGGGAAGGCTTTCGTGTTCCGCAAGCTTTCTGCCAACTCCTACGTCCTCCTGAAGCCCAACCTAGATCAAGGCTTGCGACAGCTGACCCTTTGTCTCCGCTTCTTCATCGACTTGACCCGCAGCTTCTCTCTCTTCTCGGCGGATTCCAGAGACCATGACAACGACAGAGAACAGGACAGAGAAATAGATATTATAGTTTCCTTGCCTGGCGTAATTTGGCTATGGCGATGGTTCTTAGAACCGGACAGAGAAATAGATACTATAGTTTCCTTGCCTGGCGTAATTTGGCCATGGCGATGGCTCTTAGAACCGGACAGAAAACCTCAACGGCCTATTTTAATGCTAGGCATGGCTGTTGAAGGATTATAGATTTTATAGATTTCCTTGCCTGGCGTAATTTGGCCATGGCGATGGTTCTTGGAGCTTGAGAAGGCCCCACACGGACAATTGCTTGCAGTTACATTTTCGTGCCCATGTTAGCCTGAGCTATCCTGGGCATTCTTTCTCAGCTGGCCCTGTATTCGCCCTTGTCCCCTCGCCATTGGTCAACTTTCCTTCCTCCCTGCTACGTGATCACAGCCAATTCCCCCAGGGAAACTTACTTCTGATCAATTGGCATTGCAGGACAATTAAAGGCCAAGTCAATCCCTGTGCCGAGGGATCGGCCTCTGCCTTCTCGGTGGATGGCTGTGGCCTCGGGCACCGGAGAGGCAGGAGACAGAGCGATGGGATCTGGAGAGCCCCGCCGGTGGAGGTCTGGCACCCTGCTTCTGCCATTGCTGCCCTGTCCTTTGCATTTAGCCCTGAACTCCACTTCCCACGCTGCAGGCCACCTTGCCCCCCCTCAAGGTCTCCTGTGCTGGGTTAGCGGTGTTTCAGGGCTACATGCAACGTTCAGAGCAGTAAAGGGAGACGTATGGTGCCAGCCCCCCACCTGTGGTCCTTTCCAGACCCCAACGCTCTGCCCCCTGCCTCTCCGGCACCCGAGGCCTCTACCATCCATTGAGAAGGCAGAGACTGATCGCTCGGCGCGGGTATTGGCTGGCATTTAGTTTTCCTGCACTGCGAATTGGTCATTATTAACTCTCCCTGGGTGTAAATCGGCTGTGATCATGCAGCTGTGGGGGAGGGAGGGAGGACAGTGGACCCCAGTGGCCAGGGATGGCCAATAATTGCCCAAGCTAGGTCAGATGCTATGGGGGGCATGGGTGCGAAAATCTCGCTGCTTTCAATTGTCCCATTCCAGCCCATGAAGGGGAGTTGGTCTAATAATTGGTGATGCCAAATTCTGTATAAACATAAGACCCCCCACTCATAGGCAGGGTGGATTCCTTCTCTTTTAGGTCCTTTTGAATTTGCAACTGTTTACTTAGCAACCATTGTTATTTGCCTTGTCAAAAGCCACAACCGCGAACACTGGCAAAAGGGATTGCTTGTAATTTTCAAGTACTTATTTGCAAAGATGCATGCTTGTTATTGTTTCTACTGAAAATAGATTCTTTTTAACCAGTATTATGCGGAAAAAGTACCTTGTTCTATTCCCACACCCTTTAACTTCCATTGCAGTGAGAAAAAAATATAGGTTATCATTGTGAGGAAATACTCTTTTTTTATTAAGAGTTTTTATTTTTAGACAGACATAGATGAAGCATAAAATATAAAACCATCTTCAGTTACATACAGCGTGTTTTGTGCATCCTTTCCATAGTCCTCACTTACAATTTATATTAAAATCACATATCATCAATCAAATATATATGTATGCATTATTATCATTGTATGTCATTTATTTGATTATTATTCCTTCATTTTAAATGAGATATTCTAGATACTGAATTCGTTTATATTGTAACAATTCACTACATCATCTTAAATCTATCCAATAATAATGTATCTTTATATTGTATCATTCTATAATTCTTGTATTATAAAATTGTTTCTACTGAAAATAGATACTTTTTAACCAGTATTAGGTGGAAAAAGTACCTTGTTCTATTCCCACACTCCATCCTTTACTTTCAATGCAGTGAGAAAAAATATATAGGTTATCATTATGAGGAAATACTCTTGAGGGACCCTCCCCTTCCGAGGCGGGCGGCTTGCTTCCCCCATGCCCTCACATTGGGCTGGATCACAAGACCCATCCTTCCCTGCCAGGCCAAGACGTTGGTTCGGGGCTCCATTATAGGGAATGACCCCCCCTCCCCCACCCATAGAAATCCCCCCCTTTCCCAGATAGCGAGTGCGAGAGAAGATCGAACGAGACAAGGTGGAGAGAGCCAAGAAGGTGAGGAAACAAATGGGTTTTAATTTTTATTCTCTTCCCTTCTCTCCTGTTCTTCTCTTCCCATTCCTCCCTCCCTCTTTCTCTCCTCCATTCCTTCCTCTCCCTTCTCTCTTCCTTTCCTTCATTGCTTTCCCTCCCTCCTTCCTCCTTCTTCCTTTCCTGTCCTTCCTTCCTTTTCCTCTCCCTCCTTCCTTCTTCTCCTTCACTCCTATCCCTTCTTCTCTCCTTCCTTTCCTCCTCCTCTCCTTCCTTCCTCTTCCTTCTTTCCTTTCCCTCCTTCTCTCTCCTCTGCCTTCTTCCTTCCATCCTCCTTTCCTTTCTTCCTCCTTTCTTTCCTTCCCACCCTCCCTCCCTCCATTACATCTAGCAGTACCCTCTTTTCTCCTTCCCTCTTCTTCCTTCCTTCCTTCCTTCCTTCCCTCCCTCCTTGTTACCTTCCCTCCCTCCATTTCATCCAGCTGTATGTCTTTTCTCCCCCCCCCTTCTTCCTTCCTTCCCTCATTCCTTTGCAGAGAGTCTCCCTCTTTGGGGTCTTTTTGTGGGGGTCAGAAATTCCAACTTGGGGTCTGCTTCGACCTCCTGGTGTGGGGCTTTGGGTGAAGGCTGGAGGGAAGCACCGCTGGTGGGGAAGAGCCGGAGGGCCTCATTCGAGTGGGACTGCATCATGGCCTGGAACTGGCTGACCGTCTCAGCCCACTGAGCCTCCAGGCGCCGGCACCTGGCCTTGCACCCCTGCAGGTCTTCCCTCTGCTTGGAAAGCCCATGTTCCTAGTCCTCAGTGAGGTGCTTCTGCTGAGCCTCCTCGGTCAGATCCAATTTGAACTGAGCTGTTTTGCCAACTCTTTCTCTTGGGGGCTGCTTAGCTCTGGCAACGGCTTCCTGTTGGGACCCTAAGGAGCCCGGGTGGGCGGGCGAGGAGAATCTGGCAAGGCGCCCCTTGATGTGAGTGACATCGAGTTGGCCACGCCCACCCAGTCACGTGCCCACCTGGCCACGCCCACCCAGATCGTATGAATGGCCTGCGGGATTTAAAATTATGAATTTAGTGGTTCCTGAGGTCCGAAAGGTTGGGGACCCCTGATTTAAGGGGTCCAAATTTGGCAATTTAAGTGGGACACTGCTTTTTGCCGTGCCCGAGACTGAAAACCGCATTTGTTGGGGAAAACTTGGAAACGTTACCCCTGTGGATGGAAAGAAGGGGAATCTGGATGAGGCCGGGATGAAAACACAGGGGGAATGCAGAAATTGGGCAACGATTTCTCACGGAGAAGCAATTTATATTTTGGCAGATCGGTTTTATTATCCCGTTTGCTCATCTGTCTCAACACCGGATTACAAAAAAAATAGACACACACACACACACAACAAATAGTAGTAGGATGCAGAGTCAAGATTCCTTGGGGTGGGGGGAGACGGCGTCCAGAGTGAGGGGTGGTTCCTATCCCGTCTCCACTCCCCCCGGGCACTGATCTATCTGTCCACTTCGCCAAAGACGATATCCTGGGTGCCTGAAAGAGAAAAGACATGAGAATAAACTACATTTCACATTACCTGCGAAGTTGGGAAGTGGCTATGGGTTAGGAGTTCCCACCCCCATCATCCCTGGCTGGCATGGCAGATGGAGTGGGAAAACAGGGATTCAGCGGTCTCCTCCCGCACAAACCAGGATTCAGGGAAGAAAATGTGGTCGTCTTTGCATCATGTGGCTGATTTTGTAGTGTGGTGTAGTCACACCATGCTGGCTGGGGGATCCTGGGAGTTGAAGTCCATCCCTCTTAAAGCAGGCTGGCTGGGGGATTCTGGGAGTTGAAATCCACCCATTTTAAAGCATGCTGGCTGGGGGATTCTGGGAGTTGAAGCCCACCCCTCTTAAAGCATGCTGGCTGGGGGATTCTGGGAGTTGAAATCCACCCATCTTAAAGGATGCTGGCTGGGGGATTCTGGGAGTTGAAATCCACCCATCTTAAAGCATGCTGGCTGGGGGATTCTGGGAGGAAGCCCACCCCTCTTAAAGCAGGCTGGCTGGGGGATTCTGGGAGTTGAAGTCCACCCCTCTTAAAGCATGCTGGCTGGGGGATTCTGGGAGTTGAAATCCACCCATCTTAAAGCATGCTGGCTGGGGGATTCTGGGAGTTGAAGTCCACCCATCTTAAAGTACCCAAGAAACACTCCATGACGGTTTTGTAACCCTGGTTTAAGAAAGCAGCCCGGTGTCACTCACTCAGCTTTAGCGAAGCAAATTATGGTTAGTGCAAAGCTGAATTGGGGGGAGGGAGGGGCTGCTTGCTCTGAAACCGTACTGAATTTTTAAATTCTTTTTGGTCTGTTGTGAGCATACCCAGCCTCATCTGAAGTCGGCTGGCACCAAATTTAAATAAATTGAATTGTTTTCCCCTAGAAACATACCCCAAAATAAGACCAACCTTAGTTTGAGAGCGTGCGCTAAAATAAACCCTTCCCCGAAAATATCGGAACACAGCAGCAGCCACGAGGTGGCCACGCTCGCCGCCTCCTGCACCCCAAAAATAATAAGACCCTCCCAAAAATAAGGCCAAGCGCTTATTCCGGGGGTCAAAAGAAAATAAGGCGCTGTCTTATTTTTGGGGAAACACGGTAGATACTTACCAATGATGGCTACCACATCAGCAAGCATGTGGCCCTTGGACATTTTATCCAAAGCTGCCTGCAAAGAAGGAAGGAGGAAGTTAAGAGGGTTTAGAGGCTCTGGATATTCCAAGCCACGAGGAGCAATAAACTCAAAAAAAGAAATATCTTCCACCCTCCTCTTATACTCCTGTGAATTAGGAAGGTCTTTGCCTGAGCGGCTTCTGAATATTATCTGGTATCTTTCAGCCCTCTTTCCTGCATATAGGCAGTCCTTGACTTACGACCATTCATTGACTGATCGTGTTGTGGCCTGCCAGCAGAGCAGGCAGCAGAGTCGGATAGCGAGGAGGTGGGGGAGGAACATGGGCCAGTCCTGGGGGCTGAGGGAAACTCAGACGAGGGCTCTGCGTCGGAGGCAGAGAGGGAGATAGACAGCAGTGAGGCAGAAGAACAGCTGGAGCCTGTTCCCAGTGTGTGCCTGCGCAGAGCTGCCAGAAGAAGAGAACAACTAAGAAAGCAGGGTCGACTTAGGAGTAAAGCTACAACTTGGAGGTGATTGGCCCCTTCCATGGGAAACAAAAGAGGAGCAAATGGGGAGGGGGCTTTTGCAGGAAACAATTCGTTCATTCGATCGTTTCAAGAGTGGAACCTTCTGTTTGTGACTGTAAGAAACTCTGTGCCAAGTTTTTGCCTTGCCCTGCGATTGGAAACTAGTTATCTGGCAGCGCTCCAAGCGAGATGAGGTTCGTGTGGATAAATATTCCTCTGAAAGACTGTTTTGCCAAGCCTGGCGGACTGTGAATGAAAGGAATTCATAGGCGTGTAAATAAAAGAGGTTTTGCAGGGACCCAGACTTGGCTTCTTGCTTTCTAAGGAAGCCCGGGTCAGAACAGATTGCTTGAAGTCACAACAGCACTGAAAAAAGTGACTGGTGGCCGTTTTTTTCACACTTGTGACCATTGTAGCACTCCGGTGGACCCCCGATCAAAATCCGGACACTTGGCAACTGGGCTCGTGCTTATGAGGCATGCTGGGGGTCAGGTAAGATCCCCTTTTTGATGAGCCAAGTCAAGGGGATACCCAGACTCACTTAACAGCCGTGGGACTAATTTAACAAAGGCAGGGGGAGGTTCGCTTAACGATGGTGGGAAGGAAAGTGCGAGAAATTCCTTACATTCGCAGTCCGCAAGTCTTAGCAAACATTCTTTCAGAGGAATGTTTATCCACACAAACCTTATCTCGCTTGGCTAGCTGCCAAATAACTAGTTTCTAAGCGCAGGGCATGCTCACTTCACTGCCTCGCTCGTCAGCAGAAACGCCGCCTTCACCATTGTGGTCCTAAGTCGAGGACTACCTGCCTTTCCTCCTGACCTCATGGACACGTCGAGGTGTTCTCTCTCTCTTACCAAGTGTGCAAAGCCGGGTGCTTTGATCTTGCACCGATATGGACGGCTGCTTCCGTCAGAGACCAGGTAGACGCCGAATTCACCCTGGAACGAAGGAAGTAAAAGTCGGAGGGAGCTCAGCTCATTGAAATGACCGCTTCTGCTTCAGAAGAAAAACTGACTCCAGACAGGGGTGGGTTTTCGCTTTGCGGGCGTCCCCCGTCGTAGGGGCGAGGCTTTGGATCCACGCCGTGTCCACCAATGCGTGGTACACAAGTTCAGCCTTTACCTTCGGAGCCTCGATGGCGGTGTAGGTGGCCCCCGGAGGCACTTGATAGCCCTCGGTGTAAAGTTTGAAATGATGGATCAACGCCTCCATGGACGACTAAGAAGAGGGGAAAGAAAAGTTTCGCGTCACCTCCGGCTGCTTCGTGGTTTAATGATGGTTTAGCCTAACTGGGGAGTAGCTCAGAAGGTGAAATCATGGCAACCGGGGAGCGAAGTTTATTAAAGCTCAGACATTTCGTTACTCATCCAAGCAACCTTTTCATTGGGAAGGAAACAGGGAGGGAGGGAGGGGAGGGAGAACGAACAGAGTTGGAAGGGATCGTGGAGGTCTTCTAGTCCAACCCCTCACTTAAGCAGGAAACCCTATACTGTTACAAATAGTTGTCCAATCTCTTCTTGAAAACCCCCAGTGAGTGAGTGAGGAAGGAAGGAAGGGGAGGATTGAGAGATAGAAGGGAGGGAGGGAGGAAGAAAGAAAGAACAGAGTTGGAAGGGACCTTTGGAGGTCTTCTAGTCCAACCCCCTGCTCACGTAAGAGACCCTATCCCATTACAGACAAATGGTTGTCCAATTTGAACCCTCCCCCCCCCCCCCCGTGATGGAGAAGGGAGGAAGGGTGGGAGGGAGGGAAGGAAAAGGGAGGAAGGAAGGACAGTTGGAAGGGACCTTGGAGGTCTTCTAGTCCAACCCCCTGCTGAAGCAGGAGACCCTGGATTATACTATTTCAGACAAATGATTGTCCAATCTCTTCTTCAAAACCTTTTAAGGGAGGGAGGGAAGGAAGGAAAGAAGGAGGGAAGGAAGAAAAGAACGAAAGATTCGATTCTGAATGGCTCGAGGTTGACTCAGCCTTCCGTCCTTCCGAGGTGGGTAAAAGGAGGAGCCAGATTGTTGGGGGACAAGAGGCTGACTCTGTAAACCGCTTAGAGAGGGCTGTAAAAGCACCGTGAAGCGGTATATAAGTCTAAGGGCTATTTGCTATCTGGTTGGGATTCCTGCCTGGTCTGGTATGGGCCAAGGGAGATTCAACTCTACCTTCATCTCCGCCCTCTTAGGAGGTGAGACCTTGGCGTCGTCCACTTTGATCTCTCCTTCCGGCATCTTGTTCAGGGCCTGTAAGATGATACGGAGCGACTGGCGCATCTCTTCGATGCGGCAGAGATACCTGTGGGCAGGAGGGAAGACAGGTGAGTGTCCCAAGTACTGAACACAAAACAAAACAAATACTCTCGGGAGATTTGAATTCCGAAAAGCAAAACTTTTATTGGATACACCATGTTTGGGACTGAAGAAACAAAACCAGCTCTGGTTTTTCCTGCGCGAATGCTTGCCTAGTTAAACAATAGCATTTCCCTTCTCCCCATCTCCAATTACGAGATGTTCTTTTGTTATGGGAACAGGTCGTCTCTCTCACAGCACCTTCAGTGGGGACCTTGATGGTTTCCAAGCTCTCCCGGTCTCCGAATTCCATTTCCCCCCTCCCTCTCCCCAGTTGTTTCGCAAGTTGAGGACCATTAGGCTTTGAAAGAAGCAAAGCGGTCACTTTGAGAGTCCCCTGTGTCCTTCACAGGGGAACGAGGGCTCTTACTGGGCCCTCCGAAGTGTTCCAACCCAAGATCTGGACTAAGTCCCATTTTTTCAGTGCCGTTGTAACTTTGAACGGTCACTAAAGGAACCGTCGTAAGCCGAGGACTACTTATCTATGGCGGGAGACTCCGGGGATAGGAGAGGGAGGGACTGTTTCCCCCAACTGCAGCCATACCTGTCGTAGCAGTCTCCCCTTGATCCAATCGGCACATCAAACTCCACCTGGTCGTAGGCGTCGTAAGGCTGGGTTTTGCGAAGATCCCACTGGATCCCGGATCCACGGAGCATCACACCGCTGGCGGGGGAGGGGGAGGGAAACAAGAAAGCGATCAACAGCCTTTCACCGTGGGGAGGAAAGCACGCAATGGGATATGTAGGATGAGGGGAAGAGACACTGCCCAAGGAGCAAATAGATAAGATGCTGCTGAGCCCTCGGCTGTACAGGTACCGTATTTTTCGGAGTATAAGACGAGTGAAAATTTGGGTGCACCTTATACACAACTCGAGAGGGAGGGGATGGGAAACTGACGAAGCGGCAGGCACAAACAGAGGCACATTCCAGACATACCTTTCTCAAGGCTATATCCCAGGGTTACCCACAGCGGGCCAGAGGGGAGTGATCTCTACAAGATCATTCTCCGGGAAATTGCTCAAATGTGATTTATGACACACCCTGGGAAACAGGGTCATAATTGGGCCGTAAATTACGTGGGGTCAGAGCTGGCTTCACTTGGGTACGTGCCGACAGTGAAGTTCCCAATAAATAACTGGATTTCTTTTGAAGCTTGGCTCGAGGCTCATGATTTAATTAGGGCATCTGTGGGAACCCTGACACAAACACCTGGATTTTGATCACTCCTGGGGATGATGCGACAGCGGTTATGTGGACAACAGTCACAGGTCAATTGTTTTCAACGCCGTTGTGTCTTTGAGCGGTCATTAAGTGAACATCTAAGGCTACCTTTGTTTGAAATAGGATGCACAAGATGTCGGAGAATCCGAGGGTGGTGCTGGTGGAGGAAGAGGAGTTTAAAGCCAAAATGTTACCTAAAGCCACAATTCTGGGCATCTTCCGCGGAGATCACCCCAATATCGATTAGGCGGTTCTTCCAAATCCGGTTGTTGGTCAGCATCTGTACAAACAATCATTCTTAGAAGATGCTTAACTCAGTTAGATGAAGGGGAAAAGGAAGGTAGTTTTTTGTCTTCAAATGGCTGAGCACCTTGCAACATCCTACGCTGGGTCCCTTAAAATGAAGAGCGTCTTCCACCCACCCACCCCCAAATCTTCCCCAAATCTCCATCACCCCACAAATCTTCCCAAAATCTCTCACTCTCTTCCTATCACCCCCTAAATCTTCCCCAAATCTCCCATCACCCCCCATTTCCCCAAAATCTCCCACTCTCTTCTGATCACCTCCCAAATCTTCCCCAAATCTCTCACTCTCTTCCCATCACCCCCCAAATCTTCCCAAAATCTCTCTCACTTCCCATCACCCCCCAAATCTTCCCAAAATCTCTCACTCTCTTCCCATCACCCCCTAAATCTTCCCAAAATCTCTTACCCTCTTCCCATCACCCACCAAATCTTCCCAAAATCTCCCATCACCCCCCAAATGTTCCCAAAATCTCCAACCCCCCCCCAACCTCCCACTGCCGAAGCAGCCTCACCTCCTCTACCTCGTCGACCCGGGCGGAAAAATTCTTCACGAATTCGTAGATGTCGTCCATCAATCCCAGCGGCATATCCTGAGCGTTGGGGATTAACGTATTTAAAAATGTAACTCTAGATATCGAATGTAGACACATCACCACCGGCAAATCCCTCTCCCAGGTCGACTCTGGAATTTCTGCACCGACCACTGAGACAGGTCTTTAAACCGTCCCCGCTCTTTTCCCAGCTTGGCCGTTTGAAGAAGGATGGACTTCCCGACACCCAGAATTCCCCGCAGCCCGTTGAAAAAGTGGTCAAGTTGGAAGAAAAAAAACCCGATCACCGCCATCAAAAATCACGCTTCGAAGGCACCAAAGTGCGGGGTTTCAAACTCCGGCCTGCGCCCTCCCAAAGCCCATATCCCCAATTCCTTCCTTACTTGGTGGACTCCTCCTGGCCGGATGTAAGCAGCATGCATTCGCGCCCCGGACACTCGCTCGTAGAATTCAAACATCTGCAGAGAGATGGCGGTTTAGCCAGTGGTAGAATCCTGCCAGCGGCTCCACTCCGCTGTACAGTAGAAGCCATTTGATGGCAGCACAGTAGAAGACGGTGCGTCAATTTGGCGGTTCGCGCAGCTTGAACAAAACTTACCTTCCGCGTTGCTCTGCCGTGCGAATCAGCTGAGAGGGTGTAGGTAAGTAAAGCGTAGAGGCAGGTGGGAGCACCTGATCGTCGGTTCGCTCCCCAGCTGATTGTTAGAGCAACCGGTTCGTCTACACCAATCCGAACTGGCTGAATCCCACCCCTGGGATTTAGCCATCTGGTTCACAAGCCCGCCCTATATCCTTTCCCTCTTGTTCGGCAGTTCCTGGCTACTAAACGGAGCCCAGATCCAGCAGTCCACCTTACTGAATTAAAAAGATCCCTAAAGTAGATTCAGGAGCTGAATCCAGTAGGGGTGTGTGTGTGCGTAGATTTTACCTTTTCTCTCTCCTCAAACATCCAGAAGAAGGGGGTCATGGCCCCAACGTCCAGGGCGTGCGTGGTGATCGCCATGATGTGATTCAGCAACCGCGTGATTTCTCCGAAGAGAACTAGGAAGCAAAAACCCGAGTTAGCCTCTGAACGGCTTACGGCCATTGCTACGTCCCCACGGTTATGGGGTTAAAATTCATTGGGGATTGCCAACGGGCATCTACAGGTCGTCCCTGGGAGTGGTGGGGTGGCCTAGAGGTGGAGCTCTGGCCTCGCCAATCAGGAGACTGGTGAGTTCGATCCTAGGTACAGGCAGATATTCCTCGCTCCGGGCTGAATGAGAATAGATCTGCCGAACAAAACTCTGCTCTGGCAACATGGAAGGGCATCTGGCCATTCAACACTCCGCTAGCTCCATTCAGTTGGCCAGACTCCACCCCGCAAGGGATTATGAGGTCGTTAAAAAGAAGAGGAAGGTGATGATCATCTAGAGGTAGTCCTCGACTTACAACAGATCGTTTAGTGACGCTTGAAAGTGACAATGGGCCCTGAAAAAAGTGCTTTCCGTCCGTTTTTCGCAAGTTACGACCTCTGTGACATCCCCAATTCAAATGCTTTGGTTCGTGCTTAACGACCGTTGCTGTCTCTCAAGGTCTCGTGATCCCCTTTTGCGACCTTCTGACGAGCCAAGTCAATGGGGAAGCCTGATTCGCTTAGCGACCGGCTTACTAACTTAACCACTGCGGCGATTCACTTAACAACGGTGGCAGGAAAGGTCGTAAAATGGGGCAAAACTCACTGGGCAAATGTCTCACTTAACCACGGACATTTTGGGCTCAATTGTGGTCGTTAAGTGTGTCTTATGATCGTTAGGGACTTTATTCCTTGGAAATATTAAATATAATACATATATTATAATGATAAATATAATAAATAAAAACGTTAACCCGCCATTGCCCTGTTATTTGTTTACCCCAATCATGCATTAGACATTCACAAACGTAATTTCTAATATTGGGTTTTTCCCCCTTACCAGAGGAAGCCCCGTATGGAGGACTGTGAAGCTGTTACCATGGCAACTCCACTACGCTGTACAGTAGAAGCCATTTTAAGGCAGTACAGTAGAAGCCATTCCAAGGCACAACAGGCTGTATCTTAACAGAACACACACCCTAAGGGGTGTTGGGGGGGGTGTCTTACCCTCCCCTCTCAGTTTGTTTCCAGAGGGCAAGTCATCTGTGTACCAAGTTTGGTTGAAATTGCTCGAGGCGTTCCAGAGTTATGCTGGAACACACACACAACACACACACACAAATACACAAAGAGACATTTATATATATATGGATTTAAATCACCTCGTATCCACTGAGCTCTGATGGGCACTTGGATATTCAGCAGTTTCTCGACGGCCAGAGCGTAGGCCTGCTCATTGCACATCATGGAGACGTAATCTAGTCGGTCAAAATACGGCAGGGCCTGAGGCAGAAAAGAACAAGAGATCCTTTTAAGGATCGGGATCCCGTCAGGCTTTCAAGATTCGGCCTACGAGAGCTTCTGAGCTGTAAACCCAAGTTCCAGTGCATAAACTCGGCTGCATTTTGGCTTTGGTTTTAATTTTTATGCCCTTTTCTTCTCTACAGGGGGCGGGGTTGGACTCGATGACCTACAAAGTCACCAGAGGGAGCCCCCTTGTGGAGTATTGTAAAGCTGTTACCATGACAACTCCAGTGCGCTGTACAGTAGAAGCCATTTTACGGTAGTACAGTAAAAGCCACTTGAAAGCACAACAAGCTGTATCTTAACAGAACACACATCTGAGGGCTGTCTTACCCCACAGTATTTGTTTCCATATATATATACATATATATATATATATATATGTATTTGTGTTACAACCCCTGGTATGCCCAAGATTTTGGGTTCAAATCCCAGTAAGGGTATGGCTAGCTGATGAGAGCTAAATAGCTTGAAATAGATTTATTTATCAGCACAAATACAACACACACACACACACACACACACACACATATATATATATGTTGTATTTGTGCTGATAAATAAATAAAGGGGTTTTATCAGGGGTTGTAACAGAAATATATATATGTATGTATGTATGTATATATATATATATATATATATGTGTACATATATGTATGTATATATATATATATATATATATATATGTATGTATATATATGTATGTATATGTGTGTCTGTGTGTATGTAACAAAGAAGGAGGAGGAAGAAGGAGGAGGAAGAAGAGAAGGAGAAAGAAGAGGAGAAGAGGAGTAAGAAAGGGGAAGGAAGAGGAGGAAGTAGAGGAGGAGAAAGAAGAGGAAGATGAAGAAGAGGAAGGAGGATGAAGAGGAGGAGAAAGGAGAGAAGGAGAAAGAGGAAGAAGTAGAGAGGGAGGAAGTAGAGAAGGAGGAGGAGAAAGGAGGAAGATGAAGAAGAGGAGGAGAAAGGAGAGAAGGAGAAAGGAGGAAAGAGAGGAAGGAGGAGGAGGAAGAAGGAGCTGCAGGCCCCTTGTGATAAGTGCTTGGTAGCGATTGTGGGGTGGCTGAGAAACCACCAGGATGGCATGTACGGGAGAGATATATGGGGTGCCCCTGACCCGCTTCTTACCTGGAGGTAGGTCTTATATTCAATGAGTTTCTCCGTCCCCCGATGAAGCAAGCCGATATGGGGGTCACACTTCCTCACGTTCTCCCCATTCAGCACCATGACTAGGCGCAAGACCCCGTGGGCGGCAGGATGTTGGGGTCCGAAGTTGAGAGTGATGTTGGCCATTCTCCCTACTATGGGATCCCTGTCTAAAAGAGCAAAGAGATCCCAGATTACTCAAGAGATGAGCAATTCCACCTTAGGGATAAAAGCTAGCTGGGTGACCTCGAGTCAATCACCAGGAGGCAGTGAGTTTGAGTCTTTCCTTGGGCACGAAAGCCGGCTGGGTGACTTTGGGCTAATCAGCAGGAGACGGTGAGTTCTAGTCCTGCCTTAGACACGAAAGCCGGCTGTATGACTAATCACCAGGAGACGGTGAGTTCCAATCCTGGCTTTCTAGACCTAAAAGCCAGCCGCATGACATCCTGGTTTGTCGGGATGCAAATGTAGGCCAACACCCACTAAAGAACTGGCAGTTGTGGGTTCGCACAGTTGCCTGCGTCATAACACAACCCCAGAAGAGATGCTCACTGTTCCACGGTGGAGGGACCCATTTTTCGGACACTTTGCTGGGATACATGACGGCGCCTTCTAATTGCTTCATAAAGTCCGTATCGGGTTGCCATTGTTTCCCTCTAGAAGAAGGGGAAAAAGGAGAATGGCTGAAATGCTTCGCCATTCAAAAGGAAAAAAAAGAAAAAAGCAACAAAGCATATACGATAAGAGTAAGGCAAAGGCTCCCCTCGCACATATGTGCTACTTGCTCCCAACTGCATTTATATTTCTGCCTATTCACCCATTATTGATTGATTGATTGAATTTATATTGCCACCTATTTACCATTTATTTATTTATTTAATTTATATCGCCACCTATTCACCCTTTATGTATGTATGTATGTATGTATGTATGTATGTATGTATGTATGTATTGAATTTATATTGCCCCCTATTTACTCATTATTTATTTACTGAATTATATTGCAGCCTATTCACCCTGTATGTATGTATTTATTTATTAAATTTATATTGCCGCCTATTCGCTCACGGCGACTCAAGGCAGCTTACAGGACACAAAACCCCATTTACAAATGATAACAAACTTAACAAAAAGAATCAAACAAATTAACAAAGCACCCTATAACAAAATCTAGAGAGTTGGAAGTCCATCCATCTTCAACACTTTGCACCCTGGATCCATTAAGGTCACCCCTATTCGTGGCTCTCCCTGTCAGTTTCCGGGGCAAAAGAAATGAGATTTTTGCTGCCACTGCCTCACTTAGTGACATCAAGAGAGCACCAGGGCCTTTTAGTGCCGGCCCTCCCGATTTTACCAAAAACAGCCCTTGCATCCTGCCAGGATTATGCCAAAAACAGGGGGAGCCACCCCCACATCCTACTCCCAGCAAAATTTCTCCAAAATCCAAGCACCAATGGGGTGTTAACAGCCTCCCGTGCCTCTGAGCGCGTGCAGAGCGCCCTCCCTTCCTGTCTAACCGCCTTTCCGGGAGGAAAAACACTCCTAGGTCCAATTGGGACCTCTATGAGGACTAGAAACCTGATGCATCTCTAGGGTAGTTTAATTTTTTTCCCCCAAGCATCCTTTCCCGCGATTTTCTGCCAGAAATAGGACCCTCTCCCTGCAAGTGGGATCGAAAAGGGGAAGATTACCGGCTGGGGGCCGCCCCCAGCGCCCTCCCGGGCAGCCACGACCCTGAAGGTGCCCGCAGCCTCCGCAGAGCCGCGAGCGCCGCCATCTTCCCACGCCTGACGTCAAACGCCCGCGCGCGCATGCGCCCTCGGCCACGCACGGCCGGGCGCCGCCGCCGCTGCCATGATGGGTGTGGGCGGTGAGGCGTGAAAGCGTTCGCCCTCAACCAGCTTCGTCCCTGTGAAGCGGAAGTGACGTCAAAAACCGGAAGCGGAAAATAAGGGCGGTTGAAGCTGGAGGAGAAAAGGGTGACTTCTCGGGCAGGATCGTCGGAACGCGTCTCGCGTGTCGGGAATTTAAGGTGAAGGCTTGATTTTTGTAAGCCTTGAATAGATTCGGGCGTCTTCCTTTGCAGGAGCTCCATCCCCTCCCCTTCCTTGGGTTTTTTTTTTGGCCCTCCACAACAACCCTGCGAGGTAGGCGGTCCTGAGCCCAAAGTCTACCAGGGCTCGCCTTATAGACTTGGAATTAAATTGTTTGGCCAAGTCTCCGGTGCAGAAGCGCTCCGTGCAGTTTCCTGCTTGAACAGGGGTGGGTGGGTGGGTGGGTGTTGGGCTAGAATAAAGAAGAACAGTGTGGGAAGGGACCTTGGAGGTCATCTAGTCCACTCCCCCTGCTCAAGCAGGAGACCCTCTACAATCACAGACAAATGGTTGTCCAATCTCTTCTTAAAGAAACCCTCTAGCGATGGAGCACCCCACAACTTCAGGTGGCAAGCAGTTCCACTGGTTAATTGTTCTCACAGTCAGGAAATTTCTCCTTAGTTCCAGGTTGCTTCTCTCCTGCATTAGTTTCCATCCATTTCTTCCTGTCTTCAGGTGCTTTGGAGAATAGGCTGACTCCTTCTTCTTTGGGGCAGCCTTACAAATATTGGAAGGTACCATCACATCATCCCTAGTCCTTCTTTTCTCTAGAGTAGAATCTGGGCATGTTTTATGTGTCAATGCTTTCAAGCCAGCCTTGACTCCTGGTGGTTATCTGGAGAAGCCCATGGAATTTTCTTGGCAACATTTTCAGAAGTGGTTTATTCTTTCCTTCTCCTTCCAAAGTCTTCATACCTAAGGCAGGCAGGGGGGGTTAGACTAGATGACCTACAAGATCCCTTCCAACTCTGTTAAGCTGTTATTCTTCCAAGATTATCCCCCCCCCAATGACTTAAACTAACCCAAATTGGTTTTCCAACCATACAATAACATGCTTATCTTTGCAAACATGTAACTGGCCTTTCTGTTTCCTATTTTATTTATTAAAATTGATTCTGTCCTCTTTTTTCCCCCCTCCCCACACAGAGCAATCTGCCAAGATGGGGAAACAGTTTGGGAACCTGATGAAAACAAGGCATGTTGTCAGCTACTATCTGTCTCCGTTTGAACAAAAAATGTTCCCCAACATCTCACACAAGATCTTAAACACTTGGAGACGGTTCAGTTCCTCGTTCTTTCGGGTGACGCCTCGTAAGTGGGGAAAACGTTTTTTTTAACAGGTTCCTCTAAAGTATAGAATAGAGGAAAGAAAATAGAATAGAATAGAGAATAAGAATAGAATTAGAATAGAGAATAGAATAGAGAATAGAATTAGAATAGAGAATAGAATAGAATTAGAATAGAAAATAGAATAGAGAATAGAATAGAGAATAGAATAGAATTAGAATAGAGAATAGAATAGAGAATAGAATAGAATTAGAATAGAGAATAGAATAGAGAATAGAATAGAATTAGAATAGAGAATAGAAAGAATAGAGAATAGAATTAGAATAGAGAATAGAATAGAGAAGAGAATAGAGAATAGAATAGAATTAGAATAGAGAAGAGAATAGAGAATGGAATGGAAAAGAATAGAATACAAAATAGAACAACAGAATAGAATAGAATTCTTTATTGGACAAACAAGGAATTTGTCTTGGTGCAGATGTTCTCAGTGTACATAAAAAGACAAGATACATTCATCACAAATCATAAGGTACAACATTTAATGATAGTCAGAGGGTACAAACTTATAGTTTATAATTTACAGTTTACATTTATAAGTATAATCTTTATTGTCATTGTACTTAAATACAACGAAATTGGCTAGGGTTTAATTTAATAGAGTAGAGTAGAATAATTGTCCAATCTCTTTTTAAAGCCGTTCCACTGGTTGATTGTTCTCCCTGTTAGGAAGTTTCTCCTTAACTCCAGGTTGCTTCTCTCTCTTAATTAGTTTCCAACCATTGTTTCTTCTCCTGCCTTCTGGTACTTCTGACAATAATTTGACTCCCTCTTCTTTGTGGCAGCTCCTGAAATACTAAAATACCGCTATCCTGTCGCCCCTAATTCTTCTTTTCTTTAGACTAGCTAGACCCAAAATCTGCAGCCATTCTTCCTACGGTTTATAGTTTCCGGACCTTTGATCATCTTAGTTGCTCTTCTCTGAATTTTTCCTCCCCAAAGTCTCAACTTCGGAATTCATGTACTTATTTAGAAAAGTTTCCAATAGAAAACGGTAGGTGGCGCAACAGAGCAGCATAAAAATCAGAATCGGTCCTGTTATTTTTAATTCTCATTTTTTGGGGCCATCCTTCTCCCTGGCCACTTGATAAAACAAACAGCAAGGAAGATCAGCGCTGCAGCCATTCAATTCATAAACATAGCGTGAAAATATGAATTAACCTGGCTGGGCAAGCATGCAAAAATAGCAGCTAGGCTGCTTCGGCAGATAGAAACAGATTAACAAGAGTTGGAAGGCACCTTGGAGGTCATCTAGTCCAACCCCCCTGCCCAAGCAGGAGACCCTGCACCAGTGGTTCCCAACGTGGGGCAATTTGATTTTTAATGGCGATTTGAACCTTGTTTAAACCAAGTTAACGGCCTTTGGGCTTCCTCCGCGTGAGTAGAGTTCCCCCACTGAACAAACATCTCGCTTAGCAACAGAAACCCAGGGTTCAAGGATGGCCGTAAGTTGAGGACTAACTGTATTGCGTAGGAAGTGATAAGAGTTGGAGAAACTGGATTTGGTCCCTTCTAAGTTGGGCGTGCAATCCTAAGCTTTCCTTCTGTTTTGTGTGTGTGTTTTTTTAAAGCATTTGTCGTTGCGTACATGGTATACTCCTGGGCGAACGACTACAATAAAAGGTTGAAGAGAAAAAATCCGGCTGACTATGAAAACGACGTGTAAAAGAAGATTCACGGGGAAAACATTTCTCTCGGCTTTTTTCCCCCTCTCGGTTCCGAAGATATGACGCATAGTCGTAAGAACACTGGCATTCAATAAACCTCTTTGTGTTCCATCCTCGGGTGTGCGTCTTTTAAGGTTTCTCCAGCGATGCACAAGAAAATAAATATTTCATTGTGGGCTGAACCACACCTGGGGGGGGGGGATCCTTTCCTCGCAGCACCAACATTTAAATTATGCCATCAATAAAGAGTATTTGTAGCTCAGGGTTGAGACACTAGCCCTCATGAGGCTACCTAGTTGGGTCATGAAAAGCCTGCAAGAAAACCACCTAGTTCAGAGAGCACCAAGGACCCCCTCAATCATCCCTTGCCTTGCTCGAAAAATGATTGGAAGGATGGTCCTTTACCACTCTCCTCTACAAAATCAAGATTTTTTTTTTAAAAAAGCTTCAAATAAATTTAAGAAGTAAATTGAGGGCTCCCCCCTCAATTTCTCCCCCAGGAGAAAAGGGCCAATTTGCCTGTTGGGAAACAAGGCAAAAGATGTTTAGTGTCTGTCGGTGTGTTCTCCCCCCCCCCCCCCCACTTTTTGGTCTTAATGTAAAAAAAAACCCACCCAATTTTTGGGGAGTGTATACATCTGTGTGGGTCTGGATTTATGTAAAAAAAATTCCCCACTGTTTGGAAAAATGAGGCCTAAAAAGAATAATTAGGGAAGTGGAACTATCTACCTACCTACCTATCTCAATTTCTATTTATCCCTTTCTTTTCTGCCTGCCTTCTACCTCTGTCCATTCGTCCATCTGTCTCTGCCTTCTTTCCTGCCTTCTGTATTTCTATCTCTCTCTACTTACCTATCTCTCTCTTTATCTATTTATCTCTCTCTCACTACTTACATATCTCTATCTCAATTTCTATCTATTCCTTTCTTTTCTGCCATCTGTCCATTCCTCCGTCTCTTCCTTCTTTCCTGCCTTCTGTATCTCTATTTCTCTCTCCCTTTATCTATCTCTCTCCACTTACCTATCTCTATCTATCTATCTACCTATCTACCTATCCATCTATCTATCTCAATCTATCTATCTATTCCTTTCTATCTACTCTGCCTGCCTTCTGTATCTATCCATCTATCTATCTATCTATCTATCTATCTATCTATCTATCTATCTATCTATCTATCATCTATCTATCTATCTACCTACCTACCTACCTACCTACGTACCTATCTATCTATCTATCTATCTATCTATCTACCTATCATCTATATCTATCTATCTACCTATCATCTATATCTATCTATCTACCTATCATCTATATCTATCTATCTATCTATCTATCTATCTATCTATCTATCTATCTATCTATCTATCTATCTATCTATCTACCTACCTACCTACCTACCTACCTACCTAACTACCTATGTATCTATCTCAATTTCTATCTATTCCTTTCTTTTCTGCCTGCCTTCTGTATCTATCCATCTGTCCATTCGTCCATCTGTCTCTTCCTTCTCTGCCTTCTGTATCTCTTTCTCTCTCTCTCTCTCTCCTTACCTATCTATCCATCCATTCTCTCTCTCTCTCTCTCTGTATAGCCATCCATCTATTTCAATTTCTATCCCTTCTTTCTATCCATCCATGAAGTCGTAACTTTGCCCTCTCTAAGGGTCGGACGCAAAGGAGAACCAGGCGGGTCAGGTAGGAAAACCCGCCCTAGTGGGCGGGGATTTAAACCACCACAACAACCACAACAACAACAAAAAAGGAGTTGACGGGCGTCCGGCCGGACCAATCGACGCCGGGGCGACGAGAAGAGAAGCTCCGCCTTTTCCCCTGCCCCGCCCCGAGCGCGCGCAAACAGGAGCAGAGGGGAGGGAGGTATTTATGTGTGTGTGTCTGTGGAAGCCAGGCGACGCAAGGCCTGTGCGTGCGTGTGCGTGGGGTGGGCGGGGCCTGTCGGGGGAAAGGGGGCGGGGACTTTCCGCGGGTCCGCGCGCCCGTCTGTCAGTCCGGCCGCGGCGCGGCTGAGGGAAAGGCAGAGAACTCCGCGCGCGCGGCGGCACCATGTCGGAGCGAGGGGCGTCGGTGCTGGGCGGCCCCCGGGGCTCCGCGGCCGGCCCTTCGCTGCTCCAGCCGGCGCCTTGCGCCCCGCCCTCGGCCCCGCAGCCTTCGTCGGGGTCCCCGGCGCTGACCGGGATGCCTCAGCTGCTGGCCCCGCCGACGGTGCCTCCGCCGCTGCCGCAGCCCTCCTCGTCGCCGCCGCAGCCCCCGCAGCCGTCGGTGGGTCTGGGGGCTTCGGCCCCCGGAGGAGGAGGAGGAGGAGGAGGAGGGGCGCCACCCGCTGCTCAGGCCCCGCCGGGCTCGGCGGCCTCGGGTCGCCCCGTGCAGATGAACCTGTACGCCACCTGGGAGGTGGACCGGAGCTCCCCCAGCTGCGTCCCCAGGTGAGGGGCTGGGGGTGGGGAGGGGGGCCACTTGTTCCCATCATCCCCAGCTGTCCAGAGACCTCCTCCCATCATCCCCAGCTGTCAAAGGGCTTCTGGGGTGGGATCCCACCTCCCATCATCCCCAGCTGCCCAGAGACCTCCTCCCATCATCTCCAGCTGTCAAAAGAACACTAGATGGCAGCTGACCTCCCATCATCCCCAGCGGTTGAGTGACCTCTAGGGTGAAGATCCACCTCCCATCATTCCCAGCTGTTAAAGGACACTGGGGTGGCTGCTCACCTCCCATCATCCCCAGCTGTCGAGAGACCTCTTCCCATCATCCCCAGCTCCAGGGGAGTCCATCATCTCCAGCTGTTTGAGAGACCTCTGGGGTGCCAGCCCACTTCCCATCATCCCCAGCTTTTAAAAGAAGACTGGGATGGCAGGTTACCTCCCATCATCCCCAGCTGTTAAGAGATCGCCTGGGTTCCAGCCCACCTCCCATCACCCCCAGCTGCCCAAGGACCCCTGCGTGTAGGCCCACCTGCCCCCATTCCCATCCACCAAAGACCCTTAAGAACTGCAGCCCACCTCCCATCATCCCCAGCCACGCGAGGACCTCATCCCCAGCCACCCAAAGCCTTCTAGGGTGGGGGCAGGCCTCCCATCTCCCACCTCCCATCATCCCCAACCGCCCAAAGTACCCTAGGGTTAGCAACCCATCTCCCATCATCTCCCTCTGCCCAAAGACCCCCTTGGACTCCTTCCCATCATCCCCAGCCTCTCCAAGACACCTGGGTGCATGAAGTAGTGATGCAATCCAACCTCCTGGACTCCCCCCCTCCCATAGATTTTGGGGAGGGGGGGGAAAGAAGAGGAGGGTAGGAAGAGTTCAAAAGCATGATAACAATAACAGAGTGGGAAGGGACCTTGGAGGTCATCTAGTCCAACCCCCCTGCTCACGCAGGAGACCCGCGCTAGGGATTCGAACCGCCAAACGGCCGACCTTTCTGATCGACAAGCTCAGCGTCTTAGCCACTGAGCCACCTAGTTGGGGAATTTATTTATTTATTGAATTTATATTTACCCATTATTTGTTGATTGATTGACTGAATTTATATTGCCGCCTAATCACCGTTTATTCTTATTTATTTATTTATTTATTGGATTTATATCGCCGCCCCCCCCCTATTCGCCCTTTAGGTATGTATGTATTAATTGAATTTATATTGCCTCCTATTCACCCATTATTTATTTATTTTTTGAATTTTTATGGACACCTATTCGCCATTTGTTTGTTTATTGAATTTATATTGCCGCCTATTCACCGATTATTCATTTATTTATTGAATTTATATTGCAGTCTATTCGCCCTTTATGTAGGTATGTGTGTGTGTGTATTTATTTATGTATGTATTGAATTTACATTGCCCCCTATTCGCCCATTATTTATTTATGTATTGAATTATATTGCAGCCTATTCACCCTGTATGTATATATTTGTTTATTAAATTTATATTGCCGCCTATTCGCCCATGGCGACTCCAGGCGGCTTACAGGACATAAAAACCCTGTTTAAAAATGATGAAAAACTAACGAAAACAGTCAAATAAATTAATAAAGCACCCCATAACAAAATCTGCGAGTTGGAAGTCCACCCATCTTCAAATTTTGCTACCGTGAGCCACCGAGTGGATGATGGACAGGTCTGGATATGGCTTCAGGCCTTCTAAAAGCCACCGACAATGAGAAAAGCGACACCTTCTTGGTTGTGCGTGTGTAAGTGTGTAAGCTCCTCCATTTGGGAAGCAATGGTGCGACAGATCTTGAGAAGGGCGTTGGGTCTCCCATGGATATGGTTGCGTAGATGGCTTGGCTGTTTTGTGGTCGTCGGTGGGATGCTGGCTTGTGAATTTATTGAGCCAGCTTGCAACCATTTTTTCCTTCGGCTCCGAAGTTACGACAGCTCTGGAAAAAAAGTGACATAGGACAGTCCTCACGGTTACGGCCGTCACAGCCTCCTCAGACAACCCCAAATTTGGGCACTTGGCAAACCGACGTGTATTTACGACGGTTGTTGCTGAATCCCAGGGTCATTTTTCCCGGGGATCAAACATGGCCAAAAAAACGGTGGCAAAATTGGGCAAAACTCACTTAGTGGTGAAAATCCTGATCTGTTGTGGTCGTAAAGCCGAGGACTGCCTCCAATCTTGCATCGAGTCGGCGGTCTCCCCGCGCTTATTAAGCCAGGCCAACGTTGTTCCCCCTCCTTCCCACAATATGATCTGAGTTCAGGGTTGTTCAAACTCTGGGTGCATTTACATCTCGGATACTACGCTGAAGTTAGCTGTATACTCCCCTGAGTGCAAAGTTATCGTGTACTCAATCGCCTCGTGGTTCCGCTTACAAGCACTTCCTCAGACTGGAGGGCCCCACGTGCCAACATGTTACTCCTCTCTTGCTTAAACCAACTTCTGACCAACATGGGCAGCTGGCGAGCTACTCATCCACTTCAGCTGTTTCGCTTGCTCCGTTGGAAGAGTTCTTTTGGGCTTTTGTGCCCAAATCAGAAATCTTGTTTTGATATTCAGATGAACACACGTTGAACGGTTTTCCAACTGGCATACTTCCTTAAAAGGCAGGTGGAGGTCTGGAGCAGCGGTCACCAACGGGTAGTCCGTGGACCGCTGGCGATCCCCGAGAAACTTTTGGTGGTCTGCGGAAAAAATATTTTCATTTTTTATCTTGAACTAAATACTATTTCTCTTTCTTTAAAAAAAATCATATTAGTTGGATCCGTGGGGTTTTAAAATTATGAATTTGGTGGTCCCTGAGGTCCGAAAGGTTGGTGACCCTTGGTCAAGAGAGCTTCTCCGTCATCCAGGTCATGGTTGCCCCAAAGGTGCTTTTTTTTTTCAGGAGGCAAGTGGACTTTCTTGTTTTTTCTTTGGAAGGTGTTTCGCTTCTCATCCAGGAAGCTTCTTCAGCTCTGACTGGATAGTGGGGAAGGGAAGGATTGATCCTCCTTGCAGGCAGCTGGTCATTTGCATCCTTTTATAGTGTCGTTGAGGCCACTTGGAGGTTTATTTGTGTCTTCTTTAAAGACATTTTGCTTCTCATCCAAGAAGCTTCTTCGGCTCTGACTGGATAGTGGGGAAGGGAAGGATTGATCCTCCTTGCAGGCAGCTGGTCATTTGCATCCTTTTTAGAGGGTCATTGAGGCCGTTTGGAGGCTTATCTGTGTCCTCGGGGTCACCTGAGTGGGGCAAATGGTTCCTGTAGTCTGCATTGTTTTCCGTGTATTTTAGTCACGTGTATTTTCTGATTAGGGGACGCGTTGGCTCAGGGGCTAAAGTGCTGGGCTTGTCAGCGGTTCGGCGGTTCGAATCCCCAGCGTCGCGTAACGGAGGGAGCTCCCGTGACTTGTCCCAGCTTCTGCCAATCTAGCAGTTCGAAAGCACGTTAAAAATGCAAATAGAAAAATAGGAACCACCTTTGGTGGGAAGGGAACAGCGCTCCGTGCGCCTCCGGCGTTGAGTCATGCCGGCCACATGACCACGGAGACGTCTTCGGAGATTGCTGGCCCTTCGGCTCTGAAACAGAGATGGGGGAATGAGACAGTGAGCCACCATGGAGAGGGCCCTTCTTCTGGGTCCCGCCAGGTGTATCTTCCTCGGGGATCCTCAGCATTCCTTGCCTTCTCACTCTGATAGTCAGGTAGATGCGACCAGCCAGCGACAGAACCTCAGATCACCTTGGTCCCAAGCCAGCACCTTGAAATTGCACCCGGAAGTACATCGGCCACCAGCGCAACTCCCGCAGGAGAGGTGTGATACATATGCACACCGTGGTGTGCACAAAACCACAGTAGCAGCCGCTGCTTTTTGCCCCAGCTGAAGCTTCCAGATGCTCTTCAAGGGCAGCCCCATGTAGAGCGCATTTTAACCTTTCCTCCAAACTCCCCTTCGCCTTATCAAAAGCCTTTTGCTTCCTTGGTCAATATTTCCCTGCTAACAAGCCCGCCTCCAACGGCTTTCTAACATCCCCAGTGTTGCATTATCGTATCTCCAGGCTGGCATTTCTCTTTTTTCTTACAACATGTCTGGGGCTGTTTATTAGGTAATGTTTCTTTTCTTTTTTTCCCCCGCCTTCCTTCCTGAAAGATCAGTTTCACTCGTGAAAAAGTTAATTTTACTTTTGATTTATTTATTATTCTTTCTTTTATTCATGAAATATGAAACTCAGTCAACTGCACATTTAAAAGATGCTATTATTATTATTATTATTATTATTATTATTATTATTATTATTATTATTATTATTATTATTATTATTATATACTGTATTCATTAATCATGAAACTCAATCAAGTGAACATTTAAAAAGTTGTCACCAATACCAGTGACTGGTGCTAATGGTTGATACTGGTTGCTGTCTTCGGTATCAACCAGGTATCTTCTTAAAATATACGATGTTCCAAGTAGCGCATTTTTTTGCAGTTCCGCTGGTGTTATTGCAGTTGTTGTTGTTGTTGTTGTTGTTATTGTTATTATTATTTCGGTCTGAAATGTCCACTCAGTTTGAACTCAAGATCCTTGTGTCATCGCACAAGGGGAGAAAGAGCTTTTAACGACAGGACTGAATTTCAAATAGCTTTCGCAAAGCAGGGAAGGTCTAAATCTTAGGCAGGCTTTAGCTGAAATCCATTTTAAGTGCCAGGCCTCCTTCTCCTTCAGGAAAAAAAAAACAAATCTTGGACATTAGGACTCTATCATATTTCCTCCCTCTGCATTTAGATTGGGGTGGGGGGGGAGACATCCTGTAAGATTATATATTTAATCTTTCCCGTGGCTGCCAAGCTTTCTAATTGTCCAGCCGATACTGAATAGCATCAAGCTTTGTTTCTTAAGATGACCTTGGCCATAGATAGATGATAGACAGATAGATAAATAGAGAGATAGAGAGATAGAGATAGATAGATAGATAGATAGAGATAGATAGATAAATAGAGAGATAGAGATAGATAGATAGATAGATAGATAGATAGATAGATAGATAGATAGATGATAGATGATAGATAGATAGATGATAGATAGATGATAGATAGATGATAGATAGATAGATAGATAGATAGATAGATAGATAGATGATAGATCGATAGATCGATAGATTGATCGATAGAGAGATAGAGATAGATAGATAGATAGAGAGATACAGAGATAGAGAGATAGAGATAGATAGATGATAGATAGATAGATGATAGATAGATAGATAGATAGATAGATAGATAGATAGATAGATAGATAGATAGATAGATAGATAGATGAGAGAGAGAGCCACCCCGGTATGTATCCTTGGTGAAGAATGTGGGCACAATTTTTGCAGTCGAAATGATTCCTTAGTATGTGGGATTGGGGTGGGCCGAGACTCTTTCTATCTTCTGCTGAACAGAAAATATTGGTTTAAGAGCAGAAGGCGCGATCACATTTCAGTGCCATGTTTACTTGGGAAAATTCAACATGGGGTTTTGTTGTTGTTTGTTTTTTTTTTGGCAAGTGGGTGGGAGCTAAAATGACAGTCCATAGTTATCTCCCCCAACACTTTTGTGAGTCAACGCAACTTCTAATTTTTGGTATACACACACACACACACACACACACCCTGCAGTTGTTAACCTCCGTGTAACAGCTGGTCGCGGCCCGCCTAATTTTTCACGTCGGCTTTTTGCACCAGAAAAACGGTGTGTGTGTGCCACAATTTACTCAAGCAGGAGGAATTTTAAGTTTCCTGCCGCAGAGGAAGTTCACCGAACAGAGTCTCTTTCCCGTTCCAGAATTTCTTGTGTTATTTTTATAACGCCGTCGTTTGGCATTGGGGTAATTTGCTAAAACAAAAAAAAGGGTTTTTTGTGTGTGTGTGTTTGGCCTTTTCCCGAGAAGAAATAATTACGCCGTTCAATATGCAGTACGGCGATTGGCACAGCTGCTGGTGCGATTTAAATAATTATGAAAGTCTATATATATGGCGCTGCTGGTTAAAATTTATGCCCTTTTTAGGAATGTATTAACGCACACATATTTGTCTCCTCGATAAATTTAAGCCTACATTTTATTCCCCCTTCCTCTTTGTTTCTATCCGCTGGGATATAAACATATTTTAGTCACGTGTATTTTCTGATGAGGGGACGCGGGGGCTCAGTGCTAAAACGCCGAACTTGTCGATCAGAAAGGTCGGCAGTTTGGCGGTTCGAGTCCCTCGCGCTGCGTAACGGAGTGAGCTCCCGTGACTTGTCCCGGCTTCTGCCAACCTAGTCGTTCGAAAGCAACGTTCAAAAATGCTAGTAGAAAAATAGGAACCACCTTTGGTGGGAAGGGAACAGCGTTCCGTGCGCCTTCGGGAGTTGAGTCCTGCCGGCCACACCGCCACGGAGATGTCTTCGGACAGCGCTGGCTCTTTGGCTTTGAAACGGAGGTGAGCGCCGCCCCCTAGAGTCGGGAACGACTAGCACGTATGTGCGAAGGGAACCTTTATCGTTTACCTTTAGGGAATATTGCTCGGTATGTATTAGCACACAGGTAAATGTCTTCTCAAGAAGTATAAGCCCACATTTTATTCCCCCTTCCTTTGTCTCTGTCTGCGAGACTATAAAAATATTTTAATCACGTGTATTTACTGATTAATTGTCCCCAAAAGACAACGCGGGAGCTTCAGCAGCTGGAAAGGCAGTTTCTGCCAATGCTTTATTCATCAGTGTGGGCAAATCACCTTTCTGGATCAATTTTCATGTCTTGCAAACAGAATAGCAGGGTTTCACACAGCATTGGTTTCTTAACCGTGTTTTGTGACGTCTCCTTTTGGTAACCTCAGACTTGGAGGATGTTCGAATGCCAGTCAAGGCATCCATCCCCCTTTTCAAGTTTCAAATCCCAGTGTGCTCCTGGGGGATTAAAACTGATCTTCTTGGTTAGCCTTGTTGTGACTGGGCAGCGGGATGCGTTCGACTGGTTTGATTAGACAATTGGTCTAGCGCATTAGTCACGCAACTTCGCTCCTTCGCTCCTGCTGTTTTGCATTTTATTCGCTTGCAACAGAACGTAATCCGGGATTTCTGGATCGCCTGTCATTTCCGATCATCTCCAGAAACATTCCTTTCAATCCAAACACGTCCGAATTCTCACAGGGCTGAAGATTCTTCTGTGTGTGTGTGTGGTTTTTTTTTTTCTTCCATCCTTTGAGCACTTCATGTTGATTCCTGCTTGCTAAATCTCCTCCTCTTTTGTAATTCGTTTTTTCAAAGATCCCGCTATCATACTTTCCTATCCTAACGTACATTTTTTAAAAAATCTGGAGCTGAAAGACATTTTTTTCGGTGAGCTCAGAACTTATCGGATGAACGAGCACTTTAATGGGACTTAAATCTACTGCCAAGCGAAGCCAGTGAGGAGGGTTGGGGGGAGGAACCTGGGCCACTCCTAGAGTCTGGGGAAGGCTCTGAGTCAGGCTGTGAGTCGGAGGCAGAGAGGAGGCCGAGGCCGTCTGACAGTTATCATCTACCTTCAGAATCAGACATCAGTGAGGCAGAAGAACAGCTGGAGCCTGTTCCCAGTGTGCGCATGCGCAGAGTTGCCAGACGACGGGAAGAGCTAAGGAACAAGGGTCGACTTGGGAGTAAGGCCACAGGTGGACGATGAATGGCCCCTCCCAGAGGGAATAAAAGAGGAGCAACTGGGGAGTGGAGTTTGCAGGAGACCATTAGTTCGCTTCATTGTTTGTGACTCTCTGAGACTCCTGGCCAAGTTCTGTAGAGATCAGCCTGGCAGCTCTCCAAGCCAGATAAGGTCTGTGACCGTAAATCCTCCCTCGAAAGACTTTGCTGGATGTGAAGGAGCAGAATTCGCAGTCAATTAATAAACAGGTTTTTTTTTTAAATCAGGACAAGGAGTTTGCTTCGTGGATTGGGGAAGCCTAGACCAAAACAGGCCTATAAGCATGCTGGCTTATAAGCATGCTGGCCACGGACCGTGTTCTCGAGTCAAACACTTCTGGACAGGCGATATTTTTACCTTTCATCTTTATAACAGAATTGTTGAATCCATTGCGGACGGCTAGTAATCTGTGCTTTTGCAAAACAATTCTGTTTAAATGGACATTTTCCAGGAGATGGGAGGAAGAATCCCGAGTTTCCAGGCCTTCTCCAGCTTCTACCAGCTGCCGAGAGACAAATTTTCTAGCCGTCCCCTTTCCCAAATTTATTCTTTTTAAAAAACGGTAGCCTGCTTTTTTCCCCGGCATCTGCTCCGCGGTGTCATCTGTCTGTCCTCCCCTTTGTGGGGACCCCACGCCGTGAGCTGAAACGAGATTTCTGCGGGCGACATAAGGAAAAAGCCACCCCTGGGAAGATAGCTCCGGCATTGATCAACAGCTCCCGTGTCCAAGTCCTTTAAAAAAAAAAAAAGATTTCCTTTTTTTGAGATGCGTGGAAACGTAACAAGCAAAAAATAATTTCGGGCGGGAGAGAGGCCATGTTGGATGCCTTCGTTTTCCCTTCTTCCCCCCCCCCCCCAAAAAAGAAGACGTCGCGAAAACAGCTCCCAAAATATAATTTAAATAAATAAATAAAACCCAGCCCTTTACACTCTCTCCGCTCCATCTGTTGTTTTTCAGGCGCGGCGTTAAAAAATAAAAATAAAAAAGGAGCCTTTTGCCACCTAAAATAAACCCATTCGTTCACCACGTCAAGCTTTGATGAAAAGCGGCCCTCCTGTTAACGCCTACGTTTTCACACGGTTTGATGTTCTACTTCGATCACTTTCCCAGATGTTGACCTGAATGACCTTTTCTCTCTAGTCACCAACTGGTCGTCGGGAAGAAAACGTTGTTGTTTTTTTGCAGAAAAATAAGTTGCATTTTTGATATTGCGCTCAATCTACGGCCCCTGGGACCAAGACGCGCAATGAACGCTTGTGTTGCTGCAGAGAGTCTCCCCCTTCGGGGTCTTTTTGGGCAGGTCGGAAGGGGGCAGAAGTTCCCACTTGGGGTCTGCTTTGGCCTCCTGGTGGGGGGCTTTGGGCGAAGGCTGGAGGGAAGCACCGCTGGTGGCGAAGAGCCGGAGGGCCTCGTTCCAGTGGGACTGCATCACGGCCTGGAACTGGCTGACCGTCTCAGCCCACTGAGCCTCCAGGCGCCGGGACCTTCGAACGTTTCGGGACTGACTCACATTTATGACTGTTGTAGTGTCCTGGGGTCGTGTGGTCCGCGCTTTTATGACCTTCAAGTCTATGAGGAAGTCAAATTAACAGCCCTCCTACTAACTTCATGGACGGAGTGATTCGCTTAACAACCGTGGCAAGAAGGATCGTAAAATGAGGGCTTTTGTGGGCAGGTATAACCGTTCACAGTGAACATTCGAAGTTACGACGGCACTGAACAAAAAGTGACTTGCGACCGTTTTTCATGCTTACGACTGTTTTAGCATTCCAGCCGCAGCGATTCACTTAACAACCGCGCCAGGGAAGGTTGCAAAACGAGACAGAACCTCACTTGACAAAAGTTCCACTTAGGTGCACGGACGTTGGGTTCGCCTGCGGTTGTATGTCGAGGACTACCTGCGGTGTGTCAGCCTGGGAAAGGAGGCGACCCATCTTGTAAGCTCTTGAAATTGCCGACGCCTCCGCCCTAAAGCCTGTGGGTTTTTATTTTTAATTAAAACCGTTTAAATAACTCGGTTTGATCAGAAAGTTTCGGGAGCTTAAGGTCAGGCAGGATTCTGCAATTCTCGCGAGGAAACCCCAGCTGCCTGCCCCTGTTCCTCTCTAGCTCGACTTACAGCCACAGTGGCCCTCCCAAAAGTTTCGGCATTAAGCGAGACATTTCAGTGAATTTACTCTCATTTCTTTACAACCTTTCTGGCCTCGGTTGTTAAGCGAATCTCCGCAGTGGTTCAATTAGCCACACCGTTGTTAAGCGATTCCAGCTCTCCCGTTGACATTTGGCTTCTTCTCGGAAGGGCGCCGAATGGGATGACGCGATCCCCCCCCCCGGGACCGTCATAAATACAAGTCAGTGGCCAAGCGTCTAAAAGTTTGACCACGGGGGATGCCTGCAACGTGTGAAAAACGGTCCTTGAGTGAGGTTTTTCAGTGCCGTTCAATGACGTAACTTCAAAACTCCAAAATGTTTCTCTACTGGTCCCATTCCACAGGTAGCAGGGGGAGAAAAATATGATTATCCTGATTTCTAGTAATTAAAATATTCCCAATTGCGTTGTGATGGGCCGTCTGCATTAATAACTAAAGGAAAACAGCTTATGTAGCCAACCTCCGCTACAGCCAGACAGGGAAATGTTGCAAGAGGGAGCCACGCTTGTCTCTTGCAAGCCAAGATTGTTTTTGCAAATGGTTTTGTAACCTTGTGGGGCTGTTTGCGTCCTTGTTGCAACAATAATACAATACGTTTCAGGAGCGCTCTATTTAGGCATGCAGACGGGAGTTGGGTATTGTTATTTGGAGAGGAGGAAATAGCCAACGATTTTGTTAAACTAGATTACAAACAAGCTACCCTTTTTCCTTTTTTAAAGTAACCATTGTGTAACCTGCACAGCCTGGCTGTTGGAAAGTTGTTATTGCAAACAACTCCAAGGTAAATCTGCGATCTTGAATGAAGTTTGATAGTCCGTCCTTCCAAATTGTCAAGTTTTCTCTAAAACAACATTTAAAAAGTGAGCTTTTTCTTTCTGATTACGGACACACGTTTTCTTCCTCCCTGCGAGCGTTAAGTCAGCTTTTGTCTACTTTTGTAGGTTTTCAAAACGGGGAACGTTAAAATGAATGTTGAAGAAGCTTTTGTGGGCAAGTAGTTCTCGACTTACGGCCATTCATTTAGCGTCCGTTTGAAGTTACAAAAAAAAAAAAAGAACCACTGGCAAAAGTGATTTACGAACGTTGTTTTCCAACGTAAAAACCGTTGCTCTCTCCGATCAAAATTCGGACACTTAGGAACTGATCAAAATTCGGACACTTAGGAACTGACTCACACTTAGGACCATTGCAGTATCCTTCCCAGGGTGGTTTGATTCCCCTTTTGCGACCTTCAAGTCAATGAGGAAGCCTCACTTAACAGTCCTCCTACTAACTTAACAAAGGCAGTAATTTGCTTAACAACCGTGGCAAGACGGATCGTAAAATGAGGCAAAAACTCACTTAACCTTTGGCTCGGTCAGTACGGGAAAATGTTGAGCTCAACTATGGTCGTAAGTCGAGGAACTAGCTGTATTTCTGTAGGTTTTCAAAATGGAAAAGCTTCAATGAATGTACAGGCCGTATTAAGAAGCCTTGTGTGGTTTTTTTCATGTCTAAAAGCACTTTATTTGGTAGCTACTTTTTGGAATAAGAAGCATTTAGAGAGTTATTTTATTCACTTTGCGGGTTTTTTTCGTGGGAACCTCAAATGCAGAGAGAAGCCATAATTCAAAATAGTTTGGTCCCTTGCGGTAAAGGAATGCTCTTTGACCCCTTTAAAAAAAATGAGATTTTTGCGGACAGGCATTTAAACTGGAACTTCATCCTTAAATATCGACAAAGGTATCTTTAGCACGTATATTAGATTCTACTAAGTGATGCAAGCTGCGTTTTTCTGGAAAAAGGACTTGCTGCCAACTTGAGAGTCTACTTAGATTTCTTAAAACAAATTGAACTTTTAATGGAATCTGGTTTGACCAAATGAAGACTTTATAATAGGCTGGCAATTAAATGTAAACACGATGATGGCGCCAGGTAGAAGTCAGCAAGAATGAAAACACATCCCAGTTAAATCAGAACCGTAGAGGTAGTCTAATGACGCGGGGGCTCAGGGGCTAAGACGCCGAGCTTGTCGATCAGAAAGGGTCGGCAGTTCGGGGGTTCGAATCCCCAGCGCCGTGTAACAGAGTGAGCTCCCGTGACTTGTCCCAGCTTCTGCCAACCTAGCTGTTCGAAACCATATAAAAAACGCGAGTAGAAAAATAGGAACCAGCTTTGGTGGGAAGGGAACGGGATTCGGTGCGCCTTCCGCGTTGATTCATGCCATCCACATGACCACGGAGACGTCTTCGGACAGCGCAGGCTCTTCGGCTTTGAAACGGAAAGGGGTACCGCCCCCTGGAGTCGGGAACGACTAGCACATACTTGTGAGTTTCTGACCGACAATCTCAGTCTCTCAGACACTGATCCCCCGGGTCCCACATATATCAGCATACATAATACTGTTTTCCCAATTTCTACTTTCTACCACTTCATAAGATAGCCGCCCTGTGAAGAAGTATCTATCTATCTACTATATACCTAGATCTGTCCATCATCTCTGGGTGATTGGTTGATGTCAGCGCGATGTGTTCCGTTTTCTTAGGTGTGTACGTCGAAATTGCACAAAAGGGCCGGGGAAAACGGTGACATTTCGTGATCAACACAAAAGATTGGGACATCTGCCCGGATTCTGTTTTCCTGGTGTCAGTTGCGGGAATATTAGCAAATGTTATGATTAGGACACATTATGCTCCTCCTGCAGGTTTCTATGAATGGCAGGGAAATAAGAATTAAATAGCAGCGCATTGGCAGAATTGGCAATCTGAAACCGGCTTCGGCTGGCTAGGCTAGCGTTAAGTGGTTTGGTTTTTTTTTAAAGAAATAAGAAGAATGAATGGAAAGGACACCCAAAGGTGCTTTTTTTTCCCAAGAGGCAATTGGACTTCCTGGGATTTTTTTTTTCTTTGAAGATGCTCTGCTGAGGGCTCTGTGTAGGAGGAAGAGAGGGGGACAGAGCCGTCTGACAGTTATCAGCTGCCTTCAGTGAGGCAGAAGAACAGCTGGAGCCTGTTCCCAGTGTGCGCATGCACAGAGTTGCCAGATGAAGGGAAGAGCTAAAGAACGGGGGTCGACTTGGGAGGAAGGCCAGAGATGGACGGTGAATGGCCCCTCCCAGAGGAAATAAAAGAGGAGCAACTGGGGAGAGGAGTTTGCAGGAGGCCATTAGTTCATTCCTGCATTCTTGCCAAGCATTGCGGCGTCTGAAAGATATTCTCCAAGCCCGAGAAAAGTCGGTAATTGGGAACTCTCTTGAACGACTGCTGGAGAGGAAATCCCTATCACTGAAATAAAAGGGGTTTATCGGGACGAGGACTCGGCTTCGTGCCACTGGGGAAACCGAGGCGAGAACAATTGTGAGCGATAAAGGATGTTGATCGTAAAAGAAATAAGAAAATTTTGCCCTTCCCTGGAACCTTGGACGTTGCTCAACCAGCGATCTTGGAACGTGAGGATTGCGCAACGGCCTAATCAGTTGGCTTCTGTTTGTTGGGTCACAACAGAACATGGCATGTGCTTCCAGTCTTGTGGTTCCCATAAAAATCCATACCGTAAGAGTTTCTCAGAACCGTAATCGCGTGTCGGAAATCCTTTGGTCTCCAGCAATTAAAAGCTCATTTTCCCAGGTAGAGAGACAGGAGAAAGGCAAAAGGATTTGAAGATCATGTCCTTTGATTGCTGGCTCCTGTTTATTGCCTGCTCCACAAACTCCGGCTGATTTATAACGGTCGAAGGTCATAAAGTGAAACTCATAAAACCCCGATCGAAACCGAAGTCATTAAGCCAAGCATTCTGTGAGCCTTTCAAATTCCTTTCGGGAGATTGACACCTGTTGATCATTCCATAATATTCAACTAAACTTTGTGCTTGGAGACGCTGGGGGAAATGTCCTTTGGCTCGTGAAATCTTTGCCTGCTTTCCTTGAAGGAGTGAAAAGGGGACGCTATCTATGGCTTGGTTCATTCTCTCTCTCTTCCTCCCTCCCTCCCTCCTTTCCCTTGGTTCTTTCTCTCCCTTCCTTCCACGATCTATCTATCTATCTATCTATCTATCTATCTATCTATCTATCTATCTATCTATCTATCTATCTATCTATCTATCTATCTATCTATCTATCATCTATCTATCATCTATCTATCTTTCTATCCATCCATCCATCCATCCATCCATCCATCCATCTATCTATCTATCTATGGCTTGGTTCATTCTCTCTCTCTCTCCCTCCCTCCCTCGCTCTATCTCATCTATCTATCTATCTATCTATCTATCTATCTATCTATCTATCTATCTATCTATCTATCATCTATCTATCTATCTATCATCTATCTATCTATCTTATCTATCTATCTATCTATCTATCTATCTATCTATCTATCTATCTATCATCTTATCTTATCTATCTATCATCTATCTATCTATCTATCTATCTATCTATCTATCTATCTATCTATCATCTATCTATCTATCATCTATCTATCTATCTATCTATCTATCTATCTATCTATCTATCTATCATCTATCTATCTATCATCTATCTATCTATCATCTATCATCTATCTATCTATCTATCATCTATCTATCTATCTATCTATCTATCTATCTATCTATCTATCCATCCATCCATCCATCCATCCATCCATCCATCCATCCATCCATCCATCCATCCATCCATCTATCTATCTATCATCTATCTATCTATCTATCTATGAGCTGTCTGTCTGTCTCTCTCTCTCTCTCTCTCTGATCTATGATACCTATCATCTATATCTATTCATCCATCTATCTATCTATATCTATCTATCTATCTATCTATCTATCTATCTATCTATCTATCTATCTATCTATCTATGGCTTGGTTCATTCTCTCTCTCCCTCCCTCCCTCCCTCCCTCCCTCCCTCCTTTCCCTTGATTCTTTCCTTGCCCTTCCTTCTTGCCTCATTCATTAGGAAGACGTGCCTCAACCCATCTGGAATGATGAAACTGTGGGGAACGATTGTCTCCGATTGCCTTCCGCAAGTCGCGGCTTGAATATTCTCTCATGAGTTTCAGCGCCTTTGCTTTCCTGTTCCTCCTGCGTGCCGGGGGTGGGGTGGGGGGTGCTAGCGAGCACGGATAAACGCACTTTGGTTGCAAACCGCCAGCAGCGTAGACTTTGGCGTGATTGGTGCTAATCCAGCAACACCAGAGCCGGAGTGAAAGAAAAGGATGCGTTGTGATCTAAAAGCCTCCGACTGTGGGTTTCCCCTCTTGGGCCCGTGCCCGGAGAGACGTGGCTTAGGAGATGGGCGGCGGCTGTGATTAATATTATTTCAATCGATGCATATTTGCAAGGGCTCGTCCTGTCCCAAAAGGGGCCCCCGAGGTGCCAACTCCTTTTCTGCTGCGTGGCTGGCATGTGGGTCGAAAGCTGGAAGTTGCACCAAGAACAGCGCAGGGAATTATTTTGGGGAATTCCTGAAAAGCCGAACAGATCCTTAGGATGTCTCGGATAATGTGGGATTTATGAAACATCAGCAAGGAAACCACCAAGCTCAAGAAGGCATCAAGGATCCCACAGTCATCCTCCCAGTTGCCCTCCCTCTCCTCCTCCTCTTCATCTTCATCATCTTCCTCCTCCTCCCAGCAAAGCCCATTCCCTTGTAGCACTGACTATATTACCTACTTGGTTAATGAAAGGACTGGAAGAAAACCCACCAAGCTCAGAGAGCACCAAAGACCCCATAATTCTCCTCCTCCTCCTCTCCGCAAACCCCACCCTCCTTCTAGCACTGATGAGGTTCCCTAGTTGGGTCATGAAACGTCTGCATGAAGACCACCAAGCTCAGAGAGCACCAAGGACCCCTAAGTTCAACCCACAGCTACACATATTCTCCTTTCCTGGTACCTAACATTACCCTGATATCTCTCTCTTCCTCTGATAACTTCGAATAACCAAAATCTGGCTTCCTGGACTCACTTTACCAGAAATATATATGTATGTATGTATGTATGTATGTATGTATGTATGTATGTATGTATGTATGTATGTGTGTTACAACCCCTGGTATGCCCAGATATGTCTCCCTTTATTTATTTATCAGCACAACTACAACACACACACACAACACACACACACACACATATATATGCATATATATATGTGTGTGTGTGTGTGTGTGTGTATCTATCTATCTATCTATCTATCTATCTATCTATCTATCTATCTATCTATTTATCTATCTATCTATCATCTATCTATCTATCTATCTATCTATCTATAACACAGCTCCATATCAGAAATGATTCATCTATTGGGGAAAGAATCTATTCCATCCTGTCTTTTCTGGTGATACATTTGTTGTTGCAGACTTGTGTCTGACCCCATGGACCATGTTCCTCCAGGCCTTCCTGTCCTCTCCCATCCTCTAGAGTCCATTGAAGCTCAGGCCGACTACTTCGGTGACTCCATCCAGCCACCTCCTTCTCTGCCGTCCCCTTCTTCTTCTTTCGCCCTCCATCGTTCCCAGCATGAGGCTCTTCTCCAGGGAGTCCTTCTTCCTTCTCATCAGTTTGCCAAAGTCTTTGAGTTTCCTCTTCAGGATCCGGCCTTCTAAAGAGCAGCCAGGGTTGATCTCCTCTAGGACTGACCGGTTGGATGGCCTTGCAGTCCAAGGGACTCAATGCAGGAGTCTTCTTCTACAGCACCATCATTCAAAGGCCTCCATTCTTTGGCCCTCAGTCTTCCTTAATGCTCCAACCTTCACAGCCATCCATTGCAACTGGGAATGATTAGGAGAGGCTGAAACATAGAAAGAACGGTTGCAGGAACTGGGGATGTCTAGTTTAATGAAAAGAAGGACCAGGGGTGACATGATAGGAGAGTTCCAATATCTCAGGGGCTGCCCCAAAGAAGAGGGAGTCAAGCTATTCTCCAAAGCACCCGAAGGGAGGACAAGAAGCAATGGGTGGAAACTAATCAAGGAGAGAAGCAACTTAGAACTGAGGAGAAATTTCCTGACAGTGAGAACAATTAATCAGTGGAACAGCTTGCCTCCAGAAGTCGTGAATGCCCCAACACTGGAGGTTTTTAAGAAGAGACCGGACGAGCATTTGTCTGAAGTGGTGCCTGAACAAGGGGGGGTTGGACTAGAAGATCTCCAAGGTCCCTTTATTATCCTGCCATCCTAGCTCCAGAAGGCAGGGCAAGACGCAACGGGTGGAAACTAATCAAGGAGAGAGAAAGCAGCTTCGAACGAAAGGAGGCCTTCCGATCCGCCGGGAAAAACCTCTTTCTGTTTGGCTTGCTTTTCTTTTGAAAACCTGAATGGTTCGAATCAGATCCCAGCCCTTCCCCGAGCGGAGCCAATTCAAATGGGATCCTTGAGCTGCCTCCAACGGCTCTTGGGTTTTCTCCCCGGCAGCAAAGGAACAAGCCCAGGTGAGTGTTGAGATTCCTGGAGTCCTCCGTCATTTTGGTGGCTTGCCAGCCCAACAGCCTTTGTGTGTGTGTGTGTGTGTGTGTGTGTGTGTGTGTGGATCCCCACGAGGTGTACAGTTTCGTCCAGAGCCTGCCCTACTTAGTCATAGAAAACTTGGTTTTAAGAGGCTGAGATCTCCGGTTGTTCGAAATCGCGTCGGGTTTTTCTCGAAGAGTTTCTCTCTCAAAAAAGGGGGGTTTCTCCCTCCCCCCCACACACACACACTCACCGGTCGTCTCCTCTGGCTTTTGGATGTCCTAAAACGGCCCATGAAGGCAATGCGAAATGTGGGACTATGGCCTCCGCAGGTGGAAACAGGTAGCGTGCTCTGATTGGTCCTCCTCCTTCTTCTTCTTCTTCTTCTTCTTCTTCTTCTTCTTCTTCTTCTTCTTCTTCTTCTTCTTCTTCTTCTTCTTCTTCTTCTTCTTCTTCTTCTCCTCCTCTTCTTCTTCTTCTTAGTTGCGAAGCCACAGCTGTGGCAAGGAGGGTCGTAAAATGGGGTGAAACTCACTGAACAGATGTCTCACTTAACAACAAAACTTTTTGGGCTCAGTTGTGGTCGTAAGTCATAGCCTGTCGTTTCGTCTCGCCCACCATCCAGTTACAACTGGTGAGGCTTCTTGGATGCAAAGCGAAATTTCTCCTCCTCCTCCTCCTCCTCCTCCTCCCTCCTCCTCCTCCTCCTTCTTATAGATAGATAGATAGATAGATAGACATTTCATGACCCAACTAGGGAACCTCATCAGTGCTAGAAGGGAGGAGGAGGAGGCGAAGGAGGAGGGGGAACTGTGGTGCTTTGCGAGCTGAGCAACATTTGGGTCACTGAAATGCTCTCACAGACATTTTGTGACCCCAAACATCTGGGGGTTGGCAGCTGGCGGGCATATCGGTCACGGGGCAAATGTTTGGTTTTTCACCAAGCTGTTTGAGCCCTGACTCAAAGTGATGCCAGCTGGGGTTTTCCCCTGATTCTGCTCCGGGAAACCAAGTTATTTCAAGCCTTCTTGAGAAGGAGTTTCGTTACGGTTGGCGGCTTAGATGTAGCTTTTACTTATTGCCACCGTCGCCCATTCGTTATTTGCCTTTGATTTTCTCATAAACCACCCATGTTTATTTGTTTTTAAAGTTACACTCAGTGCCATTGGCTGGCAGGATCCACGCCTCCTGGGGTTTCCCCCCCCCCCTCCCATGCTGCTAATCTCCTTCTGACTTAGATTACGCAAACTCCCAAGACCAAATAAACACATAATTTATATATATATATATATTTAAAAATCCATCCCTTTTATTATCTGAGTCTTGCCTAACTCTCACTACCAGAAAATGGATCAAATTTTGAATCTGAATAAAAGAAGGAAGGAATGAAGGAAGGAAGGAAAGAAAGAAAGAAAGTGGGAGGGGGAGGGAGTCTGGCTGGAAGTCCCGTTCTCCCACCATAGAGTTTCCTCCTAGCCCAGCGTCCTTTTACTGGCTGTAAGTCCGGTTCTCCCACCATAGAGTTTCCTCCTAGCCCAGCATCCTTTTACTGGCTGTAAGTCCGGCTCTCCCCCATAGATTCTCCTCCTAGCACAGCATCCTTTTACTGGCTGGAAGTCCGGCTCTCCCACCATAGAGTCTCCTAGCACAGCGTCCTTTTACTGGCTGGAAGTCCGGCTCTCCCACCATAGAGTCTCCTAGCACGGCATCCTTTTTAATGGCTGTAAGTCCGGTTCTCTCACCATAGAGTCTCCTCCTAGCACAGCATCCTTTTTACTGGCTGGAAGTCCGGTTCCCCCACCATAGAGTCTCCTCCCCCCACCATAGAGTCTCCTCCGGTTCCCCCACCATAGAGTCTCCTCCTAGTGTGGCGTCCTTTTTCCTTTGACTGACCAGCGACAGGGAGCCACAGCAGAAGGATGAAAGAACCACATGCAGCTCCAGAGCCACAGTCGCTGATCCCTGCTCTAGGCAAATGCCCTATAGAGCAGGAGTATCCAAGCTTGGCAGCTTTAAAACTTGTGGATTTCAACTCCCAGAGTTCCTCAGCCAGCTTTGCTGGAGACCCCTGCTACAGAGCATTTTTTCTTTCTGTTTTGCATCAGGATCAAGAGATGTCTAACTGGATTTTTGATGGATTTTTGTCTCCCCCCCATCCCTCTCTCTCTCTCTGTATAGGCTGTTCAGTCTGACCTTGAAGAAACTCATCATGCTGAAGGAGATGGATAAGGATCTCAGCTCGGTGGTGATTGCCGTCAAGTTGCAGGTATGTCACACTGAGGAATGAGGGCGTGTGGCAACTACCTAGTGGCCTTAAGAGTCACAGAAGTTACCCACTGTGTCACTTAATGTGGAGCTCTCAACCATCCCACTGGGTCAGACAGCAAGAGAAAATGTGGGGGACATTGTTTTACCAAGAGTATATAACGTTACCGAAGAGTCAATATGGGTACAGAAATAGAAAAGCCAGCTCAAATGATTTCGCGCGCAAACAGCATAAGGAAAACTTTCTCTTTTCCCCCAATCACTTGCGTACACTCTTTTTTTTTGAGAGAGAGAGAGCGGTCTGTCTGCTTCGGACTTTCCCAGCTGGCGACCTTGAAGTGTCGTGCGTTCCAAATTTCCCTCCCCAAAACCTCCCTTCCAGCGTCTTCCTTCCCTCCACCCATTACAGTCGTGTGGTTGCAAAGTGAGGCAGCCTAGCGAGTCAACCGCGAGCCTAACCTTTGTAAACTACCCTTTGGGGACTCCGATCGGGCCTCGGCTTTTTCCAGCAGACAAACTGACCCACGCCTCTTGCAGGGTTCCAAGCGGATCCTGAGGTCCAACGAGATCGTCTTGCCCGTCAGCGGGCTCGTAGAAACGGAACTTCAGCTGACCTTCTCGTTACAGGTAAGCGCGCTACAGCGGGATTTCCGGCTCTTGGCAAAACGTCGCGCCGACAAAGAAGAATATTTGTAGCTCGGGGTTGCAAGGTGGGGTCCTTGGTGCTCTCTGAGCTGGGTGGTTTTCTTGCAGACGTTTCATGGCCCAACTAGGGAACAATATCAGTGCTAGAAGGGGCATTTGTAGCAAACCCCCCACGCCGTGTGTGTGTGTGTGTGTGATATGTGTATTGTGTATGTGTAGATATATACTTTCTTTTGAGAGCAGACAACAGAATTTCATTTTTAATGTGTGCCTGTGTGCTTACAGTAAAAAATGACAATAAAGGTTCTCTTCTCTTCTCCTCCCTTCTCCCCTCTTTTCTCCGCTCCTCTCCTATGATTTCTTCCCTGTTTGCTCTCTTTTCTTCTCCCTTCTGGTTTCTTCCCTCTTTTCTCCTCTCTTCTCTTCTCCTCCGTTCTGTTCTTCCCTCTTTTCCCTCTTCTGGTCTTCTCGTCTTTCTCTTCTCATGGTTTCTTCCCTCTTTTCTCCTCTCTTCTCCTCCCTTCTGGTTTCTTCCCTCTTTTCCCTCTTCTGGTCTTCTCTTCTCTTCTCTTCTCTTCTCTTCTCTTCTCTTCTCTTCTCTTCTCTTCTCTTCTCTTCTCCCTTCTGATTTTTCCCCCTCTTCTGGTCTTCTCTCTTCTGGCTTCTTCCCTTCCCTCTCCTCTCCTCTCCTCTCTTATGGTTTCTTCCCTCTTCCCTTTCTTCTCTCCTCTCCTCTTCCCTCTTTTCTCCCTCCTCTCTTTTCCTCTTTCCCCACCCCCCCTCCAAAATCTTTTCTTCCCCTGCCTTCCTTTCCGCAGTACCCTCACTTCCTGAAGCGAGACGCCAACAAACTGCAAATCATGTTGCAGAGAAGGAAGCGGTACAAAAACCGGACTTTCCTGGGCTACAAAACCTTGGCGGTGGGCCTGATCAACATGGCCGAGGTAGGCGAGGCAGGTGGGAAGGCCCAGGAGGAAGTGACCACCTGGCCCTCTAGGCATTTTTGCTCGTGGGTTTCCAGCTTTCGGAGACACACACACAGACACACACACAAACACACACGGACACCCTGTGGCAATTTGGCCTTCTGTTTCTTGTTGGCAGGTGATGCAGCACCCGAGCGAGGGAGCGCTGGTTTTGGGACTGCACAGCAACGTCAAAGACGTCTCCGTTCCGGTGGCTGAAATCAAAATCTACTCCCTGTCCAGCCAGCCCATCGACCACGAAGGACTCAAGTCCAAATTATCAGGTGCGGGCAGCTCCTCGCCCTTTAGCGTCCGTTCGGAGCTGCAACAGCGCCGAGAGCAGTCTCTTACCACCGGTCCTCACCCTTAACGACCGTTGCTGGCTCCCTGTGAGCGTGGAATCTATTTGGGACTCATTACAGGCTGTGAATGACCATAATTCACAAGTTTTATTGATAATCTGTCTTGCTTCCCAGATCGATCCCCTGACATTGATAACTACTCGGAGGAGGAAGAGGAGAGCTTCTCGTCCGAACAAGAAGGAAGCGACGACCCGTTGCACGGACAGGTAAATCTAGCATCTTTCTCATATATATATGTGTGTGTGTGTGTGTGTGTGTGTGTGTGTGTGTGTGTATTTGTACTGATAAATAAATAAAGGGAGACTAGTATAGATCTATTTCGAGCTAATTAGCTCTCATCAGCTAGCCATACCCTTACTGGGATTTGAACCTGGGCTGTATTATATCTTAGGCAGGAGTCTTAGCCACTAAGCCACAGGCTCGCCTCCTTATCAGTTGAGCCAGGGAAATAGTATGTATTTGTGTTATATATATATGTGTGTGTGTTATATTATATATATAGAACTGAGAGATCCCAATCCATATATATATACTCCTGACAGTGAGTCGAAAGACAGAAAGGGGGAGCAGTGAGTTCCCTCCCATATTTGGGCATACCAGGGGTTGTAACACAAATACATACCTATTTCCCTGGCTCAGCTGATAAGGAAGAGAGCCTGTGGCTTAGTGGCAATTACATCGGCCTAATATGCAATACAGCCCTGGTTCCATTCCCAGTAAGGGTATGGCTAGCTGATGAGAGCTAAATAGCTTGAAATAGATCTACACTAGTCTCCTATATACATATATCTGCTTGAATCCTGCAACGGCTTCTCGGTTTTCTCTCGGCAGGATTTGTTCTACGAAGATGACGATCTTAGGAAGGTGAAAAAACCTAGAAGGAAACTGACCTCCACTTCTGCAATCACTCGGGTGAGTCATGTTGGAGGTCGTAGCAATAGCTGTTTGGGACAACCCTTGGTCTGGAATGGTCCAGGGGCCCCTGCCTGCGGAAGGTGTTGGACTAGAAGACCTTCAAAGTCCCTTTCAGTTTGTTCTAGCAAAAATGCAGAGCTGGACGTGAACCCTAAGTCTGAAGTTTTATACATCATTATCCTGGCTTTTGTGTGTCTCCAATGCTTTGCCTTGTCCTCTGTCTCTTGGGCGTCTCTGGGCCTGGGTCCCTTTTCCTAACAAGCAAACCATCCCTCTTTTTCACAGCAGCCAAATATTAAGCAGAAGTTTGTGGCTTTACTGAAAAGGTTCAAAGTCTCGGATGAGGTAAGTGAAATCCCATCAAGTCCAATGCTTCACTTGCTGGGCAGGATCTTGCCAGGCTAAAGCTATAACCTTCTAACACCAGCGTTTCTTGACATCGTCAGCTTGATGCATGAATCCCAGAATTTCCCTTTCTTCCTCCCTCTCCTCCTTCCCTCTTTCTCTTTCCTTTCCCTTTTCCCCCCTTCCTTCCTAACTTCCTCCTTCCTCCCTCCCTCCCTCCTTTCCCTTCCCTTCTTTTCCCTTTCCCTACCTTCCTTCCTCCCTCTTTCCCTTGCCTTCTTTTCCTCTTCCTTCTTTCCTCCTTTCTCCTCCCTCCCCCTCTTTCTCTTCTCCTTCCTTCCTTCCTATCTCCTTCCCTCCCTCCCCCCTCTTTCTCTTTCTCTTCTTTTTTCTTCCTTCCTCCATCCCTTCCCCTCCCTCTTTCTCTTTCCCTTCCCTTCTTTTCCTCTTCCTTCCTTCCCTCCTTACTTCCTTTTGCTTTGTCCCTCCCTCCCTCCCTCCCTCCCTCCCTCTTTCTCTTTCCCCTTCCTTCCTTCCTTCTTTCTTCCCTCCCTCCCTTCCCAGCCACAGAGATTTGTTTAACAACCCCCCTCAAAAAAAAAAAAAAGTAAAAATTAGGTGCAACTCACTCAACCATGGCCTGGCTTAATATCCTAAATTCTGGTCCCTCATAAGCCAAGTCTTGTCACACACATACACACACACACACACACACACACACACACACACACCGTCCTACAATGAAGGTGTGAAGACGCTCCCTTGGAGAGTGGAGCCCCCACCTTGACCGCGAAGCCTTTTTTCTCCCCCCCTCTCCCTCCAGGTGGGTTTTGGCTTAGAACACGTTTCTCGGGAGCAGATCCGGGAGGTGGAAGAAGACTTAGACGAGCTTTACGACAGCCTGGAGATGTATAATCCCAGCGACAGCGGTCCCGAGATGGAGGATACCGAGAGCATCCTCAGCACCCCGAAGCCCAAACTCAAGTAAGCACAGCTGTCAGGGTTCCAAATAGCCCCCAAAAGTAAATCAAGAGTCCGAGGCAAAGTATTGCTCAAAGTTCCAATTTATGAAGAGAGCCACGTTGGCACATCTGGGAAAACCCAAATCTGAAAGCTTCCCGGTTTCCCCCACCTAGTTGAAAATTCAAGCTCTTGCCCCCACACCCACAAGACCATCCCAGGGTCCCGATCTCCCACTGCCATGCTGGCAGTTCCACCCCTCCAGTTTCAGTCAGTTGCAGAGCTGCAGAGGATGACCTTGCCTTTCTAGAAAGAATGTTGTTATGGCTACATATCATCGAACTCCGTACAATCCCATTTTCCCACCATAGAAAAGGCATAGTAGAATAATAGAAAGTGTGGCTGGCCAAAGATCCAAAAGAAAAGACGTCTGCAGGCCTAACAACCGTGAGGGAAGCTGGGGAATTGAGGGGGGCTGAACGAAGGAAGCCACGTCCTTCCCTTCCCGCGTCTGCCCGCCGTCCTAACCCTTCCACGAAATGTCCCAAGAAATGAGAAGTTGGAAAGGAAGTAACACTTTTTATGAGCCGCGGTAGCCTAGTAGTTAGAGAGTGGTACTGCAGGCTGCTTCTGCTGCCTGCAGTTTGGCAGTTCGAATCTCACCAGGCTCAAGGTTGACTCAGCCTTCCGTCCTTCCGAGGTGGGTCAAACGAGGACCCAGATTGTTGGGGCCAAAAGGCTGACTCTGTAAACAGCGTAGAGAGGGCTGTAAAAGCCCTGTGAAGCAATATATAAGTCTAAAGGCTATTGCTATTTCCAGGGAGATTTCTAACTCTGGTCTTTCCCAAGTTTTCCCTCTCCCTGTTCTTGGGAAAATTTGGGACCATCGTCCCTTCCTCTTGATTTTGGGCAGCCGCGTGACCCCGCTCTGCTCTGTTTTCCAGGCCTTTCTTTGAAGGAATGTCCCAGTCCAGTTCCCAGACAGAAATTGGAAGCCTGAACAGTAAAGGGAGTTTCGGCAAAGATGCCACCAGTCCGGTAAGTCGTCAGGAAAAATAAAAACAGGAAAAAGAGCCAACCGAATGTTAGAAATTGTATTGCAATTCCAGCAGGAAAATAAAAAGTCGTTTTCCTATCCGGACAAGGCAGCCCTGGGTAAGGTAGTCCTCGACTTACGAACGTTCGTTTAGTGACTGTTTCCAAGTTAAGATAGATAGATACATGATAGATAGATAGATAGATAGATAGATAGATGACACATAGATAGATGATAGATAGATAGATAGATAGATAGATAGATAGATAGATAGATAGATGATAGATAGATAGATAGATAGATAGATAGATAGATAGATAGATAGATAGCTGATAGATAGATAGATAGATAGATAGATAGATAGATGATAGAAGAGAGAGAGAAACAGATAGATGGATGGATAGATAGATGATAGAAGAGAGAGAGATTGATAAAGATAGATAAATAGATAGATAGACAGACAGACAGACAGACAGATAGATAGATAAATGATAGAAGAGAGATAGATAGATAGAGATAGATAGATAGATAGATAGATAGATAGATGATAGATAGATAGATAGATAGATAGATAGATAGATAGATGATATAGATAGATAGATGGATGATAGGAGAGAGAGATTGAGATAGATAGATAGATAGATAGATAGATAGATAGATAGATGATAGAAGAGAGAGATAGATAGACAGACAGACAGATAACCTTTCCTTCTCCTTCACATCTGATCCAGATCGAAGCCTCGTCCGGGGACAAACTCAAACCGAATCGGACCAAAAACATGGATGACAACATCAACGAAACGGACATTCTGGTAAGCGCTTAGCAAGTAGCAGATTCTCTCTGATTTCCTTGTTGGGGGGGAGGGAAGGAAAAAAACTATCCCTGAACGTGTTTTTCCCCCCTGTTTCTCTAGGAAGGGAACGAGCAGGACACTTACGGGGACCTCTCCAACACCTTAATTATCCCCGAAAAGGTCAAGACGCCGATGAAAACGAGCAAGGGGGATCTTCAAAGCATGGCATCACCCAGGTTGGTCTAGTCAACTTTATTGATGATTCCCTTGGGCCAATATCAAAGGGCAGAGTTCCAGACACAAATTATTACTAAAATCTGAGAAGAACTATTTAAAATAGAGCCTCGGTGGCTCAGTATTCAGCAGGGTCCCACCTGGAGAAGCGGGACGGAGAGATCTGGCAGGGAACTCCTGAGATGCTCTTCTGACAGGCTTCCCAAGAGCCTGAAGCCAACTCCTTGTCCCAATTAATAAAAACCCCTTTTATTAATTGACTGTGAATTCTGCTCATTCCCATCCAGCAAAGTCTTTCCAGGGAGGATTTACGGTCACAGACCTCATCTGGCTTGGAAAGCTGCCAGGCCGAGATCTGCAAAACATGGCCAGGAGCCTCGGAGAGTCACGAACCAATGAAGGGAACTAATGGTCTCCTGCAAACTCCACTCCCCAGTCGCTCCTCTTTTATTTCCTCTGGGAGGGGCCATTCATTGTCCACCTGTGTCTTTACTCCCAAGTCTCCTCCTGTTCTTTAGCTCTTCCCTTCGTCCGACAAATCTGGGAACAGGCTCCAACTGTTCTTTTGCCTCACTGATGTCTGACCCTGAAGGCAGCTGATAACTGACATATAACTGTGGCCCCCTCTCTGCCTCCAACACAAAGCCCTCATCAGAGCTTTCCCCAGATTCCAGGACTGGCCCAGGTTCCTCCCCAACCCTCCTCACTCTCCGACTTTGCTGCCAGCTCTGTTGGAGGAGACAATTGCAGGAGACCATGAGTTCACTTCATTGTTTTGTGACTCTCCGAGACTCCTGGCCAGGTTTTGCAGAGACCAGCCTGGCAGCTCTCCAAGCCAGAGAAGGTCTGTGACCTGTACATCCTCCTTTGAAAGCCTTTGGTGGATGTGAATTTGCTTCATGCTCTTGGGAAGCCAAGGTCGGAACAGAGGACCGGTTGTAAGTCCCTGGTTTTTTTCAGGACCGATGTAACTTCAAAGTGTCGCTAGACAAATGATTGTAAGTCAAGGACTATCTCTTTTGGGCTTCTGTGTTGAGGAGGAGGAAACATTGGACTTCCCCTCCAATTGTGGCGTCTGTTTGATTATCCTCCCTGAGTGTTACAGCACTAAATTTATGAACTAATATGTTTCTTCTATCGGTGACAGCAAAATGGACAGCAATGTGCACACCCCTCGTCAGAAGCGCAGTACCCCGCTCAAGGAACGTCAGCTCTCCAAGCCGCTGAGCGAAAGGACCAACAGCTCCGACAGCGAAAGGTCCCCGGATTTATGTCACAGTACACAGGTGAGCTACAACTACGGTGCCCCTTACCGTGGCTCAGTTCCCCCCTTTCGGCGGAGTTTGGGAGAAGGGAGGATGACGGTAGGAACAGAATTATCTTCCTCTTTTGAAGCAACTTTCAGTTGGAGTAAGAATGGGGTGGGGCTGCGCCGTATACCCCTGGTTTCGTATTGGAATGAGGAAATGTGTTTCCGGAACTGATGAGTGGGTCTGGAATTGGGTAGTGCCTTGCCTTTCATGAGTTGGCGTAGCTTGCCTTGCGTTGACTTGACTTGACTTGTTGAGTTGAGTTGACTTGCCGTTCATTGAGTTCGGTTGACTTGGCTTAGCTTGCCTTGCATTGAGTTGAGTTGTCCTAGCTTGCCTTGCCTTGAGTTGAGTTGACCTATTGAATTGAGTTGACTTACCTTTCATTGAATTGAATTGACTAATTGAGTTGTCTTGCCTTTCATTGAGTTGAGTTGAATTGAGTTGCTTAACTTGCCTTGCATTTAGTTGACTTGACCTGTTGAGTTGAGTTGCCTTGACGTTAATTGAGTTGAATTGCATTGGCTTAACTTGTCTTGTATTGAGCTGAGTTGACTTGTTGAGTTGAGTTTCTGAGTTGAGTTGCCTTGCCTTTCATTGAGTTGGGTAGTTGACTTGCATTGACTTAAGTTGCCTTGCCTTCAGTTGAGTTGACTTATTGAGTTGAACTCAGTTGCATTTCCTTTCATTGAGTTGAATTGACTTGGCTTGCGTTGCCTTGTATTGAGCTGAGTTGATTTCTTGAGTTTAGTTGCTTTTCGTTGAGTTGAGTTGCATTGCTTTTCATTGAGTTGAATTGAGTTGGCTTAAGTTGCCTTGCATTGAGATGAGTTGATTTGTTGAGTTGAGGTGCCTTGCCTTTTATTGAGTTGAGTTGACTTAAGTTGCCTTGCAATGAGCTGAGTTGACTTGTTGAGTTGACTTGTTTTTCATTGAGTTGAATTGAGTTGGCTTCAGTTGCCTTGTATTGAGCTGAGTTGACTTGTTGACTTGAGGTGCCTTGCCTTTTATTGAGTTGTTGGCTTAACTTGCCTTGCATTGAATTAAGTTGACTTGAGTGGAATGTTAGAGAGTTATTTACTGGATCAGCTTTTCCTGACAGGCTATCCTTCGGAATCATTCAGACAGCAACTTACAACAACCTGCAGGGTTCCCATTAGATGAAGATTTTGTGAAAATGTTACACAAAAGACACAATTAATACTCCTAGTTGTGCTGCTTGTCTGGATTAGCCCGAAAGGCTGACAGTCCTTCAAAACCTGCCTTCTTTTCTCCTCCCAGATTCCTCGCAAGGTCGTTTACGACCAGTTGAATCAAATCCTCGTGTCGGAGGCCGCGCTGCCCGAAAACGTAATCCTGGTGAATGCCGTGGACTGGCAAGGCCAGGTAAGTTAGTTGCTGGATCTCCCTGGATCTCTTTATGGCAACCTAGCCGGCAAAAGTTGACGCTGATTTGGCAAAGTATTATTTCACGACCTTTGCCGAAACCCAATTCCGCTTCTCGGATACAAAGACCTGGAAGGCTGCGTGTGGGCAGTATATGCCTGCACACAGATGTTACCTAGTTGGGTCATGAAACATCTGCAAGAAAAACACCAAGCTCAGACAGCATCAAGGACGACTTTCTTCTTCTTCTTCTTCTTCTTCTTCTTCTTCTTCTTCTTCTTCTTCTTCTTCTTCTTCTTCTTCTTCTTCTTCTTCTTCTCCTCCTCCTCCTCCTCCTCCTCCTCCTCCTCCTCCTCCTCCTCCTCCTCCTCCTCCTCCTCTCCTTCTCCTTCTCCTCCTCCTCCTCCTTCTTCTTCTTCTTCTTCTTCACAAACCCTCCTCCCTTCTGGTACTGCTGATGTTCCCTACTTGGGTCATGAAACGTCTGCAATGAAACAACCAAGCTCAGAGAGCACCAAGGACCCCACGGTCCTCCTCCCCCTCCCTGCAAACTCCCTCCCTTTTAGCACTGATGACGTTCCCTAATTAGGTCCTGAAATGTCCGCAAGAAAACCACCAAACTCAGAGAGCAGCAAGGACCCCTCATTTCAACCCCCAGCTGCCAATATTCTCCTCTATTGATTTAATCATCAGGGAAAAGTTTTGCATAGCAGCTTTATCAGCCCAAAAGCCACGTCCCTCCCCGGCCTGACTGCATCCTGGTTTTTGTTTCTAGTACGTAGCCGATCTCCTCCAGGATCAGAAGAAACCTGTGGTTTGCACCTGCTCCACCGTCGAATTGCAAGCTGTCCTCTCGGCTCTCCTCACCCGGATCCAGAGATAGTGAGTTCACCCCATCGGTCTCATTGGTCACTTGCGCTTATCTCACGACTGGCAGGGTTTAGAAGGGGGGGGGGTTTGATAGGGCATGACATCCTGCTCCTGATTGGAGGTTCTCTTAAAAAGAGAGGCTGGACTACAGCAGCGGTCATCAAATGGTGGTCCCCAGAAAAATTATTTGCATTTTCTGGTCCCGACAAAACCCCCTTTTCTTAATTGACTGTGAATTCTGCTCATTCACATCCAGCAAAGTCTTTCGAGGGAGGATTTACGGTCACAGACCTCATCTGGCTTGGAGAGCTGCCAGCCCAATCTCTGCAGAACTTGGTGGAGAGTCACGAACCAATGAAGTGAACTCATGGACTCCTGCAAACTCCACTCCCCTGTCGCTCCTCTTTTATTCCCTCTGGGAGCGGCTATTCATTGTCCATCTGTGGTTTTACTCCCAAGTCGATTCCTCTTCTTTAGCTGTTCCCTTCGTCTGGCAGCTCTGCACATGCACACACTGGGAACAGGCTCCAGCTGTTCTTCTGCCTCACTGATGTCTGACTCCGAAGGCAGCTGATAACTGTCAGACGGCCTCGGCCCCTGTTTTCACTGGCAGAAGCACCGCAGCCATCCTTCACTGTTTCTAGGGCAGGCATGTGGGTCAGATCTGTTTTTGAGTTTGACACCCCTGCCTTACACATACAAGTAGAACAAACCCATCACACTGCATTATCTCCGTACAGGAGAGTCTTTAAATCAAGAGCCTCCCCACAGCATCTGTCAATCCCAACCCCCCACTCTCCAGAGGCCAAGCTTCTGAAACCCACCCACCCATTTTAATTTTCCTCTTTTTTTTCTTCTTCTCTGCAGCTGCAATTGCAACTCCTCCATGCCGCGTCCGGTGAAGGTGGTGTCCGTCGGGAGCCAGAGCTACCTTAGTGCCATTTTGAGGTTTTTCGTGAAACAGCTGGCCAATAAAACATCGGACTGGCTCAATCACATGAGATTCCTCATCATCCCTCTAGGTAACAGAATTAGAATAGAATAGAATAACAGGAGATGGAAGGGACCTTGGAGGTCTTCTAGTCCAACCCCCTGCCTAGGCAGGAAACCCTATACCATTTCAAACAAATGGCTCTCCAACATCTTCCTAAAGACTTCCAGTGTTGGGGCATTCACAACTTCTGGAGGCAAATTGTGTTCCACTGATTAATTGTTCTGACTGTCAGGAAATTTCTCCTCAGTTCTAAGTTGCTTCTCTCCTTACATATATATAAAATGGCTGTGTGTGCGTGTGTGTGTACCAGCATAACTCTGGAACGCCTGGGCCGGTGAAATGAAAAGGACTGAATTATATCTATAGTGTCAAATCACAGCACCTTTGACAGTGATAGTGTGCATTTTGGATTCAAGTTCTGTTAAGATACAGCCTGTTGTGCCGTAAAATGGCTTCTGCTGTACAACACAGTGGAGTTGCCATGGTAACGGCTTCACGAGGGGGCTCCCTCTGGTTAAGGGGGAAAATCCAACGTTAGAAATTACGTTTGGTCAGGACGTTTCCCCCCCTATAAATAAATACCCGGGTAACACCAGGTTATCTATCTATCTAATTTGTTGATAAACTTCCTTGTGTTTCTCCGCCAGGATCTCACCCGGTCGCAAAATACATGGGCTCCGTGGACAGCCGATACAGCAATATGTTTTTAGACACCTCTTGGCGTGACCTCTTCAGCAAACCGGAACCACCTGCCATAGGTAAGCAGGAAGCTCTGAGTTTCTCTTTCCCGAAATCTCCTTTTTGTCCCTTTCGCTCCACTCTCGCCCCACCTGGATTCTTGTTCCGGGGATATTTGAGTCAAATTCACCATATCGGAAACCCCAAAAATGATATGGTGGGTCTCCCTCCGTCCTTCTTAGTGGTCTTTTGGGGACTCCGAGGCAGGATGTAAGATCATTTAGGGTTTGACATGATGATTTCCCGTTGCTAAACTGGGTGTGGGTGTGTCCAGAGCAAGTTTTGGCAGTCTTGATTTAGCCAATTGTAGGAGATGACCAGGCTGAAGCTGTGGAAGGTGTCGTGTCTCATCAGTCTCGAATCCCTTCATGCCTATAAGAGATCGAAGTCCAGCCCACCTTGAATTCTTATCTCCCATCGATTTGCTTTGACCTTGAGTAGCTCAGATTCTTGTAGAGAATCTTTAGCACACCGTAAATCTATACACGGGTAGCCCTCTACTTACAGGACATGCCGTGATTCACTTCACAATTGCAGCGATTCCCTTAATGACTGGGGCAACAGAAGTGTGATCGTAAACCGAGAACTTCCTGTCCTCTGGGAACCTTTAGGAGAGAGGCTGTTTTCACCTGTGTGTGTGTGTGTGTTTCCGTCTTCCCCAGAACCCCTGGATGTCGTGGGCCGAATCACCCAGTACGTGAACGGGGCGAATGTCACTCACCAGCTGCCGGTGGCGGAAGCCATGCTGACTTGCAAACACAAATTGTAAGTGCCCCCCTCCCCCCCAAAAAATCAGGAAGGTTCTGGCAAGACGCCCCTTTCAATACGGAGACTCGATTAAGTATAAAGCCGCAGCTAAAGGTAGCTGGTGGGAGGAACCAGGAACCTTCTTGGGCTGAAGAGCCCGTCTCAGTCTGTCAATCAGATCGTGACCTCACCCCATGGCCCGGAGGCTCTCTGAGGTCGCTGGCTGCAACTCCTGGACACTAAGCAGAGGGCGGTCCTTCTAAGTTTGAGACCCCCATATTCAGCGTGTGAATGCAAGGCACTGACTAAGGATGCAGAGTGGGAGGATAGTTGGCAAAAAGCTAAGCTAAGGTTTCCCCCTGTTTAGGTGCTGGCAGGTAATTCAGTACATTCTTCCTGTCTCCCTCCCTCCCACCATCCTTCCTTCCTCCCTCCCTCCCATCATCTTTCTCCCTTCCCTCCCTCCCATCATCCTTCTTTCCTTCCTTCCTTCCTTCCTTCCTTCCTTCCTTCCTTCCTTCCTTCCTTCCTTCCTTCCTTCCTTCCTTCCTTCCTCTTTCTCTCCCATCATTGTTGTTCTTTCCCTCTCTCACATCATTTACCCTTCCTTCCTTCCTCTCTCCCTCCCTCCCTCCCATCATCTTTCCCCCTTCCTTCCCTCCTATCATCCTTCCTTCCTCCCTCCCTCCCTCCCTCCCTCCCTCCCTTTCTCTTTCTCTCCCATCATTGTTGTTCCTTCCCTCTCTCACATCATTTACCCTTCCTCCCTTTCTTTTTTTAAAATTAATTTTTATTATGCAGTTTTCTTCATTTTACATCACAGTTTCCCTTCCCTCTCTACCTCTCTCCCTCCCTCTCTTCCTTCCTTCACACTTAAGACACCTACCGCTTTGCAGGGCTTTTACAGCCCTCTCTAAGCAGTTTACAGAGTCAGCCTATTGCCCCCCCCCAACACTCTGAGTCCTCATTTTACCCCACCTCGGAAGGACGGAAGGCTGAGTCAACCTTGAGCCTGGTGAGATTCGAACTGGAACGAGGCCCTCCGGCTCTTCACCACCAGCGGCTCTTCCCTCCAGCCTTCGCCCAAAGCCCCCCACCAGGAGGCCGAAGCAGACCCCAAGTCGGAATCTCTGTCCCCCTCCGACCCACATAAAAAGACCCCGAAGGGGGAGACTCTCTGCAGCCACACAAGCGTTCATCGCACAGATCCATCCCAGGGTCCGTAGGATGAGGACCCCTGATTTAGTGCAGTATAAAATAATGCAACTCATTTTTCTGCAGACCACCAACATTTTCTCACGGACCACCAGTGGGTGACCGCTGTTCTATAGGGTTACTCGAAAGCTGGATGTAAACCTTGGTTTATTGCCAAAATAAAATAACCCCTTCTTCCTTTTTGTCTGCAGCCAAGATGAAGATTCCTACCAGAAGTTTATCCCTTTTATTGGGGTAAGACAAATCTTAAGATCCTTGGACATTTGGAAAACAGTTAAGATCTGCTTTTGGGGGGCGGGAAGGGGGGGGGGGGCAAAGAGATAGCTGGGTATACTTTTTCTCTGCGCTAACCCTGCTGGCTGGCCGGCTCGCCCGTCACCAAGCGGACGCTGACGGGAAGTTGTGGCTGAAACTCAAAAGGCACCACCATTAGGAGGCAAGATATAGGGGAGACGTGATGGCAGTCTTCCAGTATCTCAGGGGCTGCCCCAAAGAAGAGGGAGTCAAGCTATTCTCCAAAGCACCTGAGGGTAGAACAAGAAGCAATGGGTGGAAACTAATCCAGGAGAGAAGCAACTTAGAACTGAGGAGAAACTTCCTGACAGTTAGAACAATTAATCAGTGGAACAGAAGTTGCCTCCAGAAGTTGTGAATGCTCCAACACTGGACGTTTTTAAGATGATGTTGGAGAGCCATTTGTCTGAAGTGGTGTAGGGTTTCCTGCCTAGGCAGGGGGTTGGACTAGAAGACCTCCAAGGTCCCTTCCAACTCTGCTATTGTATTGTATTATGTAATGGTGCATGGGCTAATTTTATCTTTTTAAGCCGAGGGCTTGTCAGGCGCCTAAAAGGATCCCATCAGCGGCCAATTCCAGGCCTGTCGTATCAGAAGATATCACAAAGTGTTATTCTCACCCACACACATACAAGCGTGTGGGGGAGAATAAAATAGCCAAATTATATAGGTAGAGGTGTGTGTGTAAGTGTTCTTCCTTAGGAAGGTTTGACTTCCACCTGCAGGATCCTGATCTGATGAGGGGTTTTTTTGGGGGGGGGAAAGATTCACAGTCTGTGCTTTCTCTCTTCCTCTTGCAGGTAGTCAAGGTGGGCCTCATTGAAGATTCACCCGCAGCAGCAGGTAGTTCTTTAAATTAAAATTCCGTTCTGTTCTATTTTCTATTTCATTATTTTATTCTATGCTAATTCTTTTCTATTCTATTCTAAAATTCTATTCTGTTTTTATTTCATTATTCTATTCTTATTTCGACTCTATTCTTTATTCTATTCTAATCAGTTCTTTTATATTCTCTTCTTCTTTCTCCTATATTCTATCCTTTATTATCTTTTATTTTCCATTCTCTTCTCTTCTTATTTCTCTTCTATTCTTTGTTCTATTCTAATCAATTCTTTTATATTCTCTTCTATATTCATCTTTCTTCTATCTTCTATTCTTTATTATCTTTTATTCTCTCTTCTCTTCTTATTTCTGTTCTCTATTTTATATTCTCTTCTTTTCTCTTCTATATTCTATCCTTTATCTTTTATTTTCCATTCTCTTCTCTTCGTATTTCTCTTCTATTCTTTATTCTATTCTATTCTAATCAATTCTTTTATATTCTCTTCTATATTCTCTTCTTCTTTCTTCTATCTTCTATTCTTTATTATCTTTTATTTTCTCTTCTTATTTCTATTCTATTCTTATTTCTGTTCTCTATTCTCTTCTTTTCTCTTCATTCTATCCTTTATTATCTTTTATTTTCCATTCTCTTCTCTTCTTATTTCTCTTCTATTTTCTCTTCTGTCCTCTCCTCTCCTCTCCCCTTTCCACTCCACTCCCTTCCTTTATTATTGTTAATTTTAATTATTTTTATTATTAATTTTGTAAGACCGGCCTCACCCTGGTGCTCCTCGTATCCAAATATTGCTGGCTTCCTCCCTCTCCCATTTCCTCGCGATGATTTGTTGTTGCCTAGAAAACAGCTGGCGCCTCTCGATAACGGGGGAAATGAGAGACCTCGATGGTATTTTATGCTGGGACAAAAATCTTCGTCCTTGCTTTCCTTTCCAGGCGAGGGGGACGATTCCCCGGTCATCAGCCTCACCGTTCCCTCCACCTCTCCCCCTTCAACTTCGGGCCTCGCCAAGGACGTCTCTGCTACCCCGCCGTCCTCCCCTTCGATGACTAGCGGCCTGGCTGTGGTGGGGTAAGTAAGTCAGGAGACCCCAAGATTTTGACGTGGCGACGTTCTCTTCTCCTGGTCTTTGCGAAAGACTTGGTGTCGTGGCCCCCCCATCCCACCACCCAGTTTCAGAACGGGGAATAATTTTCTTACACTGCCCCACAGGTATCTCAGTCATCCTCTATTAACGACCAGGAATCCCTTGCAGGGTGGAATCTGGGCAACTGAATGGAGCTAGCAGAGTGTTTCATGGCCAGATGCCTTTCCTGTTGCCAGTATGGGGTTTTGTTCAGCAGATCTATTCTCATCGTGCCCAGAGAGAGAAATATATCTGCCTCTACTGTGAGGCGAGGGGCTCCACCTCTAGGCCACCGTACCACTCCTAGGTATCTCCGTAGTCTACCGCGGATACCCCTAGGTGACTTTCAAATCAGCACAGGTGGCCCTCAACTTAGGGCGATTCATTCAATGACTGCTCGAAGTCAAAACGGGGCTGGAAAAAGTGACTTGGGACTTTCATGCCACCGTTGCCCCATTCCCAGCGACCACGCGATCTTAATTCATAAGTTTGACAACTAAATCATATTTATGATGGTTGCAGTGTCCCGGATGTGTGTGTGTGTGTGTGTGTGTGTCACGCGATCCCGTTTTGCGACCACGTGACAAGCAAAGTCAAAAGGGAAGCCGGAAGCCGGATTGTTGCTGGCTTCAATGGCCTAAACGCATTTCAAAACCTAACTGATAACTTGATACGTAACTTCTTGAATTATTCATACATTGCAAAACCAACTACATATTTCATATGCCATAGTACAGCTAGTCCTGGTTCATTTAGTGACTGTTCAATGTTACGACGGCCCTGAAAAAAAGGACCAGTTTTCACACCGTCGCAGCTCCTCCACGATTACACGATCAAAATTCAGGCGCTTGTCAACTGACTCATATTTATGATGGTTGCAAAACCTGGGGAATCCAGATTCACTTAACAACCGTGTGACTATTTTAACAAGGGCAGCGATTCACTTAGAGCGACTCTTGTCAAGAAAGGTCGTAAGAGAGGGCAAAACTCTGCTAACAACTGTCTCGCTTAACAGCAGAAATTCCGGGCTCCATTGTGGTCGTAAGTCGACGACCGCCTATATTAATATGCCCCTTTTGTGTATATTGTACCACCATTGTCCGCGTACTCTCTGCCCTAGAAGAAACAAATAACCTGACTTTTAACAACTGCGCTGATTAACCTTGGCAAAAAAAAGGTGGCAAAACTCCCTTAGCAACTCCCTCGCTTAGCCAGCCGGAATTTAAGGCTCCCTCGCGGTCGTAAGTCGAGGGCCACCTCCCGTTGTGGCGCGTATTTTGAGCAGCGGGGCGTCTCCGAAGAGGGACGAGAAAGCCCTGGGTTGCTGCCCCAACCAGCTGAGCTTAAATTCTACTTTGTTGTAAGGCTTCCTTGACCGAACCTCGCAAGTCTGAAAAGCACCCCATCTCCCGCTGTCTCTTTTCCAGCCTGAGAAGTTACGGCGGCTCCTTTCTGAGTCTCTTTCTCTGCCCGTTATACAGCTGTGGGCTAGGCTCCCTCTTATCTGATCCTTCCCTAGGCAGCATCCTTTCCCCCCACCTCCCAAGGTCAGTGCCACCGCCTGTCCCGTCAACGCTTGGCAAAAAGAGCTTCCTGTTTTCAGGCAGGAAGTGACCTCAGCGCTGCTCTCCCCCCCCCCCATGCTTGGCCGTCCTTGGGTTTCTGGAGGTTTTACCCCCTCCCTCTCTGGCTTGAGGCTTCCTCCTCCGTTTTTTTCTTGCTGTCCGTTTTTTTTGGGGGGGTTGGGGGTGCTGCCTGGCAGTGCCGGATTGACTTACCTGCTCGCTCTTCTTCTTCTCTCTTTTTCCCGATTCCCAGGTCTCCCAGCAGCCCTTACAGCGATGTGATTGGCCTGCAGGTGGATTACTGGCTGGCTCAAGCCACGGAGAAGAGGAAGGAAGGGGAGAAGAAGGACAGCAGCTCCAAAAACACCCTGAAGAGCGTCTTTCGCTCCGTCCAGGTCTCGCGGCTTCCCAACAGCGGGGAGACCCAGCCCTCGGGGACCATGGCTATGACGGTGGTCACCAAAGAGAAGAACAAGAAGGGTAGGGGATGGAGGACAGAAGCCCCCCCGTCTCTCTCTCTCCCCCCTCCCCCCACCTGGAGAAGCGGGACGGAGAGATCTGATAGGGATCTGTTTTGACCTAGGCTTCCCAAGAGTATGCAGCCAACTCCCAATTCATAAAAAAACCCTTTTATTAATTGACTGTGAATTCTGCCCATTCGCATCCAGCAAAGTCTTTCAAGGGAGGATTTATAATCACAGACCTTCTCTGGCTTGGAGAGTTGCCAGGCCGAGATCTGCAAAACTTGGCCAGGAGCCTCAGAGAGTCCCGAAACCAATGAAGCTAACTAATTGTCTCCTGCAAGCTCCACTCCCCTTTCGCTCCTCTTTTATGTCCTATGGGAGGGGCCATTCATCGTCCACCTGTGGCCTTACTCCCAAGTCCACCCCTGTTCTTTAACCGTTCCCTTCGTCTGGCAACTCTGCCCATGCGCCCACTGGGAACAGGCTCCAGCTGTTCTTCTGCCCCACTGATGTCTGACTCCGAAGGCAGCTGATAACTGTCAGACGGTCTTGGCCCCCTCTCTGCCTCTGACACAGAGCCCTCCTCTGAGCCTTCCCCAGACTCCAGGACTGGCCTAGGTTCCTCCCCAACCCTCCTCACTGTCCGAATCTGGCAGACCACAACATCTGCAGGAGGATCCTTGATGCTCCCTCCTGAGGATCCTTGAGGACTAGCCCCCCCCCTTGCAGTTTTTGTCCAAAGGAATCGTCTGGTTCTGTTGCTTTCCGGCAGCCCCGAGTTGTCCCCACCTGATGACCGCCCCCCCCTCTTTTTCCCTCCTTCTAGTGCCCACCATTTTCCTGAGCAAGAAACCCAAAGAGAGAGAAGTTGATTCTAAGAGCCAAATGATTGACGGTATCAACCGACTCATCTGCTCGGCCAAACAGCAACAGACCATGATGAAAGGTAAGGCCTGGGGAGTTGGGGGGTGGGAGGTTGCTTTCGGGGGGCGGGGAACTCGGGATAGTCCCCTGGAGAAGGATTTCCAAGCAGAGGAGACATCGACCAGACTCAGGAGTGAACTTAAAACAGTGAATATACTTCATTGTCCTCCTTCCTGCTGTTTTCTCCACAGCTGGCTTACATGCCAAGATTGGACTAGAACTCCCCATCACCCAGTCGGCTTTCATGCCTAATGCGGGACTAGAATTCCCCGTCTTCTGGTGATTGGCCCAAAGTCACCCAGTCGGCTTTCATGCCTAAGGCGGGACTAGAACTCCCCGTCTCCTGGTGATTGGCCCAAAGTCACCCAGTCGGCTTTCATGCCTAAGGCGGGACTAGAACTCCCCGTCTCCTGGTGATTGGCCCAAAGTCACCCAGTCGGCTTTCATGCCTAAGGCGGGACTAGAACTCCCATCTTCTGGTGATTGGCCCACAGTCACCCAGTCGGCTTTCATGCCTAAGGCGGGACTAGAATTCCCTGTCTTCTGGTGATTGGCCCAAAGTCACCCAGTCGGCTTTCATGCCTAAGGCGGGACTAGAATTCCCCGTCTCCTGGTGATTGGCCCAAAGTCACCCAGTCGGCTTTCATGCCTAAGGCGGGACTAGAATTCCCCATCTTCTGGTGATTGGCCCACAGTCACCCAGTCGGCTTTCATGCGTAAGGCGGGACTAGAACTCCCCGTCTCCTGGTGATTGGCCCAAAGTCACCCAGTCGGCTTTCATGCCTAAGGCGGGACTAGAACTCCCTGTCTCCTGCTTTCCAGCCTTCACTAAGCTGACTCTCTCAATAGAAGTAGAGCTTTAGACTAGGCCTCCTGGTCCACTCACCAACCCACCCACCCCGTTGTTTTCGTAGTTTCCATTGACGGAGTGGAATGGAGCGACATCAAGTTCTTTCAGCTGGCCGCTCAGTGGCCCACCCACGTTAAGCACTTCCCCGTGGGACTTTTTGGCACCAAGCCGGCCTGAAAGGGGGAACAGCAAGGACGCCTTCCCGCGCCCCTCCTGGCTCCGTCGCGGCGTCGCGACGCCACCTCCATCCGAACCATCCGCCAACCGAGAGCTGCGCTGAGCTCACTTCACCCGTGTCGCGTTTCCTGTGTCTCGATCGGGCTTTGCTGGAGAGGGGTGGGGTGGGGTGGGAGGGAGGGATGGATGGTCCCCCCCAAAAAACAGAGGTGGGGGTTTGTTTTTGATCCAGCCAAGGACCTGGCCCGCCGACTGCTTTTATACCGCATAGCCGCCACATCGTGCCGTGGGCCTCCGGCCTCTCATCCGTGCTGAGCGTGCCACCACTCGAGAACCGATTCTTCTGATCACTCCAGATCTCTCCCCTGACGTCCATTCATCGAACCACTTCTCTTCCTTGAGCTGGGTCGGCACGCCGGTGCCCGAGTCTTCCGAATGAGCCTTTCAGCGAAGCTCGCGATCTGTGGAAAAGTTGTCTTCTTCGCCTCTTCTTTGTCTCATCCTCCGCTGAGCCATCTCACCACCCAGGAGACACTTTCCCAATTTTTTATTTTGTCTCGTTTCGGCTTTTCTAGAAGCACAAAACACGGCAAAGGTCCCTGGGGGGGCGGGAGGGTTTGCTTAACAACCCCGCCTGTTAGGAGGGGGACACTCTTCCCCGTTACTCGTAAAGCGGGTGAGGGGAGTGGAAGGGACATTTCCCTCTCGTGCAAACTGGCCTTCTTCTCGCCCAATCGGACTAGCTCCGTCTCTCTGACCACGAAAAGCAATGGAGAAGATCGGCATACCCCACAAAAAGTGGGGTGGGAAGGATTCTTCTTACAGGATTCGGCTCCGCCTGCTAACCACCATCTCTGGAGTGTCACCGGGGGGAGGGGGAATTCCGTAATACAAAGGGCAAAAAGACCCCACCCCAATCTAAATCTCTTCCCTTTCTATTCTTTTCACGTCTCGCCATGAAAGCCATTTAGGGTGGGAAGGATCCCAGCCTCATTCCTGTTCCGGTGGTTCTTTTTTTTTTCCAAGGAAAGAAACCAAGAATTGCCCCCCCCCCCCCCCAAAAAAAAAGACTCCTGGTGGAATTCACACGGTCTCAAAACCCGCTGGATTTTCCTCGTTCGAAAGTCCTTGAATTTGGAAAACAGATTTTGCAACGGGAAGGTAGAACCCCGAAAATGTAGCTCTGGAAATTGAAAACGGAGATCCCTCTATATCTGTGCTCCAAGAAAAAAAAATGTTTTTAAGAGCAGTTTAAATCTGGACCTATCCCGTCTTCACGACCTCGCTCCGATCCCATCTTCACGAGCTCTCTCCGATCCCGTCTTCACGACCTCTCTCCGATCCCGTCTTCACGACCTCGCTCCGATCCCGTCTTCACGGCCTCGCTCTGATCCGTTTCTTCCCATGCCATCCTTTTTTTAAAAAAAAAAAATCACCCCTTTCACACTCCTCTAAAAAAATTGAAACCCAGACGCTGGAATTCCAGGGGATAAAACAGATACTATCTTAACCTCCCTTCGTTTTTTTTATTTATTTCAATTTTCCCTTTAAGTCAGCTCAGACCTCTTGATCTCCATTTCATCAGTAATAAAACAAACCGTTCCCCTTTTTAGGGAGCTCTCCGATACACCTCACACCGGGTGGGTTTTCCTCCCCCTCTCTCTCAAACAGGGGGTGCAGCTTGCCATCCAATCTTTCTGACATTTCCCCTCCCCCCCCCTTACGGGAGAGTTCCAGAGCTCAGTTTTGGGTCAAAAGGGTAAAAAATAATGACAATAAAGACAACCAGCAACAAAACTTTAGGTCCGGTTAGCAAGATCCCCTTGAAATCTTGGAGGGATCAGCCAGCTTAGAGAGGATCTCATTTCCTTGGTTTAAATCTCAGTGACTACAATCCCCATATTTTTATTTTCCGCCCTGATTTTTTGGCTCTATCTGCCTACCTGTTCCCCCACCCCGGCAGACTTCTGGTTCCAAGGGGACATCAACCCCATCCCTCCCTCTGGGGCAGAGGATACGTATATAATTAAGCACAATTCTGAATTTTCCTGCTGCTCCAGAGAGAGGCTGGGAAAGGGGATTGCCAAAACCCCCTTGCCAAAATCTGGCAAGAAAAGGATCCCGCCGACCCTCAACAGCCGGCCTGCTCCGAATTTCCATCCGATTCCCCAAGGCTTGAAGTGTCAGAGGTAGACCCCGGTCAAAAGACCCATGCTCCTGAGCAGGTGGCTCGGAAGGCCGCGAGAACAGTGGAGAACGTCTCCCGGATCGGAAGTCAGAGGTGGGGTGCGCTACTACAAGTGGGTACGATGGTGTCCCCGGGCCTCTCTTCCGTTCTGCAAAAGAAGCTCACAGATTGGTGACACTCCCCCAAAAGGACCCCTGATTTTAGGGGGGGCGGGAATCTCCCAGTTGCCCGCCTTGAAAACGTCCCCCCTTTTTGCCCCCTCACTGCGAAGGCCCCCCGTCCGTCCGTCTTGACTGTTACAGTGATTCCATTTGAGGGCCGTGGGTGTTTCCTTGTCCGCTGTCGAATTTGCACATCCCTTTGTTTTCGAGCGATCGACATTTCCACGTGGTTCTTCTCGGCTACTGTACGTAAATATGAGTTTTGTATATATATAATTTTTTCTTTTCTGTTTTTTTTGTAACGATGCTGGTTCCTCTCCTTCGTTCGGAATGCAGATTTCAAGGGTGTCTCCCCCCCCCCCCAACACACCTCTCCCAACGATCCATATTTAGAATTTCTGATTTTCGTAGCCGGATTTGGCATTTTAATGCATTTGATTCTTGGGTTTTTTTTTTTTTTCATTGTCTTATCAACCACTTCCTTGTGGGTTTTTTTTTCTTTTTTTCATTAAATAAATTGTGTTTTTTTTAAAAAAAAAATTGGATTTGTTTCGTAAAGTACTTCAGATATTGGTTGGATTGATTGAGTTGATGGATTCAGAGGGAGTTGGGATGGATTGATTGGATAGAGGTGTAATTAATTGATTGAATGAATTGATCGATTGTGGGATGTGGTTGATTTGATTGAGGTGGGTTGTGATTGATGTGTGCTATGATTGACTTGATTGACATGTGTTGTGATTGATTGACATGGGCTATGATTGACTTGATTGAGGGGTTGTGATTGATTGACATGGGCTATGATTGATTTGATTGAGGGTTTTGGTTGATTGATTGACATGTGCTATGATTGACTTGATTGAGGGGTTGTGATTGATTGACGTGGGCTATGATTGATTTGATTGAGGGTTTTGATTGATTGATTGATCGATGTGTACTATGATTGACTTGATTGATGGGTTGTGATTGATTGACATGGGCTATGATTGACTTGATTGAGGGGTTGTGATTGATTGACATGGGCTATGATTGATTTGATTGAGGGTTTTGGTTGATTGATTGACATGTGCTATGATTGACTTGATTGAGGGGTTGTGATTGATTGACATGGGCTATGATTGATTTGATTGAGGTGGGTAGTTATTGGTTGATTGATTGATTGATTGACTGATGTGGGTTATGATTGATTGATTTGATGGAGGCAAATTGTTAACTATTCAGAAAGGAGGAAGAAAGAATGTAAGAAAAACTTTCAGCCATGATTTGAGCTTTACAATGGACAGTAGAGAAACTAGAACCCCCTCCCCCCCAAATGGCAGAGGAGGAAAGAGCCCAGCTCCCAAACTGAACCGTTGGTACAGGGACTCCTTGACTTACGACCATAATTCAGCCCAAAGATTTCTGTTGCTAAGCGAGGCTATTGTTAAGTGGGTTTTTGCCTCATTTTACGACACGTCTTATCGCCTCCTCTTGCCACACTTTATTAAGTGAATCCCTGCGGTTGCTAAATGAGTCGCACAGTTGTTCAGTTGACTTTGCTGGTCGGAAGGTCGCGACCGTCATAAATACGAGTCCGTTGCCCAGAGTCTGAATCTTAAGTGGCTGTGGGAATGCTGTAAGGGTCACGCGTGTGAAAAGCAGCCAAAAGTCCCATTTCTTTCCTGTTGAAACTTTGGTCACTAAATGAACTTTCGTAAGTCGAGGACTTTACCGCTCAGTTCAATGAATTTGTCCGGAGGTTGCAACAGGAAAGCCAAGGATTGGCTTCATCCATCAAAGAGAGCTTTGGGCAAACCTCCTTACAGGACTTAAGGACCCAATTTGAGTAAGAGCTGGGTTTTCCCCCCCTAAGGACAGATGCACCAAAGCACCATAGGATAGGATAGGATTTTGGAATATAGAATAGGGATAGGGATAGGATAGGAATTTTGGAATAGAATAAAATAGAATAAGAATAAGAATACAATACAATAGAAAATATGGAATAGAATGGAATGGAATAGAAGAATAGAATAGAATAAACTCTAGAATGGAATGGAATAGAGTAGACTATAGAATGGAATAGAATTTTGGAATAGAATAAGAATAGAATAGAATACAATAGAATTTTGGAACAGAATAGAATTTTGGAATAGAATAGAATACAATACAATAGAAAATATGGAATAGAATAGGAATAGAATAGAATAGAATAAGACAGTTATATTAATTATATTATGATATAGTATATTATGTATTATATTATACCATACTATATTATTATTATATCGTACAATATAGAAGAGTATAGTATAGAATAATATAATGTAGTTATATTTATTATATTATGGTATAGTATATTATTATATACATTATTTATACCCATGATATATATTATTATTATAATATTATTATTATTTAGTATTATTATCATAGCATAGTATAGTATAATACAGTGATATTTATTATATTATGGTATATAGTATATTACATTTTTCACACCATGCAATCTCCCCATGCCAAGGACGTAGCCACATCCTGCCGCCCGCCAAAAACTCTCTTTTTTCTTTTTCTCTATCTTTGTCTTCTTCTTCCTCTTCTTTCAACAAACCACTCCTTAACAAAAAATCCTAAAATCACAAACCTAAAAAACAATTTTTTTTTTTAATCCATCAACCCCCCCATACATCTCCCCCCCCCCCCCTATTAACCATCAAATCTTAATTCACTCTACCCACACAAAACATCTCCTCCCTAAACTCCAACAAACCAAACCACAACACCCCACCACAAACAAACCCCCACCCCACCCACCCCCCCCCCCCCCCCCACCCACCCCCCCCCCCACCAACCCCAACCCAACCCCCCCCCCAACACCCACACCCCACCCCACCCCACCCCCCCCCCAAGCAAAAAACCCGTGCTTGTTTTTTACGTCAACAAAAATTTTCTCATCTCCCCTTGTCTTTTGTAGCTCACCCCTTTTTTTTTTTTCCCCTTCGCCCACCATACCCCAAAACACTTTCTATTTTCACTTTCTTTCCTTTAATTCTCTCTCCCCAACCCCCCACCACCTAATATTGTTATCCAGTTATTGCCCACCGCCCCATACTTGAGGGGGTTCAAATACTTTATTGTACCCCCTCTGTTCCCTAACACCACCGCCACACCGCTACACGCACGTTATTTGTGTCCTCGGACCCCCCCCCCCCGGGAGTGGGGGTTGAAGTGTATTGGTGCAGGTGAATGTGTGTTGCCCCCCCCCCCCCCCCCCCCCCCCCCCCAACAGCCTTCTTGAGCCCCCCACCACCCCCTGTCCTCAATAGGCCCGCCCGAACCCGCATGGGCCCCCGTGGCCTGCGTGGGTTTGGAGAGAAGCCTGGGTGGTGTTGACATAGAGCCATAGTAAGACTTGCCGGGGAGCGGGGTGTTTGCTTGACCAGGGGTCTTCTTCCCCCCTTCAGGAAACTCTAACTAAGGGGGGCCCGGGGTGGGCAACTTTTGCTAGATCTCCCCTCCTTAGCCCCTCTCCTGTCAAGGGGAGGGGGGGAGAGATGAGGGATGGGGAGGTGTTCCCTTCCAGATCACCCAGGCCCATCATTGAATTGCGGGGGGGGGTATTCCAAGAGCAAGAGGGGGAGAGTGAGGGCGACCCCAAAAAAAACCTCAGAAGGGTCCAGTTATTGAAATGAGCAATGACAAAAAGATAAATCGATGTCGATTAAGAAGGAGGTGGGAGAAGAATTCAAACCCTCCCCTTCCACATTTTTCATTATTAACATTTTTCAAAATCTTATCTACACCCACCCACCCATATCCAATTCTTACCCCTTAACCCAACTTTCTCCCTTTCATTTCCCCTCTCCCCTACCAAAATACTTTCTTTTATTAATTATTCTTATAATTCCCCTTCTTCCTCCACCCCCATCCACTTCTTTTTTCCACCCCCAAACCCCCCCCCCCCCCACACATTCTTCTTAAACCCCCTCCTTCTCCCCCCCCCCCCATTACCCTCAACCCAACTCCCAATCACACCCATCCCCCCACCAACCCAACAATCAAACCATACAACCCTAACCCCACCCACCACCACACAAACACTACCACACTAACCACACAACACCACACCACAAACCCACAACAACACCCACCCCCACCCACACCCCCACACCACCCACACAACACACACCACACCAACACAACACCCACCCAACCACAAAACAACCACCCCAACCACACAACACACCAACAACCCCACCACCCACAACACCAACACACCACAACCCACCAACACCCACCAACACACCACCCACCCACCAACACACAAACACCCACAACACCAACAACCCCACACAAACCACACCACCAACCCAAACAAACAACCCAACAACCCACACAACCACCACAACCACACAAACAACCAACAACACCCACCCAACCACAACCACCACAACACCACACAACCCACAAAACCACACCACCCCCAACACAAAAACCCCCCACACCACAACAAACCAACAAACACACCACTACAACCACCCCCACCCCACCCCCCACCCACCCCCCACCCACCACCCCTAACAACATCACAAACACTGAGAGACACACAACAAAAACCAATACACTGTAACAATAACAATAAACACCAAATACTCCCACAAAATCTGTTCGGGTGTGGTCCCCCCGTCGTCTCCGAGAATCGTCTACAATCCATCCAATCCTCCTCCTATTATATGTGCCACCTCGCCACAGTAGTAAGATGACCCGAGTGTGACTGTTAGGATCTGTGTCACCGTATATGCATGTCTTTTATCATAGCATGCGTGTGCCCACCCCACCTCCGCAGGCCCTACCGTCATTATTCTTTATGTGCTATAATTTTTGTCTTTCCGCCACCTTCTATCTACCAAGCCAATTGTGGGGTGCCTGGCAACCTGGAAAGCTTGTTCCCCCCCAAATACCCAAAGATATACCACAACAATCCCTTGTACAACACAGCTTTCCAATAGCGGTTTCGGCGACCCCACACGCACTACCCTCGCCACTCAATCTATAGATAAGCACATCCCCGCGCAATGGATACCTAAAAGTTCATTCCGACATAGCTCCCTCCACTTCCCAACGCCAGATGCAACCTTACGGGACATTCAGCGGCGCCCCCCCATACACTTCGTCAGCCCTGTGGCAAAAGCCCCATCACTAGAGGCCGGCCTTGGCCTGCAATCCCCCCCGCACCCGTAGAAGAGCCGACAGCGCACCCCAACCCCCCCCCACGAGGGGAGCTTGCTTTAACTTTTGCTGAAGGCAGAGGGAAAGTCAGCAGCCTATTTAAAAATAAAATAAAAAATCAGGCAAGGAGGAAGACGCTTTTAAAAAAAGAAAAAAAGATTGTTTCCCCCCCCCCCCGGAAAATCTTACCAATTCTAAGCGAGGCAAAGTCAGTTGATTTTTTATTTTTATTTTCCCTGGAGCTTTTAGGATGATTAATATCTCCCTTTGCCTCTTAGATTAGATTATTTTCCCTCTCCGGTGGGTGTGTTTTCAATCCTCCTGCCAGCCTGGAAAAGGCATGGGTTAAATGAGGTGTACCTGCCTCTTAAACCGGTTGGATTAACGACGGTGGGATGGACACGAGAGCCACGCCTGGCTTAACACGGGCATCACCCGAGGGTGGCATGATGGCATGGCCTAATTTTGGGGGAGAAATTGACGGGTCGTCTTCGGGACGGTTTGCTCCTTCAATCCGCCTTTTGCACGCTTTGTCAGAAAGAAAGAGAAAACTCGATTTTTCAGATGTTGGTGACAAGGTTGAGCAAAACCTCTTTGGCGGAAAAACTCCAAGCAAATAAAATCCACGTAAAGTTCCCACTTGTTCATTTAACTATTTATCAAGGGCTTGAAGGTTAAAAGACAAAATCGGTGAATGATTATTATTATTATTAGATACTTTATTCATTAAACATGAAACTCAGTCAACTGAACATTCATAAATGCATCACAAATTTTATTTTATATATAATAATAATAATAATAATAATAATAATAATAATAATAATAATAATAATAATAATAATAATAATAATATAATAATACAATTGTATCACAGCGGCCAGTTGTTTCACCGGATTTGGCATTGATTACTAGTCGGGCCCCACCCAGGGGCCTAGAACGTTGTAACGTATTTTCGTAATATACGTGCAGATCCAAGCAGTGCGGCTTTTTGCATTTTGTCAAGTTTTAACTGTTTTAAATGTAATTCCAGTGCTTTTGGAATCGCACCCAGTGTGCCGGAAATCCCCTTTCCATCCCCCCATCATTAAATTTATAATCTTCCAATCCATAATTCATACCCATAAATAATCATACCATTACCAACACGCTCCAAATACCATAACCAACACCACTCCCATACACCCCAAGTACTATCTATACCTAAGTTTAACCCAAATTTAACTACCCCCCTATAATAATAAAAATTATTTAACATCTAATAACAAAAGACTGTATTATCCATACTCCCAACCCCAAATTAACATGCCCATCTTAAAAACGGTTACAAAAACAGTACAACTTTACCCACCCTAAATAATATTATAACCACATATCCTATTATCCACCCCAACCAGATTCTCAAAATATACCATCCAATTTGCCTCTATTCAAATTAATATCTCAACAACAACAAAACTCCATAAATAAACAACACTCAAAAACCCCCCACAATTCTAATATCCACCCCCCATCACCCTTCTCTTTCTTGCTCGTGCTTTTGTTTCTTTTTCCTCTATTCTTAACTTACTTTACTCCACCTTCTTTCCCCCCACCTTCTTACCACAAAAAACACCACAAAGCAAACAAACTACACACACCTCTCGAGTGTCCATACTTATATAATCATAATTCACTAAATATGAGACAATAAAATAAAACATGTAATGTAGAGTGTCCTCCCACCCACCTCACAAACTAATGTCCTACGATTCCTTTGGAACAAAAAAACCTAGACATTAATAGGGAGAAAACCCTGCATAAAGGAATAGCAGATGCTCCCGAGTAGCCCCCCCGGCCAGTGATTGAAGAAGTTGTGGGGGGGGAATTGGAGGAGGAGAAGATGCGACTTCGGTCAAATTGGCCAAGGACTCACTCAACGCCGCATTGCGTCGGTAATGTCCGGGACGTTAGCCCCCTCCTGGAGAGACCAAGAATTGCATGAAAAAGCTGGACAGGAGAGAGAGAGAGAGAAAATGTTTTAAAGGGAGGGGGGTAATGTCAGATACCACAAAGCTGGGGGTGGGTGGGTGTTTCCAGATGGGGGGAATTATTCCCCCCATCTATTTTAGACCGTGATTTAAACAGTTGGCTGGATTATAGATCTGAGTTTGGAATGAAGGAACTGACCCGACTCCTTGCTTCGGTTGTGGGGGGGAAGAAATTGAGTTTGCTGGCCAAGCTTGTTTCGCTATCTTTATTAATTGGGCAGGGGGGGAAGACGAGAAATCAACGTTATTGCTGCTTTTTTTAAAAATATATTTGCCCCCCAATAATGAACATACACCATTTGTGGACATTTCATTGACTGGATCACATCTTATGTTTTTTGTTTTTAGACAACATTAACAATAATAAATACAAATCGTAGGTGAAATTCTTCTCTTCTAACTTCAGCAATTTTGGTCTCATTTCATATTCCTTGAAAGGGGAGGGAGGGAAGGAGGAATAGAGAGGGAAGGGGAAGAGAAAGAGGGAGGAAGAAAGGAAGAAACGGAGAAAGAAGGAACTAATTTGGGAAAGAAGGCATAGAGAGGGAAGGAAGGGAGAAGGAGGGAGGGAGGGAGAAACTAAAGAAGGAAGGAATAGAGAGGGAAGGAAGGGAGAAAGGAAGGAAGAGAGGGAAGGAAGGGAGAAAGGAGAAAAGAAGAGAGGGAATGAAGGAAGAAAGGAGAAAAGGAGGGAGGGGGAAGAGGGAATGAAGGGAGAAAGAAAAGGAGGGAGGAAGAAACTAAGGAAGGAAGGAATAGAGAGGGAAGGAAAAGAGAAAGAGGGAGGGAGAAAGCAAGGAATAGAGAGGGAAGAAAGGGAGAAAGGAAGGAAGAGAGGGAAGGAAGGGAGAAAGGAGAAAAGGAGGGAGGAAGAAACTAAGGAAGGAAGGAATAGAGAAGGAAGGGAGAAAGGAAAGAGGGAGGGAGGGAGGAACTAAGGAAGGACTAGAAGGAAGGGAGAAAGAGGGAGAGAGAAAGGAAAGAAGGAAGGAATAAAGAGGGAAGGAGGGGAATCAACCAAGGAAGAAAGAGGGAATAGAAAAAGGAATAAAGACGGAAGGAGGGAGGAAAGAAGGAACTAAGGAAGGAATAAAGAGGGAAAGTGGGAGGAAGGAAAGAATAGAGAGGGAATAGAAAAAGGGGAGGAAGGAATAGAGGGGAGGAAGGAAGGGAGGAAAGAAAAAAGGGTGGGAAGGAGGAAAGATTACCTCCCTCACTCTCACGCTTTCTCCCTCTACCGCCTGCCCCCAAACCCGTTGCCCCTTCCTCTCCCCCTGCCCCCCTGCAGGTTGGTGCGATGGCCACCATGCTGTACCCCCGGGAGGAGAAGCTGGAGAGAATGAGCCAGGACGAGATTGTGCTGGGCACCAAGGCTGTGGTACAAGGCCTGGAGACCCTGCGCAGCGAGCACCACTCCCTCCTGGCCGCCCTGCTGGACACCGTCGGCCGCCTGGAGCAGCCACCCCCACAACACGAAAACAGCGCCGCCCAGGAGAAGGCCCTGCTCCTTCGGAAGTCCCTGGAGGCCATCGAGCTGGGCCTCGGAGAAGCCCAGGTACCTCCCGCCAGAGACAGGCCCCCGAAATTGAGACCCCCGTCTCACCTGCATCGGCTCAGCTGACTCGTCTCCCCTCGTTCTGCGTTGCGGGTCTTTGTTGTGTCTTTTTAACACAACGGCGTCTCGGCTTAACTTTGCGGAGACGCCGCAAATGTCCGAGCGCACGGTTATCTCAGTAGTCCTCGACTTACGGCACATGGCTCGATCATGAGACCCTGGGACACAGCAGCCATTGTACATACAGGTTGCCCTCGGTTTATGACCACAAGGTAGCCCCACATTTATGTCACAAAGACTTACAATAACTTTATTGTCACTTTGAATGTATCTGTCTATCTAATTATCTATCTAGTCTTTCTCTATTTCTCTAGCTATCTACTTTAACACTCTCTCTCTCTCCATCCATCCATCCATCCATCCATCCATCCATCCATCTATCTAATTATCTAGTCTTTATTTATCTCTCTCTCTCTCTAATTATCTAGTCTTTCTCTATTTCTCTCTCTCTAATTATCTAGTCTATATGTCTATCTAATTATTTAGTCTTTCTCTATTTATATATCTATCTCTATCTACTTTATCTATCTATCTTGTCTATCTCTCTATTTCTCTACCTCTAATTATCTAGTCTATTTTTCTCTCTCTATCATCTATCTATCTATCTATCTATCTATCTATCTATCTATCTATCTATCTATCTATCTCTATCTATCTCTATTATCCATCTTATATCTATCTATATATCTATCATCTATCTACCTATCCATTCATTTCTTTCCTGCCTTCCTATCTTTCTGAATTTCTACTTGTTCCTTCCTTCCTTCTTTCCTTCCTTTCTTCTGTATGTACAGACTTAGACTTAGAGTAACTTTATTGTCCCTTTTCAATGTACCCTAATCGGCATACATGAAAATGAAATCCCGTAGCCTAACAGCCCTCAAAGCGTTTCCCTCTCTCCACTAGGCCCTACATCACCATCACCAACATATCAATAAACCTTGCAAAGCAGAATCCCGGCAGGAGTCTTCTTTAACGAGATCGATGATTTTGGATGTTGTTCCTTTCGCCAGGTGATCATCGCCCTCTCCAGCCACCTGAGCGCCGTGGAATCGGAGAAGCAGAAGCTGCGGGCTCAGGTCCGGCGCCTGGTGCAGGAGAACCAGTGGCTGCGGGACGAGCTGGCCGCCACCCAGCACAAGCTGCAGCGGAGCGAGCAGTCGGTGGCGCAGCTGGAGGAGGAGAAGAAACACCTGGAATTCATGAACCAGATTAAAAAATTCGACGAGGACGTCTCCCCTTCGGTAGGTGGTCCCTCTCCCACCTTTCTCAATCTACCTGTTTTAGAGCAGGTTTGGCTCCTCCGGGTTCTGCCAGGTGAGCCTCGAACCCAGGTCTGGAGGCAAAAACCTTTGCGTTGAGAGGCTACCGTATCAGTCTTAGTCCTTCTAATGAAAAGGGGGGTTAGGGGTGACACGATAGCGGGGTTCCAATATTTGAGAGGTTGCCACGAAGAAGAAGAAGAAGAAGAAGAAGGGGGGGGTTGGTTTCTACCTGTTCTCCAAAGCACCTGAAGGCAGGACGAGAAGCAACGGATGGAAACCGATCAAAGAGAGAAGCAACCTGGAACTAAGGAGAAAGACAGTGGGGGCAATTAACCAGTGGAATTGCTTGCCACTAGAAATTGCCAGTGCTTCGAAACTGGAGGTTTTCAAGAAGAGAATAGCCATTTGTCTGAAATGGGATAGGGTCTCTTGCTTGAGCAGAGGGTTGTAGGAGAACTCCCCCCTCCCCGGCCCCTTCCAACTGTGTTGTTCTCTTATTCTGCTATTCTTCTTTTCTTCCTCCTTCCCTTCCTCATCACTGGATATTGGACAGCCATTCCTGCTCAAACAGGGGGTTGGTCTAGAAGACCTTTAAAGTCCCTTCTAACTCTGTTACTCTGCTATCCTTCCTTCCTTCCTTCCTTCCTTCCTTCCTTCCTTCCTTCCTTCCTTCCTTCCTTCCTTCCTTCCTTCCTTCCTTCCCTCATCACCGGAGGTTTTTAAGATGATATTGGACAGCCATTCCTGCTTGAGTAGGGGGTTGGACTACAAGACCTCTAAAGTCCCTTCCAACTCTGTTATTCTACTATCCTTCCTTCCTTCCTTCCTTCCTTCCTTCCTTCCTTTATCACTGGAGGTTTTAAAAACGATATTGGACTGCTTGAGTATGGGGTTGGACTAGAAGACCTTTAAAGTCCCTTCCAACTCAGTTATCCTGAGATGGGAATAAGGAGATCCGTCTTTCTCCCATGAAAGTGAATGCCAGTTTTTTTTTTTTTATTTGCTTCCTTTTTTTTTTGCGCAGGATGAGAAAAACGGCGAGGCGGCTAAAGACACGTTGGACGATCTATTTCCCAACGACGATGACCAGGGCCAAGGTAAGCTTTGGAAGGCTCTGAATTCATTGTTGAGCAGAGCAGCTGAGTGAGGCAAGAAAGATGATTCAGAGGCTTTCAGAGGCAGGGGTGAAACCCTCCCAGTTCGGCCGAACCGGTAGGGAGGGGTCGTCCTTGGTTCTGCGAAACCGGTAGTAAAAAACAACAACAACCAAAGCTTACGATGATCGCGCGACTCAGCTGTGAGCCATGCAATCGTCAGAAGCTTTTCCCCCCCACTTTTTAAAGCATTTTATTTTTTTCCGTCTGAACTGGCAGGGGAAAAAAAATGCTTTTAAAAGTTGACCACGCCCACCCAGTCACATGACCGCCACCAAGCCACGTCCACAAAACTGGGGTGGGTGGGATTTAGATTTTACCACTGGGCTGGAGGCTAAAACATATAAAGCCGGAATTGGATATGTCAGGTTTGATGAAAAGAAGGACTAGACAGGATAGCAGCCTTCCAATATCTCAGGGGTTGCCACAAAGAAGAGGGAGTCAAGCTATTCTCCAAGGCACCTGAGGGTAGAACAAGAAGCAATGGGTGGAAACTAATCAAGGAGAGAAGCAACTTAGAACTGAGGAGGAATTTCCTGACAGTGAGAACAATTAATCAGTGGAACAGCTTGCCACTAGAAGTTGTGAATGCCCCAACACTGGAAGTCTTTAAGAAGAATTTGGACAACCATTTACACCAGAATGGTATAAGGTTTCCTGCTTGAGCAAGGGGTTGGTCTAGAGGACCTCCAAGGTCCCTTCCGACTCTGTCATTCTATTAATGTTGTTCTTTTCTAAGCCAGCCTGTATTTCTATGGGGGGGGAGGAAACACTTACGGGCTCTTTCCAGCTGTTGGATGGTCTCTGCAGGACAAACCCACCACAGTGGAGAGTCGGCAGCCCAGCAGGGCGGCTACGAGATCCCGGCCCGTCTACGGACCCTCCACAACCTGGTGATCCAGTACGCTTCCCAGGGGCGCTACGAGGTGGCTGTCCCACTCTGCAAGCAGGCCCTGGAGGATCTTGAGAAAACCTCGGGCCACGATCACCCCGATGTGGCGACGATGCTGAATATTCTCGCGCTGGTGTACAGGTGTGGAATTCCCCGGGGGCTGTTTTGATGTGTGTGTGTGAGAGAGAGAAACAGAGACAGAGGAGAGGACAGACAGAGAGAGAGAGAAAAAGGAGAGAGAGAGAGAGAAAGAGAGATTTATATATATACAAACATACAGATGAAGAGAGACAGATGAACGAGAGAGAGATGAGAAAGAAAAGAAAGAGAGAGAAAGATATAGAAAAAAGACAAGAAAGAAGAGAAAGAAAGAAGAGAAAGTAGAGAAATTGAGAGAAAGAGAGATTTATATATATACAAACATACAGATGAAGAGAGAAAGATGAGAGAGACAGAGAAAAGAGAGGAGAAGAGATTGAGAGAAAGAGATTTATATATACACACAGACGGAGAGAGAGAGACAGAGGAAAAAGGAGAGAGATGAGAGAGAGAGATTATATATACAACACCGACAGAGAGAAGATGAGAGAGACAGAGAGAGAGAGGAGAGAGATTGAGAGAGATATTTATATATATACAAACAGACGAGAGAGAGAGAGATGAGAGAAAGAACAGAAGAGAGAAAGGAGAGAGTGAGAAAGAATAGATACAGAGAGAGAGAAAAAGGAGAGAGATTGAGAGAAAGATTTATACACACAGAGTGGAGGGGAGAGAGAAAGAGACTCCAACCCCTTCTTCCCTTCTTCAGCCGGTGAATCCTAGGAGACTAATCTGTGTTTTCCTCCCCACCAGAGACCAAAATAAATACAAGGAAGCCGCCCACCTTCTCAACGATGCTTTGGCTATCCGGGAAAAGACCCTGGGAAAAGACCACCCGGCCGTAAGTGCAGGCTGAGACCCTCCCTCTCCCCTCTGTTGAAGGAGCTAAAGACCCTGTGATCTTCCACTTCTTTGTTTTATCCATTCCATTCCTTTCCTCACCCTTCCCTTCTCTTCCCCATCTTCTTTCTCTCTCTCTCTCTTTCTTTCTCTTCCTTTCTTTTATTTCTCTCTCCTTCATTATCTTCTCCCTTCATTCCATCCTTCCTTTTCTCTCCATTTCATTATTCCCTCCTTCCTTCCTTATAAATTCCATTCCTTCCCTCACCCTTCCCTTCTCTTTCCCATCTGCTTTCTTTCTTTCTTTCTCTCTAACTCTTTCTTTCCCTTTTTCTTTCTTTCTTTTCCTCTCTTTCTTTTGTCCTTCCTTCCATTTCTCTCCATTATCCTCTCCTTCCTTCTTTTCTTCCTTCCTTCCTGTTCTCTCCCCTTCATTATCCTCCTTCCTTCCTTTAATTTCTCTCCCCTTCATTATCCTCTCCTTCCTTCCTTTTCTCTCTATTATCCTCTCCTTTCCTTCCTTCCATTTCTCTCTCCTTCATTATCCTCTCCTTCCTTCCTTCCATTTCTCTCCCCTTCATTATCCTCTCCTTCCTTCCTTCCTTCCTTCCTTCCTTCCTTCCTTCCTTCCTTCCTTCCTTCCTTCCTTCCTTCCTTCCTTCCTTCCTTCTTTTTCTCTCCACTTCATTATTCCGATTCGCTAGATTCCCTACCTCCTTTTTCTTTAGACACTGGTTCGTGGCAGTTAACCCACAGCCCTTCGGGGTTGTTGTTGTTATTATTATTATTTCCTTTTTCTTTTTCACAATCAGGTGGCTGCCACACTCAACAACCTGGCCGTGTTGTACGGGAAACGAGGAAAATATAAAGAAGCCGAACCTTTGTGCAAGAGGGCGCTGGAGATTCGCGAGAAGGTATTCGTCTGTTTCTTAAATTTGCACGCCGCTCGTTTGACGGTCAAAGGCCTTCTGGTTTTCTTAAGCCACAGAGATCCTTGGCAAGAACAAAAAATTCGGGGGTCCAAGGGACAGTCTTAGGGTGTCTGTAAAATGTCTGAGTGCTCTACAAGATACCATAGGAGAAGCATGGAAGATTCACCAAAAAGTGAATAGGAGTTCACTTGTTGGACAAGAGATGATGGATAGATATAGAATATTTTTTAACATGTTTTTTTTTATTATTTCATTTGATTTCATTATACTTTATTTTATTTCATTTCATATTTCATTTCATTTTTTTTACTTTACTTTTTTATTTTATTTTACTTATTTATTTTACTTATTAATTTTACTTTTTATTTTATTTTACTTTTTTTTTTATTTCATTTTATTTTACTTATTTTATTTTACTTATTTTATTTTATTTTACTTATTTATTTTATTTTACTTATTATTTTATTTTTATTTCTCTCTCCCTACCTCCCTCCCTCCCTCCCTTCCCTCCCTCCCTCTCTCTCTCCCTCCCTCCCTCCCCCCCCCCTCTCCTTCCAGGTGCTCGGAAAGTATCATCCCGACGTAGCCAAACAGCTCAACAACCTGGCCCTCCTTTGCCAAAACCAGGGAAAGTACGAGGAAGTCCAGTATTATTACCAGCGGGCCCTGGAGATCTATGAATCGCGCCTGGGCCCCGACAATCCAAACGTAGCCAAGACGAAGAACAACCTGGTGAGTCGGGGTTTTTGAGAGACTCGGAGCAACCCAAGAGAGGAGAAGAAGGATGAAAAAATAAGAGCAGGAAGGCATCTTTCCCCAGCGGCCCACAGCCAGATAAGCGGGGATTAACCCCAGACAAACAGTCAAGCGAAAAGCGATCACTTGAATCCAGGAATTTGGCAGGGGGAAAAATGACACCCACCATCATGGGCAAGGCCAAGCTGTTGCGTATAAACAGGCAGCAAAAACCCACACTCCCTGACACTGTTGATGTTACCTAGTTGGGTAAGCAGACAAGCGAACATACCCCGTTCCTTTAAAGGAGAATATTTGTAGCTCGGAGTTGAACTGTGGGAAAACTGCAAAAAAAGCCACCAAGCTCAGAGAGCACCAAGGACCCCACAGTCCTCCTCCCTCTCCTCCTCCTCTTCCACAAACCCTCCTCCCTTCTAGCACTGATGATGTTACCTAGTTGGGTCTTGAAATGCCTGCAAGAAAACCACCCAGCTCAGAGAGCACCCACTGACCTCTTTTGCCAATTCTTTCTCATGGTGGCTGCTTAGCTCCCGCGACTGCTTCCTGTTGGGGCGCTAAGGAGCCCGGGCGGGCAGGTGAGGAGTGGCTGGGAGGGGCGAGTAGAGGCCGGCGAGGCGCCCCTCGACGCGAGTGAAATCGGGTTGGCCACGCCCACCCAGTCACATGCCCTCCTCGCCACTCCCACCCAGCCAGCCACTAGGCAGATCGTATTAGTGCTCCGTGGGGTTTAAAATTAGGAATTCGGTGGTCCCTGTGGTCCGAAAAGTTAGTGACCCCTGGTTTAAAACAATAAACTTAGCCTGGTCCCTCTTACTTTGGGCTGTTTTTTTTTTTAAATCATCCCCCCCAGGCTTCTTCTTACATCAAGCAAGGGAAATACAAGGAAGCCGAGACTCTCTACAAGGAGATCCTGACCCAGGCGCATGAGAGGGAATTCGGATCGGTCAACGGTAAGCGTGGGAAGAAGTATTTTCATCCGTTTGAAAGGTGGCGGGGGGGAAGGCAAACGTTCGCACAGATGGGCTTCTGGAGAAACAGCTAGGCTGGTGTGCAAGAGATTGCGTTGTAAGTGTGGAAAGAGGGCGAAGAGGCTTATTCCGTGGCTAATTTTTGGTCTAGATCAGGGATCGGCAAACTTAAACACTCAAAGAGCCATTGGGACCGGTTTCCCACAGAAAAGAAAACTCCGGGAGCCACGAAGGTCCTAACCGGAAGCTCCTCCACCCCACCCCGCCGCTCGTTCAATTCTGGAGCTGACCGGAAGTTCAGTTCCCCCACCATAGAGTCTCCTCCTAGCGCTGCGTCCTTTTTCCTCTACCTGTCATAACCGAAAGCCCTATCAATTGCGGAGACAACTGGAAAACCCTCCCCTCGCCATAGAGTCACCGGGAGACAGTGAATTCTAGTTCCACCTTAGACACGAAATCCGGCTGGGTGATTTTGGGCTGATCACCGGGAGACAGTGAATTCTAGTTCCACCTTAGACACGAAATCAGGCTGGGTGATTTTGGGCCGATCACCAGCAGACAGTGAATTCAACTTCTACCTTAGACACGAAATCCGGCTGGGTGATTTTGGGCCGATCAGCGGGAGACAGTGAATTCTAGTTCCACCTTGGACACAAAATCCGGCTGGGTGATTTTGGGCCGATCAGCGGGAGACAGTGAATTCTAGTTCCACCTTAGACACGAAATCCGGCTGGGTGATTTTGGGCTGATCGCTGGGAGCCAGTGAGTTTTAGTTCCACCTTAGACAAGACCTGGGTCGGAATGCCTGATGTGTGAACTGTGACATGTGTTGGGCTGGGCCAAAAATTCTTCTTTTTCCAGGCAAGGTGACTCACCCAGCCGTGTTCAAACGCTCCTCTTTCGCTTAGTCATTTCCCTGCCTTAAGTGTGCTGATCCCGGATGAGCAAATCTGGATCCTTTGATGAGCTCAGCCCAAAGGAAATGTTGCACCGCCTGAATTTCAGCCGTATTGTGGGTTCGCGGCCCAGTTCAGCTTCCCATTCGGGTTCACCCAACGGAGCAAGCCACAGCCACTTCGGCTCAGCCCCGTGTGCGAAGCTGGCCAGCGGGGGCCATGAACCAGGATTTACGGTTTAATGTTAGAGACCAGAGGTCACCAACCTTTCGGACTTCAGGGACCACTAAATTCATAATTTTAAATCCCTCGGACCACTAATACAATCTTGCCTAAGGACCGGCTGGGTGGGCGTGGCCAATTCCATGTCACTCACGTCGAGGGGCACCTCGCCGGCCTCTACTCACCCCTCCCCTCCCAGCCACTCCTCACCTGCCCACTACGGGCTCCTTAGGGCCCCAACAGGAAGCAGTTGTTGGAGCAAATCAGCCACCATATTGTGTTTTTAATATATATATATTTATATATAAACAATCCATTTTCCATTAACTAGTGTGTCGTCGGGGTACAAATATTTTGTGCCAACGTTCAAAGATACAATCTTGTTCATTATTTAATCTCATCTTGGCTTAATTTCCAACCCCTTAAGTATCTAATATTAAAGCATTCCCCATGGTAATTTATATAACTCTATTAGCTATGTTAACTATTAATACATTTTCTATACTTTAGGTAACTTCTTTGACTATTAATTCTTACGTTTATTCTCTAACCACCGGTAAAAAGATTCCCAATATAATAATCGATTCATTCTTCCTCTTCGATAGCCAATGTCAATCTATTCATTTCTGCACATTCTGATATTTTCCTAATCACATCCTCCTCTGTTGGGATCTCTTCGCTTTCCCAATTTTGGGCCAATACAATCCTAGCTGCCGCTAAAACCTGAATAATCAAATATACATTTTCTGGTAAGATCCCCAGCAATAATATTTCAGGTTTTAAGTCAATATGTTGTTGTATCATCTTTTTCAGCATCCATAAGGTTGAGCCTGTCGCAATGCGGGTGCCTCGAATTTTCTAAACCATTTCTTCCCTTCTATGCAGGGGACAATAAACCCATCTGGATGCATGCGGAGGAACGGGAAGAATGTAAGGTATTTTGGGGGTTTGGCAGAGAGTCCAAAGGGCGAATTGTTTTATCCCGGATTTGGGGACTGTGGCTGTGGCCCGTCAGTGGCCAGCCGATTCGGACAGTAAGGAGGTTGGGGAGGAAGATGGGCCAGTCCTGGAGTCTGGGGAAGGCTCTGAGGAGGGCTCTGTGTTGGAAGCAGAGAGGGGGCCAGGGCCGTATGCCAGTTATCAGCTGCCTTCAGAGTCAGACATCAGTGAGGCAGAAGAACAACTAGAGCCTGTTCCCAGTGTGTGCATGCGCAGAGCTGCCAGACACAAAGGGAACAGTGAAAGAACAGGAGTTGACTTGGGAGGGAGGCCACAGGTGGACGGTGAATGGCCCCTCCCAGAGAAAACAAAAGAGGAGCAACAGGGGAATCGAGTTTGCAGGAGACCATTCGTTCGCTTAATTGGTTTGGAGACTCCTGGCCAAGTTCTGCAGATATCGGCTTGGCAGCTCTCCAAGCCAGATAAGGTCTGTGACCGTAAATCCTCCCTTGAAAGACTTTGCTGGAGGTGAAGGAGCAGAATTCACGGGAAATGAATAAAAGGGGGTTTTGTCGGGCTTCAGGCTCTCGGGAAGCCTCGGTCAGAACAGCTGTCTCCAAACGATCACCATTCCTTCCCTTTCATTTCCTTATTTTTTACCTCTTGTTTTCCCCTCCAGGATAAGTACCGAGAAAACAGTGCCCCTTACAGAGAATACGGCAGCTGGTATAAAGCCTGCAAAGTTGACAGGTGAGTGGTAAAAAACGGACCCTTGTCGTACGATTCACTTAACAACGGAACTCGCTTCCCCTGACGCCTGCCTTTGCTTCTCTCTCTCTCACCCGCATCCCTACCCCCGGCAGCCTGACCGTCAACGCCACCCTAAAAAATTTAGGGTCTCTGTATCGGCGCCAGGGCAAAGTGGAAGCGGCCGAAACGTTGGAAGAATGCGCCCAGAAATCGCGCAAACAGGTAACGAGTTTTGTTTCTTTCCATGGGATAAAAACGGGCTTAAAAGAGGTGCCGGATCGGCCATACAGGTAGTCCTCGAACTTACAAGAGTTTGCTTAATGACCGTTGAAAGCTACAACTGAAAAAAAAGGGGACATTTTTTACACTTACGACCGTTGGAGAGTGACCTCCTGGTCACGTGGTTTATAGTCAGACGCTGAACAATGGACTCACGTTTATGACGGTGGCAGTGTCCCGGGGTCATGTGATCCCTTTTTCGCGACCTTCTGACAGGCCCAGTCGACGGGGAAACCTGATTCACTTAGTGACCGTGTGTGACTGATTTCACAACTGCGGTGGGTTTCCCTGAACAAGGAAAGTCGTAAAATGGGGTGAAGCTCAGTTAGCACATTTCTCGCTGAGCAGCATGCATTTTGGGCTCGGGCGTGGTCATAAGTCAAGGACTGCCTCTACACAGATAGTCCTCAACTTACAACTGGAGTTGACGACAAAAAAGTAACTTCCAGATGTGAAATTCCAGCATCCTTCGGCCACATCGCATTTTTGGCGCTTACTACCTGGCCTGACCCTGACTTACGACGTTTCTAGTGGGATGGGGGAGTCTGGATTTCTAGCAAAACTGCCCCATAATAAACAGGGGGTTTGCTTAATAACTGCACAGAATCCATTTAACGACTTCCACACACCCATAAAAACAGTTTGCAAAATTGGGCCTGTGGATGCCTTGATTTGCGACCGCCGTCACTTGCAATGGAAATTTCCCTTACCGTCGCATGTAAACGCACACGTCCGCCCGTATGCGTGGGATACGGATTAAATGTTTCTACCCTCCTCTTCCTGTATTTCGCAGGGCATGGATGCTTTCAACCAGAGCAAAATCGTGGAGCTCCTAAAGGACGGGAACCGTGCCGAACATCGACCCAACCGCAACGGGACTCCCGGCACCCGGAAGTGCGAGAACGAGACGAATCAGAAGAAGGAGTAGCTGAATGGTCTGGGGTGAGAGAGAGAGAGAGAGAGAGAGAGAGAGAGAAAGAGAGAGAGAAAGAGACAACTAACAACTTCCTTGTGATCTTAAAAGATGGGCGCAACTTGTGTGTCTTTTCCTCTGCCAGGTGGGCTCTGGAGCTCTGCGCCGCAGCGGCTCTTTCGGAAAGCTGCGAGACGCTTTGCGACGGAGCAGCGAGATGCTGGTTAAGAAGCTTCAAGGGAGCAGCCCGCAAGAACCGAGGAATCCCGGGTGAGTTTCAAATTTGGGGGGATCCAGAGCAATGGGAACGGCCCTTATCCTGCATTCCCTTCCATTTTTATTTTTACACTAGCCGATAAACCGGCATTGCCCGGGTATTTATTTATAGGGGGGAAACGTCCGGATCAAACGTAATTTCGAATATTGGATTTCCCCCACCCTTGCCAGAGGGAGCCCCCTTATGGAGTACTGTGAAGCCATTACCATGGCAACTCCATTGCGCTGTAGTGTAGAAGCCATTTGAGGGCAGTGCAGTAGAAGCCATTTGAAGGCACAACAGGCTGTATCTTAACAGAACACCCACCCCTGAGGGGCCTTAGGAGTGTCTTACCCCCACAGTATTTGTTTCCAGAGAGTAAGTCATCTGTGTACCAAGTTTGGTTGAAATTGCTCCAGGCGGTCCAGAGTTATGCTGGTACACATAGACATTTTTATATATATATATGTAGATTCTAGAACGAGAGGTTGTTTTGTTTCTCTGATCCTGGTGTCAACCCAATCGTCTTCATTTGTGTACAGGGAGTCCTCGACTTAGCAACCAAAATGGAGCCCCATTTTTTGCTAACAGGAAACACCTGTTTAAGGGAGTTTTCGGTCCCATTTTTATGATCTTTCTGGCCACCATGGTTAAGGGAATCCGTGCGGCGGTTAAAACCTAGGGATACGGGCGCTAAGTGGATCTGGATTCACCCCACCCACGCCCCCTTGGCTTTCCTCGTCAGAAGGTTGCAAAAGGGGGATTGCGTGACACACATCCCGGGACACTGCGACCGTCGTAAATGTGAGCCGGTTGGGTTTTGATTGCAAAATCAATTTGATTGGTTTTGATCGACCGCGCCGTCAGTGGGAAAAACCTTACGTCCCTTTTTTTCAGTGCTGAAAAAACTTCAGTCACTAAAGAAATGGTTGTTAAGTCGAGGATTTCTTGTACATGGTTCAGCCAGAAATAAAATGACTGAATTCGGATTGAAAAGAGGGATTCAGTTTCTGAATGCTGATTCCCAGAGGTGGGTCCCCTCGGGAGGGGAATCTCACCCGTTGTGGCTTTACTCTCTCGCTGCAGGATTAAAAGGGCCAGTTCGCTCAACTTCCTGAACAAAAGCGTAGAAGAGGAGCCAAGCCAGGTAACACACCTGTGGTGGGGAAGCTGCCCAGCCTGCTCTTTCAGATTGGGCTCCCGTGGTGAAGCTGGCACGGCGGGGTGGGAAGCCGCGAGACTCGTTGGCCAACAATGTCAAATGGCAGGTTGTGGCCTGTCCGTCTTAACAGCAGTGTCTTTTGATAACAGTGTGATCTGGTCGAGTAGCTGGATTGTTTTCATAGAGGGAGGAGGGAAGGAGGGAGGGAGGGAAGGAAGGAGAAGAGTGAGGGAGGAGGGAAGGGATGGAAAGAAGAGGGAGGGAGGGGGAGGAAGGAAGGAATGTGGGAGGAGAAAGGAAGGGGAAGGAAAGAAGGAGAAGAGGGAAGGGAGGAAAGGAAGGAAGGAAAAAGACGAAGGAAGGAAAGAAGGAAGAGGAAGGGGGTGGAAGGAAGGAATGTGGGAGGAGGGAGGAAGGAGGAGAGAGACAGGGAAGGAAGGAAGGAAAAAGATGGAGGGAGGGAGGGGAAGGAAAGAGGGAAGAGGAAGGAAGGAATGTGGGAGGAGGGAGGAAGGAGAAGAAGGTGAAAGGGAAAAGAAGAAGAGGGAGGAGGGAAGGGAAGGAAGGAAGAGGGAGGAGGGAAGGGAAGGAAGGAAGGAAAAATAGGGAGGGAGGGGAAGGAAAGAAGGAAGGGGGAGGAAGGAATGAATGTGGGAGGTGTGGGAGGAAGGAAGGAAGAGGGAGGAAGGGAAAAGGAAGAAACGGCGGAGGAGAAGAGGAAGAAAGAAAGCAAGGGAAAAGGAAGGAAGAAGGAGGAGAAGGAAAAGGGACACCACCCCCCCTCCAACATTGGGAGGTGCAAAGCTGGCACCTCTGCCCCCTTCAATCCCCTTCGCTCTTTTCCCTCTCTAGAGCTCCAGCAACCTGTGCGACAGCCGAGGCTTAAGCTCCAGCAACGTCGACCTGTCCCGCCGAAGGTCCCTGATGGCGTGACGTCCCCCCCGTGGCTCGGGCTGGGTCGGAGTGGGTGGGGAGGCCTGGAAATCCGGACCACGCCAGGGCTGCTCCTAGCTTCTGCCTGGGACCTCATCCTCCCGGAATTCCCCATCCTGCCGGCACAGAGCTCCCGCGATCGCAGCTCCGAGGCAGAGCGGTATCTCACTTTCCCCTTTGCGGGCTCCGCCGGCGCCCCACAAGCACGCCATCGCCCCCATATCCAAGGTCACCCTCTCCCCTTCCACCCACCCCCAGCATGTTGCCACCGCAGCGCTCATCCTCGGCCCTGGCTACCAAGTGCCACTCTTTGACCACTCACCTCTAAGTCCAGATTAAGGCAGGATGTCTTGATGCGTTGCCACGACCCACCGTGAATTGCATCCTGTTTGGGGGCGAAGGACCCCCGAAGCTGCATGATTTGTCAAGGCCTCTTCTCGGGAATGTGGTGGGAAAGGAGCAAAAATAATAATAATAATAATTTCCTGGGTGACTCGTTGGCGCTCCTTTCTTGCCAAAACGGGGTACAAAACTCGCAAGGTCAGTTTTGAATCCATCGTAAGTTGAAAGAATAATTACGCTTAGTAATTCGAGCTCTTGAATGGCTCTCTTCCCAGTGGATCCTTTCTGTGTAGGATCTGTTGTGCCCAGCCTCAGGAGAGAGAGAGAGAGAGGAGAGAGAGAGATCCTAACCCAGCCCCTCCTCTCTCTCTTGAAATCTCCTCTCTCTTCTCCTCGATCTGCACTGGATTTTTTTTATTTTTTATTTATTTTTAGGGGGACTGCCTGCATTACGATGCATCGCTCCTGCGGCCTCTTTAATTCAGGGGCTCGCTTACCGACGGAATAACCCCCCGGTGTCCATGCAAATATTCCTATCTCGTTCTTCTCCGCTCCTCTCTTTTTCTCCCCTCCAAATTTGGGCGCAGGAGGCACCTCGCCTGAGCGAGATGGATTATTAATCATATTCCCACTGGCTCTCATCTTAAGAGGGACTGTAGATTACTCCCACCCGCCAATTCCTCCCCTGCTTGGGAGCGATACATAGGGGAGACAACGGGGCCAGCCAGTGGCGGTATTTGCCGGTTAAAAATCTCCGCAACCGCTTCGTTCAAACCGATACGAACCGGCTGAATCCTTAGCCCAACAATCATCGCCTCTTCCCAGCCGTGATGCACCCCTTCTTAGCAAGATAAACGGCCCCTTTCTCCTCTCCCCCCTGCGTTGCTTGGGCGTCCAATTCAATAAAAATCATCATAATCACAATAATAAATAGCTAAGGATTTAAGCCAAAGGGGGAGAACACTGGGTTTGAGCAGAAAATCCGATCCAATGTCTTCTCTCCTTATTTTTGCCTCCTCTCCTCTCTTTTCTCTTCCTTCTGCTGCTTCTAGAGACGGAGAACGCTTCCGAAAGGTGCATTTATATCAGATGCCATTTCTCCGTTCCTGATGCATCCCTGGGAGTGGGGCGTGGGGGTGGGGGTTGATGGAGGGGAGAACCCCCCTCCCTTTTGGGGGGGATTATTGCAAACGCAGGGAGCTTGTCCCCCGCTTCAAATTCTGCTTTCAACCTTTGCTTTGTGGCCAAAAAAATAATAATGCTATTTTGCAAAAGACCCCACCCTAACCCCTCGCTCTATTGCAAGCCCGTAAGGAGGACGGGCCTGTAATTTTTCAGTTTATTTTTTTATTTCCATGCCCCCCCCCCCTCCCCGTCGTTTCACAGGATTTCAAAACGGGCAGGACCCTGGTAACTTATATCCCCTTAAATCTCCCGTGCGTGTTTGCGGGCACTCAGAGGGGGGGTCTTGCGTACGGAGAAGAGGTTAACGGTTACGTCGGAGGGGGTGAAACGAAAGGAAAGAGAATTGTGCTCTGTATTTAATTATGTTGCTCTAGAAATAAAAACAGAGGAATATTCTGTGGTTTGGTCTCTTTAAAAAAATAAATATTCTTTTTTAAATTTTATTTTTATATAAACAGTCCATTTTCCATTAACCTGTGTGCCCTCCAGGTACTAATATTTTGTCCCAACATTAAAATATAGCATCTTATTGTTTCATCTTGGCTTAATCTCCAATACATTAAGTATCTAATATTATAACAATCCCATTGCAATTTATTTAGCTCTATTAGTTAGATTGACAATTAATATATTTTCTATACTTTAGATAACTTCTTTTACGATTAATTCTTATGTCTATTCTCTAAACCCCGGTAAAAAGATTTCCAAATTGTATAATAATCGGGTTTGTCCTTTCCTTTTAATTGCCAGTGTCAATCTATTCATTTCAGCACATTCTGATATTTTCCTAATCACATTCTCCTCTGTCGGGATCTCCTCACTTTTCCAATTTTGGGCCAATACGATCCTAGCTGCTGTTATAACATGAATAATCAAATATACATTTTCTTTTATTATAATTTTCTGGTAAAATCCCCAGCAAAAATATTTCAGGTTTTAAGTCAATACAATACAATAGCAGAGTTGGAAGGGACCTTGGAGGTCTTCTAGTCCAACCTCCTGCCTAGGCAGGAAACCCTATACCATTCCAGACAAATGGCTCTCCAACATCTTCTTAAAGACTTCCAGTGTTGGGGCATTCACAACTTCTGGAGGCAACTTCTGTTCCCCTGATTAATTCTTCTCACTGTCAGGAAATTTCTCCTTGGCTCTAAGTTGCTTCTCTCCTTGATTAGTTTCCACCCATTGCTTCTTGTTCTACTAATAGGTTGTATCATCTTTTCCAGCCACGTATGTATTAATACATCCCATCCTCTTATTATTATTTTTATTTCCTTCCATTTAAACACGTCCGATTGGAGGCCCTACAAATTAGAAAATTAAATTTGTGGTTGTGTTTTTAGATGTACACACACACACCCTTAATGAACAAACCCGCATGACCGGGGATAAAAACAAAAGGTGACTATATGACCCCGGATGCTGCAACCGTCATAAATATGAGTCAGCTTCCAAGCATCCGAATTTGGATCACACGGCCGTGGGGAATGCCGGAACGGTCGTAAGTGTGAAAAAAACGGCCGTAAGTCACTTTTTTTCAGTGCCTTTGTAACTTTGGTCACTAAAAGGACTGTTGCAAGTCGAGAACTACCTGGTAGGTAAATAAGAGATCGGGCAAGGCCACATATTTTACAGCACTGTATAATAAATGCCACAAATATTACGTGTGTGAGTTTAGGTAAAATTATATAGGTGTGACCGGACCCAGTTTGTTGATGCGAAATATTAAAATAATTTAGGCACTTAAATAAGGGCCTCTGTGGCCTAGAGGTCGAGCTCTTGCCTCACAATCAGGAGGTTGTGAGTTCGATCCTAGGTAGAGCCAGATGTAGGGTCTCCTGCTTGGGCAAGGGGTTGGACTAGATGACCCTGGGAGGTCCCTTCCAACTCTCTTCATCCGTTAAAGGCCTAATTGTTCAAATATTTCACACATACAAACTCGTGTAATCAGATTCTACTTAAAGTAATGAAAATGGTTTGTTTAATAACTAATCGAATAATTTAATTATACTATAATGGCCCCCCTCTATAAGGACAGCGCTGAGGCCAAGGCGGCCAGAACTCAATTTCCCAGAGTGCCTCTGGGGCAGCGGCCACGACGCCGAAAGACGACCCCGGGAGGGGAGGCGGGGCGAGAGGAGGATGACGTCAAAACCAGGAAGCCGGAATCTCCATTTCCCGACAGGCCGCGCGGCTGGGATTGAGAAAAAGAGAGAGAGAGAGAGAACCTGACTCAAGGTTTCCTCCTCTTCAAAAAAAACACCTCAGCGCGGAGACTACGCCTCCCGGCGTGCCCAGCGCGCGGGGCCTCGCGCGTGCGCGTTGATAAAGTCGCCCCTGCGGGGTGAGGGCGGGGGGAGCGGCGGCGGCCATCTTGTGCGAGGAGCGACCGGATCCGCCAGGCAGGAAGCCCCGAAGGAGGCCGGAGGAAGGAAGGAAAGAAGGAAAGAAGGGGGAAAAAAGAAGAAAGAGAAGCCGACAGCAGAGCCGCTCGCCTGCCCGCCCGCCCGCCGCGGAGGAGCCGCCGCCGCCGCCATGAACCCCGAATAGTGAGTGTCGTCCGCCGCCGGGGAGGCTCCGTGAGGGAAAGAAGGGAAGGAAAGGGGCTGCTTTTACCTCAGTTTCCCTCAGCCAAGCCGGGAAGGAGGCCCTCCTGTCCCGCCGGGCTCGTTGACGGCCGGACTACAAGTCCCATCGGCCCCGCCCGGGGTTTGGGGGAGAGGACTACACGCCCCATCAGCCGCTTCCCCCACCCCCTCAGCCGGATGAGTTGAAGGGCTGCTAAGGGGATAGGGTCGCCTTTCCCATCATCCCCAGCCGAGGGAGGGTGGCGTTGCAACTCTTTCCTGGGGGGAGGAGGGGTTTGAGGCCCCATGGTCCACAGCAGGAGGAGTGTCCCTCCCCCCCCAGAAGTTGGGGGCCTTCTCAACGGTGGAATTGTGACCCATGTTTCACAGCAGGCAGGGAGAGGGTTTTTTTTAACCTCTTGTTGGGAGAATGAGGTTATGGACCCATCATCCACAGCAGAGACAATTCTCCCCCCCCCCAGGAGTTTTTACCTCCTGTTGGGAGAATGGGGTTGTGGACCCATCATCCACAGCAGGACCAGTTCCTTCCCCCCTCCAGAGACGTCCCTGCTGGGAGAGGGGAGCCGTAGCCCCATCATCCACAGCTGCACCCTTCTCTCCGTTGGAGTTGGGTGGCCACGATATTTAAGTTAATAACAAATTCCTAATCTTTTCTGGCTTTCAAATTGTGGAGTTATCAACCCATCATCCACAGCTCGGCAAACGCTTCCCCTCCCCCAAGATGAGTGGGATTGGAACCCCATCATCCACATCCAGGCCAATTTTCAATTTTCTCTCCCTTATGCTTCCACCCCCCCCCCAAAAAGGGATACGTTAGGCTTATTTTAAAAAAGCCATCATTCCCGGCTGACCCAGCCTTATGGATTTAATAGTCCAACTCAATAAGTTGTTTACAAGTTGGCTGTAAACTATTTATTACTCAAAACAACTCGAATATGATGGCAAAAGTGACAGAAATCTTAGGGAGGAAGCAGATATCTTTATATCTTTATTTTTATATCTTTATGCTTTCATACCATTATATCTTTATATCTTTTTTCAGCTTTTAGAAATGTTTTTTTTAACCTTGTGTGTTTTATAGTGGTTAGCTAGCTTTTAAAACCACCAATCTTTGCTAGCCTTCCCTTCTCATGCTGGTTTGTGAAGGTAACACAGGTGGTCCTCGACTTACAACAGTTTGCTTAGTGGGTTCAGAGTCACAAGGGCCCTGAAAAAAGGGACTAAAGTTTGTTTTTCACACTTACAACCATTGCTGCCTCCTGTGGTCACGTGAACAAAACTCAAGACTCTTGGCAACTCGTATTTATGACTGTGGCCATGTCCCCAGCGTCATTTTTCCCCTTTTGCGACCTTCTGACAAGCAAAGTCAATGGGCAAGCCAGATTCACTTAACGACGGTGAATCGTGGCTGGCTGGGGGAATTCTGGGACTTCCACAAGCCTTAAAAGTTCCCAGGTTTGGAGTCCCCTGGTCTAATATATAAGGTGGGAACATCGCAAAGCCCCTTTCCTATTTAGCTAATCCATTTTTCTCTTCTCCCTTCCCTTGGACTGGTATACCAGAAGGGCATATATAGGGTCCCCTGCCTGAGCGGGCGGTTGGACTAGAAGACCTCCAAGGCCCCTTCCAACTCTGTTATTGTGTATTCTGGACTCACATTGTTCCAATTTTCGGTTGTTATTTCTACTCTACCCCACCCAGGAAATCCCCTGCCTCCATTATACATTTTTAATCCCCCCAAACCCTCTTTTACACATTGTTCCAGCTCTTCTGCTCTTTTTTTGGTGGTTTTTCTGTTGTTATTGTTGCAAAAATCAGGAATTATTCGACTTTATTTGCATTTGTCCTGGGATGCAGAAAACCAGATTTTGGGATCCAAGTGTGCCTTCTATTAAACACCTTGCATTTTAATGTAAACATTGCTTCTCTTCCCCTTGGCTCTGCCCTTCCCCTTGAGGCCTTCCCTTAATGTGGCTTTTTTCAGAGGAAAACCCCCCTCAGGTATGAAGCGAATGGTTTATTTAAACACTCTTGTCATTAGAGGTTTTTACAGGATTTGTTTGCCTTCAACATGTTTGGTCCTCCTGGCATTCTGGTTTAGGAAAGGATGAGCGCTGCAAAGTTCATTTAAGGTGCCACGGGACGCCTTAAGAGGTTTGTTGTGACAAAATAAACACCGTCCCCACTTTGAAAGCTTCTGTGGGACTTAATTTGCCCCTCTGGTGGTGTTGACACATTGCTTTAAGCCACGGAGTTCATTTTTGCAAACCACGGGGACGGAGGTCATCATGCGGGCCAGACCAAAACGAAACAATCCAGGCTCTTGTTTCCTTCTTAAAAAAATCGCCTTTAGCGTCACCGGATGGGATTATCCAGAGCTATTCCTTGTATTATTTTGTGCGTGTAAATCACTTGCGTTATCGGTGGTAGAGACTTATTTTTGCCTCGACTTACGGACACAACAAAGCCTGGAATTTTGTAAGGGGTTAACTAGGTTGTAAGTCCAGACGCCACTTGACTCGGCTGGATTTTACGACTCCTTTTACAGCGGTCGTAAAGCCGGGTACCATGATATCCAGTCGGTTTCCCAGTTCCCCAATGGAGAATCACATTACTGGTGTGTTTTGTCTGTGTGTGGCAATCAAAACTTCCAAGGTGTGAAGGAGGGGTGGCCGTTGTAAGTTCGAGGATGGGTCGTAAGTAGCTTTTTTAAAGCCAGTCGTAACTTCAAGCGGTCACTATAAATGTGGACACAACTTTCTTTTAACCTTCACTTTGGTATGAATTCTGACGATTATCATACGCCAGTGTTAATAATGAAAGTGAAATAGTTTAAAAAGTGATGTGTATTTTTTAAAAACTGCAGACTACAAACATATATTTTTTTCTCTCTCTCCTTGGGATCTATTTCTTAATTGCAGCTCCTGCCTACAAAGTGGTGGAAAAATTGGGGAACAAACAGGAACGGCTGCAGGCTAGATAATAATTGTTATTTATAATGTGATATTTGGCCTGTCATTATCGGAGGGCAGTGCCAACAACTGGAATGTAGAAAGGCGTCCGGGGTTATGGGCAGCTTGCCCTGGACTTACAGCACTCCGCTTAGTGACCGTTCAGTGTTGCAACAACCCTGGAAAAAAGGGACTTAGAACCGTTTTTCACACTTACGACCGGTGAGCCCCTCCCCCCTGTCACATGATCAAAACCCAGTCCTCTGCAACCGGTTCAGATTTATGACGGTCAAAGTGTCCTGGGGTCGCAGGATCTTCTGACGAGCCAAGTCCATGGGGGAAACATGCTTCGCTTAACAACCGTATCACTAACTTAATAACGGCAGCGGTTTCACTTCACCGTGGCACGCAAGGTCGTAAAGCAGGGCAGCGTTCGCTTTGTCTCCCCGAACAACAGGAATTTTGGGCTCAGTTGTGGTTGTAAGTCGAGGACTGACATTATCTGGTCAGGCACCGTAGGAGGTCAGTTGCTCAATCAGAGGCCATCCGATGGATCGGTGAAGGTTACTCCGATGTTGCAAATCCAATCAGGGGCCCGTAGTAGCCTGACTCATCATAACTTGCTTAATGCCAAGTGACGGGAAGTCGGACTTTACTCACTGTGTGGAAGAGGCAGAGGGAGCACTCTGCAGGAGCTCAGAGGCACCGTAGGCTGATTTGGAGGTGGCCTCATAAAGCAAACTCATGAATTCGGGAGGCGCTTCTCAGAACATCAAAATTAAGTACAGGTAGTCCTCAACTTACAACAGTTCGTCTAGTGACTGTTTGAAGTTTCAACAGCACTTAAAAAAGTGACTTATGACCGTTATTCGTAGTTACGACCTTTGCATTATCCCTGTGGTCACGTGATCAAAATTCCGGCGTAAACAATTCCGATTTTAGTATGAAAAACAGTTCTGAAAAAAAGCGATTTAGGACCATTTATTCGCATTTACGACCGTTGCAGCATCTCCCACAGGATCAAAATTCAGAGGCTGGCCAGCTGACTCGTATTTATGACGGTTGCAGTGTCCCGGGATCCCCTTTTGCGACCGTCTGACAAGCAAGGGCAGGCGGGGAAAGCCAGATTCATTTAACGACCGTGTTCCTAACCTAACGGCTGCAGGGATTCGCTTAACAGCTGCGGCAAAAATAAATGGTTTTACCATTTAGGGGGGCAGAGTTCACTTAACAAACGTCTCGCTTAGCACCGGGAAATTTGGGGGCTCAATTGCGGTCGTAAGCCGAGGACTGCCTGCAGTGGACTGTTTCTGCCAGGATTCCGCTGTCGTCTGTGGCAAGCTCTGATTCCGGATGGTTTTTGTTGTTGTGTCGGGGACTCGGGTTACTTCTGTGAGGGGTCCCTCTCCAAGCCAAACCTCCATCGATGATCGTTCAAGGTGGTTCTTTTAAACCAGGATTGTGGGACAGATGAGTAGACCTATGTACCAGCATTGATTAGGCCACCTCATGATGGTGGATAGAGATGGGAGGCGACGGTATTCAAACCACATCTGGATTTTAATCAGAATTGAGCTGGAAGGGACCTTGGAGGTCTTCTAGTCGACCCCCTGCTCAAGCAGGAGACCCTATACCATTCCAGACAAGTGGCCCTTCATTATCCCCACTGTTAGGAAGTTTCTCCTTAATTCCAGGTTGCTTCTCTCCTTGATTAGTTTCCATCCATCGCTTCTCGTCCTGTCATCAGGTGCTTTGGAGAATAGCTTGACTCCCTCTTCTTTGGGGCAGCCCCTTAAATACTGGAAGGCTGCTATCACGTCGTCCCCCCCTTAGTCCTTCTTTTCATTAAACTAGACCTACCTTCTTCATGTGTTTTAGCCTCCAGGCCTTTAATCATCCTAATTGCTCTTCTCGGCACTTTTCCCCAATTCTCACCGTTTAGTTAGTTGACATCTCCTAGCCACCAGCCTCTTTGACAGATGTCAATCGTGGTTGCCTTGCTCATCTTTAAGCAAGTGTCACCAGGAAGTGTCTCATTCAGCCGTTGCCCCCCCCCCCCCCCTTCCATTAACTAGGGACCACTCACTTCTTGCACTCCCAGCTGCCACGTGCTTGAGGCACACCTTGTGTGGTGGAATTGTGGCTTACTTTCCAAGGTAGGAGAAACAAAACACGTCCCCCAGGCCTTCCCCTGTTGTGGAGAATTGCAGGAAACCCAACCTGCGCTGGGGTCTCTCCTCCTTGGATCTATGGAGCCTTAAATATTTCATGCCCCAGAACTGCAAGCCTTGCTCTTAGCTCTGATCTTAAAATGTCGGGAGGGTGTTTTGTAGCCTAAAAGCATTTTTTTCCCCTCCCTAGTTCTGAAGCTCCCTGGAGGAGAAAGGATGTGGTCTTAAAAATTGGAGCAGGGCAGAAGGAGAGAATTTTCTGTTGGCGTTAGGAAGTGCCGCCTTGCGGTTAGGGACGGTTGCTTCCTTCTGAAAAGCTGGTGGGGTGGTGGAAATATATTATGCATTTAGCAATCGGCGTAATGTATGTATGTATAATCAAAATTGCCCTTTATTTTCTTGGCCACCCTCAGCCTGGATAATCGGGTTACAGGCCTCAGTTTACAACTGTTCATTTAGTGGCTGTTGGAAGTTAACAATGGCACTTTCAAAAGTGACTTGTAACCAGTTTTTCCCACCATAGCAGCATACCACGGTCACACAATAAAAATTCAGACATCGGCAACTGGCTCATATTTGTGACAGTTGCATTGTCCCTGTGTGTGTGTGGGGGGGAGGGGGCGTGTCACATAATCACCATTTGCGGCCTTCTGGCAACCAAAGTCAATAGGGGAAGCTTGCTACGCTTAACGACTGTATGCTTCACTTAACGACTGTGCTTCACTTAGCAACTGGAGTGATTCGCTTAACAAACAAGACAAGATGGCAATAGTCTTTAGGCTTATAAACCAAGAAAGGTGGTAAAATGGGGCAAAACTCACTCTCTTGCCTAGCAACCCAAACTTGGGGCTCAGTTGTGGTCATAAGTTGAGAACTACCTGTAACTGCTGGAGACAATGAGAAGGGGGGCAAGAGGAGGAGGACTGTGGGGTCCTCCAGGCCCTCTGAGCTGACTTGTTTCCTCGCCGACGTTTCATGACCCATCTAGGTAGCCTCATCAGTCCTGCCGCACCTCCTTTCAACCCTGAGCTACCAATAATTCTCCTTTATTGGCACTGCCTGGGCTTGGAGCTTGAATCCACGTCCCCAGCATCCGGCCAGTAGTCGAACAAACTCCTCTTCCCCCCCCCCCCCATTAGGGGCAGCCCCTCCCTCCTTGCCTTTTAAGTCAGGAAAAGTGCCAGCACACCCATCTCGTGACTCTCTCCACCCGCTTCCCCCCCCCATCTCCCTGCCTGCCACTCAAGGTTAAGAAACTTCCTCTGTCAATCGACTTCATTGCCCGTTCACATCTTGGGGAGGGACAGATAACTTGCTCGCCCGGTCCTAGATCTTCTGCAGTTCAGGGCAAAGGTCACGCCACAGGAGGATTCTGGGACTTGAAGTCCAGGATCCATTCACCAAAACCTCTGGATGGGAAAGCTTGAGTTAGCCGTTCTGACGCAGGCATTTAGCGTGGCCAAAACTCTCCTTCCTAGAGCCGAGTCTTGAGATAAATTAGAGGCGGTCCTTACTTTGCAACAGTTCATTTAGTGGCCAGTTTGTCCCATTGCAGAGTCCCCGTGGTCAAAATTCGGCCACTTGGCGTCTGGTTCCTATTTACGACGGTGTCTGCAGTGTCACGGGGTGTGTGTGTGTGTGTCACCTGATCACCCCTCTTTCGGTCAAGCCAAAATAATTGGGAGGCCAGAGTCACTTAACAACTGTGTTACCAACCGAACAACCGCAATGACTCGTTTCACAACGGTGGCAAGAAGGGTGGTGAAACAGAGCAAAACTCCCTTAGCCGCCGTCTCACCGAGCAGCAGAAACTTTGGACTCAATTGTGGCTGTAAGTCGAGGACTACCTGGATATTAAATCATTGTCCCCCCAAGAGATTAAGAAGCACATTTAAATAAGTTCCTGCCCCACTTTGATCTGTTTATGTGTCTCTGTGTTTTTTCCCCCCAGTGATTACCTGTTCAAGTTGCTTCTTATCGGAGATTCCGGTGTAGGGAAATCCTGCCTCTTGCTACGGTTTGCGGTGAGTATCTACAATTCCCCCTCCAAATGGCTATTTTTCTTACTAATCCTCCCGTTGCAAAGCGGATGCTAATTTAGGAGTGTTTTGAGTGAAGGTGAGGCCAAGAGAAATAAAAGCATTTTAAAAAAAAAGCCCCAGGAATTGTGCTTCTGGAATTCCTTATCAGCCCCACCTTCCCATCTTAAATCCCCTCTGGAGAGAGAAAAAAAAGGATTTCTCCCCCCATGAAACTCCTTTAGCTGTTGGCCACAGATTAGACTCCTCCTAAATTCCATTTCCAAGGGAGATGAGTTGATTTAAAAGATGGGTGATTTTATCTTTTGCAACGGTTTGGAGGCTTTTGATGGTTAAGAATTATGGATCGGGCTAATTAACAGGGATCAAAGCTAGGATTGATGGAATGAATCATTTTTCTCGGCGGTGATGTAATTTCCCCCCCCCCCCACCTCTGTGCTAGGATGACACCTACACAGAAAGCTACATCAGCACCATCGGGGTAGACTTCAAAATCCGGACCATCGAACTGGACGGCAAAACCATTAAGCTGCAGATTGTAAGTTTTGAAGGCCGGGTGGCCACCTCTGTCTGGGTTTGGTTTCATTTTCCAGGTGTGGAGCCAGAAGGAGCCTCTGGATAAAAATCAAAAAATCCTTTTTTTTTTCTGAACAATTAACTACATCTTTGGATGTAGCTTTTAGATCCAGGACCCAGGCTGGGGGATTCTGGGAGTTGAAGTCCATCCCTCTTAAAGCTTGCTGGCTGGGGGATTCTGGGAGTTGAAGTCCATCCCTCTTAAAGCTTGCTGGCTGGGGGATTCTGGGAGTTGAAGTCCATCCCTCTTAAAGCTTGCTGGCTGGGGGATTCTGGGAGTTGAAGTCCATCCCTCTTAAAGCTTGCTGGCTGGGGGATTCTGGGAGTTGAAGTCCGTCCATCTTAAAGCATGCTGGCTGGGGAATTCTGGGAGTTGAAGTCCGTCCCTTAAAGCATAATGGCTGGGGAATTCTGGGAGTTGAGGTCTGTCCATCTTAAAACATGCTGACAAGGAAATTCTGGGAGTTGAAGTCCCCCCATCTTAAAGTATGCTGGCTGGGGGATTCTGAGAGTTGAAGTCCACCTATCTTAAAGCAGGCTGGCTGGGGAATTCTGGGAGTTGAAGCCCACCCACCTTAAATCATGCTGACTAGGGAATTCTGGGAGTTCTAAGGTTCTGTCCGGTTAGAGTGCTTTAATGGCTCTTTCTCCTTCCTCCAGTGGGACACAGCTGGGCAGGAACGGTTCCGGACTATCACGTCCAGCTACTACCGAGGGGCCCATGGCATCATCGTGGTCTATGACGTAACGGATCAGGTAAGAGTGGCACTGGGGAGGGGGGTGGGGTCATTCAAGCAGCAGAGGGACAGGACCATGGAGGCTCATTACACACCTTGGGCAAGACGCAAAAATCAAAGCGGAGACTAAACTCCGTGTCGCATCATTTCTCTGCCTTTGTTCCGTGCTTGTTTGGGGTGCTTTTTTATTTCCTTGGGAGTTCAATTTACCTCCCCCCAAAATAATGAAATAATAATGACGGGGGAGGAGAAGCAGGCCGTCCCACCAGCTGTGAGTTTGAAGTCCTGGCCTTGACAAACAGCTGCAGGAAAGTTCAGGACTGAGGGGGTAACCGGAGGTCCGTGGGAGAATATTTTTTTTAACCCCTGAGGGAAAGACACTTTTCTTTGGAGTGGCAAAACCTTGGTCTTTGTGCCCCAAAGCCGCATCCATTCATCACATCCAGCTGTTTGGACTTCAACTCCCAGAAATCTCACCTTTGGCAATGCCGAATGTGGAATTCTGAAAGCTGAAGTCCTCCCGGGTGGAATTCTGGGAGTTGAAGTCCTCCCGCATGGAATTCTGGGAGTTTGAAATCCTCCCGCATGGAATTCTGGGAGTTTGAAATCCTCCCGCATGGAATTCTGGGAGTTGAAGTCCTCCCGCATGGAATTCTGGGAGTTGATGTCCTCCCGCATGGAATTCTGGGAGTTTGAAGTCCTCCCATGTGGAATTCTGGGAGTTGACGTCCTCCCGCATGGAATTCTGGGAGTTGACGTCCTCCCGCTTGGAATTCTGGGCGTTGACGTCCTCCCGCTTGGAATTCTGGGAGTTTGAAGTCCTCCTGCGTGGAATTCTGGGAACTGAAGTCCTCCCACCTGGAAATCGTGGCTGGGGAATGCCAATCTGGCCTTTCAGATCCCCCTCGAGAGTTATGGGTGTGGGAGTAGCACCTGGCTCCTTCAGTACTCACTTTCCTCCTCCCTCCGTCGTCCAGGAATCGTACAACAACGTCAAGCAGTGGCTGCAAGAGATTGAGCGCTACGCCAGCGAGAATGTCAACAAGCTGCTCGTCGGCAACAAGTGTGACTTAACCACAAAGAAGGTGGTGGACTACACAACCGCCAAGGTGAGCCTCCAGCTGTGGGAATGTCAGGGTCTCTCTGTTCAGACCCAGCTCCCCAAACACGGCAAACCCTCGGAAATCAATCAACGCTACCTTTATTAGCGCTGGCAGCCCCGGCAAAAAGTCTCTCACCGCAGTCTAACAAGTCTGTCCGTCCGGGAGGAGAATAGTTGTCTGCCACACCTAATTTATCTCCGCCCCCTGCCTTTTATCCCCAGAGCTCGGGTGGGGCTTTGCTAGCAGTGGTGATTCTTCCGTCCCAAGGACCGGCCCATAGATTTCCACTGCTCTCCTCTCCTCTGCTTTCTTTCTAGGCAATAAACCCAGCTGTCCCTCCTCTTCCTCCTCAGCCGCCACCAGACCTGGCGGCTGTTGACTCTCCATCTGAGGGCTGACAGGTGGCCCAGGCTCCGCCTCTGTCTCTCTGCCAGCTCCATCCCCTCTCCCCCCTCGGAACTCTCAGGTTGCCTTCATGCTGGCCCTGACTCCCAGGCCACCGCCTCCTACTCTAATTTGGCAGCTGGAGGGGCCACAACACTGTCCCTCCATTCCCAGTCAAGATCGGGGGCGGGGAGGGGCGTCCGGCGGGTGGGAGCATCTGATCATCTGATCCCAGTGGCGGTCGGAAGTCCGAGGACTCGCCGTTCCCCCCGCCCCCCAAATCCCGGTCTGGTTTCTCGCTCGTTCTCCTCACCCTCTCCTCCTCTTCTGTCTCCTCCCCACCCGCAACCAGGAGTTTGCCGACTCGCTTAGCATCCCCTTCCTGGAGACGAGTGCCAAGAACGCGACCAATGTGGAGCAGTCCTTCATGACCATGGCGGCCGAGATCAAGAAGCGGATGGGCCCCGGGGCCACGGCCGGCGGGGACCGGCCCAACTTGAGAATCGACAGCACTCCGGTCAAACAAGGCGGCGGCGGCTGTTGCTGAACAGGAGGGACATGATGGTTTTGTGGGGAAGGGGGGGCGGGAGGGAGGGCCGGGGAGGGGTGCCTGGGACAGGCCGGGGCAGCGGGGTCCTGCCCCCCTCCCCACCGTCCAGCCCCTTCCTCCTCCTCCTCTTCCCCCTTTTTTTTTTTTTTTCCTTCTTCTTCTTCATTCTCCGAAAGCGGCTTTCTGGATGATTCCTCCGTGCCGGAGGGGACGGGGCCTTCCTCCCTTCCAGCGCAGCTGCTGCTCTGAGTTGTAGGGAGGGGTCTTTAGCTGTTTGTGTTTCTCCCCCCCCCCCATTCCCCTTTTAACTCTGGACGGGGAGGCGGGAGAGGCCGGGAGAGAGGGGTCTCCCCAGGCCAAGCTTTCCCTGCCTTCTCCTGTTTGTTTGGGAGTGGGCGGGGGGGGAACACATTAGTCTCTTGTTTGATGGGGGTGGACAGGGGTCTCCCTCTCCTTTAGGCAGGAACTGGGTGGCACTTTCTTTTACTGCAAAGGGGGTGGTCTCAGCCCCCCTTCCTCCCCTTCTTCTCACCCCCCCCCCAGCCCAAATCTCTCTCTCCCTATTTGGTTATCCAAAGCTGAACCTTCCCATCTCCACCCTTCCTTCCGTCTGCCTGCTTCCTCGTCTCCTCCTCCTCCTACCCTTAAGTAGGAGATCACCCCCCCTCCCCAAATGAAGGCTGTTCACGCACACACAAAACCCACCCTTCCTTCCTGCATCTGTTTGATGGGGTTTCCTTTTCATTCCACCCGAATTTCCTTTTTCCCCTCCAAGGCTATGTCATTCCTTCCCTGGCCCTTCCTGAGCCCTCCCCTCCTCCTCCTCTTCCTCCATTCTCCACCCACCCCAAAGGTCTTTCAACACCCCCACACACACCCTCCTCCTCCCAGCCACCCCTCTCCCCAATGCCTCCCTCCCTCCCTCTCAGCCCATCGCTTTTTTTGCCCTTTCGCGTCTGCTCCCATGGATCCAATCCCGTAACCCTTCCTTGAAACGGAGGGGAGGAAGAGGGAGATTTTGGGGTTGGTAGAGCCACGAGGGGGAGGGGGGAGGGTCTGGGGTCTCCCCTGGCTTCTGCATTTCACAACGAATTTATCTCTGCTGGGCAGCCCCTCCGAGGTTGTGAATAATTTTATAGGGTTTCCTCTGTTCATCCCCCCCCCCCCCCGGCTCCCCATTTTTTCTCTTCCTCTCGTACCCCACTCTCCTCCCCCATGTATCAGTGACCAAATGGACACACACACACCCGCCCCAGGTATCTGTTTTCCCACGCAGCTGGGCCCAGCCCCCTGCCCAAAGCTGCCCCTTCCCCCATTTTTAGCAGCAGGAAGTCCTTTCCTTCCCCGGCCACTTGTCTGCCCCCGGCGGTCCCTTCGTCTGTCTCTCACCCTCTCCCGCTCGCTCGCTCGCTTCTTCCCCTTTTACGCCCGACACCCCCCCACCCGCTTTATTTAAGGAACGTCAGGGACAAACGCCCCCCCCCCCCCCCGCCGCAGGGTGGAAAAATTTTCCGTCGGCTCTCGATTCGTCCGTTCGTTTTTTTTTTCTCTCTCTCTCTCTCTTCCACAAGTGACATTACAAAACACAGATGAGAGAAAAAAGAGGGAGGGGAAAAAATAAATAAAAACCCGAATAAAACATAACCAGCCTCTGCAAAACGAGGATTTTCCAGGCTCGGTTTGCGTGTGTATGTGGTTTTTTTTTTTTTTTTCGTTTTGCACAACAACGGCGGGGTTGCGCTCCCGAACGACGGTTTGGTGCATCCTGGCTTAATTCGTTTGCACTCATTTTGGCTTTTTTCAGCCTTGGCGGCTTTTCAGAGAGGGAGACTTCAACTCCCAGAATTCCCCAGCTGGCTGAGATTGGCCAAAGAAGGCGGCTGCCCTCTAGTGGTATAAAAGTGAAAAGCAGCCCGTCTGCGGGAAAGGATCGCGATGCCGCTGGCAATTTATTTATGCATTTATTTAATTCGTGTCCCACGTTCTATTATTTTTATAAACGGGCAATGAGGCTTGTAGCCCCCTCCTCTTCTTTTCCCTGCAGCAGCAACGACCCTGTGAGGTAGGTCGGCTGCTGTTAACCAGGTTGGGCAGGATATTTTAAGCTGGGTAAAAGAAGGACGCGGTGGCTAAGACGCTGAGCTTGTCAATCAGAAAGGTCGGCGGTTCGAATCCCCAGCGCCGCATAACAGAGTGAGCTCCCGGTTACTAGTCCCAGCTTCTGCCAACCGAGCAGTTCGAAAGCCGGTAAAAAATGCGAGTAGAAAAATAGGAGCCACCTTTGGTGGGAAGGGAACAGCGTTCCGTGCGCCTTCGGCGTTGAGTCATGCCGGCCACATGACCACGGAGACATCTTCGGACAGCGCTGGCTCTTCGGCTTTGAAACGGAGATGAGCACCGCCCCCTAGAGTCAGGAACGACTAGCACAGATGTGCGAGGGGAACCTTTGCCTGGGCCAAATGGCCTTTGGCAAATTCAGATTTAATTAAAATACATTGAAATCATTCAATCATTTCTTGAATCCGTCTTAACCTGCCCATGGAGCTTTTCCCATCCTGCAGGAAGGTCTGCAAAGGGGACAGCAGAGGGCGCTCTTTCACCGCATGGCGGTCCTCGGGCTTCCCCCCCGGGGTCTGCAACCTGGCGCCCATCAAGAATGGCTACACCACCAGCTCCGTTTCACGCAACGCCCTTAAGCCAGTTTCTCCCGGAAGATCTTGTCGCGGCTGCCTTCACACCACCTGCCAAGCTAGCTTCGGATTAACCAGGATTCGTTTTGTGGAAGGGGAGAGGAGGATTTCCAATCTCCACCTGTTTGTTAGTTAACGGTTTTGAGGTTTTGCGCCAAAGCTGGAAAACTACCGTTCAATTGACCGGCCTAGGAACTGTGGATTTCTTTAGGAAACGGACTAGGGGGACAAACCAGAAATGAACTAGCCATGGTTTGAGCCTGCGAACTGCGGTCGACTTTCGAAGTTTGTACAAAAGAGATGTCCATGCCATGAAGGAAGAAAGTGTGTGTGTGTGGGGGGGATTTTGGGCTGCTGTCCAGACGAAGCTTTCGTCTATATTTATATTCTGCTTTTTCTCAACAAAGGGACCCCCGGCTGCCCTTTGGCCACACAACCACCCTCTGCGAGGTAGGTTGGGCTGACCCTTCAGTTGCCCAGGAGCTTCAACTCCCAGAATCCCCCCCGGCCTGCACGATTGGGGTGGGGTGGGGAGAGAGAGACCCAATTCCCAGAATTCCCCACCCAGACAGATGAGCAGTGTTGGAAAGGGACCTCGCGAGTCATCTAGTCCAACCCCCTGCCCAAGCAGGAGACCCTCCGCGCGCCTCTACCTAGGATCGAACTCACAACCCCCCCTGAATTCTGGCAGTCAGAAGTAGCCCCACCCCATCCTCAACTGACCAGGAACTAGCCTGCCTGCCAGCTGGGGAGAGGATGGGATTTGTAGTCCAGCCTCCTAAGAAGTAAGATCTTGGTGATAGGGCCGTTGATGAATCTAGAAGTGTTGTTTCTTGGCAGGGAACAATGGGAGTTGCAGTCCATCCCTCCACTCCAAAAAAAGCACCCATGATCCTCAGCGGCTGGCTCGCACTCCAGTCTCTCACCTGGGCAGCTTGGCTCCGCCCCCTCGCGTTCTGTCCCCGCCCTCGGCTCCTCCCCCCGCGCTCTCTCCGCGGCGGCAGACGGGGAGGATGCGGGGGGCGTCGCGGCTGCTCCCGCCGGTCTCGTAGCGGCTGCCGCGGCGGTGGGACCCCCGGCCCGGCGCCTCCGATGGCCGAGTAGCCCCCCCCTGCCCTGCCTCGAACCCCCCGCCATGGCCTTCACCTTCGCCGCCTTCTGCTACATGCTCACGCTGGTCCTCTGCGCCTCGCTCATCTTCTTCGTCATCTGGCATGTGAGTGGGGGTCTCGGATCGATTTCCCCCACCGCCCACCCGGAATGGGGGCCGGGCCAGGGAGGGCCGAGGGGAGGGGGCGCAAGGAAGGATGGGGAAGGGGCGCAGGGGAGGGGGAAGGGGGGGGCTCTGGAAGGGAGGGGAGGGGGCTCAAGGGCCGGGGAAGGGAGGGGGCTTAGGGGATGGGGAAGGGGCTTCGGGGCTCTGGGTGGGGGTTCAAGGGCCAGAGAAAGAGGGCAAGGGGTTTAGGGGCCGGGAAAGAGAGGGGAAGGGGCTTCAGGGCTCTGGAAGGGAGAGGGCTCTTGGGCCAGAGAAAGGAGGGGAGGGTGCTGGGCTGGGGGGCAGGGGGCTTAGGGGCTGGGGAAGGATGGGGAGGGGGCTCAAAGACTGGGGAGGGAAGTCCAGGGGGCTTAGGGGCTGGGGAATGGGGGGGTTGCAGGGGGCTGAAGGGCCAGGGAAGAGAGGGGAAGGGGCTTCAGGGCTCTGGAAGGGAGGGGAGGGTGCTCAGGGGCTGGAGGGCAGGGGGCTTAGGGGCTGGGGAAGGATGGGGAGGGGGCTCAAAGACTGGGGAGGGAAGTCCAGGGGGCTTAGGGGCTGGGGAATGGGGGGTTGCAGGGGGCTGAAGGGCCAGGGAAGAGAGGGGAAGGGGCTTCAGGGCTCTGGAAGGGAGGGGAGGGGGCTCAGGGGCCGGAGGACAGGGGGCTTAGAGGTTGGGGAACAGGAGGGGAGGGGGCTCAAGAGCCAGGGCAGGGGGTTTAAGGGCCAGGGAAGAGAGAAGGAAGGGGCTTAAGAGCTCTGGAAGGGAGGGGCAATAAAGATTGGGAAAGGGAGAGCAGGCGACTGGGGAAGAGTCTCGGGAGGGGAGAAAGGAGTGAGGCAGGGGTCTGGGTCTTAGGAATTTTGGGGAGGGGGAGGCGAAGGGCGTGGGGGGGCATCCAAAGCAGGCGTCGATCCATCTTTGGAAGCGGGGGTGGGGAGGGGTCTCCTATCCTGCTGGAAAACTGATGGAGGAGAAATTGGGGGGGGAGCAGTTTTGGTAGGGAAGCTCCCGCAGGCCTGGCAACCCGGGATGGGGAGGGGGTCAGGGGTTGATGGGGAGGGGGCTGTAATCAAAAGGAGGGGAAAGCAAGCTTTGTGAAGGACCAACCCCCTCCTCAGTAAAGGACTAGGAAAGACCTGGAATTTGGGGGGAGGGCTTAGCACCAAAGACAGAACTCCAGGCTCCTTCCTTTTGGGTGGGTGGGCTCTCTCTCTCTCCCCCTAATCCTTTCAACTCCAACCCAGGCCGGGGGGGGGGGGGCAGCCATTCCAGCTTCTAGCATCGTCTATCTCAATCTTCGGCCTTTTTTATTTTAAGGGGAGGGTCTTTTGGCACCTGGGGGGGAGGGTGCAGATCTGAGCAATTCTCGATGGGTGAAAAAGCCATCACAGTGAGTCCCTCAAAACATCTTCTGTCCTCACAGAGAGAGAGAGAGGGAGACCCCCACGATTTGAGTCTGGGGGTGCAAAAGCTGCCTTGAAAAAAAAAGGGGGGGTCTTGGAGTTGGGGTTTTTTGAGGGGGGGGGGGCTTCAGCAGTCGCCTCTCAAAGGACTGGATGCGAAATTCCAACAGTCACTAATCCATCCGTAGACCAAATCTCTCCTTAAAGGGGGTCTCGAAGCCCCCTCCCCAAATTTAGAAAAATTCTCCTTCTTCCTGGCCTTTGCAACTTTCCAGCGATCCCCCTACCTCTTTTTAAGGGGGGGGCTATTTTTTAAAATATGAGGGTTTATTTTAATTTTTCATCGTCGTCTTCCTTTTCTGCTGACGTGTTTCGGAATCCCAGAAAAAGAAATCTTTTTTTTACAAAATATATATATATTATTTTATTAAAATCGTCCTTCTATCCCTCCATCCCTGACACCCCCTCCCCAATTTTCCTCTCCTCCATCTGTAACCAAGGAGAGCCTGACTCCAGTTGCCATGGGAACTACATGTGTTTACAATAGACAGTCCTTTCCTAATAATTGGGCATGTTGGCATCTTTTAACTCCTTCGCTGCGGGGGCATCTCTTCGTTTTGAGGAGGTGGGGGGGCGGTGGGTTTTTGTTATTGTTTTCCCCGTGGGGTGGGGAGGGCAGTATCTGAGCGAAATAAATCCCCGTGGATCTGATTGGAGTCTAAAAATTCTTGGAATTCCCGCTTCTTCAATAATAATAGTAATAACACCGTAATAATAATAATAATAATAATAATAATAATAATAATAATAATAATAATAATAATAATAATAATAATAATCCCTACTTAACCTACAACACAAATGTAACAAAGGCAACATTAAAAATATGGTTTTCTGCCTGGATGGTCTCCTGGAGTGAGCCGAAGGACAGAAAAGGGAAGCAGAGTGTTCCCTCCCATATTTGGGCATACCAGGGGTTGTGACACAATACATACACACACACACACACACACACACACACACATTTGTGTTGCATTTGTGCTGATAAATAAAGTGTGTATATATACACACAAACAAATAATCCCCAAGATCCACAAAGAAGGAACCCCACTCAGACCCATAGTCAGCTCCATAGGCTCACCTCTACAAAACCTAGCCAAATTTCTCGCCAAACAACTACAGCCCTATGCAGAATCCATCACCTCACACGTAAAAAACTCATTCCAGTTCATAGAGATCATAAAGAAACAAAACTTACAGCCCAGCGACCTACTCGTGAGCTTCGATGTTGTATCACTCTTCACCCAAGTACCAATCAAAGAAGCCTTGATAGCTATCCAAAACAAATACAACCCCCCCAAACATATCCTAGATCTGACCAACCACTGCCTATCCAACACATACTTCATCTATAACGGACAAAAATACAAACAAACAGAAGGAGCACCCATGGGATCACCCCTCTCACCTGTCATTGCTAACCTCTACATGGAACACTTTGAAACCCAAGCTCTAGAAAAATCCGAGCACAAACCCAAACTCTGGCTCAGATACGTAGACGACACCTTCATAATCTGGCCACACGGGAAAGATAAACTGGACAACTTCCTCACACACCTCAACAGCCTACACCCCAAAATACAGTTCACCATGGAAACAGAAGCCAATAACCAACTCCCCTTCCTGGATGTCTTAGTCTATAAGAAATCCGATGGATCCCTAGGACACACCATCTACCAGAAGAAAACACACACAAACCGCTATTTGCACGCACTCTCACACCACCACCCAGCACAGATCAACTCTGTAGCCAAGACACTCATCTCCAGAACAAAACGCTTAGCTGACGAACAACACCTCAAAACCGAACTACACACTCTCACCAACGTACTAACATCCAACGGATTCCAAAGAAACAATATCACTAACCTAATCCAAAAAGAAAACCCCACTAAAATCCAAGACAGTGAACAAGAAAACGGCAAAGCCCTCCTCCCATACATAAAAGGCACCACAGACAGAATCAGCAAGATCCTCCACAAACACAACATCAAGACAGCATTCTACACAAACCGAAAAATATCCACCATCCTGAGAAACCCCAAAGACAAAATAGAGTTAGAAAATCAAGGAGTATATGAAATCCCATGCACCACCTGCCCCACCACATACATCGGACAAACCAACAGAAGAATAAAGGCACGCATTGAAGAACACAAAAACTCAGTCAGAAAGGAGGAACCAACTTCTTCCCTGGTCCAACACCTCAAAGCCACAGGACATGATATAGACTTTAAAAAGACCAGAACTATTGCCAAAATTGAACACTTTAACAACAGAATAATCAGAGAAGCTATTGAGATAGAAAAACGACCACACAGCATGAATAAACGAGATGATACCTCCCGCCTACCAGCCATTTGGAAACCCGCCCTCACTGACAAACGAGTCCCTAACACTAAGAATGATACCAAACCCACACTCACGAAAACCACACAGGATGTCACTATCACACATCCACGCAAAAAGCAAGCCCAAACTCACACCGATAATGACCACAAACCAGAAGCCCGACCACAAACCAGAAGCCAGACCACAGCTGCATTATTAGCCACTTTAAACCCCTCCAATCCATACATGAAGCAAACTGATGCCCACCACGAAGATGTAGCACGACCACAAACGCGAAGCCAAACAACAGTAACGCAGCTCACCAGCTCAAATCCCTCTGCAACTCAGACTAACACAAGCACAACCAGGCCCCCACCCAAACAGAACACGCCCCCATCCAATCAGAGCACAGCCAAACTCCCATCCAATCAGAGCACAGCCAAGCCCCCTACCAATCAGAATACACCTCCACCCAATCAGAATGCAGCCAAGCTCCCACCCAATCAGCACAAACCCCCACTGGCAGTTAAAAAGAGGAACCGGCTGAGATCTCACATTGCTCCTGGAAGCACCAAGCCGGAAGCACCAAGCCGGAAGCAGCAGCCTGAAGATGATGAATGAGACTTCATCGAAACGTCGTGAAGATACTTCCAATTCTACGCGGGAGAAAACCCGAACAACCAAAGACAAACATATAAACATATATACATTCATTCATTCATACTTACATACATACATAGAGAGATTAGAGATAGATAGATAGATGATAGATAGATGATAGATAGATGATAGATAGATGATAGATAGATAGATAGATAGATAGATGATAGATAGATGATGATAGATAGATAGATAGATAGATAGATAGATAGATAGATAGATAGATAGGTGTGTATATATATATACTGTATATATATTCTTATTTTAATACTAGTACTTAAAACTTCACATATCTATTATTATAACATTTCTCTTCTTAATTTATTTCACTTTATAATACATTCTTTTCATATTTATTCCATAACCATTGATAAAATAGCTCCCGTCTATGATCATAATCAGATTCTTCCTTTCCTTTAATTGCAAGTGTTAATCTATTCATTTCGGCACATTCTAATATTTTTTTAAACACCTTTTCATCTGTGGGGATCTCTTCACCCTTCCAATCACGTGCAAGTGCAATTTTAGCAAAATCCCTTTATTTAAAGGATACAAACCAACATAGGTTTTTTTCGTCGCTCTCTGAGCTTTTCACCATGGTTTGTTTCGTTCTTAAGGAAGAGGCAGGTTTTAGGCGGGTTGGTTAGCTGGCTTTTAACCCGCCTTGTTAAAAATGTCAAATATGCAGGAATTAATATTGCGTTGATATGGCAAAATATTCTGGAATATTATCCGAGCTTTTGGTGTTCGTTTCGATGACTTTTCTAGCATGCTGAAATTTTGGGGGTTGTAGATTGTTGGATAAATTTCGATATACAGTATATCCGAAAGGTTATTTTTTGCAGATTTATTTTTGAGCTAGGAGGGTCTACCTCAAAAGTTGTTGTATTTTTAAAAAATAAAACCGACGAAGGGTGCGCCGTTTCTTAGTAGATAAGATTCTTTAGGGAGCATCGTATAGCTTGAGAAAGCCTCTCTTCCTCCCCCCCCCCATTCATTGAAACACCTGAAGGGGGGAACCTGTGGCTTTCCAGGCGCTGGGAACGGACATTCCAAGGCTACCTTGTCATTAGGCCGAGTGGGTGCTCTTGGGAGTTATAGTTTTTGTCCAGGGACGAGTCTGTTTGGTCTGGCGGTTAAGGCATCAGGCACGAAAGCAGGAGACGGGGAGTTCTAGTTTTGCCTTAGGCATGAAAACCGGCTGGCTGACTTCGGCCCGATCACCAGGAGAGTGAGTTCTAGTTCAGACTTAGGCATGGAAGCTAACTGGGGGGCTTTGGCCCAATCACCAGGAGGTGGTGAATTCTAATCTCAATTTAAGCATGAAAATTGACTGGGTGACTTTGGGCCGATTGCCAGGAGACGGTGAGTTCTAGTTTTTGGGTTTCTTTGAGCCTCTCTTCCCTTTCCTCCCAACCTACCTCAACAGGTTGTCGTTGTGGGGAGCGGCAGGGGGGGATAGGAGGAAAAAACAGTTATTAGGCATCCTCACTGCCTGGAATTCTTTGTAAGAAATAATCAAAGCGGCTTATAAATAAATATTAAATATATAGATGCTCTCGCCTTGCAGAAAAAGGAGGGCTGTGTGAATCACCAGGAGACTGGGAGTTCTAGTAATTCCTTAGTCATATAGCTGGCTGAGTGACTTTGGGCCTGTCTGTCTGTCTTCACACACACACACACACACACACACCCAGTTCCTTCGTGTGTGTGGATAATCTCCTCTCTCTCTCCTCTTTCTCTTTCCCTCTCTTTTCTCTCTTCTCTCTCTTCTCTTTCTCTCTTCTCTTTCTCTCTCTCCTCTTTCTCTTTCCCTCTCTTCTCTCTTTTCTATCTCTCATCTCTCTCTCTCTCCTCTTTCTCTCTCTCCTCTCTGTCTCTTCTCTGTCTCTTCTCTTTCCCCTCTCTTTCTCTCTATCTCCCCCCCAATCACTTCCACAGGGTTATTGTGGGGAAAATAGGTGGACGTTTTGTTGGATATCTTTGCTGCCTTGAATTATTTGTATGTAGAATCCTAAGGCTGGAAGGGACCACAGAGGTCTTCTAGTCTGAACCCCCCCCCCCCTCTGCTCAAGACAGGCGCCTTAAAGCATCCCAGTCAAATGGCCTGTTTATTTATTTTTTGACAAGCTCAGGATACCAAGCAATAGACAAAAATAACACAAAAACGGATGCGATTCAATATCGAATCAACATTTGGAGAAAGTTTGGGGATCAATGGAATGCGATTTGCTTTGATTCGTGTTCTCCCCGGAAGCAGTGAGGGTCTTTAATCTGCAAAAACCCCTTTTATTAATTTCCCATGAATTCTGCTCATTTCACACCCAGCAAAGTCTTCCAAGGGAGGATTTACGGTCACAGACCTTATCTGGCTTGGAGAGCTGCCAGGCCGATCTCTGCAGAACTTGGCCAGGAATCTCGGAGAGTCACGAACCAATGAAGCGAACTAATTGTCTCCTGCAAACTCCACTCCCCTTTCGCTCCCCTTTTATTTCCTCTAGGAGGGGCCATTCATCATCGACAGCTGAGAATTGTCAGACGGCCCTGGCCCCCTCTCTGCCTCCGAGACGGAGCCCACATCAGAGGCTTCCCCAGACTCCAGGATTGGCCCAGGTTCCTCCCCAACCCTCCTTACTGCCTGAATCTGCCACCAGCTCTGCTGGCGGGCCACAACAAGGCCTGCTAGACGTCGGAAACAGGCTCAACAATTAGGCTCAACAATTGGGCTCACCTAGGTTTTTATTTTTTTTGCTTCCATGATTACCCTTTTGGGGAAATTGATTGTTCCTTTTGGATTGACGAGTGACTTCTGAGGTACGAGGTTTTTTCCATTTTCTGGCCTCTCTTTTCTCTGTGTGTGTGTTGGCACCTCTGGAGGCAGCTATTTGAGAAATATTCCGCCATCCAAAATAAATCTTGGCCAGCGATGGATGCCAAAATTAATTGACCCCGACTTGGAAAGAATGTTTTAAGAAAAGCCATCGAGGAATCATTTGTTTTTATTTTTTTCCAGCGGAAAAGTACAGTATATCCTTTTTTTTAAAATAAAAGGCATCCCTGGCTGAGGAAGGGAAGGAAAAGAGAAAATTGGATTTCTTCGGCCTGAGCAGAGACTACAAAGGTTGCAAACCCCACACTCACTAACCCTGATGACGTTCCCTAGTTGGGTAATGAGACGTCTGCAAGCCAGCCGCCCAGCTCAGTTAGTCTCAGTTGAAGGATTAAACAAATTTAGTTAAATTGGATTAAACTTAATTCAACCACCAATTTGTCCTAATTGGTATAGGCTTTCCTTGCTCTGACCGAGGCTTCCCGAGAGCCTGAAGCCAACTCCTGGTCCCAACAAAAACCCCTTTTATTGATTGACTGTGAATTCTGCTCATTCCCATCCAGCAAAGTCTTTCAAGGGAGGATTTATAGTCACAGACCTTCTCTGGCTTGGGGAGCTGCCAGGCGGATCTCTGCAGAACTTGGCCAGTTCCAGGCCAGGATGCAGTCCCACTGGAACGAGGCCCTCCGGCTCTTCCCCACCAGCGGCGCTTCCCTCCAGCCTTCGCCCAAAGCCCCCCACCAGGAGGCTGAAGCAGACCCCAAATCAGAATTTCTGCCCCCCTCCGACCCCCACAAAAAGACCCCAAAGGGGGAGACTCTCTGCAGCAACACAAGCGTTCATTGCACGTCTCCGTCCCAGGGACCACCAAAATTTTCTCGCAGACCACCAGTTGGTGACCGCTGATCTAGAGGGGGACACAGACTCTCAATGGATCCCAGCTGTCACCCCCCCTCTCTGCACCCCCCCTTGTCTGCTGGGTGCAGATTCAGCACACAAGCCCCCCAAAATTGACATCTCCGGTTGCCCTAGCAACCGACAGTACCTTCAAGGTGAAAACAAGAATAAAAACAGACTTTTCCCGTATATTATTTCTCTCTTCTCTTCCCCCGCGTTTCTGTCGGGCAAGCCTGTTCTCAGATACCCTCCTACACCCGTGAGCCGCCAGGATATTGGGGGTGAGTGGGGGGGCTGGCTGGCATTAGCCCAGCTTCCAAATTTCCCAAACCTTTGCCCTCCCCCCTTCCTCCCCGATGGGAAGGAATAAAGGGGGTGCGAGGTAAGAAGCAAACGTCGCCCCCCCACTTTCCTGGCACGGCCTGCCATGATTCAGCTCGGCAGGCGTCAACAGCCAATCCAGATCGAAGGATTGTGCAAAACGAAAAAACCAACCAAATCCCGAGCAGTTTGCAGAGAAAGGGATCACAAAAGATTAGCGCCCAGCTAACGGGCAGCCGGAAGATGCTAACAGGATGGGGGTGAAAAGAAGAGCCCATCAATCAGAATCTGGATAGAGCTGGAAGGGGGGGCCTTGGAGGTCTTCTAGTCCAACCCCCTGCTCAAGCAGGAGACCCTAATGGCTGAGTGAGAGGGATGTTGTCTCGCCCCGTTTTACGACCTTTATGGACCCCCGTGGTTAAGTGAAGCCCTGCAGTTGTGGTAACCCCTTGTTGTGACTCTTCCTTCCTTCCCTTCCATCCTTCTTCCCTCCTTTCCTCCCTCCCCTCCCTCCCTTCCTTCCTCCTTCCCTTCCATCCTCCTTCCCTTCCTCCCTCCCTTCCTTTCTTCCTTTCCTTCCTTCCCTCCCTTCCTTCCTTTCCTTCCTTCATCCTGTCCTTCCTTCCTCCTTCCCTCCCTCCCCCTATCCCTCCCTCCCTCCCTTCCTTACTTCCTCCTTCCCTTCCTTTCTTCCTTTCCTTCCTTCACTTTCCCCCTCCCTTTCATCCTTCTTCCCTCCCTCCCCTCCCTCCCTCCCTCCCTCCATCCCTCCCTCCCTTCCCTTCCATCCTCCTTCCCTCCCTCCCTTCCTTACTTCCTCCTTCCCTTCCTTTCTTCCTTTCCTTCCTTCAGTCCCTCCCTTCCTTCCTTCCTCCTTCCCTTCCTTCCTTCCTTCCCTCCCTCCCTTCCATCCTCCCTCCTTCCCTTCCATCCTCCTTCCCTCCCTCTCTCTTATCTTAACATCTTAAATCTTGGCTTTACAGTCGCCTCTCCCTTACCCGAAACTTTGCAAACCTGTTATCTCCATTCCACGCTCAAATAAACATAAACCAAATGCCATTTATTTCTTTATTTATTTTACACCTTTTGCAGATTCCAAAGTTTGGGGTGGATGGGTGATTGTAACGCAAATTTATTTTTTAATTTGTTCGGGGAACTGGTTCGGGCTGGAAGCCGCCCAGGTCTTAAAAGCTTAAAAAATAAGCTTCTTTAAAATAATAATAATAACAATAATAATAATAATAACAACAATAAACTCAAACCACTTTGCCGAATCTTGGTATCAGGACTGACAGCAGCTGCCATCCTGACGGGGGAAGCAGAAACAATTGTTCTGAATTGCAGCTTTTGATGCCGGAAAGATGGCATCTCGGCAAACGCCTGCGTGATTTGTGCGGTTCCTTAAAATGTGAGCCATTCAAGGGGGTGGGAGGTGTTTTTAGGTGCTGCTCTTGACTTACAGGTAGTCCTTGACTTACGACGGTTGTGTTTACTGACAGCTCGAAGTTACAACAGCACCGAAAAAAAGTTGTCTCTCAGGCCGACATCCTACCGTCACGTGATTAAAACTCAAACGCTTGTCCGCCGACTCGTGTTTACGACGGTCGCAGCATCCCGGGATGTGTGTGTGTCATACACGGCCCTCTTTTGCGACCCATCTGACCAGCCAAGCCGTATTCACTTAACGACTGTGGGACACACTCTAGCAGCAGCAGGGATTCACCTGAGAGCTGGGGCAAGGCAGGTCGTACCATCATCGGGCCAAGCTCGCTTTACCAATGTCTCGCTTAGCGACATAAGGGTGGTCGTAAGCCGAGGACTGGAGGGGCAGAATCTGGCTCCCACTTTCCGCCCAAAGTCCGAGAAAGTTTCAATGCGAGGCGCAAACTTTGCCCTAAGAAATCCTCGCCAAGATTTTCCCAGCGGTGGCTCGGGCTAAAACACTTGTCGATCAGAAAGGTTGCCATTTCAGCAACCTTTCTGAATCCCTAGCGCCGCGTAACGGAGTGAGCTCCCGTCACTTGTCCCAGCTTCCGCCAACCTAGCGGTTCGAAAGCACGTTAAAAAACGCAAGTAGAAAAATAGGAGCCACCTTTGTTGGGAAGGGAACGGCGTTCCGTGCGCCTTCGGCGTTGAGTCATGCCGGCCACATGACCACGGAGACGTCTTTGGACAGCGCTGGCTCTTCGGCTTTGAAACGGAGATGAGCATCGCCCCCTAGAGTCGGGAACGACTAGCACACATGGGCGAGGGGAAACTTTACCTTTTATATACAAATTGCAACAGGAAGGGCTTCTCCTGGTAGGAAAAATCTGTTTGCTCCAGGCTTCGGAATGAACCAACACCACGAATCTTGATTTCTGGCCAGCGAAACATTTCTAGAAAAGTGTCTTTTGTGAGGATGCAATTTTGCAATTCTCCACGATGGCTTTTGGCATCAAAGATGACAAGGAGTGAATTTCCCTTGTTTTGTGCTCTTTCCAATTGTTGGATGCTGGGTGAATTTTCTGCACGTCTCTTCAACAGAGCTGTCCGTAGTCCTGAATCTCCTTCGCAAGCCCCGAGATTAGATTGGATCACCCAGAGCTCTGGTTCTTTTGATCTGGAAATTGGAAAGAAGAGATCTTCCATCAGAGGATCCCTGGTTGAGAATCAATCCTGGGGAAGGGAAAGGAAGTTGTGTGAGAAACGGGGGAGGGAGGGAGGGAAGGAAGGAGTGAGTTTGTGTGAGAAAGAGGAAGGAAGGTAAATTAAGTTCAAGGAAGGAAGGAAATTTTGTAAGAAGTATGTAAATTATAGGAAGGAAGGAAAGAAAGGAAGGGAATTTGTGAGAAAGAGGAAGGAAGGTAAATTAAGTTCAAGGAAGGAAGGAAATTTTGTAAGAAGTATGTAAATTACAAGAAAGTGGAAGGAAGGAAGGAAATTTCTAAGAAGTATGTAAATTGTAGGAAGGATGAGAAGAAAGAAGGAAGGAAAGGAAGGGAATTTGTGTGAGAAAGGAATGAAAGATGGAAAGAAGGAGGGAAGGAAGGAAAATTAAAAACAAGTTCAAGGAAGGAAGGAAATTTCTAAGGAAGAAAATTCATGGAAGGATGGGAATGAGAAAAGTGGAAGGAAGGGAAGAGGGAAAAAATCAGATTGATGAGGACTAGACCCTTGTCCTTTTAAAGAAATAAGGACAGCATCTGTTTCCCTGGGGCAGCGGACATTTGAGTGAACGCAACGCCGGCCTCTCCTTAAACCAGGTTTAAGCACGACTGCTGACGGTTTGCGCCAACCTCTCATCAATCTTTTCTGTTTTTTCCCTTTGTCGATGAACTGAAACGTGCAGATCTGAGTAGGTCATTTTTTCTTCTTGCCACCTACACGTTCCTTTTTCATCGCAACCCTACTGTTGAATCTTTGGGAAGCTTACTGGAAGAATTGTTAATTTGTCTCCCCCCCCCCCTCTCTCTCGACCAAATGGATGGGATACAATAGAATAGAGAAGAGAATAACAATAGAATAGAATGAATGGAATAGAATTGGAATAAAGAATGGAATGGGATAAAGAATAAATAGAATGGAATGGAATAAAGAATAAATAGAATGGAATGGAATAGAATTGGAATAAAGAATGGAATAGACTAGAATAGGAATAAAGAATGACATGTAATAGAATAGAATAGAATTGGAATAAAGAATAGAATAGGAATAGAATGGAATTCTTTATTGGCCAAGTGTGATTGGAGAAACAAGGAATTTGTCTTTGGTGCAGATGCTCTCAGTGGACATAAAGAAAAATAAAATACATTCATCAAGAATCATAAGATCCAACACAGTGATAGTCATAGGTTACTCATAAGCTATCAACTGGTACTAGGGAACAAATAAAACAACATAAATGTTAAAGAAACAAGCAACACAGTTATAGCCATAAGTGGGAAGAGATAGTTACTAGGAAGGAAGAGAAGAATAATAGTAATAGAGTCTTAGTAGCTAATTTGACAGTGTTGAGGGATTCATTTGTTTAGCAGAGTGATGGCATGCGGAAAAAACCGTCCTTGTGTCTAGTTGTCTTGGTGTGCAGAGCCCTATAGTGTCGTTTTGAGAGTAGGAATTGAAACAATTTATGTCCAGGATGCGAGGGGTCTGTAAATATTTTCCCAGCTCTCTTTTCTACTCGTGCAATATACTGGTCCTCAACGGAAGGCAGTTTGGAATAATAGAGAATAATAGATGATGATAGATGATAGATAGATAGATAGATAGATAGATAGATAGATAGATAGATAGATAGATAGATAGATAGATGGATGGATGATAGGAGAAAATAATAGATGGATGGATGGATGGATGGATGGATGGATGGATGGATGGATAGATAGATAGATAGATAGATAGATAGATAGATGATAGATAGATGATAGATAGGAGAGAATAATGGATGGATGGATGGATAGATAGATAGATAGATGATAGATAGATAGAAGAGAATAATAGATAGATAGATGATAGATAGATAGATAGATAGATAGATAGATAGATAGATAGATAGATGATAGATAGATAGGAGAGAATAATATTGAGATAGATAGATAGATAGATGATAGATAGATAGATAGATAGATAGATAGATAGAAGAGAATAATAGATAGATAGATAGATGATAGATAGATAGATAGATAGATAGATAGATAGATAGATAGATAGATGATAGATAGGAGAGAATAATATTGAGATAGATAGATAGATAGATAGATAGATAGATAGATAGATAGATAGATAGATGATAGATAGATGATAGATAGATAGATAGATAGATAGATAGATAGATAGATAGATAGATGATAGATAGATGATAGATAGATAGGAGAGAATAATATTGACATAGATAGATAGATAGATAGATAGATGATAGATAGATAGATAGATAGATAGATAGATAGATGATAGATAGATATCTGGCCCTCCGTAGATGGGGAAGGGAGGGAAGAGAAAGTATAAGTGAAGGCGGATTGAGGAAGGAGAGAGACCCCTGTGGTGTGAAAATCGCTCTGGCTGGGCACACGGAAGTGAGCCCTGTCAGCGTTGCTAGGCATTTTTCCCGGGACTTCAGCGGGGACTCAGCGTGATTTTGACAGGTGATGGATGTAATTTGTGCTTTGACTGTCGCCGGAGCAAAAGGGAAAGAAAAAATAATAAAATAGAGCGAGGGACGAATTTCCATAGAGCGGAGGGGTGGCTGGGTTTGAAGCCACGGACCCCGGAATGTGCGAACGGGCGTTGAATTATACAAAGAAACCCATCCGGCGTGGGTTGAATTCCAGGCAGTCCTGGACTTACAACCACAATGGAGCGCAGGTCGTTAAGTGTGACATTGATTGAGTGAGATTTGCCCAGTTTTACAACTCTTTTGCCTTATTCATTCATCCAGGTCTTTCCGCGGGTTAAATTATTCTGCCTAATATTGTCTTGATTCTCTATACTTTTTGAAAAAACCCAGCTCAAATGCTCCTCCCATCTAGTGGCAGGGAGTTCCGTAGACTCACCTGCCCCATTCTGCACAGTTAATCAGCTCCGGATTTCCTCCCCCCCCCCACCGCTCTCAATTAACTTGAGAAAGAAAGGAAACCCCATTGTTGACTTCCCACGGCGGGTGGTTTTCCACCCATCCTCCTCGTCTCCCTTTTCTGCCTCGTCTCCCCGCTTGGAAAGATCGCTCAGTGGTGCCCTTTCCTCCCGGAAGACCTGCCCGTCCTTGTGAGCTGTCTCCGCTGTCCTTTTCTCGCTCCTGGCAAGTCAGTCACTCTCTGTCTCTCTGTCTCTCTCTCTCTCTCTCTCTCTCTCTCTCTCTCTCTCTTTCTTTCTCTCTCTCTCTCTCTGTTTCTGTCTCTCTGTCTCTGTCTCTTTCTGTCTCTCTCTCTTTCTGTCTCTCTGTCTCCCTCTTTCTGTCTGTCTCTGTCTCTCTTTCTGTCTCTCTCCATCTCTCTCTTTCTGTCTCTCTCCATCTCTCTCTTTCTGTCTCTCTCCATCTCTCTCTTTCTGTCTCTCTCCATCTCTCTCTTTCTGTCTCTCTCCATCTCTCTCTTTCTGTCTCTCTATCTCTGTCTCTCTCTTTCTGTCTCTGTCTCTTTGTCTGTCTCTCTCTCTCTCACTTTCTGTCTCTCTCTTTCTGTCTCTCTCTCTTTCTTTCTTTCTTTCTTTCTTTCTTTCTTTCTTTCTTTCTTTCTGTCTCTCTCTCTCTCTCTCAACAGCAGCAGCAGGCAAAGGCTGCGTGGGCAGGGAAGCTCCTATTATGGGCTGGAGTTGAAAGATCCCTTCCAAGGGAAGGATTTTTTTTTTTAAAAAAAGAAAGAAATCATTATTATTATTATTTTGTCGTGCTGGGAGGCAGCGGAAGTTCAGCTCCTCCACCAGCAGAGGACAAGGGACCCCGGGAGACGTGGGTGGTTCTGGCCAGGCTCTCAGTCCCCTTGGGCTCCCAGAGCTTTCAGGGGAGGGAAAGAAAGAAAATATGAAGCGGGAGGAAAAAAGAAAAGAAAATTAAAATGTCGTTTTTGCTTCCCTGCATCGGGAAGCCATCCTGTTTCTTTGACTCACCCAACTTGGCAGGCAGGATCTGGCAGTGGAGAAGATGGAGAACGACAGACGCCCGGTTCTCATATTTACGACCGTCGTGGGGTTCCCCCTTTTCCGACAAGCCAAGTCAGTGGGGAAGCCGGATCCACTTAACGACTGTGCCGTTAAGTTAACGACGGCAGTGATTCGCTTAGCAAAGGTGGCCAGAAAGGTCGTCAAAACTCACTTAACAACCGTCTCGCGTGACAACAGAAATATTGGGCTTAATGTCGCCGTCGTAAGTCAAGGACTGCCTAATATCTAGAAAACTCTTCAGGACAGCCGGCCTGGTTATTTGAGGGACAACTAGATCTCCAATCTAGCCCTTACTAAGATTTCCAGAATCTGCTTTAGAAACGGTACACTGTTCCTGACCATGGAGGCTCTATTGAATTGTCACAACCCCCGTAGCTTTTTAAGGAGGTCTGTTTTCTTTTGCATTAATTTGCGTCTTTTAGGGCGCCTTTATTTTTATTTATAGGGACGTGGTGGCTCAGGGGATAATACGCTGAGCTTGTCGATCGGAAAGATCGGCAGTTCGGCGGTTAAAATCCCGAGCGCCGCGTAACAGAGTGAGCTCCCGTTGCTTGTCCCAGCTTCTGGCAACCTAGCGGTTCGAAAGCAGGTAAAAAATGCAAGTAGAAAAATAGGTGGGACGGGAACAGCGTTATAGTGTGCATTTTGGATTTAGGTTCTGTTAAGATACAGCCTGTTGTGCCTTAAAACGGCTTCTACTGTACAGCGCAGCGGAGTTGCCATGGCAATGGCTTTGCAGTACTTCCCAAGGGGAAGATTGGGATAAACACATACTGGTAAATAAAATATAAACTTCAGTGTGAAAAGGCGTTGAGTCATGCCGGCCACATGATCACGGAGACGTCTTCGGACAGCGCTGGCTCTTCGGCTTTGAAACGGAGATGAGCACCGCCCCCTAGAGTCGGGAACGACTGGCACATACGTTCGAAGGGAACCTTTACCTTTACCTATTTTTATTTATTTAAAAGGAAGAAATCTGGAGATAGCGACCAGTTCCTAAACGTAAGATTTATTCAACGTGGGAATTTTCCTCTCTTGCTTTTTAAATTGATTGATGTTTAATTTTGGGGGGTGTACATGCAACATGTAACGACGGTTGGAAATACTTCGGCTCGGAGATAATATGTGAAAGCAGCCATGAGATACAAGGAATAAACCCTCCCCTTTAAAAAAAAAGATAGTTTTAATGAATAATAAACTCTTTTTTAAAAAAGAAAGAAAGATAATTTTCGATCCATCAGAAAAGCTGCAAATCGAGTCCGGAAACGGATTAAAAAACGAAACCTGAATTATCTTCTCTTCAATGTTTCATTCTTTATGAACTTTTAGAATCCTTTTCGCTGTTTTTTTCCCCTCCCACACTCTTTCAACAGCAAATAATCAAAGGGGGAAGAAATGAGAACGGCGCTAATCTTTGTAAATAGAAAGCTTATCGTGGTTTAAAAAAATCAAATCAAATCAGCATATAATAGGCTAAGGTTTTTTTTTTTTGCCAGCATCCAAAACCCCCCAAGAGAATGGGAGAATATTAGATTAGAGCAAGGTTTGGTATGACCTAACAACCGTTCAGAGTTGCAACGGCATGGCAAAAACGAAGTTACGTCCGGTCCTCGGGTTTATGACCGCCACAGCATTGAGGATTGCAGCCGCCTGGGTGGGTGGGTGCTGGTTTCATGTGATCACCTTTTGCAAAGTCTCTAGCCGGCTTCTGATAAGCAAAATCAAGGGGGGGGAGCCGGATTCACTTAGTGATTGTGTGATGCAGTTAACGGCTGCAGTGGTTCGCTTAACAACTGAGGCCAAAAAAAAAAAGGTGGTACATTAGATGTGAGTCATTTAACAACTGCCTTAGGTAGCAACAGGAATTCTGGCCTCAGATGTAGTTGTACTTTGAGGATTACCTGTGCATGATTAAGAAGGATACAGAGATAGGGAGAGAGAGAGAGGGAGATAGAGATGATGAATGGATCATAGATTAGATGATAGATAGATAGATAGATAGATAGATAGATAGATAGATAGATAGATAGATAGATAGATAGATGATAGATAGATAGATAGATGATAGATAGATAGATAGACATAGATAGATGGATAGGATAGATTAGGTAGGTACGTATAGATAGATAAAAGATAAGACAGACAGACAGACAGGCAGACACCTGAGAGAGACAGATGAGAGATGATTGATAGACAGACAGACAGAAGCATGTATTCATTGTTTTATTTGTATGAGATTATATCAGTCTCCAAAATTTCCAGCGGTCCCTGGAAACCCCAACAGCCATCCTCTTTCCTGGCAGGGGCTGATGGAAATTGGGACTCCACAACTCCAAGGCCAATTTCTGGACTCCGAAACATCCCCTTCTCAGTTTAACGGGGCGGCTTAAAACCAGGTGCACAGACTCCTCTGTCTGCAGTGCGAACCCTGCGGCTTTAAGGTCCGGGTGCTAATTCTGCACCCTGATATATATATATTTTAAATCCCATTTTTCTTTCCTGATGGACCGTCAGTGCGAGTTCAGGAATGACAGTTGATGTTTGCAATGGGTTGACCTGATTATTTGCTTTTTTTTAATGTTTGAGCAAGAACATTTTCTAAATTTGTTTCTCTCTCTCTCTCTCTCTTTCTCTCTTTCTTTCTCTCTCTCTCTGTTTCTCTCCCTCTTTCTCTTTCTCTCTTTCTCTTTCTCTCTCTCTTTCTTTCTCTCTCTTTCTCTCTCTCTCTTTCCCTTTCTCTTTCTTTTTCTCTCTCTCTCTCTTTCTTTTTTTTAGATAATCGCCTTTGACGAATTGCACATAGATTTTAAGAACCCCATCGACCAGGGCAATCCAGCCAGGGCAGTAAGTCTAAACATATCGTGTCTGAGGTTTGTGTGTCTCTGTCTCCATTTGTCTGTCTTCTCCCTCTCCTTCCCCGTTAGTAAAAAAAAAAAAATCTCCTGCTTGAGCGGGGTGGGTGGGGGTGGACTAGATGACCTATAGGGTCCCTTCCAACGCTGTTAAGCTGCCTTTGTTTTTTAACAGCTCCGAAAAGTTTTGTCACTCTTCTCCCGCCTACTGGGGGGAGGGGGAGGTTGGACTAGAACAGCGATCACCCACTGGGGGTCCGTGAGAAAATTTTGGTGGTCCGCAGAAAATATATTTGCATTTTTTATATTGCACTCAATCGGGGATCCTCAAACTACGGCCCCTGGGATGGATATGTGCTTGTGTTGCTACAGAGAGTCTCCCCCTTCGGGGTCTTTTTGTGGGGGTCGGAGGGGGGCAGAAATTCCAACTTGGGGTCTGCTTCCGCTTCCTGGTGGGGGGCTTTGGGCCAAGGCTGGAGGGAAGCGCCGCTGGTGGCAAAGAACCGGAGGGCCTCCTTCCAGTGGGACTGCATCCTGGCCTGGAACTGGCTGACCATCTCAGCCCACTGAGCCTAACAGTCGTAAGCGTGAAAAATGATCCTAAGTCACTTTTTTTCAGTGCCGTCGTAACTTCAATCGGCCAATAAATGAACTGTTGTAAGTCCAGAACTCCCTCTGTTGGGTCTGCTTCTTTTAAACAATTTAAACCCGAGTTTAAATGTGGCAACTAGCCAAAAGTTTACGAGAAGCAACCGGCAATACGCACAGCGTCAGTCGCCGAAGAAGATTCTCTCGCGTTCCTTTTGCAAGCGGCGTTGCGACACAGAAGTTGCAAATCAAAACCCCCAAAATATATAAATATTTTTAAAGTTTTAAAAGTTATTTAATACCTCCCCCCCAAAAAATCCATTTTTACATAAACAGTGTGTTGCCTGCGTACAATTAATTTTGAGAAATAGCAATCATCATCCTAACAGTAATATTCATAACCTTAATATTGATCACAATATTAATCGTATTTGTTTCTCCATTTTAATAAACCTTCCTTATCAAATTAATCCTTCCTATCTTTCCATAATTTCTGACTTCTGTCTTTATTGGCTAGCCATGGATAAAAAGAATCCCATGTTAAAAAGTATTCCGTTTCTTCCTTTTCCTTGATTCTTAACATTAATCTATCCATTTCTGCACATTATAATATTTTTTTGGGGGGGATTTCATTTTCCTCTGTAGAGAACTCTAGCTGCCATTAGCACGTGTAAAATTAAATATGTAATTCCCCTTTTTTGTTTTGTTTTTCTACTTAATTCCTACTTAATTTCGCACCTTCTTAATTACGAGAAAATATTCCGGTTGGTTCGGAGGAAAAAAAAAGCACATTTAAAGATGGAATGGTTTTCCATGCCACCCAACCAGCGTTTAAATTGAATTTAATATCATCTCAATGAAAATTAACATAAGCTCCGACGATTTACAAGCTGTTTTTTGACATTTTTCTGCCCCATCGGTTGGGCGGAAATTTGCAAATTGAAGGGGCTGTCAGAGACACTGCTCCTGCTGTTTAGATTGTTTGCGTGTGTTTTTTTGTGTGTGTTTGTGTGTGTGTGTGTGAGAGAGAGAGAGACGGGGCAAGCTGGAGGTAATGATTTCATGATTAATTAAAGCAATTTATGCATCTTGTAAACGGCGATTCCACACGGCGTAGAACCGAGATTTTTTTAAAAAAACAGTTCGTAATGAAAAGGGAAAAAAATTCTATTTCATTGTAAAATTGAAGATGAAAAAGTACAAAAGCCAAATTAAGACCGACAATAATGGACGAAGGAGGTGTTAAAAATGGCAGAGGTTTTACTGGCCTTTAAGGTTTTCAAGAAGAGATTGGACTGCCATTCGTCTGGAATGGGATAGGGTCTCCTACTTGAGCAGGGGGTTGGACTAGAAGACCTCCAAGGTCCCTTCCAACTCTGTTATTTTGCTATTCCTTCCTTCCTTCCTTCCTTCCTTCCTTCCTTCCTTCCTTCCTTCCTTCCTTCTTTCCTTCCCCCTTACTGGGGTATTTTAAGAAGTGACTGATCATTTGTTTGAAATGGCAGAGGGTTTCCTGCCTGAGCAGGGGGTTGGATAGAAGACCTCAAAGGTCCCTTCCAATGCTTTTATCCTTCCTTCCTTCCTTCCTTCCTTCCTTCCCCATCACTCGAGTTTTTAAAGAAGCAAATTCTAGGTTGCTTCTCTCCTTCATTAGTTTCCATTGCTTCTTGTCCTGCCTTGGGATGCTTTGGAGAATAGTTTCTCTCTCTCTCTCTCTCTCTCTCTCTCTCTCTCTCTCTCTCTCTCTCTCTCTCTCTCTCTCTCTCTCTCTCTCTCTCTCTCTCTCTCTCTCTCTCTTACTCACTCTTTCTTTCTGTCTCTCTCTCTCTCTCTCCCTCTCTCTCACTCACTCACTCTTTCTGTCTCTCTCTCTGTCTCTCTGTCTCACTCTTTCTGTTTCTCTCTTTGTCTCTCTCTCTCACTCACTCTTTCTGTCTCTCTCTCTCACACACTCACTCACTCACTCACTCTTTCTGTCTCTGTCTCTCTTTCTGTCTCTCTCTCTCTCTCTCTCTCTCTCTCTCTCTCTCTCTCTCTCTCACCCACCACTTTGGGGCAACCCCCGATATATTTCTCACCAGCTTTCCCATAGAACAGGGCTCTGAAAGTGTTTGAGAAAAGGCCAAGGGCCTTTAAAAATAACATGAAAACAAATTCAGAATCCTGCTCCTTCTCCGACCTGCGTAAACGGTTTCCTGCCGGCGAGGAAGCCCCCTTGTGAGATCAAAATAGGACATTTTATCCTCACAAGGGATTAGAGCAAAAGGACACGCCGAAGAGTCCCAGATCTTCCCGATGTGTCTCTTAAACAGTGGCTGGCACTTCACCAAGAGAGTGCGATGTCTCTCAGCTGGCCCATCTCATCCTCCAGGTATATAAATAGTGCCGTCTGACCTCGATTTTTTTTAAAATTTGTATTCCCCCCTCCCTATGATCCCGCTGGCCGCAGAACGAGGTGGATGCCCTGGATCAGTTTGCAAGCTATGGACGGCGCAGATGGGGAAAAAAAGGAGTCGTTTTTTCCCCATCATCTTTGCACAAAATCACCCAAAGTGATGCTGAGATTTGAACTCAAAATAAAGAGGGATTATTGTTTTTTGCCCGTTGGACGTACGGAGGAGAGAGGTGAAGTCCTGGGCTGGCATGAACAGATCACGTGAGGTGTTGATTGTTGTTGTGAGTTGCAATGTTGTGTCCGGCCCATCGCGACCCCATGGACCACGTTCCTCCAGGCCTTCCTGTCCTCTCCCATCCTCTAAAGCCCATTGAAGCTCACACCGGCTGCTTCGGTGACTCCATCCAGCCCCCTCCTTCTCTGCCGTCCCCTTCTTCTTTCGCCCTCCATCGTTCCCAGGATGAGGCTCTTCTCCAGGGAGTCCTTCTTCCTTCTCATCAGGTGGCCAAAGCATTTGAGTTTCCTCTTCAGGATCTGGCCTTCTAAAGAGCAGCCAGGGTGGATCTCCTCTAGGACTGACCGGTTGGATGGCCTTGCAGTCCAAGGGACTCAATGCAGGAGTCTTCTCCTCCAGCACCAGAGTTCAAAGGCCTCCGTTCTTTGGCACCCAGACAGCATCAAGGACATCCTCCTCCTCCTTCCTTCTTCTTCCTCCTCTTTCTTCTCCTTCTCCGCCTCCTCCCTTCTAGCACGGATGACGTTACCTAGTTGGGTCATGAAACGTCTGCAAGGAACCCCCCCCCCCCAGCTCAGAGAGCACCCAGGACCCCTCGGTTCAACTCTGAGCCATAAATAGTCTCTTCTATCGATAGCAGCTTTATGACTTTCCGTTCCTGAACAGTTAAAATTTGGATCCTCCAAATGTTAACGGGCGCCCACTTCACAGCTCCCCATCTTTGGTTGCGTTACGAGATCTGGCAACTTCAGTTCTCCGCTCCATCTGGAAGGCGGAAAGCTCCCCTATCTGGGATTCGCAGCCGGGAAAACTTTGCCATCCTTAGCTCAGTCTTCCCCGTCTGTAAAATGGGCTTCGGAGGCTGGCCACATTTTTCTTGGATTTCCCAAGCGATTATACCGCAAAGGGGATGCAGAGACCCGACTTTCTCCCCCTGTTCTTTAGCTGTTCTCTTCATCTGGCAGCTCTGCGCATGCGCACACTGGGAACAGGCTCCAGCTGTTCTTCTGCCCCACTGAAAGGCAGCTGATAACCGGCATATGGCTCTGGTCCCCTCTCTGCCTCCGACACAGAGCCCTCTTCCGAGCCTTCCCCAGACTCCAGGACTGGCCCATCTTCCTCCCCAACCCTCCTCACTGTCCGAATCTGCTGCGGGTTGCAACAGGCGGGGCAGGGTGGGGGAGCAATATGACAGATTGAGTATCTTTTTCTTCCAGCTGTTTTCGCAAAGCCGGATTTTCGTAGCCCCAATTGAAGTTCACCCAACCCGTCTCTTCCCTCCATTGTAGCCGTCCCTGCCGTAAGCGACCATTTCAACATATATTTTATATTTTCCCCGCAGAGAGAAAGGTTGAAAAATGTGGAGCGCATCTGTTGCCTTTTGCGAAAGGTGAGTATGGTGTCTTTTAAGTGATTTTTTTCCCAACTTCCTATTTAACCTTTTCCCCCCTAAAGATTCTTTTATATGGAGTGCCAGTTTCTTGGTGAATCTCTTAAAAACTGGAGGAATTGTTAAGGCCACTTTCTCATGCTTTGGTTAGATCACATATGAATGTGGCATCTAATTTTGGTTTTCCACAATATATAAAAGATGCTGAGACTCTGGAAAGAGTGCAGAGAAGAGCAACAAAGAGGATTAGGGGACTGGAGGCTAAAACATCTTTATAAAGGTTGCAGGAACTGGGGATGTCTAGTTTAATGAAAAGAAGGACTAGGAGAGACAGGATAGAAGTCTTCCAATATCTCAGGGGCTGCCCCAAAGAAGAGGGAGTCAAGCTATTCTCCAAAGCACCTGAAGGTAGAACAAGAAGCAATGGGTGGAAACCAATCAAGGAGAGAAGCAACTTAGAACTGAGGAGAAACTTCCTGACAGTGAGAACAATTAATCCGTGGAACAGAAGTTGCCTCCAGAAGTTGTGAATGCCCCAACACTGGAGGGTTTTAAGAAGAGACTATTTGTCCTTACCGGTATAGGGTCTCGTGCCTGAGCAGGGTTGGGGTTGGACTAGAAGACCTCCAAGGTCCCTACCAATTGGTTGCCATGATATTGAGACTTTAAAAAAAGGGCAGTGAAGAGCAACAAAGATGATTAGGGGACTGGAGGCTAAAATATATGAGAATGATTGCTGGAATTGGATATGGCTAGATATATATCTTTCTTATATTTTCTCTCTAGCCATCATCCATCCATCTTTTACTTTCTACTTCTATGTCTCCTCCCTCCCCGGCTTTCCTTCCTTCCTTCATTCTTGCCTGCCTGCCTGCCTACCTACCTACCTATCTATCTATCTATCTTATATCTATCTAATCTTTCTTACATTTTCTCTCTGACATACATACATCCTTTTTGTGTTTCCTTCCTTCCTCCCCAGCTTTCTTTCATTCCTTTCTTCCTTCCTTTCTTCCTTCCCTCCCGTTCTCTCTCTCCTTCCTTCCTTCCTTCTTTCCTCCTGCCCTCTTCCTTTCTCTCTCTTCCCTCCCTCCCTTCCATCTTTTCTGTCCATCTGTTTTAGCCATTTATCCATCCACCCATCTCCTCTCTTTGTCTCTCTCTCTCTCTCTCTTTTCAGCCATCTATCCATCCATCTCGTACCTTCTTCTCTCTCTCTCTTCCTCCCTCCCCCTCTCTCCATCAGATCCAGCTTTGCTCCCTTGCTCTTAACAAAGCTCCGATTTGCTAAAACCAGCCCCAAACCACCAGGGCGTTTAGGGGCGCCCGCCGCGAAGGGTTATTCCTGTCTGAAAGTGTGGCTTTGTGCACATTTTTTGCACACCCAGTACAAAGTGAAGTCTGTTCCTGTCAAATCTGTTGCAGCTTGTTCCTGTCAGTCTAAATTAAACTGAAACGAAGGAAGGAAGGAAGCGGCTGGTGCATTGGGGGGTTAGAGATGGAGAAGATGCTTATCTCTGCTCACCAGAGTCTCAATTTGGGCAGAATTGCCCCAAAGAGATTAGTTTTGTCAGGGGTAAACAAAAGCCAAATTTGACCCCTTAATTTGACCCTCTTTCTATCTTGATATGGCTGCCATAATCATCACCATCATTGCATTCTTATATTGCGTTATGTTGCAATCTTATATTGCACTATACTTCATTCTTATATTGAATTCCATTGCATTATTTTATTGCATTATAATACATTATCATTCTGCCTTCTTATATTGCATTATGTTGCATTCTTATATTACACTATTATATTGCACTATATTTCATTCCTCTGTTGCATTATTTTATTGCATTATAATACATTACCATTCTGCCTTCTTATATACTGCACTATGTTGCATTCTTAGATTTTATGTTATTGCAGTTTGTTATACTTTATGCTGCATTCTTAGATTGCACCATTTGATTGCATTCCAACACGTTATTATCCTGTGTTCTTATATTGCATTATATTGCACTCTCACATCTTATAATATATTTAAGATTTATTCTTAAGTTGTGGGCACTCCATCACTGTAGATTGCTAAGACTATAAGTTACTTATCTGAAATGGTATAGGATCTTCTGTTTGAGCAGGGGGCTGGACTAGAAGACCTCCAAGATCCATTCCAGCTCTATTCTGTTCTATTCTATTCTAATTCTATTCTATTCTATTCTGTTATTGCATTATTATACATTATGCTGTATTCTTATATTGCATTATTTTATTGCATTATTTTATTGCATTGTAATACATTATTATTCTGCATTCTTATATTGCATTCTTACATTTTCTTATGTTGCGTTCTTTTATTGCATTGTTATAATACATAATATTATTATGCTGCAATCTTACAGTACATAGCATTCTTTTATTGCATTATTGTATCTTATGCTGCATTCTTATATTGCCTTATAGTGCATTCTTACGTTGCCGTACATTGCATTCTTCTATTGCATTATCATACGGCATTCTTTGATTGCAATCTTACTTTTGCCTCATATCGCATAATTCTTGCATTGCGATTCCTTTTTGCAAAAGCAGATCGGGGCTTAGAAGCCAAATGTCAGCTCGTTCAGATTGCAATTTCTGATACCATTCCCATTTCAAACCCATCCGATCTGAGTTTTATGGCAGAGTTGTTGTGACACCTGACAATAAAACGTTGGGCTGATCACACGATTGTTGTGAATTCATTAATCAGCCAGTGACTATTAATAAGTATAAAATCTGAGGTTGATTTCCTCTCTTCCTCTCTCTCCCTCAATCTCTCTCTCTCCCTCCCTCCCTTCTCCTCTCTCTCCACTCTTTATCTTTCTCCCTCTTTCTCTCTTTCTCTCCCTCTCTTTTTCTCTCTCTCCCTCTTTCTCTCTTTCCCTCTCTTTCTCTCTCCCACTCCCTCTCTTTTTTCTCTCTCTCTCTCCATCTTTCTCTCTCTCCTTCTCTTTCTCCCTCTTTCTCCCTTTCTCTCTCCTCTTTCTCCCATTCTCTCTCTCTCCCTTTCTCCCTCCCTTTCTCCCTCCCTTTCTCTCTCCCTCTCTTCCTTTCTCCCTATCTCTCCTCTCTCCCATCCTTCATATCCAAGTTTGGTTTTTTTTAAAGTTTTTTTATTTAAAAAAAAACAAAAACATACATAAACATTTGTGCGTCACCACTTTCAGTTGCATATAAAATCAGTAGTTACCAACCCAATATACGTTAGTACGTTGATTCTCATTGCAAATCATAGACCCAAGTTTGGTTTCTTTTAAAAAAAATAAGATTAAAGGTTGCCTCGCTTAATTACGCGATCCCCGTACAAATAAAACGAGGGGGAAAATAATCCCTTTTTTTTTTTTTTGCGGCGTGTGTCCAATGAGGCATCTTTGCAAAAATAAATAAATAAATCCCCTTCGCTGAGGTTGCCAGAGATCGCTTGCTCCGATTAGAATCGTGAAAACGTCTAAATCCGTTTAGAGACGGACGGATTTCGTGTGGGAGAAAGGAACGGTATTGTTGGGGGATTTTCTGAGGATCAGGGTTGCGTAGCTGAGATTGTGGTTGCGAAGCGTAAGAATCGAATCACACGGTAAAAATAAAAGAAAATAAATGCCATTTTGTGTGCCATCTGATGGGGTTGGGGAGAATTTGAATTTTCTTGTGTCCGGCAGCTCGTGGTTCCGGAATATTCCATACATGGCCTCTTCTGCCTGATGTTCCTCTGTGCAGCTGAATGGGTGACTCTCGGCCTCAACATCCCCCTCCTCTTCTACCACTTGTGGAGGTAAGAGGGAAGCCCCCCTACCCCCTTTCCCCTGCAGAGGGAAGCCAGGCCAGTGAAAGGCAGGTGGTGGTGTGATCTTCCTTCTTTCCTTCCTTCTCTCTCCATCCTTCTATTTTATCTCTTTCCTTTCCTTCCTCCCTTCCTTCTTTCCCTCCCTTCCTCCCTATTTCTCTTCCTCCCTCCCTCTTTTCCTTCCTCCCTCCCTCCCTCTCTTTTTCTTTCTTTTCCTTCCTCCTCCTTCTTTCCTCCCTCCCTCTTTTCCTTCCTCCCTTCTTCCCTCCCTCCCTCTTTCCTTCTTTTCCTCCCTCCCTATTTCCTTTCTTCCTCCCTCCTTCTTTTCCTTCCTTCCTGCCAGCCTCCCTCCCTCCCTCTTTTCTGCCCCGATGCCCCAAATCAAATGAGCCAGCATAGCTTTGAATCCATCCCACCTTGCTCCAAAAACACTTTTGCTTCGTCGCTTTGGAGCGAAGTGGCTTTCTAAAGAATTTGCAGGTCCAAATTCTCCCTCTCTCTCTCTGCTCTCATTCCTTTTGTGCTTCGTGGGACTTAGGGTCCTGTTTTAAAGCCGGGGGGGGGGCAGGTGGGGAGGGGTCTCAAAGGGGGGCTGTGAAGCCACAGAGGAAATCGGCAGCCAAATCTTAAGAGCACAAAGTCAGAAGGGAACAAAGGTGATTTAAGGAGGAAAAAAAATATGGGGGAAAAACACTCTTATAATTTGGATTATAGAACTGATCCCCCTCGTTCCCTAAGGGGTGGAAAACTCAACCTATTCGAGCTGCGCATTAAAAATAATAAGCTCTCCTTTGTGAGAGGAATTTAACCCAAAATCTCATTTTTGAATTTGCATTTTGTTAAGGATGAATCTCTTGCTGGGGGCGAGGGAGTGAGGGGTGCTGAAAAGGGAAGGGAAGAGTGAAGAAGGAAGAGAAATAGGGAGGGAAGAAGGAAGGAAGGAAGGAAGGAAGGAAGGAAGGAAGGAAGGAAGGAAGGAAGGAAAAGGGAAGGGAAGAGGGAGAGGAGGAGGAAGGAAAGAAGGGAGGGAAGGAGGAGGAGGGAAGGGGAGAAAGGGAGGGAGGAAGGAAAGAAGGAGAAAAAAGAAAAGAAGTGGAAGAAAGGAAGGAAAAAGAAAGGAGAGAAGAAAGGGAAAAAGAAGAAAGAAAAGGGAAGCGGAAGGGGAAGGAAGGAAAAAGCAAAAGGAATGAAGGAAAAAGAAAGGAGGAGGAAGGAAGGAGAAAGAAAAAGGAAGGGGGAAGGAAGGAAGGAAAAAGAAAGGAGGAGGAAGGAAGGAGAAAGAAAAAGGAAGGGCAAGGAAGGAAGAAGCAAAAGGAAGGAAGGAAAAAGAAAGGAGGAGGAAGGAAGGAGAAAGAAAAAGGAAGTGGGAAGGAAGGAAAAAGAAAGGGAAGGAAGGAGAAAGAAAAAGATAGGGAAAGGAAGAAGAAAAAGGAAGGAAAAAGGAAGAAAGGAAAAAGAGAAAGGAAGGAGGGAGGAAGGAAGGGGAAAGAAAAAAGGAGGAGGAAGAGGGAAGGAATAAAGGAAGGAAGGAAGGAAGGAAGGAAGGAAGGAAGGAAGACATTCCAGTTTCCAACCACCTGAATTTTGATGTGCAATGGTCATAAGTAGAGGGCCGATTGCAATTCCCTTTTTTCCCAGTGCTATTGTGACTTCAAACAGTCGCTAAATGAATTGTTGTAAAACGAGGACTTAGAAACTTATCTTCCCAAAACCTGCACACCTTTACCGAAAGTAGGGAAAAAAGTTGGACATTTTTCTTGAACAGATGTTATTCGGCCTTTTAATACGTCAGTTGGCAATGTAGATGTCCTTGTTTATTAAGAAAAGAACAGCTGGGACATCCTTCCAAATCTTTTTTGGAGTGAGATTTCAGGCTGTGGAAGAGAAACTCAGGTAGAAAATAGCAGGAATCCAATTAAGTCCTCCATTTAAAAAAATGTCCCTACAAATCAACAGCTTTTTTTCTTCTTCTCGTCCTTCTGTCTGAGGGTTGGGGAGTTGGTGAGATTCGATCTTGTGACGATGATGAGTTGGGGGAGTTCCAGCCTAATAAAATCTGGGGTGTTTGGTTTTAACTTTGAAGGAAAGCACCCCAAATTCCTGGGTTTTCTTTTTCTGAAGTGAAACCCTCAGAATTGGCCATGTTGAGGTCACAATTGGTCATTCTGGGGTCACAATTGGTCATTCCGAGGTCACAGTTGATCATTCTGAGGTCACAGTTGATCACTCTGAGGCCAAATTGATCATTCCGAGGTCACAGTTGATCATTCTGAGGTCACAGTTGATCAGTTCTGAGGCCAAATTGGTCATTCCTGAGGTCCACAGTTGATCATTCTAAGGCCAAATTGTCATTCGAGGTCACAGTTGATCATTCTGAGGTCACAGTTGATCATTCTGAGGCCATGATTGAGTCATTCTGAGGTCACAGTTGATCATTCTGAGGCTATGATTAGTCATTCTGAGACACAATTGGTCGTTTTTAGGGGACTGGAGACTAAAACATATGAAGAACGGTTGCAGGAACTGGGTATGTTTAGCTTAAGAGAAAGAAGGACTAGGGGAGACATGATAGCATTATTCCAATATCTCAGAGGTTGCCCCCAAAGAAGAGGGAGTCAAACTATTCTCCAAGACACCTGAGGGTAGAACAAGAAGCAATGGGTGGAAACTAATCAAGGAGAGAAGCAACTTAGAAACGAGGAGAAATTTCCTGACAGTGAGAACAATGAATCAGTGGAACAGAAGTTGCCTCCAGGAGTTGTGAATGCCCCAACACTGGAAGTCTTTAAGAAGATGTTGGATAGCTATTTGTCTGAAACGGTATAGGGTTTCCTGCCTAGGCAGGGGGTTGGACTAGAAGACCTCCAAGGTCCCTTCCAACTCTACTATTGTATTGTTTTGAAGTCAAAATCGGCCATGTTGAGTTCATGTTGAGTTAGCCATTTTGAGGTAAAAAAAAATGGGCCAGTTGAGTTGGACATTCTTACGAGCTCCTTGTTTTTTCATTTCCGTTTTTCCCTGCCTTCCTTTCTTGCAGGTACTTTCACCGCCCGGCTGATGGCTCAGAAGTCATGTACGATGCCGTCTCTATCATGAATGCTGACATCTTAAATTATTGCCAGAAAGAATCATGGTGCAAACTGGCTTTTTATCTGTTGTCTTTCTTCTATTACCTGTACAGGTGAGTCCTCCGCGGCTGCTTCACTTTTACCCCATTTTTCTCTCATCGGTCATCCCAAAGTAAGCAGAAGCAGTGCCACAAGTGGAGATAATTCTTGACTTGCAACAGGGAGGAAGGAAGGAAGGGAAAAAAGAAAGAAAGAAAGAGAAAGAAAGAAGGAAAAGAGAGAGAAGGTGGGAGGTAAGGAAGGAAAGGAGGAGGGAGGGAGAAAGGAATGGAGGGAGGGGGAGAGAAGGAGGGAGGAAAAGGGAGAGTGGGGGGGAGGAAGGAAGAAAGAGAGGAAGGAAGAAAAAAAGGGAGGAAAGGAGGAAGGAAGGAAGGGAGGAAAAGGGAGGGAGGGAGGAAGAAAGGAAAAGGAAGAAAAGGGAGGAAGGAAGGGAAAGGGAGGAAAGGAGGAAGTAAGGAAGGAAGGAAGGAAGAAAGGAAAAGGAAGAAAGGGAGGGAGTAACGGAGGAAAAGAGGGAGGGAAGAGGGAGGAAAGGAAGAAGGGAAAGGGAGAGAGGGAGGAAGAAAGGAAAGAAGGAAGGAGGGAGGGAGAGTGGGAAGTAGGAAGGAAGGAAAAGAGAGGGAGGGAGGAAAGGAAGAAAGGGGGGAGGGAAGAAAGGAAGGAAAGAAGAAAGAAAAGGCAGGGAAGGAGGGCGATCCCCTTTTGCGACCTTCTGCCAAGCCAAGGGGGAAACCAGATTAGAGTCACTTACCGACCATCTTACTAAACTTAACAACCGCAGCGGTTCATTTAACGACAGTGGGCCGGAAAGGCCGTAGAGTGGGGCACCTCTCCCTTAACCGACGTTCCGCTTAGCAGCAGAAATGTTAGGCTGGATGGTGGCTATAAACTGAGGATTTATCTCTGATCACAGTCCGTCCTTTCTCCTTTTCCGGCTCTCTCCCATCTCCAGTATGGTTTATACCTTGGTGAGTTTCTAACCGCGCCAACCGAAGGGGCAGGACCCTCGGATCGACATCCCCGCCCTCCCGCGCCCCCCCCCCCACCCTTCGGTTCCTCCGGGATGAATCGAGACCCCCCACCCCACCCAACCAACATTCTTCCTGGAGGATGAAACGCTAAGCCAAGATGGACTCACCCGTGCCTGACGGAGCCGTACCAGCCGGAAAGCCACTGCTGCTCCCCTTTTTTTTTCAGAGGGGTGGCCCGTGTTTCTGTCCGTCCCCCCCCTCCTGTGCTCCGCAAAACACACACACACACACACACACCGTTTAAGATTTGGAGAACGAAGCCAGCGTCCCATCCCGTCCCCCCACACACACAGCCGGCTGCTTCTCGGCCAAACTTTTCGGAAAGTCTGCAAGTGGGGTGCAGAAGACCCCCTCTTTCTCCCCCCTCCCTCCATCTTATCACCTCTCTGGGTTGGACCGATTCCTGCCTTAGCCCACCTTTTGAGTTCCTCCTCCTGCCCCCCTTTTTTTTGGGGGGGGTAGTCTGGGGCCCCCAAAACTCCAATTTCTCAAAAAAAAAACCAACCAATTAACCGAAGAAAGGAGAAGGAACCAAGAGGAAAATCCCAATATTTGGCAGCTATCTAATTGAGGAGGATGTATATATATTTTTTGGGGGGGAGTTGGGGGGGAGATTTTGAGGAGGGGGAGGATATTCTCCCTTCTTTTTCTCTCCCCCCACCCCTGAGAAACTCCATAGGGCTTTTTTGGGGGGGGGAGGGGGTTGCAAAAACAACACCCTTTCTTCCTTTTTTCTCTTCCTGGATGCTCCCAGGCCAGCATCTGTTGCTATGGCGATAGATGAAGCCCTCTCTCTCTCTTTCTCTCTCCTTTTCTCTTTTCCTTTTCACGCACTCCGCCCTTTTCATCCCGTTTTCATCCCTCAAATGACGAGCAGGGAAAGCCAGCCTCTATCTTCAGGGGTGGGGTAAGGGGGGGATTTCATATTATAGGAAGCCCCCTCCTGCGATAATCAAAGTTAATTTGATTTTTAATGTTTTTAAAGGCAGTGGGGGGTGGGGGGGGAGAGAACTATGGATCCTGGCCCGTAAATTTTCTGAAAGAAAAACAGCTCGAAAGCAAGACCCTTAAATCTGCTAGACTGCTTCTAGCAGAGGAGGATTGGCTTTCCTAATCCGGTGATCAGCCTTCCTTTTTTAAAAACGAAGCAAAGATTTTTGCAGGATTTATTTTATTGATCGATCGAGCCCCCTTTCGGTTTATCGTTCCGTCAACCGTAAGAAGCAGAGTTGAGACGTTTCGCTTGGTAAAGCTGGCAAGCACCACTTTTTAATTCGTATTTATTTATTTCTCATTTTTTTTTAACTGACCATCCACTTCAGAGAGGGCCTCTGTACAAATTACAAACGATAAAATTAAGATTAAGATTTCCACCCCCCTCCCAAAAAAATATTTTTAAAAAGATGAAACGTAGCCTTATAAAATTGCAAAACTATGTATTTATTTGGGTTTCTATTTTTTTTTTAAAAAAAAAGTTTATTTCTTCTGTGTTTCGGCCTTTTTTCGGGAGGATGCAAGTCGTTTTCGTTAAATCGTTTAAAATAGGTCTTGTTTGCTGATGGGGGAGCAGGGGAAAAATGGAAGGATCTGTTCTGACCTCGGCTTTCCAAGAGTCTGAAGCAAACTCCGAGTCCCCACAAAAACCCCTTTTCTTAATTGGCTGTGGAATTCTGCTCCTTCACATCCAGCAAAGTCTTTCGAGGGAGGATTTATCGGTCACAGACCTTCTCTGGCTTGGAGAGATACCAGGGCCATATCTGCAAAACCTTTGCAAGGAGTCTCAGGAGAGTCCCGAACCAATGAAGCGAACTAATGTTCTCCTGCAAACTCCACTCCCCAGTTGCTCCTCTTTTATTTCCTCTGGGGGGGGCCATTCATCGTCCACCTGAAATCCACAAGTCTTAAAAGTTGTGTAATTTGTTGGCTGGGCTGAGAAGTCCTCAGTGTGTATGTTGCTGGGAATCTGGAGTTAAGTCCACAAGTCTTAAAAGTTGCCAAGTTTGGAAACCTCTGCCTTCGAATTTTATGGGATTGCATTAATCCAAATTAGCTTGAGCCACCACAAAAGCTATCCACCCTGGTTTCTTTCTTTTTCCCCCCCTATATTTTTCCATCTTTCTGTCTTTTTTCTCTCTCTCTCTCTCCATCCTTCTCACTTCTGCCCCTGGCTCACAATGGGCTGACCACTTTTTTTTTTAACAAAAACAACCCAAACGGAGCAGGCAGGCAGCTCAAACTCTGGATTTTTTTTGGGGGGGGGGGGAGACCAGTGGACCCCATTTCTACCCCTCTTGGGGCCGCTGTACAAAACCAAGTCCTATTGGAAATAAAAGACGATGATTTGATTGTGGCCAGGAGTTCCGCTGTCTTCTGTGGACGATTTCCTTTGAACGCCAGTTCACTTGGAAGGGAGAGGTCTGCCCTGCCTCAATAGTGCTCGACTTACTCATTTAGCGACCGAAGTTACAAACAGCACCGGTCCTCGCGCTTACGACTGTCATAGCCTCCCCCAATGATTGTGGGATCAGGATAGATGAGGGATAGAGGGAAGGGAGGAAGAGAAGGGAAGGAGAGAGGGAAAGAAGGAAGGAAAAGATAGATGGGGAAGGAAAAGAAGGGCGAGGCAAGGAACAGGGAGGGAGTGAAAGAAGGGAGGGTGGGAAAAGAGGAAAAAAATGGAAGAAGGGAGGAAGAAAGCAAGGAAGGAAAGGGAGGGAAGGAAGGAAGGAAAAGATGGGGAAGGAAGAAGGAGGAAGGGAGTGAAAGAAGGGAGGGTGAGAAAGGAAGAAAAAATCAGGGGAGAGGGAGGGTGAATGGAAGAAAGGGGAAGAAGAGGGAGGGAAAGAAGAAAGGGAATGGAAGAAGGGAGAATGGAAAAGATAAATGGGGAAGGGAGGAAAGGGAAATAAGGGGGAGGGAGGGAAAGAAGAAAGGGAATGGAAGAAGGGAGGAAGAGAGGAAAAGATAAATGGGGGAAGGAGAAGGGAGGGAGGGAAGAAAGAAAGAAAAGGGAACGGAAGAAGGAGGAGGAGCAAGGCAGGAAGGAAGGGAGACACCTTGGACCTCCAGATGGGACCTTTCCTCAAACCTGGTGGGCTGGGGGTGGTTTTCCCCTCTTCCTCCCCCCTCCGAAATCCGAGCCTTGGGGCCCAGCGGCTGCATCTGAGGAGCACAGGGCGTGTGGGCAAGGGCATCGCATTTGCACACGCAGGAAGCGTGCAAGAGAGCCAGAGTGTGCCACAGACGGCAACCAGCCGCCCCCACAGTGCTGGGCTGTTTCTCCCCCCCACCACCAATGCTCTTTCAAAAGCTGTCAAATCTGCTTTGCATCCATCCTGACACACCACAATGACACCCCCAAGGGCTTTTGTCGTCCCCGTCCCCCCGGCCATAACATAGCTAGTTTTTCCTTTCCTTTGTTTTGATTTCTCCCTCCATCTTCCCTCGTTTCTCCAGCCTCCCTTTTTTCCATCCTTCTCTCGTCCCACCTTCCCTTTTGGCATTAAAGGTCAAGGCTCCCCTCGCACAGAATCTGTGCTGGTCGTCCCCGACTCTAGGGGGCGGTGCTCATCTCCGTTTCAAAGCCGGAGAGCCAGCGCCGTCCGAAGACGTCTCCGCGGTCATGGGGCTGGCACGACTCAACTCCCGAAGCCACACGGAACGCTGTTCCCTTCCCACCAAAGGCGTTTCCTATTTTTCTACTCGCATTTTCTTACGGCTAGGTTGGCATCTGACAAGCCAAGCCAATATTGAAGTTGGACTCGCTCAACTACCGCGTTCCTAACTTCACTGCAGTGACTCATTTAACAACTCTGGAGAAGACAGGTTGTAAAACGGGGCGAACCTCCCTTCACATAGAGGTCTCCATTAGCCACCGAAACCCGGGGCTCCGTTGAGGTCGTAACGGTGAGGATGGCCTGGAATAAGCATAAAACCATCCTTCTCCGAAATTTGCAAATAGCCAGCCATTTTAGGGGTTGTGAAGACTGCCTCTCGTCCCAAAACACAGGACGTTAAGGTAATCTGGAGCAAAAGGTGGGAGGGAAAAAAGGATGATTTATTGAAAATTATTTTGGGTCCGCCTGCAAAGAATCAGCATTTCCCAAAAATCCGGCAAAAAGCCCCGTCTGGATTTCCTGCGTCTTCCTCCTGCAGATGTTCGTTAAAATGCCTGCAGAGGTTGCCACCTAGCTCCCGAAAAATGAAATTATTATCATTTTTCTCTTTTATCCACCACCTCTCCCTCTCCACACTCCGGAGCTGAGCAGGTGGGCGGGAGCAAATCTTTAAAATGTGCATAAGTCCGGCTCAAAAGGCGTGCCCCCCTCCCCGACCATACCGACGGGCTCCGAATCCGATGGCGACATCCATTTTCCACCGTGAATTCACCGAGAGTTAACCCTAATCCTAAATGGGATTTCCCCCAGTGGGATTTTCCCATGTATTTTGCCCGGGAAATGTACCTAAGGCCGGCTCAAAAGGCGTGTCCCCACTCCTAACCATATTGACGGGCTCCGAATCCGATGGCGATGTGTGTTTTGCTCATGGAGAGCTAACCCTGATCCTAAGTGGAATTTCCCCCAATGTTTTTTTCCCATGTATTTTGCCAGAATCGTGCTGGATTTCACCACTTTTCGCTACGGCGGTTAAGCGAATCACGTGGCCATTAAATAAATGTGGCTTCCCTTCCCCTGCTGATTTTGCTTCCTGGGATGATCGCAACGGTCATAAAAAGGGGCTCACATGATCCCGTTTTGTGACGAGCAGAGGCGACGGGGAAGCGGAATTCACTTAACAACTATGTGTCTCACTTAACCACTTCGGTGCTTCACTTTAACCCCTGTAGCCAGAAAGGTTCGTAAAATGGGACCAAACTCACTTAACACACGTCTCGCTTAACGGCAGAAATATGGGGTTCAATTGTGGCCATCAGTCGAGGAGTACCAGAACTTAGATCCCTTCCTGGGTGATCAACTTTGGAGAAAACAGGGATCCTGTTTGGGAACGTCGGGGGGAAAAACTTCAGCCGTTGCGGAAGAAACTTTCTTAAAAATAAAATGCATACAAAACACACATTCACGGATTTTGTTCTGCCCATCACAGAGTTTTATAAACTTTTATCATGCTTGCAAGAAAACCAAAAATCTCTAGAGGAAGTGATCGTAGAAAAAAACCCCAAAAAAACAGATTCTCTTCCTCACCCCACAGAACAACTTGAGTTTGGGACTCAAAACTCTTTTTTTAAACACTTCCAATTTTAAAATAGTGTTTTTTCGTCTCTACCTTTCCCTCGTTGATTCCCGACAACGTAGAGCCAAACTGGATTTATTCTAGATCAGTGTCTCTCAACCTTGAAGCTAGGTGGACTACGGCTCCCAGAATTCCTCAGCCAGCATGGAATTCTGGGACTTGAAGTCCACCCATCTTCAAGCATGCTGGCTGAGGAATTCTGGGAGTTGAAGTCCGCCCCTCTTCAAGCAACCGAGGTTGAGAAATACTGAATTTGTTCTAGATTGCTGCATCTCAACCTTAAGCCGCTTCTGAGATGGGTGGACTTCAACTCCCAGAATTCCTCAGTCAGCGTGGAACTCTGGGACTTGAAGTCCACCCATCTTCAAGCATGCTGGCTGGGGAATTCTGGGAGTTGGAGTCCACCCATCTTCAAACAACACTGTTTTAGGCACACAATCTGGCAAAGACCCCCCAGTGCAGACGGCAGGAACAGAAAAATCCGTATTTCGTGCGAGGAAGGATCAAAACACAATCAACTCAAGGAAATCCCGAATAACAGAACTGTCTCTACAAGGAAGACCCCCAAATCTACCCCCCCTTTTTTTAAAGGAGGACACAGATTTCGGAGTGGTGGGACAAGCGTCAACTGGGACAGCTGGCCGCCCTCCGCTTCTCCTGGGCGGGAGTCCCGAGTGCGAAAAACCAGCTGCCTTTCGCTTCATTCTTCAAAGGGGGACGGATCCCCGCTTGTCGTCCGCGGTGGAAATCCCCCCCCACATTAGAATTTGGGGGGATGGGGGCAGGAAGAGACAGAACTAAGGGAGCGGTGAAATTTGGGGGGGGAGAGGAGGGGGTGAACCAAAACCGGAATAAAGGAGGAAGTGCGCCCCCAAAGTCTCATCTCCTCCGTTTAATGCACCAACTGGGCCGTCAACCAGTACAAAACTAACGGCTGGAAGGCGGCGGCGCCTAGCGTGACGTACATCTGCACCCGGCCGGTGGTACGGCTGAGTCCGTCTTGCACCACGGAAGTGAGGATCTTCATCCGTAAAGAGCGAACCTGGGTGGACACAGACAGACAGACATGGGAAGTATTTTGAGATGAGCACCTTGTCCCTCAACTGCGTCTCTCGCGCCTAGGTGGCTTGAGCGTGGAATTCCCACGCACCAACGGGATGGGGTATAAAATCCAGCTCGGCTCGAGTTTGTTGTTAACTTGGCTTCCGTGCCTTTGAAATAACTCAAGGTGAGGAACCTATTGAATCTTCCTCCTCCTCCTCCTCCTCCTCCTCCTCTTTCCCCTGCACAACAAACCGGCGAGGTGGGTTGAGCTGAGAGAGGGAGAAACTGGTCCCCCAAGTCACCAATTGACTCACCATGAAATACATAAGGGAACAGGAAGCCCACGCCAGAGTGATGTAGTAGCCGTTGAGGCCAAAAACCAAGCCCCCGACCACAGTGAGGATCATCCTGGAGAGGAAAAGCAAAGCAGTGTGTATGTTTCTGTGCGCGATCAACACATCGTAACAAATCGGGCAGGAATTAACATTTGCACCCAAGAGCAACGTTTCTCTCGCTGTTGAATTACAGGAAGGAAATTGCAGCAAGATCCTTTATTTAACGGACATCTGATTCAACGGACAATCAATCCTTCTGAAATAACGGACGCCATCCCTATCAGTCTTAAGGGGCACTTAAATGTAATTTTTAATTTAACAAAGTTACATTTCTGCTATATTCACGTCCTCATCAATATGCAAGAGAGGCCGTTGAGGTTCTTGGCACAACAACATCGTACCGGATTTAACGGACTCTCCTAATCAGTCCGTTAAATCAGGAATTCACTGCCGGTTTGGAAACAAGAGTCTAATTCAGCGAAGCTTGGGTCAGGGGGGGCTTCTGGGAAACGGGAGTCTAATCGGGGAAGCAGGGAGGCCCCTCCCAACTCACCCAACATATTTGTAGCCGCAGTAAGCCAGAAGATCAAACGTGCCCAGGTCACTTTGGACGGTGGCAAGGTAGAGACTCAGAAGAAGGGCGAGAACTTCGATCACCATCCACACGAAGGCCGTGCTGGCACACATCCCGAGGACTTCCGGGGAAAACCTGGCGGAAAAAAACAAGAAGTCTGAACGATTCACGGTCTGGCTTCCAACCTGCTGTGGCCCGCCAGCAGCCAGCGGAGCCAGTGAGGAGGGTTGGGGAGGAAGATGGGCCAGTCCTGGAGTCTGGGGAAGGCTCGGATGAGGGCTCTGTGTCGGAGGCAGAGAGGGGGCCAGGGCCATATGCCAGTTCTCAGCTGCCTTCGGAGTCAGACATCAGTAGGGCAGAAGAACAGCTGGAGCCTGTTCCCAGTGTGCGCATGCGCAGAGTTGCCAGAAGAAAAGAAACACCAACGATACAGCCAAGTCACCAATGGAAACCTTCCCACCCTGACAAACCGAGTCAATGGGAGGGAAGCCACATCCTCACAGTCACACAATCAAACTCCAGACATCTGCTTCGTATTTACGACAGTGTCCCGGGGTTACGCAATCCCCTTTGGCAACATCCTGACGAGCAACGTCGGTGGGGGAAGCCAGATTCCCTTCACGACTGTGTTTGCTCACTTAACAACGGCAGGGATCATCTTAGCAACGGTGGCAAAGGAAGGTCGTAAAATGGGGTGAAACCCACTTAGCAACTTAGCGACCTACATTTTGGGCTCACTTGCAGTTGTATGTCGAGGACCACCTGTAATCTGTCGCCTGCCAAATTGTACATTAAGCCCAGCCTTAAATCTTGCACCCATAACTCAAATTCACCCCTAATCTTCACCGTTTGCCGTAAGAAACAAAACCGGGAAAGTGGGAAGAATTTTCCGTACCTTTTCTGTATCCCGAGCGCCATTCCAGCCAGCAAAATATACGTAATAAAGGCCATACCTGTGAAGGAGAAAATATATGTATATATTTAAAAAGCTTCCACATTTTGTAGTGTGAAGAAAAGCGACAATACTGTGATTTTTTTTAGAGCCGTGTCTATCAGTCTGATTTCCCAAACGCTTCGATGAATGAAAAATAAAAAACCAAAAGATGGCACCTTGCGGTATCTTTTTGTCCCATTAAATGAGTCGAGATTAAAAAATAATAATAAAATTCCTCCCACCAAAACAAACAATTATCTCCTTTGGCAGCCAAATGCCACATCCAACAGATTTAATCTGATTCCTAAATTAGACCCATTTTAGGCACTTATGTTTGAAAGGGCTAAGGCTGCCCAACTCAAAACACTGCAGATAAAGCCGTAAAAGGAAAAGAAATGATAACTCAAAATGTAAAAAAAAAAATGACTCATACACTTCAATATATAATATATAAATCTAATCATCATAAAAGTCTAATAAATATCTACATGGCCCATGACTTATGGCTGGTTATTTAATGTCTGTTCAGAGTGATGATGTTCTCAGAATAAAGAATAGGATAGGATGGGAAAGAATAGAATAGAATAAATAAGAAATAATAGAAATAGGAATAAGAATAGAATAAATAAGAAATAATAGAAATAATAGGAATAGAATAGAATGAAAAGAATATAATAGAATAAATAAGAAACAATAGAAATAGAAATAATAGAAATGGAAATAATAGGAATAGAATAGAATAAATAAGAAATAATAGAAATAGAAATAATAGGACTAGGAATACAATAGACCGAAAAGAATAGAATAGGAAAAAAAAGACTAGAATAAATAAGAAATAATAGAAATAGAAACAATAGGAATAGGATAGAATAGAATAGAATAAGAAACAATAGAAATAGAAATAGGACTAGGAATACAATAGACCGAAAAGAATAGAATAGGAAAAAGAAGACTAGAATAAATGAGAAATAATAGAAATAGAAATAAGAATAGAATAGAATAAATAAGAAATAATAGGAATAGAATAGAATATAATAGAATAAATATGAAATAATAGAAATAGAAATAATAGGAATAAGAATAAAATAGAATAGAATAAATAAGAAATAATAGAAATAGAAATAATAGGACTAGGAACAGAATATAATGAAAAGAATAGAATAGGAAAAAATAGAATAGAATAAATAATAGAAATAGAAATAATAGGAATAGAATATAATGAAAAGAACAGAATAGGCAAAAATAGACTAGAATATAATAGAATAAATAAGAAATAATAGAAATAGAAATAAGAATATAATAGAATAGAATAAATAAGAAATAATAGGAATAGAATAGAATAAGAAATAATAGAAATAGAAATAGATAAATAGGAATAGAATAAATAAGAAATAATATAAATGGAAATAATAGGACTAGGAACAGAATATAATGAAAAGAATAGAATAGGAAAAAATAGAATAGAATAAATAAGAAATAACAGAAATAGAAATAGTAAGAAGAGAATAGAATTGAATAGAATAATAAAATAAAAAACTCACTAGGAATATAGAGGTCGGGAGCGTTGATGTCCTGGCGTGGAGTCAGAGGGATATCGCGATGATAACGGACTTCCCAATTCTGCAAAAAGAATAATAACTATTATTTTTGCCTTTACATTTCAGCAGCTTCTTGCAATCAAATCTTGCTTGGAAATTCTGGTCTAAAGCTCCTCCCATCCGCTCCCATAATTGTAACCGAAAGATTGTGGATTTTATTTTTATCGAATCTAAGAGTTTTTTAAGTTCAACTTTTCAGCCTGAATGCTGAAATGCCTAAAAAGCTCCCAACAGTTTCCTCCTGGGATGCGTTTATTTCCCTGATTTTCTTTTTCCAGTGGCAGTGAGTTCCTCAGGTTAACCGAGAGCTAAGGGGAATAAATGCCCATTTGCTGGTTGAATCTGTTGAGACTCGAATTGGTCGCTTTGATTCCTGTCTTCGACTTATAACCATTCACTGAACAAACATTCGGAACGACAACAGCACTGAAAAATCGGTCCTCGCACTTACGACCATCGTAGCCCCCTCACAGTCATATGATCAAAACTCAGTTGCTTTTCTTTACCTGGTGCACGTAAGGGAAGATTAACAGGCCTAATTTTTTCATCACATACGTGGTGTCCACCGCAAAGAAGTATTTAAGCTTGTTGATAGAAACAAATCTGTGAATCTGCAAGGGGAAAAAAAAAAGGCAGATTTATTTATTAAATTTACAGGCCACCCAGCTCACTAGGCCTAGGGCCGGGCTGGCAAACCTACGGCACGCATGCCAGAGGTGGCACGCATAGCCCTGTCTGTGGGCATGCATGCCGTTGCCAGCTGCTCTTCAGCCTTTTTTATGGCAGTTTTCAGGCCGTTTTCAAGCTGTTTTTGACCCAGAAAACGGCCTGAAAATTGCACTAAAAATGGCTAAAAAATACCCCCAAAACAAGCATATGTGCACTGGACAGCTGGTCTTCGGGTTTCCAGCTGAATCTATCTATCTATCTATCTATCTATCTATCTATCTATCTATCTATCTATCTATCTATCTATCATCTATCTATCTATCTATCTATCTATCTATCTATCTATCTATCATCTATCTATCTATCTATCTATCTATCTATCATCTATCTATCTATCTATCTTCTATCTACCTACCTACCTACCATCTAATATCTACTATCTATCAATTTACCCATTCATCTGTCTATTATCTATCTATCATCTACCTATTTTTCTTTATTTCTATCTATTTATCCATCCATCTATCTATCCATCCATCCATCCACCTATCTATCTACCCACCTACCCATCCATCTGTCCATCCATCTATCATCTATCCATCCACCCATTCATCATCTATCCACCTATCCGTCCATCCATCCTCCCCTCTATCCATATCTATCATCCATCCATCCATCTATATCTATCAATCATTCATCTATCTATCTGTATCTATCTATCATCTATCCAGTCATCCATCCATCTGTATCTATCATCTATCTATCCATCCATCTGTATCTATCATCCATCCATGAATCTGTATCTATCTATCCATCCATCCGTATCTATCTATCCATCCATCCATCCGTATTTATTTATCATCTATCCATCCATCCCTCTGTATCTATCTATCTGTATCTATCTATCCATCCATCCATCTGTATCTATCTATATCTATCTATCATCTATCCATCCATCCATCCATCTGTATCTATCTGTCTCTCTCCTTTCCCATTTTTTAAAAAAAGGATTCTCCGTTTTATTCCTTTACCTCTTTATGGACGATGTCTTTCCCTTGGGACGCAATGGAAGAGCCGTAAGCCATGGCAACGTTAGCAACGGGGTCGGCAAAAATCTGGTTGAAGCTCATGTCGATCCCTGGTGGGGGGTATCCCGCCTGGGGCGGCCCGTAGCCGGAGCTGGTGTCATCAAAGAGTTGAGGGGCATCTGGGGATTGGGGCACAGGGGGGATCCTGGTCCTATGTTTGGAGACTTTGAGGGGAGAGGGAAAAATTAGGAAGAAGTAGACGAAGGGAACAACGTAGCCAACAGCGCTCAACTATCGTTAATAGGATACAACCCAGAATTCCCACTCGGTACAGGGCGGAATGTATCTCTGCAGGCAGTCCTCGCCTTACGACCGCAACTGAGCCCAACATTTCTGCTAAGCGAGACAGTTATTAAGTGGCGCTGGTAAGGTGAGAAATTTGTCAAGTGAGTTTCGCCCTGTTTTACGACCTATCTTGCCACGGTTGTTAAGCGAACCCCTGCAGTCGTTCAAGTGGGTAACACAGTTGTTAAGTGAATCTGGCTTTCCCCGTCGACTCGGCTTGTCGGAAGGTCGCAAAGGGGATCACGCCACCTCAGGACACGGTCATTAATATGAGTCCGTGGCCAGGCGTCCTAATTTTCGATCACATTGTGGACCCTGCGACGGTCGTTAAGTGTGGGGAAACGGTCCCGTTGCTTTCCCCCCCTCCCCCGCGCCGCTGTAACTTCGGACGGACACTAAACGAACGGCCGTAAGTCGAGGACTAGCTGAAATAGGATCCAAACAAGGATTCACACTCGGTACAGGACTGAATGAATGTACTAAATCTACCCTTCCGTTTTAAAGTTTGTTTTTATTTTTTTAATTTGACATTTTTCCCAACATTAAAATCACAACGGCACTTTTACAGCTTTCGGTCATTGGTATTTCTTTTTTTTTTTCTGATTTCAGGTTTTCTGTTTTCCATTCTATTATCTTATCCATCTTCCTCTGGTTTTTTCAGTATATGCATCTATCTACCATATTTCCATCTCTGTTACTTTCTAAGTATAAGCCATCTCTTTTCATTAGGTTTGCTAGGCGTTACATTGATTTTACGTCTCTTTTCAAGCCACTTTAAAGTTTATTTATTATTCAATGGACGAGGTGGCTTAGAATGCAGGAAAAGCACAAATATTTTCATCTTTCTTTAAATAATGCCCTTTATTTTTTTACTTATTCCCCTTCTAAGCCACCTCAAGCCCTCCAAGCGACACCCAGCCGCGTCCATAAACCGCCAATAAACTACACGAAATCTAGTTTGGCCCCACTCAGAAAGGGATCCCCAGATCCCTCCCCCCCATCCTTCCCCTATATTGGGGGTTGCAAACTCTCCCCAAAATGGGGTAAATTAATTCCCCGACTGGTTCAAGCGGGCGGGGCAATTGCATTCAAAGCCATTAAAATGAAATTTAAAAAGGGCACCCCGGAAGGGGCTTTAGCAGCCGGATTTAGGGATCCAGAAGGATCTTGGGACCCACTGGGGATCCACTGGCCTCGATTTCAAGGCTCTCTCTCCAAAAGCAACAGGCGGGAAGGGGGGGAGTTCATGCTGGATCTCCTCCCGCTCTAACAACCCCCCCCAAAGTGGATCCCCACTGAGGATCCACCCGGCCTGCTCCCCTCCCCGTTCCCCACCCCCGCCCCCGCCTTTCCTCCCCCTACCTGGACCCCCATATCCAGGGGGGTAAGCCATGGCGCCCCCTTCAATCGCTTCCTTGCCCCGCGCGGAAAGGATCCTTCATAAAATAAAATGAGAATAATAATAAATCAAATAAAACCCAACGCAGCAAAGTTGCGAAGAGATCAAAAAGAAGAGGAAAAGGTTCCAAAGCCACGTCCTCAAAGGCGCCGGCGCGGCCAGAAGCAACCGCTCCCATTGGCTGCCGCTGTATCCTTTTGGCAGGCTCCGCGCGCTGATTGGCGGACGGTGTATTCCATTTCGCGGAAGGTTCCAAAGGGGCGGAGTTTGGCTCGCCTGGCGTTCTAAGCCCATGGGCGCACGCGCAGAAGGACGTTGGGAGGCGTTCCCGGCAGCTTTGAGGCTGGGTAGAGCAGGGCATGATGGGAGTTGTAGTCTAGCTAGCCTTGCAGGTGGCAAAAATAGGTGGACCTCAACCCCAAGAATTTCCCAGCGTGCTGGCTGCAAAACTCCCAGAGTTCCCCAGCTGGCAGGCTGGCTAGAGAATTCTGGGAGTTGAAGTTCTGCCATCAGAAAAGTGCTGAGGTCAAGGGGGGAAAAAGATAGATGTGCAGACAAAACCCTATTAAAACTGGGTAGAAATCCTATTGTTTTTCAGTTCAGGATGATCTCCCTGGTGGATCTTCGGGGATCAGTTCTGGGGATCAATCTCTGGAAGTCTTTAAGAAGATGTTGGCAGGGGGTTGGACTAGAAGACCTCCAGGGTCCCTTCCAACTCTACTATTGTATTGTAAAACGCCAGTGGTGGCTGGGGTAATACCTCAAGGGGGTATTTAAAAGACTCCCAATGCCACAGGTCCCCTATGGTGAGCTACCTCGGTCTCACTTTCCCCCAGGGAAATAAGGCAAACGTCTGGGTCCAAAAGAATTTAAACCAAGGCTCGGGTTTTTAGGAGTTAAAATGGTGGAACTAGGCAGAATCTGAGATAATCTCAGCTGTGTCCTGTTCACCCCAGACAAGGAACCGTTAAAAGTAGCTTTAAAAAGAGGAATACAGCTGAGGCAATTTTAACCAGGTGCAGTTAAAAGGGCTAAACTACCACAGGTGAATGTAAGTGTTAAAATTAGCTGAAAGGCAAAATTGCTTCAGTCCCTGCAGGTGACCTGACTTTGTTTAATACATTTAAACTCTTGGGACCTGAGAAAAGAAATTCTAGCCCAGTTTCAAGTCCTTAAAAGAAAACATGCAGAGGACTATTGTATTGTATTGTATTGATCTCCCTGATGGATCTTCAGGGGATCGGTTCTGGGGATCAATCTCAGTTCAGGATGACCTCCCTGGTGGATCTTCGGGGATCAGTTCTGGGGGTCAATCTCTGGAAGTCTTTAAGAAGATGTTGGATAGCCATCTGTCTGAAACGGTACAGGGTTTCCTGCCTAGGCAGGGGGTTGGACTAGAAGACCTCCAAGGTCCCTTCCAACTCTGCTATTGTATTGTATTGTATTGATCTCCCTGATGGATCTTCAGGGGATCGGTTCTGGTGATCAATCTCAGTTCAGGATGATCTCCCTGGTGGATCTTCAGAAGATCAATCAGTGTGGGTGGGGAGGGGGAATATTTTTTCTGTGCACGTCAGGAACACTTAATGAAGACTTATCAATGAAATGTATTTGTTTTTCCAAAAAAAAAATCCAGTTTGTTATTGTTTAAAAGAGCTTTTAAACTACAACAAACCAGATTTTTTTAAAAATTACATTTTATTGAGGGTTCAGATCCGGCGTTGAGTCATGCCGGCCACATGACCAAAGAGACGTCTTCGGACAGCGCTGGCTCTTCGGCTTTGAAAAAGAGATGAGCACTGCCCCCTAGAGCCGGGAACAATTAGCACATATGTGGGCAGGGGGGGGAACCTTTACCTTTAGCACGGTTATCCAGCTAGTGGGTGATCAAATTAAAATCTATTTTATTTTTTTGGCACTTCAAAAAAAATCGGCATGGGGGCTCCCTATGCTGGTGGGGGCCCCACGGGCAAGTGCCCCTCCTCAGGCCCATGCCTTAAGACAGGGGAGTCTCTTTTGACCCAGGTTTGCATCCCGACGTGCGTGCAGGGGAAAGAAGGGGAGGGACACGCGGGGAAGCAGCCTTCCATCTGCCTGCCTGCCTGCCGAGTCATCGGGGCCGAAAGAAAGCGAGCGAGCGAGCGGGGCAAAGCAGAGCAGAGCATCTTCCTTTAAGGCTGCGGGACGGTCCAGGGCAACTGGGATCGGGGCTGGGGGCTGGGCCTGGGGGAGGGAGGGGGGCTCCGGGCTTTGTGCTTCCCAGCCCCGCCGTGGAGGGCGGAGCCGCCGCTGCCCCCGCCGCCAAAAGTCCACGGGCGTCCGGGGCAGGTGGGCGCCCAGGCAGGGCGCGCAACGGTGCCTCGTCTCCCATGCCCCGTTGCGGGGACTGCGGGGGGCGGCACAGCTGGAGCCGCTGCGGGGCCGGGCAGCCCCGAGCCCGAGCCTAAGATGCGGCCGGGCCGCCGTCTTGGGGGCGTCACGCGTGAAGGATGCCAGGAGTGGGGGCAGAAGACGGCGGGCAGCAGCCGGGTGCCGGGGAGCTGCCCACGCTCACCCCGGCTGGGGGACCCCCTCGGGAAGAGGTAAGGCCAACCTGCGTGGGTGGGTGGGTGAAGGAGTGGGGGAGAGCGGGGGAGAGAAAGGAAGGAGAAAGGGGAAAGAAAAGAAGGGCAGGGAAGGATAGAAAATAAAAAAGGGAAGGAAGGATAGAAAAGAAAAAGAAGGGAAGGATAGAAAAGAAAAAGAAGGGGAGGAGGGGAAGGATAGAAAAGAAAAAGAAGGGGAGGAAGGGGAGGATAGAAAAGAAAAAGGAAGGAGAAGGAAAGGAAGGGGAGGATAGAAAAGAAAAAAGGGGAGGAAAGGAAAGGAAGAACGGAAAGAAGGGAGGGAGGGGAAGAAGGGAAGAAAAAGAAGAAAAGGCACCCAAGAAGAACGAAAGGAAAGAAGGAAAGACATTTTAAAAAACCGAAGCGCTTTTGCGCTGCGCCCTGAGCGCACCGCTTGGAGACGAGTCCCCCTCTCCAAACGGCGCCTCCAAAATCCGGGGCTGTCTGGGGGTGGGGGCCGATATCAGCTTTCGGGGTTTGAAAGCCGGGGTTCAGGCCTCTGTTTTTTGGTCCTTCCCCCCCCCCCTTTATTTTTTTCCCTAACCGGGGAGGCGGGGCATCAGCTGGGGGGGGGGAGAAACAAGTGATTTTGCTGCAGGGAACACGTATCCCTTTGTGCATTCATTATTAATAGCTCTACGGGGTTTAAAAATAAACCTGGGTGTGTGGGGGGGTCCATCGGTGCGGGGGGAGGAGGAGAAAGGTGGCAGCTAAGGGTGGGCTCTTTTTCTGGCCCCTTGCATCCTCCTCGCCCCCTTATAAGACTCCCTCTTTTAAAGCACACTGGGGAGGGGGCCCCTCCATTTGCAAGCGGGCGCCCGCCGTGCGTAAAACTGGAACCCAGGTTTTCTCGGGATTCCCGGGAGGTGGGGAGAAAGGGGGAAGGGGATCTGCAGGGAAGCGGCGTGTTTTGAGACCGGCTGGTGTGTGTGTCTCTCTCTCTCTCTCTGTGTGTCTGTGCGTGCGTGGAAGGGAGGGCACGCGTGAAGTTCTGCATTGCACCACACAGCCCGCCCGGCCGCGTCCTTCGCCTCTCCGCTTTGGTGCGCTTGGCGGCTCGGTCTCAACGAAGGAACAAAAGCCAGCAGGCTCAGGGCTTTGGTGGCGGTGGGTGGGGGGGAAGGGTTGTTTTTGGGGAGGGGGCTAAAGGGGGTGCTGGAAATCAACCCCCCTCCTCTTTTCACCACCTCTGGCGTTTTTTTATTTAAAGCTGCAGGGTGGGGGGGGGGGAAACCACAAAGATTTCTTTTTTCCCCACCCTCCCCGGCTGGAGAAAAAAGCCTTAGGGTCTCCCCCAATTAAGGGGACCCATCTGCAGCCTGGCTGGCAGGGGATGAAGGGAGGTGTAGTAGTTCAGCCTTTCTTACCAGGTTGGTAACAAGAGAAGACTTTTGGAACAAAAAGGCTGGGCCAGTTCTCTCAAGACTGATATTGGGGAGGAGGGGAAGGGGAGGCATTTGGGGAGAGGAGGGGGGGAGAGTTGGCACCCAAGCAACTTGGCAATTGCCAGGGTTGAGAATCACTGCCCCCCCCATCACCCAGGGACTCCCCCCCCAAAAAAAAATGTCAAAACGAAGAAAGGTCAGTTGGGTGAATAAAAAGAGCCCCCAGTAGCATCTGGGACTGTCTTGCGTTCTTTCCTTGGAGTGCATTAAGGTAAAGAGGGTCTCAGATTGGAAACCCCCCTCCCCGTGCTTTTAATAAATAAATAAATAACTCCCCCCACCCCCATCTTAAAAGCCATTTGCTGTTGGCAGCCTCCCAAAATAATCCCTTTGCAACGCTCTGGGGAGATGTGAAAGGAGTGGGGATGATGGAAGAGGTGTGTGTGTGTGTGTGTGTGTGTGTGCGCGTGCAAAAATGATGGGACTCCTTCCCAGCTGCCCCCAGCCCAATTCACCCTGAAGCTGGGCCTGCTTTAGTTTCTTTTATTCTTTATTCCCTCCGTTGGTTCCTAGAGTGGTTTTAACCCTGAAATAACCCTGAAATTAAACAGTAAAAGTTATTATCAAAACAAAGAGTTGGAATTAAATAGTTGGAATTCCCTTGGACATTCTCTCTCTCTCTTTCTTTCTTTCTTTTTTTCCTCTGTCTCTTTCTTTGTTTCTCTTTCTATCGCTCTTTGTTCTGTCTTTCTGTTTTTTCTCTTTTTCTCCCTTTCTGTTTCCCTCTTTTCTCTCTCTTTTTATCTGTCTTTCTTTTTCACCCTTTCTCTTTATCTATTTCGATGTCTTTCCTTCTCTCTGTCTCTGTTTCTTTCTTTGTCTCTCTCTCTCCTTATTCCTGTTTTCTCTCTCTTTTTCTTTCTTTCTTTTTCCCTCTTTTCTCTCTCTTTTTTATCTGTCTCTTACCCTTTTCTCTTTATCTCTATTTCTCTCTCTTTCTTTTCCTTTCTCTGTATCTCTTTCTTTCATCCTCTTTCTCTCTCTTTCTTTTCTCTCTCTCTCTCTCTCTTTCTCTCTTTGTTTGTTTCTTTCTTTCCCTCTGTCTCTCTCTCTCTCTCTCCCCCAGCTAGAGGCGGGGATACTTCCAGGAAGTTAAATACAGCCTATTTCTAACCCTTTCACTCAAGCTTGCTTACAGCTAGATATGTTGTATGGCAGGTGGTCCCAGCGAAATGGAACCTCCCTGTACCGAAGCAGTCTATCCTGGCTGTGGGGAAGCAGACCATCGAGCCGTAGCTTCCTCGCGAGTGCCTTTCGTCTCCTGTGGGAAACAGATGCTGAGGCTTATTTTGTCTGGCTTCAACGTCCTGTTTATATCCCCAAAATGTGGCCTTGTTAATGTCTGGACTCCACGCCCCCAGTGCGAAGGGCGCGATGTGTGTCTGAAAGCACAATTGCAGGGTGTCTGGCCTGTTAGCCCCAAACTGGTTGTTAAGTCGGGGAGCGGGGAGGAGGGGGGCGCCTTCTGTGATCCTGGAATATGGAAAGGCCGAGGAAATTGGCAGCATTTCAAGGGTTCAATTTTGCACGCCGTTTCGTTCGCTCTCTGGGTTAGAAACACTGGGGGGGGGGACCTGTGAAATGGAATGAAGGTTAGCAGCTAGTCCTCGACTTACAACGGTTCCCATTTGAAGTGACAACAATGGCACTGAAAAAAGTGACCTACAACCATTTGGGGTTTTGTTTTTGTTTTTTTGTATCCCCATGGTCACGAGATTTACATTCGGAGGCTGGACTCGCATTTACGATGGTCGCGGTGTCCCTGGGTCACGTGATTTCCCTCTTTTTGCGACCTTCCGGCAAAGAGAAATCGGATTCGCTTCACCCTCCTGGGGGACTCATTTAACAAACGCAGCAATTCGCTTAACAAAGGGGCCGAGGAAAGTTGTACATTTCAACAATTGATGGGACCGTAAATTTGCAACCGTACGCCGAGGACTATCTGTACTAGTTTGGCGGTGGTGGGGTGTGATCTCAGATCTTTCTGGGAAGGGGCAGGTCTGTAACCTTCTTCCCTACTCTCTTCTCTTTCCCTTTCTCTCTTGCAGCAACGTCCTCTCAAACAGTCTCTGAGCAGCTCGCTCTGCCGGGAGTCCCACTGGAAATGTCTGGTGCTCACCCTCCTAATGTTCGGCTGCTTCGGCGTCATGGCCTGGTGCCGTCTCTCGACGGTGACCCGCCTGAACTACGACAGCTCCTACCGAGGAGCGTCGCTGGTGTATCATGACAGCCCGTGCTCCAACGGCTACATCTACATCCCGCTGGCATTCCTGGGCATGTTGTATGTGGTGTACCTGGTGGAGTGCTGGCACCGATTCGCCAAGGGGCAGACGCAGTATCGGGTGGACACGGCGAGCGTCTACGACAAAGTCCAGCGGATGCAGCAGGCCACGCCCTGCATCTGGTGGAAGGCCGTCAGCTACCACTACATCCGCCGCACGAGGCAGGTGACGCGTTATCGCAACGGGGACGCTTACACAACCACCCAGGTGTACCACGAGCGCGTCAACACCCACGTCTCGGAGACGGAGTTCGACTACTCAGGCCACGGGGTGAAGGACGTCTCCAAGGAACTGTTGGGCCTCTCGGATTACCCCGTGACCAAACTCCGCTTTACGAAATGCTTCAGTTTTGCCTCGGGGGAGGCGGAAGCTGCGTATCTGACTCAAAGGGCCCGGTTTTTCGGGGAAAACGAGGGTTTGGACGACTACATGGAGGCCCGCGAAGGGATGCACCTCAAAAACGTGGACTTTAAGGAACACATGTTAGTCTTCCCAGATCCTGGGCGTCCACCGTGGTACACCCGCCGGGGTGTCTTCTGGCTGGCCTCTTTCCTCCTGCTATCCTGGCCGCTGAGAGTTTTGTCCGAATACCGTACAGCCAATGTACATTATCATGTTGAGAAACTCTTCGGGGCAGACGATGGGCCCAGCCCGCTGGACGCCGCAGGGACTTACGGCCGTCGAATCTCACGCGTCAACACGGTGGACATGACCGAACTGGAATGGCACATCCGTTCCAACCAGCAGCTGGTGCCCAGCTACTCCGAGGCTGTGTTGATGGACACCACGACGGTGGCAGGCGCGGCGTACCTCCGCAGCTGCCAACGCTGTCGCCGGACTGTCAGCAGCAATTCCCTGCCCTCGCGGGGGACTCGGGCCCTCTACGCACGCTTGCCGTTCAGCTGCAGCCGCTTCTCGCTGAGCGGCGCCCGGCGATGCGGGGGGATTCTCCGGAGCCTGAGTGGAAGTCAGGTGGGCAGCAACATCGAGACGGAGCCGTTGGAGAGCCCCCCGTGCTACCAGGATGCGTTGTACTTTCCCGTGTTGATTGTGCACGGAGGGGAGGGCTGCGAGCGCAACGGGCACAGGCCGGGGCTGGCAGGGAGGGGGCAAGGGACCCCCCTGTGACCTGGGAGGGAGGGGAGGGATAGTGGAAACTTAGGTTCCCTGGCAGAAACGCAGAACACAACGTCTCTGGCTTGTTTGTCCGAGCCACGATCGAAACCCATTAACCCAGCTGCAAGGCTCTTTGGCCGACATTCCAGTCTTCTAAGGAAGTGCGTGTGGGGAGGGAGGCCCATTAAGCCCAGGTTCAGGTATGGGATTCTTTTGCTCAACTCTTTGGTAGAGGGAAGGAAGGAATAGAGAGGGATGGAAGAAAGAAAAAGGAAGGAAGGAAGGAAGAGAAAGAAAGAAAGAAAGAAAGAAAGAAAGAAAGAAAGGCAGTAAAGAGGGCAGGAAGGAATAGAGAAAGAAGGAAGAAAGGAATAGAGGGATGAAAGAAAGGAAGGAATAAAGAGGGAAGGAAGGAATAGAGAGGACAGGAAGGAAGGAATAGAAAGGGATGTAGGAAAGGAAGAAAGGGAGTAAAGAGGGCAGGAAGGAATAGAGAAAGAAGGAAGGAAGGAATGGAGGGATGGAAGCAAGGAAGGAGTAAAGAGGGCAGGAAGGAATAGAGAGGGATGGAAGGAAGGAAGAAAGAAGGAAAGGAGGGAGTAAAGAGGGCAAGAAGCAATAGAGAAAGGAAAGAAGGAATAGAGGGATGGAAGAAAGGAAGGAATAAAGAGGGAAGGAAGGAAGGAATAGAGAGGGATGGAAGAAAGGGAGTAAAGAGAGAAGGAAGGAATAGAGGGATGGAAGAAAGGAAGGAGTAAAGAGGGAAGGAAGGAATAGAGAAGGAAAGAAGGAATAGAGAGGGAATAAAAAAGCAAGAAAAGAAGGAAAGAAAATGAATAGAGAGGAAAGAAAAAAGGAAAATAGAAGAGGAAGGAAGGAAAGTAAAGAGGGAAGGAAAGAAATGAAGAAAAAAGGGAAGAAGGAGGGAAGGAATAGAGAGGGAAGGAGGGAAAAAAGCAAGAAATGAAGGGAAGAAAGGAAAGGAAGGAAGGAAGTCCCAGATTTTCAGAAAACACAAGTTTTCAAGTCAGTATTCTAATACAGAATTCTTTGGCTGAACTCTTCACTTGAAGAATGAAGGAAAGAAAAAAAGGAAGAATCCTGGAGGAATGTGAGCGTGTTTCCCACAAGGGCTCAGGAACATTAAAAAGAAAGAAAGAAGGAAAGAACAGAAATGGCATTTAACCGGGGAAGGTCAAAGGCTCAGCCCAATGGAAACACAGACTAACAGAGTTGGGAGGGGACCTTGGAGGTCCTCTAGTCCAGCCCGCAACTTCTCCATTGTTCCTTTAGGTCCCGCTCACCCCGTTGCAGCCAGTCATGAGAGCGAAACCTGCGCTCAGAAAGTTGGGTCACTAAGAAGGGCTTGAAACCGTCCTACTTGGGCGTTAAGGACCCTGGAGGAAGGGAGACCAGTCAGCGAAGCTCGAGAGGGAGCGATAATCTTTTTAATCCTCAGCACTGGCAGAAACCCCAAATTTAAAAAAAAAAACCCTCTCCCCCCAGAGCCAGCCTCGCTTCCCTCCCAGATAAGAGGACGAAGCATACAGGTAGCTTATTAGGCACTAAGAGGGATCGATTGAGCCTCCTTGCCTAGGAGCAGTCTACTTTGAACCTGAGGGACAGCGAGGGGAGGGGAGGCGTGGATGGGAGGTTTATTGCTGGTCTCCTCCCAGTTTTTTCCTTTGCAATTTATGATGAAGTTGAGGCTGCTTTAAATATCCAGTTTAAAAAGAATGAATTAATGAATAAGAATTTCTATAAGTGATCCGTGAACTGAGAAAGGAGGACGAACAGCCGACGGTCCGATCAAACCAACATCTGAATGAACAAACTTAGATGTGTGAATGTCCGTCGGATCAAGGAGGGAGAGAGGGAGGGAGAGCAGTTGAGGAAGAACAGAGGCAGTCCTCGTTTAGCGACCAAAATGCAACGGGCAATTCGGTCTTTAAGCAAAGCAATCCCTCCGTTGAAATTATCTTATTAATTCATGTGTTTATTGCGTTTATATGGTGCTCATGACACTATCCAGAATGACTGCCTCTCTTTCTCTCACTATCGCTTTCTTTCTCTTTCTTTCTTCCTCCCTCTCTTTCTCTCTTTCTCACACCCTCTTTTTCTCTCACTTTCTTTCATTTTCTCTTTTCTCTCCCTCTCTCTTTTTCGTTCTCTTTTTCTCTCTCCCTCTTCCTCTCTTTCTCTTTCTCTTTCTCTTTTTCTTCCTCTCTCTCTATTTCTCTTTTTTCACTTTTTCTTTCTCTCTCTCTTTCTCACTCCTTCACTCCCTCTTTCTCTCTTTTTCTCTCCCTCTTTCTCCTTCTCTCTTTTTCTTTCTTTTTCTCTCTTTATATCTCTTTCTTTTCTCTCTTTTTCTCACTCCCTCTTTCTCCCTCTCTCTCTCCCTCTTTCTCTCTTTCTCTTTCTCTCTCTCTCTTTCTGTTTGTATATAAATATCACATATTTGCAGCTTTCAATCGTTTGTCAGACCTAGGAAGATTGTAAAGGCGAGGACAGGTTGCAAATGACGACATGATGGCAAGGCAGTCACTAAACGAGGAGTGCCTGTGGGTGCCATTTCCTCTCTGCTAGAAGAAGTTAAGGCTCACCCACTCCTTTATTAGAGTCAGGGTCTCCTTGATCCTGTGGATTAAGGTGGGCTTTGCCAAATGTTGACAATGTAAGATTGTTTTTTTAAAAAATACAGGTAGTTCTCGACTTACGACCAGAATTGGGAGCAGAATTTCCCATCGTTAAGCGAATCTGGCATCAGGACAGTGTCACCATCGTAAATTCGAGTCAGTTGCCAAACTGCTGAGTTTCAGTCATAAGTGTGAAAAATTATCCTCAGTTCTTTTTAGTGCCATGGTAACTTTGAACGGTCACTAAACGAGCCATCGTAAGTCAAGGACTGCCTATAGGGAGCCACAAGTTCTCCAGATAAGGGCTAAGCATGGTCAAACCTTTCCCCTTGTGCCTAACCTCAAGAACGGTGATACACAACTGTGTGTTCACAACTGTGTGCACAACAAGCCTATCGGGGGGCGGCCGAGCTGCTGCGTTCACACAATGGTCCAGTTTTTTCTTTCCTCGCTTAGCGTCGAACCCCGACGCCATCTCTTCAGGCATGCAGACGTTGAATCTCCTGCACAAAGCCAGCGAACGGATCGACTCGGTCCCCACAACAAATGTGTGAATTGGTTCAGAAGCGTTCCGGGCCCACCAATGGTAAGACTTTGTTCCCGGCCCTGGGGATCATCTGGCCAATACCAGATCCCCGGATCCCTTCTCCTGTTCAAAAACGGCTGGCTGATCCCCCACCGAGCTGCCTCTGAAGGAGACCTTTTCCTTCTTTTGCTCTGAGAAAAAAATATCAGAACTTGTTCTGTCTTTCGGCTGAGCTGTTTTTCGGCCTTGATTGTTTCCCGTCTCGTCTGTCGAGCGTGGAAAAGGGGATTTGATCTGGGAGAAACAGAGATCACTTCTGTGGTGTTTGGGGAGGGGAGATCCGCCTGCTAGAATGGGGAAGGGACCCTGCATCTTCGGTCTAACTGTGGTGCGAAATAATACAGCGAATCCTCCCCTTGCGACTATAACCGCACCCACAATTTATGCTGCTAAGCGAGACGTTTCTTAAGCGAGTTTCGCTCCCTTGTGCGACCTTCCTCGCCACCATTGTTAAGTGAACCCCCTGCAGTTCTTAAATCAGGAATGTGATTGTTAAGCGAATCCGACTTCCCTGGACTGGGCTGGTCGCAAAAGGGGAACACGGGGGCACTGCCGCCGTCGTACACGCGAATCAGTCGCTAAGCACCTGAATGTAAAAATCCCTGACCGCGGGGGATGCTGCACCTGTCGTAAGTGTGAAAAACGGTCATCGGTACCATCGTAACTTTGAATGATCGCTAAGCGAAGCGTAAGTGGAGGATTCTTTGAATTTGATTTGTTCGCACAGCTCGGAGGACGAGAGAGATGCTCGCTAAATGAGTAAAAAGGAAAGAGATATTCTGGTCCCTCCTCCTTTTTTCAAATTTTTGGGGCACCGTTTCGAATCTCGGTGACCGAACCATAGGGGGAGGGGCAATCGAAGTGGGGAGGACGAGCCAAAGCCCACCCACCATTGTCAAAATAAAAGGATTTCAAATCCCCCACTCGGCTGCTTCCTTGGTGTGTTTTTAACGTGGTGGGGGAATACAAGGGGTCCTCGGCTTAGCGACCACAATTGGGAGCTGGTATTTCCCTTGCTTTTAGCGATAATGATTTTCGCTCAGACGCCAATTATCATTATTTAATGACGCCACAATAATCCCTTGCGGGGGGGTTGGAATCTGGGCAACTGAACAGAGCTGAGGGCTTATTGGCCGGATGCCTTTCCTGTTGCCAGAACAGAGTGTTTTCCCACCCCAGCAAAAATATATTCCCATCGTGCCCAGAGAAAGAAATATCTGCCCGTACCTAGGACTGATCGTCATGGTTGCCCATATCACCCAGCAAATAATACGGTTCAAATCGACATTTGATGGAAGAGAAACAATTTGTTTCGCGCGCGAGTTTTAATCGGAGGACGGTCTCCAAATTGGGGGGTGGGAGGAGGCTTGGGCTTCCCCCCCAAATTCTAACCGTGGAGAGAAAAGCGTGCAAGGAGAAAGCGTGCCAAAAAGAAAGCGCAAAGAAGAAAAGAGCATTGCGGAATACAATGCGCGATGCTCATTATTGATAATGGAAGGGGGGGGAAACAAAACAGCTGTCACTCTATAATTGATTCTTGCCGTCGCCGGAGGACACATCGCCCGCGACGAGCAGATGGGCCCAGTTATTTGGAAATAAGTAGTTTTCCCCTCAGATGGTGGCCACGGGGGAGCTGGTGCTGCGATCCTCCGAGGCCTCCCGAGCATCCTTTCTTCCCGGGATGGTTGCCATGGCGACGGTTGCAAAGCAACGGCGAGGCGGAGGCGGACAGCTGGGGACCAGAGATGGTTTCTTAGCGTCGTTCTTTCAGGAACTCTTGGGACGTTTCGTTCCTCTGCAAACCATGGTTGAAACTTGGCCCCAGGATGCTTTTGCAATTTTGGCAGCGTCTCCCATCCAAAAATCAGCCTACTCTCGCCCTGCTTAGCTCTAATTTTTAATTTTATTGGCAAGGGGATGCAATAAATCCAGGCTGAAATGCGTCCGGAGGAAGGTGAATTTCACTTTTTTTTCGAATAAATACATAAAAACATAGTGTCTGTTCCCAGGGGATTTTGCTTTCAGCCTTATGGGGGTGGGGGGAAAGGGATGAATGTGTCAGAATAATAAGCGGAGGTGAGTAATGGAGACCCGCGCTTAGCCCTTCTGGGAAAAGGGATGGGGTTGGTCTCTTATGGAGCAAAATTGCAGAGGAGATCCCGGTGCTAAAAGCTTTAGCGGAGGATTAGCGTTCCTGAGATCATCTCTAGGGGATGATACAGAAGGTGAGAGGGGATCAGAACGGAAATCATAATTAAGCTTGGTTTCTAAATTTTCTGATCTGCTAAGCACCTCCTCCTGCATCTTTGAGACAGAGAAGGGCGGTGCCTAGCTTTGATTATTTATATATATTTTCCTCCCTTCCTCCCTCCCTCCCTCCTTCCCTTCTTACCTGCCTGCCTTGCTTCCTTCCCCCTGTCTGTCATCTATCTCTCTCTATCTCTTCCTCCCTCCCTTCCTTAGCTATCTACCTACGTACCTCCTGTATATCTGTTTCGTTGTCTGTCTATCTTATCATCTACATTATCTGTCTCCTTCCTGTTTCCTCCCTCCCTCCCTCATCTCTCTGTCTATATCTTTTTTCTTTCTTTCTTCCCTCTCTCCCTCCCTTCCTTGCCTACCTACCTACGTCTATCTACCTCATCTATCATCCCTAGCTAGCTAGCTATTGTCTGTCTGTCTGTCTGTCTGTCTGTCTGTCTGTCTATCTATTTATCTATCTATCTATCTATCTATCATCTATCTTTCTTTCTTTCTATCTATCTTCTATCCATTCTATCTATCTATCATCTATCTATCTCTATTATCCATCCTAGCTATTTCTTTCTATCTTCTATCTATCTATCTATCTATCTATCTATCTATCTATCATCTATCTATCTATCTATCTATCCAATCTTTCTATCTATCTATCCATTCTATCTATCTATCTATCCATCCATCCATCCATCTATCATCTATCTATCTATCATCTATCTATCTATCATCTATCTATCCATTCTATCTGTCTGTCTGTCTATCTATCTATCTATCTATCTATCTATCTATCTATCTATCTATCTATCTATCTATCTCTACCTACCTACCTACCTACCTACCTACCTACCTATCTAACTAACTAGCTACCTAGCTATCAGTCTCTCTCTGTCTCTGTCTCTGTCTCTGTCTCTGTCTCTCTCTCTCTGCCAAGGTGGCCCAGTGGTTTGAGTGCAGCACTGCAGGCTACTTCAGCTGACTGCTAGCTGTAATTCATCAGTTCAAATTTCACTGGCTCAAGGTTGACTTAGCCTTCCATCCTTCCAAGGGGGGTCCAATGAGGACCCAGATTGTTGGGGGGCAAAAGGCTGACTCTGTAAAACCGCTTAGAGGGTCCTGTAAAAGTACTGCGAAGCGGTATATAAGTCTAAGGGCTATTGCTATTTCTAACTAGCTAGCCATCATCCATCCATCCATCCACCCATCCACCCACCCACCTATATCTATCATCTCTATTCCTCTCTCCCTCCATCTTTCTCTCCTCTCTCTCATCTCCCAGCCTGATGTTCTTATATAGCCAGCAGCAGATTTAACCCTTACACCTCCTCCTCCAACTCATTTTCACCCTTATAGTCCAGTCTTAAATCTTTCACCCTGGGAATAACATTCCCGCCTGCTAACCAGGAATGCTGGCTCCTCCTGGAAGAGAAGAACTAACTTCTAGCTCTGATCAAAGCCGGCATGAAAACAAAAGATAGATTCCTTTTGTCAAGCCGAAGAATTGGAAATAAAAGTTTTTCAACTATTCCTAGAAATTCTTTCCGCGACATTCCCGGATGATGGATCATTGAATCCAAACTGTTTGCTGTTGTTCTTTTAAGTGCTCCTTGAGTGTATTTAAATTGATCATTCAAGGTTGGATCAGAAATCAGACCGGGGATTGCTCAGCCAGAGATCTGGTTGATTGCAATAAACAAACCGTTGGTAGAATTGATTCAAGTAGATTCACCCATCGTTTTCGTTTGATCGACTCAGTAAAGTCTCCAAATAGACCTCTGGTATGTTTTCCTTTCTTTCTTCTGCCGTTTTTTTTCTTTTCCTTTTATAATTTCACATGTTTTTTCTTCCCCTTTTCTTCCTTTCTTGCACTTGGCTTAATATTTAAATGTGGGGGGATCGTCTCTCCATCTCGCCCCTCGTCCGGGGACGGCTGTGCTTGGCAGAGGCTGCCCGATCTCTCTGCCGACGGTTTTTAAACCAATTGCCGACCTGGGTGGAGGTGAGCCCGGTGGTCTGGGCCAGGTGCCTTTTTTGGGAAGGATTTGGGTAAGGGTCTTGCAGGTAACACTCTCTCAACAGTTTTTGGATCTTTTCCTAAGCGAAGAAGAAGAGAACGCTGTTCACTATTTTAGGACAAATCAATTGAGTTGCAGGAAGGTTTTAAATTTCACAAGGGGTGGGGAAGCTATTATTATTGCAATAAATCGAATAAATACGTCCTCGACTCCCAGAATCCCCTAGCCAGGATTGGAGGACTTCAACTCCCAGAATCCCCCAGCCAGCAAGTTTTAAGATGGTTGGACTTCAACTCCCAGAATTCCATCCATGCTGACTGGGGAATTCTGGGAGTTGAAGTCCACCCTTCCAAGTGGCTAAGACACTTTGGGGATACAGGAAACAAATCAGGATATTTTTCAAAACTGAAAAATGTCACCTTCATCCGAAGGCCGCTTACCTTGATCCGGCTGGCTTTCTGTTTGCCGTATTGCCCTGAGGTTCCTGGCAGGTGAGAGCCAGTTCTCCAGACAGGTGAGCTTTGGGATGGAAATCCAAGGAAGTGGTCTCCAAGGTGGGTCGATGTGGGATCCCCCAAGGGCTGGGAGCCCATCAGGCTGGCCAGGGCTATTTCCCAGAGGCCTGGCGGGCGCAGGATCTCCATCCCATGATCCCTGGTGTGGGGACATCTCAAGCGTTGGAGATGGTCCAAGGTGAGTGATGGCGGCAGAGCCCAGAGGAAACGGGACAGGTGCTCGAACGAGCCACTCTCCTGCAGAGCTTTGCAGATGAGGGCGACCTGCGAGGGGGAAAAGAGGGCCATGTCTGGGGACGATGGGTGGGGTGGTCAAAGGAGAAATGGGGGGAAAAAAAAACAACCAAGATGGCTGAAGGGGCAAACGGTCGTCTTCTCCGATGCAGAGAATTCTCAAAAGGACAACAGGGAAAAGGCAGGCCAGGTAGAGTGATGGAATATCAGAGTTGGAGGAGACCTTGGAGGTCTTCTAGTCCAACCCCCCCCCCCCACTCAAGAAGGAGACCTTATGCCATTACAGACAAATGGTTGACTAATCTCTTCTTGAAAATCTCCAATGATGGGGAGGGAAAAAGGAAGGAAGGAAGGAAGGAAGGAAGGAAGGAAGGAAGGAAGGAAGGAAGGAAGGAAGGAAGGAAGGAAGCCACCTATAAGCATCACATATCTATCTATGTCTATTTTGTCGGGCCATGTAAGCTACCAGAAAATATGATACGGGGCAAGCTCGAATGATAAAACAGTGCTAAATAAAATTAGGGGGTGAAAAATAAATAATAATTGAGCGACATTCGCAGACTCTGTAATTTTTGCCCTCTCCTTTTGAGTTAATAACTGGAGCAAAAAGGGGAAAAACTGATGACATCCTCAGCTATTGGATGTCCTTTTTTTATTGATTTATTCTGGCCAAAGTGGACAGGAATTCCCCTGGTCTCAACGTACTGAGAACAAATGAGAAATCAAAGCCCGTTTTCCCTGCTCTAACCGGTCCCTCTACAAATTAAAAACCCGTATAAAAAAAGGGGCCGCCAGAGACCACGCTAAAATTTTAATTCAAAGAGGAGCGTCGAATTGCGTTTTGTTAATTTTTTGTTAATTTTGTTAATTTTTGTTAATTAATTCCCCCCCCCCCCCAGGTTTCGGCTCCTTTAAAAAAAAAAAAACCCATTGTAAGGTTAGTTTAATCCTCTTACCTGATTTTAAAAACTTATTTGTTTTTTAGGCTGGCAGGAAGAACTCCGAAATTTGGGTATTGAAGCATTTTGTTGGCCTCTGGTGGAAATATATATATTTATATGTTATATATGTTTTTCTGTTTTTTTCTGTTCTAACCTGTTCTCCCCGAAGTGCCATGGTTTAGCTGCCCGATTAACGTAGCTAATCCGCCTTTGGGAGAGTTTTAAACAGCTCAGAAAGGATATTCCATCTCCAACAGCTTCTTAGGCAGGTGGGGTGGAGAAGATCAGTCTTAAAGGCAGAGAGAATTTTTTTTGGGGGGGGAGGTCTCTGGGATGCCGCTCACCCCCATTGCAATCTCAAGGTTGCTTTTTTCCCTCCGACGAGGACTGGAATAATGGAATAGAATAACAGAGTCGGAAGGGGCCTGGGAGGTCTTCTAGTCCAACCCCCTGCTCAGGAAGGAGGAGAAGTGCTATATCGCACTTCAGATAAATGGTTCTCCAATCTCTCCTTGAAAAACATGAATCATCCAAACATGAATGGAGAAGGAAGGAAAGAAGGAAGGAAGGAAGGGAGGGAGGGAGGGAAGGTTCATTCCTACCTACCTACCTACCTTCTTTCCTACATTCCTTCCTTCCCTCCTCCCTCCCTTTTTTCCTTTCTTTCCTTTCCTGTCCTGTCCTCCCTCTTTTTTCACACACATTTCCTTCCTTCCTTCCTTCCTTCCTACATTCCTTCCTTCTTACATTCCTTCCTTCCCTCCTCCCTCCTTTTTTTCCTTTCCTTTCCTTTCCTGTCCTCCCTCTTTTTTCACACACATTTCCTTCCTTCCTTCCTTCCTTCCTACATTCCTTCCTTCTTACATTCCTTCCTTCCCTCCTCCCTCCTTTTTTTCCTTTCCTTTCCTTTCCTGTCCTCCCTCTTTTTTCACACACATTTCCTTCCTTCCTACCTACATTCCTACATTCCCTCCTCCCTCCCTTTTCTCCTTTCCTTTCCTTACCTGTCCTCCCTCTTTTTTCACACATTTCTTTCTTTCCTTCCTTCCTTCCTTCCTTCCTTCCTTCCTTCCTTCCTTCCTTCCTTCCTTCCTTCCTTCCTTCCTCAGGCAGGGAGCAAAACCTTCAGGCCCAACCCTGTTTTCCCCACCCTCAAAAGCACTTACCTCTTGGCAAGACTCACGGTGCAATGTCCTCCTCCCTGAATCAGAATCGGAAGAAAATCCCAAGAATCAGATAGACTGTGTTGGTCTTGAATGCTCGCCATGCTTTAAAGAGCCCATCAGAGCAAGCCCTCCACGCAAGCAGCAGTGGATGCAGCAAAAACAAGGGGACCCAGAGTCCCCTTCCCCGCAATCTGCGAAAAACTGCTCCCCACCCCCAAGTAATGGCCAATTTTGCTCATATTTTGCAACAGCCCCACTTAATAATACCTTGTGTTAAGTGTATAATCAGCAGTGGATTCTAATTGGCCTTGTCACTAATCCTGAAGATCCTCCAGGGTTAGGGCTGAGCCTCAGCTCGGTCGGGAGAGGGCTTGGACGCAGCTTGGAAGAGATTTTGGTGGGGACCTCAACTACCCCCATGGTCTACGAAGGAAAGAGGGGACACGGGACCCCTAAGGCTCTTCCTGCAAAGAGAAAAGCCGGCCCGCCGTTTCTAAACTTCCTTTTCAATCGGAAGTCCCAAATTGCCCTGTTGAAATTTGGCAAAAGAAGGACCAGACTAGAAAGATTATTAAACAGATTATTAGACAGATTAGATAGATAGATAGATAGATAGATAGATAGATAGATAGATAGATAGATAGATGATAAATAGATAGATAGATAGATAGATAGATAGATAGATAGATAGATAGATAGATAGATATAGACAGACAGATAGACCGACAGACCAGGAAAGAAGGGAAGATAGATAGATAGATGATAGACAGACAGACAGAGACCAGGAAAGAAAGGATGAGAGAGAGAGAGAGAGAGAGAGAGAGAGAGAGAGAGAGAGAGAGAGAGAGAGAGAGAGAGAGAGAGAGAGAGAGAGATGAACTATAGATGGATGATAAACAGTCTGCAGAGAAGTGTTTGTGTATCTGAGCCCAGCCTCTTGTATCATACAACACACAAACACACTTGTAAAGATCTCTGGGTTATTATTTTTTTAAAGGAAAAAAAAAAGAGAAATAATTGATAGAAAGCTTGTGGGTGCCCTCTAGCGGTAGAAATCTTCCACTGTGCATTTAAGAGCTGTGGGCTCTAACTGGTGGTGACTCAAACTTTAATGCCCCAAATCTCAGAATAAATAATAATAATTTTAAAAAAAACATTGGGAAATATCTGGACTAGAATCCCAGGAGAAAAAAATCTGCTGTGGGGACAGCCTCACCTACGGGAAATTTCTTCCGTAGCTTCAAGAGATTTTGGCTGCAACGATGTAGGGTTTCCTGCCTGAAGACTGGGGGGTTGGACTAGAAGACCTCCAAGGTCCCTTCCAACACTATTATTCTGTTATCCTTCCTTCCTTCCTTCCTTCCTTCCTTCCTTCCTTCCTTCCTTCCTTCCTTCCTTCCTTCCTTCCTTCCTTCCTTCCTTCCAACTCTGTTATCCCGTATAACAGCATGTTACAAGTGGCAACCGAAGATAAGTCTTAAAAACTTTAGACCAAGCCATGCAGCATATTTAACAGATTAACAGAGTTGGAAGGGACCTTGTAGGTCATCTAGTCCAACCCCCCACCCAAGCAGGAGACCCTACGCATTTCTGACCAATGGCCGTCCAGTCTCTTCTTGAAAGCTTCCAGGGATGAAACTCCCACAACTCATGACCCAACAGGGAACATCATCAGTTCTACAAGAAAGTGGCCCTTGCTCTCTCTTTAGATATAATATATAACCCCTCTTCCTTCTAGCCCTGATGATGTTCTCTATTTGGGTCATAAACGTCTGCAGGAAAACACCCAAGCTCAGAGTGCACCAAGAACCCCACAATTCTCCTCCTCCTCCTCCTTCCTCCTTCTAGCCCTGAAGATGTTCCCTACTTGGGTCATGAAACGTCTGCAAGAAAAACCGTCCCCTTCGGAGAAAGACCCGGGGGGTGTGGAAATAAAAACCAAAGCCTGTTTTTTTGGCCAGCTTCCGTTTTACTCATTCGTGCAACGCAGACCCTCCAAAGCCAGGGGCAATCAGCCCAGGAAAACATGCATCCCCCCCAAGACCACAGCAGGCAGGCCAGGAATCCGTCCAGCCTCGTTTGTGGCTTCCTTATCTCCACTCGCCTTCTCAACTCAGCAATTTTTCTGAGCCGCCTCTCACCCGGCTGTCTCCTCGGCCCTGCGTCCCAGCTGGAGAATCCCCCCACCCACCCTCTCTGCCTCTGCTTTGCAGATCCAGAAACTCAGATTCTTGCAAAGGCTTTCACCAGCCCTCAAGCCGAGATATCAGAGGCCAGGATCTGGCCCTGCCAGGGGTGACGTTGAGCAGATGTGTTCCGTTGGCTTCTCCCCTGGGGATGCTGATCCTTGCAAAGTCAGCTGGGAAGGGGGGGGAAAAAGAAGGGCTTGCAAATTTTGGTTTTTTTTTTCTCCTTTCCTAATTGTGGTTTCGCTTTTCTCTCTGTCTCTGTCTCTCTCATTCTCTCTACTCTCTCTCCCTCTCTTTCTTTCTCTCTCCCTCCCTCTCTCTCTCTCTTTCTCTCTACTCTCTCACTCTCCCTTTCTCTCTCTCTCTCTCCCCCCCTCTCTCTGTCCCTTTCTCTCTCTCTGTCTCTCTCTCTCTTTCTCTCTACTCTCTCCCTCTCTCTGTCCCTTTCTCTTTCTCTCTTTCTCTCTCTCTTTCTCTCTCTCTTTCTCTCTCCTCTCTCCCTCTTTCTCTCTACTCTCTCCCTCCTTCTCTCTTTCTCTCTACTCTCTCTCCCCCTCTCTCTCGCTGTCTCTTTCTCTCTCTCTGTCTCTCTCTCTACTCTCTCCCTCTCTGTCTCTCTCTTTCCCTTTCTCTCTCTCTCTTTCTCTCTACTCTCTCCCTCTCCCTCTCTCCCCCCTCTCTCTTTCTCTTTACACTCTCCTCTCTCTCTCTGTCTCTCTCTGTCTCTTTCTCTCTCTCTCTCTCTGCTGATTCCTACAGGAATTGTAGACACATACACATGGGGGCAGGGAGGGAGGGAGGGAGGGAGAACGAAAGCCAGACCTGTTTCTCCAAGATTAAAGTTGGGGAGAAGCTGCAACCCCCGGCCTGCCACAACATGGGTGTTGTTGAGGGGTGGTTTTTTTTGGTGGAAAATTTGGAACACAGAGCTCTATTGACAGCACTGATGGCTTCCAGATGCCCAGCAGGGCCAAATTCGGTGTCAGCAAAAGAGGAGAGAGAGAGGGAGAGAGAAGGAGAAAGAGAGAGAGATGGAGGGAGAAAGTGAAAGAGAGAAAGAGATGGATGGAGAGAGAATGAGAGGGGGAGAGAGAGATGGATGGAGAGAGAGAAAGAGAGGGAGAAAGAGAGAGGAGAGGGAAGGAGAGATGGATGGAGAGAGGGAGAAAGAAAGAGAAGAGGGAGGGAGAGATGGATGGAGAGAGGCAGAAAGAAGAGAGGGAGAGAGAGAGAGATGGAGAGAGAAAGAAAGGGAGGGAGAGAGAGGAAGAGAGAGAGAAAGTGGAGAGGGTGGGAGGGAGAGACACAGATGGAAGAGATGGAGAGAGAGACAGAAAGAAAGAAAGAGAGAGAAATGGATGGAGAGAAAGAGAGGGAGAAAGAGAGAATGAGGAGGGAGAGATGGAGAGAGAGAGAGAGAGAAAGAGAAGAGAGGGAGAGGGAGATGGAAAGAGGGAGAAAGAGAGAAGTGGAGAGAGAGATGGTTGGAGAAGAGAACGAGAAGGAGAAAGAAAGAGAGGAGAGGGAGGGAGAGAGATGCACAGAGAGATAGAAAGAGAGAGAAAGAGAGAGAGAAAGAGAGGAGCGGCAGCATTTCAAGGGAGATAAAAGTTAGGCGTTTATCAACATTTCCCTGAAAGATTCTGGCAACTCCAGCAGACATCTGTCTGAATCTTCAAAGACTGTTGAGGAAGCCGTGCAGGCTGTGAATGACCATAATTCACAGCCGTTGAAATAAAAGAGGGATTTCAGGGACTAAGATTGCGATTTACGCTTTCTCAGGAAGCTCAGCTCAGAACACAGACAAACTCAAACGGGGAAATGGCTCATTGTGGGTTTGGGAATGTCCAGTTTGGGATTTGAATTCCCTCTATGAGCTACAGACCTCGCCCGGAAAGCGCCACCGAGAAAATATCAAGGGCCTTTCCCGAGCAAATTTTCCCGTACAAAACTCAAATGGTTTTTTCCAGAATTGCAACTCACTGCAGCACGAAAACAAGCTGGCGAGCGTCTTCGTCTTGATGGCTTCTTGATTCGCCCAACCCTTCCTAAGCATACTTCTAGGTCATCTTAGATCTTCAGATGATCATCTTTGTATGCTTTGGGCCAGCCGAGACTTCAGTTTTTTTCCACCTGCTTGCATCCCGGAGTCAAAAGTTGGACTAACAGAGTTGGAAGGGACCTTGGAGGTCATCTTGTCCAACCCCACCTCCCACCCACGCAGGAGACCCTACCCCATTTCTGACCAATGGCAGTCCAGTCTCTTCTTGAAAGCCTCCAGGGACGACGTTCCCACACCTTCTGAGGCAACTTCTGCTCTTTGCAGATTAACCGAGTTGGAAGGGACCTGGTAGGTCATCTAGTCCAACCCCCCACCCAAGTATTGGGAGGGGGGGCAGTTTAAAAGACTGGGGAAACTTGGCCCCGACAAAAACCTTGGAGAAAATAAGAAATCCAGTTGTTTTTTTTTAAATTATTCCTGTCAGATTTACGACATGTAATTTGTGAAGATGCCCTCTGCTTGCTTTCCTTCTCAAAGTCTCCCATTCATGGAGATTTCAACAGCCAGAATTATGCCCTCCGCTTGGTGTCCTGCCTCCCCCCCCTCCGTGTCCGTCCGTCCGTCGTCCCCACGAGGGCGTTGGGCAGTCCAGGCCTCCGAGCACAAAATGTGAAGGTCGTTTGCCCACATCACGGTTAAGGATACGAAGGGCGTCCGGGAATCCGACCACAGCTTGACGTGGCCTTCTTGGGAAAAAAAAAAACATTCCGGATGGAAAGCAAAGCTTTCAAAAGGAAGGAGAAAGAGGGAGGAAAAGAGAATCGCCAGGAGACTGGGAGTTCTAGTTCTGCGTTTGGTAGGAATGCCAATTGGGTGTCTTTGGGCCAGTCACCAGGAGACTGGGAATTCTAGTCCTGCTTTAGACAAAAGCCAGCTGGGCAACCTTGGGCCAGCCCGTTTCTCTCCGCCCCAGGAAGGAAGCAATGGCAACACTCCCTTTGGCAATCTTGCCAGGAAAACTACGAATTCCCGGCAACCCAAAACACCAATTCGAACTCAGATACAAAAACACACAAACACACACAAATACAACGCTCTCACTCACTCTCCTCCAAGGGAAGAACCTCCTACCCCTCCTCCTGTCCTCCCCACTACCCCCCACTCCAGGGGCTTTGCTTGTAAACCCCCCCCAAAAAAGCACAACACAAAATGAACTCACATTCTTTTGCTGACTCAATCCGTCTCTCTCTCCCCCCACTTCTCCGTTGTGACCCTTTCCACTTTCAGCCCTTCTGCCAAGAAACCAGCGTGGGACAGACGGGAGGGGGGAGGGCTGGGGGGGGGGGAGACCCACAAAGCAGACAACTATTCCCTGACACAGCGGAAAAATTGTGTTTCTCTTCCCCCTCCCCTCCTTCCCCTTCTCTCTTCTTTCTCTCTCTCTATTTTTTTGTCTGCAGTTCTGGAGTTTGGCTGCAAATTTTGTCAATTTGCAAAAGTGGGGCAGTGGGGGGGGATTGATCCCTCCCCCCGCACACACACCACCACCACAACTGTCAAAGCCAGGCCTATGTAATAAGGTGGTGGTGGGAGGAATCGATCGGAAAGGTCTGCCGTTCGGTGGTTCGAATCCCCAGCGCTGTATAATGGAGTGAGCTCCCGTGACTTGTCCCAGCTTCTGCCAACCTGGCCATTCGAAAGCAGGTCAAAAATGCAAGTGGAAAAATAGGAGCCACCTTTGGTGGGAAAGGAACAGCGTTCCGTGCGCCTTCGGTGTTGAGTCATGCCGGCCACATGACCACGGAGACGTCTTCGGACAGCGCTGGCTGTTCGGCTTTGAAACGGAGATGAGCAGCGCCCCCTAGAGTCAGGAATGACTAGCACATATATAGGAGGGGAACCTTTATCTTTTAGGTGAGCCTCGACTTACGACCACAATCGAAACCCAAATTCCACTTGCTCAGGCAGACCTTGGTTAAGCGATCTGTGCCCCATTTCTTTTGAGACTTTTCCGTTGGTAAGGGAACCGCCGCCGTTGTTCAGTGAGTCACCCGTTTGTTAAGTGACTCAGGTTTCCCCCTGGAAATTAGCTCATCAGAAGGCCGCCAAAGGGAAATCATGTGACTCATAAATATGAGTTCATTTGCCAAGTGTCTGAATTTTGAATATGTGACCATGGGGATGGATGCTGCAGCGGTCGTAAGTGTGAAAAACAGGCTCGTAAGTCAACTTTTTTCACTGTGGTCGTAACTTTGAACCGTTGCTAAAGGAACGGTCACAGGTTAAGGACTACCTGTAACAGAATAAAAAGAGCTGGAAGGGACCTTGGAGGTCTTCTAGTCCAACCCCTTTGCTCAAGCAGACCTTGCCTAAGCAGGGGGTTGGACTAGAAGATCTCCAAGGTCCCTTCTAACTTTGTTATTCTATTCTATTCTATTCCATTCTATTATTTCTATTTCTATTCTATTCCTTCATTCCTCTATTTTATTCTGTTCTATTCTATTCTTATTCTTACTCTATTCTTTTCTATTTCTATTCTACTTCTATTCTATTCCTTCATTCCTCTATTTTATTCTGTTCTATTTTATTCTATTCTTATTCCATTTCTATTCTATTCCTTCATTCCTCTATTTTATTCTGTTCTATTCTATTCTTATTCTTATTCTATTTCTATTCTATTTCTTTTCTATTCTATTCCTTCATTCCTCTATTTTATTCTATTCTTATTCTTATTCTATTTCTATTCTATTCTATTCCTTCATTCCTCTATTTTATTCTGTTCTGTTCTATTCTATTCTTATTCTATTCTATTCCAAAATTCTATTCTAATCTAATCTAATCTAATCTAATCTAATCTAATCTAATCTAATCTAATCTAATCTACCTTATCCCATTTCAGACAAATGAATAATCCAACATCCTCTTAAAAACTTCCCGTGTTGGAGCATTCACAACTTCTGGAGGCAAGTTGTTCCACTGATTAATTGTTCTCCCCGTCACGAAATTTCTCCTTAATCCTACGTTCCTTCTCTCCTTGATTCGTTTCCTTACCCCGGTCTTTCCAGTCTCTGGGGCTCTAGCCCCCCACCCCCACCCCCAACCCTTCCCCCCATCACCACTCTCCTTAGTCACAAAAAGAATCTCAAATAATCTGAATGAAATTCAACCACAGGATTTTTTTTTCCTCCTCGTCCTTGGCCGCTCAAGAAAGCTGGACTCGCACCCAAATCCATTGACTCATTGGGGAGGGGGGCTGTTTGATGATCTGGCATGCCAACCCTTTGGAGGAGAAGGCCGTCTGAAGAAGGAACTATCTCATGAGTGAGTTGTCCCATCAACGTTCACCCCACTCCCCTCCCGGTCATCCTCCCGCCAGGACCCAAGGAACTTCTTGTACGTCTTGGGTGAGACATTGAGTCACCAAAGGTCAATCACCTCAGCCAGCTCTCCATCTGGAGGCTCTTTATCTTTGAGGTCAATGGGTCACGAACTGCAGACCAGAAGGACGTTTTCCGGTCAAGAAACCCCAGCTGTGACTCACAACTACACAAGAAACAAGCTGACACAGTGATAGAGTTGTATAGTTGCTGGCCAACTAGGAGCATCCTAAGAAGCAGAGACTTCACCCTGCCAATCAAAAGGGCGTCGGGTCAAGGCTCTGGTTTCCCCAGTTGCAATGGGTGGCTGTGAAGGTTGGATCATAAGGAAGGCTGAGCGCCAAAGAATGGAGGCCTTTGAACTCTGGTGCTGGAGAAGACTCCTGCATTGAGTCCCTTGGACTGCAAGGCCATCCAACCGGTCAGTCCTAGAGGAGATCCACCCTGGCTGCTCTTTAGAAGGCCAGATCCTGAAACTCAAAGACTTTGGCCACCTGATGAGAAGGAAGAAGGACTCCCTGGAGAAGAGCCTCATCCTCGGAACGATGGAGGGCGAAAGAAGAAGAAGGGGACGGCAGAGAAGGAGGGGGCTGGATGGAGTCACCGAAGCAGCCGGCCTGAGCTTCAATGGACTCCAGAGGATGGGAGAGGACGGGAAGGCCTGGAGGAACGTGGTCCATGGGGTCATGATGGATCAGACACGACTTCACAACTAACAACGAGCTAGGAGAAGATCTCCTGGGAGGAACCCTCCGCTCAGCCCCAAGGGAAGCTCATGAGATGGTCAGAGTTGTCCTCCAAGGTGGTTGGTTGGACCAGACCAGCTGATTTCCCCTTGCCCCATCATCCACCACCAAAAACCTGGCCTCCTCTAGATATCTGAGACTTTCCGTAGGTCAGGGTGGAACGGTGGAGCTCCTTGGTGCTCTCTGAGCTTGGTGGTTTTCTTGTGGACGTTTCATGACCCAACTAGATAACAACACAAAGAAGTGGGGGTTGCAGGTTGCAGGGAGGAAGACGAGGACCACTGTGAAGGAGAAGAAGGAGAAGGAGAAGGAGAAGGAGGAGAAGAAGGAGAAGGAGAAGGAGGAGAAGAAGAAGAAGAAGAAGAAGAAGAAGAAGAAGAAGAAGAAGAAGAAGAAGAAGAAGAAGAAGAAGAAGAAGAAGAAAGGAGGAGGAGGAGAGAGGAGGATGATGACAATTTTGGGGTCCTCGGTGCTCTCTGAGCTTGGTGGTTTTCTTGCAGACATTTCATGACCTAACTGGGTAATATCATCAATGTAGAAGGGAAAGGGGTTGTGGAACGGAGGAGAACTGATACAGATACAGATTAACAGACTTAGAAGGGACCTTGTAGGTCATCTAGTCCAACCCCCTGCCCAGCTGTGGGGTCCTTGGTGCTCTCTGAGCTTGGTGGTTTCCTTGTAGACATTTTTTGACCCACCTAGGTAACATCATCAGTGCTAGAAGGGAGTTGGATGGGGGTGGGGAGGAGATAGATAATGAGCAGGAAAGAAGAAGAAAAGGAGGAGGAAGAGGAGGACTGTGGGGTCCTTGGTGCTCTCTAAGCTTGGTGGTTTTCTTGCAGACGTTTCATGACCCAGCAAGGTAACACCCTCCGTGTTAGAAGGACATTTGCCACAAACCCCCTTTCTTTCCAGCACTGATCGTATCACCTAGCTGGGTCACGAAACATCTGCAAAAAAAGACCTGAGATCTGGCAGCCCTCCAGATGTGTCGAGATCTGCAGAAAAGGCAGAAGCTTTGTTTGAGCCCTGAAAATCCGGACGAGGACTGGCGCCGAGGGTGGGCTTTGGGGGGGGGTGCTCTTGAGGACTAGAGACTTGGGTTTTTCTCTTTTAAAAAATGGAGATGTTTTGGTTCTGCCCTCCAGCCGTAGCTTTCCTCCTTCAAAGAGCGAGCTGCAATAAAGGCTTCTGGGATCCCATCGCCAGGAACCAGCCTGCCTGGAAAGGAATGGGGAAAGAAAAGCTTGCAATTTAGCCACTTTTTGCTCGACGCGCGGCCTCGGGCCAGGGGAATAGGTGTGGCGAGGCCAGCTCTAACCCTGCCAGCTGAAACCCTACGGGCAGGAGCCGGATTTCTGAGAAATCCTCAAGGCCCTTCAAAGCAACGGGCCAACAAGCAGGGATTTGTGGCTTGAGCAAGAGACGCAAAATTCTGATTTTTCTAACGGGTAACTTGAGCTGGAGGAGAGATGGAGGAGGCGGCTGGGGCCAGCGTAGAACTGCCAGCCTTATTTGGGGGTTGGGGGGGGAGGCATTGTTTGGCTCTGAAGGCCACCTCCGCCGGGCTCTGACGGAGGCCCGTCTGCCACGCGGTTTTCCCGACTGCTGAACCATGGCGGGATGGTGATTTATGAAGGAGGGGGAGACGCCAAGGGCCAAGGCCCAGCTGTGTTTCCCAGGATAGGGGCTTCTCATCTCAGAATGGCAAGGGTCTGCAGGGTTGGTAGGCGATGAAAGAAAGAAAGAAAAAAGAAAGGAAGGAAGAGGGAAGGAAGAGAGGAAGGAAGGAAGGAAGGAAGGAAGGAAGGAAGGAAGGAAGGAAGGAAGGAAGGAAGGAAAAATGAAACAAGAAGATAAAGAAGGAAGGAAGGATAGATATAGATAGATGATAGAGATAGGTAAGTAGGTAAGTAGTTAGATAGATAGATAGATAGATAGATAGATAGATAGATAGATAGATAGATAGATAGACAGACAGACAGACAGACAGACAGACAGACAGACAGACAGACAGATGATAGAATGGACAGACAGACAGACAGACAGATAGATAGATAGATAGATAGATAGATAGATAGATAGATAGATAGATAGATAGATAGATAGATGTGTGTAGATCTACTTCATCATTATCATCTCTATTTATCTAATCTATCTATCTATCTATCTATCTATCTATCAATCATCTATCTATCTATCTATCTATCTATCTATCTATCATCTACCTACCTAGCACATGTCTACCTACATTTTCTCATCTATTCTACTATATCATTATCCATCCATCCATCCATCCATCCAATCTCTCATCTCTCTTCTATCTATCTATCTATCTATCTATCTATCTATCTATCTATCTATCTATCTATCATCCATCTATCCATCTATCTATCTATCTATCCATCCATCCATCCATCCATCCATCCATCCATCCAAAGGGATGGATGGATGGAGATACATGATAGATATATGGATAGATGATAGATAGGTAGGTAGTTAGACAGGCAGGCAGGCAGACAGATATAGATTAGATCTACACACATCTATCTATCATCTATCTATCTATCATCTATCTATCTATCTATCTATCTATCTATCTATCTATCTATCTATCTATCATCTATCTATCTATCTATCTATCTATCTATCTATCTATCTATCTAATCATCTCTATACCTATCTATCTATCTATCCCAATGGAAGGATAGATGGAGATACATGATAGATAAATAGCTTGTATTTGGGCCATTTTCAGGCTGCTTTCAGCCTGAAAAACTCCCTGAAAACAACCCCCAAAACAGCATGGTTTTTGGCCATTTTTCGAGCTGTTTTCCGGTGCTCCGGTGCCCACAAAGACCCGCTGGCCGGCACGCATGCACACTTGTTCCGGTTTGGGCACTCGGTGCCGAAAAGTTTCACCATCCCTCTCCTAGCCCAACTAATCTTTCCCAGGGGAGCCTCTTCTGCAGATGACGAGTCCTTCAACAGAAAGAGCCACGGAAGTGGGAGTCGCCTCTATTTTTCTCCCCAGAAGTTTCATCGTTTTAAACGGAAAGGTGATTTCAGCATCTTCTCAGTGCTTCCTTGAAGCCCTGTCCCATTTTTTCCTTTAAAAGCTGCCAAGTGGACCTTTTGCCAAAGCAGAACAACGGAAAATCTGTCTTGGAGATTCTCGGAGGAGAGAATTAAAGAAAGTAAAATAAAAATGGGGTTTTAGAGTCCACAAGAATCTGAAAGTTCAAAGGGGGGATTCAGCCGCCTTTCCTTGCAAAACCCTGTCATTGGGGCTTCCCCCCCTCCCCATTGCAACCGCCTTTCGGGTGGTTTGGAAGGAAACCCCATCATCCCCGGCCTCCGTGGTCAGACTGGTGGGAAGTGAGGAGAGAGAGCTGTAATCTCCGGGGCCTCTGGAGAGAGTCCCAGGTGGGGGCAAAAGTGGAGGAAATCTTCGGATGGAAAAACGCTGCAATTATTGGGAAGGAGATTCTACGGAATTCTTGATTTAGGACGGTTCTGGGTTTGAAGAAGGGGAGTTTTTGAGGGCCAACCAAACCAGGAAGAAATTGTTGTGGCGCACCAGCGGTAGCAAATTTGGAAAGCGAGGAGGGACATGGGCCAGTCCTGGAGTCTGGGAAAGGCTCGGACGAGGGCTCTGCGTCGGAGGCAGAGAGGGGACCAAGGCCATCTGGTAGTTATTTCCTGCCTCCGGAGTCTGACATCAGCGAGGCAGAAGAACAGCTGGAGCCTGTTCCCAGTGTGTGCATGCGCAGAGCTGCCGGAAGGCAAGAACAATTCAGAAACCAGGGTCGACTTGGGAGCAAGGCTTGGAGATGATTGGCCGCTCCCATAAGACATAAAAGAGGAGTGAATGGGGCGTGAGCTTTTGCAGGAAGCAATTAGTTCGTCTTGTCGGTTCAAGCTTTGAAAAGTTCTGTTTGACTCTGTGCTAAGTTTGGCCTTGCTCTGCATTTGGCAGTGAGGTCTCTAGCAGCGTTTCAAGGGAGATAAAAGTGGGTGTTTATCAACGTTCCTTTGAAAGACTGTGGCAACTCCAGCAGACATCTGTCCGAATCTTCACGGACTGTTTGTAAAGCTGGAAGTTGGAGGACTTCTAGCCCTACCCCTGGCTCAGAAGACAGAATAACGGAGCTGGAAGGGACCTTGGAGGTCTTCTAGTCCAACCCCATGCTCAAGCAGGAGACCCTATACCGTTTCAGATCAATGGGCGTCCATTTCTCTTCTTAAAAACCATCCGTGATGGAGACCCCCACCCCAAAGTTGTCCAGGAATTGGGTGAAGCAGAGAAGCAGCTTCCACAAAGAACCAGAAGCAACTGTGATCTTTCCCACAGGAAGTTGGCTTAGCCAAGTTGGTTTGGCCTCAGGCATATCTCCCCGATGTAAGCCAGTAAATTCCAGTTTTCCGGAAGAATTGCAAAGATAAAGAAGGAAGGAAGGATAGATATAGATAGATGATAGAGATAGGTAAGTAGATAGATAGATGATAGATAGATGATAGATAGATAGAAATAGACAGACAGACAGATAGACAGATGATAGAATGGACAGATATGTGTGTGTGTGTGTGTGTTGTGTTTGTGCTGAGAAATAAATAAAGGGAGACTAGTATAGATTTTTAAATTTATTTATCAGCACAAATACAACATAGATATATACATACACAAATGTAACAAAGGCAACATTAAAAATATGGTTTTCTGCCTGGATGGTCTCCTGGAGTGAGCCGAAGGACAGAAAGGGGAAGCAGAGTGTTCCCTCCCATATTTGGGCGTACCAGGGGTTGTGACACTATTTCCCTGGCTCAACTGATAAGGAGGCGAGCCTGTGGCTTAGTGGCTAAGACTCCTGCCTAAGATATAATACAGCCCAGGTTCAAATCCCAGTAAGGGTATGGCTAGCTGATGAGAGCTAATTAGCTCGAAATAGATCTATACTAGTCTCCCTTTATTTATTGATCAGCACAAATACAACACACACATATGTGTGTGTATATATATGATAGGTAGGTAGGTAAGTAGGTAGGTAGGTAGGTGTGTAGATCTATATCTATCTATCTATCTATCTATCTATCTATCTATCTATTTATCTACCCATCCGTGATGGAGACCCCCACCCCAAAGTTGTTCAGGAATTGGGTGAAGCAGAGAAGCAGCTTCCACGAAGAACCAGAAGCTACTGTGATCTTTCCCACAGGAAGCTGGCTTAGCCAAGTTGGTTTGGCCTCAGGCATATCTCCCCGATGTAAGCCAGTAAATTCCAGTTTTCCGGAAGAATTGCAAAGTGTGAAGTTGTAATAACCGGATGTGGAAAATTCCCACCGTTGGCACCCTTGTTCGGATGGTGTTTTCCAAGCCAGTGGCGCGCCGTTTAATTCAGAGCAGTTGTCTTGCAGACACGGTTGAAAAATTGCATCAGAGAACCAATGCATGTCTTTACATTTTTTATATAAAAAAAAGCAAGCCATCTTGTCACTCTGGATAACGGGCTTAAAATACATATGGAGTCAAGATGAGAGATTTGAATTTCTCAAGCATCCTGTATTGCAGCTCAAGAAAAGGAATTTCCCTTCGGCCCTGGGTCTTTAAGTCGATGATGTAATTTATTTGTGTGTGTGTGTCTGTGTGTTTCCCCCGCCTCCTTTCTTCCCTGGTTTGGGGACTCCGTGAGGAGGTTGTGAAAATCAATGCAACTTCTCGACAATGTTGTCAAAGGCTTTTTCTTTGGATGACGTCGCTGTTAAGCCAAGGAATTTTAATCTCACGTGCTCTGTTTTGTTTTGTTTTTTAAGGGGGAAAAAAAGGGAAATAATAATCCAAGTGTTTACAATAATATGCATTGCATAAATGTTAATGTTAAACATTCTGATTGTACGAAAAACCACCCTACTTGGAAGAGGTTATATCCTCCGACGTTCCCTTAACCATTCCTAGGTCCTTGGTTAGGACTCGAGCTGTTGAGCTACCAACCAGCCCCAAAATCTGTGAATCTCACCAAAGATTAACTACATAATAATAATAATAATAATAATAATAATAATAATAATAATAATAATAATAATAATAATAATGCCCAATTAGTAATTAATGCCAAATCCGGCGAAACAACTGGCCGCTGTGATACAATTCTGTTGATGCAACAACAACAACAACAACAACAACAACAATAATAATAATAATAATAATAATTTTGAGCACAACATGCCAGATTTCACGGTTGTAGAGGACCGAAGTGTACAGTTTATTGATATCGCTGTTCCTGGACATGTCAGAATCGAAGAGAAAGAACTAGAAAAAATCATGAAATACCATGACCTGGCCATCGAAACTACACGGCTATGGATGAAGGATGTAAGAGTGATACCCATTGTCATCGGGGCACTTGGTACCATGTCCAAGAAATTTACATCAAGAAATTGCAGCTTCCTGCAATGACACCAGTGGAACTGCAAAAAAACCTGCGCTATTCGGAATATCATATATTTAAAGAAGGTCCTTGGTTGATCCCTAGGACGCTGGCAGAAAACCCGTATCAACCATTAGTCCCAGTCACTGGTATTTGTGATGCATTTTTGAATGTTCAGTTGACTGAGTTTCATATTTAATGAATAAAGTATATAATAATAATGATAATAATAATAATAATAATAATAATCTAATACTAACAATACTAACAATACTAACACTAACAAAACTAATACTAATACTAATACTACTACTACTACTAATAATAATAATCTGTCTGTATCTCGTGGGACTTTCAAATACAGACGGATCGTCTTTTGAAATACAACACGCCAGATATCACAAAAATCCAGAGATTCAAAAATCCATTGAGAAGAGTCTGAATATTATGAAAGATGGGATAATTGGTGCAAATGGTTGCAAAACAGGAATACAATCAATTCAGCCGAAAAACAATAGAGAAATGTACAGCATTGTAGATAAATGTATATAAATACAGAAGTGAAATAAGATCCATATGTGCAGGTACGAGGACATAACAATGTTGATGTGAGGATTGTAAGATGTTATGGAAGGAAAACAATAAAAAAAATCTGCTGCAAAAAAAATATATGCAAAGATCCACCGACAATCCAAACTTTGCAACCACAAAGTCAAAACTCTTTCACATTTAATATGCAGCAAAAATCACACAAACTGATTACAAAGCTAGACACGACCGAGTTCCTAAATTAATCCGCTGGTCATTATGATATATATATATATATATTGCCGAAAATGAGAAGGTGAAGGTGAAGATCTTGGGGGATTTTCGAATACAGACGGATCGTCATTTGGAACACAACACGCTTGTCCCGGACCTACGACCAGAATTTCCGTTGTTAAGCAAGGAACAAGAAGAATATTGTGCCTGGTTTTAAGAAGAGCAAATAGAAAACATTGGAGGCTTAGAGCTGAGGCTTTGGGGAGGAAACAAGCAGGAAGGTTAGCGAAAGTGATCATAAGAGTTGTGACGGGGTCTTAGAGGTCATCTAGTCCAGCCCCTGGAGTAGGAATTGTTAGAACGTTCTGGACCAAGGGCTTAGTCTTATTTTTTTTTGGGGGGGGGGGGAATCTCCAGCGATGAAGGACCCAGACATTTCGGGAGGGTAACAGCTGCGTTGTTTCACCCTTCTCGCAGTCAGGAAATTCCTGGTTAGTTCAACAAAAAGTCAACAACTTCTGGATCTTCGCCCCACAACTATTTAGCTCTTTTGCAGCTCCTCCTTCTGAGTCCTTGGTGCGCTTGTGTTTCAAACGGAGGCCCTCTGCTACTCTCCCATGAGGGTGTGTGTTTACTCAGCAACGCAAACTGGATTTCAGAAAAGGGGCCGCAAGTAGAGAAGAGATGGAGCTCGGGGTCTGAGCTGTTGGGCTCCGGCAGGGGATTTCGTGGTTTGACGTTTCGTGACCAGGCTAGGTTGCGTCATCAGGGAGAGTGCAAGGGGTGGGATGCTTAGAGAGAATGGCTTGCTCTGCCGATATTGGTTCGGAGGTGGGGACTTCCTTGATAGAGAAGTGGAAAAAAATGGCAGATAAGAATTAGGGAGGGAGGGAGGAAGAAGGGAGAAAGGGAAGGAAGGAGGGAGGGAGGGTGAGAGGAAGAAAGGAAGGATGAAGCTTCAGGGAGGGACGGAAGGAGAGGAGGAGAGAGGAAGGGAGGGAGAGAGGGAGAAAAAAGGAAGGAAAGGAACAAAGAAGGAGGGAGGGAGAAAGGAAGGAAAGAAGGGAGGTAAGAAGGGAAAGAGGGAGGGAGGAAAGGAGGTAAGAAGGGAAAGAAGGAGGGAGGGAGAGAGGGAGAAAGGAGGGAGGGCAGGGAGGAAGGAAGGAAGGAAAGAAGGGAGGTAAGAGGTCTCTCCTTTTCTTCCTCCTCCTCCTCTTCCTTTTCTTCTTCCTCTTCTTCCTCCTCCTCCCACTTCCTCCTCCTCCTCTTCTTCCTTTTCTTCTTCTTCCTGGTCTTCCTCCTTCTCTTCCTTTTCTTCTTCCTCCTCTTCTTCTCCCCCCCTCCTCCTCCTTCCTTCTCTTCTTCCTCCTCTTTCTCCTCCTCCTCCCTCCTCCTTCTCTCTCTTCCCAGGGCTGTACTCGGAGAGCTTTTACAACCGTTTTTTCCGAGAAATTCCCATGTCAACTTTTTGGCCAGGCCTCCAGAGACGTCACAAACGTGCCGAGCTCTGACCTACAAGTCCCGAAATCTGCGTGGATACTGGCAAAGCAGCAGAGGGACAGGCAGGAGGGAGAGAGAGAAAGAGAGAGAGAGGGAGGGAGAGAGAGAGAGAAGGAGAAAGGCAGAAAAAGACGGAGAGAAGGGCCATCCATCAAAGCGATAAAGAAAACATCGGGGAACGGCCAACTGCGTGACGAGAACCAGCTGCAAAAGAGGGTTTGATACAGAGCAGATGTGTGAAACTATTCATGCAAATAGATAAGAGGACAGAAGTTTAAAAAAAAAACACCTTAGTGAAAATTAAAACTGAACATTCTCAGTTTAAACAATGGGGATGGGGGGGGGAAGATACTCAGCAGCTCTAGGGGGGGAAATCTATAGGAAGGTTCTGGTAAAGAACATGGAGAGGCGGTCCTTGAGTTACAGCCGTTCATTTAGTGACTGTTCGAAGTTATAACGGCACTGGGAAAAGCGACCTGCGGCTGTTTTTCACACGGTTGCAAGCATCCCCTGTGATTAAGCGATCAAAATTCAGGGGCTTGGCAACTGACTTGTGTTTTTATGACGGTCGCAATGTCTCAGGTCATGAGAGAAAGAAGAAGGAAGGAAGGAAGGAAAGAAAGAAAGAGGGAGGGGGAGGGAGGGCAGGAGAGAAGGAAGAAAAAGCAAGAAAGAAAAAGCAAGGAAGGAAAGAAGGCAAAAGAAAGCAAGAAAGAAAGGAGGAAGGAAGGAAGGCAAGAAAGAAAGAAAAAGAAAAAAGGAGGGAGGGAGGAAAAGAAAGAAAGAAAAAGGAAGGAAGGAAGGAAGGAAGGAAAGAAAGAGGGAGGGAGGGAGGATAAAGAAAGGAAGGAAGGAGAAAGAAAGAAAATGGGAGGAAGGAAGAAAGAGAAAGGAAGGAAGAAAGAAAGAGAGAAAGGAAGGAAGGAGAACGAAAGGAAGGAAGGAAGGAAGGAAGGAAGGAAGAAAAGAGGAAGGCAGAAAGAAAGGAGAGAGGGAGGAAGGAAAGAAAGAAAATGGGAGGGACGAAGGAAGAAAGAGAAAGAAAGATTCACTTAAAAACCATCTCACTAACTTAACAGCTGCTGTCTCTCTCTTAACAACTCTGGCAAGTACGGTCGTAAAACGGGGCAAAGCTCCCTTAACCACTCTCTCTCCTCCTCTCCAATAGCCCACCCTCAGGTGAGAAGCCCACCTCCCCACCCCCAATATGGCCAGTTCATCCCCCCCCCCTTCCTCTCCCTCAACTCAAAGCTTTGGTCTCATTCGGGGCCTCTTCTGTCATTGTAGGTTGGGCCAACCAAAAGTGTGTGTGTATTTGTGTTTGTGTGTGTGCACAGGAGGCAAGGACAGAATTAATTAAACTTTTATTTCCATTTAATTATCCTGGCTCCATGCTTCTTCCACCCTCTCTCCTTCTTTCCTGTCACATTAAAAACAAAAGAAAAAATGACTCCAGCAGCCGCTTTGGGACGATGGATAATTTTAATTTCTCAAGGCAAACCACTCTGGGTCTTAAACCCCATTCAAACCACCATCGCATCTGAAAGACCAACTCTTTAAGGGAGGGAGGGAGGGAGGGAGGGAGGAAGGAAAGAACTGGAAGGGACCTTGGAGGTCTTCTAGTCCAACCCCCTGCCTAGGCAGGAAACCCTATACCGTTTCAGACAAATAGCTATCCAACATCTTCTTAAAGACTTCCAGTGTTGGGGCATTCACAACTTCTGGAGGCAAGTTGTTCCACTGATTAATTGTTCTAACTGTCAGGAAATTTCTCCTCACTTCTAAGTTGCTTCTCTCCTTGATTAGTTTCCACCCATTGCTTCTTGTCCTCCCTTCAGGTGCTTTGGAGAATAGTTTGACTCCTTCTTCTTTGTGGCAAGCCCTGAGATATTGGAAGACTGCTATCATGTCTCCCCTGGTCCTTCTTTTCATTAAACTAGACATCTCCAGTTCCTGCAACCGTTCTTCGTAGGTTTTAGCCTTCCCCAATCACTGCTTTTGGGCTCCCCAATTATTCACGCCAAGCCAAACAAAGACTGCAGGCCACAGATGACCTCCTCAGCATCCCATGTGGCCCTCTCGGCCCCTGGATCAAGAAGCTCTTTCAGCTTTGAGAATGCGTTGGCGTCTTCGGAGGGGATGGAAAACCAGACCTGACTAGATCATTTCCTGGGCCTCGGCTTTTGCAAAGAAGGAATTTTGAGACTTTGGTGAAACGGGAAGGGAGGGAGGGCGGAAGGGGAAGGAAAAAGAAAGGAAAGGAAAGAGGGGGGAGGAAAAGGAAAGGAAAGAAGGAAGGAAGGAGAACAAAAAGAGTGAGAGAGAAAGAGATAAGAAAGGAAGAAAAAAAGGAAGAAAGGGAAAGGAGAAATGGAGGGAGGGAAAAAGGAAGGAAAGAGAAGAAAGGAAGAGAAAGAGAAGAAAGGAAGAGAAAGAGAGAAAGAGAAAGGAAAGAGGAAGAAAGAGGAAGGAAAGAAGGAGTGATTGGAGGGAGGGAGGGAGGAAGAAGGGAGAGAGAAGAAAGAAAAAGAAAAAAGAAAAAGAAAGGGAAAGAGAGAAAGAGAAAGGAAAGAAAGAAAGAGAAGGGAAGGAAGGAGTGAGGGAGTGACTGGGAGAGGAAGGAAGGAAGAAGGAAGGGAGAAGAAAGAGAAAGAAAAAAGAAAGAAAGAAAAAGGAAGGAAGGAATGAGGGAGCGATGGGGAGAGGAAGGAAGAAGGGAGGGAGAAGAAAGAGAAAGAGAAAGGAAAGAAAGAAAGAACAGGAAGGAAGGAGTGAGGGAGTGACGGGAAGATGAAGGAAGGAAGAAGGGAGGGAGAAGAAAGAAAGAGAAAAAGAGAAAGAACGAAAAAAGAAAGGAAGGAGTGAGGGAGTGATGGGGGGAGGAAGGAAGGAAGAGAAAGAAAAAAGAAAAAAAGGAAAAGAAAGAAAGAGAAATTGGGAAAAAGAAAAAGAAACGCCACCCCTTCTGCCATTTCCACGTGAGTGGAAACGCACCTATTATGCTTCCCGAGGGGGAAGGAGCAGGAGGGGGAAGAAGGGAAAAATTGGCAGCTGTTTGCCGGCCCCCATTTAGCAAAGTCATCCTTTTTGGCCTAATTAATTCATGCCGCTGTTTGGCCAAGAGATGGACCTTTGCCACGTCTGCGAAACTTCACCCAGGAGGAGAGGAGAGGAGAGGAGAGGAGAGGAGGGAGGGAGGGAGGGAGCTCTGGAAATTCCAGGGTTTATAATTCCAGGGTTTTTGGGTTCCATTCGTTGCCCCCCAAAATATAGGAGGTTACGATGATGGTGAACCTAGGAATCACGTCCCAGAGGTGGAACGCAGAGACCTCTTGGTGGGCACGGGCAACGTCGCCAACTGGTCTTTGTGGGCGCCGGAGTTCCAGAAAAATGGCCTGAAAACAGCTAAAAAACCACTCAAGACTGTTTTCTGGGGCATTTTCTGGCTGGTTTTGGTTTTTTCCTCCTCCTCCTTTCTTCTTCTTCTCCTCTTCCTCCTCTTTCTCCTCCTCCTCCTCTTTCTTCTTCTCCTTCTCCTCCTCCTCCTTCTATGTCTAATTCTTATTCTTCTTTATTCTTATTCTTCTTTATTCTTATTCTTCTATATTCTTATTCTTTATCCTTATTCTTATTCATTCTTATTCGTTTTCTTATCCTTATTTATCCTTATTCTTATTCATTCTTATTCGTTTTCTTATCCTTATTTATCCTTATTCTTATTCATTTTCTTATCCTTATTTATCCTTATTCTTATTCATTCTTATTCGTTTTCTTATCCTTATTTATCCTTATTCTTATTCCTTTTCTTATCCTTCTTTATTCTTATTCTTATTCATTCTTATTCGTTTTCTTATCCTTCTTTATTCTTATTCTTATTCATTCTTATTCGTTTTCTTATCCTTATTTATCCTTATTCTTATTCATTCTTATTCGTTTTCTTATCCTTATTTATCTTTATTCTTATTCATTCTTATTCTTATTCATTCTTATTCTTATTCTTATTTATTCTTATTCTCCTCCTCCTCCTCCTCCTCCTCCTCCTCCTCCTCCTCATTATTATTATTATTATTATGTGGTTAATCTTTGGTGAGATTCACAGCCTTTGGGGCTGGTTGGTAGCTCAACAGCTCGAGTCCTAACCAAGGACTACCTAGGAACTGTTACGTCGGAGGATATAAGCTGTTCCAAGTAGGGTGGTTTTTATTTATTATTATTATTATTATTATTATTATTATTATTATTATTATTATTATTATTATTATTATTATTATTATTATTATTATTCCTCCTGACCATCAGCAAACTGAGCCTCTTCCCCCCTCTCCCCTCGAGTCCCACCGAAAGGGAGAAACGTGGCTTGAAATCGTGGCGTCCAAAGGGAACATCTGCCCAACCACGAATGGACCATTTTGAACGAGGTTGGGTCCCGCGGAATTTGGCCAGGCTTACTCATTGCACCTGAGCAGCTGTTGTCCGAAGCTTCATCTCATCCCACATTGAGTGGGAAGCGGGGCTAAAATGTACAACCATCCTTGTTCGGGTGGATGAGAGGTGGCCACGTTCTCGCTTGCCAACAATGGAGTGAAAGAACCTTTGTTTGCTCCATAACTGGTCGCCGGCTGGCACCAGCGATGGTTGGCTTGTGGGATGGCGTCATCATCTCCTCTTTTGTTTTCCAAGAGCTCCTTTTTTTTCCACGGGTGTGATCTATCTTGCCTGCCGAGCGATATCTCCTCTACGTACGACCTTTGGTGAAGTTTCCCCTGGGGACCATGTTGTCTTCTGCGGGCGGGAAAGGAGGAAAACCCGAGAAAAGAAAGTTCTAGGAAAGTGCTATGGTGGACTCTCCTGCCTTAAGGCATCCCCTGAACTGGAGGTTTTTAAGAAGAGATCGGACAGCCGTTGGTCTGGAATGGTATAGGGTCCCCCTGCTTGAGCAGGGGGTTGGACTAGAAGACCTCCAAGGTCCCTTCCAGCTCTGTTATTCTGTTATTGAAATTCCTGATTAAGATGTGCTCTCTCTTCCCTTTCTTCTATCTAGTGTCTCCTGACAACCTGCAATGGAATGGAATGGAATATAAATGGAGCAGAATAGAATAGAATAGAATAGAATAGAATAGAATAGAATAGAACAGAGTAGAATAGAATAGAATAGTGGAATGACGAATTGAATAGAAATAGAAATAATGAGATAGAAAATAGAAAAAGAATAGAATGCAGAATAAAATTAGAGTACAGTAGAGTAGAGTAGAATACAACAGAGAATGTAGAATAGAATAAGGAATAGGAATAGAATAGAATAGTGGAATGAAGAATTGAATAGAAATAGAAATAATGGGATAGAGAATAGAAATAGAATAGAATACAGAATAAAATTAGAATACAGTAGAGTAGAATAGAATAGAACAAACAGAGAATATAGAATAGAATAGAATATAGAATATAGACTAAGATAGGATAGCAACACTAACAGTATGACGGAGTTGAAAGAGACCTTAGAGGTCTTCTAGTCCAACACCCTGCTCAGGCAGGAGACTCTAAAGCATTCCAGACAAAAAGTTACCAGTCTGTTCTGAAAAGCTTCCTATAATGATAGGTTAAAATATAGAATACAGAATGGAATGGAATGGAACAGAATAGGCTGGAAGGGACCTTGGAGGTCTTCTAGTCCAGCCCTCTGCTCAAGCAGGAGAACTTGCACTATTTCAGATAAGTAAAGTAGAATAGAATAAAGTTTATTCTTTTTATATGGTTAGACACCCAAGGAGTTTGTCTCTTCCCATCACCACTGCAAGGCCGAGCCCCTTCTCCCTCTCTCTCTCTCTCTCTCTCTCTCTCTCCTAGAAATATTCCCTCACCTTACGAGAAGTCAGTGAATCGTCCACCCACCCACCCCGCCCCAAATCTATGCTTTTCCTTCCCTGCCCCACCCTTGATAAGCCTCATCACCTTGGCTTGGCACGAGAGGAATGGGTTTGAGCTGTTGGACAGGAAGAGCTGGGAAATGTCCTGCTGTTATAAATCGGTGAGTTTCCTTTCCGGGCAAGATGTTTCACCAATTTGGCGAGTCACAAAAGATTGGGACCGGCTGGTTTCCTCTGGGAGGTGTCCTGCCAGGTCACCGTGGCAAAGTTGACCCTCTTCTCAACCCATCCTTTCAACTCCTGCTTCCGATGAATGGCCTTTCATTCTCGTTCTGCTGGGAATTAAAACAGCTGGGAAAATCGTCAAAACCACCGAGGGAACGGTTGTGAAACTGACTTGTACCGACGTCTGAAGCTTGCGGCCGTACGAAAAGACGGGAAAAGACGTTTCCAAAACAGTGACTGATGGGAAAGCAGGAGAAGGGATGAAAGAACTAGTATGGGCTAGTGGGTAAAGCAAAAAGGTGAGAAGCCAGGAGGCTGGGAGTTCTAGTCCCGCCTTAGGTAGGAAAGTTGGAGGGTGACTTTGGATCAATCACCAGAGAACTGGGAGTTCTAGTCCCGCCTCAGCCATGAAAGCCAACTGGGTGATTTTTGGCCAATCATCAGGAGACTGGGAATTTTAGTCCTGCTTTAGGCATGAAAGTCAATTGGGTGACTTTGGGCCTATCACCAGGAGACTGGGAATTCTAGTCCCATTTTAGGCATGAAAACCAACTGGGTGACTTTGGGCCAATCACCAGAAGATGGGGAGTTCTAGTCCTGCATAAGGCACGAAAGCTGTCTGGATGAGTTGGGTAGAGCATGCCAGGCGTGGACCACTCTGTTGCTGAAGTCGTATTTTCTGCAATCGAGTTTGGAGCGATTAACTTTGAGTCTGTAACAATCGTTTGCCTGTGTATTATTGTGGTTGAAGCTGAAGTAGTCGTTGACAGGTAGGATGTGGTAGCAGGCAATTTTGTGTACGACGCTTAGCTCAGAGCGTAGGCGGCGTAGTTCCAGATTGTCCAAGCCCAAAATTTGGAGCCTGGTGGCATACGGGATTCTGTTGTGAGCAGAGGAGTGGAGGACTCTTCTTGTGAAATACCTCCGGACTCGCTCGACTGTATTAAAATCCGATATACAGTCTGGAATCCAGGCAGACGAGCTGTATTCGAGGACTGGTCTAGCAAAGGTTTTGCATGCCCTAGTTTGCAGTACAATCTTACCGGAGAAGAAGCTTCGCAAAATTAGGTTAAGAACTCTTAATGCCTTTTTAGCAAGGCTGTTACAGTGGGCTCTGGGGCTTAGATCGTTTGAGACGAGGACTCCAAGGTCCTCGACAGAGCGACGCTCGTCTACGAGGTCATATACGCCCAATTTGGTGCTCTGGTTTTTGTTGCCGACGTGCAAGACAGAGCATTTGTTGCAGCTTTTCCCGTTTTAAGGCACAGTTTTCTCTGCAGACTTTCTTTCGTTGTCCCCCGCCCCCCCAAAACCTCTGAATCACCTTTTCGCAATCTGTGGGGAAAAAGCGGAAATGAGATTCGGTTCCGGAGCGGATAGCCAAGGCTTCCTTCCTTAGCTGTGTGAATAATCGGATCTCCACACCTCCCTCTCCTTCCTCTCTAAAACCCAGAGGGGGGGAAAAAAAACCCGATCGAAATGATTCTTCCAGATCCGTGTTTTGTTTTTTTCCCCAGACTCAACTTCTGGGCCAAATATAGGCCAATAAATAGATATCGCGGCGGTGAGTCCCAAAGGTTAGAGGGTTTTAGTTCAGCGACCGAACGGCGAGGAGGGAAGCGGTGAGCTGCGTCTCGCCCTTCCGTGATGCAGACAATCCTCAAGTTACGACCACAAGCTCAGAATGGATGTGAAAGCGAAGCGAAACATTGGCTTTGCCCTGTTTGGCGAATTTTGTGGCCAACGTTGTTAAACGGATTGTGGCGTTTGTTTGGTTAGTTGCCCGGTTGTTAAGCGAATCTGGCTTGTCAGAAGGTTGCAAAAGGGGATCCAGGACCCTGCCACCGTCATTAATATGAGTCGAAGCCCCTCATTCGAGCAGGAGACCCTACATCATTTCAGACAAATGCTTATCCAGTCTCTTCTTCAAAACTTCCAGTGTTGGGAGCATCCACAACTTCTGGTGGCAAGTTGTTCCACTGATGAATTGTTCTAACTCTTAATAAATGTCTCCTTGGTTCTAGGTTGCTTCTCTCCTGGATTAGTTTCCAACCGTTGCTTCTTGCCTTGCCTTGTGGAGTTAGGATCGCAGAGTAACAGAGTTGGAAGGGACCTTGGAGGTCTTCTAGTCCAACCCCTTTGTTCAGGAAGGAGACCCTACACCATGTCAGACAAATGGTTGTCCGGTCTCTTCTTAAAAACCTCCAGTGATGCAGCACTCATAACTTCTGGTGGCAAGCTGTTCCATTGGTTAATTGTTCTCACTTTCAATACATTTCTCCTTAGTTCTATGTTGCTTCTCTCCTTCATTATTTCCCATCCGTTGCTTCTTGTTCTACCCTCAGGTGCTTTGGAGAATAGGTAGACCCCCTCTTCTTTGGAACACTGCTATCAGGTCACCCCCTAACGCTGTGATGGCAAACTGAAAAACAGCCTGAAAACAGCCCGAAAAATGCCCCCCTCCAAGGGTGTTTTTTTTTGAGGGGGGGGGCATTATCAGGCTGTTTTACGGCCTGAAAATGGCCCCCAAAATGACCAAAATCAGCCCGAAAAATAGCCTAAAACCCCCAAAAATATCCCCTCTCCCAAAAGGATGTTTCTCGGACCTTTTTTGGGGCCGTTTTCAGGCTGGGGGGCATTTGGGGGGCATTTTTAGGCTGGGTTTTTTGGGCATTTTGGGGCATTTTCAGGCTGGGTTTTTTGGGGCATTTGGGGGGCATTTTCATGCTGGGTTTTTTGGCCATTTTTTGAGCATTTTGGGGCCATTTTCAGACTGGTTTTGGGGGGCATTTTTGGGGCATTTTCATGCTGGGGTTTTTGGCATTTTGGGGCCATTTTCAGTTTGGTTTTTTGGACCATTTTTGGCCATTTTGGGGGCATTTTCATGCTGGGCTTTTTGGGCATTTGGGGGCATTTTCATGCTGGGTTTTTTGGCCATTTTTTGGCCATTTGGGGGGCATTTTCAGGTTGGGTTTTTTGGCCATTTTGGGGCTGTTTTCACGCTGATTGTTTTGGCCATTTGGGGGGCATTTTCAGGCTGGCTTTCTTTGTCCTTTGGGGGCATTTCCAGGCTGGTTTTTTTGGCCATTTTCAGGTTGTAAAACAGCCTGAAAACGGCCTGAAAAACGGCCCCAAAACAGGTATGTGCGTGCCAGCCAGCTGGTCTTTGGGCTTCCGGCAGCCCAGCCCATCCACATACATGGGCATGGACATACATGTGCATTCTGGCTTGGGCACTGGGTGCTGAAAAGATTTGCAATCCCTGCCCGAGTGCTTTGGAAAATAGGTTGGCCCTTCCCTCTTCTTCTTTGCAAAAGCACCCTGGATATTGGCAGCCTCTTAGGATATTCCAGTTTGCTTCCCTGCATATCTGCAGAGCTATTAAAAAATGTCAGACCCACCTTCCTTGTCTCAATCCTTGGCTGGGCTTCAGATGGCACGTATACGGAAAGGAGGGGGAAAAGTTGGATTTGGGAGAGAAAAGGGTGAAAAACAGGCCCTTCCTAGCTCCACGGTATCGATTCGCCTGATGCAAAAAATAAAATAAAAATAAAATTGGATATAATTCAACTGGAGAGAAAAAGGAGAAGCAGGAAGGCTGCGAATTTCCAAGAAAGAAGCGTTGGGCAAAAAAAAAAAAATGTTGGGGTAATGAGATTGGCAGCCGGTGTGCCAAAGCATCAAGAGTTTGCTTCAGGATCCAGATTGCAACAAGATCCCACTTCTTGTCGTTCCTGTAGGTCCCAGCTGTGCAAGAAATAAATCTTTAAAAGTTGATGGGGGGGGGGGGTGAAGAGGAGGAGGAGGAGGAGGAGGACCTATGGGCCGGGAGAACAGATGTGGTGGGTGACACAGAGAATAAGCCAAAGGAAACACTTTGGAAACAATTAGCCAGGAGGTTAAAAGATCAGGAGGGGAAGAGAAATGAAGTAGCAGAGAAGAGGGGGGGGAGGAGGAGGTGAAGGAGAGGATGGAGAAGGAAGGAGGAGGAGGAGAAGGAGAACATGGAGGAAAAAGATGGAGATGGAGAGGAAGATGGAGAAGGACAAGATGGAAAAGAAAGAGGAAGAGAAGGAGAAGATGGAGAGGAAGGAGGAGAAGGAGGACATGTAGGAGAGGAGGGAGATGGAGAGGAAGAGAAGACGGAGAAGGAAAGAGAGGGAAAAGGAGGAGGAGGAGGAGAAGATGGAGAAGGACAAGATGGAAAAGAAGGAGAAGGAGGAGGAGAAGGAGAAGAAGAACAGGAGGAGAAGATGGATAAGGACAAGATGGACAAGGAGAAGATGGAGGAGAAGATGGGGATGGAGAGGAAGAGAAGAGGGAGAAGAAAGAGAGGGAAAAGGAAGAGGAGAACGAGAAGATGGAAAAGAAGGAGAAGGAGAAGAAGATGGAGGTGAAGATGGGAGAATGACAAGATGGAAAAGAAGGAGAAGGAGGAGAAGAAGGAGAAGACGAACATGAAGGAGAAGATGGACAAGGAGAAGATGGAAAAGAAGGAGAAGGAGAACAAAGAGAAGGAGGGGAAGGAGGTGGAAAAGGTGATGCAGGAGGAGGAGAAGAGAAGAGGAAGACAATGGAGGAAGAGGAAGAGAAAGTGATGGTAAAGGTGAGATGATGGAGGAGGAGAAGGAGAAAAATGAACACGCAGGAGGTGGATAAAGAAGATCAGAAGAAGGAGAAGAGGGGAGAACATGAGCAAAGAAGACAAGACGACACTGATGAGGACAATATAAAGATCCTTGACGTGATTTTTGTAACTCTCAGGGTTCTAACAGGGTCACCCACCCCCTAGTTATGTTCTCGAATCGCTTTGGAAGACCCTCTCGACACCGAGAGTCCAGTTGCCCCCCCCCCCAGCTGCAATGGAAAAAGGGAGTGAATCAGGGGTCAGCGGAGGACAAAGAGAAAGACACAAAGGCGCGAGGGGAGAGAAGCCAGGCGAAGGAGGTCGAAAGAACCGCATGGATCTATTGTGATGAACGTTGTAGACAATTGTTGTTGAGATATTTTAATGTGACTCATGGCTGAAACAGCAGCTCGAACCTCACGGCCACAAACCGAGGGTCTCGTGAATGCTGTTTCAGCCATTTAGTGGAGCTGGAATCTGCGTGGTTTGGAAAGGATCCACGGTCCCAAAGTGGATCTCTTCCCAACACAGAAGGATAGACTGGCCCATCGCTCCCTTCCCCACGTTACAGATCGACTTGCGACCACAATGGAGGATATCAGAATTTGGGGGGGGGGGGGTTATTAAGTGAGTGGCATCCAATTTCACAACCTTTTTGGCCACGGTTTGTTAAGCTAAGCACTGTGGTTGTTAAGTGAAGCACGAGGTCACCGTAAGGCGAATCTGGCTTCCTCCATTGTCTTTACATGCCAGTTGCCAATATCTGAATTTTGATCACCTAATGATAAGGAGGCTCAATTTTGCTGGGAAGATAAGGTATATCGGTGGCAGAAAGATGGAAAGGAAACATATGAAGCAAAGAAGAGGAAGGGGAAGGGAAGGAGAGAGAAGGAAAAATGAAAAAAGAGGGAGGGAGGGAATGAAGGAAAGGGTAGAGGTGTAGAAGGAGGTAGAGGAAGAAGAAGGAGAAGAAGGGAGGGTGAAGGAGGAAGAGGGGTAAGAGGAGGAAAGTAGAGAAGAAAGAAAAAGAAAGAAAAAGAGAAAAAGAAAGAAAGGTACAGAAAATAGAGGAAAGAGAGAGAGAAAGAAAGAAAGAAAGAAAGGAGGGAACAGGGAGAGAAAGAAAGAAAAACAAAGGATGGAACAAAGAAAGAGAGAGAAAGAAAGAAAGAAAGAGAGAGAGAGAAAGGAAGGAACAAAACATAAAGGAAGAAAGAGAGAAAGAGAGGGAGGTAAAGAGAGAAAGAAAGGAGGGAACAAAGAGAGAAAAAGGAAGAAAGAGAAAGAAGAAAGAGAAAAAGAAAGGAAGGAACAAAAATAAACGAAGAAAGAGAAAAAGATAGAAAGGAACAAAAAAGAAAGGAAGAGAGAGAAAGGAGGAAACAAAGGAGGAAAAGGAAGAGAGAGAAAGAAGGAAGAGGGAGAGAGGAAAAGAGAGGAAGGAATGATTAGAGGGAAGGGAGGAAGGGAAGGGAGGAATGGATAGAAATGAAGGAGGAAAAGGGGTAAGAGGAAGAAAAAAAGGAGAGAGGAAAGAAAGAAAAAGAGAAAGAGTGAAAGAAAGGGACAAAAAATAGAGGAAGAGAGAGAAAGAAAGGAGTGAACAGAGAGAAGAGGAAAGAGAAAGAGAAAAAGGAAGGAAGGAACAGAGAGAGAAAGAATAAAGAATGAAAGAGAGAGAAAAAGAGAAAAAGAAAGGAACACAAAATAAAGGGAAAGAGAGAAAGAGAAAAAGAGAGAGAAAGAAATGAGAGAACAAAGAGAAAGGAAGAGAGAAAAAGAAGAAGGAAGGAAGGAAGGAAGGAAGGAAAGAAAAAGAAAGAAAGAAAGAAAGAAAGAAAGAAAGAAAGAAAGAAAGAAAGAAAGAAAGAAAGACAGCTGCCAAAGCTCCAGACAGACTTTTCCCTGGAGCACAGCCTGCTTTTCCTCCTCCTCCTTCCAGGGGTCTTAACCTCTGGACACAGCTGCCTTGGGATCCAGAGTTAGCTTGGCCTCCATCCCAGTTTTCTTGGGAGAGCCCCGAGGGAGATTGTGAGAAAATGGGACACTCCGTTCCCAGCAGATCCATCTTCCCCGGTCTCTGGGGAAGGTAGCAAAGAGCTGTCGGATGAACGAGACGCACCCCTCCCATGGTCATCTTCTGACCAGAACCGTCTGGGACGGGTCAGAATCCCCAATGACGAGCTGATGTTCCATCAGGCATGTCACCCACGTCACCGGGAGGCCACGTCACCCCGAACCACGAAAGCACAGTGCCGAAAATAAAAATAAATTCTGGAAAGGGATTCTCACATATGTTCCCTAGGCAGTGGGGGGGAAAAATACAGGAATCCCGATGAAAATCCAAGCAACGAGAACGTCCAGGACTAGATGTTCTCCTGGTTTTGCAACGATGGTTGTATCTCCAAGAGAGATGTCTTGATTCCAAATGATTTGACGTGTTTTGGAGTCTCCGAGCTCACATCTCTTTGTTTTAGGAGGAAAAAATTAGAAAGGGAGAATGAGGTGGCTTCAATCCCCACCCCACCGAGAGCATATGGACCACTCCCAAACGGTGCCGTTGAAAAAAATCAAGAATTCTTATCTTTGAAACAGAGAACTTCCTCCTAGGATGAGAAACCCTAAGGCCACGCCTCAGAACATGTTCGTGGTGGCTTTACAAACATCTGTTGACCTTGGTGGTGAAGAGGACACACTGCCAATCAACCATGGAGAAAAGATCTAAAAATGACAGAAAATTAGAAGGTTGCCACACACCCAATCATGGTTGGTAAAATGGGGAGCGAGGAGGCCATGAAACTCTTACATTCTCTACGCAGAAGATAGCTTCAAAAAGTTCACGAGATGGTTGCAATGACCACAAAACAGTAGGGCTTCCAGATTCGGCTTGCAAAAAGCAAGGTCACCGCTAGATGGCAGGCAAGAGGTAGCCTCGTCCACATTTCCCTACGCTGCCCCTAGTGATCAGGTGCATTATTATTTTTATTTATTTTTATACCGCCTTTACTATGGTTTGTAGATAACTCAAGGCGGTGAACACGCCCAATTCTCCTTCCTCCTCCTATTTTCCCCCATAACGACGACTCTGCGAGGTGAGTTAGGCTAAGAGAGAGGGACTGGCCCAAAGTCACCCAGCCAGCTTTCGTGCCTAAAATGGGATTAGAACTCGCAGCTTCCTGGTGGTTGCCCCAAAGTCACCTAACTGCCTAAGCCAAAGCTAGAACTCCCAGTCTCCTGGTGATTGGCCCAAAGTCACCCAGCCGGCTTTCGCACATAAACCAACATAATTCATAAGATTCAAGGAGATTTTTTTTGCTTTGACAAGATGCAATTTCCAATGATTGATCAATCCAAAACTTCTTATTTAATTTATTGTCATCTCATGGTCAAGACTTAGAAAAAGGAAGGGGGAGAGCTGCGTCCAGGGTCCAAGTGATTTACGTTCTTTCTGCCCCCACCTCCCGCGAAAACCTCCAACGATTTCGAAAGCTTTTCTAGGCGAACCCTTGTGGACTGGCAACTTAAGAAAGTTTGCATTCTCCCACCGGAGCAGATCCACTCCCGAGAAATTGCTTCACTTTTGACAAGAAGGAACGGCTTAAAACGTTGATGGAGAGAGGCAGGGAAGCTGACTCCACTTCCAAGATTTCTCATCCTTAGAGACGAGATCTGTCCAGCCAGAATTTTTTTTTTGGGGGGGGGGGAAGTGGGGAGGGGGAAAGGAAAATCCCCATTTGCACACTCACACACCCATCCACAGCCTCCCCCCCTCCCTGTGTGTGTGTGTGTCACATTTCTGCCAACTCATCTGCAATTCCCATCCTTCGTTAATCTCTCAGCCCATCCGTTTCTCAAGACCATCTTTGCTTTTGTTATGCAAAAAAAAAAAAAAAGAGGAAAAGAAAATTTTAAAAGGGGGGGAAACCCCTTTTTCCTCTTATTCATAGGTTACGTCTTTCAGCATCATCCTTTTTTGGGGGACCAAGCTCTGCAAGCCAATGGAAAGATAGAGGAGGCGTGGCGAATTGCAGGGTAATTCAATATATATATATATATATTTACATGGATATGTATACAACCTCCACACCGCTTAAAACTCAGAAAGTGCCGAGGATTACAAGAGAAGAGAAAACTAACTAACTGGGATCGAGTTTATTCCTCTTTTCTTTTTTTTTCTAACCGATTTTTTGATTCTACATTTCCAAAGAGAAGAAAAGCCAAGGGTAACAATATATATGTATATTTTCTCTCTTGGTACTTTCTAAGATCTGGAAGGAAGAAGAGAAGCGGCCCGGAGCAAGTAAAACTTCTCGTTTGCATCCCGCAGAAAACCCAAGTCAGCTGCAGGAACAGAGGGGAAACTTTGGCAGCTAGGAAAAAGAAAAGGAGGAAGAATATCTGTCAAAGCCCATTTTGCAATTATTTCTCTCTCTCGGCAACTTCAAAAGGAAAAAAAGCAAAGCGGAATCGCTTCTCATTTGATCTGAATTTTTTTTCCCCACTCCCATTTTGTTAAGTTTTTATCAACTTCGAAGTTGCAACAAAGGGGAGAAGGAATACGCTGTCCTTGGTCATTTTTATTTTGCATTTATCCCTGGGGCAACTTTACATGATCGACGGCCTTCTTGCTGGGTGACTCTGGGTGGAAGGGATTTGTTTTTAAATTTATCCCTGGTTTTTCCCCCGACAAGGGAGAAAAGTTTTGGGGGTATCCCTCTTTTTCTTCTTTAATTGATTGTCCCCCCCCACAAAAATTATCCATGTTTCTTCTGCTGATCATCATGTGTTTGAACCTGGCTTGCTCGGCAGCCCAAAGAGGTCCTTCCAGCAAATACGATGAAGAAATCGTTTATCCTGAAAAACTGAATGTCACGGTTTTGGGGGGTCAGGAAAACCCATCTGGCATGCTTGAGAATGAAAATTCCCTCGATTATAACATGAATTCAGATCAACATCTGTCGTTTCGACTGCAGATGTTTGGAGAAAAACTGACCCTCAATTTAGAGAAAGACCCTAGCTTTTTCTCCAAGGACCTGACCGTCCAATATTTGGGCAGATTGAAGCCGATAGTGGACACGCTAACCGAACGGGGCAACTACTTCACCGGGACAATCAATTCGGATCCGGAATCGATCGTGGCAATCAACTTTGATGGGGTCTCTTTGATCGGGGTGCTGCAATATCGGGGCACCGAATATCACATCCAGCCTCTGAGTGGGGGAACCCCGAACATGGCAAGAGGAGCCGAGGCCCACGTGGTGAGGAAGAAGATGTCGGAGAAAGAGGATGGGCCAATGTGTGGGGTCGGCGCGCAGGCGCCGGAAGGCGCACCCAGCGAAGAAGGAAAGCTGTGGGAGAAGATGGGCGCATCTCCCAGGAGAGCCAAGGTAGGTTGATAAGTCCACCAGCTTCATTAAGGGGTGGTTGGTGAAGATGTTCAAGGTTTCTCAGGTGGGTTGAGGTCTCGGTTGCATCTTCTGAGGGAACATTCATTCTTAGACAGCTTTCTCTGGTCTAGAATCCCACATTTGGAGAGTAAAACATTTCTTGGTGTCTCCTCCATCCCACGGACCCAGTTTACCGTGTGTTCCTTCAACAGAGCACCAGAGTCATCGTCAGACCTGGTGGCCCATGTCTGGTGCCAAGATTATCCCTCAGATCCAGCAGGGGCAGTGTCCTCCTGCCCCAGAAGGCTGTCAATTATGGCTCAAGTAGGAGATAAACATCTAGGATAGCCAGAGTTAACAAGGACTAAACCGCAATATGGCTGAAAAGAAGACTGGTGCTAACTTCTTATCACCCAACTAGGTAACATCGAGAGAAGAGGGTTGGTGGCACTGATAGCGTTACCTGGTTGGGTCACGAGATGTCTGAAGAAAGCCACCAGGCTCAGAGAGCACCGAGGACAGCCCAGTAAAGAGACATAGCATAACTCTCATTTCTGGAAAGCAGCAAAGAGAGAAGTCTAGTTCTCAACATTGACTTGAGTTTCCAGAACAGACATGGGACAGACCAGACGAGGACATCCCAAATTAAGATTTGCAGTCATGGATGACTGAAAATCTGGAACTAGGTTTATTAGCAAGGTGGAGATCTGAAGCTGAAAACGGGGTCCTCCGATTTATTGTAGTCATTATTAATATAAAAGAGTCTGATCTAAGGATTCAGGCACCAGGAGACAGTGAATTCTAGTTCTACCTTAGATAGGAAAGCCAGCTGGGTGATTCTCGGCCAATCACCAGGAGACGGTGAGTTCTAGTTCTGCTTCAAGCAGGAAACTGTCTGGGTGACTTTGGGCTGATCACCAGGAGACGGTGAGTTCTAGTCCCGCCTCAGGCACGGAAGCCAGCTGGATAACTCTGGCCCAATCCCTAGGAGACGGGGAGTTCTAGTCTTGTAATAGTCATGAAAGCCAGCTGGGTGGCTTTGACCCAGTCGTCCCTCCCTCTCAGCTCAGCCCACCTCACAGGGTTGTTGTCTGCGCCGGGGAAAACAAGAGGAGGATTAGATCCCTTCACCTCCCCGAATTGTTTACCAATTCATAGTAAAGGCACCACATAAACAAACAAACCGGTCGAAAGAAAATAAACAAAAAAAAATTAAGATGCCCAAAGCGGGACGACGTTTTCCAGGCGGGGCGAGACCCCCGCCACCGTCTAATCCAGCCCCACAGCCTGGACCCCACTTGCCATAAGCTTTCGCTCCATTTTGGAGGGGGTGGCTTCGGCTTCTCCCTCCGAACCCCCAAACTCACTCCCCCCATCCCAAAGCGTTGGACAGGGGAAAAAGCAGATGCTATACCTGTCTTGCAGCTTGTCAGGGGAAAAACCTCTCCTATTTGTTTGCCCGGAAGGAAGAACAGCTGGCCACTGGTTTTAACAGTTGTGTGAATATCGTCCCAGGCTGTGCCTGGCCCCGGCTACGCCCCGGCTGTTACAGCAGATTTTTCCGAGGAAGGAATTTCTGAGCCAGAGACTTGGGGGGGGGGGGGGGGAATGGGATGGGAAGGAGGGGGGGGAATTAGGTTTTTCACGACAACCGACTGATTTCAACATCTGCTTTTTTCCTCAACTCGCTCCCGTGTGGAAATGTGGGGGGTTTAAATGCACCATAAGGGATGGCTGCAAAAAGTTTGGGGTGTCAAAATCTGAGGCATGTGGACTCTGGGCTGTTTGGCGGACTCGTACCCCCAGGAATTGGGTGACGTTCACGCACCCAGAGTCAGCTCCCCCTGGAAATGCAGCTGTGCTCACAGTGCTAGAGGGCTCTTAACCCCACAGCAAGCCTTTCGCTGCAGCATCTCCCAAGCCTGTTCTCCTTCCGTACCGAAGTTTTGAGGGATTCAGGGCTTAGTGCCAGATGTGGAGACTTCCCCGCGCCCTTTTCTTGGCTCGGGAGGAGGAGGGGGGAGAGTCGTAGCGCAGCAGCCAAATTTGGCTGCCTGGAATGCAACGGAGAGAGAGAGAGAGTTAACTCTCGCAGGGCCGCGTGGAGGTTCAGGGAGCCAGAGAAAAGCTAAACGGGGGGGGGGGAAGGTTCGCTGGGGCTGGGAGACGAATCGAGTCAGCTTGTGGGGATTCGGTTGCGGTTTTGAAACCGGCACGCCCTCCGCAAAATGCCCCCCTGATTGAAATAGCCCTGGAAAAGGTCTGAGCTTAAAAAATATCCTTCCTTCCAGCACTGATGGTGTTACCTAGTTGGGTGATAAGACGTCTGCAGGGAAATAATCACGCCCAAGAGGGCACCAAGGACCCCGCAGTGCTCCTCCTTGTGAGGTGGGCGGGGATGAGAGAAAGAGGGATTGGCTGAAGGTCACCCAGCTGGCTTTCGTGGAGAAAGCGGAGCTAGAAGTCCCACTCTCCTAGGGATTGGCCCAAAGTCACCCAGCTGGCTAACGCATAACTAGAACTCCCAGTCTCCTGGTGATGGGCCCGAAGGTCACCCAGCTGGCTTTCGTGGCTAAAGCATAACTAGAACTCCCAGTCTCCTGGTGATTGGCCCAAAGTCACCCAGCTGGCTAACGCAGAACTAGAACTCCAAGTCTCCTGGTGATTGGCCCGAAGGTCACCCAGCTGGCTTTCGTGGCTGAGAGGGAACGAGAACTCACCATCTCCTGATTTCTAGCCTGGTGCCTTAACCACTAGGCCAGACTGCCTATACTCAACCTTCCTTCCTCCCCGCAGCGCTTTGCTTCCGTCCCATCCTACGTGGAGACCCTGGTGGTGGCCGACGAAGAAATGATGCGGTTTCATGGCGCAGGACTCAAGCCGTACCTACTCACCATTATGGCGGCGGCCGCCAAGTTCTTCCGCCATCCCAGCGTCAGGAACCCTGTCAATTTGGTGGTGACCAGGCTGGTGGTCATCGGAGAAGCCGAGGACGGGCTGAGGGTCACCTCGAACGCGGCCGAGACCCTCCGCAATTTTTGCGCCTGGCAGAAAGGGCTCAACAAAGCCAGCGACAAAGACCCTGAGCATTTCGACACGGCCATTCTCTTCACCAGACAGGTGAGTAGCTACACCTGTCCCATCTCCCAGGCACCTGAGTTGGGTAAAAGAGACCTGAATCTTTTGAGGGGCAGTAAAAACCTGGGGGAGGGTCTTTAAGGGCATCTCATGTGCACTTTCACAAAACGAAGAACGCAGGAATGGCCAGGCGCCAAAGATGGATTTCCTAAAAGGAAATTGGAAGAAAAGCTACCTGAAGTTCCTTCTAGGATGGTGTTTCTCCACCTTGGGGAATTTTCAGACAGGTGGACTTCAACTCCCAGCATGCCTCTGGGGAATTCTGGGAATCGAAGTCCACCCATTCTCAAAGCATTTTTCTGGGGAATTCTGGGAGTCCAAGTCTTGACGTCCGCCCATTTTCAAGTTTCCGAGGCTGAGAAACACCACTCTAGGATATTCTTCATCAACTTAGATTGCTTTAATAAAAACAGGCACTTCCAGCTTTTGATTGCACCTCTTCGCTGTTTCAATTCCCTAGAATTCCTGCAATTACAGATATAAGTTATGCTGTTGAGCTTTGAAAGCTTTGAAAGAAATGTCCGCTTCTAGCTCGATTTGCATTTTTCCTGAAAAATAGGTTTCTTTCGTACCCGATGGCACATGAGGAACTTACTTAAGCCTCATCATTGGAGCGAGGGGAAAACAGTAATTCACAATCCACGTTTCTCTCTTTGCTGGCAGGATCTCTGCGGACGCTCCAGCTGTGGTACCCTAGGCATGGCAGATGTGGGCACCGTCTGTGATCCGGCCCGTAGTTGTTCCATAGTTGAGGATGATGGGCTCCAGTCGGCCTTCACTGCGGCCCATGAATTGGGTAAGTGGGATCATATCGGCAGATACCCCTAATCTGAATAAACGAAGTGGCTTAACTCTGGTTAAATAGAATTAAAATAATCCTTCTCGACCCACAGGTCACGTCTTCAATATGTTGCATGACGACGACAAACACTGCAAGGAACTAAATCGTCACAGCAAAACCCGCCACATGATGGCTTCCGTCATGTCTCCGGTCAATCCTGACGAGATGTGGTCCCCGTGTAGCGGTCGCTTCATTACCGACTTCTTGGACAACGGCCATGGTACAATTCGGTCTCTCCTCTCGTCCGTATCGTGTCCATTCTTGGCCCACCATTCTCCTTAAACTGCCCGATGCCCGGGTATTTATTTATAGGGGGGAAACGTCCGGACCAAACGTAATTTTTAATGTTGGATTTTCCCCCTTACTAGAGAGAGAGCCCCCTTGTGGAGTATTGTGAAGCCGTTACTGTGGCAACTCCACAGCGCTGTACAGTAGAAGCCATTTTAAGGCGGTACAGTAGAAGCCATTTGAAGTCACAACAGGCTGTATCTTAACAGAACACACACCCCAAGGGTTATTAGGGGTGTCTTACCCCCACTGTATTTGTCTCCAGAGAGTAAGTCATCTGTGTACCAAGTTTGGCTGAACCTGCTCCAGAGTTATGCTGAAACACACAGAAACACGTTTATATATAGATAGATATTTGTAAAAAATAAAATACAGCTATTACTCAACTTACGACCGCACCATAGCCTGACATTTATGTTGCTCAGCGAGAAATTGGTGAAGGGATTTCCACCCCGTTTTACGACTTTTTCTTGCCATGTTTGTTAAGTGAATCGCTGCAGTGGTTAAATCAATCACACGGTCGTTAAGTGAATCCGGCTTCCCTATTGACTTGGAGGTGGTCATAAAAAGAGGATCATGTGACCCCGGGGTGTTATGACCATCATAAAAATGAATCACATCTGTGAACAATGGTCATAAATCACCCAGAAGGTCGCAAAAGGGGATCACTCGACTCCGAGACACTACAACCGTCATAAATACGAGTTGGTTGCCCAGCGTCTGAATTTTGATCCCGTGACCCCTGGGGATGCTGCAGCGGTCGTAAGTGTGAAAAACGGTCATAAGTCACGTTTTTCCAATGCCGTCATGTCTTCGGTGGCTTAGCGAATGTATCTAAGTCGAGAACTATCTGTATTTGTACATAATTCACACCAGAGAAAAGAACTTCAGTTTGAAAAAATTGGATATTTGATACGGCAACCTCTAAAAACTCTTTCTTCCCTCTCCGTTTAGGTTCCTGCCTCTTAGACAAGCCCCACGAACCCCTGAAATTGCCCGCCGTCTTCCCTGGCAACAATTACAATGTGGACCAGCAGTGCCAGCTGAGCTTCGGCACCGAATCCCGCCACTGTCCCAACATGCACCCGCCCTGCTCCTCCCTCTGGTGCACCGGCCAGATCAACGGGCAGTTCATGTGCCAGACCAAATATTTCCCCTGGGCCGACGGGACGCCCTGCGGGGAAGGGAAGAGCTGCATGAGCGGAGAATGCATCAGCCACACGCAGCTGAAGGCCTACAATGTAAGTGGCGTGTCGGATCGGGAAAAACCCGTACAGGTTTCCCCCCTCCGCCCCCCGCGAGTTCTGAGCGGTCGTTTGGCCAAAGAAAGCATTCCGTTCCATTCCGTTCTATCCTGTTTTCTTTTCAGTTTTTCTATTTTCTATTCTATTCTCGCTTCTCTTATCTTCCTATATTCTCTATTCCATTCCATTCCATTCCATTCTATTCTCCATTCTATTCTGTTTCTATCCTCTACATTCTATTCTACATGTATCTCCCCTCTTGATTATGATTTAGAAAGCAGGATCCGAGTTTGCTGTTTTTTAAAAAAAAGATTCCCTTCTGCATTTTGCACCGTTCTCTTCACTCAATCCCTTCTAACCTTTGCAGATTCCCACCAATGGAGGTTGGGGCCCCTGGGGGCCGTGGGGTGACTGTTCCCGCAGTTGTGGCGGTGGGGTTCAATACTCGACCCGCGAATGCAACAAACCGGTTCCCCGAAACGGCGGCAAATACTGCGAGGGGAAGCGGACCCAATTCCGTTCTTGCAACGTGCAGGAGTGCCCAGATGGAAACGGTAAGCTCGGAGATATATCTATGTCTATCTAATCTATCTCTATATATCTATATCTATAATAGCTCTATCTATCTATCTATCTATCTATCTATCTATCTATCTATCTATCTATCATCTATCTATCTATCTAATCTATTATTGTCTCCTATCTATCTATCTATCTATCTATCTATCTATCTATCTATCTATCTATCTATCTATCTATCTATCTATATATCATCTATCTATCATCTATCTATCTATCTATCTATCTATCTATCTAATCTATTATTCTCTCCTATCTATCATCTATCTATCTCTCTATCTATCTATCTCTCTATCTCTCTCTCTCTCTATCTAATCTATTATTCTCTATCTATCTATCTCTATCTTATTCTCTTCTATCTATCTATCTTTCTATTTTTCTATCTATCTCTATCTCTATTATTCTCTTCTATCTATCTATCTATCTTTCTATCTATCTTTCATCTATCTATCTATCATTCTCATCTATCTATCTATCTATCTATCTATCTATCTATCTATCTATCTATCTATCTATCTATCTATCTATCTACCTATCTACCTATCATCTATCTATCTCTATTATTCTCTTCTATCTATTTTTCTATCTATCTATCTATCTATCTATCTATCTATCTATCTATCTATCTATCTATCATCTATCTATCTCTATTCTCTTCTATCTATCATCTATCTATCTATCATCTACCTATCTACCTATCTACCTATCTACCTATCTACCTATCTACCTATCTATCTATCTATCTATCTATCATCTATCATCATCGCTACTTTCCTGGTCTTACTTGTAGCTAAGGTGCTTTATTTCACCCAAAAAAACCCAGATCTCCCAAGGATCCACCTTCACGGTTTTTTGGGATGGGTGCAAGAGAGTCTCATTAAAAAAAAAACATGAACAATGGGAGGATGCGAGCCAGGGAAAACAATTTCGAAGCACAAAAGGGTCAGCGGAAGGGAGGGTCCCATTTTTCCGAGTTATGACCAGCCATGAATGCGAGACCCGAGCCAAACTATGCTCTGGCAACAGATGTTCGCTCCAAGCCAGGAGGAATTTCAGAGCGAGATTCCAGAACGAAACACGCTTGGCTTGCTAGGGTGAAGAGAAAAAAATATATATTTCTATTCAACAGTGGTTAATACTCTAGAATCTGTGGGGGAAAGAGATCTAAAATAAAAGATAGTCCTCAAATTACGATGGTTCATTCAGTTACAACGGGGTGAAAAAATGGGACTTAGGACCGTTTCTCCACACTTATGACCATTGCAGCATAACCGTGGCGGCGTGATTAAAATTCAGATGCTTGGCAGCTGACTCCTATTTACGACGGTTGCGGGATCCCTGGGGGTCACGTGACCTTCTGACGATCAAAGTCAGAGTCACTTAATGACCACGTCACCAACTTCGCTGTGATTCCCTTAACAACTGTGGCAAAAAAAGGTGGTGAAAGCAGGCCAAAATTCGCTTTTAACCTGTGTCTCGCTTAGCCACAGAAAGGTTGGGCTCAATGCAGGTTGTAGGTCGAGGACCACCGGTAAAGTCCTCGACTTGCGACCGGAAGAATAGTAGTCCTCAGGGTACGACAGGGGTCTTTTTACCCGTTCTGCCTCCCCCAAATTAATTCAAGGATGGGATTTTATCTCCCCTTCCAGCTCTGACTTTCCGTGAACAACAGTGTGCTGTGTACAACCACCGAACGGACATGTTCAAAGATTATCCATCGCCCATGGACTGGGTGCCACGTTACAGTGGCGTGGCCAAGCGTGATCAATGCAAGCTGACTTGCCAATCCCATGCCTTGGGCTACTATTATGTACTGGAGCCAAGGGTAAGTTCTAAGCCAGGAAAACGGCCCTTCGGTCTTTGTCGTACGGGAACATTTGGGGGTATCATGCTCCAGAGGTGCTCCGGTGGTCGCCAAATTTTCCTCCCGTGGCCGCCATCATCTGGAACGCCGCCGATCGAGGCAACAGGTCTAAATCTGGATTGCCTCTTCCTTTTCAGGTGGCTGATGGGACGCCCTGCACTCCGGACTCTACCTCAGTCTGTGTCCAGGGACGCTGCATCCACGCCGGCTGCGACCGCATCATCGGGTCCAAGAAGAAGTTTGACAAATGCATGGTGTGCGGCGGAGACAACTCGCGGTGCACCAAAGTCTATCGCTCTTTCACCAAGCCTCAGTAAGTGGCTTAAGATGTTGAAAAGATGGTTTAAAAAAGAGATTGGAGAACCGTGGGTCTGAAATGGTGTAAAGATTTCTGCTTGAGCAGGGGGTTGGACTAGAAGACCTCTAAAGTCCCTTCCAACTGTGTTGTTCTGCTATTTTTTTCCTTCCTTCCTTCCTTCCTTCCTTCCTTCCTTCCTTCCTTCCTTCCTTATCACTGGAGGTTTGCACCGTTCCCCCCTTAGCATTTTTTAGCAGCAGACAGCACTAAAGCACCAGTTCAGAATCAGTATAGATTCTGGAAGAGACCTTGGAGGTCTTCTAGTCCAGCCCCCTGCTCAAGCAGGAGACCCTCTACCATTTCAGACAAGTAGCTATCCAGTCTCTTCTTTAAAAACCTACAGTGACAATTTCTGGTGGCAAGTTGTTCCACCGGTGATTTCCTCTCACTCTTAGGAAAGTTCTCCTTAATTCCAGGTTGCGTTCTCTCCTTGATTCGTTTCCACCCGTTGCCTCTTGTCCTGCCCTCCTGTGGTTTGCAAAATAAACAGAACCCCCTCTTTCCTCTTTGTGGCAGCCCTCAAATCCGAAAAGGATTCCACGTTTCCCTCTCTTATTGCGACCCAACCGTTCATCCAAGCGTGTTTTCCCCGAGAGGATTAATCCAATTTTAAAACGAAGGGCTGGAGCTTTGCAGCGGCCCGAGCAAAGTCATGCTGGAACATCTGGTTTTTCCAGATGTAAACATGCTGGGATCCCCTGTGATTTCAAAGCCTCTTTTTCTCTCTTTGGTTTCCACAAACCCCCCCCCCCCCCGCAAATCTCTTACAAATTGTAAATTATGAGTCACCTTCTCCTATCCTGCAAGGGTTTCGGGGTTTTTTTTTTGTCCAACAAGCTTGCATGCCCAGCTGCCAAGCTAACCACTCCTCCTGTATACTTCTTTTTTTTTTTATAAATCTCGATGCCACGTGTACAAGGAGCTTGCACGGTTATAACTTGCTTCGGGTGTTAGTGACACCAGAATATCTGGGCACGTGGGAGGGCTGACGGTCCCCTCCACCCTGAGATTTGAGGGGGAGACGGGAAATCGATACCACTCAAAAAAGCTAAATGTTACTGTAAATGCTGACTCTTTTTCAATCCTTTTTTAATTTTGTAATTGTAATTTTGCTCTTGCTGTGTGATGCCCGGCTGAAAGTCCTGTAGGATTTGGGTGGGGGTGGGCTATAAATGTGGCAAAATAAGCAGATGAAAAAAAGGGGGGAACTTGATGCTTTTATTTATCGATTTAGTTCAAATTTTTGCAATGCCTGTCCCGCTAAGTTTAATTTAGAACTGGGGGGAGGGGAGTTTAATGGCAGGGTGAAAGTGCTGGCTTAGAAACCAGGAGACTGTGAGTTCTAGTCCTGCCTTAGGCTTTCATGCCTAAGGCAGGACTAGAACTCACAGTCTCCTGTTTTCTAAGACTTTGGGCCGATCACCAGGAGACTGGGAATTCTAGTCCCGCCTTAGGCAGGATGAACTACAGTCTGGCTGGTTCTGACTTTGGGCCGATCACCAGGAGACTGGGAATTCTAGTCCCGCCTTAGGCATGAAAGCTGGCTGGGAGACTTTGGGCCAATCACTAGGAGACTGGGAATTCTAGTCCCGCCTTAGGCATGAAAGTTGGCTGGGTGACTTTGGGCCGATCACCAGGCGACTGGGATTTCTAGCCACGCCTTAAGACAGGAAAGCCAATTGGGTGACTTTGGGCCGATCACTAGGAGAGGGCAAGTTCTAGTCCTGGGTTAAGCATGAAAGCCAGGTGAATTTTCAACCCACCTCGCAAGTTTGTTGTTCTGAGGAAAATAGGAGGAGGGAGGCGTATTAAGGACGCCCACCATCTCGAGCGACTTATAAAACAATAAAACATCGTACTGAATCTCCGTCCTGTCCAAGTTCAGCCTTTCACCTCCCTGCCTCTCATTTCTCCGCCCCGCAGGTACGGCTACAACGACGTGGTCACCATCCCTGCCGGAGCTACCAGCATCCTGATCCGCCAGATTAGCAGCTCGGCCTCGTCCAGCGATGGCATTTACCTGGCCCTCCGCCGGCAGGACGGCTCCTACGCCCTGAACGGAAACTACGTCCTGATCCCCTCCGAACAAGATATCCACCTCCGGGGCGGCGTCACTTTGCGCTACAGCGGGGCCACCAAACCCATGGAGATGATCACCGGCCCGGGTCCGTTGAAAGAGCCACTCACCGTGCAGGCGTTGGTGGTGTCCGATCAGAAGACCCCTCGTCTGAAATACACCTTCTTCCTCCCCAAGGCCACGAAACGCCTCTCCAACCAGTGGCTGAAGCAAAAGGCCCGAATTCTGGAGGTGCTACAGAGTCGACGAGGGCGCAAATAGGGCCTCTTGACATGAGGATGTGGGGCAGGGGTCTCAAACTCTTCCCGTTCCCCCTTCCCCCCACCTTGGGGGAGGCCGGGAGCTCCCGGGGGAGAGAGGTTCCCCCTTGCTTGTCTTTGCAAAGAGGACCCCCCCCCCCATTGCGAGGGAACCGGGCCCAAAAGACATACATTGTTTCTCGTCTTGCCACGGACAATAGGCTTGGACGCTAAGTGAAGCAGGAGCCGGATCTAGGACTAGGGAGAGAGGGGAGGAAAGGCAACGGAAGAAGCCAGGAATGGTCACCACTGGGCTCAATTTACCACCGGTTTGTTCAGTTGAACGAATTCCCACTTCTGGGGAGATTTTGGTGGGGGGGCAGAACGAGGAAAGAATGGACGGAAAAGACAAAACGAGAAAAATCTTTTCCAGAGCCAAAAAAGAGGAGAGGAAAAAAAAGCTTTCTTGGGGACTCGGTGGAACAGAAATAGCGAGAAGCCGAAGAAAAACGAGAGCAAATTTGCAAAGCTGGATCCGAGCTCTCTTGCGGCTCAATTCTGTACCGCGGCTGGACTTTTGGACGGTTTGTGTCCGGCCGTTCCTGTGTAGTATATTTATTATTTCAGCTATTTATTTTGTCCTTTTGGGGAAGCAGGAAGGAGCCGGGGAAAGGGGAATTGGCCACACACTTTTGAGAGAATCAAGCAGGCGGCCGCACGGTTCCTTCCCTCGGTAGTCCTCCCCATCCCAGAGAGTCTCCCCAAAATTTCCCCCTGGAGGGGTGGATCTATTTAAGCCCTCTGTAGAACCAGAGGGGACATCCTTCAATGCCACCCCCAGTTTTCTCCTGTGGCCAAAGGGACAGCCGACCGAAGTTAATTTAATTAAGTTATAATTTAACGGGCAGCGAAAGCAGCAGCATTCCAGGTCTCTTGAAACCCTGCGGCGAGTCCCCCGGGGGGCCAGGAAGCAGAGCCTGGGTATCCGTTGGGTTTTTTAATAAGCATTATGTTAATATTATTAATTATGGTTTATTAATGGTTTGTTGTTTTTTTCTGCAAAGCAATAAAAAGCTGTTTTATTTATTTAAGGCGATTTATACAATAGCTCCTGGTGCTTGCATGGTTCTTGATGGGGATGGGACCCAGATTGAGGCAGGAGGGAGGGGCGGAAAAGTCAGTCGGTCTGCTGGCTGGGGAATTCTGGGAGTTGAAGTCCACCCATCTTAAATCAGTCATGCTGAGGAATTCTGGGAGTTGAAGTCCACGCACCTTAACACACTGGGAGTTCTGGGGTTTGAAGTCCATCCATCTTAAAGCAGGCGGACTGGGGAATTCTGGGAGTTGACATCCACACACCTTAACTGGGAATTCTGGGGTTTGAAGTCCACACCCCTTAAAGCAGTCGTGCAATCTGGGTGTTGTAGTCCACCCTCTTTAAAGCACGCTAGCCACGGAATTCTGGGGACTGAAGTGCGCCGGTCTGAAAGCCGTGTTGAGAAACACCGATATACGGAAAGCAGAGACCCACAAAAGAGGTGACAGACGATCCTACTAAGAAGGGGAGTCTTGACCTCTGAGCATCTCCTGCCCAGCCCAATCTGGAATTTCGTTTTGGGGACATTCAAGGAACTGAGATGAGTTATAAAAACAGCTGTTGGCCGGGAAGGATGCTTGGAAAAAGACGTTGATAGGATCAACAGCTGGCCTCTGCAGCTGTGAAAGGGGGAGAGGGGGAGAATCACTGCCTACTTTATGGCTTCTTCAGATCCTTCCTCACTCCGGGATAGCGGGAGGATGCGAGCCAGGGATTTTAGCTTTTTCCCACAATGCCACAGCGGTGCCCATCTTTTTTGCCCGGTTCCTGCTCAGCCAGGATTCCCCTCTGTCCCACAGACAGGATCCCCAAGTCAGCAGGATCTTTGAAGACTGCGGAGTGGACCTGGGAAGGACCCGCCGATACGCATTCCCATGTTATCCAACTGCAGAAATCAAAAGTTTCTCCTGTCCTATCCCCTATAATTACAACAGGTGCAATTTATGCAAGCAACGGCCCGATTCCAGCTTTTCCTGAATTTCTCTTCCTCGCACAGAGATGACACGATAAATGTTTCGTAGATATGAGAAACGCACCTGGATTTTCCCAAGAGCAAAACATTCCCAAATTAAGTGTCTTGGGAGGTTCTCCATCATCCAAGGTCAAGGTTGCGTTTGTTTGTTTTCTTCCCAAAAAATACAAGCGGTTTCCCCGCCCCCCCCTTGAAAACATCTCGCTTTCGCATCCAAGAAACGAAGCGAAGAAGCTTCCCGGAGGAGAAGTGAAAGTTTTTCAACAGAAAAAAAACAAACAAACAAGAAAGTCCAGTTGATATTTTTTTGGAGAAAAAATATTTTTGGGTGGAGGATCCGCAAATTAACGCCAAAATACACGCGAGGCACCGATGTCCAGCAGTCTCCCCAATTGTCCAAATTGGACAGACGGAGGGGATGGGTGAGAAGAGCCTTCGAGGCAAATACAGGCATCCCTCGACTTACCAGAGTTTGCTTACTGACCGTTTTAAAATGACAACGGCAACGGGGGAAAAAAAAGATTTTTCACGCTTACGACTGTTGCAAAATTCAGAGACTCGCAGGGCCAAGCGACCAGCGAAGTCAATGGGAAAAACAGATTCGTTTTAACGACCGTGCGACTAACTTAACAACGGCGGCGATTGGCTGAATAAGGGTGGCAAGGGAAAAAAAATCGTAAAAATGGGGCAAAGCGCGCTTAACAAAGGTTTCTCACTTAGAGAAAACGGGAATCTGGTCCTCCAATAGGGCCTTCAAGTCGAGGAGCAGCTGTAGACTGGATTCTTTTGGGATGGGTTCATTTGAGATCCCGATAGCCGAATTAATTCAGTTTTGCAAGATGCCAAAGTGGGAAGTAACGAAACAGGGGCATGTTTTTGCCGCCCCAGCACGATCTATCCATGCAGGTGTTTGCCTCCGACAGATGTTCCTGCAAGTTTAGATGGGCTTTTCGCAACGTACGAATGGGATCAACCTGCTTTAAACAAAAAATAAAATAAACTACTTTTTCTCCAAAATCTTTTCCATCTGAGCTCTCCTCCCAGCCTTTAAAAATAAAAATAAAATCTGCAAATAGGATTTTTCTCAAGGAAAGGAAGGGCGAGATATTTTTTTTACTCCGAACTTATCTTGATGAGGGATGTTTACTCGGAGTAAAAAAAGCAGGTGTGTAGTTTGCACATTTGGAAGTCCAGGCTTTTGTGGGTTTTTATTTTATTTTTTAAATGAATTATCGGTTTCGCAAATTTTCGCCAGCGGATGGTGGCTCCTTTGGATGCGGCTCGGGGATTGTCATGAAAGTTGCGTGGAATTGGGAGTCTTTCGTTTGCTGGATAGTTTATGGTTATTGTCTTGAATTATTCAATGTATTTTGCAGCTCGTCTCGTGGTTTTCAAAGCTTTGCTCCTCCGTTGGGGATTTTAAGAAGGCCAGGAGGCAGGGCGGGGGAATTCTGGGAGTTGAAGTCCACACACCTTAAAACAGTCTTGCTGAGGAATTCTGGGAGTTGAAGTCCACCCATCTTCAAGCATGTTGACTGGGGATTCTGGGAGTTGAAGTCCACCCATCTTCAAGCATGTTGACTGGGGAATTCTGGGAGTTGAAGTCCACCCATCTTAAAGCATTCTGACTGGGGAATTCTGGGAGTTGAAGTCCACTCATCGTAAAGCATTCTGACTGGGGAATTCTGGGAGTTGAAGTCCACTCATCGTAAAGCATTCTGACTGGGGAATTCTGAGAGTTGAAGTCCACCCATCTTAAAGCATTCTGACTGGGGAATTCTGGGAGTTGAAGTCCACCCATCTTAAAGCAGTCTTGCTGGGGAATTCTGGGAGTTGAAGTCCACCCATCTTAAAGCATTCTGACTGGGGAATTCTGAGAGTTGAAGTCCACCCATCTTAAAGCACTTCTGACTGGGGAATTCTGGGAGTTGAAGTCCAGCCACCTTAAATTGGCCAAGGTTGAGAAATACTATAACATACTAGCGATAACAGATCCCAGCTTCTATCAGCCCCAAGGATCCAAAACAGGGAAGGAACAGCCAGCTGTAACCCAATTTGAACAGCGAGGGTGAGAGCTACCTATTCGTCTTTTTAAAAAAAAACGCCAATGAGGCAGCCTCAATAAATAAAGTTAATAAATAAAGTCTATTTACAGGTAAACAGGGGCTCGGGGGTGAGTTTGGAAGATTCTGCTAATTTGGCAGAAGCTGGGACTAGTAACTGGGAGCTCACTCCGTTAGGCGGCGCTAGGGATTCGAACCGCCCAACTGCCGGCCTTTCTGATCGACAAGCTCGGCGTCTTAGCCACTGAGCCACCTTTTGGGAAGACTTGGTCCTTATTTTTCGGGACTGAGCTGGCTCTTTCGGGAAGAAGGGGGATCGAGTTGTACCTCCCACAGATGCTAGAGTGGGAGATCAAAGCCTTCCTTTGCCTCGGACTCTTGATTTAATTTTGGATGCTATTTGGAATCCCGACATCCCCCCGATTTAAATGCAGCAGGTGCTCCACTTAACAACCCTTCGCTTCGTGACCAAAGTTACGACGGGACCGGAGAAAAAAAAGTGACGTACGACTGTGGAGTCCTTGCCCTTAAAAGACGGTCTGTGAACTCTCCTGGGTCACGGGGTCAATTTTGGACGCTCGCATTTACGACGGTGGCAAAGGATCTTGGGATCTGTCATTGATGAGCATCCCAGCCAATTCCCAACAAGGGAATCTGGATTTGGTTAAGGTCGGGGTGATTCGCTTAAAGACTGCAGCGATTTAACTTTATAAAATAAAATAAGGGATCGTCAAATCATTGCCAATCGCCGTACGAGTGCCTTGCTTAGCGACGCTTCCCAACTGTGTTAAGGCGGGGGGAGCAGCTGTGATTTAATCAGGGTGGGTGGGGCAAGCCGAAAGGGGTGTACATTTTTGGCTTTCCCTACCTGTTGAATTCCTGTCTGGGGCCCAGGGGCTTCGTCAGGGAAGGTCAAGATTAAGAACGACCCACTGATCTACCAAGGACAGAAACGATGCCGACTTCACCCCGGGGAATCTCTCTCATGGGTCACGGACGTCCCATTTCTGTTTCACAGTCCAGGCTGTTTCCTGTCTCCCCCCCCAAAAAAAAAAAATCTCCCTGCAGGGCAGGCCAATAAGCACGGACGCTGTTCGGAGAGGCGCACCATGGGCCAGGAGTTCGAAAGAAGAGGTAAGAGGGGGGGCGAGGTTCGAAGGCCGGCCGATCGGCCGAGCCTCTTTCAGCCTTGGAGGGAGCCGTTCCAGCTTAGGGTCACCTCGTCTGATGGCCTTCTTTTGCTGCAGTGGATGAATTGGGTTGGTGGGGGGGGGGGGGCGTGCCTTGTTTTCCCCCACTCAACAGAGAAAGAGAAGCGAGAGGACCTTCAGACGTCGTAGTTGGGCAGGTAGCTGTAAGACGGCCCGCTGGAGGACGAGGAGGTGAAGTTGCAAGGGAGGAACCAGCAAATGACAAAGCCTGGATGGGAGAAGAGGGGAGGGGAGGGTTTTAAGTCTTTGTACCTCCCTCCATGACCAAGAGGAAGAGAGGAAGAGGAGGAGGAGGAGGTTATGAAGGAACAGGAAAAGAGGCGGAGGAGGGGAGCAGGTAGAGATGAAGGAGGAAGAAAATAAGGAGGAAGAAGAAAAGGAGAAGGTGGAGGAGAAGAGGAAGGAGGAGAAGAAGAGGTGTGGAAGAGGAGGAAAGGAAGGAGGAGGAGGAGGAAATGAGGAGCTGTAGGAGGAGGTGGAAGAGAAGAATAAGGAGAAAAGGAGAAAGAGGGGAGGAAGAAGAAAAAGAAAGGAGGAGAGGAGGAGGAAGAAAAAGAAAAGGGAGAGGAAGAATAAGAGGACTGGGTGGAAGAGGAAAAGGAAGAGAAGAAAAGGAGAGAAGGAAGGAAAAAAAGAAAAGGAGGAGAGGAGGAGGAAGAAGAGGAAGAAGAAAAGGAGAAGAGAAGGAGAGGAGGAAGAAGAAAAAGAAAAAGAGAAGGAGAGGAGGAGGAAGAAGTGGAGGAGGTGGAGGAGGAAGAAAAGGAGAAGGAAGAGGAGGAGGAGGAGGAGGCAAACACATAGAAAGGACCTTTGTCCCGGAGTCCCGACGCACCTCGGCCAAAGACCTCGCGCAGGAGAGCGATCTTCGGTTTGCGCCTGGGGGTCCCTCCCCGGGGACCCTCTTTCTGGAGCCGGTTGTGCAGCTGCTCTACGGGGGTCTCGTCGGTGATGATGGAGACCACCTGGAAGGCAGACCGGGGCGGGTGTGTGTGTGAGAGGGGGCAGAGGAAAGGGGCGAGAAGGTTTGAGGCGGTCTCGGGCGATGACGTTTTCTCCCACCGGCGAGTAGAAGACCGCGTGGCCCCTGAAGGCTTTCTCGAGCCCCCCCCTCCCTCCCCACCCGCCCCGAGTTACAACCTCACCTGGTCGTAAAATATAACCGTGACGAAGAGGCCGAAGAGGATGGATTCCACCAGTAAGAGAATCCGGTGAGCGCTGGGGAAGGAAGGGGGGAGAAAAGCAGAGAATCGGTGATGGGTCGATCGGCCTTACGCCCCTTTTTTCCCCAGTGTCGTTCTAACGTCGGTCGCTAAACGAGGACAACCTCGTTTAGCGACCCCCAGAAGCAAAGCCCACCTTCCCGCCCACCCCCACATTCGAACGAGGGAAGAGCTGAAACCCGAAACCCTCCAATGTATTTATGATTTTTTTCGTTTTCTTCTGCTCCCATCAAACGAGAAAGAGAGAAAGAGAAAGAGAGATCGTCCCGTTTCCGTCCGGTTGCCAAATTGGCTGGATCTTCTCCGTCCCGGTGCCAAAAATCTGGCCCGCCAGTTGTTCTTGGCAAGGACCGGGTGACATGGCAAATTTCTCTCCACTGTATTTCTATTTTCTTTCTAATTTTTTTTAGGGCCGAGGGAAGGAAAGGCCCCCTTTCTGGAGGGTTGAAATCAAAAATAAATAAATTCAGGTTTTAATTTTTCATTTCATGAACTTACATTTGAACCGGGGTGCCGGCCACGCCGCCTTCGTAGCCTTCGGCCCTGCTGGCTGAGATCCTGTCCAGGGGCCACACCCAGGTAGCCAGCACCAGGCCCATGGCGTAGAGACTCGCCAAGCCTGTGGCCGGGAGAAATAGGTCAGCCGACGCCGAAGATAATTGAAGAGGGGAGGGGAAAAGGAAGTCTCCAAGCCAACTTTTCCCTCTCTGGATCCCTCATTAATCTTGCAGGCTCCTTCTGGTCCGTTCCCACAACCGAGAGAAGAAAGGGGTTCCCCTTGCAGGGGTTTTGGGGGAGGATGGGGGGCGGGTGGGATTTCCAGTGTTATGTTTCAGATTTTTTTTTTTCTAACCCTCGTCAGAAAATCGGTGGGATCGGCGAGAACGGTTGGCCTCCAGATGTGTGTGTGTGGGGGGCTTCGACACCGGAGGGTTTTAAAGAAGAGATTGGACAGCTGTTTGTCTGGAATGGGAGAGGGTCTCTTTCTTGAGCAGGGGGGGTGGACTAGAAGACCTCCAAGGCCCCTTCCAACTCTGTTAATCTAATATAAGTTATGTTTTTATGCTTCCTTCCTTCCTTCTCAGTCACTGGAGGTTTTTAAGAAGAGACTGAACAGCCACTTGTCTGGAATGGGAGGGGCTCTCCTGCTTGAGCAGGGGGGGGTGGACTAGAAGACCCCCAGGGTGCCTTCCAACTCTGTTAATCTAATATAACCATCTAATCTAATCTAGTCTAAAGAGATTGGAGGACTCTTTGTCTGAAACAGGATAGGGTTTCCTGCTTGAGCAAGGGGTTGGACTAGATGACTTCCAAGGTCCCTTCCAACTCTGTTATCCTGTCCTCTGAGCAGGGGGTTGGACTAGAAGACCTCCAAGGTCCCTTCCCGCTCTGTTATTCTGTCTTCTGAGCAGGGGGTTGGACTATAAGACCTCCAAGGTCCCTTCCAACTCTGTTATCCTGTCCTCTGAGCAGGGGGCTGGACTAGATGACCTCCAAGGTCCCTTCCAACTCCGTGATTCTGCACCGGTAATCCTCGACCTAGAGCCTCAATCGAGCCCAACATTTCTTCTGCTAAGCGAGACAGGGAAACGCCTGTCAGAAGGTCGCAAAAGGGGGAACACGCGACCCCGGGGACACTGCGACCGTCGTAAACACGAGTCAGTTGCTGAGCGTCAGAACTTCGAGGACGCGACCAGGGGGCTGCTGCAATATGAATCAAGTTCCTTTTTTTCACTGCCGTCCTAACCTCGACCTGTCGTAAGTCGAAGACTAGCCTTACTACGAAGTGCAAACCGATTGTAGGCTTTGGAGGATAGGAGAAATAAGTAGGGGAAGAAACGTGGGGCCAGAGCAGCCTCTAGTGGACGAAGGCTGCAAGTGCGCCTCCGATTTCCCAAAAAGCCGAATTCCTAATTCGGCGTCTTAGCCTCCGTAAGTCAGTTTTGGCTGACTTCAAACGGTCGCTAAATGAATGGTCCTAAGTTGAGGATTACCTGTGTAAACCACTGGGGCTTCTCTTATCCTTAATGGCGAGGGGGGAGCAGTTGTGGGAGCTTTCAAGAGGAGACTGGACTGCCATCTGTCAAAAATGGTGTAGGGTCTCCTGTTTGGGGGTGGTGGTGGTGGACTAGATGACCTCCAAGGTCCATTCCAACTCTGTTAAATCTGTAGGATTGGACTAGATGACCTCCAAGGTCCCTTCCAACTCTGTTAATCTGTTAAATCTGGGCTAAAGCTTTCAAGAAGAGACCGGACTGGTATCTGTCAGAAATGGTGTGGCGTCTCCTGTTTTTTTTGGGGGGGAGGTTGGACTAGATGACCTCCAAGGTCCCTTCCAACTCTGTTAAATCTGTAGGGTTGTACTAGATGACCTCCAAGGTCCCTTCCAATTCTGTTAATCTGTTAAATCTGGGCTAAAGCTTTCAAGAAGAGACTGCATTGCAATCTGTCAGAAATGGTGTGGGGTCTCCTGTTTTGGGGGGGGTTGGACTAGATGAACCCCAAGGTCCCTTCCCCACTCTGTTAAATCTGTATGAGATCTGATTCTCCCACTCCACTCCCATGCATGATCCCTTCCTTGGACCCCAGCGGGTGGATCCCACTTCTTAAAACAATACCTGTGTAGAAAAGGAACTGGATGAAGTATTTCTGGTTGAGTTCTCCCACACAGTTGTTAATCCTGCGAAGGAAAAGAAATATTATTACTATTATTTTTTAAAAAAGAAACACACAGCGACGTCAAAAATCACATTAGAGGCAGGTCCTCGGCGTACGACCACAACCCGAGCCCCAAAATTTTGGACAGGTGATGCGACACCCGGAAAAATACGACATCCTTCCCTTCATCCTCCAAGGAAAGATTTATCAAAGATTTTATCAATCTTTGATAAAAACGTTGATAAAAAAAGGACAGCCAACATCCGACGAGGGAGATGGGCAGAGGAAGTACTAATGAGAAATTGGCTAAGTGGGTTTTGCTCCCGTTTTAAGGGAACTGCTCCCGTGGTTAAGTGAGTCACGTGGTTGTTAAGCGAACCGGACTCTCCTGTTGATTCAGCTCGTTTGGAAGGGGATTGGGTGAGTCGGGAACGCTGCGACCGTCGTAAATTAGCATCCATGGTCAACGGTGTGAAATTTGGGTCAGGTGACCTGCAACGGTCGTTAAGAGTGAAAAGCGGTCATTTGTCACTCCCAGCAGTCACTAAGTGAACTGTTAGAAGCCGAGGACTTTCTGTAAAAAAGCAGAACGTTGTTTCTGACTTGGAGGCCGGCCGCGCCAGTCATTTAGGGAAACAAGTGGGATGGAAAAACCTCAAACCAAACTGTGCAACAGAACCCATCAGGCTAAGCCGCTGAGGGCCCATGGTGCAGAGATCTTGAAGCCTCACCAAGGGCAGTGATGGTCCATCCGGCGGACGCACCGGTGGCAAATCCGGCAGTGATGAGCCCGGGGCGGCCGGTAGGTTTCGCACCGGTTGCAAACGGTCCAGTCCTCGTTATTCTAAAATAAAATAAAATAAAATAAAATATGGGTTTGCTGGATGAAACGATGGAAGAGATATTTGTAGGGAACATTTCTCCAATTTGTTTAAGCTGGGAGTTTCCGAACGTGGCTACTTTTAAGGCTTGTGGACTTCAACTCCCAGAATTCCCCAGCCAGCGTGCGCTACTTGACAGCTGTAGGATGAGACTTACGTTGCCATAGAGTAGAGCTCCTGGAGAGAACTCCAGGTTTCAGAAGGGCTCTGGGCCAAGGACTCTATGGTGAGACATCCCAGCTCCCCCCCCCCCAAATAATCTGGCATTCGAAACATCAGAGCTGGTTTGGAACTGGGGGGTGAAGGTGGTAGGATAGAAACCAGGAGAAGGGGACTTCTAGTCCCGCCTTAGGCATGAAAGGCAGCTGTCTGGGGAATTCTGGGAGTTGATGTCCACCTATCATAAACCTGTCAAAGTTGGGGGAGGCTGATCTAGGTGGATGCACAATAAATATCCATAAAGGAAAAATACAGGAAATAACGTGCATTTCTCTCCCCCCCCCAAGGCTATCAATAGGGCCCACCGTGTGGACCTTTGACCTCTTGTGGGTAGAGAAAAACGTGCTAATTTCACAACTCACACGGCTGTTGCTGCTGCTGCTGCCGCTCCGGAGATCGGAGAAATCGAGGGCCGTGTCCGGCAGTGGCACCACCCCTGAAAAAGCAAGAGGCCAAGATCTTAGCTCAACTGGAATTTAAAACCTCGCCTCGCCACGCTTGTCCGCCCGAGATGGCTGTGGCTTCCCCCCCCCCCCCCCCCAATCTCTGGTTGAGAAAGCAAAAATGAAGGTTGAAAGGCAAGAATAATTGTCCAATAATGCTTTTACACAACTTGTTTCTGGAGTTTTTTCCCCCCCTGGATAGCTCCGGTTATTCCTTTAATTTGGGAGTCTAAAATCTTTGGCCTGATTCACTTCATGACCGTGTGGCTCGCTTAACAACTGCAAGGGGGAGTGAGATATGATAGAGGGAGGGAGGGAGAGAGATATGATAGAGAGAGATAAAGATGATAGATAAAGATATAGATAGATAGATAGATAGATAGATAGATAGATAGATAGATAGATAGATATTATAGAGAGAGAGGGAGGGAGGGAGGGAGGAAGAGAGGGAGGGAGGGAGAGAGATATGATAGAGAAAGATAAAGATGATAAAGATAGAGATAGATAGATAGATCGATAGATAGAGAGGGAGGAAGAGAGATATGATAGAGAGAGATAAAAATGATAGAGATAAAGATCGTGAGATAGATAGATAGATGATAGATAGATAGATAGATAGATAGATAGATAGATAGATAGATAGATAGATATTATAGAGAGAGAGGGAGGGAGGGAGGGAGGAAGAGAGGGAGGGAGGGAGAGAGATATGATAGAGAAAGATAAAGATGATAAAGATAGAGATAGATAGATAGATCGATAGATAGAGAGGGAGGAAGAGAGATATGATAGAGAGAGATAAAAATGATAGAGATAAAGATCGTGAGATAGATAGATAGATGATAGATAGATAGATAGATAGATAGATAGATAGATAGATAGATAGATAGATAGGTAGGATATATAGATGGATGGATGGATGGATGGATGGATGGATAGATAGAGAGGGAGGGAGGGAGAGAGGGGGGGTAAGTAGGTGGCTTTTACGTCACAGGACTGTTCTTATCCTGTTCGGCAGCATCTGTTTGGCCGCGGTTCCAGTTCTCAATCTCAGATCTCATCCAAGGAGCCCATTAGTACATCTTTGAAGCAAACAAATGGAAAAACAAGCCAGCTTTTGGCGGGGGGGGGGGGGGGGAGAGCAGAGAAAAAGACTCATCATCTGTCTCTCTCTCCCCCCCCCCTTTCCATTCGTCATTTGCAAAAGAAAAAAAAAAGCCTCTCTCCAGAAACAGGAACAGGACAAACTTTTGACAACGGAACGATTGCTCAACGGAAGATGTTCTCCTGGCAGTGACGCAGCTGGAGAATTCCGGCCCGATAAATATTTTGATTTGGGATGAGGAAGGCAAGAAGCTGAGAGCTCCATAAATCAGCCTCGGGGGCGGCCAATCTAAAACTAAGGGACGGCTTGTTTGGACTGTGGATTTATGAAAGAAAACAAAAGAGAAAACCCCACTTTCTAAAGATGCGCAAACTGAAGTCAAGATGAAAGGACGATAAATCCGGAGGGACAAGCCCAAGCGGAGAGGTCTATAAATCAATCTTGGCAGCCAAACGAAAACGAATGGACCTCGTGGCTTCTGCCTTTATGATTTGTATTGTTTTATTCGTTTCCTAGTATGATTTGATTGCTTATTTAGTAACCTATGACTGTCACTGTTGTATCTTATCATTCTTGAGGAATGCATTTTCTTTTTCTTTTTATGTACACTCAGAGCATCTGCACCAAAGACAAATTCATTGTGTGTCCAATCACACTTGACCAAGAAAGAATTTTATTCTATTCTAATTCTATTCCAATCTCTATTCCATTTTCTTTTCTTTTCTGTTCTCTATTCTATTCTATTTTATTTCTATTCTCTATTCTATTCTATTCTATTCTATTCTACTCTAATTATTTCATTCTCTATTTTATTTTATTTTCTGTTCTGTTCTATTCCATTCCATTCTCTATTCCATTCTCTATTCTAATTCTATTCTCTATTCTATTCTATTCCATTTCATTCTATTTTCTTTTCTTTTCTATTCCATTCCATTTTCTATTCTATTTTCTTTTCTATTCTATTCCATTCTCTATTCTAATTCTATTCTCTATTCTATTCCGTTCCATTCTATTTTCTTTTCTTTTCTATTCTCTATTCGAATTCTACTCTATTTCTGTTTTATTCTTTCTATTTTAATTCTATTCTATCTCTATTCTATTCCATTCTATTCTCTATTTTAATGTTCTATTTTCTATTCTCTATTCTATTCTCTATTCCATTCCATTCTCTATTCTAATTCTATTCTGTTTCTATTCCATTCCATTCTATTTTCTTTTCTATTCTATTCTCTATTCTAATTCTACTCTATTTCTGTTCTATTCTTTCTATTTTAATTCTATTCTATTTCTATTCTATTCCATTCTATTCTCTATTCTAATGTTCTATTCTATTTTCTATTCTCTATTCTAATTGTATTCTATTCTATTCTTTGTAGTAAGCAGGGAGAAAGGAAAAAGAAAGAAATCAACGAAAAAGCAAAAAGGATATTAAAAGTTTTTAAAAAATAGAAAATAAAATTATTTGTCCAGACTGCAGATTTTTTTTTAAAAAAAACACCCCCCTTTCTAAAGATGCATAAACTGAAGTTGTCGAAGCGACAATAAATCCGTAAGTGACGCTCCTTCAAAAATCAAGGAGCCCATTTCAACACGATACCGAGAGAACAGCGAAAGCAAAAAAATATTGCAATGTGGATTTTATTATTTATTTAGTACATCTTAACATCGGCAGTGTTAAGATGGGTGGACTTCAACTCCCAGAACTGCCCAGCCAGTATACTTTTAATACGTTTGCAAGAGAGCTGGGCAATTCTGGGAGTTGAAGTCCACACGCCTTAAAAGTTGTCAAGTTTGGAAAAGATTGCCCTAAGCTACTGACCGGAGAGGGAAAGTTACCACTGGCTAGGTTCAGGGAGTCCTCGACCTACGACCACAATGGAACTCCCGTCTGTTGCTAAGCGAGACCGTTGAGTTTTGCCCTGTTTTACGACCCCGGGAATCCCTGCAGGTGTTAAGTCAGTCACAGGGTCGTTAAGAGGAACACGTCCGTGGTGGGTTCCACATTTTGTTACCACCAGTTTGGATCACCTGACCCAGGACAGCGTCATAAATACGAGTCAGTGGCCACGCGTCTGAGTTTGGATCGTGCAACCTTTGCGTGACAGTGGGGTGAAAAATGGTCAGAAGTCCCCTTTTTTTCAGGGACTTCGAATGGTTGCTAAACGAACTTTTGTAATGTTTTAACGTGCCACCCAAGAAGCGAAACCGAACTGGGTTCACCAGTGGCAGGAAAAGTAAACAACACACAACTCAGCACAACTGTTATGGAGTTACGACGGCCTGGGTGCGACAGGGGTGCAAGTTTTGCCCAAACTAGAGACTTGGAGGATCACCTGGGTCGCCAAAGACAGCCCTGGTGTGGCAGATCAGGAGCATCAGAACGACGAGGTTGAAAGCCGCCGCATGGAAAGGACACCAGAAGCTGGAAATAAAGAGAAAGATGATTAGAATGAATATGGGAAGATCAGGCACATATTTGCAGCATGTCTAGCGCCACCAGCTGGTTCACCCTCGGCACTGGACAGATGTTAAATGTTTAAAATAATCTCTTATTATCCGATTGCGGATTGGACAGCGGGGTTATTTTGACCCACCGGGAGGATTTGAGCCAGGGAGCATGTGCAGAAGGCACTTTCTTTCTGGGTCAAGGAGCTCCTGAACATGTGCGGAGAGGATCTTCCTTCTAAATCAGCGAACCCTTGAAGACGTGCGGAGAGATTCTTCCTCCTGCGGGGTCACTGAGCTCCTGAACATGTGCAGAAGGCACCTTCGTTCTGGATCGCTGAGCTCCCGAGCATGTGCAGAGAGCATCTTCCTTCTCCTAGATCATTGAGCTCCTGAACATGTGCAGAGGGCACTTTCTTGCTAGGTCAGTGAGCTCCTGAGCAAGTGCAGAAGGCGCCTTCCTTCTAGATTGCTGAGCTTCTGAACATGTGCAGGGAGCAAGTTCCTTCTAGGACACCGAGCTCCTGAGCATATGCAGACAGCATCTTTCTTCTCTTAGATCACTGAGTTTCTGAACATGTGCAGAGGGCAAATTCTTGCTAGATCATTGAGCTCCTGAGCATGTGCAGACAGTATCTTCCTTCCATAGCATTGAGATCCTGAGCATGTGCATGGGGCATCTTCCTTCTGGATCATCAAGCTCCTGGGCATGTGCAGAAGGCATCTTCTTACAAGAACAGTGAGCTCCTGAGCATGTGCAGAGCACATCTTCCTCCTAGGGTACCGCTCCTGAGCATGTGCAGAGCGCATCTTTCTCCTCCTAGATCACTGAGCTCCTGAACATATACAGAGGGCAAATTCTTGCTAGGTCGGTGACCTCCTGAGCATGTGCAGAGGGCTCCTTTCCCCCTCCACCTAATCATTTCCCTTCCCCTCCCAAAAGGAGATCGAGAAGCCTCAACCCACCCCGGGGAAAGAAACCCCAAACCCGGCGCTCCTGAGCATGTACAGAGGGCTGTGGGCGGGTCTACCTGTCCCGGAAGCCCGGCTGGAGCAGGACGTGCTCCAGGATGACGTAATCGGCGTAGCCCACGCTCAGGTACGTGAGGAGGAGGCAGAACCCCCCGCAGGGGTCCAGCCGTGCTCGCCCCTTCCCGCCGCACCGGCACCGGGCACCGCTCCCCGCCGCCGCCGCCCCCATGGCAACCCCGGCCGCCGCTTCCGGTTCCGCCCCCTAGCTCCACTACTCGGCCAATCGGCGCGCCGGCCCGTGGAACGGGGGGGGGGGCAGAGGAAGGAAGCACAGGCGCATACAGCCACCCGGCTCCCGTTGCCATGGAGACGGGGCCTGCCGCTTCTTACCCGCCTTTTTTTTCTCCTCCCAGACCAGCCTACCTGGCAGGGTTGTTGTGACGGCACTATTAGCTGCTTCTGGACCCCCAGAAGCACCTTTTTTAAAATGTCTGAAGGCTCAGCCTTAAGGTTGCCATACACTAAATAAACAAGTAACAATCCTGGGTGGCAGGAGAGCGACAACATCTGGAGGGGTGCAGATGTTTCCCCCTCTTTCATTGGATGGGTTGAGCTTTTTCTAGTAATTGGAAAGATTTCATTCATGCATTCATTCACTTAACGCCAGTCATTGCCCGGCATTAAGCAAATCCACCCCCAACAAAAGGAAAAGCAAAACAGTATTTTTTTTAAAAAAAAGACTCAATTCTGCAGCAAAATCCGCATATTCAGAAAAAAGAAAGAAAAAGAAAGAAAGAGAAGACAAAAGAAGGAAGGAAAAAAGAAAGAAAGAAAGAAAGAAAGAAAGAAAGAAAGAAAGAAAGAAAGAAAGAAAGAAAGAAAGAAAGCTGGAAATCTGCAGCTTTCCTCACTGCCCTGGATGCAAAACTGAGCATTTCCTCTCCATTTCTACTTCAAATCACAAGAAGCTTCCGATTTGATTCCTTTATGCAATTGACAGGGCAGCATTTTAAACCTAGGATTTCAGTTTTACAGGTTAACAGAATTGGAAGGGACCTTGTAGGTCATCTAGTCCAACCCCCCCCCAAGCAGACCCTACACCATTTTTGACAGGTGGCAGTCCAGTCTCTTCTTGAAAGCTTCCAGAGATGAAGCTCCCACAACCTCTAAAAGCAACTTCACTGCTTACACACACACAGACATAAGCACACAGGCAGACAGACAGACAGACACAGAGACACACACCCTGCCCATGGATACAAAATTAGGAATTTCTCTTTCTGGTTTTTCTTTCTTTTCTTTTTTGTTAGGTATATTACCAGAAAGCTATCATAAAGGGATGGCATATTTAATAATGCATAGGTTGACAGCAGCAAGCATTCTATTTGCCCAATATTGGAAAAATGAGGATATGCCTACAGCGGAGAGTATAATTAGAAAAATATTAGAATGTGCTGAGATGGATAGGCTGACGGTAATAATAAAAGATAAGGAAGAAACAGAATGCTTTTTAACGTGGGATTTGTTTTATCAATCGTTAGATAAAAGAGGTAGAAATTAGAAGGTAAAAAGATCACGGATGTGTATAAGCAAAGGATGCAAGAATTGAACTAATACATAAGCAAACAGTATTATTACTACAAATGTTATTATAACTACTATTATTATCATCATTATTATTATTATTGTGTAAGTAAATTGATCCAGACAATACACTGTTTATTAAGCACTTATGTACTTTAAAGAAAAAAAAAGTATAATAATTTTTTTTAAAAGTTAGGGATTTCTCTTCATTTCTACTCCCCTGGGCAGGAAGCTTCCTATTTATTTTTCATTATTATAGTAAACCTGGCACCTTCTCCTTCCACCCATTTCCTGCAATAAGCAAACTGGTTTGACAGGTTGGATTATTTTTTCTTCTTCAAAGAATAACCCGAAAATCCAGTTGCTTCTGGGATATTCATGAGCAACTCTAATCTCTTGTCCCTGACATGCCAACTGGGGGATTCTAGGAGTTGAAGTCCACCTGTCTTAATGTCCCCCAGTGAAAAAAAACCACTTCTTTAACCCACCCATTCTTTAATTAATTCCCATTCCTCGGTTGCCCCTTTCCCACAACCCCCATCCTAAAAAGTGTGGGGAGGGGGGCTCAGATTCCTTTGCTCCTAGGAACACTCTCACTTTTTAACCGATGGGTTGGAACTTGGAAGGTACCTAGTAGGTCATCTAGTCCAACCCTGCGGCCAGGTAAGAGACCCTACACACCATTTCTGACAGATAGCAGTTCAGTCTCTTCTTCAAAGCTTCCACGGATGACGCTCCCACTTTATTGAGTTTCCTAGTCTGATTTCGATTGCTTTATTTAGTATCCTATGACTAATATCACTAAGTGTTGTGTCTTATGGTTCTTGATGAATGCAATTTTTATGTTACACTGAGAGCTTCTGCACCGAAGGCAAATTCCTTGTGTGTCCAATAAAGGATGCTACACTGTTCTAATTCTCCTATTCTATTCTGTTCCGTTCTAATTATTCTATTCTATTCCATTAAACAAATTCCTTGTGTGTCCAATTAAGAATGCTATGTTACGCTGTTCTAATTCTCCTATTCTGTTCTGTTCTAATTCTCCTATTCTGTTCTGTTCTAATTATTCTATTCTATTCTATTCTATTCTATTCTATTCTACTCTATTCCATTAGAAAAATTTCTTGTGTGTCCAATAAAGAATGCTATGCAATGCTATGCTGTTCTTTCTCCTATTCTATTCTATTCTATTCTATTCTATTCTATACTATTCTGTTCTATATGTTCTATTGTATTGTATTGCATTGCATTGCATTGTAATGTATTCTATTCTATTCTATTCCATTCCATTAGACAAATTTCTTGTGTGTCCAATAAAGAATGCTATGTAATACTATGCTGTTCTTTCTCCTATTCTATTCTGTTCTATTCTATTCTATTCTATCTATACTATACTATTCTGTTCTAATTGTTCTATTGTATTGCATTGCATTGCATTGTATTCTACTCTATTCTATTCTGTTCTAATTGTTCTATTGCATTGCATTGCATTGTATTCTACTCTATTCTATTCTGTTCTAATTGTTCTATTGCATTGCATTGCATTGTATTCTACTCTATTCTATTCTGTTCTAATTGTTCTATTGCATTGCATTGCATTGTATTCTACTCTATTCTATTCTATTCCATCCCATTCCTAGAGTCTCAACATCTTTTTTTGCAACAGCTTTGCAAAAGTGCGGGGGGGGGGAGGGAACAAGGCATCGCATTCTCCCCCCCATCCTCCTTCCAATCCTGCTCCCCCTTCAAACAAACAGCCTAACATCGTGCAAAAATAGCAATAACAACAACAACAATAATAATCAACTCCCTTCTGCAGGAAGCCCGCTTTAAGGGGCGGGGACGAGAAGGGGGCGGCCCCGCCTCCTTTGTCTGACGTCACAAGCCCTGCTCTGTCGCTCTCTCGCTCTCTCCGCCCCTCCGGAGAAGCTGCACCTGCGGAAGGCTGAAGATGCAGGTCCCCGGGCGGGGCTGAGATCCGGGTCTCTCCCCACCCCCACGTTCAGGTACCCCGGGTTGGAATCCGGCCCTTGCAGGAGCATCTCGGGGTGCAGCCCTGGCCCCCTCCGCAAAGCGGCCTCCCCGGCCTTGCATTGCATTGCATTGCATTGCTTGGCTTTGCAAAAAGAGCCGGCTGGCTGGGGAAGATGGGAGCGGCGATCCTTGCGGGGTTGGGGAGGAGCTGCAGATCTGGGGCTCTATAAGGCAATAAGCATCCCTTGCAAGCGCGGTTTAGGGGGACGGGGGAGGTGGGGAAACCTGTTCGAAGGGGGTTTCCTCCCTTCCCTGGCTGCGTTCACACGACTGAGACTGGACACGCGTCTGGCTTCACGATTGGGACAGGGTGGATGTGAAACTCTTCCTGGGTGGTTAAACCAGGATCGGAGTGTGCAACTTGGAAGGATCCTTGTTGTAAGTGGAGAGCTAGCTAGAATATCCTTATTTTTCCTGCTTCCCCCCCTTCTCCACCACTGGGGTTTTTTAAGAAGTGACCGGATATCCATTTGTCTGGAACGGTAGAAGGTCTCCTGCTTGAGCAGGGGGTTGGACTAGAAGACCTCCAAGGTCCCTTCCAGCTCGATTCTGATTATCTTTATACATGTCCTCATCTGGAGGACATTTATGATGTCTGGTCCAGAAAGCAGATGTGATTATTTTCCCTAATTCCTTTTTTTTTTGCAACCTTATTTGGATAATCTGGATTTAAAGCTCATCTCCTCCAGCTGCCTTCCGAGATTAATCCCAGTTTTTCCCAAGCCTGTATCCGGAATCCGGAACCAAAACTTGGCAAAAATGGTTGTCCCTTCTGTTTATTTAATTTAATTTGGATTTATTACATGAATAGCCCTTCCCTGTGGCCTTCTCTTCCCACACGGATTTCTCAATAAAATGGGAAACATTTAAAGGCTCAAATAAACAGATTCCCTACCCAGGTAATCCTCGATTTACGACTGCAAGTGAGCCCCAGATTTCTGTCGGACGTTTGTTAAAGGAGCTTGGCCCCATTTTGCGACCTTCCCTGACACGGTTCCTAAGTGAATCGCTGCTGGTTGTTAAGTAAGACACGTGGTTCTGAAGCGAATCTAGTTTTCCCATTAGACTTGGCTCTTGTCAGAAGGTCGCAAAAGAGGATCGCATGACCCATGAGCACGTCGTAAATACGAGACACTGGCCAAGCGTCTGAATTTTGACCACGAGAGCACGGAGAACGCCCCAATGGTCGTAAGCGCGAAAAACGGTCATAAGTCACTTTTTCAGTGCCGTTCTAACGTCTTACGGTCGCTAAATGAATTCTTGTAAGTTGAGAACTGCCTGTATTTAATAGTTAAATTCTGCCAAATCAATGCCCTTTCTCTTTTAAATATTACTTCCCTTTTTACTACGTGGAAAGGAAATAGAGGATATATTGTTGTTGCTAAAGGAAATGAAAGATATACTGTAGTTTCTTGTTGCAATTTTGTTATTATTGTTGTTGTTATTATTATTATTTGCTGCTGGGGATTGCTTGCTCATAGAGGGAGTTTCGGGCGGATGGGAATAAGACATTCCGAATTTGCTGGACAAGGAAAAATGGAACTGGTTTTCGCTAGTTAATAGGGCATTTAAAAAACTGCCTTTTGCCTGAGGTTGGGGCGGAAAAGATTGCTTTCACGATGTTGGAACAACTTTGTAAATTAATAATACTTTTTAAAACAAGAGGGGGGGGGCTACGAAAGATGGCGTTTTATGAGCAGGCTGATCCGTGCCTTTGGCTATTTGCAGGCGTATTGGGAGGCCAGAAGCAAGCGGGGGTGGAAATTTTAAGTTTCTAGCCCTTCGCTTTGGAGTTGAGGACTAGAAACTTGGCAAACACAGACACCAAGCAGGAATGGCTGGCGTCCTACATTCCTGAGCGTTGACTCAAATATATCTGCTTTTGTAATGCTTTCTATATATTCAATTCTTCTTCTTTCTGTTTTCTTTTTCTTTCTTTCCTTCCTCCTTCCTGTATAGATAGATAGATGATAGATAGATAGATAGATAGATGATAGATAGATAGATAGATAGATAGATAGATAGATAGATAGATAGATGATAGATAGATAGATAGATAGATAGATGATAGATAGATAGATAGATAGATAGATAGATAGATAGATAGATAGATAGATAGTAGTCGATAGCCTGGAGTTGCCCATGTATTTATTTATAGGGGGAACTTCTAATTTCTAATGTTGGATTTGAGCGGAGTACTGTGAAGCCATTACTGTGCTAACTCCACTGCGCTGTCAATAGAAGCCACTTTACCACAGTACAGTAGAAGCCATTTGAAGGCACAACAGGCTGTATCTTAACAGAACAACCCCAGGTTGTTAGGGGTGTCTTTCCCCCATCGGTATTTGTTTCCAGAGAGTAAGTCACCTGTGTACCAAGTTTGAGACTAGGAACAGAGGACGAGTCGGTTGCGTGACTTTGGGCCCGATCAGCCCCACCTCGCGGGGTCGTTGTGAGGAAAAGGAGGAGGGAGGGGAGAAGCAGGATGGAAATCGAATAAACGATATCTGCTTTGAGATGGGCTGTTTCTCTCTCCTTCCTCTCCCGGCTACAGAACCCCGTGGCGGCACCTGATCCGATGCTCCTAGCGCCATGCTCCGCAGATTCCTGGACCGGCCCTGCACCTTGGCTGTCCTGATCGGTTTCCAGTTCCTCTTCATGGCCTACTTTTCCTTCGGCGGCTTCCGCAATCTGGCGTCCATCTTCGGCCGCGACACCAGCCCTTCCTTCGACTATTCCCGCCGGCACGATGTCTACGCCAACCTCAGCCTGGTCTTCCAACTGCCGGCTCGTCCCAGCACCGGCAAACCTTTGCCCTACTGCCCGGATCGGTCGCCGTACTTGAGTGAGTACTTCCTGCCGCGGGGTCCCCAAAATCTCTTGGCATGTCCAAGGTGGCAGGGATCTCCCAAGGAGAAATTCCCTGGCGGTGAGAACAATTAACCAGTGGAACAACTTGCCACCAGAAGTTGTGAATGTTGGAAGTTTTAAAGAAAAGGCTGGGCAATCACTTGTTTCAAATGGTATAGGTTCTCCTGCTTGAGCAGGGGGTTGGACTAGAAGACCTCCAAGGTCCCTTCCAACTCTGTTATTTTCTCTTCTTCCCTCCTTCCTTCCTTCCTTTTTTCTCTTCTTCCCTTCTTCCTTCCTTCTCTTTTTTTCTTGCCTTCCCTCCCTTTCCTGCTTTTTTTCCTCCTCTTCCCTTCCTTCCCTTCTTCCTTCCTTCCTTCCTTTTTCTTTCTTTCCTTCCTCCCTTCAGTCGGCCCTTTGATAGTGAGTTTCAGCCAGGTGCCCACGCTGGAGCAGATCCAGGAGAAAAATCCGGCCGTCGAATTAGGGGGCAGGTATCGTCCTTTCAACTGCGAGTCCCGTTCCCGCACGGCCATCATCATTCCTCACCGCAACCGGGAGACACACCTGCGACACCTGTTGTACTACCTGCATCCTTTCCTCCAGCGCCAGCAGCTCCATTACGGAATTTATATTGTGCATCAGGTACGCATGTATGAAAAAGCAGGGGACAGGTGGTTTAAGGCAAGGAACGAACGAGGAGTGAGAAAAATAAAAGAGTTAAACTTGAGATAGTCTAAGAGGGGAATAAATAATTGTATATAAATATATTAAGATGTTAAGAGTTATATGAAAGAACAAAAAGGTGTAGAACTGAAGGGTGATAATAAAAGGTAAGGGCAAACAATATGAAACAATGAAAATTAATTAAGCTCTTTAAGTAGCTTGCTCTTCCTTCCGAGATAAGGTTCGTGTGGATAAACATTCCTCGGAAAGACTGTTTGCTAGGAATTCATAGGCGTGTGAATAAAAGAGGTTTTGCAGGGACCAAGACTCTTGCTTTTTAAGGAAGCCTGGGTCAGAACCACCACCGTTCACGGTTTTGCCTCTTTTCCCGCAGGCCGGGAACGCCACGTTTAACCGGGCCAAACTTCTCAACGTCGGGGTGAAGGAAGCGCTGAAGGACGAAGAGTGGAACTGCCTTTTCCTTCACGACGTGGATCTCATCCCCGAGAACGACCACAATCTCTACGTTTGCGACCAGTGGAATCCCAGACACGTCTCCGTGGCTATGAATAAGTTCAAATACAAGTGAGGGAAGAGAGAGTCTGAAGGTGGGGAGTCGGGGGGGAATTGACCTGCCGCTCCTGGGATCTACAGGAAGTCCTCGACTGAACGGCAGTTTCGTTTAGTGACCGAAGTCACAACGGCACTGGGGAAAAAGGGGACTTGGGAACCCTATTCATACTTAGGACGGGTTAAAACATCCCCGTGTTCAGGGAATGAAAATTCAGAGGCTGGGCCACTGACTCGCATTTATGACGGTCGTAGCATTTGGGGGGGGTTACCTGATCCCCTTCTGATGAGCCAAGTTTGTGGGGAAGCCTGATTCGCTTAAAGACCCCGTGACTAATTTACCAACTGCAGTGATTCCCTTAAAGACGGTGGCAAGTAACCTAGGACACGATTCCCTTAAGGAATGTCTCACTTAATAACAGAAATTTGGGGCTCGATTGTGGGTCATAAGACGAAGGAACACCCCCCCCCCTATAGGTGTCATTTGGGAGTTTAGATTTTTAGCTGTCATATTTTTATCTCCTGTTGGTTTTTTTTAAAATCAAAACGTGATGTGTAAATGTGACATAGGATGAATAATAATAATAATAGTAATAATAATAATAGGTCTTTTCGGGAGGGCTTTGCATCTGGGAACAGTAATTCTTAGGGATGGGAGGCGCTGTTCCAAGCAGTCCTCCCTTTGCAACAGAAAAAAGTGACTTACGACCAGTCCTCAGACTTACGACCGGCACAGCATTCCCGCAATCATATGATCAAAATTCAAGTGACCGATGTGTCTCAGGCCTCTCCCCGGGTCACATGATCACCATTTGTGGCCTTCCCAGCCAGCAAAGTCGATGGAAGGGAAGCGGGCTCGCTTAACGACTGCCTGATTCGCTTAATGACCACGACGAATGAAACGTTTTTTGTAGAATCGGGCACGGCTTGCTTAACAACCTTCTTACTCTCTTGTTACTAGGCTCCCGTATTACCAATACTTCGGGGGGGTTTCGGCTTTAACCCCAGACCAGTATATGAAGATTAATGGTTTCCCGAACCAGTACTGGGGCTGGGGGGGTGAGGACGACGACATCGCCATGAGGTGAGTTCCTGCGTGACCTTCTTCCCATCCCCCTCCCTGAGAGGTAGTCCTTGACTTACGACCGTTCATTTAGTGACTGTTACCACAGCACTGAAAAAAAGTGACTTAGGGCCGTTTTCACATTTCAGACCGTTGCAGTGTTCCCCATCAAAATTTGGATGCTGGGCCACTGATTCGTATTTACGACGGTCACAGAGTCCCGGGGTCCCCTTTGGCGGACTTCCGACAAGCATGGGGAAAGGGCACTCACTCAATGACATGCTACTAACCGAACAACCGGAGTGACTCGCTTATCCGTCGGGGCGGGAAAGGTCATAAAATGGGGCAGAACTCACTTCACAACTGTCTCGCTTAGCCACAGAAATTTGGGGGCCCCATTTGTGGTTGTGTGTTGGAGTGATACAGTGGCCTAGAGGTTGAGCTTCATAATAGAGGCAGATATTTCTCTCTCTGGGCTCAATGAGAAGATTATCTGCTGAACAAAACTCCGCTCTGGCGACAGGAATGGCATCCGGCTAGTATTGGATCGGCCTGGCAGCTCTCCAAGACAGATGAGGTCTGTGACCGTAAATCCTCCCTGGAAAGACTTTGCTAGATGTGAATGAGCAGAATTCACAGCCAATTAATAAAAGGGTTTTTTGTCGGGACCAGGAGTTTGCTTCAGGCTCTTGGGAAGCCTCGCTCAGAATGGGACCAAAATTGGAGGGATATATATATTTAAAAATCAGCATTATTGGGAAGAATAATGTTATCTCTTGGATACCTGTCAGCCTGTATGTCTTTTTTTAAAAACTTCTTGATGGTTTCTGTCTTCTGTTTCTGCATCACCTCTTGTTGTCTGGTTGATTCTTGCCTTGCATGTAACGGAGGCTTCCTTTTCACTTCCTCCGTGCAGCATTTTTTCCCATTCTTCATCTCCAGTTTTGCAACTTGAGTGGCACCTGTCTTCGCCTTTCCATCATGTCATCACCTCTTTTTTTCTTTTCTTTTCTCTGCTTTCTTTCCTTCTATTTCATTCCTCCCTCCCTCCCTCCCTGTTGTCCCTGTCTCTTTCTCGCTCTTTCCTTCCCTTGTTTTCCTTCCTTCTTCTCCATCTCTCTTTCCTTTCTTTGTTTTCCTTTCTCCGTTTCTCCTTCCTTCCTGTTCTCCATCCCTCTTTCCTTTCCTTGTTTTCATTTCTCCATTTCTTCCTTCCTGCTCTCCCTGTCTTTCTTGCTTTGTTTTCCTTCCTTCCATTTCTCCCTGTCTCTTTCTTGCTTTCCTTTCCTTGTTTTCCTTCCTCCGTTTCTCCTTCCTTCCTTCTCTCCGTTTCTCTTTTTCCTTCTCTCCATTCCTTCCTTCCTTCCTGGTCTCCATCTCTCCTTGTTTTCCTTCCTCCATTTCTCCTTCCTTACTTCCTGTTCTCCGTTTTTTTTGCTTTCCTTTTTTCCTTCCTGTTTCTCCTTCCTTCCTTCTCTCCATTTCTCCTTTTTTCCTTCTCTCTCTTCCTTCCTGTTCTCCATCTCTCTTTCCTTGTTTTCTTTTCTCCATTTCTCCTTCCTTTCTTCCTGTTCTGTCTCTCTGTTGCTCTTTCCTTTCCTTGTTTTCCTTCCTCCATTTCTCTCTCCTTATTTCCTGTTCTGGTTTTTTTCTTTCCTTTTTTCCTTCCTCCGTTTCTCCTTCCTTCCCGTTCTCCGTCTTTCTTGCTTTCTTTTCCCTTCCTCCATTTCTCTCCTTCCTTCCTTCTTTCTCTCCCTGCCTCCTTCCTTCCTTCTTCACCTTCACTTCTCTCTCTCATGAAGTCCTGCATGCTCATTTTCCTTCACACCACGTAAACAATTAGAGGCTATGCCAGCCAGGTAAGAATTTGGGTTTTTTGTTTTTTAAAAGGTATCTGTAAGATTCAAAACCAGATCCTCCTTCCATCCGACTCTCAATTCCCAAGCAGGCCAAATTTAAATGTCTCTGCGGGGGCATCTTTTGAGGTTTTAATTTGGAAAAAGACGAGGTGAAAAACCTCTGATGCATTTCAAACATTTCAGAATGGTTTTGAGCCTTGGCCCCTGCCTTTTTAGTTCAGAAAAAATATTCCTAATTTTAAAACAAATTTTAATTTTAAAACAGTGGTTCTTAAACTGAAGCTCAGCCAGGCATCTCTTGCGAGAGAAGAGAAATTTGGAATTTCTAACTGCTTATTTTGAGGCTCGGGGGCTAAGACGCTGAGTTTGTCAATCAGAAAAAGTTCGGCGGTTCGAATCCCCACGCTGCGTAACGGAGTGAGCTCCTGTTCCTTGTCCCAGCTTCTGCCAACCTAGCAGTTCGAAAGCACGTAAAAAAATGCAAGTAGAAAAATAGGAACCACCTTTGGTGGGAAGGGAACAGCGTTCCGTGGGCCTTCGGCGTTAAGCCATGCCAGCCACATGACCACGGAGACGTCTTCGGACAGCGCTGGCTCTTTGGCTTTGAAACGGAGATGAGCACTGCCCCTTAGAGTTGGGAACGACTAGCACATATGTGCGAGGGGAAACTTTTACCTTTTAACTGCTTATTTGGAAGTCAAGTGGGGTACCCTAATATTATTCAAGACTTGGAACAGGAAAAATGGATTTAAGATCTACTGTTTTGTTTTTTAAAAATTAGATATTTAAAAAAAAATCTAAAATCTAATCCACAGCCTCTTTGATGCTAGCTTTGGTTCATGTTGTGTCTGGTTGATTTAAGAGACGCGTTGTGAATCATTTAGCTTCCCCTATATATTTCTCTTCAAATAGATGGATGTTGGCTGGGGGATTCTGGGAAATGAACTCCACCCATCTTAAATTGTGCTGGCTGGGAAATTCTGGGACTTGAAGTCCCTCTTAAAACAGGCCAGCTGGGGGATTCTGGGACTTAAAGTCCTTGAAACAGGCCGGCTGGGGGATTTGGGGACTTGAATTCCCTCTTAGAGCAGGCTGGCTGGGGGATTATGGGATTTGTTTACTGGGAGTTGAAGTCCCTCTTAAAAACAGGGCAGCTGGGGGATTCTGGGACTTAGAAGTCCCTCTTAAAACAGGCTGGCTGGGGGATTCTGGGAAATGACGTCCACCCATCTTAAAAGCTGTCAAGGTTAAGGAACAGGATCCCGTTTTTCCAGGTTGCGCTTCCGAGCAATGAAGATTTTACGACCTCCGGTGTCTGTCGGCCATTATAAAATGGTGAAACACCAGGGCGACCAAGGCAATGAACAGAACCCACACAGGTCAGTATAAAGGTGTGTGTATGTGTATATTTGTGTAAAATCCTGCCATGTTGCACCAGGCACAACAGTGTGCAGGCTGAGGAAAGGTTTTCGCAAAAAAACAGGCCGGTTTTTTTTGGGAGGTTTGCAGAGTGCAAAAACTTTTTTAATTGGCCTCTTCTCTTGGTGCATCTTATACTCTGGTGCGTCTTATACTCCGAAAAATACGGTACCTTTGGCATTACTGCTGGGGTGGAAAACAGCCGCTCTGCTGCGTGACTCAACTGAGAAGATAAAGGTCAGTAAAGCACAGGGGAGGGTGGGGCCACGTCATCTTCGGAGCGAACTGGTTCGCTCCCAGCTGATATGGTCCAAATCGATAGAATCTCACCCCTGAATACGGGTGCTGACTGCTCTCTCTCTCTCTGTCTTCCCAGGTTCGATCTGCTGATTCGGACGTACCGTTCGTGGAGCCAAGATGGCATGAATTCTCTCTCCTACAAGCTCCTGTCCAAAGAGCTGCTGCCACTTTACACCAACATCACCGCCGATATTGGCACCAGCCCCCAGGCCACCAAGATCGGAAAGGGCTCCCTGTCTGACTTTGGCGGGAGGGATTACCCGCGAGACAGCAATCACGATTTCCGTCAGGAGATGCTGCGCAAGACTCCTTTCGCCAAGCTCTCCCAAGCCATGGGATGGAAGGACCCCTCTCCAGAGACAGATAAAAAGGGGGAGACACCCACCCTGATCTCAGAAAACCCCACACCGAGCACCAGAGCCGAAAAGAGAGAGAAAGGCTCCGCGGCTTCGACCTACGGCGCGGTAGACGCTACCCTCAAAACATTGAGTGACGCCGTCCCCAGCCCGGAAGTCCCCAAACAAGTTTTCGAGGATACAGTCCAACCCGTACGAGTAGGTTTATCTTCGCTGCGACCTTCGTCCGGACACGCTGCACAGAGCCTGGCTCTCCGACCCAACTCTACCAATCGCACCGATTCTAGAACCGCAGATTAAAAGAACGAGATGACACCCAGAGCGTCAACGCGAGGTCAAAATTTAGAATCATTCTCTCATCCCTGCTCGGGAGTTTGGGGAGGATCCGTCGGTTTTCTCCCCAGGCCAACGGAGCAAAGGGCCAGAAGGAGGTAGAGCGGACAAATAAAGGGGGCAGGTGAACGGGGCAGGTAGGACGGCGCCGGGAATCCTTCAAGAATTTGGTTACCGTATCCGCGGGCAACGGTTGATTCTTCCTTCCAGGATGCAGGGAATCTACCAAGGTCCCGTATTTCTAACTGGCGCTTCGCAGGACTGAATTCACGCTCGGAGGCGGCTGGAAGTACAGGAGGGATTGGCGTGGGAAAAAGGGGCCCCTTCTCGTGTCCCGAGATTTCTGCGGATGGATTGTGGGAGGGGAGGAACTCTGCAGCTTTGGTGAAAAGAGTGGTCCGATCAAAGCCCTCCACCCCCCATTGCCCACTTTGCACCTTCTTAAAAAAAGGGGGAAGGGCTGAGCTTTGCTACCCACCCACTCCCTTCCCCAGCGCCAGGAAAGTATAACTCGCTTTGCCGGACTTCTCAACTTTTGTGAAATTGAGATGGGGCAGGATCTTCTCTCACCCTAGCTGTGCCCCCCTCGCCCCTCACAAGCGATAACCAGCCAGAAACAAGTAACTGGGAGGAGGGGGAGATTTTCTAATGGAAAGACCCTCCTGGTGCACTCAACGTCTTTTCAGGGGCAGGAAAATCTCCCCCCTTCCTGGATCGAAGGAGAAACAGCTGGGAAGCTGCAGCTAGGCTTGCTCTCCTGACATCCGTTTGCTCGTAAATCTTTGTTGCTAGTCCTTCTTCTCCTCTTCATCTTTTTTTCTTCTCCATCTCTATCTTTTTTCCTCATTTTTTCATCCTCGTCTTCCTCCTTTTTCTCCATCTCATCTTTTTTCTTTCTCCTTTTTTCTTGTTCATCCCTTCCTTCTCCCTTTTTATCTTTTCTCCTTCTCTTCCTCTTCTCCATTTTTTCTTTCTCCTCCTTTCTCCATCTGCCTCCCCTTTTTTCATCTCTTCTCCATCCTTCTCTTCTCTTCCTTTTTCTTCTTCACCTCTTCTCTGCCATATTTTTCCCTTTTTCTTCTTTCCCTTTATCTCCTGCTCCTTTTTCTTTCTTTTTTCCATCTCTTTTTATTTGATACTCCTCTTCCTTCTTCTTCTTCATTTCATCTCTTGACATATTTTTTATCCTTTTTTCCCCCCCTTCCTCCTTTCCGTCCTCCGGGGAGGAAACTCCCTTTTAAATTTTAAACGCTTTCATAAGCTGCGGAAGCCGGCTCTGAAAAGTCTCCCGTCAATCGAAATCCTTTTAAGAATACTATTCGAGCGAAAGCTTTTTAGAGTTGGTCTCACTAACGTGGCTATCAGATCTGCTCACTGGCTTGTTCCAGAGGCTTGGAGGGAGAAGTCCTTCTCCCCCTACCCCATCCCGGACATATGTTTATTACTATTTTAGCAGCTGGAGTGTTTTCTGGCTCCCTGCACCCACCCGCCCACCCAGGAAAAGAAAAATCAGAACAAATAAATCGCCACGATCATCCACTGTTTCCCCCACCCACCTTCCCTAATATATATATATATATTTCAATCAATCAATCAATCAACCAATAAAGATCGATTGATTATATATATTTTCCTCCCCTTTGCTCCAGGGCTGGTCCCAGCCTGTTCCTTCCATTTCCCCACCGATGCTCACCTCACAATCACGAGATACTGCCAATGTGTCATTTTATTTATTCTATTTATGTAGCCGTCGGTCCCTTTTTCGCGGTAGTGGTGCCCTTTCCCCCTCCCCCCCTTGTTTTTGATATATATATATATATATATTTGGTTTGGTTTTTTTTTACAAAAATAAATATTCCCTCACCCAATGAAAAGCATGAGCTGTCCTTTTCTCTACGAATGGCTGGCCAAGTTAACCCAAGGGCAAACCAGTACTGTGAAGCCATGGCAACTCCACTGCGCTGTACAGTAGAAGCCATTTCACGGCAGTACAGTAGAAGCCATTTTAAGGCACAACAGGCTGTATCTTAACAGAACACACACCCCGAGGGGTGTTAGGGGTGTCTTACCCCCACAGTATTTGTTTCCAGAGAGTAAGTCATCTGTGTCCAAGTTTGGTTGAAATTGCTCCAGGCGTTCCAGAGTTATGCTGGTACACACAGACACACAAATAGAGCCATTTTTATACATATATAGATACAATGCAAACCGAGTTAGGTCTCGTCAACTTGGCTTGGCGAAAGCTCTAATTGCCCCCTAAAAGAGGGGGGGGGGAGAGTCAGCCTATTCGCCAAAGCACCAGAAGGCAGGATGAGAAGTAACGGATGGGAACTCACCAAGGAGGGAAGCAACGTGGAACCTCAGGAGGAATTTATTGAAAGTTAGGACAATTAACCCGTGGAACAGCTTGCCACGAGAAGTTGTGAGTGCTCCATCACTGGAGGTTTTTAAGAAGAGATTGGATAATAATTTGCCCAGAATTGTATAGGGTTTCCTGCTTGAGCAGGGGGTTGGACTAGAAGACCTCCAAAGTCCCTTCCAGCTCTCTTATTCTGTTATTCAACTCTTTCCTCAAGAAGTCCTCAAGAGAGGGTGGATCCCAGGAATCCAGAACTCGGCTCATGCTTAGGAGACGCCGCCCACGAGCTGAGCCACTGCTGTCTGGGCGCTGAAGATGCAATCGTTGACGGAGACCCCGGCATAAGAAGCGCCCACCAGGCTAAGGGGCAGGTTGTGTTGCTTCAATTGGGAAGTAGCACTTTCTGGAAAGGAAAAGGAAAGAGGAGAAAGGAAAGGGGGAAGGGAAGATAAAGGAATGGAAGAGAGAAGAGAAAGAAGGTAGAGGAAAGGAAAGAAAAGATGAGAAAGGAAAGGAAGGGGGAAGGGAAGAAAGAGGAAAGGAAAGAGGGAAGGAAGATAGATGAAGGGAAGGAAGACAGGAAAGGAAAGAGGAAGAGGGAAGGAAGATAGAGGAAAGGAAAGATGAGAAAGGAAAGAAGGAAGAAGGAAAGAAAGGAAAAGGAAGGGAAGGAAGAGAAAGTAAAGGAGGAATAAGGAAGGAAGATAGAGGAAAGGAAAGAGGAGAAAGGAGAGGAAAGAAGTCCTCAATTTATGACTGCAATTGAGATCAGGACTGCCTTTGCTAAGCAAGGCAGTTATTAAATGAGTCACACCCAATTTTGCGCCCTGCTTTTGTCTTGGTTGTTAAGCAAATCACTTTTCGTTGTTAAGTGAGCTCGGCCCCAAAAGCCGGCCTTAAAACTTACCCACGTGTTTCCAGTGGCCGAGCGTATACTGAGGGATGCAGGACTACACAGGGAAGAAGAAAAAAATCACAAAGTTATTTTGAGTCGGATAGGAGAAAAATAAATAAAAGATAAGTTCAAAGAACTTACCTTATGGACTTTAACGATGGAGCGAAGAGGCGCCCCGGAGATGCCAAGGTGCTTCTTCACAGCCGCCTGAGCTCTGCTTAACAACTCGCTGTGAGCAATGGTGTCTGGGTCACCCAGGTGGGATGTAAACCAGGCGCCACCTAGCATCACCTGATCATCGGAAACAAAAACAGCCACCTTAAAGCACGCTGGCTGGGGGATTCTGGGAGTTAAAGTCCTCCTGTCTTAATGCAGGCTGACTAGGGAATTCTGGGAGTTGAAGTCCTCCTATCTTAAAGCAGGCTGGCTAGAGGATTCTGGGAGTTGAAGTCCTCCTGTCTTAAAGCAGGCTGGCTGGGGGATTCTGGGAGTTGAAGTCCTCCTGTCTTAAAGCAGGCTGGCTGGGGGATTCTGGGACTTGAAGTCCTCCTGTCTTAAAGCAGGCCACCTAGGGGATTCTGGGAGTTGAAGTCCTGTCTTAAAGCAGGCTGTCTGGAGGATTCTGGGACTTGAAGTCCTCCTGTCTTAAAGCAGGCCACCTAGGGGATTCTGGGAGTTGAAGTCCTCCTGTCTTAAAGCAGGCTGGCTAGGGAATTCTGGGAGTGACGTCCACCCATCTTAAAGCATATTGGCTGGGGGATTCTGGGAGTTGAAGTCCTGTCTTAAAGCAGGCTGTCTGGAGGATTCTGGGACTTGAAGTCCTCCTGTCTTAAAGCAGGCTGCCTGGAGGATTCTGGGAGTTGAAAATCCACCCCTCCTAAAGTGGGTTGAGAAAGAATGCTATAGGGAGAAGTAAATTAGCCATAATCCCACCATTAGCGAGATGCCTTCCTTTTTCGGCCGTGTTCCAAATTTAAAGTCACTTGTGTTACGCGTAGAAAAATCCAACAGGAGGAGGAGAGGGGAAGAAGAAAGGAGGAAGATAGATAGATAGATAGATAGATAGATAGATAGATAGATAGATAGATAGATGATAGATAGATAAGATGATAGATAGATATGTATGTAAAAATGAATATAGAGATTGATGATGAATAGATAAATGTGAAATAGCAATTATAAGAATGCATATCTATGAATGGATTTGAAAGGGAAAAAACGAAAAACTATTTGCAAAAAAATAAATAAAAGTCCAACAAGAATGCGCGAAAAATTAAGAGACCATAATCCCCAGCCTTCGTACCGTCAGTCGAGTGGCGGAGTCTTTGCGACCATCCTGCTCGGGAAATGCCACCGAGTCGTAAACGATGCCCAACAAGGGACGATCCTCAAACGAAGGCACCAAGTGGCCGAACCCCTGAGGAAAAAAATTTGTGAAAAAAAGAAAATTTTAAAAAATTTGCTGCTCCGTATCTTTGTTTGGAAGCCTTACCTATAAGACCCTGAAAGTCATACAGGGGGACCGGGATGCCTGTCGCTAAGCAAGCTGGTCATTAAATGAGCCGGAGCCTGCTTTAGGACCCTTTGGGATGTGGTCCCTAAGCAGATTCACAATGGTGGTTTAGCGAATTGGCTTCCCCCCGTGTGACTTGGTGGTGGTGGTGGGATTTAGGCCTTTTTTCCATATCTGCATTCTCCTTTCTTTGGAATCACATTAGCCGAAAAGTTACCGTGACGGGAAGTTGTGCGTTTTCGTATTGTAGATTCACCACTGCGACGGAAACAGCTTGGATAGCCAGCAGGTCTTGGGTAAGGGGTTCGAATCCGGCAGGGAGCAAGTCGGCCAGAGCTGGGAGGGCAGAGGGGGAAAAAAAAGCTGTAATATCAGGATTTTTTGTTTTCAGGTGGGCCATCACAAGTTTCTAGTCCTCAAAGCTGCACCAAAGCCATCAACCAAGTAACATTGCTTCATTGAAGGTTGCTATTTCCTTCAAAGAGGTAGGGGTGTGTGTGTGTGTGTTGAGCCTGAAGCCAACTCCTTGTCCTGACAAAAACCCCTTTTATTAATTGACTGTGAGTTCTGCTCATTCACATCCAGCAAAGTCTTTCAAGGGAGGATTTACAGTCACAGACCTTATCTGGCTTGGAGAGTTGCCAGGCCGAACTCTGCAGAACTTGGCCAGGAGCCTCGGAGAGTCACCAACCAATGAAGCGAACTAATGGTCTCCTGCAAACTCCACTCCCCAGTCGCTCCTCTTTTATTCCCTCTGGGAGAGGCAATTCACCGTCCACCTGTGGCCTTACTCCCAAGTTGACCCTTGTTCCTTAGCTCTTCCCGTCGTCTGGCAACTCTGTGCATGCGCACACTGGGAACAGTCTCCAGCTGTTCTTCTGCCTCACTGATGTCTGACTCCGAAGGCAGCTGATAATTGTCAGACGGCCGTGGCCCCCTCTCTGCCTCCGACACAGAGCCCTCATCAGAGCCTTCCCCAGACTCCAGGACTGGCCCAGGTTCCTCCCCAACCCTCCTCACTGTCTGAATCCTCTACCACAACAGCACCCTTCCGAACTGCAACAACGACACCCGTTTCTCCTACCTCTGGCAGGCAAAGCGCTGATCACATGATCGGCCTCCACCACGCCATCCCGCAGCGCAATCTACGGAAAAATAAAACACCGTCAGCTCCAACATTCTCTAGGCGACTTAATCTGCTTACGGGCTATTCAGCACGTGGATTCCCCCAAGCTAGAAATCTAGCTCGCCATTAACTGAGCCTGATAAGCTACCTTGCTAAGTGCAGGGATTATGAGTGTCCTTATTTTAATAGATACAGAGGAAGGTTCCTTCTTGCTAAGGCCCAGATGAAACGACACTGCTTCTGGGCGCTGTTTTATGGGGACTCCAAAAGTTGGGAGAAATTATTCTAGGTTTTTTTTTGCAATCATTGCCTTCATTTAACAACCCCATAATGATCCCTTGCGGGGTAGAGTGTGAGCAACTGAATGGAGCTAGCAGAATGTTTTTTAATGGCCCATTGTCCTTCCTGTCACCAACGCGGAGTTTTGTTCGGCAGATAATATTCTCATTGTGCCCAGAGAGAGACATATCTGCCTCTACCTAGGATCAAACTCCTGATTGCGAAGCGAGAGCTCCACCTCTAGGCACCGCTCCACTCCCAAGACTACCTGCCGATCATCATCACCATCATTTAACGACGCTGTAATCCCTTGTGGTGTGGAGTCTGGGCAACTGAATGGAGCTAATTTTAGTGTTTTAGTGGCCGGATGCCTTTCTTGTCCCCAGAGCGGTGTTCTATTCTCATCCTGCCCAGAGAGAGAAAAATATCTGCCTCTACCTAGGATCAAACTCACAGCCATCGATTGCGAGGCGAGAGCTCCACCTCTAGGCCGTCGCGCCACGATACCAATCTTTGCACCCCCCCAGGACAGAAGACTGGAAGGAGGAAAACGGGGGCGGGGGGACACTAGGGGACACCCCCTCCCCCAAATCCCCCTTTGGTCTTCTCCCCACCTGCCAGGACCCCGAGGTCGTTCTGTTCAGTTGCTTCACAGGGGCGTTGCAGTGGATTTCGACCCCTCGCTCTCTCGAGAAGGAAGCTAAACTTTGGGGAAGGGTCTCCAGTCCTCCACGCAGGGACCACTGGCTCCAGCGCCCTTCCTGGGCCTGGCGGATCAGCTGGCAATCCACTGTGGAAGTTTCTTCTGGAAGGAAAGAGAGGGGGGGAATGTGGAAATGCTTCCTCGGTTGGCCAAACCTGGTTAGGGGTCGCCCCCCCCCCCCCCCAACCACCAAGAAGAGACTGGACTACCATCTGTTAAACATCGTGTAGGTTCTGCTGGATGGGGGGGTTGGACTAGATCAGGGGTCCCCAACCTTTCGGACCTCGGGACCACTAAATTCATAATTTTAAATACCGCGGGCCGCTAATATGATCTCCGTAATGACCGGCTGGGTGGGCATGGCCAGGTGGTCATGTGACTGGGTGGGCATGGACAAGTCACTCATGTCTAGGGGTGCCTCACCGGCCTCTCCTCACCCCTCCCCTCTTAGCCCTTCCTCGCCTGCCCGCCCGGGCTCCTTAGGGCCCCAACAGGAAGCAGTTGCTGGAGCTAAGCAGCCCCCAGGAGAAAGAGTTGGCAAAAGAGCTCAGTTCAAATTGGATCTGACCGAGAAGGAGGCTCAGCAGAGGCCCTCACTGAGGACTAGGAGCATGGGCTTTCCAAGCAGAGGGAAGACCTGCGGGGATGCAAGGCCAGGTACCGGCGCCTAGAGGCTCAGAGGGCTGAGAGGGTCAGCCAGTTCCAGGCCATGATCTGAATATATCACCTTCTCCTCCTCCAATCTATTTAATATTGGTAAGTTGGCACTCTGCCGATAAGAGGTATTTGTGCACTTGTCCAGCAGGTAGAAATTCAACAGGTAACCCGCTCGGCTTCTCTTTCAGCCCTAAAACTGCCCAATCCTGGGGATTAACCTACAGTTTAATCCTCGAATTACGACCCTAACGGAGACTGGCGTTTTGGTTGCTAAGCGAGGCAGTTGTTTTAAGGAGCTGCACATAATTTGACGGCCTTTTTTTGGGCTAGGTTAAATCGCCGGTTGTTAAGTGAATCACAAGGTCGTTAAGCCAATCCTGCTTCCCCCATTGTTTGTCGGAAGCCGGCAGGGGAAATGGAGATTCCAGGTTAGCTCCGGTTGCTGCAGTTTTATTTTATCTTAAAAATATGAATGTTCCTCTGTGTTAAAAGGACGGTTTGGATGACCTTTTTTGCTCCCCCTTAAAAACTCACTTTTGGCAAGGATCATGCCCAGCATAACAGAACCGTGTTTCCGCTCGGCTAGGAATAACGTCGGAAAACAGGAACGGATGCTCAATGCTCGGGAATCTCCCGCGAAGACTCCCCTACAGAGGCTATCTATAGTTATATCAGCCATCTGATGAGAAAAAACACCACGAGATTAAAGACAGTCCTCGGTTTACGCACGTTCACTTAGCAACTGTTCCAAGTTATGACGGTGCTGGGGTAAAAAAAAGCAATTTACAATCCAGTCCTCGGAGTTACAAAAAGTCCTCGGGCTTACAAACAGCACAGCCTGCATTTCAACATTCCAGTCGCCCCAATTGTTGCATTTCCTTTCGCCACGGGTCTTACGTGTTTAAAAAACTTTTAAAAGAGCTTTTCTAGGAAAAAACTCACCAATTTTTTAAAAACCGGGGTTCATAAGCTGCTCTATATTCTATTCTGTTCTAGATTTTATTCCATATTCTATTCTATATTTTACTCTATATTCTATTCTAGATTTTATTCTATATTCTGTTCTACTCTATATTTCATTCTATATTTTATTCTATTCTATCCTATTTTATATTTTACTATCTATTCTATTCTATTCCATTCTATATTTACTCTATATTCTATTCTATATTTACTCTATATTCTATTCTATTCTATTTTACTCTATATTCTAGTCTATTCTATCCTATATTTTACTCTATATTCTAGTCTACTCTATCCTATCCTGTTCTATATTTTATTCTATATTCTAGTCTATTCTATCCTATCCTATTCTCTATTTTACTATCTATTCTATTCTATCCTATATTTTACTCTATATTCTAGTCTATTCTATCCTATATTTTACTCTATATTCTAGTCTATTCTATCCTATCCTATACTTTACTCTATATTCTAGTCTATTCTATCCTATCCTATATTTTACTCTATATTCTAGTCTATCCTACTCTATATTCTAGTCTATTCTATCCTATATTTTGCTCTATATTATATTATATTATATTATATTCTGTTCTATCCTATATTTTACTCTATATTCTACTCTATCCTATATTTTACTCTATAGTCTATTCTATTCTATTCTATTCTATTCTATATTTTACTTATATTCTATTCTATTTTTTACATTCTATTCTATTCTAGTTGTAGCTTGCTAAAAAAATTAGAGGCATTGGGAGTCAGGCAATTTATACATTTAACAAATAGTATTCATCTCATATTCATTGGCTGGTTTCCCCCAGGCTGAAGCTGCCCATAAATTAGTCTACATTTCTCTAGTCTCACATCATCTCGTACAGAAAGAAAGATTATTTTAAAAGAAGGACAGCCTTCCCTGCATCAGGCTGATAAGGCAGAAGGATTCCCACCCCATTTCCCTTCCCCCTTTGCCCCCCCCCCCCCCGTTTCCAAATACTAGCCTTGACAGAATATAAAATATTCTATTTTTTAAAAAGAAAATTTCTCCTCTGGTTTAAGCTTCGTTACCCTTTTATTGGTAACGAATACCATACTATTTTCTATATTTTTCCTGTGTTTGCAAAATGAACTTTCCGGTTTCTTTTCTATATTTTTCCTGTGTTTGGAAAATGAACTGGTTTCTTTTCTATATTTTTCCTATGTTTTTGGAAAACGAGCTTTGCAGTTTAATTCCTATTTTTCCCTGTGTTTGGGAAACATGCCTCTCAGGTTATTTTCTATTTTTCCCTGTGTTTGGAAAATGAACTGGTTTCTTTTCTATATTTTTCCTGTGTTTTTGGAAAACGAGCTTTGCTGTTTAATTCCCATTCTCTCCCCCCCCCCCCCCTAATTTTTGGAAAATGAACTTTCTGATTTATTTTCTACGTTTTCCTGCGTTTTTAAGATGATGAAGAAACGTAGCAAGGGCATTTTCCCCTGGAAAAAATGGACTTATTTTTGTATGACAAGCAGAGGTTAAAAGGCCGAAGGGCAGAGCGAAGGGTTGGGTGGAAAACAGGGTGACCTCTAAAACGATGAGATTTTTGGGGTGGGGAGCTAAGGAGGGTTTCTTAGCTCATGGAAATACCTCCTGGCCAAAACGACGGGCCACGAAAGCGTGGATGGTCTCGTCGGGTTCCGTTCCACGAGGGGCCCACAGTTCCTTCAACCCACTCCAGACGAAAGGCCTGGAGAACGGAGGCACTGTCTGGAAAATGCCCCTGAAACAGAAGAAATATTATCGATGGAGGAGAATATTTGTAGCTCAGGGTCGAAAGGAGGGGTCCTTGGTGCTCTCTGAGCTGGGTGGTTTTCTTGCAGACGTTTCATGACCCAACTAGGTAACATCATCAGTGCCAGAAGGGAATGGGATTCTGGAGTGGAGGAGGAGAAGGAGGAGGAGAAAGAAAAGGAGAAGAGAAGGAGGAGGAGGAGGTGAGGAGAAAGAAAAGGAGAAAGGAAGGAGAAGGAGAAGAAAATGAGAAGGAAGGAGGAAGAGAAAGAAAAGGAGGAGGGAAGGAGGAGGAGGAAGAAAAGGAGAAGGGGAGGAGGAGGAGAGAAGGGGGGAGGAGAAGGAGAAGAGAAGGGGAGGGGAGGGGGAGGAGGAAAGAAAGGGAGGAAGCTTGTGATGCCCTTGGTGCTCTCTTGCAGACCTTTCATAACCCAACTAGGTAACATCTTCAGTGCTACTAGGCTTGTGCTATGAGGCTACTAGCCCTGATGATGTTCCCTAGTTGGGTCATGAAACGTCCGCAAGAAAACCACCCAGCTCAGAGAGCAACAAGGACCCCACAAATCAATATTATGGTCAGTGCAAATGAAAAAGGATGCATTTCCCCCCCCATACAAAACAAAATTATTGGATTTTGTGGAATGAGGGACGTACTTAATGCCAGAAGGGAGTTTGTGAAGGGAACCTCCAACGTAGAGGTAGCGGTTTTTGGAAGCTGGGTGGTCTCCTGGAACGGGGAGAATGTCGGCTTCTAAGCCAAGCTCCGAAATCTAGAATAAAATCACAACATCGTTGCTCTTGAACCAAGAAAGGTAACTCATAATTTCAAAGTGGGATGATCTCTCTTTTTCTTTCTTTCTCTTTCTTTCTTTCTCTTTCTCTCTCTCCCTTTTTCTTTCTCTCTCCCTTTCTCTTTCTCACTCTCTTGCTCTCTTTCTGTCTTTCTCACTCTTTCTCTCTCCCTCTCTTTCTGTCTTTCTCTTTCGTTCTTTCTCTCCCTTTCTTTCTCTCTTTCTCACTTTCTTGCTCTCTCCCTCTCTTACTCTCTTTGTCTTTCTCTCTCTCTTTCTCTCCCTCTTACTCTTTCTGTCTTTCTTTCTCTCTTTCTTTCTCTCTCTCCCTCTTTCTGTCTCTTACTGTCTTTCTCTCTCTCTCTCTTTCTCACTCTCTCTCCCTTTCTGCCTCTTACGCTTTCTTTCTCTTTCTCTCTCCCTCTCTTCCTTTCTCTCTCTCTCTCTCACACACACAACACACAGAAACACACAGACATGCCTTGCACACCCAGCAACACAACTGGGACCACAATTTCCTTTGCCGAACAACTCAAACACTAAGAAAATTGACCGGATTTCATGACCTTTCTAAAAAACAACAACAACAACACCTTAGTCGTTAAACAAATCCCGGCTCGGTGAATCGCCTGGTCGTTAAGTGAATCCAGCTTTCCCCATCGTCCTTGCTTGTGGGACGCCTCCAGGGAAGGTCACGAAAAGGGGACCATTTGACCTCCAGGGCCCCGCCACTGTCGTAAATACGTGCCAGTGGCCAAGCGCTTAGATTAGGATTGTGCGACGGTCGTAAGGGTGAGGACTACATCTAAGTTGGTTTTTTTTTCCAGTGCCGTTGCAACCTCAAACTAGTAGTTGTGATCTAAGGACTACATTTGGCTCATTCACCTGAACAACCTACCATCAGAAGGGTGTTTTTCCCTACGAGACCGGCAGGTCGGATCCCTCTGGGACCGTGTTCAAAAACAGCCCCATCTTCCGTCTGGGTGGAATGAATCCAGCCCCCCAACCGGTGGCTGCCCTCCAAAAGGATGACCTGTACGGGGGGGGGGGGGGGGGGAGGTGGCAGGAAAAAGAGAGGAAAAATAAGATAATACAAAATATAGACTGAGTGGCGGCCTAGAGGTGGAGCTCTCGTCACACAATCAGTTCGATCCTAGGTAGAGGCAGATATTTCTCTCTTATCTCTGGGCACGATGAGAATAGATCTTGCGAAACAAAACTCCGCTCTGGTGACAGGAAAGGCATCTGGCCACGAAAACTAGCTCCATTCACTTGCCCAGATTCCACCCCACAAAGGATTATGGAGTCGTTAAATGAGGGGTATATATAGAGAGAGGGAGATTTATTTATATATGTATGTATGTATGTATGTATGTATGTATGTATGTATGTATGTATGTATGTATATGTATATATATGTTTTTGTATATATATGTGTTGTATTTGTGCTGATAAAATAAAGGAGTGAGCTCCCTCCCATATTAGGTCATACCAGGGGTTGTAACACAAACACACACACCCACACACACACACACATATATATATATATATATATGGAGAGAGAGAGAGAGAGAGAGAGAGAGAGAGAGAGAGATATGATAGAGATAGAGAGAGATGATAGAGAGATGATAGAGAAATAGAGATGATAGATAGACAGATAGATAGATAGATAGATAGATAGATAGATAGATAGATAGATAGATGATAGAGATAGAGAGATGATGGATGATAGAGAGATTAGATAGATAGATAGATAGATAGATAGATAGATAGATAGATAGATAGATAGATGACAGATAGATATAGATAGATAGAGAGAGAGAGAGAGAGAGAGAGAGAGAGATACAGAGAGAGAGAGAGATTAGATAGATAGATAGATAGATAGATAGATAGATAGATAGATAGATAGATAGATAGATAGATAGAATACTGATCTTTGACAGCAATAAATCACATTGATTGAGTGATTCAACGGGCAAATTCTCACCTTAGATGCTAGGGAGCTTCTGGCAAGATAATAGCAAGCCGCGAGACCCGTCACCCCTCCGCCCAGGACAGCCACTCGCAGCTGCATTAGGAATCTGAAAGGAGAGAGGATGCGATAAAGTTGGGTGTCCAAAAACTGGGTAAAAGTAGTTTTTCTTTGGGTGACGGGACAAAAACCCATAAGCTAGCAGGGATTGTTAGATTAAATGTGATGAATTCAGTTGCACACTGGAGGTTTTTAAGAAGAGGTTGAACAACCGTTTGTCTCCTGCTTGAGCGGCGGGGCTGGACTAGAAAACCTCCAAGGTCCCTTCCAGCTCCGATATTGTTATTTTTCCTTCCTTCCTTCCTTCCTTCACCATCATTGGGGTTTTTCAAGAAGTGATTTGTCTGAAATGGGATAGGGGTCTCCTGCTTGAGAAGGGGTTGGACTAGACGACCTCCGAGGTCCCTTCCAACTCTGTTATGAGGGAGGGAAAGAGGAAGGGAAGAAGAAAGGAAGAGATGGGAAGAGGAAAAAAGAGGTGGGAAGAGAGGGAGAGGGGAAGAGATGGAAAGAGAGAGAAAGGAAGGAAGGAAGGGATGGGAAGGGGGGAGAGAGGAAAGGAGGGAAGGAGGGAGGGACCTTGGAGGTCTTCTAGTCCAACCCCCTGCTCAAGCAGGAGACCCTATGCCATTTCAGACAGATGTCTGTCCGGGTCTTCTTCTTGAAAATCTTCTTTTTTGGAAGGAAAAGGAAGGAAGGGGGAGGGAGAAAGATGACTAGATAGATGGATTGAAGGGAAGGGAAGAAGGAAGGAAGGTAGAATAAGAGTTGGAAGGGACCTTGGAAGGAGGGAGGAAGAGATGGAAAGAGAGAGAAAGGAAGGAAGGGATGGGAAGGGGGCAGAGAGGGAAGCAGGAAGGAAGGCACAACAGAGTCGGAAGGGACCTTGGAGGTCTTCTAGTCCAACCCCCTGCTTCAGCAGGAAACCCCATACTATTTCAGGCAAACGGCTGCCCAGGCTCTTCTTGAAAAGAGGGAAGAAGGAAGGAAAAGTTAATCCACATTCTCCCCTGAAACCCACCCACGGCCCCTCCTGCTATGAGTCCATTACACGCACGCATGCACGCACGCACACGCGTCTTAACTCTCACTTCTCACGGATCTTCTTCCCTTCCTAACCCTTGCAGGGTGTTAATCTGTGAAGCCCTGAGTCGCACCGATCCTGTATATAATCCCTCCCCTCCCCCGTCTGATCTTTTGATCTGCCTTCCAACCCTCCCAGCGGCGTCAATATCCACCCCCTACAAGCTTTCCTCGCCCTCGCTCCGCTTTTTTCCTCTCTCCTGACCCCCATTTTGCACAAACGAAGCCCTCCCGCATGCAAATCCCGCCTTCTCCAACTCCCGGGTGCATTCAGACGACCAGGGATGACACGCGTGTCGCGGCGGCCCCTCTAACCTGAGGTTCCCACGCCGAGCGAACTCAACACTTTCCAGATCCCCCCCAACAGCGCAACTGCGAGGCGAGCTCCGCCCTGTCCGCCCGGATTGGTCGAAACCGGCGGTGACGTTACCCCTCTCGGATTGGGCCGGTTCCTTCCAATAGGAGGCCGCGTGGGCGGGGACTTCGGTATGTTGACGGAAGTAGTGAGACGCAGCATTGAGCAAATTTTGTTTTTATTTTATTCTCCAGATCGCGCTTAAATTCCATTTTTTTAAAATTATTTTAATTTAATTCTTTTTAATTTTTAATTAATTTTTTTAAAAATTAAGCAAATCGATCGGATCTAATAGAGTGCCCACTTCTGATCTAACTTCATGAGGACTAGGATTTTTACCTCCAACATGAGAGCAGCAGCTTTTTAAGGTGTGATTGCACAACTCTGCAGGGTTGTTGTGCGGCTTAGAATAAGGCGTTATAAATTAATGCAATTGTTAAATCATCTCGTTCTTTTGATAATGAAGCAGTTACTTTTTGGCTCAGGTGAGTTTACAACACCCGCTCTCCCCATTCACCAAATGCTATTTTTTAAAAAAAATACTTTAGGGTGCTCAAGAGGCCTATAGACTCCCTCTGTCACTGGAGGTTCTACCTCCTGAGTGAGCTCTTGTACTAATTTGGCCCTAGGGAGGCGTTATAAAAGGCCTAAATTCAAAATAGGGAAATGTAAAAGGTCCCCCCCCCCCCGCACATATGTGCTCGTTGTTCCTGACTCTAGGGGGCGGTGCTCATCTCTGTTTCAAAGCCAAAGAGCCAGCGCTGTCCAAAGACGTCTCCGGGGTCACGTGGATGGCATGACTCAAGGCCAAAGGCTCATGGAACACTTTTACCTTCTCACCAAAGGTGATCCCTATTTTTCTACTTGCATTTTTATGTGCTTTTGAACTGCTAGGTTGGCAGAAGCTGGGACAAGGAATGGGAGCTCCCTCCATTACGCGGAGAGAGAGAGACACAGAGACAGATAAACAAAGAGACTTTTATCCTAGACAGAGGAAAAACCTGCTCTCCAGTTGCAAAGAAGTTAAAAATAAGTTTACACAGGCAGCAACCTAACGGGATGGAACATGGCAATTCTCAACGGCTGTTGAGACTTGATATGTCTTAATGGAACCTCCACACTGAGACAGTCTATCATACTTCATCCATTCCAGTGGTGTTTCACATCTGCCCGGAATGACTCCCACTCATCAAGATTTCCATATCAATTAGGAAAGTCTTTTTTCTGTTGTTGTTGTTAGTCGCGAAGTTGTGTCTAACCCATCACGACCCCATGGACCACGTTCCTCCAGACCTTCCTGTCTTCTACCATCCTCTAAAGCCCATTGAAGCTCACACCGGCTGCTTCGGTGACTCCATCCAGCCACCTCCTTCTCTGCCGTCCCTTTCTTCTTCTTTCGCCCTCCATCGTTCCCAGCATGAGGCTCTTCTCCAGGGAGTCCTTCTTCCTTCTCATCAGGTGGCCAAAGTCTTTGAGTTTCCTCTTCAGGATCTGGCCTTCTAAAGAGCAGCCAGGGTGGATCTCCTCTAGGACTGACCGGTTGGATGGCCTTCCAGTCCAAGGGACTCAATGCAGGAGTCTTCTTCTCCAGCCCCAGAGTTCAAAGGCCTCCATTCTTTGGCGCTCAGCCTTCCTTATGTTCCAACCTTCACAACCACCCATTGCAACTGGGGAAACCGTAGTCTTGACTCGATGCACTTTTGATTGGCAGGGTGATGTCTCTGCTTTTTAGGATGCTGTCTAGGTTTGCCATCACTTTCCTCCCCAGGAGCAAGCCCCTTATAATTTCTTTAATTTTTCTCTGTACGCGTCAGATTATTGGATCAGTGAAAACTCAGAAATTCTCAGCCCCCACAAATTCCCCAAGGAACATCCACAACTCAAGACAACTTTTCAAAAAGCCGATCCTTTCGGGACACACCTCCCTCTCCAGACAGAACCAAAGACAACATGAGGGGTTTCCTCTTTGTTTTTGTTAAATAAATTTATTCACAAAAAGTTTCAATCTCTTCATTTTCTTTCAAGTCATCTACTGCAAATGTACAACAAACCCTTCATTGTGTAGAAAGTTGTTAAAACCAAGCACGGCGCCCCAGTCTCGGACTGAGGGGTGTGTGTGTCAAAGCACACCTTAAGTTTGGCCCTGAGGGTTAGGGGGAAAGAGAGCCGGGAAAGGAAGGAAGGAAGGTGAAAAAGGGGGAAAAATGGATGCGCAGACGAGGAAAAGGCTGCTTTGCTTCACGGCGTGTATCCCTCTCTCTGAGGTTGCGACCCTCCGATCCTCCTCTTCCCTCCCCACAAAATCAATTTTTTTTCTCTCCCCCTTCTAATCTTAAAACTCTGGGGAATTGAGGAGCGAGGAAAACCCCACAGAGGCAAGAAATAGAAATAAAACAAAATGTATTTTGTTTTTTTTAAAAAAAGCCCAAAGAAACCTGGATTAAAAAGGTAGGAAAAAAAACCAGAAGCGGCGATCCAAGCCTTGGGAGAACCAAACTCCTCACATGGTAATCGTTTCCTGGGTTTTATTAATTCTCTTTTTCCACCACTGCTTCCCCCCCCCCCCTTTCCCTTTCTTCTGAAGGTTTAAAAGAGCCCTCTGTGAGGTTAAGAGGGGGCTTCGTGGTCGAAAAGGGCCGGGAATCAATACTTCTTTTGTCTCCCTGTTTTTTCCTTTCTTTTTTACTGTTTCTTCCAGGGCAAGTCGTCCAGCTCGTAGAAAAGTACGTAACCTTCGCTGGAAGGGACCTGGTTCTCGTTGATGGGGGACACCCTGCGGAAGGAAGGAAGGGGATTGGGAAAAGGGGAACACCGAGAGGAGAGAGTGAGTAGAGGCAGCGCCCGACTTACGACCACAATGGAGCTCCCAAATTCCTTTGGTTAAGCGAGACATTTGTTTTTCATTTTTTAAAAAAATATTAAACATAAAAATGGGGAGGTTACGTCTAGAACGAGCTGTAATTTGATGCATTTCACTTCTCCGCACATCGTGGAGAACGCCCGCCCAAGTTTCAACTGTTTTATGTGCTACGTTTAAATGCGCACACACACACACACTTACCGGGAATCGTTAAACACACGCCAGCCGGATTGATCCTTGCAGAAGGCTGTGTAATGACCGTAATGGACACTTCCGGAGTGGTTGCACAAGGCGTACAGGTTGTATACGGGGGTGCCTTCAAAAGAGAGAAAACGGCACGGGATGTACACCGATACCGGGAAACAGGCTGGATGCCAAGGGTGAGATTGGCTCCGTTTAAAAATACTTTTTAAAATTCTATTCTATTCTCTATTCTAGTCTTAGTTTCTATTCTATTTTCTATTCTATTCTAATTTCTATTCTATTCTAATTTCTATTCTATTCTATTCTATATTCTGTTCTGTTCTAATCTCCTACTTCCCTGCCCCTTCCCATCCCTTATCCTATCCTATCCTATTCTATTCTATACTAAGTTTTTATTCTATTCTCCATTCTATTCTAGTTTCTGTTTCTATTCTATTCTATTCTACTTTATTCTGTTCTAATCTCCTATTCTACTCCCATTCCCATTCCCCTCCCTTATTCTATTCTATTCTATTCTATGTTCTATTCTATTCTAGTTTCTATTCTATATTCTGTTCTATTCTAATCTCCTACTTCCCTGCCCCTTCCCATCCCTTATCCTATCCTATCCTATTCTATTCTATACTAAGTTTTTATTCTATTCTCCATTCTATTCTAGTTTCTGTTTCTATTCTACTCTACTCTATTCTATTCTGTTCTAATCTCCTATTCTACTCCCCTTCCCATCCCTTATTCTATTCTATTCCTCAATCTATTCCCATCCCATCCTCTATTCTCTCTCCTCATTCGTTGTTCCATTCCATTCTAAAAAAAAAAAAAGATACCCAGAAAAAATCATTGCCAATTCAGGAGATCAACTTACCGGACTTTTCGCTGGCAAACTCCTTCAGGTTGAGCTGCTGGAGGGGGAAATCCACATAGACAGAGCATTTCTTAATGGAATAGCGGGTGGTGGAAAACCGGTTGAGATCTGGGGAAACAGCAAGTCAAGGAGAGGATAACTCAGGCCTTTTCCCATGTTGATGGCTTTTAGGCAGCCCCTCTCGCTGTTAGGGGACTCCACATCACCGTTCTCCCTCTTTCTCCTGCATTTTCTTCCCTCAAGAAGCCAGGAGGGAGACGGAGAAGCAAATAACGGGGAAAGGATACGTAGCACGAGGATACGGGGGAAACGCTGGATGGTCAGTTTCTTAGTGCTTCGAGTCCTTTGTCGGCATTTGTCACATACCTAGAGAGAGAGAAGGAGAGGGGAAGAGGGAGGGGAGGGAGGAGAGAGAGAGAGTGGAGAGGATAGAGGGAGAGGAGGAGAGCCAGAGAAAGAAAGACAAGTTGGAGAGGAGAGGGAGAGAACGAAAGAGAGAAAGAGAAACAGAGAGAATGAGAAAGAGGGAGAAAGAATGAGAAAGAGAATGAGAAAGAGAAAGAGGAAAAAAAAGAGAGAATGAGAGAAAGAAAAAGAGAGAAAAGAAGAGAGAGAAAGAATGAGAGAAAGAGGGAGAAAGAGAGAATGAGAAAGAAAGAGAAAAGGAGAATGAGAGAAAGAAAGAAAAAGAAAGAAAAGAAAAAGAGAGGGAGAAAGAAAGAGAGAAAGAGGGAGAAAGAGAATGAGAGAGGGAAAGAGAGAGAAAGTTTGGCTTAGTGTAAATCCTGTAGAAATGGTTACAGTTAGTCCTCGACTTACAAACACAAATGAACCCAAAATTTCCGTTGCTAAGCGAGTTTTGCCCCGTTTTATGACCTTGCTTGCTCCATTTTTTCAGTGCCATCGTCACTTTCAACGGTCCCCACATCAACCGTTGTAAGGCGAGGACTACATAGTCGATTCGTAAATCTCACGGGTTGACATTTCCTGGGGAGCCCCCGGGGAGGAGGAGAAGGGGGGGGGAAATTTACCGGGGCATTTTCCGAATCCAGCTCTTCTTCTTTGGTGAAAAGCTTGAAGCAGTCGAGCAACAAGACCTTCCCACCAGCAAATCCTTTCTGCATAAACCCAAAGAGAGCATTTGGTTAGAAAGACCTTTTCCCCTAACAACTGGATGATGTTACCTAGTTGGGTCATGAAATGTCTGCAAGAAAACCACCAAGCTCAGAGAGCACCAAGGACCCCACAGCTGGAGGGGGGGGAGAGGTTGGGCTAGATGACCTACAAGGTCCCTTCCAGATCTGTTAATCTGTATCAGTTATCTTCCTCCTCCTCCTCCTCTCTGCAAACCCTGCTTCCTTTTAACACTGATGATGTTACCTAGTTGGGTCATGAAACGTCTCCCAAGAAAACCACCAAGCTCAGAGAGCACCAAGGACCCCCCATATTTCAACCCCAAGCTACAAATATCCTCCTTTATTGGTATCAATTCAAGGAGTTTGGCTTTTTTCTTGCAGGCGTTTCATGACCCAGCTAGGTAACCTCATCCGTGCTCCAGGCAGTCGCTTTCCCATTTATCAAAAATGTTTCAACACGTCATCAAAAACGGGGCAAAGGAACAGCGATGGGTGTGTGTGAGATGACCTCTGCAAGAGCTCCCACCTTCTGCACCCCAAGCACCCTGATCTCTACCAACGATCAAACCTCTGGACTTGAATGGATCAGCCGGCTGCTCTGGGCGATCCCTTGGGGGGTCTCACCTTGGGGATCGGCAGGGAGAGGTCGCAGAAAACCTCGAAGGTGGTGGACCGATAGCCGCAGGCCTGGCACTTGAGGCAGCTCTTCAGCTGGCCAACGAAGAGGTCTGGTGGGAGAGAAGGAGGGAGAGGAAGTTCTGTCACTCCAAGGATCAGCCTGGAAACTTTACGAGAGATCGAGACGTTTGGCTTGGGACAGGCAGTCCTCGCTTAACGACTGCTGGCTTAGTGGCCATTTGAAGCGACGACGGGCTCTCCAGGGCCACTCGCAATCTGGTTCCTGAGTTCTGATGGCCACACACGCACACAAACACGCACACAAACGCACACACCAGACACCACCCACGTCATTGGAGGGAGAGTCTGCTCACCTACTATTTTGCTGTCTTCTCTTTCCAAGTAGCGTTTCCACATCTGGTTGGCTTGCTCATCGTCACTGGAAGGAGAGCAGAGAAAGACAATGAGGAAGAGGAAGGAAGGTGAGATGGATGGAAGGAAGGAAGGAAGGTGAGATGGAAGGAAGGAAGGAAGGAAGGAAGGAAGGAAGGAAGGAAGGAAGGAAGGAAGGAAGGAAGGAAAAAAGGAAGGAAAAAAGGAAGCAAGGTGAGATGGAAGGAAGGAAGGGGAGGAATGAAAAAAGGAAAGAAGTAAAAAAGGAAGGAAGGAGAAAAGGAAGGAAGGCACAAAGGAAGGAAAAAAGAAAGGAAGGAAAAAAGGAAGGAAGGTGAGATGGAAGGAAGGAAGAGGAGGAATGAAAAAGGAAGGAAGTAAAAAAGGGAAGCAAGACGAGGGCAGTGGCGACGCCAACCAATAAATTAAAAACGTGTCTTCCGTTGAGGGTGCAATTAAATATCCGGCTTCTGGTCCCCGCTCACCTGAACGTTTCGGATTCCTCTAGGACCGAGGGCCACTTGGTGTCGGAGAGGATGCAGGGGCTTTTGCGGCCCTTCCGGTTGATCTCCACGTGGAGTCGGTCCATGAGGAACTTCAAAAACTCCTGAGCGTCTTGCTGGCTGGAAAGAAAAGAGGGAGAGAGTCAAAAGCTGCGCTGTTTCCCCGAGATGTGAGATAACGCAACTCCTGGACAAGAGAGTCCGATTGTAAACCCTGGAAGGAAATGCCATAGGTAGGAAGTAAAGGACCGGGCCTCAGAGCAGTGTTGCAGTCCACCCGTCTTAAAGCAGGCTGGCTGGGGCATTCTGGGAGTTGAAGTTCCCCCTTCTTTACATGGCTAAGGCTGGTTTTAAGATGATAACTTTTGCCATTAGGGAGCCTTAGTAGAAACAGGGAGTAAAAATACAGCAGGGCATATGCCTCACCTGTATCCTGTAAAAGATGGGACGTATTTCTGAAAGACGGACTTGAAGCGGCTGGGGTTGGCGGCCTCGGTGGTATCAGGGTGCCACAACGTGGCGATGACATCTGCAAAGGCTGGAAAGAGGGGGACACACCCACCGGTCAGTTTCACACCCGGCTTCTCATTCCAGCGTGGACTCTTCTATTTTTATACCTAATTCACTAGGTCCAAAGGTTAATAGACTAAGTCGGCCCTTCCTGTACATCCTGCTGAGGATCAATTCCTATAAAACGCATTGAACTGAGAAGGACTTAATTTTAATTGGTGACACAACTTTCTCTCTCTTTCTTTCTCTCTCTCACTCTAATTCTCTTTCTCTCTCTCTTTCTTACTCCTTTTCTCTCACTTTCTTTCTCTCATTCTTTCTTTCTCTCTTTCTCTTTCTTTCTCTCTTTCTCTTTCTTTCTCTCTTTCTTACTCCTTTTCTCTCACTTTCTTTCTCTCATTCTTTCTCTCTCTCTTTCTCCTTCTTTCTTTCTCTCGCTCTCATTCTCCCTCTTTCTTCCTTTCTCTCTCATTCTCTCTCCCTCTTTCTTTCCCTCTGGGGGATGGGTCTTAAATTTGCCAGCCGAGGCTAAAAACAGCCCACAAGGGACCGAGGGACGGGATTGCCCTGGCATTAAGGCTTCTAATTATACCCCTTTAAGACCGGCGTGCTTATATAATCGTGGCCTGCAAGACTTGGGATTAAGCCTCTCTGGAGACCGATATAGCTCTCTGCTCTGAAATCTGGTTAGGTAATTCTCCTGTATTCATGAGCAGGTCTTCTGACCGAGGCTTCCCAAGAGCCTGAAGCAAACTGCTTGTCTTGGCAAAAAACCCTTTTGTTAATTTAATTCTGCTCCTTCACCTCCAGCAAAGTCTTTCCAGGGAGGATTTACGGTCACAGACCTTATCTGGCTTGGAGAGCTGCCAGACCGAGATCTGCAAAACTTGGCCAGGAGCCTCGGAGAGTCATGAACCAATGAAGCGAACTAATGGACTCCTGCAAACTCCACTCCCCTGTCGCTCCTCTTTTATTTCCTCTGGGAGGGGCCATTCATCATCCACCTGTGGCCTTCCTCCCAAGTCTCCCCCTGTTCTTTAGCTCTTCCCTTCATCTGGCAGCTCTGCGCATGCGCACACTGGGAACAGGCTCCAGCTGTTCTTCTGCCCCACTGATGTCTGACTCTGAAGGCAGCTGATAACTGTCAGACGGCCCTGGCTCCCTCTCTGCCTCCGACACAGAGCCTTCCTCAGACTCCAGGACTGGCCCAGGTTCCTCCCCAACACTCCTCGCTGTCCGAATCGGCTGCCAGCTCCACAGGCCGCTGGTGGGCCACAACAGGAGGGGGGGAGAGACCTGGCGCCCTGCCCTTTCTCTTACCTTCTGTCAATTCCTGCTGGGTCCGGAGCGTGCAAGGTTGTTCCTGCCGAAATTCCCGACGGAGGCAGTAGTCTCGTAAGGGCTTGGTGCTGCTCAGGCATTGTAACACCGCGTTCATGAAGCACTGGGAGGAGGGAGAAAAAAGGCGAGGGGAGGCCCCTTAAGTTGCAGTTCGGTTGGTACATTAAATGATAGTTTTTTTACGTCGGGACAATGGAGGAAAAAAATACAACGAATGTTCTCTTCTGTTTCACCCGTTTCCAGCCTTCGCGTCCCTCCGGCAACTTGGAAAGGAGGAAGGACCCAAGGCCTGAGTGCCAAAGGCACCGTCAACCCTCAAGCTGACCTGCTTGAAGCCGTTGTGTTTTTTTTTACTGCTTAAGGGTTGCCACACTGGAGCTGAGCGATAGGGAGAAGGGGGGGGGATTGAGATAGAGGGGAACATATAGCCAAGGGGTGTCAAACTCAAGGCCCGGGTGCCGAATCCAGCCCGAGGGGTGCTTAGATGTGGCCCACAAGCCCACCCTGGAAACAGCGAAGGACTGGCCCTTCTGGGCTTCTGCCAGTGGAAAAGGAGCTCCTGGGCCCAGTTTTGGGCCGTCACAGCCTCCTGCAACCCTCTGCTAGCGAAAATGGAGCTCGGAAGGGACGAGCTCAGCATCAACATCAGCATCAACATCATCATCATCATCATCATCATCATTATTATTATTATTTCCTCCTGATTCCAGCTGACCATCGGAAAACAGCCCAAAAATGCCCAAAAAACAAACTGTTTTTAGGGCATTTTCAGAGCATGTTTTTAGTGTGTTTTCTTTCTTTCTTTCTTTCCTTCCTTTCTATTGATCTATCTATCTATATATCATTATCTATTTATTTATCTATCTATCATTATCTATCTATCATTATCCAGCTATCATTATCTATTTATATATCTTTCATTATCTATCTCATTATCTATCAATATCATTATCTATCTATCTATATTTATCATTATCTATATTATCTATCTATCATTATCTATCATTATCTATCATTATCTATCATTATCTATCTTTATCTATCTATCATCTATCTATCTATCTATCATCTATCTATCTATCATCTATCTATCATCTATCTATCTATCACTATCTATCTATCATTATCTATCATTATCTATCATTATCTATCTTTATCTATCTATCATCTATCTATCTATCTATCATCTATCTATCTATCTATCTATCATCTATCTATCTATCATCTATCTATCTATCTATCTATCTATCTATCTATCTATCTATCTATCATCTATCTATCTATCTATCATCTATCTATCATCTATCTATATATCTATCATCTATCTATCTATCTATCTATCTATCTATCATCTATCTATCTATCTATCTATCTATCATCTATCTATCTATCTATCAATCATCTATCTATCATCTATCTATCTATCATCTATTTATCTATCTATCTATCTATCTATCTATCTATCTATCTATCTATCTATCATCTATCTATCTATCTACCTACCTACCTACCTACCTACCTACCTACCTACCTACCTACCTATCTATCTATCATCTATCTATCTATCTATCATCTATCTATCTATCTATCTATCTATCTATCATCTATCTATCTATCTATCTATCTATCTATCTATCTATCATCTATCTATCTATCATCTATCTATCTATCATCTATCTATCTATCTATCTATCTATCTATCTATCATCTATCTATCTATCTATCTATCTATCATCTATCTATCTATCTATCTATCTATCTATCTATCATCTATCTATCTATCTATCTATCTATCTATCTATCTATCTATCATCTATCATCTATCTATCTATCTATCTATCATCTATCTATCTATCTATCTATCTATCTATCTATCTATCATCTATCTATCTATCTATCTATCTATCTATCATCTATCTATCTATCTATCTATCTATCTATCTATCTATCATCTATCTATCTATCTATCTATCTATCTATCTATCTATCTATCTATCTATCTATCTATCTATCATCTATCTATCTTAAAAATGGCCAAAGTTGTGTTGTTCATTTATACAGTGCTTGGCTCTTCAAATTATTGTTGCTTGTATCCTTACGATTTATATTGATATTGTTTCCTGATTATTTGTACCCTATGACTATCATTAAGTGTATTTTATGATTTTTGATTAATATTTTTTTTTTAATGTACACTGAGAACATCTGCACCGAAGAGAAATTCCTTGTGGGTCCAATCACACTTGGCCAATAAAGAATTCTATTCTATTCTATTTAATCTACTGGTGGTCGGGGATCTTTTTTAGCCTCGGTATAGTTTTTGTCTTTTAAAGATCGTAAGCCGCCCAGGGGTAACGTGCATGGCCAACAAATTTTACAAATAAATAAAATAAAATATATTTACCCAACTTTCAACTTCATCCCTTCGTGGATGTCCCAGGGAAGCAAAATCCCCAGGTATTTAAGAAATCGTTGAGTGGCAAAAGGAGGGAGGGAGGGAGGGAGACACGCCTGACAATTTCTCGCTTACCGTGTTGCCAAGGTTCCGTAGACCTATGTGCCCGGAGCCTAGCAGGAGTGTGTGATGTGTCTAAAGGAAACAATAAACAAAGAGGAAACGGACAGATGACAGCTTTGTTGGGACAGCACACTGTTGCCACACACACACCCACCCAATTGTTCCTTGCTGAAGCTGCCTCAAACAAAACAGGATACCAGGATATCAAGAGTTGGCGGGGACCTTAGAGGTCTTCTAGACCAATCCCTTGCTCAAGCAGGAAACCCTATCCCGTCTCAGACAAATGGTACTGCAATCCCTTCTTCAAAACCACCAGTGATGAGGGAGGGAAGAAGGTTGGAAGGGGCTTTTGAGATCTTCTAGTCCAACCCTCTGCCCAAGCATTATACCATTTCATACAATGAGGAAGGAAGGGAGGAAATCAGAATAACAGAATTGAAAGGGGCCTTTGAGGTCTCCTAGTCCAACCCCCTGCTTAAGCGGGAAACCATACACCATTTCAGACAATGGGGAAAGAAGGAAACAAGGAAGGGAAACAGAATAACAGACTTGGAAGGGGCCTTTGAGGGCCTCTAGACCAACCCCCTTCTCAAGTAGGGGACCCTACATTATTATGTACAAATGGTTGCCCAATCTTTTCTTTAAAAACCTCCGGCAATGAAGCACTGATGACGTTACCTAGTTGGGTCATGAGATGTCTGCAAGCAGACAACCAAGCTTAGAAAGCACCAAGGACCCCCCAGTCCTTTTCTTCCCCCTCCTCTCCTCAAACCCCTCTCTCTTTTAGCACTGATGATGTTCCCTACCTGGGTCATGAGACGTCTGCGAGAAAACCACCATGCTCAGAGAGCACCAAGCACCCCGTTATTTCAACCCTGACCTTCAAATCTTCCTTTTCTATGGATATTCCTAGTGTTACCTTGCTGGTCATCAGCAGAAGCCCCATCATTGCCGTATGGACGACCGACTCGGAGATGTCTGTCCCTCGCCCATTAAGCTTGCACTTGGCGCATAAGGTGCGGTGCAATTTCTGAGGCAGTTCCACCAAAGTGGCGCCCTGGACCTCCGGCATAGCTCCGGTTGGACCCCCTGAAGCCGGACGAGGGTGCTATGCCTCGCCCCGCTCAGCGGTGAGTGAAAAAGGGCCGCTGAGCCCTCCCACCTGCCTCTATAAGCCATCAGCTCATGAGCCAATCTCCTTTCTTCCAGCTATTCTTGGCAATTCTGGAGACTCGCCGCGATGGGATTAATTAGCAGAGCAGGCTACTTTAGGGACCCGGGGCGGGTCGAGGGAACGATGGAGACAAAGAGAGAAAGTACGATAAAAACAAATCAAAAAAACCCAGCACCAACCGCAGGAAGGCTATGGCGACAAGGGTCACATAAGGGGTCTAAAATTAATCTGGAAGAAGCGGGAATCAAAGGAAGGTTTGATTGCCCCCAAGGGAGACGGTTGCACAGACGGTCCTCGACTTACAACCGTTGTGAATGAGGAAGGCCCTGAAAAAAGGGACTCAGGCTTACAACCATCAACACCACACTGAGCAACGGCAGTTGCAGGTGGTCGTAAGTTGAGGACCACCTGTAGAGCTGCAGAAGAAATCTCTTCCCCCCCCCCCCCGTGGGGAATTAATTAACACCTTACAGCGGACTCACAAATGAGTTGTTGGGAGGAGTCGCTTGGGGAGTGAAGGTTTTCAGCGGGGATTGTTGGCTACACAACACAGTAAAAATAGAGACACCCTCTCTAATCCGGGGGGGGGGGGGTAAACAAACAACAGATGCACAACAAATTAACAGGAGACACTTGAGCATGACGGGGCATGTACCGTATTTTTCCGAGTATAAGATGCACCTTTTTACACACACACACACACACACACACACACACACACACACTCAAAAGGGGGTGAAAATCTGGGTGCGTCTTATACACCGAATGCAGCATTTTGGGCCTCCTGAAACCCCACCCCGCGCATCCCGTTTTCCGTTTGGGAGGCGTGCAAAAACGAGCGAAAAATGGGCCCGTTTTTCACAAGGCCCCCCAGGAGCACTCTGCACGCCCTATCCAAACTCTCTGCACCCCCCGTTTTTGCAAAAGAACAGACCCCTTTTTCCCCTACCAAACCCCCCTACGCGTCGCGTTTTTGCCCTCCGTGGCACTTTGCAGGCCTCTCAAACTCTCTGCATGGCCCTTTTTCACACAAAAATGGGGAAAGTTTGCCGAGGAGGGCAAAAACTTTTTTTTTTTTTAATACACCTCTTCAAAAATCTTGGTGTGACTTATACTCCGGTGCATCTTATAATCCGAAAAATATGGTATTTAAAAGGAAGATTTTTTTGGGGGTGGGGGGAGACATTTGAGATACTTCGTGTGTGCTGTGCCACGCGTGTTACTATGGAAGCAACACACTTTTCTCTTAGGTTAATGAGCAGTTGGTACCTTTGGGTGCCTTCCCCAAATCAGCCTTGCGCTTCAAATTGAAAAAATCAGATGCATCCGGGAAAAAAATTAAAAGGGAAATCAGAATTTGGATCGTCCGGTCGTGCAAACTAAGGTGGGGGAGTCTTCTGAGTAGGACAGGTAGGGTGGAAAGAGAGGCATAAGTCAAAAAGGAAAGAGAGAGAGTGAAGATTAGAAACTGCTCCCCATTTGCAGATCATGGTAAATCCGGCAGGAGAGACAGACAGACGCAAAGCGAAAGAATGGAATCGAGGAAGGGAAATAGTTGTAGCTCAGGGTTGAAAGGAAAGGTACTAAATGCTCTCTGTCATCCAATTTTTCTTGCAGATATTTCATGACCCAAGTAGGTAACGTCACCAGGGCTAGAAGGGAGTGGGGTTCGTAGGGGGGGAGGAAGAGGAGGAGGACGGCTATGGGGTCCTTTGTGCTCTCTGACCTTGGTGGTTTTCTTGCAGACATTTCACAACCCAACTAGGTAACGTCATCAGTGCCACAACAGTACACTTCAAGAACTGCAACAACGACAAGCCTGCAAGGAAGGAGCCGTTTGTCCTACCTCTGCAGAACTTGGCCAGGAGTCTCGGAGAGTCACGGACCAATGAAACGAACGAATGGTCTCCTGCAAACTCCACTCCCCCTTCGCTCCTCTTTTATTTCCTCTGGGAGGGGCCATTCACCATCCACCTGTGGCCTTACTCCCAAGTCAACCCCTGTTCTTTAGCTGCTCCCTTTGTGTCTGGCAACTCTGCGCATGCACACACTGGGAACAGGCTCCAGCTGTTCTTCTGCCTCACTGATGTCTGATTCTGAAGGCAGCTGATAACTGTCAGACAGCCCTGGCCCCCTCTCTGCCTCCGACACAGAGCCCTCCTCAGAGCCTTCCCCAGACTCCAGGACTGGCCCAGGTTCCTCCCCAACCCTCCTCACTGTCCGACTCTGCTGCCAGATCCGCTGGCAGGCCACAACACTTACGGTTGTTGCTTTGTCTTCTAGTCTGCTCAGAACCGGCGTCCTGTTTGAAGGCGGGCTCGTCGTCATCAGGATATCCTGGGGACGCCCGTACTCCATGGCCTGCGGGTCTATGTTGCAAGTCCTCAGATAGCCTTCCGTGCGAACGGAGAGGAGCGGAGCGGCAGGGCGGCCGTCGAGGACGGACGCCACATTGACCCTGCGGAGGGACGAGCTCCTCTTCAGAGCCAGGGCGCCCAGGCCCAGCTTGTGACTGCAAGATGGGTTGCGGTCTTGGAGGGCCAGCCGGTTCAGCGCCATGCTCAGCTGCTCTTCACCGCGGCTGCCGGGGTGGCTCAAGTCCCCGATGCTGATGGACTTGGAGCGCAGCAGGTTGCTTTGCCGGCACTCGGAGTCCGGCCCGCCCAGGAGAACTCCGGGAGGCATGGTGAACGAGCTGCTGCCGGAGACCGTGCAGGCTTGCGGGCAGCTGGGCACCCGGAGGGCGTGGTCTGCTTTGAGGGGTCCCCGGCGGGATGACGATGTGCCGCGGGGTACCTCGCCCCGCTTGGAGGCCCTGCCGCGCTCCAGCTCCATTTTCTTGCTCCGTTCCTCCACGTTGCCCGGCCTGGGGGGCAGAGGGCGGAGTTTGGAGGCGGCGGCGGTGGTGGTGTTGAGGGTGGAGAACCCATTGGAGAGGGTGGAAGAGGAGCAGCAGGCCCGGTGCTCTTGGCTGGGGGCCCGGCACCCGTTCAGCAGCTTGTGGGATGCTTTCGGCTGGGAGGTGATGACGGCTTGTTCTCGAGCCCGGCTCATGCGATGTTCCGACGCTTGGGGCATGGTGGAGAGGAGGAGGTGAAGAGCCCTGGAAGGGAAAGGAGAGAGGGAAGAGCGAAGGGTAAAGCCGCCATTCGAAAGGTCCCCCTATCGGGGTTCCAAGGCCCCATAGAAAGCAGAACTCCCAAGCAGATAAGATCCCTCAAAGAAGAGTTTTGTTTATGGGCGATATTGTATTGCAGAGCTGTCAAATTTGATTTTATTGAGGGCCACGTCAGGGTTGGGTTTGATCTTGGAGGGCCGGGAGGGGGGGGGGGGGGCTGGAGAGAGTGTACCCAGCCAGCTCAATGTCACTCGAGTCAGGGGCACCTGTGGTGGCTCAGGAATGGCTGGGGGATCCATTGTCTTCCTTCCTTCCCTTCCCTTCCCATTGGAATGTCCTTGATTCCCACAGGAAACTGTTTTGCTTGTCTTTTTATGTACACTGAAAGCATCTGCACCAAAGACAAATTCCATGTGTGTCCAATCACTTGGCCAATAAAGAATTCTATGCTATTCTCTATTCTCTATTCTATTCTCTATTCTCTATTCTATTCTATATTCTATAGTTTATTCTCTATTCTATTGTTCTGTTCTGTGTTCTATTCTATTCTATATTCTATTCTATATTCTATTCTATATTCTATTCTATATTCTTATTCTCCATTCTATTCTATTCTCTATTCTATTCTATTCTATTCTATTCTATATTCTATATTCTATATTTTATTCTCTATTCTCTATTCTCTTGTTCTGTTCTATTCTACTCTACTCTATTCTATTCTCTATTCTCTATTCTATTTATATTCTATATTCTATTTTATTCCCTATTCTATTCTATATTCTCTATTCTATTCTATATTCTATATTTTATTTTCTATTCTCTATTCCATTTTCTATTCCACTCCATTCTACTCTATTCTGGCTACAAGGCTCCCATCTAACTCTTCTGCCCCTCTCTATCCCTTCATTGCATCGTGGCAACCTTGAAGTCTCCAAAATGCCCCCGGCCGGGTTCAGTTCGAAGTTGACGCCGCAAAGCAAAAGATTCCCCCCGATTTGAATGTCCGAAAGCTATCTTTGAGGACAGACAGCTCGGCTGGGAAAAGAAAAACTCAAACAGTGTGAAATGTCCTTCCACCACAATACACACCTCTCGCAAGCGGAGTGTCTCTCAACTCTGCTGGCCCCTCGTTCACACCTCACAGAGGTGGCTGACTGCACTGGGGTTCCCCTTGGCTGTGGCCCTGCAAAAGAGAACAGGAAGCGGGGCTCACGCGGGGCGGCTTTCGGTTCCCGGACAACACCGACAGGCGCCGAGATTTGGAGAAACGCCGCCGCAGAGAAATGGTTACCATAAAAATAGAGACACGAGATTTAAGCCTCGGGGATGCTAGGAAGCAGCCTCAGCTCCACCCTAACACACAGGGCGTTAAGAAAGAGAAGAGGAAAGCAGAGTCAGGTTTGGCAAATTTTGTTACTAGAGGCCATATCAACAAAGTAAGATTCCACACAAACTTGTTCCTGACCTTGTTTGCTGGCTGACAAATACACTCTTCCACCCCGTCTCCCAAGGGGGGGAAAAAACAAGTTATAGCTTAAAGGTAGCTTCTCCTAAGTTCTAGCTACTATAATAACAGCGAAGGCTTCTCACAAACACACTTCCACCAAGAATTGACAGGGCAAGCCACTGGCATATAAACAGAGAGCAACCCCACTCCCTTCTAGCACTGAGGATGTTACCTAGCTGGGTGAAGAAACGTCTGCAAGGAAACCACCAAGCTCAGAGAGCACCAAGGACCCCACAATTCTTCTCCTCCTCCTCCTCCTCCTCCTCCTCCTCCTTCTTTTTCTTCTTCTCCTCCTCCTCCTCCCCACAATCCCCATTCCCTTGTACCACTGATGACGTTTCCTAGTTGGGTCATGAAACGTCTGCAAGAAAACCACGTTTTTTCCCCGTTGTCAGTATAGGGAAAACCGCACGTCTAAATTAACTGAAGTAAAAACAAAAATTCCAGAATTATTTCAAAATCTGCTCACCGCATTTTTAAAATCAGGCGAAACAAATGAGCGAGAATGACATATTATAAAAATGAGAAATTCAAAATTTCCCAACTCTAGGGGACGGTGCTCATCTCCGTTTCAAAGCCGAAGAGCCAGTGCTGTCCGAAGACGTCTCCGTGGTCATGTGGTCGGCACGACTCAACGCTGTTCCCTTCCCACCAAAGGTGGTTCCTATTTTTCTACTTGCATTTTTTACATGCTTTTGAACTGCTAGGTTGGCAGAAGCTGAGACAAGGAATGGGAGCTCATTCAGTTACACGGTGCTAGGGATTCGAACCGCCAAACTGCCGACCTTTCTGATCGACAAGCTCAGCATCTTAGCCACTGAGCCACCTATTCAAAATTTGGATTATGTCAAATACATATTTAGTCCACAAGTAGAGCTGTAGAAGTGGACAGCAACACGTTCTTCAAAGAACGTAGGCAGTTTTCTCCAGAAATAAAGGCTATTTTAAGCTTCGGTGCCAATAAACTGTCATTAGATCTATCCTTATCAGATGGCTCTACTCATCCTTAAAAAGAGAGTTAAATTACGATAGCAACCATAGAGGCACGCCGGATAGGAAACCCCACAATCTGGGATCAATATGGCGATGAACTATTGATAATTAGCAGACCTTCTTGCCTGAAAAAGACACCAGGCAGAGCAAGGAAGGAAAAGGAGAATAAAGAAGAGGAATCGATTTCCCATCTAAATCCAACTCGCTAAAGAATCACAATCTGAATCAAAGCGATCAGATCTAACAAAGAACTCCCCAAATGAACAATGGAGCAGTCCGGTAAACAGTTCCAATTACTAACAGTCTTATTAGCAAGCAGCTAATTACGAAGAGGTGAGGAACATCACAGTAAGATGGCCAGCATATAAATTAGATAGGTGGGTGGGTGGAGGGATGGATAGGTGGATAGATAGACAGACAGACAGACAAATAGAGTAGCAGAGAGATCTTTTAAAAAAAACTTTCAACTTTACATGCTCTTGCTGAAGTTCGGTAAGTATTAGGCACTACTGTAGCCAACATAGCAATAGAAATTGTAGTTCTTGGCAACGGTATAGGGTTTCCTACCTAGGCAGTGGGTTGGACTAGAAGACCTCCAAGGTCCCTTCCAACTCTGCCATTGTATTGGATTGGATTGTATCTAAAAAGGGTGAAATCCTTAGGAAGGGAAGGAGGGCAGAGTACGCTGTTCCCTTCCCACCAAAGGTAGCTCCTACATTTCTACGTGCATTTTGTTACCTGCTTTCGAACAGCTAGGTTGGCAGAAGCTGGGACAAGGAACGGGAGCTCCCTCCGTTATGCGGCGCTCGGGATCCGAACCACCAACTTTTTCCTGATCAACAAGCTCAGCGACTTAGCCGCTGAGACCCCCATGTCCCCCTCAATAATATTGAGTGCAATTTTTTAAAAAGGCAAATAATTTTTCAATTTTCTTGCCGACCACCAGTGGTTGGTGCCCACTGGTATAAACCATCCTTTTGGGGGGTGGGAAGAGGGGGGAACTCCAAAGTCAGGTTTATACTTATATCTGTTATCTTAGACGTTTGACAAAATAAATAAAGTAAATAAGTGGGTTTCATTTATAGGCCCCCCCCTTTTTTTCAACCACCCTTCTCCAAACTTGCGCCCCTGGGGCTCTTTGGTGATGGGGACCACCCCTCCCATCTCTCTGGCCCAGAGACAGGCCCGAGCCCTGCAGCAACGATGGGCTTTGTAGTCCTCCAAAATTTCCTCCCTATAAACTGCTATAAACCATCCTTTTGCGGGGGAAAGAGGGGGGGAAAACCCCACAATCATACTTATATCTGTTCTCTTGTACATGCTCGACAGAATAAATCAAGTAAATAAGTGGATTTCTTTGAGGCTTCCCACGTAGCCCCCACCCACCCCCGCAGGGGTTTTGAGCTCCCCCTTCTCCAACCTGGCGCTCCCGGGGTCTTTTGCGGTGGGAACCACCTCTCCCATCTCTCCGGCCCAGAGACGGGCAGCAACGATGGGCTTTGGAGTCCTCCGCTTCTGACAGGCTGGGGAGGGTCTCGGGGGTCCCCTAGACTCAGGGGCAGACGGCGGGGACCCCTCCCCATCTTCTGAGCCGGTGCAAAGGGTGACCCCCCCCCACAGGAATAGGGACGCCCACCCCCCTCTCAAGGACCCCTCCCCTGCGGCCGAGACTCACCCGCCTAGCCCCCCCCACCGCCTGCAGGTTACATAATAATGCCCCCCCTCGCTCTCCACGCCTCTTGCCCACCCCGTGTGACACCTATATAATGTATAGGCGCCCTCCTCCCCCCTTCCCCGCCCCCCATAGGCCTATCCGCATCCCCCCAGCGAAGGGGCACCTCGGTTATAACGGCGCTTTCGGGACCCCCCCCCCCGGTCGGTGGGCCGCTCGCCCCGGCTCCCTCAGCCGCCCCGACGCCCCCCCCTCCGCGCCCCAAAATACGACGCCGCCGCCGCGAAGGCCGCCAAGAGCGCGGGCCTCACCGCCGCCGCGACGCCATGGCAACGGCTCCTGCCGCTCCGGCCGCCATCTTTGTTCCTCCTCGCCCTCCCGCGCCGCGTCGCGCGTTGCCTGGAGCGCGGCCGGCTTCGGCGAGGAATTCTGCGCAGGCGCCGACTCGCCACGGCCGGCCCTCCGACGCGCCGCCGCGGAGGGGGGCGGTGTTCCTGCGCGGCGCATGCGTGGCTCGCCGCGTTCTCCGCTCGCCTCTCTCTGGTACGTCATCCAGGAGACGCTTCTTGTTTTTGCGGCCGGCCTTGCAGCGCCCGCGCGCGGTTCCCGTTGCCAGGGCAACGGGGAGCCGCTTTCCGCGGATTTAAAGAGGCCGCGGCATGTTTTTAAAAAGTTTGCTGCCAAATTGCAATTGAGAAATAAAGGCATTATATATATATATATATATATAATGCCTTTAATTCTCAATTACAATTTGGCAGCAACTTTTTAAAAACATGTGTGTGTGTGTGTGTGTTGTATTTGTGCTGATAAATAAATAAAAGGAGACTAGTATAGATCTATTTCAAGCTATTTAGCTCTCATCAGCTAGCCATACCCTTACTGGGATTTGAACCTAGCCATGAACCATATTTGGGCATACCAGGGGTTGTAACACACACACACACACACATATATATATATTGCATAGCCATTTGTCTGAAACGGTATAGGGTTTCCGGGGTTGGACTAGAAGACCTCCAAGGTCCCTTCAGACTCTGCAATTTTATTATTGTATATATATACAGTATACACACGGTATATATATCTTGTGTTTATTATTATGGTTTCCCTCAAGGAAAAAAAATGCAACCTCTTTTGTTAATAGGATTTTTAAAATTGAGAAATAAAGGGTATATAAGTATGTATAAGTATAATCTTTATTGTCATGTGTGTATGTATTTGCCCCACAACATGATAATGCAGGGTTGCCCAGCGATGAAATTTTGAATGTAGGAATGCTGCAAAGGTCCTTAAATGCACTTTTTCGGGAATGTTGTCAGTTCGAATAATCAACCAAGTCGAGGATTACCTATACTTTCATTTGAGGTAAAATTCATTTTTTAAAAAACCATCAAAAGCTTGAAATCTATCAATGGAATGCAGGGACAAAATTAAAACCAGATTGAGAAAACAACATGCAAAAAAAATGAGGGTTGCAAACAGACTTCCTCAGACTAGAGGCTAAAGAATTTATTTGCAAATCAGAAATGAGATCACGGGCGTTTTGTACAATCCAGCTATTTTTTTAATGGCATAAATTGAAAGAAAACCTTGAGGCATTTCCTTGCAGAGGTGAATCTGTCTGGTCTTGTTTTAAGTTGTTTGCATTCTGTGTTTTCAATAAACTTTTAAAACAACTTTCAAAAAAAGTGGCATGTAAGTTGGGGTTGGTCTCCAGCACTCTGAAAAATTGGCATGCTGGTACTTTCCTTTAAATAAATAAACAGATATCCATCTCGGTGAACTCCAAGTAATGGTAACAGCTCAGCAGGGGTTTTTTTCCTCCCTGTTTGTTTCGTTACAGAGACACAACGCACAATTTTGCTAACAATCCACAAGAAGAAATTAAGACACAGAAATATATGACAGTCAATATCACGGATCCGTGTGCCGGAGGGTCTTAAGAGAAACAGTGAGATAGGGCCTTCATTTGTCCTTGTGTTCAATCAGTCCCTTGGATATCAGATCAGGAATCTCTACAGCCAGCCATGGTCCCAGCTGTAAGACAAAGGAAATGACCAAAAATTCACAAAGTTGGCCTGGATGTGCCAACATGGATCTCCATCACCTCTTGCCCTTTTTAGAATTTTAACTCTTATAGACTTTTTAGCAAATCTTTCATGCTTCTCGCTAACATCACATTTATTTAATCTAAGTATTTTCTCTGCCACAACATCTATCAGCAAGGTTCCAATTTCAAACAGTCACTAAACAAATGGCCGTAAGTCCAGGATTACAAAAAAAAACCCTTGTTTTGCTGACAGAAATGCATTTTCTGCATCCAATCGGACTCAAAACTTTGCTCCTGGTTCTTTGCAAAATCTACTCTCCTTCCAGCCAATCGCTCCCCGACGTGTCAGAAACTCACCCCCAAAGCCATGAGGTGGGCTAGTCCAAATTTGGGTACGTTCCGAGCCCACAAGGGTTTGAAATGGTCCGTCAGGCATATCTTGCCTCCCCTATAAGGAAAAAAAGAGACAGTGCAAGTGTTAAGAAAGCACAATTGACAGAATAGAAATAGCACTTAGACTTATATACCGCTTTCACACTGCTTTATAGCCCTCTCTAAGCAGTTTTACAGAGTCAGCCTCTTGCCCCCAAGAATTTGGGTCCCCATTTTACCCATGTCAGAAGGACGGAAGGCTGAGTCAACCTGGAGCCTGGTGAGATTCGAACTGCCAAATTGCAGGCAGACAGCAGACAGCAGAAGCAGCCTGCAGTACTGCACTCTGACCACTGTGACACCATGGTTCAGAATAAAGGAGATCTCATCGGCATTAGATCAAGTATTTCATCGAGGATGGATTTTAAGCACAACTCACCTGTACATTTTGGCTGTTTTGCCATCTAGTTCTGGAATAGCGATTTCTGGTGCTGTAGTTGGATAAGTAACTGGGATCTGAAAAGGAAACAGCAACATGTGATTCTTAGAGAAAAAAAGTCCCATCAAGATGGAGGAGACCAAGAATACAAATTAAATCAGAAAAATAAGAAAAAGGGGAAAAGGAATAAGAAAACGTCAACTAATACACAGGGTAAAACTTACATCAAACTCAACCGCAAATTCATATTTCAAGAGATTGTGGATGTACCAGCACTTCCCATACCATCTACAGAGAGGAAAACAGAAAGGAATAAGCGTGATCCCCCTTCGCGACCTTCTGACAAACCAAGTCAAAGGGGAAGACAGACTCACTTAACAACCACGTGACTACCTTAACAACCGCAGTGAACCTCTGTGGCAAAGAAACGGTGTAAAACGGTGGCTTAACTCACTTAACAACTGTCTTGCTTAGCAACAGAAATGTTGGGCTCAATTGTAGTCATAAGTCAAGGATTACCATCCAAAAATTTTGAAAAAAGTAAAGGGAGACTTCTGGATGTCAGAAGTGGTGTACTTGAGACAATACACTTAGAGATATAAAAAGATGAAAACTGTTAGTATGTGTATGATGGGAATAATGATGTTTAATGTCATATTATTACTAGAAGATATTAAGAAGAAAAATGGAGACTTTTATAATGTTTAAATGATCACTATGTTATAATACTAAACTTAGGGAAATAATGTTAATTATGAATGTGAAAGATGTGGCAAAAGAGGAACGACATTGCATAGAGATGTTTGTACCCAGACGATACACGGCTTAAGGAAAGATGGAATGTTTATTTTTGTAATTGAAAAATAATGAAACTCACTTTAAAAAAAAAGAAATGGTCTTCAACTTGCTCAATCCTGAGCGATGCCAAGTACCGAATCTGGAAGCTTGAACAGATGCCTTATGCATTCATTCAAGAAATTTGTATTTTGTCTTCATTTCCCTTACCTGGTACCTTCCTTGTTAGATTCCAATCTGAACCAATCGTTATCGGCATTCTTGTTGTTCTCCACATACTACAGAAAAAGAAAAGGAAAGAAAAAACATTTTGCAAAGCAACAAGGGATGCTTCAAGCAGGCACGCTCCTGCCTCAAACTTTGCAAATTCAACTTAAGTTTGAGGCTGCTAGGTCTCCCTGGATTGTCTTTCCCACGACCGTATTAACTCGCATCACTAGAAGGGAAGGGAAGCGTTCTTGCGTCCTGACTTAGTTTGACCCTCTGGAGCCACCGTCGGCAAAGGGAATAGCTCAAATAAAGCCACGTAAGTCGCCGGCATATAATTCTCCCTGCCGTTAAGTAGACCAAGCACGGACCTTAATGAGCGCTTGGTACTCCTCCTTCAGCCGCTGGATCCACAGCTCCCGATCCCGCGGACCGGCGTTGGTTTTCAGCAACGGCAACGCAGCTACTACCTGCCGGGTCGCCTCGTCCGCCATCTTTACTCAGGGGGAAAGAAGGAAGGCTGGACCGGAAGTGGCTTCACTAACGTCAGAGCAAAGCAGCCACAGCCATCAAGGCCGAAGGGTTTCAACCAGAAATGCGTACGGAAAGTGCAGGACAGGGAAAGAGCTGGAGGCGCCATGATGACTGCTGGCGGAAGTTGCAAGCTAGTAGAATAATAGATTAACAGTAGAGTATGTGTGAAACGAATGTGTTGCGGGTCGAAGGCAGGTCGTGATGGGAGGGGATGCGAATGACGCATCGTGCTAAGCCCTAACCTGGATGGTTGGTTTGCACTATCAATGTATTCTTTTATACAATACAATTAAAAGCCCACGCTTGAAGATGGCAGGTGTGATCCTGCCGAAACGTTGCAAAGACAATCTCAACCTTACACGGGAAAAGACCCGAACACAACAGAACCAGCATACCTACACCCGTGAAAATCTACGAAAACAAATATATATATACACACACACATATATACAGTATATATAAATATACATATAAATATACATACACACAGTATATAAAGTGTATTTGTATGTACACACACACACACACACACACACACACATACAGTGGCTCAATGGCTAAGACGCTGAGCTTGTCGATCAAAAAGGTTGGCAGTTCGACGGTTCGAATCCCTAGCGCTGCGTAACGGAGTGAGCTCCCGTGACTTGTCCCAGCTTCTGCCAACCTAGCAGTTCAAAAGCACGTTTAAAAAATGCAAGTAGAAAAGTAGGGACTACCTTTGGTGGGAAGGGAACAGTGTTCCGTGCGCCTTCGGCATTGAGTCATGCCGGCCACATGACCACGGAGACGTCTTCGGGCAGCACTGGCTCTTCGGCTTTGAAACGGAGATGAGCACCGCCCCCTAGAGTTGGGAACGACTAGCACATACTGTATGTGGAGGGGAAACTTTACCTTTACATAAGTATGTATGTATGTATGTATTATGTATGCTGATATTCCACTTAAACTTATATTTATTATGTGTGCATAATGTGCTACATTATTATTATGTATCAGTGATTGCATGACTGCTATAGATATATTATTATTATTTATACATAACTCAAGGTGGTGAACATACCTAATATTCCTTCCTCCCCCTATTTCCCCAAAACAACTCCATGTGGTGAGTTGGGCAGAAGTTCTATCTATTCCATCTAGCTATACATTCATCCATCTTTCTCTGCCTGCCTGCTGATCTATCTGACTATATTATTATCATCCAACATTTTACTTCATCTGGGAAATTAATCCTCAAGCCTTTCCCCCTCTTGGGCGCGTCAGCAACTAAACCTTCTGTACGCTCTTGTTACCTGGAGCCTCTCTTGCAATTCAAAGAGACTAGTCCTCATGATTCTAAGTGGGGTTTGAGTCCCATAGAACCAAAGGCCTGGCAACGTGTTCCCGAGGCTGATGATTTAATGTAATGATTTAGTTGGCCAAACCCCTTTTATTTACACGACAGTCAGCAAGGCTTAGCAAACAGTCTTTCCGAGGAACGTTTATCCACACGAACCTCATCTCGCTTGGAGCGCTGCCAGATAACTAGTTTCCAAACGCAGGGCAAGGCAAAAACTTGGCAGAGAGTCTCTTATAGTCACAAACAGAACTTTCCACTCTTGAAATGACCAAAGGAACGGATTGTTTCCTGCAAAAGCCCCCTCCCCATTCGCTCCTCTTTTGTTTCCCATGGAAGGGGCCAATCACCTCCAAGTTGTAGCTTTACTCCTAAGTCGACCCTGCTTTCTGAGTTGTTCTCGTCTTCTGGCAGCTCTGCACAGGCACACAATGGAAACAGGCTCCAGCTGTTCCTCTGCCTCACTGCTGTCTATCTCCTCTCTGCCTCCGACGCAGAGACCTCGTCTGAGCTTTCCTCAACCCCCCAGGACTGGCCCATGTTCCTCCCCAACCTCCTCACTGTCCAACTACGCCGGTGGCGGGCCACAACCTCGGGACCCGAAGCTCGTCTCCACTTAGCACCCGAATATTCGATCGACTAGACACACGGATACGGGAAGAAGAACTGAATTATCTTTATTGCAACCGGTCTTAGGGTCTCAACAGTTTCGATTCAGGGAAAAGGTTGCCCGGATTTTGCCAAATATACATCCCGGGGGCCGAAGGAAACAGAGGACTCCATTTCGAGAAGCGTCGACTTTACGCCTGCTCTTCGGGGGCTTGCTGGGCAAGACCAGGGATGGTGAACAATTGGCCCACATTTTGCCTCACCTGTTCGGTGAGGGGATGAAAACTGTCCTGGAGTTGCTGGACCGCCGTACTGCAGGGAGGGATGGGGGAAAAGTAAAAATAATAAGCAGGAGTGAAGCTTGTCCGCTTTCTACCGCCCAACAGCGCCTCAGAATAGCTTTTAACCCGGGGCCGCTCCACCCCTAAGGTAGACTGATGCAGAATGTGGAGGCTCCATTTTCAACCAAACCAAAACGCCAGGTGTGATCTGAACGCAGCTAGCTCTTCGACTTTCCCAAAGTTCCTGCTTGAAGTCACGGCAGCACTGAAAAAAGTGACGTGACTGGGGGGGGGGGGTGTTTCCCACATGAATAACCGTTTCAGCATCCCCAGGGTCACCTGATTTATGTTTGGATGCTTGACAACTGGTTCGTATTTGTGACGGATCTGGTTGAGCAGGAGGCTGGACTAGAAGACCTCCAAGGTCCCTTCCAGCTCATTCTATTCTATTTCTATTCTATTCCAAACTTCTGTTCTATTCCATTCCGTTCCATTTCTATTTTATTTCTATTTCTATTATTTCTAATTCTATTCTATTCCAAACGTCTGTTCTATTATATTCCAAAATTCTATTGCAAATTCTATTCCAAAATTCTATTCTATTCTATTCCATTCTATAGTCTATTCCATTCCATTCTATAGTTTATTCTATAGTTTATTATATTCTATTATTATTCTATTCTTATTCTATTCTTGTTCTATTCTATTCCAATATTCCTATTCTATTCTATTCTTCTATTCCATTCTATTCTATTCCATATTTTGTATTGTATTGTATTGTATTGTATTGTATTCTTATTCTGTTCTACTCCAAAATTCTGTTCTATTCTATTCTAAAATTCTATTCTGTTCCAAAATTCTATTCTATTCTAAAGTTTATTCTATTCTATTCTATTCTATTCCAATATTCCTATTCTATTCTATTCTTCTATTCCATTCCATTCTATTCTATTCTATTCCATATTTTCCATTGTATTGTATTGTATTCTTATTCTTATTCTATTCTATTCCAAAATTCTGTTCTATTCTATTCCAAAATTCTATTCCGTTCCAAAATTCTATTCTATTCTATTCTAAAGTTTATTCTATTCTATTCCAATATTCTTCTATTCCATTCCATTCCATTCTATTCTATTCTATTCTATTCCATATTTTCCATTGTATTGTATTGTATTGTATTCTTATTCTTATTCTATTCTATTCCAAAATTCTGTTCTATTCTATTCCAAAATTCTATTCTGTTCCAAAATTCTGTTCTATTCTATTCTAAAGTTTATTCTATTCTAATCTATTCTATTCCAATATTCCTATTCTATTCTATTCTTCTATTCTATTCCATTCCATTCTATTCTATTCCATTCTATTCTATTCCATATTTTGTATTGTATTGTATTGTATTGTATTTTTATTCTATTTTATTCTATTCCAAAATTCAATTCTATTCCAATATTCCTATCCTATCCCTATCCCTATTCTGTATTCCAAAATCCTATCCTGTCCTATGGTGCTTTGGTGCATCTGGGCTTAGGGGAAAAAAAACCAGCTCTTACTCAAATTGGGTCCTTAATTCCTGTAAGGAGGTTTGCCCAAAGCTCTCTTTGATGGATGAAGCCAGTCCTTGGGTCTCCTGTTGCAACCTCCGGACAAATTCATTGAACTGAGCGGTAAAGGCATTTGGGACTCCTCCTCCCCCCTGAGGGTCTTCCTCGGCTTGCCGTTTCACTAAACCACCTGTGTATAAAATCAAAATAAGAAGCACGAATGATAATCAAAGCCCAGCGGAGCGACTATAAAATACAGTTAACCCTCGATTTCCAACCATTCATTTAGCAACTGTTCCAAGTTACCCCAGCATTAAAAAAACATTGTTCTAATACTAGATTTCCCCCCAAAAAGCAGGAAGCAGACAAAATCCTTTTTATTAAACGAATGTGAATTCCTCTCCTTCACCTTCAGCAAAGGCCTGGCAAAACCGCCTTTCGAAGGAATATCGGGAGCTCCCCCCGTTACGCGGCGCGAGGGATTCGAACCGCCGACACCTTTCGGATGGACCAGCTCAGCGTCTTAGCCACTGAGCCGCCGTGTCCCTTAGTTAGTAAGTAGATTCTGTCATTCCGTATAAAATTGGGCTCCTTTCCCGATTGGTGGAAATTGGCTGGCCCCCTTCAAAACCAATGTCTCTGTCTCGTGGAGTAACAGAGTTGGAAGGGACCTTGGAGGTCATCTAGTCAAGCCCAAGACCCGAGACCATTCCAGATACATGCCCAGGTTGAAAACCTCCAGTGATGTACTACCTGCAACTTCTGGAGGCAGGCTGTTCCACTGATTAATTGTTCTCATTGTTAGGAAATTTCTCCTTAGTTCTAAGTTGCTTCCCTCCTTGGTTAATTTCCATCCGTTGCTTCTTGTCCTGCCTTTGGGTGCCTTGGAGAATAGTTTGACTCCCTCTTCTTTGTGGCAACCCCTGAGATATTGGAAGACTGCTATCCTGTTTCTCCTAGTCCTTCTTTTCATTAAACTAGACATCCCCAGTTCCTGCAACCGTTCTTCCTATGTTTTAGCCTCCAGTCCCCTAATCCTCTTTGTTGCTCTTCTCTGCCCTCTTTCCAGAGTCTCAACATCTTTTTTTTTAATGTTACGATGATCCAAACCAGACACTTTTACATACCTTGTACACAGCAGATGCTAATCAGCAGTACGGTCAGGGCAAAAACCTTCATTTTGGGACAAGCTTTGACTTCACCCTACTCCTGGAGAGAAAGCGGGATGGGGGAATTTGCGGAGAAGAGAGAGAAAGACAGAGAAGAGGGGGGAAATAACAGGTTTAAGGCCATTCCTTGCCTAGCTCATCCCGCTTATCATTTGCAAATTTATAACTCAGCCAGTTGAATTTCGGATTGGTTTTTTTTTTTAATGCCATCGAAGGGACTAGAAACTTTGATTCTCAAAATGCGAGAAAACTCCTCAGCTTATAAGCTATTTATTTAATGAGCATTTGAAGTTCGGACAGGGCTAAAAAAGAAAGCTGATTTACTTTAATACTTCAAATCAATTTGCAAGGCGGAGGCCAGGAGATTCAAAAGCCTTAGCAAATCATACGCTCAGAAATTGTAATTAGAATTAATTAAAAAGATAGATAGATATGATAAATAGTAGATAGATAGATAGATAGATAGATAGATAGATAGATAGATAGATAATAAAAAATAGAATAGATAGATAATAAAAGATAGATAGATAATAAAAAATAGAATAGATAGATAATAAATAGTAGATGGATAAATAATAAATAGTAGATAGATAATAAAAGATAGATAATAAAAATAGAATAGATAGATAATAAATAAAAGATAGATAAATAATAAATAGTAGATAGATAGATAGATAATAAAAGATAGATAGATGATAGATATAATAAATGGAAGATATAATAAATTGAAGATAGATAGATAGACAGACAGACACATAAATACATATAGAGATAATAAGTAGAAGGTAGATTAGATAGATAAATAGATTGATAATAAATAAAAGATGGAGAGAGATTAAAAATAGATATAGATAATAGATAAAGGATAGATAATAAATAGAAAGGGAAAAAAGAAATATAGATAGACAGATGATAGATACATAGTTTTAAGAGACCAAATTACTTGTTTCTTTTCATTTTTTTAAAAGAAAAGCATTTGAGCCTTACCTGTGATTTAAAGGAGAATATCTGGGGAAGAAATGTGTTTTAATCCGAGTTGAAGAATTTTTATACCCTCTCCTACAAGTGCAGCCCCTCTCGCTAATCTTTCCTAGAAAACGATTGGCCCTTAGTGGGTCCCCTTCCCCTCCCTGTCTAAACCAGCCACCACCACCCCTCAATTCTCTTGGGAACGGGACAATTGTGGCTTGCGTAAAAAATTGTGTAAGCAGATTTGTCTGGGTGGGTGTAAACAGTGATCTTCGTTCTTTTTCCCCGTTATGCACACACAGTTGAATGATAACATTCTGTTCAAACCAGAAAATGAAGGTTTGCCAGGGGGCAAAGCACAGGTTGAAATCCCAATTCTCCTGTTTTCAGTCTTTGCTGAATATGTGTCTCCTAAAAGGACATCTACACTGTCCCGTCAAGGTACTATGAGCGAGCTTAAAAAAAAAAAACACTATGGGGAAAAAAATACAGGTAATGCTAAGAATAACAAAGTTGGAAGGGACCTTGAAGGTCTTCTAGTCCAACCCCCTCAAACCCCTCTACTTACTATTCATTTAGTGACCGTTCAAAGTTACGACGGCACTGGAAAAAGTAGCACGGCCGTTTTTCACACGACTATTACAGCTTCCCCATGGTCACCTGATTAGATCTCCTGCGTGAGCAGGGGGTTGGACTAGATGACCTACAAGGTCCCTTCCAATTCTGTTATTCTGCTATTCTTTTTTCCTTCCCTCTCTCCCTCCCTCTTTCCTTCCTTCCTTCCTTCCTTCCTTCTCTATCACTCATCAGGTTTTCAGGAAGAGGCTGGACAGCCATTTGTCTGGAATGGTGTAGGGTCTCCTGCTTGAGCAGGGGGTTGGACTAGATGACCTCCAAGGCCCCTTCCAACTCTGTTAAATCTGTTAAAGTTCAAACGGTGGGCAACTGACCCGTATTTATGACGGTCTCAGCATCCCGGGGTCACGTCATCCCCTTTTACAACCTTCTCACCCACAAACTCAAGGGGAAAGCCTGATTCACTTAATGACCGTGTTACTAATTTAACCGCTGCAGTGACCCCCTTAACAATGGAAGAAAGTTGCAATAGGCCACCGTTGGGATTGCGTGACCCCCCCACAAAGGATGCTGCCCCCGTTCTCAATACGAGTCCATCACCAAGCGCCTGAATTTTGATCACAGCGGTCGTAAGGATGCCCCCCGGCGGTCATAAGCACGAATTAAAAGGCCTTTGGTCCCTTTCAAACGGTCAACTGAGTGAACAGTCGTAAATCAAGGACTGATTGGTGTTTTTTGGCTTGGCCCAGGAGGGAGCAGGGAAAGCCGGCCTCAAACAGCTGTTTTGGCAATTTAGGAGCAAGGAAAGGACAATGTCTCAATTTTCTCTTATCTCCTGGACATTAACCTCCAACGCGGCAAGGTGACTGATTTATGAAAGACCAAAACAAACAGAGGAGAGAAAATTGCTTTCTGCAAAGAAAATCCATGATGGGCAGAGAAACATCCGATGGGCACCTCCTCCTCCAGCTGCTCCACCACCCCAAATGAAAACAGAAATGTAAAAATGTAAAAAATGGTGTAAGGTTTTCTGCTTGGGCGGGGAGGGGGTTGGACTAGATGACCGACAGGGTCCCTTCCAACTCTTGTTAATCTGAATCTATCTAAGATGATCAAAGGCCTGGAGGCTAAAAACCTACGACGAACAGTTGCAGGAACCGGGCATGGCTGGTCTAGGGAAGAGAAGGACCAGGGGAGACAGGAATAGCATCTTCCAATATTTGAGGGGCTTCTCCAGAGAGGAGGAAGGGGGTCGAGCTATTCTCCAAAGCGCCAGACAAGGAATAATGGATGGAAACTGATCGAGGAGAGATTCAACCGATGGAACAGAGGTTGCCTTTGGAAGTTGTGGGAGCTTTATCACTTGAGACTTTCAAGAAGAGACTGGACTGCCCTCTGTCAAAAATGGTGTAGGGTCTCCTGCTTGGGCGGGGGGGTTGGACTAGATGACCTACAAGGTCCCTTACAACTCTGTTAATCTGTTCACCTATTAAATTGGTTAATCTGATTTTCCAGAACTTTGGAATTGGAGGGCAAACACTGGGACTCGTGATCCCTTCGCTCCTCTCTTCCTTTCAATTGACTTTGTTGTTGTTGTGAGATTGTGAGGCTAACAGGATGGGCATTGGGGTACGTTACAAGGAAGCAGAGGGTAGGGGGGGGAAATGCTGCCTTGTTCAGGATATGTGGGTCAATCAATCACCTGCTTTTTTAACTCAGGAGTTAATCTGTCACCAACTTTGAGCTCCTTGTCACAGTTTCGAGAGATCCAAACAATGCAAGGAAGTGTAGGATTAAGTCTTATTTTTTTTACTCATTCAGGTTCCTGAATTCTGGGGTACTTTTTTTTTTCTTTTTTCCTTCCCATGTTTTATTTCTATGACCTGCATCTCCCATCAAACAGTGTGTGACCTGTGTACAGTTATTTGAACAGTCATAATCCACACATTTGTTGTTATATTCACCACAATGATATTAATAATATAACTATATAATAGTAAGGTAAAGAAGGTTCCCCTTGCACATACGTGCTACTTGTTCCCGACTCTAGGAGGAACAAAAGGATCAGGAGGAGTCCCAATGTTTGTTCTCAAATTCCAAAGTTCTGGAAAACTGAGCATTTTCACGGGAAATGGAAGGAAGGGGGAGGTTGTTGGCTTGTGGCTTGTAGGTGGTAAACTCCACGGCCATTCAACTTGGTTTTTCCAGGCCTTCACTGAATTGCAAGATCTGGAAACAATCATTAATCGTACAAGATTAATCATTAGGGGACACCGTGCTCACTCTTCGTGGGGTTTTAGAATTTAAAAAAAAGCAAAAAGGCTTTTGGGGGGGGCTAAGGGCATCAAATAAAGGTCCGGCAGGGGTCAGAGAGAGGGAAGGCTTTCGTGGCATTTTCCAAAATTTGGAGGAATCGGACACCTAAAGTACAGGTGGTCCACAACCTATAACCAATCCACTGAGGCTTCTTTGTGTGCAAACCTATTACTTAATTTTTGTTTTAACAGAACAAGAGGGGTCACTTCCAATCTTATTATTGTGTCTTCTTGTTTTTATATTATTTTATTATGGTGGTTGGAAAATCTCGTGGGGTGGGGTAGACAGGTAGGTAGGTAGGTAGGTAGATTGATGATAGATAGATAGATAGATAGATAGATAGATAGATAGATAGATAATAGATAGATAGATAGATAGATAGATAGATAGATAGATAGATAGATAGATGATAGATAGATAGATGATAGATAGATAATTAGACAGATGTGATAGGTAGAAGTGATAGATGGGTGGACAGAAGGATGGAGGGATATAGATGGATGATAGAGGTAGGTAGGTAGAAACATTTTGGGTCCTAATTCCCAGGTTATGAGTGGGTGGATTTTGGGTTCTTCAAAGTATGGCTTGTAAAATCAAGTTACAACAGTCTGTTCAAACCCGAGAACGGAGGTTTACGGGGGGGGGGGGCACGAGGAGGGACCGCCTCCGCCAAAAGCCCCACCGAACGTTCGCGCAACATTTCCAGCCAATCAGAGAGCGGCGTGAAAGGGAAAGCGGGGAAGAGATCAAAGGGCCGGCTGGCTACATTGTATCCATCCAATCAGCTGCTCAGCTCGGCTTCCGCTCCTTCCGAGGACCAATCGCATCCTTTGAAAAAGAGGGCGGGGTGGGGGGGGAGAGAAAAGGAGGAGCGGGGCGGGGAAGATGGCTGCCCCCATCAAGATCACCGAGGGGGGGGAAGGAAAACTGGGGGGGGGGCTCTGAATGCCTGACGCCTTTCTGAACCCCCTTTTTTCCCCCAGCCAATCTGCCCTTTGAAAAAAAGGGGGTCTGGTTCCCCCCCAGCCCTCCCTCAAGCATTATTTCTGCGCCCCCCCCCAAAAAAAAACCAAGCCTCCCATTCTTTCCCCCCCTCCCCATTTTTCCAAGCAAGAGGAAGCATCTATTCTATTTTTATTTTCCATCCTCATGTCTGCCAAAGGATTATTATTATTATTATTTTTCCTCCCACCCCTGGATTCCCCGGGAGCTGCTCAGGAGGGGTTCCCTGGTGTGAAATAACCCTTCAATCGTGGTTAAACGGATGGGACAAGCCTTGGTTAGGTAGCCAGGCTTAAGGTGAGGGGGGGGGAGGGAGGGAGAGAGAAGATATGGGGAATATATTGGCTCCCTTCTCTGCCCCACGGAAAGGGGCTCGCCGGGCTGAAGGACTCTCCAACCCGGGTAGCTTTGACGAACTTCACCGCAAATGCAAAGGTAAAGCGTATTTATTTTTGTTTTATTTTTTATTTTGCTTCTATAGGGATAGATTTGATTGGCAGGCCCTTGGGGGCTCTCTGAGCCTGGCGGTTTGCTCCCAGGCGTTTCATGGCCCAGCTAGGTGACATTATCAGGGCTAGAAGGGAATGAGGATTGTGGAGAGGAGGAGGAGGAGGAGGGAAGAGGAGGAGGAAGAAGAGGGGGAAGAAGAGGAGGAGGAAGGACTGTGGGGTGTTTGGTGCTCTCTGAATTTGGTGGTATTCTCTCTTTTTTTATATATATATACCCTGAGAATACACTATATTCAAAATGTTTATGAATAATAATAATAATAATTAATAATAATAATAATAATAATAATAATAATAATAATAATAATAATAATAATAATAATAATAATAATACATTTAAAGGTGGCTTCAAATTCTCTCTTTTTTTTTTACCGTTTCCATTTCAGATGTTTTCCCGCAACAAATAGAAGGCGTCAAACTGATAATTAATAAATCTCTCAGTAGCCATTTCCAGGTGAGTCTCCTTGCTTCTAGGGATCGGTAGTGGATGATGGGCTCCGTAATATCTTAGCCTGCCTCGCAAGGGGGTGTTTGTGTGGAGTCATGGAAGGAGGGAACACTATCTTCCCCCCCTCCCTCCCAGCCAGCAAACCAACATTAAACTAAGTTGTCTTCTACGGATAAGTTCATTTAGTGACCAGTCAAAATTACAGCAGCACTGAACAACGGGACTTAGGACGCTGTTTCACACTTACGTCCATTGCAGCCTCCCCACGATTAAAATTCAGACATTTGGCAACCGACTCGTGTTTGTGACGGGGGGCGAGGTCACGTGGTCCCTTTTTGCGACCTACTGACCCACAGCCCCGGATTCGCTTAACAATCGTGGCACCTGCAGGGCTTCACTTAACCACTGCAGCCAGCACTGTTTAATAATTGTATTTATTATTATTATTATTATTATTATTATTATTATTATTATTATTATTATTATTATTATTATTGATAATGATAATAATGTATACAATGTATAGTCTTATGCTAAGTAATAATTGGATATGAATATTGAATGGTACCCATGAAAGGAAGATTAGAAATCCTTTTGGATTACATATAAAGGTTAATTAAAAAAAGAATTAAGTTAGATTCAGTTAAGTCTTGATTATTAGGGGGGGGGGAAATGATATGATGCAGGATACAGTCAAATAAAGGAGGGATAATGATAACAACATATATATATATATATATATGTGTGTGTGTGTGTGTGTGTGTGTGTGTGTGTGTACGTACAACATAAGGAAATGGGATGTAAATTGTAAACAGTGAATTGGAAAGGAGGATTAGAAAACGTTGTTATTAAATATTATGGATGTTTAGCTAGAATAGGACATAAGGATTCGGTGTTATTTGAGGATTTTAGAAATAGTAAATGAAATGCCAGTATGTGGTTATGTATTAAATCTTGGCATATTTTATGATGAAGGACGTTTAAACAATTGTAGTCAAATGAAAATGGAGGTGTGATGACGGTAACACGTATAAATATCTGAATTTAAAATATTTGAGTTAATATGAATTATGCTTGTTGACTGTGGAAGAGATGCACGAAAGCACGGAACTGATACACTTCCTACAGTGTGTAAAGAAGGATGTGTTGTGTTTGTTTTGAAAATAAAAAAAAACTTTTATATATAAAAAAAACCCACTGCAGCCAGGAAGGCCGTAAAACGGGGCAAAGCTCACATAACAACCATTTCACTTCGCGGCAAACGTTTTGGGCTCAATGAGGACTACCTGCATGCCTGGTCTTCTGATTTAAAGCTTGCTGCTGGTTTTTTTTTTCCCCCTGCAGGTTTCTCATACCATTCACATGAGTACCGTTGGCCACTCAGGTTACCATCTGAATACGACGTATGTGGGAGACCAGCAGCTCAGTCCTACAGAGGTGAGCGAAAACAGATTTATTTCCGGTCAAAATGGGATTTAATTTGTCTTTTGGGTCCTAATTCCCAGGTTACGAGTGGGTGGATTTTGGATCCCTTGAAGTATGGCTTGTAAAATCAGGTGAGTTAACTATCCTTAGGTATGAAAGGCATCAGGGTGGGCCAGGCACCAGGAGACGGTGAGTTCTAGTCCTGCCTTAGGCACGAAAGCCAGCTAGGTGTCTTTGGGCCAATCACAAGGTAACGATGAATTCTAGTCCCGCTTTAGGCATGAAAGCCCGCTGGGTAACTTTGGGCCAATCACCAGTAGACAGTGTGTCCTCGTCCCGCCTTAGATATGAAGATAGCTTGGTGGCTTTGGGCCAATCAGCAGCAGACAGTAAGTTCTAGTCCCGCCTTAGATATGAAGACCGCTTTGTGACTTTGGGCCAATCACAAGGTGGCAGTGAGTTCTAATCCCGCCTTATGCGTAAAAGTCAGCTATGTCACTTTGGACCAATCACCAGGAGACGGTGAATTCTAGTCCCGCCTTAGCCCATTGAGTGGCTTTAGGCCAGTCCCTCCCTCTTCTCCCAACCCAACCTCGCAGGGCTGTCGTTGTGGGAGAAAATAGGAAGAGAAAGCAGTATCAGTTTTGCCCACTATCTTGAGTCATTTATGTTTTAAAAAACTCAGTTAAAATCATTTATTTTAAAAAATTTTTTTTTTAAAAAAAACTTAAAATATTTAAAGCTTTAAAATAATTCAATTCAATTAAAATTACATGTTTAATTTTTTTTTAAAGCCCATTTTCCTAGAATGGGCAAAAATGTTATTTTCCTTTCACCAGAAATCAAGAAATAAACAGGCCCTGGAAGAAGGATTAATAATTGAAAAGTTTCTTGGAAATGCAGTGCAATTTCGGCCAAAATTATAAGCTTTGAAAGAGAGTTTTTATTTTTTTAACTAGTTGATAACGCGGCGTTGCCCAGGTATTTATTTATAGGGGGAAAATGTCCGGATCAAATGAAATTTCTAATGTTGGATTTTCCCCCTTACCAGAGGGAGTCCCCTTGTGGAGTACTGTGAAACCGTTATCATGGCAACTCCACTGTGCTGTACAGTAGAAGCCATTTTAAGGCAGTACGGTAGAAGTCATTTAAAGGCACAACAGGATGTATCTTAACAGAACACACACCCCGAGGGGTGTTAGGGGTGTCTTACCCCCACAGTATTTGTTTCCAGAGAGTAAGTCATCTGTGTACCAAGTTTGGTTGAAATTGCTCCAGGCGTCCAGAGTTATGCTGGTACACACAGACACTCAGAGTCATTTTTATATAGAGAGAAGATTGATTCAATCCTTTTTTTTTCCCTGGTTCTTTTTCTTAGACTTTTCCCACCCTTATTGGCGATATCAGCAACGTCGGGAGCCTCAGCGCCCAAATTCTCCATCTTATAGCGGAGCGGGTACGAACCAAAGCGGTTTTCCAGGTAACAGCGGCCTCTCTCCCTGCGTCTCCGTCGGGAATTCAAAACAGACCTTTCCGATCGACAAGCTCAGCGTCTTAGTCCCCGAGTCACCGGCGCGTCCCTTTGGATTATGGAATAAATATGTACCATTGGGGATAGTGATTTTGAAAGATGGCAGTTCAGGTCCAGATTTTGAAAGGAGGGATTTCCCTGCATGTAGAAAGTTAGGGTCTCCCTTGAGATGCTAGATTTCTTCAAGTGTGCCTTTCCCCACCCCTCTCCTCCTCCTATCCTACGGCATTCCTGTTTCCCCCCCTCCCACTCTCTTGGTACTGTGAATGGCTCAGGATGTGAAGCGTAGACTAGGATTTCTTTGTTAAAAAGCCCATTCCTGACTGATTCTCCCTGTTTCAGACTCAACAGGCTAAATTCACCACTTGGCAGTTTGATACGGAATATCGGGGAGATGATTGCACTGCCACTTTGACCCTGGGGAACCCCGATCTGATCAGCGAATCCGGTGAGTGATTGTGTCACACAGATAATCTTTGGCAGGGATGGGCATCCCTTCCATTATTCATCCATTTACTTTCTTTCTTTTCCTTTCTTTTCCTTTCCTTCTTTCCCCCTTCCATTCTCTTTGTCTCTCTCTTTCTTTTTCTCTTTCTTTCCCACCCTCTCTTTCTTGGTCTTTGTCTCTCAGTCTTTCTTCCTTCCTTCCTCCCATCCATCTTCCTTCCTCCTTCCCTCCCTCCCTTCTTCCCTTCTCTTCCTTTCTTTCCTCCCCTTCCGTCCCTCCCGACCTCCTTTCTTCCTTCCATTTTCTTTTTCTTTCTCTCCCACCCTCTCTGCCTTTGTCTCCCTTTCTCGGTGTCCCTCCCTCCCTCCCTCTTTCCCTTCCCTTCCTTTCTTTCTTTTTCTTTCTTTCTTTCCTTCCTTCCTCCCTCCAACCTTCCTTCCTGCTCTCCCTTCCTCCCTCCTTCCTTCCTTCTTTCCTCTCCTTCCTTCCTTTGTTCCTTCTCTCCCTCCCACCCTCCCTCCTTCCTTTGTTCCTTCCTTCCTTCTTTCCTCTCCTCTTCTTCCTTCCTTCCTTCCCTCCCTCCCACCCTTCTTCCCTTCCTTATTCCTTCCCTCCCTTCCTCCTTCCTTCCCTCCCTCCTTCCCTTCTTTTATTCCTTCTCTCCCTCACTCCTTCCTTGCTTTATTCCTTCCTTTGTTCCTTCCTTCCTTCTTTCCTCTCCTCCTTCCTTCCTTCCCTCCCTCCCGCCCTTCTTCCCTTCCTTTATTCCTTCCCTCCCTTCTTCCTTCCTCCCCTCCCCCTTTTATTCCTTCTCTCCTTCCCTCCCTTCTTCTTTCCTCTCCATCCTTCCCTCCCTCCCTTCTTCCTTCCTTCCTTCCTTCCTCCCTTCCCACACGTTTTAAACTGACTGACTTTGGGAAATCTTCTGCTAAACAATACCACCGAACGGATAGTTGTCATTTGCAACTCGGGAATGGCTAACGCAGGGGTCACTTTTTAACAGCCGGGCTAAAAGAGCCGTCCCTGCCAGTGACCCATTCCCATGTTTTCTGTTCCATGCAGTCATTCTGGTGGCACACTTCCTCCAGAGCATGACGTCACGGTTGGTCCTAGGGGGTGAACTGGTGTATCACCGGCGTGCCGGAGAAGAAGGAACCATTGTTACTTTGGCTGGCAAGTACACGGGTGAGTAGCTCCTTTCCTAGCGCCGCGGAGGGAGAATCGGATGGTCCCCTATTCAGGGGTCTCCGGATGCCATCAGAGCAACAATTCCTGCATTTCCCAGTGATAAGAGTGGTTTGCAGAACCTTATGTGCTCTAAAAATGCCCCCCCCACCACGATCAAAAACAGCAGGGGGCAAGAACAGCAAGAGAAGCCAACATGCCTAAACTGCAGTGTAAATTTCAGGCCTCGCTGTCTTGCAGCCTGTCCCAAAGACAGTTCTGAAAAGAACAGCGTATTGTTTTTCAGGGGAAGAAGGAGTTCAGAAGCCAGGAAAAAGAGAGAAATGAGAGGGGAGGGGTGGAAGGAAGGAAGGAAGGAGAGAAGAGAAAGACAACAGAGAGAGAGAGAGAGAATAGAAGAAAGGAATATAAGAAATGGAAGGAAGGAAGGAAGGAAAGGAAAGGGGAGGGAGGAAAAGAAGGAGAAAAGGAATATAAGAAATGGAAGGAAGGAAGGAATGGAAGGAGAGAAAGACAAGGCAAAGAAAGAAAAAGAAAGCAAGAAAAAGAAAAGAAAGGGAATATAAGAAAAATGGAAGGAAGGAAGAAAAAGAAAGGGGAGGGAGGAAGGAAGGAAGAAAAAGAAATATAAGAGAAACAAGGAAAGAAGAAAGGAAGGAATGGAAAGAAGAAGAGAAAGACAAGGCAAAGAAAGAAAGAAAAAAGAAAAGGAATATAAGAGAAATGGAAGGAAGGAAGAAAAAGAAGGTGAAAAGGAATATAAGAGAAACAAGGAAAGAAGGAAGAAAAGGGAGGTAGGAAGAAGAGAAAGTCAAAGAAAGAAAGAAAAAAGAAGGAGAAAAGGAATATAAGAGAAAGAAGGAAGGAAGGAAGGAAGAAGAGAAAGTCAAAGAAAGAAAGAAAGAGAAAAAGAAAAGAAAGGGAATGTAAGAGAAATGGAAGGAAGGAAAAGAAGGAGAAAAGGAATATAAGAGAAACAAGGAAAGAAGGAAGGAAAGGGAAGAAGGAAGAAAGGAAGAAGAGAAAGTCAAAGAAAGAAAGAAGGAAAGAAAGAAAGAAGGAAAGAAAGAAAGAAAGAAAAGAAACTTCTGACCTCTCCCACTGAGCATAATCCAAAATCAAATATTTAAGTTCAGCTGAAGAGTTAAGTTGGACTTTGGATGGATCAGTGGCTCCATTCCTGGTAGATCAATAATTGGGAACGTTGGGAATGGTGGGGCGAAGATGACAGAATTCGCAGAGACGGCCAAATTGTCATGTTTAATTAAGAGGAAATGTATTTTTTGGGTGATTGGAAATCCCGTATGGAATCTGGGATCTGGATGGAGTCAGGATGGAGTCAAGGAAAAAGGATCTATTAAGGCTTAGGAGGTCTTGTTTTTATGATAGTTTCATGTTTCTAATGCTTCTTTGATTTGCACTCTGCCCTAAAGAAGAAATGCCATATATTTAATAATTAGAAATGATATTCAATCATATTTTTGCCTTATTTTAGCTCTCAAATGGATAGCTACCCTCAATTTGGGGTATGCCGGAGCCCATGCCAGTTACTACCACCGAGCTAATGACCAGGTGAGTTGAGCCTCCATTCCTCCTCCTCCTCCTTCTTTTCTTCCTCCTTCACCTTGTCCTTCTCTCCCTCCTCTTCCTCCATTGCTTTATTCGTCTCTTCCTCTGCTCTTTCTGCATCTCCTTCTGATCTTTACTCTTTCTCCTCCTGCTTCTAATTTTCATCTCTTTCTTGTTCTCTTCTCACCTTTTTTCCTTCTAATTTTCATCTTCCTTTTGTTTTCTCATTTTCCTCTTCCTCCTTCATCTTTTTTTATACTTTTCTTCTCATCTTTTTCCTTGTGACCTTCATCTCTTTCTTTTCTTCTTCTTTTTCTTCTTCTCCGTCTAATCTCTTCTTTTCCTTCTCCTCCTAACCTTCCTCTCTCCTCCTCCTCCTTCTCTTCCTCCTCCTTTTTTCCTTCTCTTCCTCTCTATCTTTCTTCTCTTCATCCTCCTCCTCCTCCTTTTCTTCTTCATCTCTTTCTTCTCCACCTTCTGTTTCTCCACTGTCTCCTCCTCTTCCTTCCTTCTTCCTTCCTCCTTCATGTCTCCTGTTCCTCCTCCACATCTTTCTTTGACTTTTTCTTCTCCTCCTCCACTTTTCCTGGGCCCCAATAGCCTTAGAGTTTGACTTCCATTTCCCCCCTTCTTCTTGGCAGATTCAGGTTGGCGTGGAATTCGAAGCCAACACCCGGCTGCAAGAGACAAGCTTCGCTTACGGGTACCAACTCAACCTGCCCGAAGCCAATATGATCTTCAAGGGTGAGTTAAATTAAACCATCAGTAGGTCCCACACTGCCACTTATTCCTCTCTCATCTAAGGGACAACTGTACTTTCCATTTTGCTGGCGAAAAGTTTTCCTGCCCAAGGCAGGACTAGAACTCCCTGTCTCCTGGTGATCAGCCCAAAGTCAGCTAGTTGGCTTTACACCTAAGACGGGACTAGAACTCACTGTCTTCTGGAGATTGACCCAAAGTCACCAAGCCAGCTATCTTGCCTAAGGCAGGACTAAAACTCCCAGTCTCCTGGTGTTTGGCCTAAAATCACCCAGTCTGTTTTCATGACTAAGGTGGGACTAGAACTCCCCATTTCCTGGTGTTTGGCCCAAAGTCACCCAGTCAGTTTTCAAGACTAAGGCCGGAATAGAACTCCCATCTCCAGGTGATTATCCCTGTCACCCAATCTGTTTTCATGACTAAGGCTGGACTAGAACTCCCAGTCTCTGATGTTTGGCCCAAAGTCACCCAGTCTGTTTTCGTGCCTAAGGCAGCACTACAACTCCCCGTCTCCTGGTGATTGGCCCAAAGTCACCCAATTGACTTTCCTGCCTAAGGCAGGACTAGAACTCCCTGTCTCCTGGTGATTGGCCCAAAGTCACCCAGCCAGCTTTCATGCCTAAGGCAGGACTAGAACTCCCTGTCTCCTGGTGATTAGCCCAAAGTCACCCAGCTGGCTTTCGTGCCTAAGGGTCAGTTTTCAAGACAAGGACTAGAACTCCCAGTCTCCAGGTGATAATCTCTGTCATCCAATCTCTTTTCATGACTAAGGCTGGGCTAGAACTCCCAGTCTCTAGTGATTGGCCCAAAGTCACCCAGTCTGTTTTCATGACTAACGTGGGGCTAGAACTCACCCTCGCCTGGTTGCCTAACCCCGGTGCCTTAACCCCTAGGCCAAGCTGCCACTAACGCCTCCTCCTCCTCCTTCTTCCTTCAGGCTTTCTGGACAGTAACTGGTGCGTGGGGGCCGTCCTGGAGAAGAAAATCCCCCCTTTGCCCGTGACTTTAGCGTTGGGCGCCTTCCTCAACCATTGGAAGCACCGGTTCCATTGTGGTTTTAGCGTCATCGTGGGTTGAGAGCCTCCACCCGCCTGCGTCGCTTACAAAGGAGGCGGTTGGGGTATGAAAAAGGCCATGGTTCGGTTAGAGCAGTGCAGCCTTGGATGATGGACACGAGGGTATCACTGCCCATGCAGGTGTGCTGCAGCCGCCTCCGTGGGTCCGTGCACAATTCCTGCCCGGAGGGAAACACACCCTGGGCAGGAAAGGTTCCCCCATTTCTCACCCGGGACTCCGATTTCGAAGGGCAACGTTAACACCGGATTTTGGGCCGGGGGGTGGCAATCCTTTTTTCTTCGTTCGATGGTCTTTGGAGAGTTCAGAGGCGCAGATTCCTCAGCGGAGCGAGGGATCGGCGCCATTTTGGTGTGGGTGACGTGTGTTGGGGGGTCCTGAAATTCAGAAGACGCCCCTCCAACTCAACTGCTGTTTCCTGGACAGTTTGTGCCTCTTCGGCTGATTCAGGGGCAAGGACCAAAAAGCCAAATTGACAACGTTCAGTGCAATGGTGACTCGTCTAAATATGATTAAAATGATGATGAAGCTGAGTTTTCTAGTCCCTCAAAACCCCTCCGGTCCGGTTCTTTTAACGCCTTTTATTGGTATTTCATAGAAGGGAAACGGTGCCACTTTTCTCAAAGTTTAGAAGTAATCCTCTAGTTAAAGTTAAAGGTTCCCCTCGCACATCTGTGCTAGTCGTTCCCGACTCCAGGGGGCGGTGCTCATCTCCGTTTCAAAGCCGAAGAGCCAGCGCTGTCCGAAGACGTCTCCGTGGTCATGTGGCCGGCATGACTCAACCCCGAAGGCGCACGGAACGCTGTTCTCTTCCCACCAAAGGTGGTTCCTATTTTTCTACTTGCATTTTTTACCTGCTTTCGAACTGCTAGGTTGGCAGAAGCTGGGACAAGCAACGGGAGCTCACTCTGTTAGGGATTCAAGTCGCTGAACTGGCAACCTTTCTGATCGACAAGGTCAGCGTCTTAGCCCCTGAGCCAAATCGATGAAAAGGAATACGGTAGAAAAGATGTTCCCTAAAAATAGATGAAAAGAAAGAACTACATAGAAATAAAAGATAAGGTAGATGAAAGAGGCTAATATACAAGGTAGGTAGGTAGGTAGGTAGGTAGGTAGGTAGGTAGGTAGGTAGGTAGATAGATAGATAGATAGATAGATAGATAGATAGATAGATAGATAGATAGATGATAGATGATAGATGGATGGATGGATAGATAGATAGATAGATAGATAGATAGATAGATGATAGATAGATAGATAGATAGATAGATAGATAGATGATAGATAGATAGATAGATAGATAGATAGATAGATAGATAGATGATAGATAGATAGATAGATAGATAGATAGATAGATAGATAGATAAGATTGGTAGGTAGGTAGGTAGGTAGGTAGGTGATAGATAGATAGATAGATAGATAGATAGATAGATAGATAGATAGATAGATGATAGATAGATAGATGATAGATAGATAGATAGATAGATAGATAGATAGATAGATAGATAGATAAGATTGGTAGGTAGGTAGGTAGGTAGGTAGGTAGGTAGGTAGGTAGGTAGGTGATAGATAGATAGATAGATAGATGATAGATAGATAGATAGATAGATGTAGATAGATAGATAGATAGATAGATAGATAGATAAGATTGGTAGGTAGGTAGGTAGGTAGGTAGGTAGGTAGGTAGGTAGGTAGGTAGATAGATAGATAGATAGATAGATAGATAGATAGATAGATAGATAGATAGATAGATAAGATTGGTTGGTAGGTAGGTAGGTAGGTAGGTAGGTAGGTAGGTAGGTAGGTAGGTAGGTAGATAGATAGATAGATAGATAGATAGATAGATAGATAGATAGATAGATAAGATTGGTAGGTTAGGTAGGTAGGTAGGTGATAGATAGATAGATAGATAGATAGATAGATAGATAGATAGATAGATGATAGATAGATAGATAGATAGATAGATAGATAGATAGATAGATAGATAGATAGATAAGATTGGTAGGTAGGTAGGTAGGTAGGTAGGTAGGTAGGTAGGTAGATAGATAGATAGATAGATAGATAGATAGATAGATAGATAGATAGATAGATAGATAGATAGATAGATAAGATTGGTAGGTTAGGTAGGTAGGTAGGTAGGTGATAGATAGATAGATAGATAGATAGATAGATAGATAGATAGATAGATAGATGATAGATAGATAGATAGATAGATAGATGATAGATAGATAGATAGATAGATGATAGATAGATAGGATAAATAGATGATACATGGATGGATGGATGGACAAATGGATGGAGAGAGAGAGAGATGATAGATAAATGGATGGATGGATACATAGATAAATAGATGGATAGATATGATAGACGATACCATGGATGGATAGATAGATGAAAAGATAAAGAAAAAAGAAAATATTCAATAAACCTGCAGGGAAAGCTTTTGAGTGAACTCACAAAAGATGAAAAACCAATCTGGAAAAATAAACCATGTTTTAATTTAATGAATTGCTACCATTAAAGTGCTACTGGAAGAGCAGGGAAGAGTCCATTTCCTCGTTGCGTTTGTTAAAATGGGCAAAATAGCATTCCCAAGAGAATCCTCTGACCGCTGGAATTCAGTCCCTCGACTTAACGACAACAACGGAGCCCCAAATGTACGTTGCTAAGCGAGACGTCGGTTAAGTGAGTTTCGCCCCCTAGTGCGGCCTTTCTGGCCACCGTCGTTAAGTAAATCACTGCAGTGGCTGCTAATAACATGGAACACGGACGCTAAGTGAATCTAACTTCCCACCCAACCCCGCTTGGCTCTGCTGGTTAGAAGGTCACAAAAGGAGATCACCCGAATCCGGGACACCGCAGCCGTCATAAATACGAGCATTTGAGTACGCAGTGACGGCCGTAAGTGTAAAACATGTCCCTTTTTCCGGTTTAGTGGCTCGGAATGGTCGCTAAACAAGCTGTTGTAAGTCGGGGGACAACCTGTATCTATTTGCAAAGCAGAGGTTTCCCCTTTTTAGCTGATAATTTCGGAGAGCAAGGGAGTCATGGACGAGAGATTTTGACAGTCGTCAATATGAAGGATCTGTCGGGTGTTTTCCACTTTTAACGTCCGAAGCTCGGTCAACAGAAGGAGAAGTTTGGCATAGAGAAACCTTAGGGGGAAAAAAAAGAAGATTAAAAGACCCATCCATCCAGTTTGTTCCCTCTTCCTTTCTCCTTCCTCCCTCATTCCTTGTAGTCCTCGACTTACGACGGTAACCGGGGCCAACGTTTCCAAGCCAGGCGGTGATGAAAGTAAATTTCTCCTCAGCAATTTAAGGGAATTGCCGCCGTCACGAAGTGAATCCGGTCGTTAAGTGAATCGGACTCCCCCCCCTCTTGAATTTGCTTGTGGGAAACTGTCAATGGAGGAAGCTGGATTCGTTTAATGACCATGTGGTTCACTTAACAACGGCAGCGGTTTGCTTAATATCTGAGGTAAAACGAGGCCGCAGAATCCGGCGTGACTCGCTTATCCACTGCCAGAAATTCTGGTGTCAATTGCGGCCGTAAATCGAGGACTATTTATAATAATTCAGGCATCCCTTTAAAAATATTTCACTTAAAGCCATCTTGACTTTGAGCCAGCATCCTTTAAGCGGGGCAGGCTTCAACTCCCAGAATCCCCCCGCCGGCATGCTTTAAGAGGGGAGGACTTCAACTCCCAGAATCCCCCAGCCAGCCTGCTTTAAGAAGGGTGGGCTTCAACTCCCAGAATCCCCCAGCCAGCCTGCTTTAAGAGGGGAGGACTTCAACTCCCAGAATCCCCCAGCCAGCCTGCTTTAAGAAGGGTGGGCTTCAACTCCCAGAATCCCCCAGCCAGCCTGCTTTAAGAGGGGAGGACTTCAACTCCCAGAATCCCCCAGCCAGCCTGCTTTAAGAAGGGTGGGCTTCAACTCCCAGAATCCCCCAGCCAGCCTGCTTTAAGAGGGGAGGACTTCAACTCCCAGAATCCCCCAGCCAGCCTGCTTTAAGCGGGGCTGGCTTCAACTCCTAGAATCCCCCAGCCAGCCTGCTTTAAGAGGGGAGGACTTCAACTCCCAGAATCCCCCAGCCAGCCTGCTTTAAGAAGGGTGGGCTTCAACTCCCAGAATCCCCCAGCCAGCCTGCTTTAAGAGGGGAGGACTTCAACTCCCAGAATCCCCCAGCCAGCCTGCTTTAAGAGGGGAGGACTTCAACTCCCAGAATCCCCCAGCCAGCATGCTTTAAGATGAGTGGACTTCGACTCCCAGAATCCCCCAGCCAGCTTGCTTTAAGAGAAGTGGGCTTCGACTCCCAGAATCCCCCAGCCAGCATGCTTTAAGATGGATGGACTTGAAGATTCTTACCTGCCTTCCGGCCAGGGATGCCAGTGGTCGATATATTTCTTCAACGTCAGAGCAATCGTCTCCTGCGTCCGATCGATCTCCTCCCGTTGGGTCACGTCCATGTGATCTATGAAGGGAGAGGTTTTTGGGGGTGCGGAGGAAGAAGGGGGGGGAGGCCTGGGAGGAGGGGGTGGTCCCCGAGGAAGCGAAACGGAGCAAAGGAAAAGAAATGGAAAGCTGAAGCCATCCTAGGCTCCTTAGGATTCAGGCTCAGAAGGTGAAAGCTTCAGAAGGGGCCTTGGGGGTCATCTAGTCCAACCCCCTGGTCAAGGCAGGGATCCAGTAGAATTATATATAGAATTTAAAAGACTGGAAGGGGCTTTAGAGGCCATCCAGTCCAACCCCTTGCATCCAGAGCAGGAACCCTAATCTCCCCTGAATGTTGGGCAGGTGGGATAGAGCCCCCTCGTGAACGGGGTGGGGGCGGGGGTCTCACCTGGGTAGAAGAGCACCAGGGCTTGCAATAAGACGTACTCGGCTTCATGCAGCCTCAGTTTCCTCAAACTGATGTGGAATTTCAGCAGCGGCTCTAAATAGATCTGTTGAAATCCAGCTGGAGGGGAAAGAGAGGAAGGAAGGAAGGAAGGAAGGAAGGAAGGAAGGAAGGAAGGAAGGGAGAGAAAGTGTGAGAGATAAAGAGAGAGGAAAGAGAGAGAGAGAGAGAGAGAAAGAAAGGGAGGGGAGAGAAAGTGAGAGAAAAAAGAAAGAAGGAAAGAGAGAGAGAGATGGAGATGGAGACAGAAGAGAGAGAAAGTGTGAGAGAGAGAAAGAGAAAAAAGAGAAAGAGAAGAAAGAAAGAAAAACAAAGAAAGGGAGAGAGGAGAAAGAGAGAGAGAAAAAAGAAAGAGAAAAAGAGAAAGAAAAAGAAAAAAAAAGAAAGAAAGAAAGGGAGACAGGAGAGAGAGAGAGAAAGAAAGAGAGAGAGAAAGAAAGAAAGATAGAAGAAAGAGATAGAGTGAGAGAGAAAAAGAGAAAGAAAAAGAAAAAAGAAGGAAAGAGAAAGAAAGAAAGGGAGACAGGAGAGAGAGAAAGTGTGTGTGTGAGAGAGAGAAAGACAGGAGAAAGATAGTGTGAGAGAAGAAGAGAAAGAAAAAAGAAGGAAAGAAAGAAAGAAAGAAAGACAGAGGCAGGAAAGAGAGAAAGTGTTAGAGAGAAAAAGAAAGAAAGAAAGAAAAGCTGGGATCAGTGACTTGTGACATCCTAGAAGCCATCCTGGTATTTTCTCTCCTTCCTTGGATAAATACCCCTGTTTGCCCACAGGAGGGGGCTTTCACACAACCCAAGGCGACTCCAGTTTGACCCACTTGTGAAATTCACACACAAACTGCCTTCCCAGCGGGAAATCTCCATAATCTCTTCTCCATACTTGGCTCCCTGGTGCTTTAATCTCTCCCCGAGATTAATTACAGTTTATTCTATCTATCTGGACTCCCGGAATACATAAATAAATACAAACTCACACACCAGCCATCCAGATGTTCAGCCTCGTTTATCTGGCTCTTAATTAATCCAATGCTTTTAATATTAATCCCCCAGGGGGATCCCGAGGATGAGGGGGAGAGAATAGGAGGTCGCTTTCTGAAAGGGACGGACGAGACACCAGGTTTTGGAGAAAAAAAACCCTGTAGCCCCTCCAGAGATTGCCAAACTACAATTCCCAGCAGCCTCGTTGGTCGCGAAGGTTGGCAGTTCGGCGGTTCGAATCCCTCGCGCTGCGTAACGGAGCGAGCTCCCGTCACTTGTCCCGGCTTCCGCCAACCTAGCAGTTTGAAAGCAGGTTAAAAAAACGCAAGTAGAAAAATAGGAACCACCTTTGGTGGGAAGGGAACAGCGTTCCGTACGCCTTCAGCATTGAGTCATGCCGGCCACATGACCACGGAGACGTCTTCGGACAGCGCTGGCTCTTCGGCTTTGAAACGGAGATGAGCACCGCCCCCTAGAGCCAGGAACGACTAGCACATATGTGCGAGGGGAACTTTTGCCTTTATATATATCAAATTTCACCCCTTTTAATCCTTTGGGTAGATTAACCATTTAATCCTCTAAACCGTTCTTTTCTTGATCAGTTTTTCTCATCAATGGGAAACTAGAATGAAATATATTACATGTGGGTACAGCAGTTCTCGCCTTACGACCACAAGCAAGTCACTTTTTTTTCAGTGCCGTCATAACTTTCAGCAAATCATCGTACATCAAGGATTCTCCATCAAGGCCACCACCCTATTGGATAGCCAAAGCTTTGCCCAATTAGATACCTTCTCTGACCGGTCTGAATTAACCGAAAGCAGATTTCTCTATTTTAATTCATCGAGAATTAATTTCTCCATTCGCCAGAATAACGGAGTTGGAAGTGACCTTGTAGGTCATCTAGCCCAACCCCCCCGCTCAAACAGGAGACCCTACACCATTTCTGACCGAGGGCAGTCCAGTCTCTTCTTGAAAGCTTCCAGGGATGAAGCTCCCACAACTTCCGAAGGCAACTTCTGTTCCATCGGTTGATTGTTCTCACTGTCAGAAAATTCCTCCTTATTTCCAGGTTGAATCTCTCCTGGATCAGTTTCCATTCATTATTCCTTCTCTGGCCTTCGGGTGCCTCGGAGAATAGCTGGACCCCCTTCCTCCTCTCTGGGGAAGCCCCTCAAATACTGGAAGATGCTCTCCTGTCTCCTCTGGTCCTTCTCTTCCCTAGAGAAGCCATTCCCAGTTCCTGCAACTGTTCATCGTAGGTTTTAGCCTCCAATCCCCTAATCATCCTGGTTGCTCTTCTCTGCACTCTTTCTAGAGTCTCCACCTCTTTTTTATAGTGTGGTGACCAAAACTGGATGCAGGACTCTAGGTGTGGTCTTACTAGGGCTTTATGGAGTGGTATTAGTACCCTACTAATCATTGCTGCAATCACTCAGCAATGGGGGCAGAGGGGCTCCTCCTAACGTAGCCAACAATCCTGGTTTGTTCGCTTCGCAGCTTGCTGGGTTTGCAAGCCCTCTGTTCGAACCACGAAACTCTTAACAAATAACGGTGCCAGACGGGGCGATGCCTTTTTTTATACTGCAGCGTATAAATTAATCATTGCCCTTGTTTTCTTCTGCAATCCATACGTGGCTTTAGAAAATGTGCCAGAGATTTAAATAGCGAGCGCGTTTCCGCATTACCGACCTATAAATTTAGAGATTAAACATTACGGGTGCACATGGGAGAATGGAGCGGGCTGGCGTCAGCCAAAATAATCACAATATTTATAATTTAGGATGGTTGATGGGCGCATTGGCTTGGCCCGGCCTTTGATCCGAGGGCTGGGAAACCTGGTCGATATAGTTTTATACAAGCTAGGTTTCTTGGGTATTTAAAAATGGCAGCGAATGATTTCTCGTATGTAATGAAATATGTATATGGTCTCGGCTGTTTGGTTCATCTTTCAGGTCCAACTTCTTCTCGGTTTCATTTCCTTTCTCGGAAAAAAATAAAAATAGTTCCATCAACCGTAAGTGGTTGTGTAGGTAGGGGGTGTTTCTCAACGCTTGGCAATTTTAAGAGGGGTGGACTTCGACTCCCAGAATTCCCCCAGCCAGCTTGGTTTAAACTCCCAGAATTCCCCAGCCTGCATGCTTTAAAAGGTGTGGATTTCAACTCTCAGCATTCCCCCAGCCAGCCTGCTTTAAGATAGTGAACCAATTGGCAGAATTCTCCAATTGACTATGCTTTAAGAGGGATGGACTTCAACTCCCAGAATCCCCCAGCCAGCATGCTTTAAGAGGGATGGACTTCAACTCCCAGAATCCCCCAGCCAACATGCTTTAAGAGGGATGGACGTCAACTCCCAGAATCCCCCAGCCAACATGCTTTAAGTGGGATGGACTTCAACTCCCAGAATCCCCCAGCCAACATGCTTTAAGATGGGTGGACTTCAGTTCCCAGAATTCCCTATCTTTAAGATGGGAGGACTTCCAGAACTCCCCAGCCAGCATGGTTTAAGACTTCAACTCCCAGAATTCCCTCGCATTCTGCTGGCAAGGGCATTCTGGGGCTTGAAGTCCACACAATCTTAATATTGATGTAAGGGGAAGGTGGAGGCAGCTCCTCCCTGTGTGCAGAAGTGTCTGGTGTGATGCATGACAATTGTGAACTCACAAGAGGGGCACCATGAATTCTCTTCCACACACACCCCGACCTACCCAGGGCGCCATCTTTGATGCTGTAGCAGTGGGGGCCGCACGTCCAAGTGTTCGTTTCCTCGTTGAATACCGTGTTGAACTGGATCTGGCAGATCTCCAGGGTGGCTCCTTTTAGAAGGGAGATCTGGTCATCCATGGGCAGATTTCTAAGGGAGGAAGACCGAGATTAGAAGCGGAGGTTGTGGGGATGCTCTTAAGAAGAGCCTACCAGAAGTTGGGAAACGGGCAGTTTCCGGATGAGTAGATAAAGAGATGGATTGAAGGGAAGGAAGGGAGGGAGGGAGGGAGGTGAGTAGATAAATAGATGGATTGAAGGGAAGGAAGGAAGGGAAGGAAGGTAGATGAGTAGATAGATGGATTGAAGGGAAGGAAGGAAGGAAGGTAGATGAGTAGATAGATGGATTGAAGGGAAGGAAGGAAGGTGAGTAGATAAATAGATGGATTGAAGGGAAGGAAGGAAGGAAGGAAGGAAGGAAGGAAGGAAGGAAGGAAGGAAGGAAGGAAGGAAGATGAGTAGATAGATGGATTGAAGGGAAGGAAGGTTAGTAGATAAATAGATGGATTGAAGGGAAGGAAGGAAGGAAGGAAGGAAGATGAGTAGATAGATGGATTGAAGGGAAGGAAGGAAGATGAGTAGATAGATGGATTGAAGGGAAGGAAGGAAGGAAGGTGAGTAGATAAATAGATGGATTGAAGGGAAGGAAGGAAGAAAAGAAGGAGGAAGGATAGCAGAATAACAGAGTTGAAGGAGCTTTGGAGGTCTCTAGTCCAACCCCTTGTTCAACCAGGAAGCCCCATACTATTTCAGACAAATGACTGTCCAGTCTCTCCTTAAACAAACCTCCAGTGACATCTTCTAGTGGCAAGCCGTTCCATTGGTTCATTCTCCTCTCACCATTAGGAAGTTTCTCCTTCACTCCAAGATTGCTTCTCTCCTGGATTAGATTCAGGGAAGATGGAGATGGTCCATCCATCCTCACAACTCCTCCACACTCACCTAAAAGCTGGGATGGCCTTGGCGAACTGGATGATTTGCTGGATCATGAAGGTGCTGAGGTCGGCAAACAGGGGCAGGAGGGAGAAGACGTCAGGTAGGACTTCCTCAGGGTTGTCCTCGTGGGCGGACAGGAGATACAGAGAAGAGAAGGAAGCCTCCTGAGAACCTCGGATGTCCGGATTGTGGAGGCTGAGACGGACTGGCGGCTGCAGAGAAAAGCTGGGTCAGATGCCTTCACTGAGGATGCTGTGGATGAGACCTTCCCCCAGAGCTGGGACAACCCCATCCTGCCTTACAGGTAAGTCCTCGATATGATATTTTATTTTGGATTGCTTCATTTTGATATTCTAGTTTGGTATTTTTTATTCTATACTAGCCAGGAATATATAGTGGGGAAATGTCCGGACTAAACGTAATTTCTAATGTCGGATGTACAGTAGATGCCATTTTAGGGCAGTACAGTAGAATCCATTTTAAGGCACAACAGGCTGTATCTTAACAGAACACCCCCCCCAAAGGGTGTTAGGGGTATCTTATCCCCATAGTATTTTTCTCCAGAGAATAAGTTATCTGTGTACCAAGTTTGTTTGAAATCGCTCGATGCGTTCCAGTGTTATGCTGGTACACACACACACACACACACACACACACACACACAGAGTTTTATATAGAGAGATTATGATGTCTTCTTTTGCAGGATCCAATCTGAGGTCTTATCTGACGTTGATATTTTTGTACTCGATTTCATGTTGATATTTTGCCTTTGGTTTTATTTTATTTGGGCATTTTTATTTCTATTTTATCATGGCATCGTATTTTGTTACGATTCTTTATTTTATTTTGAGGAGCGGTGCAGAGGCCCATAGGTGGAGCTCTCGCCTCACAATCGTCAGGCTGTGAGCTCGAGCCTAGGTAGGGGCAGATATTTCTCTCTCTCTGAGCACGATGAGAATATTATCTGCCGAACAAAACTCCACACTGGCGACACGAAAGGCATCCGGCCAGTAAAAGCACTCTGCTCACTCTATTCAGTTGCCCAGGTTCTACCTTGCAAGGGATTATGGGGTCGTTAAATGATGATGTTTATTTTATTTTGACATTTTTTATTTGATGTGATTAATTTTATTTTGTATTATGGAAGGGCAATGCACAGATCACCGCTTCCCTCCTCGCTGTTCAGCACTGAACTAAACGCTCTAACCTTTAGGACTCACCACCATGACATCTACAGACAGTCCTCGACTTACAACGGTTCATTTCAGGACCCTTGGAAGTCACGACGGCCCCTGAGAAAAGTGTATCCGGACCCAGTTTCACATTTACGGTTGTTGCTAGCCTACCCACGATCCCCTAAACCAAATTCGGACACCCCTTGGCAACTGGCATGGACTTATGACGGTTGCAGTGGTGGTGTGATCCCCTTTTGCGACCTTCTGGCCATGGGGAAGCCCGGATTCACCGAGCAGCTGCATGGCTAACTTAACAAGGGTGGCGATTCGCTTAACAACCGTGGCCAGAAAGGGACTGACGTCACTTTCGCCATAGAAATTTGGGGGTCTTTTGTGATCGTAAATCGAGGACTATCAGTATCAACGGGCCTGACTTTGGTTTCAACACCCCCGATCTGGGGCGGTCTTAAACCCCGACCGAAGAGAGCCTAACCCGGGTTAAGAGAGTCGTGTGAAGGGAGGAGATCGGTCCCCCTTAATGGCTCACTTGGTAGTGGTTGAAGTGGGAGAAAGTGGAATCAAAGTGTTTCTTGTGCGCTTCAGTGAGCATCTCGATCAGATGTTCCTGTTCAGGAGACAAGCCAGGATCCTCCGGGGGGTCGGCGGGGAGAATCGGGGGGCATTTCTGCATCTTTCGCTTACGGAGCGCTCGGCGGGCGTCCAGGGCGTCTTCCGACATGATCACTGGCAAAATGGGGGGAGGAAAAAGACGATCGGGGCTCGAATGCTGGTTTGCAAGTTGTCCCCGTCTCGGAGCCGTTCGTTTAGTGACAGATCGGGATTTACTGAAAAAGGTGGCTTAAGAGTGTCCTTGTTTTGCCTTCCTTTCTTTTCTGTTTCTCCTTTTGCTTCCCTCCTTCTTTTCTTCCTTCCTTCTGTACATCCCTCCTTCCGTGACATCCATACTCTTCCTTCTGTCTTTCCTTCCTTCCCTCTCTAGTTTCCCCTTTGTTTCCTTCCTTCTTTTCTTCCTTCCTTCCCTCCCTTCTATCCATCTTCCTCCCTCCCTCTCCCCTTCCTTCTTTATTTCTCCCTTTGCTTCCCTCCTTCCTTCTCTCCTTCCTTCTCTATTTCTCCCTTTGCTTCCCTCCTTCCTTCCATTTCTCCCTTTGCTTCCCTCCTTCCTTCTGTCCTTCCTTCCCTCTCTAGTTCTCCCTTTGTTTCCCTCCTTTTCTTCCTTCCTTCCATCCCTCCCTCTCTATTCGTCCCTCCCTCTCTCCCTTCTGCATCCCCAATTTTGCTCCTAAGTTGAGGACCGCCTGGACCGTAAACCCCCAGGCAGGTAGCAAGACCCTGACCCTATTTCTGCCTTCCATGCCAGCCCCCCCGCCAGCAGCCTTTTCAATCCGAAGCCGATCTTAAGTTGGCTTTTCGTTTCTTTTTTAGCATGCTGGTTTCCGATTTTGCTCTTTTTTCCTGCTTGCAGAAAAGTTGGCCAGTCCCCTCCAGCTGGCCTTTTCTCAAATTACTCTGCCCTCCCAGCCTCTGCCCGGGTTGGGGGGAGGGCTTTGAGCATCTCTCTTCGCCCCCTCACCCCAAATGGCTATTCACAGGCCACCCTGGAGCCCCCCAGCCCTGGCATGTGATGCCAGCTGCTGCGCCTGCCAGCTGCTTCCCTGCCTCGCAACCTGCCCAAAACTGGGATTGCGGGTCAGAAGGCGAAGCTGCAATGCATCAACCGCTCGCTCGCCTGCAGTGGCTGCAGCTGCCATCATGCGCTTCGGGTTCCTGCTCTCCCCCCCTCCCGCCCTCCCCATCTGTGCCCTGTGGGCTTGGGGGGTGGGAGGGAAATCCAGCCTCCCCTCCCTGCCCGGATCCTGATTTCACCTCGATGGAATCAGTGGGAGCTCCAGAGAGCCTGTCTGGGAGTTTTGGGAGGGAAAACTCTTGTTTTTGTTTGAGGAAGGAGGGAAGGGAATGGGAAAGCAAGTGAAAACAGAAATGAGAAATTAAAAAAGAGAAAGGAAGAAGGGAGGAAAAGATAGAGGTGAAGGAAAGAAAGAGAGACAGAGAGAGGGAGAAAAGAGAGGGAGAAAAAGAAAGAAAGAAAGAAAGAAAGAAAGAAAGAGAAGGAAACAGGAAGGAAGGAAGGAAGGAAGGAAGGAAGGAAGGAAGGAAGGAAGGAAAAGATTGAGGTAAAGAACGACAGAGAGACAAAGAGAGGGAGAAAAGAGAGGGAGAAAAAGAAAGAAAGAAAGAAAGAAAAAGAAAGAAAGGGAAATAGGAAGAAAAGATGGAGGGAAGGAAGGAAAGATAGAGGTAAAGGAAAGAAAGAGATACAAAGAGAGAGAGAAAAGAGAGGAAGAAGAAGAAAAAGAAAAAAGAAAGAAAGAGAAGGAAACATGGGAAAGAAAGAAGGAAGGAGGGAAAAGATGGTGATAAAGGAAATAAAGAAAGAGAGAGGAAAAAATATGAGGAGAAAAAGGAAGGAAGGAAGGAAAAGATAGAGGTAAAGGAAATAAAGAGACAAAGAGAGAAAGAAGAGAGGGAGGAAAGAAAGAAAGAAAGCAGAAGAAGGAAGGAAGGAATAGAAGGAAGGAAGGAAAGAAGGAAGGAAAAGATAGAGGTAAAAGAAAGAAAGGAAGAGCGACAAAGAGAGAGAAGAGAGGGAGGAAAGAAAGAGAAGAGAGGAAGGAAGAGAAGGAAGACAGACAGACAGACAGAGGGACAGATCCTGGACCCCTCCCACTTACTGTCCTTCCTCATGCCCACCGTGAGGCATTTCTTGTACCGACACGCCTGGCATTGTCTCCGCTTGGCTTTGGTGACGGGGCAGCTCTGAGTAAAGGGGCAAGTGAACTGGATGCCCTTCAGCACCGTCCTCCTGCAAGGCAAGGGGAAGAAGCTTGAGCGGGACTCATGAGGGCTAGAAACTTGTGCTTTTGCCTGCCTCAGGCCAGAACCACTGGCCTAGACTAGAATCCGAGCTTGCTTTTAGATGCTGAAGAGAGGAGATGAGTTCGCAGTTCGGTTAGGGGGGAAAATAATCAAGATTTTCTTTTAAAACCCTTAAGACTGGGTTGATGGTTTATGGATTTGGGGATTAAAAAGGATCCTTCCTTCCTTCCTTCCTTCCTTCCTTCCTTCCTTCCTTCCTTCCTTTCCCTTCCCTTCCCTTCCCTTTCCTCCCTCCCTCCCACCAATCTTCTTTCTTTCTTTCTTCCTTCCCTTCCCTTACCTCCCTCCCACCAATCTTCTTTCTTTTCCTTCCTCCCTCCCTCCTTCCTTCCTTCTTTTCCATTTTGATCCTCCCTCCCTCCCTTACTTCTTCCCTCCCTCGCTCCAACCTTCTTTCTTTCTTTTTCTTTCTTTTTCCCTTTTTTCCTTTATTCCTTCCTCCTCTCCCCCTCCTCTCCCCTTCCCTTCCTTCCTTCCTTCCATCCTTCCTTCCCTCCCTCCAACTTTCTTTCTTTTCTTCCTTCCTTCCCTTCCTCCAACTTTCTTTCTTTTCTTCCTTCCTCCCACCTTCTTTCCTTCATTCCTTCCTTCTTTCTATCCTCCCTCCCCTTTCTTTCCTTCCTTCCCTCCATTCTTTCTCCTTCCTACCGCCCACCCTCTTTCCTTTGTTACTTTATTCCTTCCTTCTCTCTCTCTCCTCTCCCTTTCCTTCCTTCCTCCCTTCTTCCTTCCATCCTTCTTCCCTTCCTCCCTCCCACCTCCCTTCTCTCCCTCCCTCCTCTCCCTTCCTTCCTTCGCTGCTTCACTTTTCTTTCTTTCCTCCATTCTTCTTTTTTTTCCTTTTCATTCTTCCCCGCATTTCCGGCACAGTCTTGATTTCCGGCAAAGCACCTAAGAGTGGGGTGGGTGGGGAGGAGGAAGGTCTCTTTTCCCTTCTCGGGTCCCTAATCTCTGCTGAGAGAATGCTTGGCTTGAAATAAGCAGCCTCCGCAAGGCTCTAGTCCTCATGGTTGAGGCTGAGAGAAAGAGAGAGAGAGGAAGAGGAAGAGAAGCCGAAGGCCTCCATGCGTACCGGAAGAACCCTTTGCAGCCTTCACAGGTCATGACGTGGAAGTGGTAGCCGCTGGCTCGGTCTCCGCACACGGCACAAGTCTTCTCCTCACCTTCTGGGTCAGCCTCACTCCAGAGATTCTTGCCTTCGCCATCCGAGGAATTCTCCATGGTGCCAGGGCCGGTTCCCTAGGGGAAATGCCAGAGTCTCGTCTGCCTTCTTTCTTGATGGTTTTAAGGGATTTGCTGGTTGGGTGAGGAAGAGGCCGGCCGGGGCTGCTGTGTTTCCTCCACACACACAACAACCCAGCGAGGTAGGCTGGCCGAGAGGAAACGACTAACTCACCGCTTCTCTGACTAAAGCGGATCTTGAAGCCAGTTTTCCTCAGTCTTGATCTTGGGATCTTTTATCATTGGGCCATCCTGTCTTTCGAAGGTTATTATAATTACATACTATTACATTACATTAGTACTATATTATTATATTAATTATATTATACTATACTATATTATTCTATTCTGTTCTGTTCTCTTCTATTCCTATTTTGTTCTATTCTCTCTTCTATTTTTTCTTCTATTCCTATTTTGTTCTCTTCTTCTCTTCTATTCGTATTTTATTTTATTCTCTCCTATTCACTCCTATTTTTTCTTCTCTTCTATTTCTATTTTATTCTATTCTATCTCCTCTTCTATTTTCTCTTCTCTTCCTATTTTATTCTATTCTATTTTTTCTTCTTTTCTCTTCCTATTTTATTCTATTCTCTCTTCTATTTTTTCTTCTATTCCTGTTTTATTCTATTCTCTCCTATTTTTTCTCCTCTTCTATTTCTATTTTATTCTATTCTCTCTTCTATTTTTTCTTCTCTTCTATTCCTATTTTATACTATTCTATTTTTTCTTCTCTTCTCTTCCTATTTTATTCTATTCTCTCTTCTCTTCTATTCTCTCTTCTATTTTTTCTTCTCTTTTATTCCTATTTTATTCTATTCTCTCTTCTATTTTTTCTTCTCTTCTCTTCTCTTCCTATTTTGTTCTCTTCTCTATTCTGTTCTCTTCTTTCCTTCTCTTCCTATCTTATTCTATTCTCTCTTCAATTCTATGCTCTATTTTTTCTTCTCTTCTCTCCTTTTCCTATTTTATTCTGTTCTATTCTCTCTTTTCTCTTCTCTTTTCTCTCTCTCTTCTGTCCTGTCCTATCCTTATCCCATCCCTATTCTATTCTACTCTACTTTCATGCCATTCTATTCCATACTGAATATTAATTTGATTTACACGGTCACCCATCTCATCTAAGCGAAACTGGGTGGCTCATCACCAGTCCAAAGATGGAAAAATCCCAGTTCCACCACCACCACCAAAACTTTACCAAGATCCGACACGCACTCTGGGTTAATCCTTGCTTAGCCAAACCTACTTCCTGCCCCTCTTTCCACATTAGATACATGTTAGGTCCCTCACAAGCCGTCTTCTAACTCCAAGAGAGGCTGGCAGAGAAACGCTTAGATAAAAAGGAAGCCAGAACAAAAAGTACCGAAGGGTGAACTCCCCAACCTTGTTATAGCCAAGCCGAGTGTGCAAAGTGCTGTGCTTAAGGCTGTTAGCACCTGGGCAAATGTCATGTTCAACTCCTCCTTTTGATTGCTCATTCGTGGGCGTGTAAAAGCACAAGAGTTATGCAACCTGGCAGGGAAGAAAAACACCAAAGCAAAGGTTGGTGGAGATCGAAAAAAGAAAGAAAGAAAGAAAGAAAGAAAGAAAGAAAGAAAGAAAGAAAGAAAAGAAAAGAAAGCGAAAGAAAGGCAAAGAAAGGCAGACAGACAGAAAAAAAGAAGAAAAAGAAAAGAAAGAGACAGGAAACAGAGAGAAAATGTGTGTGAGAGAAAGAGAGAAAGAAAGAAAGAAAGAAAGAAAGAAAGAAAGAAAGAAAGAAAGAAAGAAAGAAAGAAAGAAGAGAGAGAGAGAAAAAGAGAGAGAAAGAAAGGGAGTGAGGGAAGGAAGGAGAAAGGAAGGAAAGAAGAAAGAAAGAGACAGACAAAGGAGAGAGAGAGAAACAGAGAAGGAGACACACATTGGGAAAAAGAGAAAGAAATAGAGAGAAAAAGAGAGAGGAAGAGACAAAGAAACAGCGTAAGAGAGACATAGAAACAGAGAGAATGAGAAAGAAAGAAAAAGAGAGAAAGAAAGAGAGAAAGAAAGAGAGAGGAAGGAACAAAGGAAGAGAAAGATAAGAAAAAAGGAAAGAAAGAGGGAAGGAAGAGAAAGATAAGAAAGAAAGAAAGAAAGAAAGAAAGAAAGAAAGAAAGAAAGAAAGAAAGAAAAGAGAGAGAGACAGAAAAAACCAGAAATATTTTAGTGCCACTTTTTCTAACCACGTTTCTTTTTCAGTGGTATTTCATTGGACACTACATACATCGGTAGGCTGCAGCTGTAGCTGATACCTTTTAAAAAATATTATATATTATTATTATTATTATTATTATTATTATTATTATTATTATTATTATTATTATTATTATTATTAGCTGGAAAAAAGTACTTTTTACCACCCTGGACGCCCCCCGTTCCCCTAGAAAAGAAGGAGAAAAGAAATGTCTCTTTGATCGAAAGAAAATGAGGGCAGGGATGATAATGACCGAAAAGGAATTTTGTCAATGTCATCATTATGACGGCATTGACAAAATTCCCCTTCGGTCAATTGCAAAAGCAGCTTTCCCGGGAACAGATCATACCTAGCCGCAATCACGCTTAACACCTTCCAACAGCCCCATCTGCCTATCGCTGGGAAGGCCAAACCCAGTCTGATGGCGCGACGAACCACAATGATCATTGAACCATCAGCCGGCATTGACCGAAATCTCCATCGGTCAATTGCGGAAGGCAGCTTTGCTCGGAAAAGCTGAAATCCGGCAATGTTACTTTTCATATGGAAACATCTGTCTCTCGCGGGGTCCTTGGGAAAGACTCGGTGGGTGGAATAAAAGGCCATTTAAAAAAAGAAAAAGAAAACCGACCACAACAACTCTGGCGCTTGCCTTATCCATGTTTTCATCGGCGGATTACAAAAAGGGCGTGTTGAATCGATCTACACAGTGGATTGCGACATCGGAGATTCTTGGAAACCAAGCGATGCGCACGAAGGGCAGCTAAAGAATTGTCAGCTGTGATTTCACATGGTTACATCAGACGACAACCCATTGTGCTAATGGATGTGTTATATAAGCAGTCCTCGATTTACGACACTCGCGGGAGGACAGAATTTCCGCGGCTAAGCAAGACGTCGGTCGAAGGGAATGGGGTCACCTTCCTGGCCACGGTCATTAAGCGGATCACCGCCATTGTGAAGTTAGGCAGTTAGGTCGCCAGAGGGGATCGCATGACCCCCTCTGGGATTTCGGCAAGCGTCATAAATACGAGTCATTTGCCAAGTGTTCTTTTCATTTAGATCAGGTGAGCGTGGTGCTGCTGCGACGTAAGAGCGAAAAAACGGTCGTAAGTTGCTTTTTGGGGGGTGCCGTTGTAACTTTGAATGGTCGCTAAATGAACTGTCGTACGTCGAGGACTACCTGTACATCACAAATGACAAAGACCAGGGAATCCTTCGACTTACGATAGTTCATTTAATGAACATTCGGCACTAAAAAAAGTGACTTACAACCGTGTTTCACACTTACAACCTTTCCAGTATCCTCATGAACAGGTGATTAAGTTTGGCAGCTGGTTCCTATTTATGACCGTTGCTGCGTCCTCAGATCACTTGATTTCCCCTTTTATGATCATCTGAGGAGCAAATTCTAGGGGAAGGCCACATTCACTTAACAACCAGGTGACTAAATTAACGTCATTGATTCACTGAACAATGCTGGTTCGAAAGGTCACTAAATGGGGTGTGACCTACTTCACAAATGCCTCGCTTAGTCACAGAAAGTTTGGATGGTCGTAAGTCGAGGGCTAATTGAGCCCCAAAGTTTGATTTTGACCAGAAAAATAATGGTGTTTTAGGGCTCAGTGGCTAAGATGCTGAGCTTGTCGATCAGAAAGGTCGGCAGTTTGGCAGTTCAAATCCCCAGCGCCGCATAACAGAGTGAGCTTCCGTGACTTGTCCCAGCTTCTGCCAACCTAGCAGTTCAAAAGCACATAAAAAGCCCATCGCCAATCCTTCCCCCACCCCCCGCCAAGAGGTAGCAGGTGTTGAAGCTACAGGAACCTTGTGGGTGGGTGGGGGGAGTGATCATGCAATATTGAAATCATTCAGCATTATGCAAGCACAAGCAATAGAACGAAGTCAAACTAGAGTCCTGGACTTTAAGAGAGCTCATTTCAATAAACTTAAAAGAGAGAGCTTGGAAAGGATTCCATGGATGAGAGGAAAACAACACAAGAAGCTTGGGAAAATTTTGAAAAATCAGATTATAAAAGCCCAGTCTAGTACAATACCAAGGAAGAAGAAAAACAACAGCTCTCAAAGCTCTCCAACCCAGCAAGGCTGCCTAAAGAACACTCTGACAAATTGAAAGACAAACAAAGGGCAAGTATAAAAAGTGGAATATCGGAATATCAGCAATAGCCCGAGCCTGCAAAGATGAAGTGAGGAAAGCTAAGGCTCGTCATGAATTTACAGATTACCATTTGTCTGAAACGGGATAGGGTTTCCTGCCTAAGCAGGCAGGTTGGACTAGAAGACCTCCGAGGTCCTTTCCAACTCTACTATTCTATGTTCTGAATTCTAATTCAATCCAGAAATTCTGATCGACATTTGGCCCCAGGTGTGAAATCTAGCATAGATCTGCCTTGTTTTCTCCAGCCACCCGTAGATTGTTGTGGGACAGGGAGATCCTTTCTGTTGATTCACCTTGGCTTCCCTTACCTGCTTGATCCGCGGCGCCTAAGACACACCTTGGTGTGAGGTTCTTGGTCTTCCCAACATCTGACAACCCTCCTGGTTATTTTCTCCCACGGATTTGGAGATCTCCGAAGTTGTGTGTGTGTGCGTGTGTGGAAAGAGATCCCGACTAATTTTCTTTTGATAAGGGAGGATAGAGTTGTACTTTCAACCCCTGAGCCAGCGTGAGAGAAAGGTGCCAGCTGGCCCATGGGTGAAGTTTGGCGGGAAGGGAAGGGAAAGGAACCCAGCCGGAGAGGTGAAAAAGAGGGCTGGAGTTCGCCCGAACCCAATGGCCCAAGTGGCATGTCCTCGACTTACGACCATTTGTTTCAAGTGACAATGGCACTGGAAGAACAGATTCCTCGGCTTAATGACAGTTCATTCGCAAGCCGGTTGTAAGTGGAGGTTTAACTGTGGTTCATTTTTGTACTGAATCAACAAAATAGTGTGAAAACTAAAGGATTTTCTGTCTTTTTAACTCTTTCTTTCTTTCTTTCTTTCTCTCTGTCTCTCTTTCTCTCCATCTGTCTGCTGTCTGTCTGTCTATCTATATCTTCTCTCTCTATCCTCTCTATATCTATCTATCTCTTCTATTTATATCTCTCTGTTCGCTATTTATGTCTGTCTCTCTCCTCTCTCTCACTTTCTCTCTCTCCGTCTATCTATCTATCTATCTATCTATCTATCTATCTATCTATCTATCTCTTCTATTTATATCTATCTCTCTGCTCTCTATTTATGTTTGTCTGTCTATCTATCTCTTCTCTCTCTCTCTATCCTCACTCTCTATTTATATCTATCTATTCTCTCCCTGCCTCTCTCTCCGTCTATCTATCTATCTATCTATCTATCTATCTATCTATCTATCTATCTATCATCTATCTATCATCTATCTATCTATCTATCTATCTATCTATCTATCTATCTATCTATCTATCTATCTATCTATTTAGATATATCTAGATAGATAAATAGATATCTTCTATCTATCTTTATCTATCCTATCCTTCTATCTATCTATCTTTGTCTCTCTGTCTCTCTATAAATATCTCTATCTCTATCTATCTATCTATCTATCTATCTATCTATCTATCTATCTATCTATCTATCTATCTATCATCTTCTCTAGCTATCTTTCTCTATATATCTTTTCTCTCTGTCTATCTTCTCTATATTTATCTATCTCTTCTATTTATTTCTCCCTCTCTTTATATCTCTCTGTCTGTCTGTGTGTCTGTCTATTCTCTCTCTCTCTCTCTCTCTACCCTCTCTCTCTATTTATATCTATCTCCTCTCTCTCTCCCTCTCCCTCTCTCTCTCACACACACACAATCACAAACACACCAACACAGAGGCAAGTTGACACCCAGTGTTTTTATTCACACCGACTTACCTCTCACCGGGATGCCTGAAGCAACATTTTCGTAGCCGGTTGGGCCGTTTGCCGGGTGCCCCGCTTCAGTTCTGGGGCCAAACTCCCATTTAGCCCAAAGACAAGCGGCAAAATCTGGGGAGTCCGTTTTGCAACTCCCGGGGACCCCCCATGGCTTCCCAGGGTCACAAGCAGGTACTCATGAGACTCGCTGGGCCCGGAGTGCCGCAAATGGTTCTTGCAATCCTTCCGGAATGAAGTTAAACGGGTTTGACTCCTGACGGGCGAACGAGAAAACTCACAAACTCACAGTTGGACCGAGTTGTTGACGAATCTGGACAAGGACTAGTCCTTGAGCTACGACCACAAGTGACGCCCAACTTTACGTGGCTCGGTGAAAACGTCCGTTTTATGTCAGGTTTTGCCCCATTTTACGGCCTTTCTTGCCCACCGTTGTTAAGTGAATCACTGCAGCCGTTAAGGTGGTAACACAGTCGCTAAGTGAATCTGGTTTCCTCATGGACTTCATGCGACCCCGGGACACTGCGACCGTCATGAATACGAGTCAATTGCCAAGCCTCTGAATTTTGATCACGGAGGGGATGCTGCAACGGTCGTAAATGTGAAAGACGGTCATGTTGCTTTTTCCTGTGCCGTCGTAACTTTGAACAGCCACTAAATGAACTGCATTGTCATTTGTTTGTTTGCCCGCTCCCCACAAGGTGGCTCTCAGCAACTTACAAGATTGAGGGTTAAAGTTTGGATGCCACTCACTTAACGACGGGAAGTTCTCATCTCAACGGCGGCCGTAAGTCGAGGATCGCTTATAGAAAACCATTATCATTATTTACTAAATTTGTTTGCTTGCCCGTTCCCTACAAGGTGACTCTTAGCAACTTACAAGATTGAGGGTTAAAGTTTGGATGCCACTCACTTAACGACGGGAAGTTCTCATCTCAACGGCGGTCGCAAGTCGAGGACCGCTTACAGAAAACCATTCTTCTCCATCCCCCAAACATTTCCCAAACTGGCTTCATGGCTTCTACCGCGGAGGAAATCTTTACCCGGATTAGCAAAAAACACAAGTTACAATCTCTCTTTCCTCCCACCCCGTTGGATCCAGGATCCGTCTTAATCGTGGTTTGTTGACGAAGGCTGGGGGCATGTTGTCGGAGCAACTGAGCATCAGTTGGGGAAAAAAGCCCCCTTCAAACTCCCTCGCCCCTAAAATGACAAACGGAATAAACCAGGGTTTTCAGCCGAGGGGAGGGGGGAAAAAAGAAGATTTAAACAAACCAAGAATTAACAAACAGATAACCAAAGGCAGTTTCACATTGCGGTTTGCTACCAAAGAGAAGGGAGGAAAAAATAGAATATAAATTGCCCAGTGCTGGCGTTTGCCGGGCCCTGCAGTCTTATTGTGTATTTTTTGATGAAATCGAAGTTGATCTTTCCACTTTGATTAATGATTTCGTGTTTGGGCCCCAAGATATCTGGGGTTTTAGGGGAGATTTAAAAAAAAACAAACCACAGCGAAGAGCGGCAGGATTTTCCCATGTCTTAACCTGCTCCCTGTTCCTCTTCCCCCCCTCCGGCTAGGCTGTGCCACATGAATCTTGATCTCCTACTGTTCGGGCTTTAAATTAAACATGATGGGAAAAATTGAGCAGAGAGGGTGAAAGCAGACGAGGCGGCACGAGGTTTTAATCGGGTTTAAATGGACTCGGAGAAGGGGAATGGAGACGCGTCCTGGGTGCAACAAAGGACAGGAGGCACCTTGTAAAATACGGTTGTTTGATTTAATAGAATAACCGAGGAAAGGGAAGGAGAGAGAGAGAGAGAGAAAGAAAAAGAGAGAAAGAAAGAAAGAAAGAAAGAAAGAAAGAAAGAAAGAAAGAAAGAAAGAAAGAAAGAAAGAAAGAAAGAAAGAGACGGGAGGGAGGGTGGGAGGGAAGAAGGAAGGAGGGCGAGGGGATTCTGGGAGTTGAAGCCCACTCCTCTTAAAGCATGCTGGCCAGGGAATTCTGGGAGTTGAAGTCGATCCATCTCAAAGCAGGCTGGCTGGGGGATTCTGGGAGTTGGAGTCCACCCATCTTAAAGTATGCTGGCTGGGGGATTCTGGGAGTTGAAGTCCATCCATCTCAAAGCAGGTTGGCTGGGGGATTCTGGGAGTTGAAGTCCATCCATCTCAAAGCAGGTTGGCTGGGGGATTCTGGGAGTTGAAGTCCATCCATCTCAAAGCAGGCTGGCTGGGGGATTCTGGGAGTTGAAGTCCATCCATCTCAAAACAGGCTGGCTGGGGAATTCTGGGAAGTCCATCCATCTCAAAGCAGGTTGGCTGGGGAATTCTGGGAGTTGAAGTCCACCCCTCGTAAAGCATGCTGGCTGGGGGATTCTGGGAAGTCCATCCATCTCAAAGCATGTTGGCTGGGGGATTCTGGGGGTTGAAGTCCACCCACTTGAAACTTGCCAGTGTCCTTGCCATAGCCTTGCAAACACACAATTTATGCCCCTTCTCTACAAATCCTGCTGGCTACCACCTCGCCCCTTAAATTCTTGCCTCCCATTTTCTTGCAGCTGTCACTTCCGAGGTCTGTGTCTCCGCTGCCCTTGGGGGGGGGGAGGCAGGGGGGGGGAAAACCCCCAAACCCCAACCATCTAAACTGACCAAACCTGAATTAGCTCTCATTCTGAAATCTGCAAAAGCTGGCACGAGATATTGTGTTTATTTTGAAAAAAAAAACACATGTTATGGCACCCTCGCTACGGCTCAATCTTACGCTCTGGATTTCCAAGAGAGAGACTTGCTGAAATGTGCAATCTCACCTCTCTTTTTCTTATTAAAAAAAAAAAAGAGGGGAGAAAAAAAAAAGACACAATTTGTTTACTACCACCGAGCTGGTTATGCTCCACTTTTGCAAAGAGCTGTAGAAAATCCCTGGCTTCTCTCATTGGCTGCCCGCCCCTGTCAATCAAAGTGCCGGGTACCTTTGAGTGCGGCTAACTGTGCCAGTCTGCTGGGGATGTGAACAGATGCTTTGCGCGTGAATGAAAATCCAGCAGAGAGAGAGAGAGAGAGAGGAAGAGAGAGAGAGAGAGAGAGAGAGGAAGGGAATACAGCATCTTCCTTCAAGCATCTCCTGAGCATCCGACTCCAGGCACTATGAGTAAGGTACGGGGAGGAGGAAGAGGAGGAGGAGGAGGAGGAAGGAGGGAGGGAAAAAAAATGCAAGAATTGGGAAGGATGAGATGTGGGAGGATGAGAAAGGGGACACCTGCTCGGCTAACGGATTTCTCCTTTGCAAATAAAATAAAATAAAATTGGTTGTACATCTGTCCCAATTGTGCAAGCAGGACCCAAAGAGGTGATTCCAGGGCATCAAAGCCTTTTTAGACTCCTGCAAAGGGAGAAGACAGGGATGGCAAGCAGGGGGGGGGGATTGATTTTCATGCTATAAATTTAATTGCGAGCCACGGGGGGATTTATGGCGAAGCCGGCGGGGCGCACTGCACCTGTAGGCATCCAAGCACGGAGAGGGAGGGGGGGAGGAAAGAGAGAGAAGGAAGGAAAGATACCGAGGAAGAGAGGAGAGGAAAAATAATAAGAATATCGCGGAGAGAGAGAGAGAGAGTAGCTTAACTTGAGTGTGGCATCTCTGCCAGATAGATTGGTGCCTGGAAAAAGAAAAAAAGAAAAAGCAGAAATTGAAGAATTGGACCACGGCTCTGTGTGTCCTTTGCACGCCTGAGCGAAGGGCCAGACATTTCTTCTGGTTTTTTTTTTTTTCTTCTTAACCCCCCCCCTTTCCTAAACTACTTCTTTCATATAGCCTGATCTGCTTGCAAGGAGAGATGGAAATACATGCATTTAAGAAGGGGGGGGGAGAGAATGTTCTCTATTCTATAATTTTATATATATATATATATACACACACACACACATATGTATGTGTATGTGTGTGTGTGTGTGAGTGTGTGTGTGTGTGTGTGTGTTGTATTTGTGCTGATAAATAAAGGGAGACTAGTATAGATCTATTTCAAGCTGTTTAGCTTTCATCAGCTAGCCATACCCTTACTGGGATTTGAACCCAGTAAGTATTTGGGAATACCATATGTTGCGTTTGTGTTGATAAATAAATATAACAAAGGCAACATTAAAAATAATGGCTTTCTGTCTGGATGGTTTCTTGGGATGAGCCGATAGACAGAGAAAGGAAGCAGTATGCTTCCTCCCATATTTGGGCATACCAGGGGTTGTAAACTTAATACATACATACATACATACATACATACATACATACATACATACATACATACATACATATATTTATATGCTGGAATTGGTGGGGTTAGAAGGGACATTTCCTTCTCTGCCACTGCTTCAGCCGGCTGTCTGGTTGTTGGGTTTTTGGGGTGATTATATTCATCCATTGAGTCGAGAGTGAATTTATGTGCACCGGGGCGCATCAGTGAAGGAGAGAGGGGGGGGGGGGAGAGAGAGAGAGAGAGAGAGAGAGAGAGAGAGAGAGAGAGAGAGAATGATGCAAAGTGATATGCCCAAAATTAAATCTGTGGTGTCCATGCGAAACAGAGGGAGTTTCTTAAAATAATAATAATAATAATAATAATAATTATTATTATTATTATTATTATTATTATTATTATTATTATTATTATTATTATTATTATTATTATTATTATTATTATTATTATTATTATTATTATTATTATTATTATTACTATTCCTCGTATTATTTGGAAACTAGGTTCCTTAATCTGGGGACTATTCATTTCTGGGAGCTAAATCCCGCTTGGGGTCGGGATATATGCGGTATGTGTAAGATGCTCCAAATGCAGATGTCGGGCACTCTGAAGCAGAGAGACGAGAAGCATCGGCTCTGGTGTGCAAAAAGCTGAAGTGGAAACAGGGGGGGGGACTTTTTGCAAAAAAGGAGAAGGGGGGGAACGGCGACTGAGAGTTGGGCAGGCGAGGGCGATGCGTGTCTATTATGTAAAAACCCGGGAGCCTCCTGGTGAAATCCATTGGCAGGAGAACTAGAAGGGCTCCGAGGGAAGCCGGGGAATTCACGCAGAAGGAGGAGGAGGAGGAGAAAGAGGAGGAGGAGGAGGTAGATGAAGAGGAGGAGGAATGGAGAAGGAGAAGGAGGAGGAGAGAAGATAGGCAAGGAGGAAGAGGAGAAAAAAAGAAAAGGTGGAGAAAGTAGAGGAGGAGACAGAGGAGAAGAAGGAGAAAATAGACGAGGAGGAGGAGGAATGGAGGAGAAGAAGAAGAAGGAGAAGAGAAGATAGACAAGGAGGAGGAGTGGAAACAAGGATGAGGTGGAGGAAGAGATGGAGGAGAAAGAAAAAATAGATAAGGAGGAGGAGGAATGGAGAAGAAGAAGAAGAATAGAAGATAGACAAGGAGGACGAGGAGAAACAAGGAGAAGGTGGAGGAGGAGATGGAGGAGGAGAAGGAGAAAATAGACAAGGAGGAGGAGGAATGGAGAAGGAGAAGGAGGAAAAGAGAAGATAGGCATGGAGGAGGAGGAGGAGAAACAGGAAGGTGGAGGAGATGGAGGAGAAGAAGGAGAAAATAGATAAGGAGGAGGAATGGAGAAGGAGGAAAAGAGAAGATAGGCATGGAGGAGGAGGAGGAGGAGGAGGAGGAGGAGGAGGAGGAGGAGGAGGAGGAGGAGGAGGAGGAGAAACAAGGAGAAGGTGAAGAGGATGGTGGAGGAGGAGACAGATAAGCAGGACGAGGAAATGATAGACAAGGAGAAGATGGAGACAGAGGAGGAGAAGAGAAGATAGACGAGGAGGAGGAGAAGTTAAACAAGAAGAAGATGGAGAAGGAGGAGGAGACGGAGATGGAGAAGGAGAAGATAGACGAAGAGGAGAAGGAGAAGGAGATAGACGAGGAGAAGACGGAGGAAAAGGAGGAAAGAGAAGATAGACTAAGAGGAGGAGGAGGAGAAGAAACAAGGAGAAGATAGAGGACACAGAGAAGGAGAAGATAGACAAGGAGGAGGAGATAGACAATAAGGAGGAGGAGAACAAGGAGTTGGATACATGGACTTCAAGCAGTTGAAGTCCATGTATCTTCAGGTTAGGTGTTTTCCACCCTCCCATTCCTTCCAAGGCCTAAGCTGTCTCTTATCTCTTTCTCTTCTCTTGGCAGTCCCTTTCACTCCGCTCTCCCAAGGTCTTTCTCGCATACACTTGCAAAGAGTAACAGCGAAGGGGCTACTATGGCCTGTTAATGCCCCATCCATGCCCATCGACTTATCTTGAACCGTCCATTAAAATAAGTCACCTTGGTCAAACTTTGCTCAAAGTTTCGCTTGCAAGAAGAAAAATAGGAGCCACCTTTGGTGGGAAGGGAACAGCGTTCCATGCGCCTTCGGCGTTGAGTCATGCCGGCCACATGACCACAGAGACGTCTTCAGACAGCGCTGGCTCTTCGGCTTTAAAACGGAGATGAGCACCGCCCTCTAGAGTCAGGAACGACTAGCACATATGTGCGAGGGGAATTTTTACCTTTACCTAAGACTTCTAAAATTCCCGCTCACCTCACCGATTTGAGCCAGAAGAAAATTAGCTTCTCTCTGCATCGCTCCAGTGCAAATTTCCTTTTCTATTTTTCCCCCCACTCCAATATTGAATTAATAATTCATTTCTCACACTTGACAGAAAGTCAATGCTCTTTCTCTCTCTCTCTCATTTTTTGCAAATCGTACATATTCTTGTGCCAATAAAGCCACCAGCGCTAATAAATTTAAATAAACCTCTTTTTCTTTTAAAAAAAGAGCAGTAACGTGCTTGAGAGAGAGGAATGCAGATGAAATAATATTTGGAGTACTGCAGGCATGGTTTTCTATCATTTATCGTTACAGCCTCCTGCCACTTTTTCGAAATAATCTCAGACGCGTATAATACATTAATATATTTGGGCACCTATTTTTAGGGCCCCAAGTCAGCTTACTGAGACAATATCGTGTATCTAAGATAAAAAGTCATCTCAATCTGGTTTTAATACCACTTTATAATGCCTTGGTAAGTGTTAATACCACTTTATAATGCCTTGGTAAGGCCACACTTGGAATACTGCATTCAGTTTTGGTTGCCACGATGTAGAAAAGATGCGGAGACTCTAGAAAGAGTGCAGAGAAGAGCAACAAAGAGGATTAGGGGACTGGAGACTAAAACATATGAAGAACGGTTGCAGGAACTGGGTATGTTTAGCTTAAGAGAAAGAAGGACTAGGGGAGACATGATAGCAGTGTTCCAATATCTCAGGGGTTGCCACAAAGAAGAGGGAGTCAAACTATTCTCCAAAGCCCCTGAAGGCAGGACAAGAAGCAATGGGTGGAAACTAATCAAGGAGAGAAGCAACTTAGAACTGAGGAGGAATTTCCTGACAGTTAGAACAATTAATCAGTGGAACAGAAGTTGCCTCCAGAAGTTGTTAATGCCCCAACACTGGAAGTCTTTAAGAAGATGTTGGATATCCGTTTGTCTGAAACGGTATAGGGTTTCCTGCCTAGGCAGGGGGTTGGACTAGAAGACCTCCAAGGTCCCTTCCAACTCTACTATTGTATTGTATTGGTTTCTATTTTTTTAATTTCTTACTGATTCCCCCCCCTGCCGCTTTTATTAACCCTTTATAACCAGAGGCTAATGGGACGTGGTGGCGTGGTGGCTCAGATGTTGAGTTTGTCAATCAGAAAGGTTGGTAGTTTGGCGGTTCGAATCCCCAGCGCCGCGTCACAAAGTGAGCTCCCGTCACTTGTCCCAGCTTCTGCCAACCTAGCCGTTTGAAAACACATGTTGACCCCCTGACCGTGCAGATGCTGCGATGGTCATAAGTGCGAGGAGCGGTTGCAAGTTCCCTTTTCGTCGCTCCGAACGGCCGCTTAACAAATGATTCGCAAGTCAAGAACTGCTGTTTTTTCCCCCTCCGAGGTCCCTTTTTTTTCCTCCTTCAAACCATCGACAACCCCGCCTGAACGGAAGCGCCTCAAACCTCCCTCCGTCTTTTCAAATATTTATATTTATTTTATTCTCCGAATGCATCGGATTCCCCACTCCAGTCGACCTTGGGGTGGCAAAGCAAACTAGAAAGAGAGAGAGAGAGAAAAATAGAAGCATCAGCAGCAGAGCTCCCAAAACATGACATCAAACAGAACAGCCCAGAAAATAATGGTTAAATAACATTTTCCTCAAATCCGAAGGGTATTTACACTGCTGTTGGTTTTGTTCTTCTCAAATCTGGCTTTTGCAGAGGAAAAATTTCTGAGCCTGTTTTTCCCCCCCGTTAATCCTCAATTTGACAAATGTACTGTTTTTTTTTTTTAAATCCCTCTCTGCCTGCCCGTAATTTTCCTAATTCTCAATTCTGCCCTTTTTTGAACCGTTACGGACATCTAAAGCTATCCGAGTAGGTTTATATTCCGGAGTGATGTATAAACCTTGTCAATAAATTAAATGCACGGAATACCGTCCGTAGATTTCGCACGCCGGGGCCCTGGGCTGTCCTTGCTGATGGCTCTTTTTAATTATTTTTAATGCCTCCGGTTTTCCTTGCTGATGTTCATTTTTTAAATTGCCGTCTGTCAAGGAGACCTCCAGCGTCCGGGGGATAAATCAATTTAATAAATAGATTAAACCAAGTTCCCTGACACTTTCGGTCATCCCACACACACACACACACACACACACACACACGAACCAAAAGGGACATGGGGTAGAAAGCGAGAACGAAAATGCCGTACGTTTTTGCTAGCTCGGTGGGGACAAGCTATGATTGTTGGTTTATTGGACAAGCCAGCAGAGGGTAACCTTGGGGGTGGGTGGGTTTGTTGGTCGAGCATCGTGTGAGAATTCAGCCCCTGGCACAGCAAGTTGGGCGAAGGAAGTCAGTCTGCAAAGGTGGCTTGCGTCGTATTGGTTTAATTTTGGAAGCTGGCTAGAATATCCTAACTTAGTTTGTTGGTGGTTGGATGAACTATAAGACATCCCTGATTGAAGGGAAGTTTGAAGTGGGCTTCGCGTCGCAGGGACCCCGGTTGGTGGGGACGAAAATGGCCGAGATAAATTGAATTTATTAATTTATTTCCTTCGCGTTTTCTCTAAAACGAACAATTCTGGGTCAAACATTCAGCCCACCCCTCGGGAGCTGCTGCTGGTCTCTAGGGCTGGGCGGCTTCCAACTGAGAGTTATGTACAGTTGTCGTCCTTGCTTTATGACCGCAATTGGGTTTGTATTGCTAAGCGAGGCGATTGGCTAAAAGGCTGAGCTTGATTTTGCTTTGCCAGAAGATCGCAAAAGGGACACTACGACTGTCATAAATGCGAGCCCAGCGTCCAAATGTTGCTCTCCTGAGCATGAGGATGCTGTGGCGGTCATAAGGGTGAGCCCCGGTCGTAAACCCCTTTTTATTTTCAGCGCCGTCGTAACTTCGAACTAAACGAAAGGTCGTACATTCTGCGGGTCCCAGAGGAGAAAGTCTCCTGCTTCAGCCAGGGGGTTGGACTAGAAGACCTTTAAAGTTCCTCCCAATTCTGTGATGCTGTCTTCTGAGCAGAGGGTTGGACTAGAAGACCTCCAAGGTCCCTTCCAGCCTTGTTATTCTGTCTTCTGAGCAGGGGGTTGGACTAGAAGACCTCCAAGGTCCCTCCCGAACGCTTGCTGTTTCTGAAACGGAATTGTCTCTCTTGCGGCTAACTGGATGGGATCTTCCAGTCAAGTATGAAATATTTTGGAAAGGTTTAGCGAAAGGATTCGTGAAGAACATCTCAATTTAATCTTTTTTTTCTAAAAAAAAAAAGAAAACAGAATTAAAAACAACACTTGGGAAGGGATAGAATTGAGCCAAGATTGCAGAAACGAGAAAAGTACGGTATTGATTTGCAAAAGTCAGCCAGTTGGCATCAGGCAAACTTACAGTAAGACTGCAGTGTTACAAAAAGGGACACTCGGTGGACATAACTTGAGAGTTTCTGGATGCTTCGGGGGCTTGTATCCTCTTACACACACACACCCCATTATGTCCCCATTGTGGGTCTCCTTGCAGGTGCCCCTTCCCCTTATTAGAACAAGAAGCAATGGATGGAAACTAACCAAGGAGAGCAGCAATTTAGATCTAAGGAGAAATTTCCTGACAGTTAGAACAATTAACCAGTGGAACAGCTTCCCTCTAGAAGTTGTGAATGCCCCAACACTGGAAGTCTTTAAGAAGATGTTGGATAGCCATTTGTCTGAAGTGGTGTAAGGTTTCCTGCCTAGGCAGGGGGTTGGGGCATTCACAACTTCAGGAGGCAACTTCTGTTCTACTGATTCATTGTTCTCACTGTCAGGAAGTTTCTCCTTAGTTCTAAGTTGCTTCTCTCCTTGATTAGTTTCCACCCATTGCTTCTTGTTCTACCCTCACGTGTTTTGGAGAATAGCTTGACTCCCTCTTCTTTGGGGCAACCCCTGAGATATTGGAACACTGCTATCATGTCTCCCCTGGTCCTTCTTTTCATTAAACTAGACATAACAAGTTTCTGCAATCGGTCTTCATATGTTTCATATAATTCAAAAGATTCGGACCAAAAATAGACTATTTTTTAAAATAAATTCTAATATTTTATGTTATTTTTAAAAAAATGGATCCCAAAGGTTCTATCCTCGGTTAAGGGCAGGAATGGGACTCGCTGAATTGACCATTCTCCCTTTCCCCTCTCTTTCTGACCCCCCCTCCCCCTATTCTTCCTTCTCCTTTATCCTGACAATGCCTAAAATTGATTTTAATTACTTATTTATGGAGGCTCGATTTCTCTCCCGGGAACTGCTGTGCAGAGACGCTCCTGGTGTAAGGTTTGTTTGAAGGTCGTAATCCGTTGGAAGTGAGGTGGCGATCCTTTGAGGAGCTCGTATTTTGCATTTAGAGACTTTCTCAGCATACGGCCTGTCGTAGGTGGGCGAAATAATATACGTTAACGTTTTGCCTCAAATTAAAGATGGGGTAAAGGAGGGAGGATTCGCAACCCTGGTAGGTTGATGATTATTACTGCGTCTTGGCAAATAAAAGGACGGCTTAAATATTAACAATAGTAATATGGTAAATGCTCAATTGTGAACTCCACATGGCGTCAGGAAGGGCATCCGGCTGGTAAATGCTCAACTGTGAACTCTATGTGGTATCAGGAAGGGCATCCGGCCAGTAAATGCTCAACTGTGAACTCTATGTGGTGTCATGAAGGGCATCCGGCCAGTAAATGCTCAACTGTGAACTCTATGTGGTATCAGGAAGTGCATCCGGCCAGTAAATGCTGAACTGTGAACTCCACATGGCATCAGGAAGGGCATCCAACCAGTAAATGCTGAACTGTGAACTCCACATGGCATCAGGAAGGGCATCCAACCAGTAAATGCTGAACTGTGAACTCCACGTGGCGTCAGGAAGGGCATCCGGCCGATAAACGCTCAGCTCCATCCAGTCGCCTTGGCTCTCTCCCGAATGAAGGGACCACGGGTTCTTAAAAAAGGGATTTTAATAAGGATAAACTTCCAGAGATATGCACGGATTTTTTAACTTTGCCTTTGAAAGCAGCCCAAGAGAGAGACGGGGCGAAATCAATCTATAATAAGCTCTTCTCCAAAAGGCTTCTTAAGCAAATCCAGATCCACCTTCCTCTTCCTCCCTGCAGCTCTGTAAAATGCGCCTCAGGGCAAGCCGACATCCAACAGGGAAAGCACCTTGCCTGCCTAAAAAGGGGACCTGGGAACCAGCTAAATTTGTCGTTCAAGGTTTAAATCTCCTTTTTTGGGGGGGGAGGAATTTCAGGACTGCAAATTCCTAAATTGTGAACATTTTCCTTTCGTTCCTTCCTCCTCCCTTGCTTGGATGCCCTTATTTTGTCCAGGCTGACAACTTGTGTGACTTTCTGGCCTCTTCCTATATATATATATATTTATACTTTCCCATTTATGGAAGCAAATTCTATCTGGGTTTTCCCTCTTTCCCTCCACCGCCCCGAAAATGCCTCATTTTTTTTTTCCTCCGCTCTGTTTCTTCCCGAGTGATTATGGGAACATATGCTGCTGTTTCTTCTTCTGTCTCTTTTTTTCCTGGTCTCACCCTGTCTGCAATGGTGAGCCCATTATGGGATGGATTTGCTGTTGCCTCGGCAACAGAGGAAGGCGAGACCTCAAGGAGAAAGGCTTTAGGAAAAAAGAAGAAGAAAAAGAGAGAATAATTTGTCTTCCAAAAATTTGGAGGGGAGGGGAGCGAAGGAAAGATTTTTACAATTGGGGTTATTTTGCAGGCGTCTAAGATGCCTCCAAATTCTGCAAGGGTAGGGATCCCATCCGTCTGGCTGGCAAGATCAGGATGATGGGAGTGGTAGTCCCAGTTGTGGGGGGACAGGGGACAGACGGGCATTTTTCCTGCTTTTCAAGAAAATTAACTTTATTCCTCCACCGCTGGGGATTTGTCTCATGATCAAAAAAGCAAGCAATTATTTAGGCTTTGCTAGACAGTTTGAAACTTTAGTAGATATCCTCAATTTCTTAACCGTGGATACTTTTAAGCTAGGTTGGCTTTGGGTTTTTTTTTAAGGTATTGCGCTGGTCCAGGGAAAGAGACAGAAAGATAAAGAGGAGGGAAGAAGGAAGGAAATGAAGGGAAGGGAAGAAGGGAGGGAGGGAGGAAATGGAGGGAGGGGAAGAAGGGAGGGAGGAAGAGAAGGGAAGAGAAGAAGGAAGGAAAGGAAGAGAAAGGAAGAAGGGAGGGAAGGAGGGAGGAAGGGAAGAAGGAAGGAAGGAGATGAAGAGAAGGGAAGGGAAGGGAAGGAGAGAGAGCAAAGGAGAAAGAAAGAAAGAAAGAAAGAAAGATTTCCACAAAATGTAATTAATTTATGGAACTCCCTGCCACAAAGTATGCTAAGAGTAGAAACGGGGCTGAGATTTGTTGAAAGACATCCTGGCCAATGAACCAACTCAATTGAAAGACGAATACCGAAAGTCTTTTTTGCTGAAAGGAAGAGAGAAAGAGACAGGGGGAGAGAGAAAGAAAGAGAGAAAGAGAGAGAACAGCTGGGTAACAACTATCCAAGTTTATAGCGCTGTGTTATGGATGTTTTTAATTTCGGCACATCCCTAAGGGTCACGAGATTTTACTGTTTAAAAACCCAATAAATAAGTAAATTTAAAAAATCACGGAGGCTTAGCTTGGGAAACACACTCCTGTTTCTTGGCAGGCTGTGTGTGTGTCAGGGGCTAAAATTTGATGAGAAAATAAGGAAAATTATCCCCGTACATCGTTCGGCCTTGCTCCAAATGAGAGTTGGCTTTAAATTCTACATTGTCCTGTTCCTTCGCTCCACCTCTCTGCCCTATCGCTGTCTGGTCGTGAGTGACAGCAACAGGCCGATGGGTATTGTTATCCCAGCAGGGAACCTGGCCTTGAAAACAGTTGGAAAGCAGAGCAAGAGAGAGAGAGAGAGAGAGAGAAACATCTGGCTTGGGAGGGCAAACAGATCCCTGGGATTCCTGCAGAGCATCATAGACAGTTGAAGTAGAAAGAGGGGGGAAAAAGCTTCGTTGAGTTTATTTATTTACATCTTTTGCCAATCTCTATATAAAAGCCAAATACCCCTCACGCATCGTCACGAAATCTCCAGAACTGGAAAGCCTGTAAACGTGAAATTTGGCCCATATGTTCCTCTTGGCTTCTAGGTGCTCACTAAGAGAGGATTTTTTGAAATGACTATCAGATCATTTCAGGGGGTTGGACTAGAAGATCTCCAAGGTCCCTTCCAATTGTTATTCTATTCTATTCTATTCCTATATTCTACTCTACTCTACTCTATTCCTATTTCTTGTACTATTCCTATATTCTATTCTATTCCATTCCATTCCATTGTGGTCTACTCTATTCTATTCCTATTTCTTGTACTATTCCTATATTCTATTCTATTCCATTCCATTCTGCTCTACTCTACTCTATTCCTATTTCCTGTACTATTCCTCTATTCTATTCTATTCTATTCTATTCTATTCTATTCTATTCCATTCCACTCCAATCCACTCTCTACTCTACTCTACTCTACTCCTATTTCCTATACTATTCCTATATTCTGTTCTGCTCTATTCTATTCTATTCCATTCTGCCCTACTCTATATTCCTATTTCCTGTACTATTCCTCTATTCTATTCTATTCTATTCTATTCTATTCTATTCTATTCTATTCCACTCTACTCTACTCTACTCTATTCCTATTTCCTATACTATTCCTATATTCTGTTCTGCTCTATTCTCTTCTCTTCTATTCTATTCCATTCTGCCCTACTTTATATTCCTATACTATTTCCTGTACTATTCCTCTATTCTATTCTATTCATGGTCGTTCGTCGAAGACTAGCCATCTATATAAAAATGAAATAATTCCGTGTTTGAGATAAGGGTGCATTTGGAAGAGTGAAGGGAAGCCCTCCGAGGCAGAAAATTGTGCAAAAAGACACAAGAAAGGATCACACAACCTCCCCTCGTTTGTTTGTTTGTTTTTTTGCCATTTCTCCTACCTCCTGATTCTTTTTCCTCCGCTTTGCGGGGAACCAACGAGAGTTTAATTGCTGTTTTTCCGGCTTAATTGCCCACTGGGGTCTAATAAAGATCAGATAGCTTCCTTTGTGCACAGCAGCTGCGGTTGGCCACTCCAGGCTGCTCAGGAAATTGGCCGTTTTGCTTTCTAGTTTTCCCCTGGCCAGGCTGCGAGCGAGCCACCTTGGAAGGCAGATAGCAGCACATCCAGATGGACACCTGTTCAAATCTCTTTCCTGGCCCAAAACCTCTTTCCAGGTGACCTTTCCCCAATTCAACCTGCTACTTCCTGCCCGATTACCGCCCCTTGTCTGGATCACACCAGCCGTTTGAGAAATGGCCACAACCCCCAGGCTCATTTGCATCCTCTATAGAGAGAGAAAGAGAGAGAGGGGGGGGGGAAGAGAAAAAGACACAGAGAGAGAAAGAGACAGAGAGAGACAGGCAGACAGAAAGTGAGAGAGAGACAGAGACAGAGAGAGAAAGAGAGGGAGGAGGGAGAGAGAGAGAGACATAGAGGGAGAGAAAAAAAAGAGAGAGAGACAGAGACAGAGAGACACAGAGACACAGAGAGGGAGGGAGACAGAGAGAAAAACAGAGAGAGACAGAGAGAGAGACAGGCAGACAGAAAATGAGAGAGAGACAGAGAGAGAAAGAGAGGGAGAAAGACAGAGAGAGACAGAGAGAGACAGACAGTGAGAGTGAGAGAGAGACAGAGAGACAGAAAAAGACAGAAAGAGAGAGAGAGAGAGAGAGAGAGAGTGTGAGAGAGAGGCAGACAGACAGACACTGAGAATGAGAGACAGATAGACAGACAGACAGTGAGAGTGGGAGAAAGACAGAGAGAGACAGAGAGGGAGAGAAAAAGACAGAGAGAGGGAGAGCAAGAGAGGCAGAGAAACACAGAGACACAGAGAGGGAGAGAGAAAGACAGAGAGAGTGTGAGAGAGAGAGAGACAGATAGAGAAACAGACAGAAAGTGAGAGTGAGAGAGAGACAGAGAGAGAAAGAGGGAGAAAGACAGAGAGAAAGACAGAGAGAGAAAGAGAGAGAGGGACAGAGACAAAGACAAAGAGAGGCAGACAGACAGACAACATTCATTTCCCTCTGGCTTCTTCTCCTTCTGTCACCTCCCTTTTTCCCTTCTTAATGTTCATCCCTTAATGAATGAATAATTTATGCCTTGCTGAGTACCGCTTCGATTGTCTGACGCGAAGCGGCTTGCACAGTTGCATGGAATATATAAAGATACAGATGGCATTCCGTAACATCTTAAGACACTCACATATACACACACACACATCCCTCCCTACCTGGCATATATAATTATTGTATATTGTTTACTGTATTATAAAGTAGTATATGATGCTATATAACATATTGTTGTTATATTTTTCTTACGCCTCTGAAAAAGAAAATGATGAGACAGAGAGAGAGAGAATAGGATTAGAGGTTAGACAGAGATGGATGGATGATAAATAGATAGATGGATAAGACCGAGAGATAGAGAGAGACACAGAGGGAAAGAGGGACAATAGAGATAGGTGATGATAGATAGATGGATGGATGGAGAGAATTGAGAGAGAGAGAGAGAGAGAGAGAGAGAGAGAGAGAGAGAGAGAGAGAGAGAGAGAATAGAGATGATGGACAGAAATGAATGGATGGATGATTAGATAGATAATCATCCATCCATCCATTATCTAGCATCTCTATTCTCTCTCTCTGAATTATCTATCTATCATCTATCTATCTTAGATAATTAGATAGATAGGTAGGTAGAGATAGAGGTAGGTAGGTAGGAAGAAAGGAAGAAAAAGAAATATATATAGTGTGTGTGTGTGTGTGTGTGTGTGTGTGTGTTGTATTTGTGCTGATAAATAAATAAAGGGAGACTAGTATAGATCTATTTCAAGCTATTTAACTCTCATCAGCTAGCCATACCCTTACTGGGATTTGAACCTATAGATAGATAGATAGATAGATAGATAGATAGATAGATAGATAGATAGATAGATAGATAGATAGATAGATATACAGATACAGATACAGATACAGATAGATAGATAGAAATGTAGGTAGTTAGATATAGAGATATAGGTAGGTAGGTAGAAAGAAAGGAAGAAAGAGAAAGAAAGAAAGAAAGAAAGAAAGAAAGAAAGAAAGAAAGAAAGATGATAGATGATAGATAGATAGATAGATAGATAGATAGATAGATAGATAGATAGATAGATAGATAGATAGATACGGAAGGGAGGGGAAAAGGGAGGGAGGAATAGACAGATAAGCAGATAAATTTTGTGGCATATAAATTTTTCTGGAACCCATTTGGAAAAGTACAGTGCAACCTCTTTCAATGGATGCAGAGATTCATGTTTGCAAAGATGCCCCGAGGAAGAAAACCTTCTTTTGGCAGGGAGGGATTAAATGGGGGAAAAAAACCCACTGAGCTCCTTCAAAAACCCATTCCACACGACGTTTTGAAAAAAACAACAACAATAAGAACAGATCGCGAGGCCAGCCCTCCCTGCCAAAGCTTGTCCTTTGGGAAGGAACACCCGCCCCCCGGGGGGGAATCTGAAGCCTGATGGCTTGGCAGCCAAGAAAGTCACCTTTCCCGAACCAGCATGAGTTCTAAACCGCCCCCCACCCTCTCTCTTTCTCTCCCCCTCAATTTAATTCTCTTTTCTTCTCCACAGCTAACCTCCAATGAATCACCAATCTCCAGAGAGATTCCCGGGCCAGGAGAAAAAGGTGAGAGTTTTTTCCTTGTTCTCCAAACTTTGGCTGACAAGCAGGGGAGATATATATATATATATATATTGTGTCACAACCCCTGGTATGCCCAAATATGGGAGGGAACACAGTGTTTCCCTTTGTCTGTCTTTCGGCTCACTCCAGGAGACCATCCAGGCAGAAAACCATATTTTTTAATGTTGCCTTTGTTATATTTGTGTTGTGTTGTATTTATGCTGATCAATAAATAAAGGGAGACTAGTATAGATCTATTTCAAGCTATTTAGCTCTCATCAGCTAGCTATACCCTTACTGGGATTTGAACCTGGGCTGTATTATATCTTAGGCAGGAGTCTTAGCCACTAAGCCACAGGCTCTCCTCCTTTATCAGCTAAGCCAGGGAAATAGGGGTTGTGACACAATAGATACCTATTTCCCTGGCTTAGCTGATAAAGAAGGAGAGCCTGTGGCTTAGTGGCTAATACATCTGCCTAATATGTAATACAGCCCAGGTTCAAATCCCAGTAAGGGCATGGCTAGCTGATGAGAGCTAGCTTGAAATAGATCTATACTAGTCTCCCTTTATTTATTGATCAGCACAAATACAACACAAATATATATATATATATAAAACTTCTTGGATGTGTGATTTAGAACTCCTTTTTAATTGCCTTTATTTGTGGATTATTTTCTCTCTTTTTTTGTATATCCCGCCTCTATTGTTTTTTTTACAAATAACTCAAGGCAGTGAAGCACCTTCCCCCCTCCTGTTTTCCCACAACAATCCTGCGAGGTAGGTTGGGCTGACAGGCAGGACTGGCCCAAAATTATCCAGCTGGCTTTCATGTCTAAGGTGGGACTAGAACTCACCGTCTCCTGGTGATTGGCCCAAAGTCCCCCAGCTGGATTTTGTGTCTAAGGTAGGACTAGAACTCACCGCCTCCAGGTGATTGGCCCAAAGTCACCCAGCTGGTTTTCATGTCTAAGGTGGGACTAGAATTACCACTCTCCTAGACATCATCATATTTTAATGACTCCATAATTCCTTGCGAGATGAAGCCTGAGCAATTGAATGCAGCTAGAGTATTTTTAGGGCCGGATGCCCTTCTTATCACCAGAGCAGAGTTTTGTTCAGCAGATCTATTCTCATCTTGCCCAGAGAGAGAAATATCTGCCTCTAATTAGGATTGAACTCACCGCCTCCTAGTGACTGGCCCAAAGTCTAGCATTCCTGACTAAGGCAGGACTTGAACTCACGGTAGTGTTACATCTCCCCTTCCCCCCCCAAAAAAACAACAACCCTGTGAGGTAGGCTAGGCAGAGAGGGAAGGACTAATCTTGGGGCCATCTGTAGTTGAGAACCTGAACTTCATCTGATAAAAGGATGAAGGATGAACTTCATCTTGCAAAAAGGATGGAGGGAAGAGACAGAGGCAGGGATGCTCTCTCACCCCATTGGATAGTGGTTGCTAGGCAACCTGGAAGCACTGATGCTTTCTGTCTATGTTCCATTATAGGTGGTTGTCTGGTAGCTAGGTTACCTTGTCCGCTTGTACGTTAACGCAATGCCCAGAAATCCTGATTCTCTTTTCTAAATTTTTCATCCACTGTCCAAGGATAAAAACATGGTTTTTGCAAACGACGTTGGAAAACTGCAACGATTGTTTTCTCCCCTGCAGACAAAGCCGAAAACCCCAAGAAAACAGAGCCGGAAGAAGAAGAAATTGATATCGATTTAAATGCCCCCGAAACGGAGAAGGCCGCTCTCGCCATCCAGGGGAAATTCCGACGTTTCCAAAAACGGAAGCAGGATCCCAGTTCCTGAGCCTTTCGGAAGTCTTCCCACCTCGCCTTGACGCGCTTTTCCTCCTCTTGCCCCCCGTAACCCCACCGCGATTCCATTTTCCTCTCTTCTCTTCCCACCACGACGAAGGGGGAGGGTGTCCTCTGATCTTCAATTAATTTTAATTTTTGCACGTCCTGGGAAAATGGTCAAAGCAGAGGAAGGGAGGGGATGGGGTGAGGTGAGTGGAAGCATGTGCTGAGCGCACACAGGCCTTCCACTCTGCTTCACCGGAAGCCACCGAGAGATGTCGTTCAGTCCTCGACTTACGACTGGTCGTTGAACAAGCAGTCAAGTTACAACGGGCTCTTTTTTAAAAAAAAAAATCTACTTATGACCCATCCTCGGAGTTACGACTGCCATGCTTCGGTTGGCACGGGATCGCAATTGGGGCACTCTGCCAACCGGCTTGCCTTTGTGATGGTTGCGGCATCCCATGGTTGCTATCATCAAGGGAAGGGTTGTTACTCTATAAATGGAGGGTTGAGATTTTAATCTTCCTTTTAGGAAATTGGGAACACAGTTCCCACACTTTGATGCCAACTTCTAAACATTTACAGTGAAGGCGCCACATGGAAGGGAAATTATTTTTTCCCACCCTGCGAGGTTGGTTCTCTAAAATTATTCAAACCTTGCTATAAAGTTTTAAATCCTTTGGGTACCAAATCCTGCCCTCCAAAGACCCCTTGCAAAATTGCAAAAATAGAAAATAGAGCCATGTCCAAGTTCCATTCGCAAGCTAGGATTTGAAAATGGGTCCGTTTTGTGTCCCCATGTGGTTGCCAAATTTTTCCTTCCCTGCCTGATCGAGGATTCTAGGACAACTCGCCGCGGCCAACCCAACTTGCCGCAGGACAGTTCAACACCGCATTCATCATTTCATTCAGTGACTTTATTTTCTTATTGGCGACCACGTTGTCATCCAACTCATTGTGATTCTTGTATTTCTGGTTTGACTTCCTTCACGTGGTTATTACGGGCCGCGGTTCCATCAAAATTAAGTTAACTTTCATATTTGTTGGATTGTCTTGTGACAAGTTCCCCGTGGCAAGTTGGCCGTAGTCAGTCGTCCCATTCCATTGACCAAAGGCCTCATAAAAATCCTGGCAAATTCATTCAAAGAACCAAAAGCATCGATGCAGGGAAAATATTCACTTGAAATTCTAAAATTAAACTCGTTTCGAAACGAGAAAATCGAGCACTGAAGCTCAATGCCAACCTAGACAACATGTTGAAAAGAGGGGAAAAGTGATGATGGGATCCCACTTTTCTCAAGAGGCAACCTTGCACGAGAGGCACCTGTCTTTTGCACCGATAAGAGTGAAACCGTGAGCAAGATTGGGAGCTCCCACCCACGGAAACATTTTTTGTGAGTCCGATATGCTTTCTACGAAGTCAGCTTCAAGTTCCTTAAGCCATTCTTCGCCAAAAGAACAGCCAAGTGTTTCTACCAAACTCCATGTCCATCCTACGTGGCCACCAGATCTCAGCACCCCGGTTTCTCTGTCCGTTCACCCACAAAAAGGGCTACAAAGCCATGCTTCCCTCCTCAGGGCCCAGTTTATTATGAGCCAAGAAAATAAGCAAGAACAAGCCGAGATCCATCCGTCAAGGTCACGTGCACATTTTCCCCCCACTCCCACTTAGCTGCCTCACAGCCATTCTACTTCTGGGCCAGTGGTGGATGCAAAATTCGGTGGCGGGCAATAAAACATTGTCAAGAATGAATAAAAGTTGTCCTCCTGGGCACTGACTGACCTGCTTTGAAGACTGACACGTTTAGCATGTTAATAAAATAATCAGGGGAAAAAACAAATTCCGTTTCGTTTTGGTCCCTCGGCTTCTTTTCTCTTCGTTTTGTCTGAGTTGTTGACACAGCTCCTATTTGCAGATTTCAGTGTTCTGGTTTTGTAGATAGATGAGATAGATAGATAGATGGATGGATGGATGGATGGATGGATGGATGGATGGATGGATGGGATAGATGATAGATGGATGGATGGAGGATAAATGGATAGATAGATAGATAGATAGATAGATAGATAGATAGATAGATAGATACAGGAAAATAGATTAGATGATAGATAAATGAAAATAGGATAGATGGATGGATGGAGGGATAGATAGAAAGATAGATGATAGATAGGATAGATAGAGATAGAGATGGATGGATGGATAGATAGATGGATAGATGGATAGATGGATAGATGGATAGATGGATAGATGGATAGATGGATAGATAGATAGATAGATAGATAGATAGATAGATAGACAGATAGATAAATAATACAAAGAAAGAAAGAAAGAAAGAAAGAAGAAAGAAAGAAAGAAAGAAAGAAGAAAGAAAAAGAGTAGGTAGGTAGTAGGTAGGTAGGTAGTAGGTAGGTAGGTAGGTAGGCAGATAGATAGATAGATAGATAGATAGATAGATAGATAGATAGATAGATAGATAGATAGATAGATAGATAAAATCTGATCACTTGACCACGGGGATGCTGCAACGTACATGTGAAAAATGGTCGTAAGTCCCTTTTTCAGTGCCCTTCTAACTTTGAACGGTCACTAAATGAACAGTTGCAAGTCGAGGACTTCCTGTATTATTATTCAGAGGGCTTCCGTTGTTCCCCGGCTCTCCGTGAGTTTTGGAGAAGCAAAACATCTCAAAGCTGATGGAGGGAGAAGTGAGCGTGCCAAGAATGGCCTTTCCAAGGGCGAAGGGATACTTCGGGATATGCAAAAGAATTCAACGGGGAGCGCTGATAATTGCGCTAACGAGCTTGAACTAACGGGATAAGCCGTAATGATGAGTGATTTAAATAGGGCTGAAATCCCGGTGGAGGGATTGGCGGCTTCCCAAACACCAAAGGTGAAACACCGCAAAAGCAAAATTTCAAGGTTTGAGCCTCAGGACACTTTATGCTTAATTGGGACTTTTTAAATATTATATAATATTTAATAGATAGATAGATATCGTGATTGATAGATAGATAGATATAGTGATAGATAGATAGATGATAGATAGATAGATAGATAGATAGATAGATAGATGATAGATAGATAGATAGATAGATAGATAGATAGATAGATAGATAGATGATAGATAGATAGATAGATAGATAGATAGATAGATAGATGATAGATAGATAGATAGATAGATAGATAGATAGATAGATAGATAGATAGATAGATGATAGATAGATAGATAGATAGATAGATAGATAGATACTATTAGGATCACAGACCACAAGAGAGCCAGCTGGGTACAGAAATGTCAGTCTTTTTATTAATTCTTTGTCATTTTAATGATGTTGTTTGTTTTTCCACGGCGGCTGCTGCTGTTTGGAAGACAACTCCGGGGTTGAGAAAATTGTACACATTTACATGGAAACCATTTTTTTTAAAAAAAAACAAACAAACCGCAGTTTAGTTTTCTAGGATTCCTCGCGACAACGTGTGCTACACAGAATGTTGTGGTTTTTTGTGTCTGCGGGAATCATCTGCTTATGTACATTGCTTTTAGCAGCGTCATTTGACGTTGTGAGATTTGAAGAGAAGAAAGAGTCTGGGAAATCGGTAGAGAGTGTTTGAAATGGGGTAGTGGGTTGGACTAGAAGACCTCCAAGGTCCCTTCCAACTCTGTGATTGTGTTAAAACGCACAAACCCAAGCTGTCGTGTGCTTGCTAACAAAATGATCCAAGGACTTTGGCTGTTTTGCTACTGATGGAACATGTTGTCCTAGAAGTTAATCTGAACCGAATAATAATAATAATAATTAAAAAATAAAACAGCAACATCCAAACAAGAGCAAAAATAATGGAGAAAAATCAAAGCCTTTTGTCTACCCACATAACGTCATGCAGAATTCGGTCACTGGGCAGAGAAACACAGCAAGGAAGGGGAGAAAAAAATTATATCAATATAATATTTCCGCAGGTTAATCATCAATTTCATTCCCCAACCAACCTTTTGCAGATCGTACGGTTTCACGACTGTCAAGACGATGGTTTAATTTCCCTCTCCGGAGACGCCTCGAAGATGTCAAACAAAGTCAGAACAGAAGTATAAATTTGTCTGTTTCGACAGACTTTGGGGGAAAACGGGCAGAATAATCTGCATTTTCTTCCCCCTCTCCCTTCTAGAGGTTTGCAACGGGATGAGAATTTGCAGTTCTTTGAGACGGGATAAGAATTTGCAATTTTTTGCAACGAGATGAGGATTTCCCAGCAGGCAAAATTGGGCAGCCTCTTTAAAATTGAGCACAGCCCCCTCCCTGAGAAATTTTAGGGATCGTCTTAATGGGTTATTTATTATTATGGAATTACTTTTTCACTTCCACTGAAATCTCTCAGATGCTTTGCTCAAGCGGGAGGCTCCGAATTTGGCCTAAAATGAAATCTCTCTTTAGGATCACTACTCTTAGGATCAGAGGGAAAGAGAGAGACAGAGAAAGAGAGAGAGGGAGGGAAGAAGAGGGAGAGAGAGAGAGAGAGGGAGGAGGGAGAGAGAGAGAGAGAAAGAGAGAGAGAGGGGGGGAAGAAGAGAGAGAGAGACAGAGAGAGAGGAGGAGAGAGAGGGAGGAGGACAGAGAAGAGAGGGGGGGAGGAAGAGAGAGAGAGACAGAGAGAGAGGGAAGGAGAGAGAGAGAGAGGAAGAAAGATAGACAGAGAAGAATTTGGGGCATTTTGTTTTTAAAATATTAGTTTTTCTTCCTTCGTTTTGTTGAGAAGTTTTGCTCAAGGGGGGGGACGCGATGGTGGCCAATAAGATGTTTTTTTCGTCCCTCCTGGATGGAATCTTTCCACCCACCCACCCACCCCCGGGAAAGGAAATTAAACCATCATTGTGAGTTTGTGAGATGCAACGACGAGAATCTGGTTCTTCGGATTAAAAAAAAAAGGAGAAAAAAAAAATCTTAAGAAAATAAAATTACACCTGTGCTCGAATCATGGAGCCGAAGAGCATCACAGCGGTTAGAGCAGAAGAAGGCACCGTTTTAAGGAGAATTTTGCAAATTTGGGGCCAATTTATAAGACTCGGGAGGGCGAGAAGGACAGGACACCCAGTAGGTTTTCTCCTCATGGCGATGGACGGCATTCCAGGGGCCGGTGGGAATCTCCCTTTAGTGAAAACGATAAGCAAATATCCTGCATTTATTTACGGACGTGTGTTGACCGAGTTGGTGAGTTTGGGACACCTCAGAAGGGCACAAAGAGCTAACCCACAATGTTGGTTCGAGACAGATCAAGGTTTGTTTCCGATCTTCCTTAGCAGAAGAACCTGGAACACAGGCAGGCTTCAACTTGCCATTGTTTGTTTAGTGACCATTCAAAGTTATAATAGGGCTGGGAAAAAATGGTCCTCACCCTTGCGACCGTCACAATACGATCGTGGTTTGGGCACTTCTGGCAAAGGTCAGGTGTTGAGCTCACCGCATCCACAAACCAGTGTTTGTGATCTTTCCAATAAGGGAAAGCCAGCAAAGGAAGGTTGCAAGTCACTCTTGTGGGGTGACTCATTTAATGACCACAACCGCTTAACAACGAATTTTCCAGCCTTTCTCGTGGTCGTAAATTGAGGACTACCTGTGCAGAGGATGGAATCTCTGTTTTGTTGTTGTTGTTGTTATTGTTTAAACTTTGTGTTTCTTAGTGTAGGTATTCATCCTAGCTCGATTGTGCCACGCGAACCAAGATTCCTCTCCCAAAATTGCAGGGGGGGAAATGGAATTTATATCAGTTTGTTGGTACTAAATTCTATCGGACCTTGGTTAGATTATTGTAGCCGTACAGATGACCATACAACTCATAAATGCTTTCATTTCTCAACTTTAAAATGTGTGGACTACAATGCCCAGAATTTGCCAGCCAAAAATCTGACAGTTGAACGCCACACATTTTAAATTTGATGAGCTGGAGAGATGTGCATTAAAACATCATGGCTGGTCTGCAGCCTTCCCAACGGCCAGCAGGTGGAAGCAGAGGAGCCCAAACCAACTCCTTGCCGCTACCTGCTGGTGGTCAGAGGTACTGCAGCCTTGATCTGGTAATCTTAGCCAAGCCAAGAGGACTGGGCGGAGGAGAAAGGGAGGGGGAAGAGGAGGGGCAGGAAAGGCCCCGCGTTCGAATTAGACAGCTGAATCGCTTTTAAGGATATTCATGAGGGCGTTTTTGAGGCTGTTTTTGCTGGGGGACTTGACGGCGGGCTTGAGGCCTTCGGCCTCGTGGTGGTCCTTCTTCGCTTCCATCTCGATGGTCATGACCACCTGTTTCTTGGCCGCCTTCTTCTCGATACCTTCTCTGCCGGCTAACCGCTATTTCTTATCCTTGCGCGAATCTCCCAAGCGGGACTTTTTCTCGCTCGATTTGGTGAGGCGGCTGTGATCCAGCATGGCGTACAGGACGGGGGTCTATCAAAAAGAGAAGAAGAGAAGAAGGTTGTCACACGGGAAAATGGCAGCTTTGACGACCGTCACGGCTTATGACCATACTAGGCAGCCTCAACGGCGGTCGTAAGTCGAAGGCCACCTGTAAGGCTGACAGATCCTTATTTGGGGAGCGTCTTCCTCTCGCCCTCCCAAAGGCTCACCTGATGGCGTCGTTTGGAAGAATCCTTCCCCAGCCTCAGTTTCCCTTTCTCCATCGCGCTAAAAGCGGAGACAAGAAGAGAGAGGCGTTGTTCTGAGCTAGGCTTCCCAATAAGGCATAAATCACACATCTAATCCCAAAGACCCTCTTTTATTTAAACGGCTGTGAATTGAGGTCATTCACAGCCCGTAATGATTCACAAATAGTCTGCGAAGAGTCCGACACCTTGAACGATGGGATTCATGCAGCCCCCACCCCAATTTGGAAGAAGCGCAGTCACGACGCCCCGTTGCAAAGCAGGAAGGTCTAAGGTAAAGCTTCCCCTCGCACATATGTGCTAGCCGTTCCCGACTCTAGGGGGAGGTGCTCATCTCCGTTTCAAAGCCGAAGAGCCAGCGCTGTCCGAAGACATCTCCGTGGTCATGACTCAGTGCACGGAATGCTGTTCCCTTCCCACCAAAGGTGGTTCCTGTTTTTCTACTTGCATTTTTTAACATGCTTTCGAACTGCTAGGTTGGCAGAAGCTGGGACAAGAAACGGGAGCTCCCTCCGTTATGCGGCGCTAGGGATTTGAACCGCCGAGCTGCCGATCCTTTCTGATTGACAAGCTCAGCATCTTAGCCACTGAAGGTCTAAGGGAAGTCTAAATTTGGGGCCCTCTGGAGATGCAGGACTACAACTCCCATCATTTGCCCGCCAGGCATGGGAGTGGTTGCCAGGACTCAGGGTGGGGGTGGGGTGGGGTGAGGCATCAGGTTGGAAAGCTGTCAAAGAGATGTCAAAGGAAGAATTTCCTGCCCCTTTAATATTTCATAGTTAGAATCCCATCGGAAGGAGAGATAATAAAGAAGATATTAGATCGTGCAGAAATGAATAGGCTGACATTGAGAATAAAGGGCGAAGAGGAATCAGTGTACGACAGGACATGGGGGCGATTTTATGATTGGCTTGAGAAAAGACACAAATAGAAAGAGAAAAGAAACAAAGCACAAAACAAATAACTCAGATATTATTAAATCAGGAGGAGGGGAAACAAGAAAGTATGAAAATGTAAATATACGGGCGGAAAAATGACGTGAATTGACAAATGTTAAATAGCAATTATAAGAATGTATATTTAAGAATGAATTTGAAAGGAAAAATAAAAACACTTTTTTCAAAAAAATACATTTAATAGTTAGAGAGGAATGGGGGTACAGGAGGCGAGGGGGGATTTGGGGGGTTACCTGAGTCGCCTTTGGAGAGTAGCTTGTCTTCTCAGCCAGCAGTACCTGATAAGGTAAGCTATCAGTAGGACTACTAAGACCACGAGCAAGACTCCTCCGATGATTCCACCCAGGACTTGGCCATATTTGGTTGGAACTGGAAAAGAAGGAGAGAACGAGAGAGAGAGGAGGGGAGGGAGGGAAAGGTGGAGAGGAATGAAAAAGGTAAGGAAAAGATAGGGAAGAAGGTGGAGGAGAGGAGGAGGAAAGGGAGAAGAAGAGGAGGAGGGGAAGAAAGGAGGAGGAGGAGAGAGAGCAGGAGATGAAAAAGGAGAAGAAGAAAGGAAAGAGGGAGGGAGAGGTGGAGAGGAATGACAAAGGTGAGGAGGAGGAGGAGGATAGGGAGAAGAAGAGGAGAAGGAGAAGAAAATGAGAAGGAGGAGAGAGAGAAGATGCAGGAGATGGAAAAGGAGAAGAAGAAGAGAAAGAGGGAGGGAGGGGTGGAGAGGATGGACGAAGGTGAGGAAAAGATGGAGGAGAAGGTGGAGAAGAGGAGGAAAAGGAGGAGAAGAAGGAAGGAGAAGAAGGGAGAAAGAAGAGGAGGAGGAGGAGAGGAGGAGGAGAGAAGATGGAGAGGAGGTGGTGAAAAAGAAGAAGAAGGGAGAAGGAGAAAGAGGAGGAGAAGCAGATGGAAAAGGAGAGGAAAGGAATAGAAGGGAGAAGGAGAAGGAAAAGGAGAAGAAGAGAAGATGGAGAGGGGAAGATGAAAGAGAAGAAGGGAGAAAGAAGAGGAGGAGGACAAGAAGAGGAGGAGGAGGAGGAGGAGCAGGGAGAAGGGAGAAGGAGAAAGAGGAGGAGAAGAAGGAGAGAATATTATTAAAATATCCAACATCTCCAACTAGCTTTGCTCAGCAGTCCTGTGTCAACTCAATCATTGCATTCCAGCCACCCATTCAAACATTACCCCCAAAGGTTGAGCTTCCCCAGGAAACCTGGCCCATTGAGTTCAATGGGTTGCAAACTCAAGGAGAAGAGATTGCACAGACTTAATAGGTAGGGCATAGAAATTGGGGGAAGAGATTGGCAAAGAGTAGCTGTTTCTTCTTCCCTCCCTCTTTCCCTTCCTTCCTTCTTTCCTTCCTTCCTTTCTTCCTTCTTTTTATTTTCTTCCTTCCTTCCTTGCCTCCTTCCTTCCTTCCCTCCTTCCTTCCTTCCCTCCTTTCTTCCTTCTTTTTATTTTCCTCCTTCCTTCCCTCCTTCCTTCCTTCTTTCCTTCCTTCCCTCCTTTCTTCCTTCTTTTTATTTTCCTCCTTCCTTCCTTCCCTCCTTCCTTCCTTCTTTCTTCCTTCCTTCCTTCTTTTTATTTTCCTTCCTTCTTTCCCACTCCTGGACCAACTCCTTCAGTTCACCCCAAAAGTTAGGGAGTCACATTATAAATTGCAATTTGTAATTTGTATATTCATAATTGTATAATACAATTACAATTACGAATGGCAGAGATTACAAATGAGAGGAATTACAGTAACACCACAAACGATTTCCCACCGATCAATGAGTATTACCATTCTCAAAGACATAGAGGGTGACTTGTGATGTTCTCCCCACAATGTCCGGTGGGTTTTTGACGTCACAAGTGTAGGTCCCGTTGTCGGTGTATTCCAGGTCATGGATGATAATGGAGCCGTCTTTCCAGCGAGGGTCTCCGATCCACTCGATCCTTTCTTTGAAGGACCCAACGTTGTCGATGTAGTGCTGGCCTTTGGCGTAGTGAAATATCTGGGGTTGGAATAAGAGCAGAAGAATTGATGGGACGAAGAATTACCACCGGCTTGACCGAAGAGAAGAATCAGATCGGGAGTGTAATATATATGGAACCACATGAGGGCAGCAGAGACTAATGCTCAGTTTCTGCTGCCCTCTGGTGGGCTTCTGAAGTTTAACAGCCAAACTATTATATAATACATATACAAATACAGTATATACAGATATATACAGATATACAGCTAACAAGTAGATGATATAGATAGATAGATAGATAGATAGATAGATAGATAGATAGATAGATAGATAGATAGATAGATAGATAGATAGATGATAGATAGATAGATAGATAGATAGATAGATAGATAGATAGATAGATAGATAGATAGATGATAGATAGATGGATTTTTTTGTTTACCGAAATAGAGTCCTTTCCACGTTCGGGCTGAAAGTGCCACGTGATGGAAATGTCGTCGGAGATCCACTCATTGGACCAGAAGGAGCAGGAGAGCTTAATTTTAGATCCCATCGTGCCATGGACCTCGTTTGCCGTGTAAACTTTGATGGCCCAGGTTGGAGAGAGCACTGCACACAAACAAACAAAGCAAAGCAAAACAAAAGCAGAGAAGGGTGAAATTAATCGGTAAATTAACGAATGGGTGGATCCGTGATCCCTTTCCTAAGCCTTCCGCCCAGATCCCAAAAGGGCAACCCCACTTAACCACAACCAGATTAAATACATTTCAAAGCCCGAAGTTGATCTGTTGACAGATGCCGTATCTGGAATGCCTTAGGCATAAAAGCTACTGGGAAGACTTTGGGCCAATCACCAGGAGACGGTGAATTATAGTTCCACCTTAGGCATGCAAGCCAGCTGGGATCCCTTGGGCCAATCACCAGGCGACAGTGAGTTCTAGTTCCCCCTTAGGCATGAAAACCCATTGGGTGACTTTGGGCCAATTGCCAGGCGACGGTGAGACAGAGAGAGAGAGAAATAGAGATAGATAGATAGATAGATAGATAGATAGATAGATAGATAGATAGATAGATAGATAGATAGATAGATAGATAATAGACAGAGATAGATAGATAGACAGAGACAGACAGATAGAAAGATAGGAATAGATAGATGAGATAGATGGATGGAGGGATGGAGGGATGGATGGATGAGATAGATGAGATAGATATATAGGCATAGATAGGTAGGTAGGTAGGTAGGTAGGGATAGAGATAGATTTATTTATTTATAAAAACTACCGAAGGCAGGATAAAAACCCCGAGAAATAAAAATAAAATAAAAGAAATTTAGAAAAAATGAGGGGGGGGGAGAGAGAGAGAGAGAGAGAGAGAGGGAGAAAGAGAGAGACAGAGAGAGAGAGAGACTCATTGTTGTGATACAAAAACCCACAATGGGTTTTGTGGGATTCCCCCACACACACTTCTGCCTCCCCCCCCCCATTTGGGAAGTGGGTAGCTCCTTCCATAACCCACCCACCCCTTGTGGCCCGAACAGGACAGAACATTGCTGAGCGATCTCGAAGTTGTGACATTTGCCATCAAAGGACCCTTTTGTGTAGCGTGAACAATCCTTTCCTTTTCTCCCTCCCTGGAGTTGCAAATTCCAAAATGTTGGGGTGGGGGCTGTGGGGATGTGTGGGAAATTTCCCTCCTGGCTTTTTGCCCCCCCCCAAAAAAAACCCCAGCCTTTTTCTCTTCGTCTAATCCACCCTATTTCCAACCCCCCCCCTTTCACACACTTTTTCAGTGTGATTTTGTGCCCATCTAGACAAAAAAACGATAAAACACACAACCACGGAACTGTTCTGTGAAGTTTGCGAGGCTGGCATTTCGGGCATTCCTCTCTATGTAAGGCTTTGTTGGCCTTAATCATGGTTTGTTGGGGGTTAAACCTCGACAAGCTGGTTTAAGCGTGGTTTATTGGTGGTTAAACCTTGCCAAGCTGGTTTAATCGTGGCTTATTGAAGGGCTGAGAATGGCGTCAAACCGTAATGTGCAACAAAACCCTTCCGGGTTTTTAATGTGAACTTTTCCTTAGCGATCGGGATTAAAATCTACGCAAGGAAACTAGCTCTAACGTGTAGGCCGGAGTTTAAGCCTCCCGTAAAGACCAAGAAAGATGCTAGTCCTCATGATCCTAAACGGAAGAGAGTTAAAGGGATGGATTTCTCTCCGAAATATTCATCACTGCCCAGCTTTGCAGTTTCAAACTGAGGGTTTTTTTTAATTTCATTTATCTGGGGACATCCTGAGATGGGTTTTGAGGCAGATAAGCTTTGCTTCTTAAGCCCTGCTCCTCCTCCTCCTCATGGTTTATGTAGTCACATCTTGGAAAGGCTGGGAGGGAGGTTTTCTGGAGACAAAGCGGAGGTGACTCGGGGTTGTGTTGATATGTATATATTTTTGCAAGCTTAAACCCGGAGGCTTTTCAGCTCACCGAGTTTGCACAGAAGCGGAGGGATAATAAAAGATTAAGCAGGGAGGATAGCAAGCGGAACAATGAGGATTTGGGAAAAGGAGAGAGGGAAGGGGGAAGAAATATTAACCTTCTGGGACGGCAAGAAATAGTGCTGGGTGTCCGTGGCAATTGTAAGAAGATAAATTGAAATTTTTAATCATGGTGTTCTAACTAACCCGTGTACAGAAGGAGTAGTCTTTAACATTGTCAATGGGGAAATAACATTTCCTTCCTTCCTTTTCCCCATCTTTCATCTTCCTTCCTTTTTCCTTCCTTCCCTTTATTTTCTCCATCCTTCCTTTCCTTTTTTCATCGTTCCCTTTCTTTCTCTTTCTCCCTTCCTTTCCTTCCTTTTCTCTCTTTTTCCTTCCTCTCTCCTCCCTTCCTTTCTCTCTTCCTCCTTCCTTCCTCCTTTGCTTATCAAAAGTCTGCTGGGAAGGTCGTATGTAGTGGTCCCAAGACCCCACAATGCCACCATTATCGTAAATGTCAATCATCCAAATTTTGACCACGTGACTTTAGCGATGCTGTGGCCGTCATAAGTGCGAGGACTGTTCTTAAGTCACTTCTTACAGTGCCTCGTAACTACAAACTCTTGCTAAACGAATGGCTATGGCCAGGGATTTTCTGTAACTCTGCTATATTACTCCCAAGAAAATGTGTTATTCCACAACATTTTTCTTTTTTAAAAAAATGGCTCCCTCCTGATTTAAAAGTCACTGCATCCCAGTTCCCACCCCTTCCCCATTTCTAAACTCTGCCGTTACTGTCCCTTTTAGTTTAATTTTAAAAATCCCCTTCGCTCCATCCTAAACTCCTGAAATTTTCCGCAGATGCCAATTTTGGCATTAGGCGGAGAAATTAGGAGCGCTGAACACATTCGTCTCCTTTAGTTGTTTATAAAAATAATAATAATAAACCCGGGATAAAAAAGCCTCTGAAATCAGCATAAATAAAATTTCGTTTCTTTCTGCTCCCTTGTTGCTGAGGATTTTAAAGAAACTCATTGTTTCTGCTTCTTTTCCCCATTTCATGGCAAGGAGCAGCTGGGTTATACATGTCACAGCTGATTTGTACGGTTCATAAACCCCGATTCCTTCGCCCATCTTAAATAAACCAGGAAATTACACTGTTCGCCGTGATGAGGCTTGTTTCCCCAGGGCTCTGTGCATTTGGTGAAGAAACACAGTAAAAATAACCAGCCTTGTTCAACCTTTGGTTTAAGGATGGAACTGAATTGTTTTCGATTGCACCGGGGAGGGTACTTCGAAGAAAATTAAGAATATTTGCCTCTCAGATCTCGCCAAGCTCTTTCCCTATTTCCCAAACCTAGCTTGCCTTCAAAAGTTGTGGGAGCTTCATCCCTGGAAGCTTTCAAGAAGAGACTGGACTGCCAGAAGTGGTGTAGGCTCTCCTGCTTGGGCAGAGAGGGTTGGACTAGATGACCGAGGTCCCTCCCACTATTCTATATTCAATAGGACTCTGTTAATCTGTTAAATCTGGGCTACAGCTTTCAAGAAGAGACTGGATTGCCATCAGTCAGAAAGGGTGCAGGGTCTCCTGCTTGGGGAGAGGGAAGGATTGGACTAGATGACCTCTGAGGTCCCTTCCAACTCGGTTAATCTGCTCCAAAGTACAATTTTGACAATCCATCAAGAGGAAGTTAAGAGGGAGATTTAAGGGGGAAAAGGGGGTTAGAATTAAAACTCCCCAGAGATTGATACGACTGTTTAAAAACTCTCCTTTATTGGCTGCAATTAAGAAAATTGTGGGGACATGAGATGTGCTGGGCTGAGATTTGGAGTAATATAAATATTTATATATTTACATGACTACATATAATCATAATTTTTAAACAGCAAAAGTCTGGGAGAGATTGTGGTCTGTAGATTGGGTTGCAAAAGAAATCGGATCCCGAATTCAAAATCATAACAGATTTTAAGTTAGATCAGTCCGTCCTATTGAGCTGACTCTGAAAACACGACAGTCGGTCCTGGATTCAAAATCACAACCGATTTAAATTCGATCCACCCATCCCGCTGATCTGATCAGGTCAAGTGGACGAGAATGATCGAATTTAAATCTGATATGGCTTTGAACTCAGGACCACTCGAAAGCTAGTTCCATCCTACTAGGAAAAACAAGGAAAAATTACATTATTTTCCCTTAAAAAAAACACCGCAGACTTCAGTTCTATATGCGTTCATACCTGTTGCATTACGCCAAGAATCATAGCTATATTCTGGCTTAATGCAATCTCTCAACTGGGATTTAGAACGATCCGTTCTGAACCGAACAAATGCATCTTCTAATCTTTTAAGTTCATACATATTGCATCATTAAGCCAAGAATCATGGTTCTGCCACATTGTGGTTTATTAGTGCGATCTGTCAATCCAGATTGGGAAGAATCAATTGTGAAAGTGAACGAAAACTTTCTGACTTGCTGTCCTAATTCTTTGAATTGTCCCTTCCTTTCTCAATTCCTTCCTTCCATTTCTTTCCAACAGGGTCAGTTTTATTATTATTGTCGCTTTTCGGAGCAAGAAATCTTTCTGGAACTCCTGAATATAAAAACATCTATTTTGGAGAACCGATGTCCTGCAAACTGGCCATTTTTGCTTTACAAAACAGAAATTGCCTAGAAAATGACTGCAAATGCTTAAAAACAGACACGATCTGGCAGGATTAGCCATGGGGGATGCTGGGACAGTTATAATCAGAGATAAATAAATTTAATTTGTCAGGTCAAACCTGTGTCTAGCCCAACACAATTCTTACTTCTGTTTCCTCTCCCGCACCCAATTCCCATGTTCATTCCTCCAAAAATAATGGGAAGATGTTACAGAGCACTAGAAAATATATTGCTTTGTTCTGCTAATGCGCTTCTCGGCTCTACAGGAAGCAATTTTATCTGTCTGCCCCCGTAATGGGTTGCATTTCCCCCCCTTCCGAGTGGAAAGAGAAATGTTATAAAAATGAGCACCCCAAAAAAGGAAGATCTTTGCTGAAGCCCAAACAACAGAAAATAGAGATGTGTTTACCAGATTCTGAGACATCCCCAGTTTAGTAAATCGATTATTTTACAGATTAAGGTCATCCATGAAATTTCAAGGCAGGTAATACTTCTACACAGGTTTGTTCATCCTATTACAAATCATGGTTTGTCCAGTTTGGGATTGACCCCAACCCAAAGTGGTTTTTTCCCAACAAACCACCATTCAGCAAAGTCACTGTGTGGTGTGAGTCCCATTTCTCAGGTTTTAAAAGGCGTGACGAACAAAACAGAAAATAGAGATGGAAGGGACCTTGGAGGTCTTCTAGTCCAACCCCCTGCTCAAGATCCTACGAGACACGGTTGCTTCTCTGCATGACCAGAGATGTCATGATTATGAATGGTTCAATTAATAACGGCCAGGTCCTGTCACTGTTTTCTCCTGCTTAAAATTGGAGGCCCTTTTTTGGATGTATGCGTATTATTTAGAAGCCGCGGCTCGCAATATTAAACCCTATTTTTTAAATTGCCAAGGATGCGTTGGCTCAGGGGCTAAGACGTTGAGCTCGTCGATCAGAAAGATCAGCAGTTTGGCAGTTCGAATCTCTAGCACCGCATAACAGAGTGAGCTCCCGTTGCTGGTCCCGGCTTCTGCCAACCGAGCAGTTTGAAAGCAGGTAAAAAATGCAAGTAGAAAAATAGGAACCACCTTTGGTGGGAAGGGAACAGCGTTCCGTGCGCCTCCGGCGTTGAATCATGCCGGCTACATGACCACGGAGACGTTTTGGACAGCGCTGGCTCTTCGGCTTTGAAACGGAGATGAGCACTGCCCCCTAGAGTCGGGAACGACTAGCACATACGTATGTGCGAAGGGAACTTTTACCTTTACCTAACTTTTGCAACTTCTGGTTTTTGGTCCTGTCCTTTAGAAATTCATGGTGTCGTTTTCCTTCTACCAAATCTCACTCAATTGGTCCTTTCCCTTGATTTTTTCCCACCCAAAACCCCAGCAGAAAACAGTTTGGGAAGGAAAATTCAACGTAGATGTTATTGAAGAGTTTATTCACACATGCCACCATTCCTGGAGAAAATTGAACATGGAGCTTTGACGTCTAAATTGTAGATAAGCTAATATGGAGAATTTCACCGTGGGATTCTCCCAGAATTCATTCCCTTCGAATTAAACCACGATCCGAACCCTCATTAACCAATCCAGGCCAAGCAATCTGAATGACCAATGAAATCTGCAGCCATCTAGGAATGGTTTGCTCTGCTTCAAGTCCTCTTAATTATGACAAAAAAAATCAGACTTGCAAGAGGGCGGAAGAACTACATAGCCCATGTTGCAGCACCGGAGGAAAAAAGCCGAAGCTCAAAATCCCAAAAGCAACCACGCCGGGGAAATCGTGTTAGGAAAGCAGGACATCTCAAAAGAAGATGCTCGGGACAGCCCGGGGGGGAGAGCCTCCAGCTTCAGAGGCAGTCTACCCCTAAAAGACCCCCCTCCCATGATCAGGGACGGTTGAAAAAATAAAACCAAACAGAGGTCACCCCCTCCCAGAAAGGGGAGCTGAGTATCTCATCCTACTTTTGAAGACAACGGTTGGTCTGAAATGGGATAGGGTCTCCTGCTTAAACAGGGGGTTGGACTAGAAGACCTTCAAGGTCCCTTCCAATGTTTTTATTATATTATCCTTCCTTCCTTCCTTCTCCATTACTGGGGGGGGGGTTTCAAGAAGAGATTGGATAACCATTTGTTTGAAGTGGGATAGGGTTTCCTGCATAAGTAGGGGGTTGGACTAGAAGACCTCCAAGGTCCCTTCCAACTCTGTTCTCCTTCCTTCCTTCCTTCCTTCCTTCCTTCCTTCCTTCCTTCCTTCCTTCCTTCCTTCCTTCCTTCCTTCCCCAACACTGGGGTTTTTTCAAGAAGAGATTGGATAACCATTTGTGTGAAATGAAGACCTCCAAGATCCCTTCCAATGCTTTTATCCTTCCTTCATTCCTTCCTTCCTTCCTTCCTTCCTTCCTTCCTTCCTTCCTTCCTTCCTTCCTTCCTTCCTTCCTTCCTTCCTTCCTTCCCCATTACTGGCTGGTTTTCAAGAAGAAATTGGAGAAACCCTTTGCCTGAAACACTCTACTCTCCAAGGGATTGGACTAGAAGACCTCCAAGGTCCCTTCCAACTCTTCTGCTTTTAGATACTTACAGTTTGGGCCCTATCTGCGTTTTTTGTTTTGCAAAACTTGGGAAAACCTTTTCCTGCAGCGTGCAACTTACCCACAGTGGACAACAGGACTGACCACAGCAAGGCCTGGCCCATTCCGGCATTGGCTGGGAGCCCCATGTTTCGGGTTAGTGTCCAAGTCCCAGCCACATGGGAGGGGAAGAGCTGGTAGCGAAAGCCGCGGAGGCCACCCTGGTCGAATGCCGTGGTGAGGGGGGGAATCCTTGGCTTAAGAACCCGCCTGCCCCCGAGGATGCTATCTCTGCAGAAATCTGGGACCAATGAGAAGGTGGCGTGTGGCTGCCCAAGCAGTGGGGAGGAAAAAATTGGAGGGGGGGAAGAGAAGACCAACTGCCCCACCTCCCTCCCCCCCCCAAACCCAAAGAGAACAAAACATAAAAGCTCGCATTTATGGGGAGCTGTCGGGAGCATAGCTGGGCAACAAGGCTGCATTCTTGGCAGGGTGTGGGTGAGGGCACAGCCTTTGAAAAAATGCCACTTTTCTCACCACCCGACAGAGGCAAAGCGTTTGGCCTGGGCCAGGAGGGAATGGGGGGGGGGGTTGTCTGTCATTTGAGTTGGAGTCTTTTTCAGGAGATTTATTGACAGGGAATCGATGCAGGGTGAATTCTGATCGGAGGGAGTATTTGCAGCTTAGGGTCGAAGCACTGATGGTGTTACCTAGTTGGGTGATGAAACGTCTGCAAGAAAAGCACCAAGCTCAGAGAGCACTAAAGACCCCACAGTTCTCTTCCTCCTTCTCCTCTTTGTCCTCCTCTTCTTCCTCCTCCTGCTCTCTCCTCCTCCTCTCCCCAATCCCCATTCCCTTTTAGAACTGATGATGTTACCTAGTTGGGTCTTGAAACGTCTGCAAGAAACCCCCCCAGCTCAGAGAGCACCAAGGACCCCACAGTTCTCCTCCTCCTTCTCCTCTTCGTCCTCCTCTTCTTCTTCCTCCTCCTCTCTCCTCCTCCTCCCACCCTCCTCCTCCTCCTATCCACAATCCCCATTCCCTTCTAGCACTGATGATGTTACCTAGTTGGGTCTTGAAACGTCTGCAAGAAAATCACCAAGCTCAGAGAGCAGCAAGGACCTCACATTCTCTCTTCCTCCTCCTCCTCTTCACAATCCCCATTCCCTTCTAGCACTGATGATGTTACCTAGTTGGGCCACGAAACGCCTGCAAGAAAACCACCAAGCTCAGAGAGCACCAAGGACTCTACGGTTCTCTCTTCCTCCTCCTCTTCCTCTCCACGATCCCTTCTCCCTTCTAGCACTGATGAGGTTACCTAGTTGGGCCACGAAACATCTGCAAGGAAACCACCAAGCTCAGAGAGGGCCAAGCAACCAGTGTGACATTCCCTCCCCATTGGGTCGTCCGATCAATTTTGCTTGGTAGTTTTGCACATCACCTGGACTGGCCATTGCAAAGAAATTCTTTACTGAGCCAGTAAGGGGGGGGAAAAATCAGCTTAACCAATTACAACTTTCCTTATTATTATTACTAATAGATTAACAGCGTCGGACGGGACCTTGTAGGTCATCTAGTCCAACCCCGCGCCCAAGCAATGCTTGGATTTTCTCTGTTAAGAAAAAAAAAGCCAGAATGAAAAAGTTCCATATTTTTTTGAAAGACATTGCAGTTGGCAGGCTGGGGGAAACCACAACTGTCCTGGGTTTAAAAAACAGGAATGCTAGGTCCAGATTTTGTTCACAAATTGCTGAAAATTAGACACTTGTCACAAATGAAAGATAAAAACGGTAAGGCCGAAGAAAAATCAGATGTCTCGCGCGTACACTCTTGCCCCTTCCTGGAAATCTTTGGAAATCTTCCTCCCAGGCCACTATTTTCAGTACAATCGCAGTTTTTAGTAGGCGCTACGCATTCCAGACAGCACAAAGGGGGTTTGTGTTGCGTTCTCTTTCGTCTTAGCCAAGTTCCAAAGTGGGCAGTTGGATTGGAAGATGTTGGGGTTTGCAAACTGCCGTTCATTTATTTAGAGAATATTTATACGCTCAGAGTTGAACTGTGCCGTCCTTGGTGTTCTCTAAACTCTGTGGTTTTCCTGCAGATGTTTCATGACCTAACTGGGTAACATCGTCAATGTAGAAGGGAAAGGGGTTTGTGAAGAGAAGGAGGATGTAGAGGAGGAAGAGAAGGAGAGGGGAGGAGAAGGAGTGGGGGGGGGGAGAATGTCTTTATGGCCTTTTTGGCTCTCTGAGCTTGGTGGTTTTCTTGCAGACGTTTCATGACCCAACTAGGGAACATCATCAGTGCTAGAAAGGAGTGGGGATTGCAAAGAGGAGGAGGAGGAAAATAAAGGAGGGAAGGAGGGAGAAAGGAGGACTGGGGTGTCCCTGGTGCTCTCTGAGCTTGGTGGTTTTCTCGCAGACGTTTCATGACCCAACTAGGTAACATCATCAATGCTAGAAGGGAATGGGGATTGTGGAGAGGAGGTGGAGGAGGGAGGAGGAAGAAGAAGAGGAGGAGGAGAATTGTGGGGTCCTCGGCGCTCTCTGAGCTGGGTGGTTTTCTCGCAGACGTTTCATGACCCAACTAGGTTACATCATCAGTGCTAAAAGGAAGCAGAGTTTCCAGAAAGGAGGAGAACTGATAGTCCACCCCCACCCCCACCCCCACCCAGCTGTGGGGTCCTGGGTGATCTCTGAGCTAGGAGGAGGAGGAGGAGGACTACATCCCCCCCATCCCCGGGTAGGAGATTATGGGTACTGTAGTCCCCCCCGTCTCTGGGAAGGACAACCCCGCCTCCTTCCCACCCCGTAGTGCCTCCAAGCGCCCCGCGGCTCCGCACTTCCGCCCTTCTTTCCCTCCGGCGACGGAAGTCGGGCGGTGACGTCAGCGCGCACTTCGGGGCGCCTGCTGGCCAAGATGGCGGCCTCCATCTTGAGGTGACCGGAGGAAAAGCGCGCAGGAGGGGACGGGGAGCCCCGCGGCAGCTTCGCCTCGCCTGGAAGGGCTTCTCGGTGGCTCCCGGATCGGAGAAACACGCCTGTTCGGGGCCGGGAAGGGGGGGGGCATTATTACGCGCGGGGTGACTTCGGGTGCGGGGAGGAGGGGATTCACACGAGCACCCAAAGACACGTGTCTCCCCCCTTTTTTTTTCCCATTTCCTGATCGTGTATTCAGTCCGTTTTTCCCCCTCTGGGGAGGGAGGGAGGCGTCGGACTGCACAGCCCATCCTCCCCAGCCTGCAGGGCTCCTCCTCCCATGCAAGCCGGGGGTGATGGGCGCTGTAGTCCGACCCCCGGTGCCTTGCGAAAGAGAAGGAGCTCTGGTCTGCAAATTGAGGGGCGTACACGTGTCTGGTGGGTATTGTCTGAATGGCCCAGCATGGATGGCGCCCCCTATGGGTTGCGCCTCGTGTGAACGTCGCCTCTTGAACCGGGCTTTAAATGAAACCAGGGGATCCAAAGCAGCGTAAGGAAAGTGTCGAGAGGTGGAGGCCTGAGTTCGAGTCCTCCCGCAGCCACGAACGCTCTTCCTTTGCTCTTCCTCACCGCAGCCTACCTTGCAGGGTTGTTGGCGGGGGGAGGGGGGAAGAATTGTGAAGATCAGAGTCCTGGGGACACTTTGGGGGGTTGTGGCTCTCATACCTAAGGCAGGACTAGAACTCCCAGTCTCCTGGTGATCGGCCCAAAGTCACAGAGCCAGCTTTCATGCCTAAGGTGGGACTAGAACTCCCAGTCTCCTGGTGATCGGCCCAAAGTTGCTGGATCAGTTTTCGTGCCTAAGGTGGGACTAGAGCTCTCCGTCTCCTGGTGATCGGCCCAAAGTCACCCAGCCGGCTTTCATGCCTAAGGCAGGACTAGAACTCACCATCTCCCAGTTTCTAGCTTGGCGCCTTAACTATTAAACCCAACCGTTGTGGTCTTTCAAAGACATAGCTTTGGAATTTATGCAGCCCAAAAAACCTCCTTCAGAACTGGGCCAGCTGTTGAGCCACCTTGTTCTCCAAATATCCTCTGGTCCGCCTCCACGGTTCAGAAAATCCTTAACGCTAACCCTGCGAGGTAGGCTGATAACACATAAAGGACAAACTCCGGGCTATCCATTCAACGCATCCTGTTATTATTTTTTCTGTTTCAGATTAGCGGGCCAGCGTTGCCTCTGTCTCCGCCCGAACGCGGGATTCTCCATGCGTCAGTAAGTGGCCATCTGGACGATGTGTATGTGTCGGTTGCTAAGCCCCTAAATTTTGTTCCCGGTGACGGTTGTGATGGCCATAAGTGCGAGGACCAGTTATGAGTCTCTCTTTTTTAGCCCAGTCGTTAGTTTGAACGCTTGCTAAACAAATGTTCGTAAGTTGGGGACTGCCTGGACACATTACTGATGTCACCTTGTAAAGCGTTTCCATGACTACTATCGTTGACATAGGAAAAGGGTGGGAATTCCATGCATATCTTTGGCCAGAGTCAGGTCTCGTATTCCTACAGCTGCTGCGTGAAATGCACATGTTCACAGCCTGCTGTAGCACCTTGTTGGTGGATGTGATTTATGACACAGACAGAAGGGAGGGAATACGCAATTAAGCGGAAAGTCAGTTTCGGCTCCTGCAGAAGAACATGCCAAAATGTTGATCCTAATAAATGAATGGATTTCTTTTGAACTTTGTCTCGAGGCTCCTAAATTAATTAGGGCACCTTTTGGGAACTTCACAACTGGGTGTTTTTGGGGTCTACCTCCCAACACGTTCTCGGCGGTTCTTTTCCAGGGTGCTCCCCGTGACGACGTCAGCGAAGGAAGAAATGGCCAAGTTTTGGGAGAAGAACACCGAATCCAAACGGCCGTTGTCCCCGCACATCAGCATTTACAAGTAAGGGGCATCTTTGAATTGCGCTCAAGCGCATTTCATAATGTCCTGGATTGCATTCCTTCCCCGCCGTTCTCCCACGGGAATTAACATCCGCTAGGCGGGCTGGGTTGAAACAGAGGTAGTCCTTATATCCCGCTTTATCCCGTGGTTTACAGAGTCAGCGTCTTTTGCCTCTCAACAATCTGGATCCCCCTGTCAATAAATGCCAATAAAGGAGATTTTTTATAGCTCGGGGCAAGGAGGGGTCCTTGATGCGCTCTGAGTTTGGTGGTTTTCTTGCAGGCGTTTCATGACCCTACTAGATAACATCATCAGTGCTAGAAGAGAGAGGGGTTTGCTTTCTGCAAGCAAGCCACTTGTATATAAACAGAGAGCAAACTCCTCTTCCCTCCTAGCACTGATGATTTTGCCTATTTGGGTCATGAAATGTCTGCAAACAACCAAGCTCAACAGACCCCACAGTCCTTCCTCCTCCTCCTTTTTCTCCTCTTCCTCCTCCTCCTCCCTGTAACTTCCATTTTCTTCTAAGCACTGATGAGGTTACCTAGTTGGGTCATGGAACGTCTGCAACAAAGCCACCAAGCTCACGGAGCACCCAAGACCCCTGGATGGAAATGTCCTACCTAACCCATCACGCTGAGCTTCCCTCCTCCTTTTCGTGTTCTCTGTTGTTGTTGTGGCCGTTTACTTAATGACCGCACCCTTCACTTAATGGCCACCGCCAAAAAGTTCGTAAAAAAAAAAAATCAGGTGCGGTCCCATGAACCTGTGCCCCAAATCACCACAATCTTAACCGCCGTAACTCCAGGGCTCTCTTTCAGCCATAAGTCAAGGACAACCTGTACCTCCATTGACCTGCGCTGAGTTGCTCCCCCGGGGGAGAAGTTGCAACCCCAAAATTGGTAGCCAAGCTCAAAATCTTGGTTAATTTCTCTTTAAGTCCTTGGCCAGTTCCTCCGTCCAGGAGAATTTCCCCCCGTGTGGCCTTCTCATTCCTCAGCCGCCTCCACGGATTCCAGTGTTTCTTCTCTGGAAGGATTCCTCAAATAATTTGGAGTGGGGAGCAGATCAGAAGAAGAGCTGGAACAGTTTGCCCTGGCCTGGCCTGAGCTCAGCACTCGGGATACAGAACAGCGTTGGAAGGGACCTTGGAGGTCTTCTAGTCCAACCCCCTGCTCAAGCCGGGAGGCCCTAGGCCGTTTCAGATACATAGTTGACCAGTTGCTTCTCAAAATACCCCAATGAGGGAGAAGGAAGGAAGGAAGAGCAGAATAAGATAATAACAGAGTTGGAAGGGACCTTGGAGGTCTTCTAGTCCAACCTCCTCAAGCTGGAAGACCCTAGACCAGTGAATCTCAACCTTCCCAATGCCGCGACCCTTTAGCACAGTTCCTCATGTTGTGACCCCCAACCATAAAATTGGTGGTTCCTAAGACCATCAAAAATATGTGTTTTCTGATGGTCTTAGGCGACCCCTGTGAAAGGGTCGTTCGACCCCCAAAGGGGTCCCGATCTACAGGTTGAGAACCACTGCCCTGGACTGTTTCAGATAAATAGGTGACCAGTTGCTTCTTAAAATACCCGTGTGGGAGAAGGAAGGAAGGGAGGGAGGGAGGAAAAAATAGCAGAACAACAGAATAACATAGTTGGAAGGGACCTTGGAGGTCTTCTAGTCCAACCCCCTGCTCAAGCAGGAAACCCTATCCCATTACATACAAATGGTTGTCCAACCTCTTCACAAAAACCTCCTGTGTTGGAGCACCCACCACTTCTGGAGGCAGGCTGTTCCACTGGTTAATTCTTCTAACTATTGGCCTGTATGTCCTTTCCTCCTTTCTTTTCCGCAAAGAAATGTCAGCCCTGTCATTTCTCGATTCAGCTCATTACAGCATCCTTCCTTTCCTTCCTCTTAGGTGGACCCTGCCGATGGCTATGTCCATTACTCACCGCGGGACCGGCGTGGGAATGAGTCTAGGTAATTTCCTTCCTCGTTGATTGGCAAGGAAAGATGCATGGATGCATGGATGATAGATACGGTAGATAGAAAGATAGAAATACTGGAGATAGAGACAGATAGATAGATGTAGAAAAATAGAGATAGAAAAATTGATAGAAAGATACAATAGATAGATAGATAGATAGATAGATAGATAGATAGATAGATAGATAGATAGATAGATGATAGATGATAGATAGATAGATAATTAGATGATAGATGATAGATAGATAGATAGATGATAGATAGATAGATAGATAGATAGATAGATGATAGATAGATAGATAGATAGATAGATAGATGATAGATAGATAGATGATAGATAGATAGATAGATGATAGATAGATAGATAGATAGATAGATAGATAGATGATAGATAGATAGATAGATAGATAGATAGATAGATAGATAGATAGATAGATAGATAGATAGATATAGTAAATACTATAGATAGATAGGCAGAGAGATGATAGATACGGTAGGTAGATAGATGATACACTGACTGACTGACTACCTGTATCCTATTCCTACTGGATGTGTTTCCTCCCCAGGTGTGTCTCTCTTTGCGTTAAGCGCCTTGGCTCTTCCTGGACAGTTTCCCGACTACCTGGATATGATTAAGTCATTCTGTCTGGGACCCGCTCTAATTTATTCTGCCAAGTTTGCTTTGGCCCTCCCTCTAACCTACCACACCTGGAATGGGATTCGGCATTTGGTAAGTGGCCTTTTGAGCAACCAATCCTACCGCTAGTATGCCTTCCTTCTATCCATCTCCTTCTTTCCTTCCTCTTTTTCTTCCTTCCTTCTTCTTTACCTTCCTACCTACCTACCTTCCATCCATCTCTCCATCCTTCCTCTTTTCCTTCCTTTGTACCTTCCTTCTTTCTTTCTTTCTTTCTTTCTTTCTTTCTCTCTCTCTCTCTCTCTCTCTCTCTCTCTCTCTCTCTCTCTCTTTCTTTCTTTCTTCTTTCCTGCACAATGGTTAGAATGCATTTGGGAGAGTCCAGCTGGGTGCTACCCCCAGGTTAACCTCCTAATTCCTAGTCTTATGACGCCCTCTTTGTCTCCTCTTTTGTAGGCCTGGGACATGGGCGTGGGTTTCAAGATACCCCAGTTGTACCAATCAGGCGTCCTGGTTCTCATCCTGACGGTTTTCTCTTCCCTTGGGATCGCGGCCATGTGACGAGATACGAAACACGCCTCTCCCTTTGCTCGCTCCCCCAACTTTCTAACTTTGCATCCCCCCCGAAAAATCAGGTTCAATCAAGGACTTCGGTTTGTTAATTAGAAAAATAATTGGAAGGGACTGAAATCGGCCAAATTCACATTTTTTTTTCTTTACACAGTCGGAGTATCTCCAACTGAATCCGTTCTCCTTGGATTCCGGTAGGACCTTTCTCATTCTCATTATGATTAGTTTCCTTCCCTTCTTTTCATCGCGAGAGGCCACAATTTTACTCACTGGGGGGGTCTGTGTGTGTATATGCGTGTGTGTCTCTTTCCCCCCGACCGAGGCTTAAAACCCCCGCCGCTTAAAAAACACGGCTGAGCTTTCGAAACTGACATTCTCCCACGGGCCGGACTCTCTGCTGCTTTCTCAGAACAATCTTCCCCTTTGAAAGACCCACCCGGGGCAAACTGCAAACGAGGGCGTGGGCGCGCACCCATTCCGCAAAAGAACAACGCCGTCCATTGAGAGCGAGCCGGCGCAGAAGAATCACACATTGGCGAACGACCTCCAGTCTGGCTGATGGTTTTTGTTTTTCCAAGTGGGCCTGGAGCTCGGAGGGACGGGTGTGTGTGTGTGTGTGTGAAGGCAGGCTGAAATCTTGCAAACTTTCCTTTGCAAGGCAGTGAGGGGGGGGGGAAACAGCCCCTACTTTTGCAATTAAATTTTTGGAGAAGGCAGATTTTTTTTCTCGGCCTTGGTTAAACAAATTGTCGGGTTAATTGTTCCTGGTGGCTTTTAAGCCAACGTCAAACACAGATTTTGAGCCTTCCCTTCCCCGAAAAAACACAACCCACCCTTTTCGTTCTCTGTAAATATATACATCTTGATTTTGCTTTTCCACTTGTGAATGATGACCTCTTTCCCGAAATGAAGTTTCTTCTCTTGGGGGGGTCTGTTCTCCCCCCACCCTCCATGAAGATTATTTTCCGGTTAATAATAAACGTTGAAAAATCAACCTGTTTGCTTTCGTTGATGGGGCGGGTTTGAAATCCGAGGAGGATCTTTTGCAGATTTCAGCATTGCCATCAAAACGGACCGATTTAAGAGTCCATCCTTCCAAATAATGGACTTTCGTTTCCTTCTCTTGATTTTATTCATTTGTTCCATTTATTGGCCGCCCGTCCTGCCACGCCGTCTTAAAAGATAAGGCTAAATTTACTTTAAATTTACTAAATTTACAGGCAGTAATTTACTTGCTGCGGTGGCTCAGCGGCTAAGATGCTGAGCTTGTCGATCAGAAAGGTCGGGGATTCAAATCCCGAGCGCCACGTAACAGAGTGAGCTCCCGTGACTCGTCCCAGCTTTTGCCAACCTAGCAGTTCGAAAGCACATAAAAAATGCAAGCAGACAAATAGGAACCACCTTTGGTGGGAAGGGAACAGCGTTCCGTGCACCTTTGGCGTTGAGTCATGCCGGCCACATGACCACGGAGACGTCTTTGGACAACGCTGGCTCTTCGGCTTTGAAACGGAGATGAGCATCGCCCCCTAGAGTCGGGAAACACCTACGCGCAAGGGAAATCTTTACTTTTTGACCTTGGTGGATAAACCAGTCGTCGTGACTAGCGCCAATTGTGGTTGTAACTTGAGGAGTACGTGTTTCTTAAATGCCACTCGGGATACGACATCAAAAATCCTGAGACGGTCGAAGGCAAAACTTATTCAACCGTAGCTTAAATAAAGTCCGTCCGTCCGTCCCCCGCCCTCATCAGGAAAAACAGCTGCAAACTCAATGGCCAATTAGCTTTATTAATTATTAAGGGGGGAAAAAAACCTTGCGGTGTTAACAGCACCCTTCCATTGTCCTGCCGCTCCCTGCGATTTTCGGTTTCTTTTTGAACCCTTGCACTTGCGTTGGTAATCCCCCGGAGGGTTGAACCTCCCACCGGCGACCCGTTTCCCAGAGCGCGCACGGGGACGAGCGAGATGCAAGTCGGCAAAACTGGCGCTATATTTTTTTTTTAGGAGGGGTGGGGGGTGGGCTCTCTTAGCCAATTTACGAAGACACAAACGGGACTTTGGAGATGGAGAGGGGCGAGGCGTGGGAGGACGGATCTGAACGGGGACGAGCGCAAACCACCACACACCAAAAAAAAAAAAAAAGGAAATGAAAAACACAGAAGGAAAGGCGTTTAACACACTGGTGCCTTCCACTTTTCTTTTTTTTTAAGCATTGGTAATTGATTTTTGGTTTGTTTGTTTGTTTTCTTTTATTAAATCTGGCCTTCCGGGAAGATTTATGTAGAGGAAAGGGGTCGGGATGCGTTCCGTTCGGCACCTCCCGTCTTGGGCACCTCTAACCCCTGCCTGCTTTTCGTAAGGGGACGGCTTGGGGGCAACACCTCCGGCGAACGGTCACCCCGAGGGTTGACTTGCAGGGACCCTGGACGAGGATTCGCTTCCAGAGACCCCGGACGGCAAGGGGACAAAAGCTCGGGGGTCCCTAAGCCTTTGGCCCTCGCTTCCCGGGACCGGGGTCGGCCGGACGGAGGGGCCTCGGCGGAGATCGTCCGCCTCGGGGTGGGCTCCCGCGAGCCGGGGCGGTTGGACGTGGGCAGCTGGGGACTGGTGTCCTTCAGGCGCAGATCCATGCAACCCGGTTGGCGCGACAGTGGGATATCGTCGCTGTTCCTCTCCTGGGGCGGCTTGGCCTCCAACTCGTAAGCATCCTGGGCGTCAGCCCCACCGATGTCTTTCAGCCGGAGGTCCATGCTGCCGGGCTGCCGGGACAGCGGGCCATTGGGGGTAGCCCCTACCCGGGAGCCGACTTCTTCGAAGGCCGGCATCTTGCCAGAAGAGAGAGGACGCTCAGACGTTTTCCCGGAGGTCCGGGGGTGGTTAGAGACTGCTTCCCTGATCACGGGGATGGAGGGCTGCGGGAGGGTGGGGGGAAGAGAACCGTTAGACTTATCTCCTATATAGGGAGTCCTCGACTTAGCAAGTATTCGTTTACTCCTTTTCACCCTCCCCCTCTTCGCAAACCCCTCTCCCTTCTAGCTCTGATGATGTTACCTAGTTGGGTTATGAAACGTCTGCAAAGAAACCATCAAGCTCAGAGAGCAGGAAAGACCCCACAGTCATTCTTCTTCCCCTCCCCTCCCCCTTCCTCCTCACCCTCCTCCTTCCCAACCCCCCTTCTAGCACTGATGACGTTACCTAGAAGGGTCATGAAACGTCTGCAAGAAAACCACCAAAGCTCAGAGAGCACCAAGGAGCTCCATCCACAGTTCAACTCCACAGCTACGAAATATTCTCCTTTTGCCGTTTACCTTGCCGACAATTTCTGGACACAATCCGTTGCACGCTTGGCTTAAGGCTGCCGATTTATTCATCCATTCGGTGAGCCGGGCGGCCGCGTCAATAGAACGGGAGGTGAGCGAGACCTTGGCCGGCGGGATTTTGAGGGGCATATCCCAAGTGGTCATATAGGTACCCCAAGGGGAAGCCTGTTGAAAAAGGTAGAAATCGGTTTGGCATTGGCCCGACGTTGCCTGCAATGATTAAAAAATGGGCCCCCTTCACACGCCTTGCAAGTCCTCGACTTAGGGCAATTGAGCCCAGGATTTACGTCGCTGAGAAATGTATTGTTCTGACCGAGGCTTCCCAAGAGCATGAAGCAAACTCCTTGTTCTCCCGACAAAATACCCTTTTGTTAATTGACTGTGAATTCTGCTCATTCACATCCAGCAAAGTCCTTCGAGGGAGGATTTACGGTCACAGACCTTATCAGGCTTGGAGAGCTGCCAGGCCGATCTCTGCAGAACTTGGCCAGGAGTTTCGGAGAGTCACGAACTCATTAAGCGAATTAATGGTCTCCTGCAAACTCCACTCCCCAGTCGCTCCTCTTTTATTCCCTCTGGAGGGGCCATTCATCGTTCACCTGTGGCCTTACTCCCAAGTCAACTCCCGTTCTTTCACTCTTCCCTTATTATTATTATTATTATATTATGAATCCATAATGTGACGGACCCCCAGCATGTCTCATGAATGCAGCCCCCAGTGTTTGATAAACCTGGGTTTAGAGTGTTGTATGAAGCCTCAAGGAAAACTGGATTAATTCTGTAAACAGCTAAAGGCTGTGCTGTGAGACCTCAGGCGGTCAGTTTTAAGGGACGAAATCCAAATGGTGATGGAAAGGAAAAAGAGAAAATGCTCACCTTAGAGCGTGGGATGGAAGGTAGCAAGTGACCTCTGTCATTGGCTATAATTTGAGTAAACCCTTCCCGGGCTGAAGGATGCTGGAGGGAGAAAAATAAGAGTGGGTGGAAGGAAAGAGAAAGGGGAAGGAAAAAGGAAAGAACAAAAGGAAAGAAAGAAGGGAAGGGAAAAAGGAAAGAATGAAAGGAAAGAAGGGAAGGGGAAAAAGAAAGGAGAGAATTAAAGGAAAAAGGGAAGGAAAGGAAAGGAAAGGAGGAAGGAATGGAAAGGAAAAAAGGGAAGGAGAAAAGGAAATGAGAGAATTAAAGGAAAGAAGAAAGGAAAAGGGAAGGAAAGTAAAAAAGGAAAAAGGAAAGGAACGGAGAAAGGAAAGGAAAGGGAAGGAAGGAAAGGAGGAAGGAAAGGGAAAAGAGAAAGGAACGGAAAAGGAAAGGGAAAAAGGAAGGAAAGGGAAGGAAAAAGGGAAAGAAAGAAGGAAAGAAAGAAAAAAGGAGGGAGGGGGAAGGAAAGAATGAAAGGAAAGAAGAAGGGGAAGGGAAAGGAAAGGAAAAAGAGAAGAAAAGGGAAGGGAAGTGAAGGATGGTGGAGATGGAGAAAAAAGAGAAAGGAAAAGGAAAAGAACAGTTGAATACGTAGAATAGAACAGAATACAGGATAAAATACAGGAAAAATTCAAGATAAAATTCAGAATACAATATAATGCAGATGAAATATGGAACGAAAGAGCACGGAGTGGAATGGAACAGAGAGAAAAGAAAACAGAAGAGAAAATAGAATAGAGAAGAGAATAGGAATAGAAATAGAACAGAATAAAATGGAATTAGAATTACAATCCAATAACAATGTAAAATGCATTATTCATTAGCAAATGAAATCTCGAAGATGCCTCTGATAATTTAAGGCACACAATAGACATCCTACTCTTGTTCTTTCTTATTCTTCTCTGCCTACATTCTTTTCAAAAATAATTAAAAAAAAAATTCAAAATGCACTCATCCATTAGATTTCATCTGGCAAGATTTAATGCTTTTCCTGCTTCTTGTTTTTAAACCTCCCCGTTCATTGTTAACACGAACCTATATTCATCCAGAAGCAAAAACTCACAATCCCATAAAACTCTTCCCCACACGAAGCACATTTGGGGGGGGGGGGAACTTTACAAAACTTGACTCGAAGTAGATAAACAATTAAAATATGTAATATAATCAAGACACAAGAAATGGAACCAAGGGCCGAGAACAGACACACTTTTTTTTTACAAATGCTACACATTTATCATTTATTTTATAGATTACATTCACAATTTAGCCTTAGAAAAAAGTGACTTAGAGCCGGTCCTCACACTTACGTCCGTCGTAGCGTTTCCCTCACAGGCACAGTCCTGACTAGGCGGCTCAGTGGCTAAGACACTGAGCTTGTCGATTGGCAAGCTCGGCAGTTCGGCGGTCCGAATCCCTAGTACAGGTCTCCTGCTTGAGCAGGGGGTTGGACTAGATGACCTCCAAGGTCCCTTCCAACTCTGTTACTGTTTACATGATCAAATATTGGACTTTTGGCAACTGGCAGAGATTTGCAGTAGTTGCAGGAGCTTCCCAAACAGCTTCCAAACAGCAAAGTGAACGGGTGAGGTGGGGGGGGGAAGCCTGATTAACAACTGTGTGATTCACTTAACGACTGCAAGATTTACTTAACGACTGCAGCGATTTCAAAACTCAAAATGGGGCTTGGTCCCTAAATTCAAGCAAGGCCTAAACTTGAAAGGAAGGGCAGCCTTTTTTTTTTCTCAAGAAAAAGGAGGAAATTTAGAATTTCAATCCATTTTGAAGATCCGCTAATATTTTCAGGATGCCCCAATTCTGCGAGTCCACAGGACACGCAAAGCGCCAACAAACTCCACGGGACGTGTTCTGACAACCCCAGTTGGCTACATCCAGGATTTAGAAGGTCGTATGAACCCAAAATAGGGTTTTTTTTGGAGGGGGGGTGTCTTCAAAGCAACTCACCGCTTTAGTAACCTTGGGAAGACTCCAGCTTTGCAAATTCCGTGGGTTATAGGCATCTTCGTACTGGAAAACCAAGCGGGAGGGTTGGGGAATGAAAATATAGAAAGCAATTGATCGATATATCAATGTATTTATTCTATATTGAGCTATATATTGATCTAATAAATCAATATATCCATTTGTGTGTGTGTGTGTGTGTGTGTGTATAATGTGGGAACAGGCCAAAACGGGATGAAAATAGGGGCAGAACCTGTTGGGGGGGGGGAAGGTGGGGTCGATTTGTAGCAGGAAAATAGATTTTTAAAACACCCCCCCAAATAAATAAATAATATTTTGTTTTATTTTATTCTCTTTGTATTGGGGGAAAAAAAAACTTTTGTTCCCCTTGGAATTTGCGATCAAGAGGTTAAAATGGTGGGAGGAGGTGAGACGATCCCTCCTGTAGAATTCCCCCCCTCCCATTTCTGCGCTCCGCTGCATGGGATTTGTAGTCCCCAGCATTTCTCTGCACCTCCAAACTCGCGATGGGAGTTGTAGTCCAACCTATCTTGCAGGTGCTATGGGGCAGGGAGGCTCCCCCTCTGCCCTGATGCTGGCCTTCCCCCCCCCATCATGCATTTAATCCCCACCCCACCCCTAAATTTGGGGCGGGGGGGGAATTGGGGGACGCCCCCCTTTCTCACCTGCCCCGAGCTGAAATGCGTTGCCATCGCGGCTTTGCCGGGTTTTTGTTTGGGCCGTCGCCTAGCAACGGCTGGAGGGGCGGTTGAGAACAAAGGACCGACTCCGGCCAATCGGAGGGCGGCGGTAGGCTAAGTCCACGCCCCCCTCCTTCCCTCCTCTGCCCGCCAGGCGTCGCCGTCGCTTTCCGCGTTGGCTTTCGTCCTCGTTGAGGCCTAGCAACTTGGTTTGTCATTGGAAAGGAAAAAAAGAAGCGGGGTGGGGAATTGGGTGGAGAGTCTTATGAATAAATTCCTTCTTAAATACGGCATTAATATTATTTTATTGTTTTATTTTATTATTCTATATTATTTTATTGTTTTACTGTTTTATTATTGTATTATTGTTTTATTTTATTATTCTATTATTTTATTATTATTTCATTATTTTATTTTATTATTTCATTATTTGTTTTATTATTATTTTATTTACTATTCTATTTTATTATTTTATTATTTCATTATTATTTTGTTTTGTTTTTTATTATTTTATTAACTTTTATTCATTAAACATAATAATAATACTAATGCTGTACTTAAGAGCAATTTAGATTATTATTATTAACTATTATTCATTAACCAAAACAATAATTATAATACCGTATTTAAGAATGAAAACTTATTGTTGTTTAATAGATAAAAGTTAATAATAATAATAATAATAATAATACTGTATTTATGAGCAGATCAGCTTATTATTATTATTATTAACTTTTATTCATTAAACATAATAATACCGTATTTAAGAGCAATTTAGAGTATTATTATTATTATACTTTATTCATTAAACACGAAACTTAGTCAACTGAACATTCAAAAATGTTTTGTTGTTGTTATACTGTATTAAAAAAACAAGCTGAGTTTGTAAGTTTTAAAGACGTATAAACCAGGATGGGTTTTAAGGGGTGGGTGATGCTGGTTTCCCCCCCCCTTAAACGTAAACTCACATTTTTACTTGTTTATTTCCTGTTTGTTTGTTCATGTCTGTTGATTTGATTTATCACTCCTTTGTGTAATTTTGGAGTTGTTTTATTTTATTTTTCATTTATTTCACGTCAGCTGTGAGTTTGATTTTTTTTAAAAAATTTATTTTAAGCCAGTCTGTGCATTTTTGCTTCTGGATTTCATTCCGAGTCGCTTGTTCGTTTTAGCGTTTAGCTGCTGATTTAATTTTGAGATGTTGGGGTGTTGTTGTGTTTTTATGTTTATTTTTTTTTTCTTTTCACATTTATTCAGGGTTTTCTTTTTCCCTTCAGGATGCGTCTCTTCCGGCTTCTCCTGCCAGATGTTGGAGACCCAACCTCCTCCCACTCCTCCTGGTGTTTCCAGCCCTTTTTCCCACCCCGCTAAGGATGCCTTTTTATCTGCCCCAACAAACTTCTGCCGGCGGTAATTAAAACTGTATTTATAGCAAGCGGGGATGAGTTAATCTTGCAAAGATAATTAAAAGCTGCCAGGCCAACCTCGAGGGGAGCTGCGATTTCCCCTGTCAGTTTCGCTTGGATGAGCACTTTAAGGTGTGACGAATCTCTGGAGAACCACTAGGGGGCAGCATGGCGACACAGACAATTCTGCCCCCTGCTGGCCGCATTGGAGTTTTGCAAAATCGGGAGGAGTTTTTTGCAAAGCGAGAGAAGGGGAGGGGGGGAGATTAAAAAAAAAGCCCCCCATCAATTCTAGATGCTTTGGGATGGAGATGTTTTAATCTGGGATTAAAAACTGTTTTAAAAATAATTTAAAATAACAAATGGAACAAGGGGGGAATATTGGAAGAGATGCCAAGTTGAGATGCTGTGTTTCCTTGGCTCTTTCCTGACTTCCTTTCTTTTTCTCCTTTTCCTTCCTCTCCCCTTTTCTTTCTCCTTTCCTTTTCCTCCTTCCTTTCTTTCGTTGCCTGCCTCCTTCCTTCCTCCCTCCTTTCTTTTTTCTTTCTTTTCCTTCTTTCCTTGCTCTCTCCCTCCATTCTGCTCTTCTTCCTTCCTTGATCTTCCTACCCACCCTCCTCCTCTTTTCTACCTTATCCTTCCTTTCCTCCCTCTCCTTCCTCCCTTCTTTTTCATTCCTTTCTTCCGACTTTTCTTTCTATCTTCCATCCAACCCTCCATCTTTTCCTTCCTTCCATCCAGCCATCGTTTCCTCCCTCCCTCCTTCCTTTCTTTTCCTCTTTCCTTCTTTTCTCTACGTACCCTCCCCCTCTCTCTCTTCTCCCTTTTCCTTCCTTTCATCCTTTCCTCCCTTCTTTTTCCTTCCTTCCTTATTTCCTCCCTCCCTCTTTTCTCCCTCCATTCTTTTCCTTCCTTCCTTCCTACCTTCCCTCCCTCTCTCTTTTCTCCCTTTTCCTTTCATCCTTTCCTCCCTTCTTTTTCCTTCCTTCCTCCCTCCCTCCCTCTTCCGTCCCTCCCTCCCTCTTTCCTTCTTCCCTGCCTTCCCTCCCTCCATCTTTCCTTCCTCCCGTTCTTTTCTTTTTCTTTCTTTTTCTTTCTCTCTCTCGCTCCTTTTTTCCTTCCTCCTCCTTCCTCCTTCCTCTTCCCTCCCCAAACACATCCTGCCGCAACCCCCCTATCCCCTCCGTAATTCAAGACCCCACAGAGCCACGAAGGGGGAAGAGGACATCTGGGCCCATCATGCTGGGCTGGTGGGTCCCGTCTGGAGAGGCCGCAGCAGAGCCCCAGGTCCCCCCCACCCCAGCCCATCTCGGCCCTCCAGGCACCTTTTGCAAGTGGAGGGGGGGGGAGTGCTAGAGCCCCCCTCGGCCAGCTGAGGAATGACAGGGGAGGAGAGTGAAGGAGGGGCTGACTCACTCTATGCAAATGCTCCACCAATGGCCACCCGGACAGCCAGCTGGCATGATGGGAAAGGCACAGAGGGGCGAGAGAGTCCCCTTTTTCACCCCCAAATCCCCCCACGGGAGATTCTGTTGCAGTCCAGCCAAAACAAAGCACTGGGCCGAATTGATCCCCTGGGATCTCTTTGCAACCCAGTCCTGCTCCCCGAAACCTGGAGGATCCTCCGCATGGGAGTCTCGGGCTTCATCCGCCTGGCTCCAGTATCGCTTCTCGGCCTTTTGGCTAAGATCAAGTGTAGTATCTGTTCTTATCAGTTTAATATCTGATATGTCCTCTATTTGAGGACTACATATTAAATGGATTTTTGGAACTGGGAGATGGAATAGGGGCTTGCTCCGTCCACTCCAAGCATCGGCCTGGTATTGCAGTACCTCCAGGAACGGTGCACCTCCCCCTGGGAGGAATCTCACTGGTCAAAAAACAGATCTTGTTTGGGAACCTTGTTGGGAGATCCACTGAGAGGCTCTGGAATCTGCCTGCAGCCTCTGCCTCTCCATTTGCACCCATGTGCAAGTCCTGTGTTAGGTGGGCAAGTAGTTTATGATGATGGGTGGATGAGGTTATCTATGCCTAATAGATCATAGGAGGATCCAGTTTCGGGGTAGGAAGGAGGGCTAAGTTGGGGAGTGGGTTAAAAAGTCTTTCAATGCCTTAAGAGATCATCAAAGGATCCAGTTTCGGGATAGGAAGGGGGGCTAAATTGAGGAGTGGGTTTAAAAGTCTTTCAATGCCTTAAGAGGTCATCAAAGGATCCAGTTTTAATGCCAGGAAGAGGGGCTAAATTCTGGAAAGGGTTAAAAAAGGCTTTAACTGTAATAAATCCTAAAAGGATCCAGTTTAGGGGTAGGAAGGGGGGCTAAATTGAGGAGTGGGTTAAAATGCCCAATATAAAACAGGATCTTAGGCCAGGAAGGGGTTCTCCATCGATCAGTGGCTTCAAAAGGCTTTAAGGTCCCAATTTTATTTTATTTTTTTCCACACCTGTCATTTCTCTTTCTCAAATCCGTTAAAAAAACACACACACACGCACGCACAAAAGCTGCCCTGGAAAACCCACCAAGGAAATCCACTTTTTTAATGGCTTCAGAGCTCTACCAAAATCACCCGCCAGTTTAAAGAAATCTGTCCTTTTATTCCCCCTCCTTTGGAAGAGCCGAATCAGCATTTCACCAGCTTCCCAAAATTAAAAAAGAAAACAAAACATTGCATTATCTTTGGTTTGCAACGTTGCAAAGTGGAGGATGAATGATCCGTGAGCGTTAGATCCACAAAATCCTTTTTGAATGTCACCTTTGTTGTTCCAGCTTGACAGGCGGGGAGAGAGAGGGGGGTGGTGGGAAAAAAAACCTTTGATCCTGTTTTAATTGCTTGGGAGGAGATTTTTAAAAAGGGCGCAAGGAAAGGGAGGGGTGTGGGCTGAGCCCTTTATTTATTTATTTTTTGCATTCTGCTTTTCCTCCTTAGCTCCTCCTTAAGGCGTCCTTTCCTCCTTTCCGCGCAAAGATGGCAGCCAGGAAGGCGTTTGCAAAAATCCCCCGGCTGAACAGATCTCCCTTCGGACTCTGGATCCCCCCTCAAACCGTCCCTGCGCCCTTCGCTCCTTTTTCTGCATGGACAGGTGGAGGAAGTTCAAGAGACAGGCGTTATGATGTTGAGTTTAGTTTAGTAGTTTAGCTTAGTAGCTTAGTTTAGTTTAATCTACGGCAATTGTTTATTTGATTTTATTAGCTTAGCTTACCTTAATTTATCATTTTATTATTTATTTTTATTTATATTTCTTTTGTTATTTTGTTTGAGTATTTTATTTTAATAAATTAACAAAGTAATTATTATTTTTACTTTATTTTGTTGATTTTATGATTACTTTCGTTTATTATTTTGTTTTGTTTTATGTTATATTATTTTATTGATTTCATTGTATTATTTTATTTTATTGATTTTATGATTACTTTATGATTTTATTTTGATTTATATTGTTTTATTTCATTTTATTATTTTTTTATTGATTTTAGGATTATATTATTTCATTGTCTTATTCTATTTTGTTGATTTTATGATTATTATTTATTTTGATTTATATTGTTTCATTTCATTTCATTTTATTATTTTATTTTATTGATTTTATTATATTATTTCATTGTCTTATTCTATTTTGTTGATTTTATGATTACTTTATTATTTTATGTTGTTTATATTATTTTATTGATTTTATTTTATTATTTTATTTTATTGATTTTATTATATTATTATTTCATTGTATTATTTTATTGATTTTATGATTACTTTATTTTATATTATACTATTTTATGGATTTTATTTTTATTATTTTGTTCATTTTATTTTATTATTCCTTTATTTTGTTTTATATTATATCATTTTATTGATTTTATTATTTTACTTCATGATGATTTTACTTTATTGTTTTGTTTTATATTATTCTATTGATTTATTTTATTGTTTTATTTATATTATTACTTTATTATTTTATTTTGTTTTATATTATATCATTTTATTGATTTTATTATTACAGAAGGATCAGGATGAAGAAGACAACCAGGAAAAGTTAGATATTTTTTTATCCTGCATGCTTTGCTCTTCGAACTTTTTTCTGCACTGTTCTAATTGTCAGAAATCGTCAGTTGTTTGATTGTTTACTGGGTTTCGGTGTGTGAAAACTGCATCCCCCTCAAGCAAAATTGTATGTCATTGCTGAAGGGTATTTTAATTACATTTCAAAGACAGAACAATCCAGGAACCACAGGGCCATTTATATGCAAATGTACTTCCTTTTTAAAATCAGAATAGCAGAGTTGGAAAGGACCTTGGAGGTCTTCTAGTCCAGCCCCCTTCTTGGGCAGGAAACCCTATCCCGTTTCAGACAAATCGTTGCCCAGTCTCTTTTTTTAAAGTTTTTACTTCTGGCGGCAAGCAGTTCCACTGTTTAATTATTCTCACCGCTAGGAAATTTCTCCTCAGTTCCAGATTGCTTCTCTCCTTGATTCGTCTCCATCTTTCTCTTCTTGTCCTGCCTTAAGAGGGCTTGGAGAATAGGTTGACTCCCCTCCTCTTTGGGGCCACCCCTCAAATATTGGAGGGCTGCTATCACGTCACCCCTAGTCCTTCTTTTCCCTCGACTAGACAAACCCAATTCCTGCCACCGTTCTTTAGACACTTTAGTCTCCAGTCCCCTAATCCTCTTCTCTGCACCCCCCAAAAGGAAGGAAAATGTCAGCACGCATCTCAGGTTGGGGGTGAGCAACTTCCATTTCTCTCCATCCCACCCCCCACCCCATCTTTGCAGACGATCTGCTTCGGAATATGGACCAGTGTGAAGCTTGGGATCGCTTCTACGCCCGGTGGGAGAAAAACGGACCTCCCCATCCATTTGACTGGTTCTTTGGCTACAAAGAGATCTCAACGTTTCTCGGCTCCGTTCTTGAGGGGCTGCCCTCTGGCCGGACACGGGTCTTAGATGTCGGCTGCGGCGCTTCGTCCTTGGGCTTGGAGCTCTATCAGCGCTCGCCCGTCAAGCTTCACGTCTCTTGTCTGGATTTTTCCTCCGCAGCCATCCAATGTCTCGCACAGATGCTGCGGGACAGCCCTCCACCACGCCACCCACGATCCGAGCTGGAGTGCCACCTGGGCGACGCCACTGAGCTCTCCCGCCTCTTTGCTTCGGGGTCTTTCCACTTAGTTCTCGACAAAGGGACCTGTGATTCGGTCCTACGGGGAGACCCGCAGCGAGCAAAACGCTTAGTGTCCGAGTGTCTACGAGTCCTGAGGCCGGAGGGGTGCCTCGTCCAGATCTCCGACGAGGATCCGGATGCCAGGGTGCCATTCCTGGAAACCACCGGCGGGGCCAACATCAACGTCAAGGAGATCGCCAACGTTAGCGGCATCTCGTATTATGCTTACACCCTCCGCCACAAAGCTCCAGACCCATCAGATGTGGGGCAGCTCTCCAAGTCTCCAAGGAATCCATCATTGAGTGAAATCTAACAACAGACGTCACTTATAACACCCATTTATCTTTTATCACACACTCCAGTCGTTTAGAGGTGGTTAATTTTATTGTTTACTAGCTGATAACCTGGCGTTTCCCGGGTATTTATAGACGTTGAAGCGTTTGTCTGACAGGAGACAGGCCTTTTTTCCCCCTACTCCCATGCCCATCGTCCTTGCCCTCTCCCTTCCCCTCCCATGCGCTCCTCTTTCCCGCCCTGTCTACGATCCTGGCACTTTGCCCCAAATCCATCAGGCGCTTCCCCATTGGTCCACTAGAGGGCGAACATCACAAACAATTGCTGCTCTAGGATGCCACACTCGCTGTGCTTAACAGCCCAGGCGTTTCAGAGTTATGCTGGAACACACACAGACACTAGGGGTGTCTTTGTTTCCAGAGGGTAAGTTATCTGTGTACTAAGTTTGGTTGAAATTGCTTGAGGCGTTCCAGAATTATGCTGGATCATTCATACATACATACATACATACATACATACATACATACATACATACATACATACATATAAATAAAATAGATTTTCTTGATCTGGATTCTCAGATTTCCCCTTTTGCAAAGGAACACCACAAACACAAGCAATTATTTTTATTTTTTTTACAGTTGGCTTCCTTTGGGCAGACCCGAAAGCCATAAAAGCTCGTTTCCAAAACGGCAGGAAACGACCAAGTCAATACGACGGTTAGTGGTTATTCTTGAATTTCAAATGCAAATATTGGCCGCTGTTCTAGATTTGAGGAGACAGGGATGTTTTTTTAAAAATAAAAAAAAAAGCTGCCATCTTTTGATTTTGTTGTGATTTATTTCTTTAGTAAATTGTTAGGAAAGCCACACAGCGTCCTTCAGAATTGGACGACCTACAAGCATATTCAATTAATACAAATTATTATTTATGATGATTATTATTATTTAGAGCCCAGTACGTCTATAACTTCCTAGCTGTCGCAACACGGTTCCCGCTTTCTTAGTCGAATGCCACACATTTTCAAGCCGGAGCCCAAGATCCATTCCGCGTTGAGAAGAAGTTTCACGAAACGCGACCGCCGTGATTTTATTCCCCGAGCAGCTAAATTCCTTACGGGGTTATCCTCCCGACGGTTTCCAACGGAAACGCCGCTGAATCAAACACGAGGGGCAGCGAATGTGCGGGAATATTTGCGTGCGGGTGTCAGTCTTTCCAAGCAGCTCTCGGCTTACGACGTAGGACTGGTGTCAGAGTTTGGTGAATAAGGACGAGGCCAAAATAGAGGGGGGGGAAACCTGGTTCTGGTTTATAAGAGGTTAGGAAGATATCAGCGCATCCCGTCGATCCCAGGATAAAGCTCCAGGTTTTACAGTAAGAGATCTTCCACGTCGTTTTCAAAAGAGGAAAACCCTAAAATAATAATAATAATAATAATAATAATAATAATAATAATAATAATAACAATAATAACAATAACAATAACAATAATAATTGATTAATATTAATAATGATGATGATTATTATTAATGATTAATGATTAATAATAATATAATAATACTAATGATTAATGATTATTATTAATGATTATTATTAATAATAATATAATAATACTAATGATTAATGATGATGATGATGTAAAAATAGGAGGCCAGAGGTTAAGGATCGTTACGCAGCGTTATATTAGAGCCCCCCAAACCACTTGGGATCAACCCAGGAACATCTGGAGGAGATTCACATGTACATCTGGAAGGGCTTTTCCAGGAGCACCTGGAGGAGCTTCCTGGGATAACATCTGGATAAGCTTCCTAAGGATCCTAGCACAACAGTGGCCAACCAGCTACCCAAACGACCCAAGATGATGTCGAGGCAGACCCAACCAGTTCTCCCAACCCTGAGCTCACCAGCCTCCAGTTGTTCCTCCTCGTCGGCCAGGAACTCGTCGGGCTCCTCCCCTTCCAGCGATGGGAAGTCCTCCGGAGGCCACAGGAGCTCCCCGCTCTCCCCATCGCTCCCTTCGCTGGGCTCCACCACGATGGAGGGCAGCCGGGTCTTCTCAAAGACGAGACCTTCGCGAGGAGCCCTCTCGCAAGGCCACCGCTCCGGCTCCGTGAAGCCCCCCGAAAGCCTTTCGGCCTTGCCCAGGAGCTCCAGGTGGTCCTGAGAAGAGGACATGTCTCCGCAGGGAAAGCCTGTGTCCAGGGGAGGACTCTTCGACAGATCCCATCCAAGATCTTGCGGGGGAGTCAGAAAGGCCTGGGGAGAAGAAAAAAAACCCCACCAATGGGATCAACCTGAGAGCAGAGTTGCTAGAACTCCCAGTCTCCTGGTGTTCGGCCCAAAGTCACCCAGCCGGCTTTCATGCCTAAGGAGGGACTAGAACTCCCAGTCTCCTGGTGATCGGCCCAAAGTCACCCAGCTGGCTTTCATACCTAAAGTGGGACTAGAACTCCCAGTCTCCTGGTAATCGGCCCAAAGTCACCCAGCCAATTTTCAGTCCCTAAGGTGGGACTAGAACTCCCAGTCTCCCACTTTCTAGCCTGGAGCTTTAACCACTAGGCTGAACTGCCTCCCCCTAGCCCAAGATTTGCGTGGGAATCGACACCTGTGCTGAGGAGGCCACGAATGAGCTGCGAAAGCAAAGGGGATGGATCGGGATCTCGCAATTCCGAGACACGGCCTGAGACTTACCTGCCTGCTGAGGGAAGGATCGGAGCTGGTGCAGACTTCTTTGGCCAAGCTCCACTGCATTTCTTGGTTGGAGTTTAAATCCGACTCGCCGCTCGGCACTGGATTCGAATCCGACACCTGCTTCTGATAAGGAGCATTTTCCTCGGCTGAAGGTGTGGGATTCTTTCTCTTCTGGACCTTTTCCATCATGTTCGCATCTGTAGAGGCGGCACAAAAACACAAGCAGCCCTTGTTTAGCGTCCACCATCAAGACTGGTCATTAAGTGAAGCGGTCAGTAAGATGAAACCGCAGCCGTGCCCAGGACTGGAGTTCAGCTTTTTTCCTCGGCTCGACAGACCCACAAAGGTCGTCGACGGGAGGGACCAGTTCACCAAAGTGAACTCTTTCAGCACCTTTCGTCCCTCCGCGCACGCGGTCGTGAAACGAGGCGGTCACTAAAGCGAGGACAGCATCTATCTTGCGTTTTGGGCAGTTCGCAGCTCAAAACGGAGGTTAAAAATGCAAAAAAGACCGGGAAAGAAATAGCATCTCTCAATCCGTCGGAGACAATATTTGCTGTCGCCGGCTCTCCTCCTACCGTACCCCGGCTGCTGGCTGGGGAAGATGGAAGTCATGGTCCATTCGTGTCAAGCTGCATCCGGAATCAAGATGGGCCTCGGTTCCCTTGGCTGCGTGTCGTCCCAAACACTTCAGCAAAGGAGGGTTTTGAAGGCGGATTAGTGGCTGAGAGATAAATGTCTGGATTGATATCTCAGGAGGCTTCCGGCCTCTTGCCAAGGTCATCTTGGAGCAGGAGGAGAAGGTCAGCCAGATCTTTGTGGCGTGGTTCAATCTTAACAGGGGACAGCTGGCCAGAGAATATATAAACAGAGAGCAAAGCCCTCTGCCTCCTTCCACTGATGATACCTAGTTGGGTCATGAAACGTCTGCAAGAAAACCACCAAGCTCCGAGAGCACCAAGGATCCTCCAGTTCCCTCCTCCTCCTCTTCCTTCTCCTCCTCCTGATTCTCCCTACTCCCTTATAGCACTGATGATGTTACCTAGTTGGGTCATGAGACATCTGCAAGAAAACCACTAAGCTCAGAGAGCACCAAAGATCTCACAGTTGTTGCCCTCCTCCTCTCTGCATCCCCCACTCCCCTTCTTTCACTGATGGCATTACCTAGTTGGGTCATGAAACGTCTGCAAAAGAGCACCAAGGAGCCCACAGTCATCGTCGTCTTCCTCCTCCTCCCCACGAACCCCACTCCCATCTAGCACTGATGACGTCACCTACTTTGGTAATAAAACATCTGCAAGAAAGCCACCCAGAACCCCATACCTGGTTAAGGGAGATCATCAAGACCCTCCTCAACGTTCAAACATAACCATCTTCCAGTTTGACAAAGCCAGAGAAACCAAAGGGGAGGAAGAGGGGGAGAAAGGGAGATGAATGAATTCCAGCAGCTTTACCTTTTGATCCCAAGCTTCCCACCTCCTCGTTTTAGTTCTCCATATATTGTTTACCTTTTCTTGGATCCAAACAAGCGCCAGTCTAACTTTTGGAAGCCGAAGGAGACGCGGTCACTAACGGCAGCTCATCCTTCGGCCTCGGTTGGATAACCAGACGGGGAAAGCGGAAGGAGGGAAGGCTGGAGACGAATCACCATCCGAAGTGAAGCCCAAAGGGCCAGTGGACGATGCCCAGATTACTAATCTCCTTCTGAGCTCATGGAAATTTCAGTGAGAGCTAAGAAGCTCAGGGAAATGTAAGGTAATCTCATGGAGGCCAGGGGGGAAAGGAGATGAGCCTTGACCGCCTGGGGTGTGGATAATATCTCTTATTTCGGAGGGTTTGATCCTTCCCCAGCTTAAGACAAGTTGCTTAAGGCAGGGTTTGTCAACTCAGCCACTTGAAGACTTCAACTCCCAGAAGTCCCCAGTCAACAGGGCTGGACTTCAACTCCCAGAAGCCCCCAGCCACCTCAGCTTTCTAAAGCATATCTGTGCTTCTGAGGAAGAGGCAGGCGCACATATGATTCCATTTTTATTTCTTAAAAAAAAAAATCTGGAATTTTGTCCCGTCTGGGAAGAGGCATTGGTCAAATCTCTTAAGTTTGCAGGGAAAGCCACCATGGAAATTGTATGTGCAAGAAGCTGAGTGAAGATGGTTGGACTCCAACTCCCAGAATTCCCCAGCCAAGCTGCTTCAAGATGGGTGGACATGCTGCCTGGAGGATTCTGGGACGTCTATCTCTTTTCCAAGTTGCCAAGGTTGAGAGACCCCCGTATGCGCAACAACCTGAAGGCAAATTCTAACCGTGAAGCTTGGACATTTGAAGAAGGGGGAAAAGAGGAAGATTTCCTCAGGCCGCCACACGAGGGCGCTCAACCCCGAGAAAGAAGCTTCTCTTCCTTTAGCTTAAGCAGCTTACTCTCCGGCCAGGCGCCCTTGTGCTCTCTATGGTGGTCCGGCGCCGCTTCATGTCCCCCTCGCCGCTTCCGGGAAGAGGCGTCACGGCCCGCCATGTCCCTCAAGTCGCGCGTCGTCAAGGCGGTGGGCACCGCGGTGGGCATCTTCGCCGGGGCCCTGTTGCTCTTTCAGGCGTGGCCGTCCGACGAGGTGCGCTCGGCGAAGATCAGCAAGGTGAGGAAATAAAGGGGGAGGCTTTGGCCCCAGGCCGCTTTAAAACATGAGGACTAGCACCTTGCATAAAGAGCCTAATCTGAATAATGAGGACTAGTGCCTTGCATAAACATCCAACTCTGAATGATGAGGACTAGTGCCTTGCATAAAGACCCTACTCTGAATTATGAGGACTAAGACCTTGCATAAAGACCCTACTCTGAATAATGAGGACTAGTGCCTTGCATAAGACCTTGTTATGAATTATGAGGACTAGCGCCCTGCATTAGAGCCATAACATAACCGATCTGGCTTTCATGATTAAACAAGCCTTGCATGATTCTGGCAAAAAACCTTCATCATTACACCTAGCTGGCATTTCAGATCAGATCTTATTAAAGAACCACAAGGACTAGCATCTTAAATAGGATTCTACTCCGAAACCTGAGGATTAACACCCTAAGTGTTGCCTATGCAGAACCACAAGGATTAGCCTCTTTAAAAGATCATATTCAGAACTACGAGGACTAGAATCTTTGCTGTCTAGTTAGAAGAGATCACAAAGGACAAGTACTTTTCCCTCCTCAGGTGATATTCAGATCCCCAAAACGGGTTTTGTCTTCCTCACGTCATCTTCCTCCCTGCAGGAATTCCGGGAGTCCAGCCAGAATTATTCGGACTCACAACGGCAGAACGCCTTGATAATGGAGGTCCTGAAGGAGGCGGCCACGACAGATGAGAATTGGGCCCGAAAATCTTTCTCTTCAAAAAAGTAGCAATGGCTGTGACTCGAAAAAGGCTGTGAGGTGCTTGGACTGCACAAGTGTGATGAAAATCACATTTTCCCTTCGACCTGTTTCTTCCTCGGGGTCCTTTTATGGCTTGCTTGGTAAGCTGTCTTCATAAATTAAAAAATGGCACTTTGGAGTGTTGTTCTGTGTGTGTTTCATGCCTGGCAAAATCGAAAAACGGACCTTGGAAAAACGCACCTCCTTGGGGTAACCCAGTGTGGTCATTGTTGTGTGTTTGGGTCTTTGAATTCACACATCAGGCCACAACAACAAACGTCTTGCTTGCTGCTAGCTTAAGTGTCTGGTTCGTCCTGAAAAGTTTCACTTTATTCAAATTTATTTGCCGCTTATGTCGCCTAGAAGGTGACTAAACAGCTTAAAACAACAAGTAAAAGCAGCGAGATAAAATATGGAGATGTTAAATATTAACATCAGTTGGTCTGGAAAGTGGTAGAGAGATGCTCAAGAACAAAACTGCCAAAGAAGTTTATGGTGGCAAACCTATGGAAGCAAATGCTAGCTGCAGTTTATTATTTGTGTATTTATAAATATATAGTTGCTTCTGTTTTTATGTAAAGCACTTAACCAAGTTAATTCTCATAGCTGTGCTTTAATAACATTTATATATTATATACAATACAATACAATAGTAGAGTTGGAAGGGACCTTGGAGGTCTTCTAGTCCAACCCCCTGCTTAGGCAGGAAACCCTGTACCGTTTCAGACAAATGGATATCCAACATCTTCTTAAAGACTTCCAGTGTTGGGGCATTCACAACTTCTGGAGGCAAGCTGTTATTCAATATAGTTATTGATATGTGGCTTAGAAGGTTTTAATTATTTTAAATGCAGTTTAATAACTAAAACTGCTAATATACCTATGGGAAGGAAGGAAGGAAGGAAGAGGGGGAGGAGGAGAAAGGGCAAGAGGAAAGGAGGAGGGAAGGGAAGAAGGAAACATGGAAAGGGAGGAGAAGAAAGAGGGAAGGAGAGAAGAAAGGAAAGGAGGGAGAGGAAAGAGAAGGGAGGAGCAGGGAAGAAAGGGGAAGGAGGGAGAGAGGAAAGAAGGAAAAGATGGGAGAAAAGGAGAGAAGGAAGGGAAGGAAAATCGGAGAAGGGAGGAGTAGGGAAGAAAAAATGGAGAGAGGAAGGAAAAGATGGGAGAAAGGAGGGAGAGAAGGAAGGGAAGGAAAAGAAGAGGGAGAGAAGGAAGAAAGGAAGCAGGGAAGAAAAGGAACGGGAGAGAGGAAGGAAAAGATGACAGAAAGAGAAGGAAGGAAGAGAAAAGAAGAGGGAGAGAAGGAAGGAAAGTAAAGAACATGGGGAAAGAAAAGATGATGCAAATTATTTCAACTAGGGGGATCTTTTAAGAAGCTCGCATTTTGGAGGTAGATTTAAAACAAAACACCAATGAAACCTGGAAGATGCAGCCATGGATCGCTGGTGGGAAAGAAATTTAAAGTAATTGATTTATTTTATCCAAGGAAAATAACGCAAAATAATTCAAACAGCCCGTTTGTTTTCTCAAAATTTCCCCAAATCGGAACTTACCACAAGGAGCCCTGTTGCCCCCGCCGGACGTTTAGAGCGGTCGGACGCCTCTTGGTTCCCCCCCATATGGCGACGTTCCCGCACTTCCGGGGACCTGCCAGAGCGGTTTCCGGCGCGGAGGCAGCCATCTTGCTCGGCGGAAACATGGCGGTTCATCCCGGGGGTAGCGGGGCGGCGGGGTCTCCCGTGTCGCCCCCCAAAAAGTCCTTCTTCTGGTCCTGCTTCAGCTGCCGCGTCTTGGCCGGCAGCGGGCTGACGGCAGCCGGGCTCTGGGTCCACCTAGGGGCCCGCCAGGCCTTGCAGCGAAGGAGGCCCGCGAGACCCTATGACATCTTCCGGATGGTTTTCGCCGTCGGTAAAGCCGGGGTGGGGGGGTGTAGATTCGGACGTGCATGGTTAGACACGTGTATTGTATTTGCCTTGCGGAGGGGAGGTCATCGTTCTCCCGGCAGGGGTGTCATGACGCGGCTGGGCCACCAGGGGACAGCACTTCCCACTTTCCCGGGGCGAGAATACAAGCAGCATTTAAAAGAATTAGCAAGGGGTTTTATTTTATTATTTTATTTTATTAATTCTTTTATTTAAGTATTTTATTCATGGAAGTATTTTATTTATTTAAGTATTTTATTTTATTTAAGTATTTTATTTAAGTATTTTATTTAATTTAAGTATTTTATTTTATTTGTTTAAGTATTTTATTTTATTTGTTTAAGTATTTTATTTAAGTATTTTATTTAATTTAAGTATTTTATTTTATTTATTTAAGTATTTTATTTTATGTATTTATTTTATTGACTTATATCGACTTGTCTGCCTTTTAGTATTATACATAAGAAAAGGCGCCTGGTCTGGATCACGAGGACTAGCACCTTTAAATAAGATCCCATTTAGGAATGCCAGGCTGTTGTTATTTGTTAGGTTTTCATTTTCATTTTATTTGTTTTTTTGGTCCCTCCTTCATTACTTTATAAGGGACTCCAGGCAGCAAACATACTTCATGCTTCTTTCTCCTGCCCTTTGCCTTCATAACAACCCTGTGAGGTGGGCTGGGCTGACAGGGAGGGAGGGAGGGATTTCCCCAAAATTACCCAGATGTTTTTCATGCCTAAAATGACACTAGAACTCACCACCTCCTGGTGATTGGCCTGTAGTCACCCACCCGGATTTCTTGACTAAGGTGGGACTAGAACTCACCGGATTTCCAGCTTGATACCTTCACCACTAATCAACCTGGCCTATAATATTTTCAAATATATTATCTATATTTATTGTTAATATATTGTTGTATTTGATTTCTACTACCAAGCCACTCTGGGCGTTCCTAATAATCCTCCTTTTTTGGAATTCTATTCTATTGTTTATTTCTATTCTATTTCATTTATTTCTAGTCTATTCTACTGTGTTTCCCCCAAAATAAGACAGGGTGTTATTTTCTTTTGACTTCCAAAATACGCGCTTGGTGTTATTTTGGGGGAGGTCTTATTATTTTTGAGGTGCAGGACATGGTCACCTCTGGGCTGCTTGCTGTGTTGCAGTATTTTCGGGGAGGGCTTATTTTGGGGGAAACGGGGTATTCATTTCTATTCTTATTCTATTCTTTATTTCTATTTTATTCCATTCTATTCTTTATTTCTGTTATTTCTAAAAGAGCCACGGTGGTGTAGTGTTTAGAATGCAGTCTTGCAGGCTACTTCTGCCGGCTGCCAGCTGCCTGCAATTTGGCAGTTTGAATCTCAACAGGCTCAAGGTTGACTCAGCCTTCCGTCCTTCCGAAGCGGGTAAAATGAGGACCCAGATTGTTGGGGGCAAGAGGCTGACTCTGTAAAACCATTTAAGAGAGGGCTGTAAAAGCACCGTGAAGAAATGTCTAAGTGCTATTGCCCTTCTACTCATTCTTATTCTGTTCTATTTATTCTATTTCTATTCATTTTATTCTTTGGGGCTTCTGCAGAAATGAAATGAACTTGCTCGTGCCACCTTTGCCAACCACGATTTTCGTCTCTTTCCAGGTCTCTATGCTTGGGCGATCGTAATCGTCCTGGATCCTGTCCAGCCAAAGTAGGATAGGGAAGGCGTACTTCATCGGCGAAGAATTCCCAACAGCTACCTGGAGGCAACCCGGAGCGAAGGGAGAAGAAAAAATGTTTCATTTTGGAGATTGGGGTGTCCTGCGACGCATTAAGACCGAACAGAAACATTTGCGGCTCTTAAATCTTCCGTGGAAAATGGCTGCTGTCGTTGCGAGTGTCTTTTTTCACCCCGTGTCAAAACTGTCAATTACGATGATGACACTTCAGGACGATCGTATCAAAGGAAGACGGGGAGTTGATTGTGTTCAGTAAATGGAATAAACTGTCTTGCCAGTTCCGTTGTAGGAAAATCATGTTTGTTGGGTGAATCAAAACAAAACAAAACACCACCTCTAATTTCGCCCTGTGTGTTTGTGCGTCTTCTCTCTCCTTGCTCAGTCCGTGAAACCTCACTTTAAAAACTTTGAACCCCAATTTCCCCTAATGTGTGACGACGGGAAACATAATTCAGGTACATTTGGCTCAGCAGTGGGGTTCACTTACCTTCCCTACCGGTTAGCAAATGTGAGCGCACGGGCCGTGTATCACCTTTTACCCATGAGGCAGTGCTCGCGCATTACCTCGGGGCAGGCAGGGCCTCCCACAGCCGCTGCGATCGGTTTGCCCAAACCAGAGAGAACCGGATGAATACGACTTCTGATCTGTATTGTGCAAGTTTTCAGCTACAATCCAGCCTCCTTATTCCGAGGCAGTCTACCTCGCGGTGCCAGGCGCTGAGGACCCACCACTGGATGTGGGTAAGAGTGTGAATTTGGGGGGGCGGACCAGATCCCGCACTGGGGTTCCTCCGGCGAGAAAGAAATCCACACGTGGCACACCAAGGTGAAGAGATTTTATTCGGGGTTGGCATTGGGGGGGCATCCAGTCACAAAGGCTGGTTCTGCCAACTCGTCTACCCACATAGTGTCTGTTTCGGTATCCCTGGGTCAAGGGCTGCTGTCTCAGAGTCTCTGGGGAGAGGGATTGGGGACTGGAGCGCTACGGTGGCACCCAGTGACTACAGGCGAAGGAGCCTCCAACAACCGGCGCGAAGGAGGGAAAGCCACAACCGACCGTCACAAGGGAAGAGAGCCGCTCAGCTGTTGCCCTTCTTGGCCACTATCAACACGGCGGAAGGCACCAAGCCTGGAGAAAGAGGAAGAGGGGGCCAAAATGAATAGGGGGAGGAAAAAGAGTAGAGAATGGAGGGGGAAGCGAAAAAGGAGATTTTTCCCATCCTCCCCCCAGGTCGCTTTGAAATAAGCACTCCAGGAGAGTGAAGCTAAAACAGAATTTCTCAGCAATGTAAATAGAATAATAGAGTTAGGATAGAAATAGAATTAATAGACTAGAAAATAGAATAGAAATAGAATTAATAAAATTAAAATAGAATAGAATTAAAAGAATAAAAATAGAAATAAAATAATGGAATAGAGTAAGAATAATAGAATAGAATTAAAAGAATTAAAAGAATAAAAGAAATAAGAATAGAAAAATGGAATAGAATAAGAATAATAGAATAGAAATAGAATTAATAGAATAGAATTAAAATAGAATAAGAATCGAAATAGAGTTAATAGAATTAAAAGAATAAAGATAGAAATAAAATTGGAATAGAAAGAATAATGGAATAGAGTAAGAATAATAGAATAGAAATAGAATTAATAGAATAGAATAAAAAGAATAAAAATAGAAATAAAATAATAGAAACAGAATTAATAGAATAGAATTAGAATTAAAATAGAATAAGGATAGAAATAGAATAGCATGGAATAGGAATAGAATAGAATAATAACTTGTCACTTTGAATGTATACTTAGTTTGCACTATGCAAAGATGACAAGATAAATACAAAACTGTATATCCCCACATACATGGCACAGAGAAACAACACAGTCTAGTTCGAAACGTATCCATGTTTATGACAAGAAAAACGAATCTTATGAGTTTAGCAGACGGATGGCTGAGGGAACAAAGCTGTTACAGAATCGGGGGGGTCGTGGTAGAAATAACTTCGAAGCCTCCTCCCAGAAGGGAGGCAACCGAAACAGGAGGTAAACTGGGGTGTGTGGGGTATCTAACACTGCTTTGAGCTCTCTGCACATTGCTCTTATAAGCCATATCCTGCATAAAGGGAAACGAGCTTCCTATTATCTCCACTGTCCTCAACACTCTCTGTAGGGGCTTTCGATCCGAGGCACTGCTGCCAGCAAAGCACACAGGGATGCAGTTTGTTAAAACGCTCTCCATTGGGACTCTCGAAAAACATTACTGGCATTTAAGAATGAGGGCCCCAATTCCCCTTTGACCCCAAACTCACCCAGCTCCTGCAGGGGCTTTTCCATGTCTTCCTCGGTGAAAACCCGCCGGGGGAAACTCGTCAGGAGCTGAAAAGGGTCTTCACCGCCATCTTGGCGGTTCAGCTCCACATACAGCCGCACGGCTGCCAGTTGCTCCTTGGCTTTGAAGGTGTGAGTCAGGGAGGTGCCATCCAGGAGTCTCACCTGCCCGGAGCAAAATCAAATTCCCACTCACAGGTGGTCCTCGACTTAACGACCACCATTTAGGCCAAGGTTTCCGCTGGCCCCTTTTTTATCACCGTCCTCACCAGACAGTTGTTGGTTTTTTCACGCCGTCAAACTGACTAGCGCCTTACCTGAATCTTGCACTGGTCGTACTCTCGCTTGACGAGGGGCTCCTGGCTGGGGGAGGAGATGAGCACGGGCTCCATCTGGTCGGGCAGGGGGGAGGCCTGGGTAGCGCTACTGCAGCCAAACTAGGGGGCAAAAACCAGGAAGGTGAGCAAAAGTCGCCCGCCAAGCTATGCAATACGTATTAAACCAGCATTTCTTGGGCTCAGTAACTTTTGAAATGGATGGACTTCAACTCCCAGAATTCCCCAGCTAGGATGAGGGAGGGAAGGAAGGAAGGAAGGAGAGGAAGAGGGAGGGAAGGATGGAAGAAGGGAGAGGAAGGAACGAGAGGAGAAAGAAAGGAAGAGGAAGGAAGGAAGGAGAGGAAGAGGGAAGAAAGAAGAAGGGATAGGAGGGAGGGAGAAGAAGGAAGGAAGGAGAGAAAAAGGAAGGAAGGAAGAGGGAATGAAGGAAAGAGGGAAAGGAAGGAAGAAGAGAGGAAGGAGGGAGGGAGGGAAAGGAAGGAAGGAAAGGAAGAGGGAAGGAAGAAGGCAGAGAGAGAAAGGAGGGAAAGGAAAGAAGGAAGAGGAAGGAAGGAGAGGAAAGGAAGGAGAGAAGAAGGGATAGGAGTGAAGGAGAAGAAGGAAGGAGGGAGAGGAAAAGGAAGGAAGGAGAGGAAAGGAAGAAGGGAGGAAGGAGGGAGGGAAAGGAATGAAGGAAAGGAAGAGAGAAGGGAGAGGAAGGAATGGAGGAGAGAAAGAGGGAGGAATGGGAAGAGAAGAACAGGAGAGAAGGGAAGAATAATAAAAATTAAAACCCATTTGTTTCCTCACCTTCTTGGCTCTCTCCGCCTTGTCCCGTTCGATCTTCTCTCGCACTCGCTGCCTGGGAAAAGGAAGAGGGGGAGGAGGAGGGGTGAATGGCGGAAGGATCCCCTCACTCACTTCACAGTTAGGGAGGGTCGAGAAATGACAGTCGCCGAAGCTGAAAACCTTGAGAGGAGGAAGAGAAAGGCGGAAGGACGACCGCGGAGGCTGACAAAAGCAGATGGACAGACGCCTTTTTTACCCAGAATGCAACGCTCCGCCCCCTCCCCCTCCCAGGCCCTTGATGGAGCTGAGCGAACACACACACACACACAGAGGGTCCCCCCTCACTTGGCCATCTTCTCCTCCAGCTTCTCCCTCCTCCTCTCTTCCGCCAACTTCTTCATCTCGTCCTCCTGCAGCTTCTGGCGGATGAGCAGCAGCTCCTGGCCTTGTTTCCGGCGCTGCTTCTCCCGCTCGATGGTCTCCCGCTTCTCCCGCTCTTCGCGCTCCTTCTGCTTCTGGGAGATCAGCTCCATCATCCTGGGGGGGGGAGGAAAGGAACCGCTGGCACTTAGGAGGCAGGGCTGACCCACAGCCCAGGAGAGAAGGGGGGAGAGTAGGGGTGGGAGGGATGAAAGAGTAGGGAGGAAGGAGGGAAATAGGAAGGGAGGGAGGAAAGTAGGAGAGAGAGGGAGGAAAGAGAATAGGGGAAGGAGCAATGAAAGAGTAGGGAAGGAAAGGAAGGAAGGAAGGAAGGAAGGAAGGAAGGAAGGAAGGAAGGAAGGAAAGGAAGGAAGGAAAGGCCTAACCTTTTCGTCTGTTCCTGCTTTTCCTCTTCCGTCAGGGGACGCTGTGTCTCTCCTTCTGCCACCTCACCTACGGGAAGAAAAAGCCCACTTACACCTTTCCAAGGGAAGGGCAAATGCAAACAATAATCCACTGCCGATTCATGACCATTGAGCCCAGGATTTCTTCTGCTCAGCGAGACCCTGGTCCCCTGAAATTTCGCCCCTTTTTACATGACTTTTCCGGCCACGGTCCTTAAGCGAATCACGGCAGAAGGAGGAGGAGAGAGGAGTAGTGGCGGAAAGAGGGGAAGAAGAAAAGAGGAAGGAGAGGAGGAAAGGAGGAGGAGGTTAATAGACGAATGTGAATAGTATTTACAAGGATGTGTGTTTGGAAGGAAAAAAGACAGACCCTAAAAGATCCATTTCTGACCTGATCCCCCTTGCTCTAAATCCGGCGTCGTTCCTTTGGCGGGTTCCTCGGCATCCGGAACGGGGCCTGGGGGATTCACGAAGGGCTCGTCTAGATTGGGATCGTTCTCGTGCTCTACCAACCTGCGTCGGAGAGAGAGAGACGGCGGCCGTTCAGAAGGGACGAGGGGAGAAGGAAGTGGGGGGGGCGTTTCAGGAAGAAGGAGAGCATACCTACCAATCCATGGCCTGCTCTATCCCCTGGTTGCCAGTCAGAGCCAGAGCCTTCTCTCTGGGGAGAAGCAAAGCAGGGCGTTCAGAAGGGAAAGGTGCGCCTTATACTCTGAAAAGTACAGTTTTTTTTTCTTTTTCTCATGAATAGTTGTGAGAACACGAGGTCCTGTCTAGCCAGCTCTTTTTTATTTTATTTTCCAATTTAACTTAGAGTGGGGAGTGTCCCGTCCCTCTCCGGTTTCCACCATCTCATTTCTGGGAAGGACGACTGTCTGCATTCCACAAACCGCAAATAAACTCCCCATTAAAACAAAACCCAAAAACCTCCCGCACTTTTCCCCGGATGGAGACCTACGCTCGGCTCTGCGGGAAGCCCATCTCAATTAAACTCTCCAGCGCCGTGTTCTCCATCATGCTGCCTTTTTATCAACGTCACTGCCAGCAAATTCTGCAAATTAAGAGAGAGATCAGGTCTTTGGCACGCGGCAGATTTTATCCGCCGAAAGGTGTGTGTTTGGGGAAAGGTGTGTTGTGTCTTTTGATTGATTGATTGATTAGTCCTTGATTAGGGATCCTTCATTTGGAGAGGGAAATCACCAAGGCAGAAAATGCCGTCGAAATTGTTGAGGAAATCTGATATTTAAATCCTTCTTGGGTGATGGGATAAAATGAAAAGTAACATTCTCTCACTTTCAGCTCTGGAAAAACAAAGAATTGTATTTTTGATGATTATTATAGAAATTTGGACATTTAGGGGTGGAGGAGCTTTAATGCCATCATTGAATTACTGGTGGAGGAAAGAAGATTTTGGATTAATGGGATAAAATCTATTTATTTATGTGGTTCAATGGTGCTCCTTAAATAGATTATATATCAAATATTGATATCTCCCTAAATATCTCCCTAAATATAACCATTAACAAATATTTAGTTATAGTAGTTATTATATATCAAATATTGGTTGATGTCTCAGTAAGTTTAACCATTATCAAATATTTATAGATAGATATACACACACATATAAATACACACATACAGATATAGATATTGAGATAGACAGACAGACAGATAGATACAGATAGATGATAGATATAATCAGATAGAAAAATAGATCGATAGAAAGATAGATAGAAAAATAGATAGAGATAGAGATATATAGATAGATGAAAATAGGTTAGATAGATAGAAAAATAGATAGATAGAAAAAGAGATAGATAGAAAAAGAGAGAGAGATGAAAATAGGTTAGATAGAGATAGATAGATAGATAGATAGATAGATAGATAGATAGATAGATAGTTAGATATTTAGATAAGAGAGAGAGAGATGAAAATAGGTTAGATAGATAGAGAACAGATAGATAGATAGATAGATAGATAGATAGATATTTAGATAAGAGAGAGAGAGAGAGAGAGAGATGAAAATAGGATAGATAGATAGATAGATAGATAGATAGATAGATAGAGATAGATAGATAGATAGATAGATAGATAAAGAGAATTAGATAGATAGATAGATAGATAGATAGATAGATAGATAGATAGACAGACAGATGATAGATAGAGAACAGATAGATAGATTAGATATAGAGATAGATAGATAGATAGATAGATAGATAGATAGATAGATAGATAGATAGATAGATAGATAGATAGATGTATATCTTCCTAAAAACAACCATTATTATCAAATATTTAGTCCTTTCTCTTAATGGACCCAAATATACACGTATTTGCAGAGAGAGAAAAAAAGGGGGGGGGATTTCTACGGGAGGGGGGTCATTCCCTATAATGGAGCCCCGAACCAACGTCTTGGCCTGGCAGTGGAGGATGGGTCTTGTGATCCAGCCCAATGGGAGGGGAGGGGGGGAAGCAAGCCGCCCGCCTCGGAAGGGGAGGGGGTGGCTTTTCCAGCCCAATGGATAAATCACCACCAGGCCGCGGAGGGGGCAGTAAGTCAGATAGGGAGGAGGGGGCTGCAGACGATGGGCTTTGTAGTCCATCCCGATTTCGGGAGGAGGATGGCGAGGGGGGGGGGAGGCAAGAGCGTCGTCTCACCCGATCGGAAGGAGGGAAGTCGGTCTAGCCTGGCTGGCAGGGGATTATGGGTCGGGCAGGACCACCACCACCACCCCGAGCCGCGGCGGGGGATGATGGGCCTTGTAGTCCCGGCCTTCGAGGAGGAAACCACCACCACCCCCGCTCTCGCGAGCCCAGCCTCCCCGGGGGAGCCCGTTTGGGGGGGAAGGAAGCCCTTACCGGCGACTCCGGCTCGGCGGCCCCGGCGAAGAAGGGGGAAGCGGCGGCGAGGAGGAGGGAGGGAAGGAAGGAAGGAAGGCCCCGGAAGCGCGAGGCCGCTGTTTGGGTCACGTGGGCGGGATTGCCGGAAGATGAGACGGCGGCCGCGAAGGGCCAGTTCTCACTCCTCGCCGCGCCGCCCAGAGAGGCGCTCGCGGTCTCTCTGCTGCCCCCTCGTGGTCGTTGGCGTCGCTTCGCCCTGCTCGGCTGTTTAGAAGTGAAGTGAATAGAATAGAAAAGAAAATAGGAACAGAATAGAATAGAATTTAGAATAGTATAGAATGGAATAGAAAAGGGAAGAGAATATAGGAATAGAATAGAATAGAGGATGGGAATGGGAATAGGAGAAGATTAGAATAGAAGCAAAGGTAATAGATTAGATTAAGAGCTGGAAGGGACCTTGGAGGTCTTCTAGTCCAGCCCCCTGCTCAAGCAGGAGAACCTATAGTATAGGTCCTATACCATTTCGGACAAGTGACTTTGTAGTGTCTCTTCTTAAAAACATCCAGGGATGTAGCATCCACCATTTCCGAAGGCAGGCTGCTCCATTGGTTGATCTACATCTCTTAAAGCTGGGGAAATCTGGGAGTTGAAGTCCATCCATCCTAAAGTCTGCTGGAAGGGATTTCTGGGAGTCAAAAGTCCATGTCTTAAAGCTTGCTTGCTGGGAAATTCTGGAAATTGGAGTCCCCCCATCATCAAGTTGCTGTAATAGAGAAACGCTGTCCTTGGTTGTATTTTCAATACCCCAAATTATGGTTGGCTGAATGTCAGCTCATTGGGTGCAGCCTAGCCTATGTTTGCATACCACGCTAAAACCCAGATTGGCTTAATCACAGTTTACTAACCCTAGCTTTGCTTGTGGTGTGGCCCTGGCAAAGAGTTAATTTTTTCCATGTCCTTGAGTGGAGTCACTCAGCTGTTCTCTATCCAGCCCAATACATGTCTGACTCATCCAAATAAACAATCACAGTCTTTGATTGTGAAAAGATGAATTCAGAGCCAGCAAATCTCTTCCAGTTCAGCTGCTACGGCCTTTCTCAGCTCTTCAGCCCCACACCTGGCACTTCACCCAGATCCTCCTCCCTGGCCTGGCACACACAAACACATACAACACACAAACACCCTCACACAGGCAGCCTTTTGGCACGGACTGATCTGGTCCCATGATGGGCCACTCTCTCTTACTCTACACACTCATTGGAATGACTTTGTGGCTCTTCGTTGCTTTGCATGCATTTGGTTGTCCTATTTCATGGAATTTTAGAGCATGTCGGCCCGATCATTTATGACAGGCCATGCCTTGGATCTCACAGATGTAGCTTGTTTTATAAATGTATTTGACTTCCATTTTAAATTTTATGTGGTGTATCATCTGTCCTGATTACCATCATGATAAATGTATCTTATATATTGTATAGTCAACATGCTCAATACTAGATAGATGATAGATAGATAGATGATAGATAGATAGATAGATAGATAGATAGATAGATAGATAGATAGATAGATAAGACAGACAGACAGACAGACAGACAGGACAGATAGATATAGAGTGGATGATTGAATAATGGGTAGAATAAGATAGAATTAGATAGATAGATAGATAGATAGATAGATAGATAGATAGATAGATAGATAGATAGATAGATAGAAGACACACACAGAGAAGACATAAAGATGCAGATGGAGGTAGGTAGGCAGGTAGAAAAAGTAAAGTACAGGAAAAGTTATCCCTTAGTTTCTTAGGGTGTAAAGACAACAGAGGAGACGTCCCTGCAGCCTTGCCAAATTCTGTTAATGTAGCTTCACAATAAAATTTATTTATTTATTTATTTATTTCTTTATTTCTCAGCGCTTATAGACCGCCCCCTCTCCCGAAAGGGACTCGGGGCGGTGTACAGTCCGTATCAGAAATACAACAAATTAAAATTATTAAATAAATAGATACATATATACGTATTTGAGAGGAGGATAAAAAGAGATGCAAAACTGTACAGCTAAGTAAATAAATCAGAATATACAAAATTTAAAACCCCAATAATCTGTAAGATTAAATTTAAAAGAGACAATCCCTCTAAAAACCAATAAAAAATACGTATGCCAGGAGGTAGACGTTATAATTATGCCAGGCCAGCCAGTCGGAACAGGTGTGTCTTCAATTTCTGTCGGAAGGAGCGGAGGTCAGTGGTGGTTCTAATGTCCGGGGGGAGGTCATTCCAGAGGGTTGGGCCCATCACAGAGAAGGCCCTACTCCTCGGTGTCGCCCGTTGGCATTGCCTAGTGGACGGCACCAGGAGAAGCCTCTCCCTGTGAGAGCGAAAATCAAATTACTATCTGCTCGTTTCTCCTCTGTGGTCTACCTCGCAGGGCTGGCAGATAGCTGGCTGTTTTATAGGCTGGTTGGTTGCAGGGATTGCCTGCTACAATGTCCTACCTGTCAATGACTTCTTCAGCTTCAATCGCAATAACACACGGGCAAACAATAGATATAAACTCAAGTCCAAACTTTTGTGTGTGCAAAAAAATAGATGGGGGGCAGGGCCAACCAGAGGTGGTACTGGCCGGTTCTCCAAGCTACTCAAAATTTCCACTACCAGTTCCTCCAGAACGGGTCAGAACCTGTTGAATACCCACCTCTGCTCCAGTGGTCCATTTTGCATCATCATGAGAATATATTTCTAATAAAATATTTTTGACATATCAATGGAAACAAAAATGAAAACACAACAAGGGAAAGTAAGCACAGCAGGATTTATTATAGAAGATCTTGTAGGACAGAAGCTCATTTTCCAGTGAGGTTGTGAGTCTGTTTTCATTTGTTTAGAAGACACAGTGAACCAGGAGTTATAGAAAGTATGTCTAAACACCAAACGCCAAAGGGTATATATGGTAATTTATTTCTTACAGAATTTGTCAGCGGACAGGAAAAAAAATGAGATTTATCCATTTGGCACAGCCTGAGAAAAAAAACCCAGAAATTGAAAGGACAAAAAAAATCCCTCTTTTTACAACAGAAATACTAAATTACCTCTCCACACACACCCCTATAACAATATTACTGATCAAAATAGGCAGGATTTTAAACACACATAAAGACACAATTCAGAACGTTTCCTGTGAATTGAAGTATGAAAAGTCCAAAGGTTTACAGACCTGTTTGGGGGGGGGGGGGGAAGATTCTTATATTGAAACAAAAAACTGGCCCTGTAAGGAACCACACAGAGCAAAGCTCAACAAAATGCACCAATCTTCCTAGTTCAAGGTAAGGATTAAAAATTCAAATTTGGGTCCCTCAAGAGTATTTCCTCATAATGATAACCTATATATTTTTTCTCACTGCATTGAAAGTAAAGGATGGAGTGTGGGAATAGAACAAGGCACTTTTTCCACCTAATACTGGTTAAAAAGTATCTATTTTCAGTAGAAACAATTTTATAATACAAGAATTATAGAATGATACAATATAAAGATACATAATTATTGGATAGATTTAAGATGATGTAGTGAATTGTTACAATATAAACGAATTCAATATCTAGAATATCTCATTTAAAATGAAGGAATAATAATCAAATAAATGACATACAATGATAATAATGCATACATATATATTTCATTGATATGTGATTTTAATATAAATTGTAAGTGAGGACTATGGAAAGGATGCACAAAAAACTTGTAACCAATCGACACGCTGTATGTAACTGAAGATGGTTTTATATTTTATGCTTCATCTATGTCTGTCTAAAAATAAAAACTCTTAATAAAAAAAGAGTATTTCCTCATAATGATAACCTATATTTTTTTCTCACTGCAATGGAAGTTAAAGGGTGTGGGAATAGAACAAGGTACTTTTTCCGCATAATACTGGTTAAAAAGAATCTATTTTCAGTAGAAACAATAACAAGCATGCATCTTTGCAAATAAGTACTTGAAAATTACAAGCAATCCCTTTTGCCAGTGTTCGCGGTTGTGGCTTTTGACAAGCCAAATAACAATTGTTGCTAAGTAAACAGTTGCAAATTCAAAAGGACCTAAAAGAGAAGGGAATCCACCCTGCCTATGAGGGGGGGGGTCTTATGTTTATACAGAATTTGGCATCACCAATTATTAGACCAACTCCCCTTCATGGGCTGGAATGGGACAATTGAAAGCAGCGAGATTTTCGCACCCATGCCCCCCATAGCATCTGACCTAGCTTGGGCAATTATTGGCCATCCCTGGCCACTGGGGTCCACTGTCCTCCCTCCCTCCCCCACAGCTGCATGATCACAGCCGATTTACACCCAGGGAGAGTTAATAATGACCAATTCGCAGTGCAGGAAAACTAAATGCCAGCCAATACCCGCGCCGAGCGATCAGTCTCTGCCTTCTCAATGGATGGTAGAGGCCTCGGGTGCCGGAGAGGCAAGGGGCAGAGCGTTGGGGTCTGGAAAGGACCACAGGTGGGGGTCTGGCACCATACGTCTCCCTTTACTGCTCTGAACGTTGCATGTAGCCCTGAAACACCGCTAACCCAGCACAGGAGACCTTGAGGGGGGGCAAGGTGGCCTGCAGCGTGGGAAGTGGAGTTCAGGGCTAAATGCAAAGGACAGGGCAGCAATGGCAGAAGCAGGGTGCCAGACCTCCATCGGCGGGGCTCTCCAGATCCCATCGCTCTGTCTCCTGCCTCTCCGGTGCCCGAGGCCACAGCCATCCACCGAGAAGGCAGAGGCCGATCCCTCGGCACAGGGATTGACTTGGCCTTTAATTGTCCTGCAATGCCAATTGGGCAGAAGTAAGTTTCCCTGGGGGAATTGGCCGTGATCACGTAGCAGGGAGGAAGGAAAGTTGACCAGTGGCGAGGGGACAAGGGCGAATACAGGGCCAGCTGAGAAAGAATGCCCAGGATAGCTCAGGCTAACATGGGCACGAAAATGTAACTGCAAGCAATTGTCCGTGTGGGGCCTTCTCAAGCTCCAAGAACCATCGCCATGGCCAAATTACGCCAGGCAAGGAAATCTATAAAATCTAGAATCCTTCAACAGCCATGCCTAGCATTAAAATAGGCCGTTGAGGTTTTCTGTCCGGTTCTAAGAGCCATCGCCATGGCCAAATTACTCCAGGCAAGGAAACTATATTATTTATTTCTCTGTCCGGTTCTAAGAACCATCGCCATGGCCAAATTACGCCAGGAAAGGAAACTATATTATTTATTTCTCTGTCCGGTTCTAAGAACCATCGCCATGGCCAAATTACGCCAGGAAAGGAAACTATATCATCTATTTCTCTGTCCGGTTCTAAGAACCATCGCCATGGCCAAATTACGCCAGGCAAGGAAACTATATTATTTATTTCTCTGTCCGGTTCTAAGAACCATCGCCATGGCCAAATTACGCCAGGAAAGGAAACTATATCATCTATTTCTCTGTCCGGTTCTAAGAACCATCGCCATGGCCAAATTACGCCAGGCAAGGAAACTATAATATCTATTTCTCTGTCCGGTTCTAAGAACCATGGCCATGGCCAAATTACGCCAGGCAAGGAAACTATAATATCTATTTCTCTGTCCGGTTCTAAGAACCATCGCCATGGCCAAATTATGCCAGGCAAGGAAACTATAATATCTATTTCTCTGTCCGATTCTAAGAACCATCGCCATGGCCAAATTACACCAGGCAAGGAAACTATAATATCTATTTCTCTGTCCTGTTCTCTGTCGTTGTCATGGTCTCTGGAAGCCGCCGAGAAGAGGGAGAAGCTGCGGGTCAAGTCGATGAAGAAGCGGAGACAAAGGGTCAGCTGTCGCAAGCCTTGATCTAGGTTGGGCTTCAGGAGGATGTAGGAGTTGGCAGAAAGCTTGTGGAACACGAAAGCCTTCCCATCCAAACCTGAGGAAGAAAGAAGGGAGAGAAGACCATCAAAAGGTGGACTTTCAGCTCACAAAGGTATTCAGACACACCTTGCGTGAATCCATGGTGCTGGGAAGGAGAGGTGAAAGTTCTACCATGGCATGAAGTCTTACCTGTGTTGGTCAAGGTTCCTGAGATGCAGAAGATCACAAGAAGGACTGTATGAAGCAACGGGCGCCTCTTCGTGATCGTTTCACCCAGCATCGCCACCGGTTTCTGGAGTCTGTTGCTTGAAGGGCCGCCAGAGATGTCCTTTGAGGCCGTTGAGGCTTTCTGTCCGGTTCTAAGAATCATCGCCATGGCCAAATTACGCCAGGCAAGGAAACTATAATATCTATTTCTCTGTCCGGTTCTAAGAACCATCGCCATGGCCAAATTACGCCAGGCAAGGAAACTATAATATTTATTTCTCTGTCCGGTTCTAAGAACCATCGCCATGGCCAAATTATGCCAGGCAAGGAAACTATAATATTTATTTCTCTGTCCGGTTCTAAGAACCATCGCCATGGCCAAATTACGCCAGGCAAGGAAACTATAATATTTATTTCTCTGTCCGGTTCTAAGAACCATCGCCATGGCCAAATTACGCCAGGCAAGGAAACTATAAAATCTAGAATCCTTCAACAGCCACATCTAGCATTAAAATAGGCCGTTGAGGTTTTCTGTCTGGTTCTTAGAACCATTGCCATGGCCAAGTTACGCCAGGCAGGAAAACTATAACCTGTGGAGAAAAGTATAAAATCTGTTATCAATCATAGCACCAACCGAATCAAACTACAATGGGAAAACTCCTTAGTGTCAAGACACTCAACCTTATGAAATTTCTAAACGCCTGGCACTCTGACAAGTTAACCGTCAGTAGCCCAAAAGGAATCAAGAGGACCAAAACCCCTCCTGAACAGCAAACAACACCAATCAACAAGTAGTCCAATCAAAGAATCTCTAAGGACCATTTTTAACAACACTGAAACTGCAAGCCACTAGAAAGCAAGTTGAGAACAAACCTCACTCTCTCCTAGCACTGATATTCCCTAAATAATAAAGCCTCTGCAAAAGAAACTACCAAGCTCAAGAGAACACTAAGGACCTCTCAAACTGCAAGCTGCAAATCTTCTCCTTTCTATACCTATTCATCCCTTTCAGCTGTAAGAAGTCTGACTGGTACTGTGGCCTTTTTTCTCAAAATGAGAAGGTGGGAGGGGGGTGATCCAGAAGGATCCCCTTCCAGTCGGAGTACGGAGGGGGTCCTCAGGGACTGGAGGAGGCTTGCGGCTGAGCGCCCTTTGACTCCTCCAGGTTGATTCGCCCTCGCTGCTCGCTGAGGGACTGAAAGGGTCACCCAGTGGAAATCCCAGTATGAGTCTCTCAGTGTGGGTGTTCAGGGATTGAATGACCTCCACATGGGGGCCATCACCCCTATCCCCACACTGCATTGATATGGGGAATGCTTGTGGGGGGGGGGTCTGGTTCTACCACAGCCAGTGGCTAAAATGATCTCACATCAGAAATTGTTTATATGTTTTACTTTTGTTACATTACTTTGCATTCCCCTCCCCCCAAAAAAACTAAAGCATGCCTTAGGGCGCAACCTCTGCAAAACTATGGTATGCGTGCCGAAAGTGCCATGCGGAGCCATATCACTTGACATGTGTGGCATCGCCTGTTCCTCTACTGGTTTCCAGCAGGCGCAGGTGCAACAGCCAGCTAGACTTCCGATTACGGGTTTGTGGTCAGCTGACCAGTGTGCATGCTCACGCCGGAAAGCGGAACCCCGGCTCTTCCAGTTTCCGGCAGTGCCACACGCACAAAGGCCAGCTGATTGTCATGCGTGCATGTGCACCAGAAACCCAAGAGGAATGGCCAACACCACACATGCCAGGAGACATCGCTCCGCATGCCGCTTCGCACACGCATGCCGTAGGCTTGCCATCACAGCCTTAGGGTAAGCTTTATAGCAAGCCCCAAAGGTTTTTGCAGTAATAAACAAACATGTTGCCGATAGTACCTGTCAGGCCTCTTGGTTAAACCCACCACTGAAAAGTTAATAAACCTCTGACTTAGCTTTGATGTCTTCGACTGCTTGTCTGTGGCGATTCCCTTCGTGTAGAGAGCCTGTGAAATAACAAGAAATAAACATCACCAAATGACCACCTGATGTTCAGAGACTAGAAAACCAATTCACCAATTTTACAAAGCTGCTTTTATGTTCTCTATCCTAAGAGTGAAAGAAGGCAAGATACAATGAATTGGAAGGTTGTGCCCTTGAGAATACCACAAACCACTGGCTTTTACTGTTCCCAAAGACATGGCCTCCAGTTCCAGGAGTTTCTCTTACTCTCCAGGAACTGGAAGGCATCCCTAAAAATTGCTTTAGGCCCTGAGAGTTTACCTTCCCTGCAAGAAAGTCAAGTCAGTTGCCAGACCTGATGCAATTTTAGGTAACTTTTGCCTTGAAGTAGCTAGTCCTCTACATGTTTTAAGGACTTGAGCCTTGGCTAGAATTATCTCAAGTCTCAAGAATTGACTATTTCTAAGAACAAGGTCAGTTCCTGGACTTGAACTAATTTTAAACTTTTGCCTTTACTTGAAGTAGTCAGTCATCCACAGGCTTATGTATACTTTATTTGGCCAAGGAATTTAAGAATTTGAGCCTTGACTTAAATTACCCCGTCCTAAAAATTCACTTTATTCCTGAAAGCAAGGTCAGCTCCTAAGGTAATTTTTAATTATAATTTCCCTGTGGTGGTTTGGTCCTTTTAATTTTATTCTAAAAAATTAAACTTTTGGCTAAAAATTACCTTAGGCCACAAGATTGGACTATTTCAAGAAAGCAAGGTCAACTCCTGGACCCGAAGTAATTTTAGTTCATTTTTACACCTTTAGTTACTTGAAGTAACTAGTCCTCTGCATGTTTTCTTTAAAGGACTTGAAACTGGGCTAGAATTTCTTTTCTCAGGTCCCAAGAGTTTAAATTTATTAAACAAAGTCAGGTCACCTGCAGGGACTGAAGCAATTTTGCCTTTCAGCTAATTTTAACACTTACATTCACCTGTGGTAGTTTAGCCCTTTTAACTGCACCTGGTTAAAATTGCCTCAGCTGTATTCCTCTTTTTAAAGCTACTTTTAACGGTTCCTTGTCTGGGGTGAACAGGACACAGCTGAGATTATCTCAGATTCTGCCTAGTTCCACCATTTTAACTCCTAAAAACCCGAGCCTTGGTTTAAATTCTTTTGGACCCAGACGTTTGCCTTATTTCCCTGAGGGAAAGTGAGACCGAGGTAGCTCACCATAGGGGAGCTGTGGCGTTGGGAGTCTTTTAAATACCCCCTTGAGGTATTACCCCAGCCACCACTGGCGTTTTACAATACAATAGTAGAGTTGGAAGGGACCTTGGAGGTCTTCTAGTCCAACCCCTTGCCTAGACAGGGAACCCTTTACCGTTACTCCTGAGGATATATACACCCTGGTTTAAATCACCTCAGGCGCCGTCCCTACTCCCTAAAAGTAGGCTAAAATTGCTTCAGGCGCCATCCTTACTCGCTCAGAAAAGGCTAAATTCACCTCGGGCGCCGTCCTTACTCCCCGAGACGAGGCTAAAATTACTTCAGGCGCCGTCCTTACTCGCCTCGAGAATGAGGCTAAATTCACCTCGGGCGCCGTCCTTACTGCCCGAGAATAGGCTATTCCTTAACTCCCCCTCAGCATCCCACCACGTCTAAGAGCCTCAAGCCCGGGTTACCTCCGCGTGCAAGAGGCCACCTCACGGTCTAACCTGCGAAGCCGCAGGGAGAGGGGAGGTTTGCTCTCCCCGCGGCCCGCAGCGTCGTCTCTTTCGAGGTCGGGAAAAAAAGAGACGGGGCGGCTGCGGCACGTATGGCGTTTTTTTTCCCTCAGCCCGAGGAACCCGCCCATTTTTTAAAGTGCCCCCGCCCCTCGGAGGAGGAGGAGGAGGCGGGGGGAAAGGAGAAAGAGAGGCCGCTCAGCCAATCCGAAGGACGGCTTTCCAAAGCAGCCAATCGCAGCCGAAGTGGACTTTTGGCGGGAAAGGCACGTGGCTCCTCAGGTGTGCCACCGCCTCACAGGTGAGGGCGATTGGAGGCAATCACGTGTCTGTGCGCGTGCCTCTTTTTTGGGCCTGCCTTAAAAATGAAATTCTGTTGTCTCCTCTCAGAAGAATATCTAATCTATACATTTTAATCCATCGTGGTTTATAGTTCGATAACACTGTACAATATATATTCCTTGGTATATCTTTCTCTCTGTTTCTAATTATTTAATCTTTCATTCTTTATTTTTTAATCTCTTGCACCTATTATCCAGGCATTTATACAGGCTTGAGGAATAGTCTGTTTCTCTAAAGGATTGTATGAATAATGTTGCATAAATGCCTAGATAATGGGTGCAGAGATTAAAAAAAATAATGAAAGAAGAATTAACAAATTAAGTTACATCGTTAGGCACACTCTATTTTTTTTTAATTACCATTTTCTCTGTAGGTGTCCCATCTGTTTGTATAGAGTGATAAAGGTATAGCGTGTTATGGCACAACTATATAAATAATGTACAATATCATGTATTTAAAAGGAGGTCATATTATATGATTAATAACGGTTACGATTAGGGTGTATAACACGGTGTATATATTTCAAAAGGACTTGATACAACAGTATAGCGCTGTTGCAAAATTGAAATTGTGATGTAGAATAAAGGAAAATGTACAATAAAAACATAACAATAAAAAAAGAATATCTGATCTGTGTAATCTATTTTATCTATTCCATCCATCCATCCATCCATCCATCCATCCATCCATCTATCTATCTATCTATCTATCATCTATATTTCTATCATTTATCTGTCTTTTATATCATCTGTCTGTCCTGTCTATCTGTCTGTCTGTCTATCTATCTACACACCTCACACATAAATATAAAGCACTGTCCATTTTATAATACAATACAATACAATAGCAGAGTTGGAAGGGACCTTGGAGGTCTTCTAGTCCAACCCCCTGCCTAGGCAGTAAACCTAGGCAGGAAACAAATGGCTATCCAACACCTTCTTAAAGACTTCCAGTGTTGGGGCATTCACAACTTCTGGAGGCAACTTCTGTTCCACTGATTAATTGTTCTAACTGTCAGGAAATTTCTCCTCAGTTCTAAGTTGCTTCTCTCCTTGATTAGTTTCCACCCATTGCTTCTTGTTCTACCCTCAGGTGCCTTGCAGAATAGCTTGACTCCCTCTTCTTTGTGGCAACCTCTGAGATATTGGAAGACTGCTATCATGTCTCCCCTGGTCCTTCTTTTCATTAAACTAGACATACCCAGTTCCTGCAAACACAACAAGGGAAAGGTAAGTACAGCAGGATTTATTATAGAAGATCTTGTAGGACAGAAGCTCATTTTCCAGTGAGGTTGTGAGTCTGTTTTTATTTTATTTGTTTAGAAGACACTACCTGTGCTGGGGATGCTTTGGATGACAAGTCCCATCAGCCACTTCCAGGGTGGTGGTGGTGGTGGATAGGGATCATCCCTTCTTGCAACAGGTTTCCCCCCACCCGTCAAAATACTCATTGTTTAAAGAAAAATGTGAAAATTTAATAAATAAAATAAAATTATGATTTGTTTTTACACACACACACACACACACACACACACACCATAGGAAATAATTTGGACCAGATCCCATTAACTAGCTTTGCAGGGTGGGGGCTGAGGGGGATTAATGCCCCCACCTAAAATTCAAGCCCCTTTTTCTGTATTTTTATATTTTGCTTGCACCTTTCCCGCCTTGTTACAATCTTGCCAAGCATCCCTTTGTCTCCTGCAAATATTTGTTATCCCACCCCCCACCCCCCAGCTTTTTAAGACAAAAAACATAAAATTCCAGGATTGGTTTGGTTTAGTTTGCTTTGTAAGAATTCTGCTTAAATGTTACAAATGGAGGAAGTTTTGATACATGAAGCCTTAGCCTCCTGAAAGGGAAAGAAATTGACCCAAATTTGAAACTGTTTCCTTCTTTCTCTATTACAGGAACTCTTTCCTCCTAGTACACCCCCCCCCCCGTTAAATGTTTTCAGAGGGGGTGCTTGTCCAAAATTGCAAAATAATAGATCAGCGAACGCTAATTCTGTTTCCGGACTTCTGAAATTTCCGGGAGGGTCGTTTTTTGCCTTTCCCAGGTTCCGGAGGCTTTCCTTGAGCCTCCGGGAGGGCAAAAACGGCCTTCCCCGGGCTCCGGAGCCTCTCCCTGAAGCCTCCTGGTATGAAAAACGGAGTGCGGTGGGGCGCTGCATTCCCCCGGGGTCCCCCTCTCCTCCCCCCCCGTGCATGTGCACGCATCCGGTAGTAAAAAAACAATTGAATCCCACCATTGCCATGTATGTATTTTCGTCCAATATTTTCTTGCTTTGGGGCATGGCCCACCACATATGATAGTATGAACCTGATGCTTGCATCTACTTCCAATATTTAGACGATCGATCATTAAACGTTTTTGCCAGTCCGGTCGGTGCAAAGTGCCATCTATAAAATCTATTTTATACAAAGAGGGGGGAAGACCAATGGGCGGAGCTTGCACGAACCCATGGTGAATTCCAGGTGGATTCATGGAAGGAGGTGATGATTCCACCATGGAATGAAAGCTTCCCGAGGGATCCCTACTTTCCACCCATAGCTTGCTGTTCTCAGTCAAGATCCCGGGGATGCAAGCGGTCACGACAAAGACTGTACAAAAACTACGGGGGGGGGGGGTGTTTCTTCTCCATGATATCGCCCACAATGGGGGAGAAATTTCCTGACAGTGAGAACTACTAACCAATGGAACGACTTGCCTCGAGAAGTTGCGGGGTGTTCCATCACTGGAGGTTTCTAAGAAGAGATTGGACAAGCATTTGTTTGGAATGGTGTAGGATCTCGTCCTTGAGCAGGGGGTTGGGCTAGATGACCCTTCGAGGTCCTTTCCCACTCTCTGTCGTTAAAAGTCGGGTCTGAAATGTGTAGATGCTGTATACACCAAATCACTGGCTACTAAAATCAGCTCGCAACTCCCTCATCCTGTTTGAGCTCCCTGTTCCTTTCCTAGCAAGACTCCCTTGCATACTTATAAGCCTCGGCTGTCTTTCTGCAGCTGGTGGACAGCCGGGCACGGGTCCAAGAAAAAGAGGGGGAATTAAAAAAGAATGGCCTCTTGGAAGGCCGGCCAAGGCTGCGTGCCATGACTCACGGCTCCTGCCAAACTCCCCGGCAGCTGCCGATTAAATCCTCCTGGGAATGAGAGAAGCCGGGAGATCCACAGCATAGCCAAGAGGCCCACAGGCGGTGTTGATAAGAAGAGGGCAGGAAAGGCCAGAGCTGGGGGGGGGGGGGAGAAGTTCGGGGCCAAAGACTGGAAGCTGCGGATGGCACCCCAGTTGAGAAAAACAGCGGGAATGTCGCTCGCCTTCCTGCCTTCTTGGCTGGTGGGCAGCCCAGATTTCCCGACGGGGCAGCTCTACCTGTTGGTCACTCTCTTCCTGGCGGAGATGGTGGGTAGCCGCCTGACGGCCTCGCTGCTTTTGCAGACCTGTGCCTTCCACACCTTGGAAGGCGTGCTGGCCTTGGCGGTCCGCGTGATGGATGCCCGTCTCGGCGCGGAGGGCGCTTACGCCAGCCGGAAGAACACCTTTGGGTGGTTGCGAGCCCCCGTCGCAGGCACGCTGGTCAGCGCCATCTTGCTGAGCGCATTGTACCTGGCTCTGATGGCCGAGGGCCTTCGGAGGTTGGCAGAGCCCCGGCTCACCCAGCACCCGCTGGCGCTGATGGGCATCGGGGCGCTGGCCATCCCCATCCATCTGGCGAGGGAAGGTTTGCCCTGGAAGACACCCGCGAAGATGGACGTCAGGCCCTGCTGTGGCAGACGGAGGCCGGTGCCAACGGCAAAGCAGGAAACGGAAGGTAAGTTGGCACGGGTGTGCAAATGCGTGTGCGATAAACCAAGTGAGGCCAGAACGTGTCTTAATTCAAAACAATGCTGAATTGTGATGCTCTTAGCCGATACCCTGCCAAGGCCAAAAATGTAATTTTAAATTTGGGAGGATGGCGGTGGAAGGGGAAACTTCTCTCTCTTTTTTTTTCTCATTGGAAAAACTGCATTTAATTCAGGCACAGTTTAGCCCCAAATTTGTAGCGCTAAGTGAGTTTTGCCCCGTTTTACGACCTTCCTGGTCACCGTGGTTAAAGGAGGCACTGCGGAAACACAGTTGTTCGGTGACCCTGCCCGCAGGGGCAATGGGCGTTCAGTGAGATGTACGATCACAATTCTCTTTTGTCGAACGGTCACTAAGCAAAGCATTTAGCAGCGTCCCCGTGATCCAAATTCAGATCATTAGCAACGGACTCGTATTTACGACGGTTGTGGTAGCCCCAGGCTCACATGCTCCCCTTTTGCGACCTTCCAACAAGCAATCGAGGAAGCCCGATTTGTTTCACAACTGTGTGACTCATTTAACAACCATTAAGTGATTCACTTAATGACCGTGACAAGGCAGGTCATTAAATGGGGCAAAATTCCACTGGACAACTGTCTCGCTTAGCAACTGAAACACTGGGCTCAATCGTGAGTCGTAAGTCGGGGATGGCCTGTAGCGTTATCTAGCCAGAGAGGTTTAATCGTGGCCACCAATATCTTGGTTGCCAGAAGAAATGCAATCCAGGACTTAAATCCACAATTTTATCATCTTTGCCCTGCATGAAATTCTCCCAGGCTGGTTTTAATCTTGTTTTGTCTTCCTCAAACAGATCTTCTGGGCCACGGATTGTCCACTAACAGTCAACCGTGGTTGGCCAAAGAGAAGGAGGGAAAAACTGTGTCGGCCGTAGGACCGTGGCGGACTCTTTATCTCAGATGGATGGTGACTTGTTTTGCCCCCGTGGCGGTCTTCCTGCATTCTCTCATGATCCACCTCTGGTGGACTCCGTGCCCGGGACATGCGACGTGTCTCCATCCCTGCCCAAAGAATCCGTGTCAATCCTGGGGAACATCTGACGTCCTGCAATCAGTGTCCGTGGACTGTTGGCTGCTGTATGTGGATCCCGGGCTGGCGATGGTGGTCGCCGTGGCCTTCCTGTGCTTAATCTGGCCCACCTTGCGGGCCTCCGCCCTGGTCCTCCTCCAAGCCACGCCAGAAGACCTGGATCTGTGGCTCCTGGAGAAACACCTTCACGCCACGGAAGGAGTGGTCGCCGTGCGGGAGCTCCGGGTCTGGCAGCTGGATGGCTGCAGCCGTTTGGTGGCCACAGCCCAGGTGGTCTGTCTCAACATGGCCGCTTTTGAGTTGGTGATTCAGAGGGTCAAACAAGTGTTCTGTGAACATGGGGTTCACACCGTCACGGTGGAACCGAACTTGGGGGTGGGCCCAAATAAGGAACAGCGGGAAGGGTCTAGCCAGGGACCCCATAAGAGGCAGCTGTGTCCAGATCCTGCAGAGATGCTGGAGTTTGAGACCTGTGTATGAAAGAGGGGAGGGGAGGGGAGGGGAGAGAGAAAGCAACGAGGAGGCGAGAGAGAAAGGGATGAGGAGAGGAGAGGAGAGGAGAAAGGGATGAGGAGAGGAGAGAGAAAGGGATGAGGAGAGGAGAATGGGACAAGAAAAGGAGAGAGAAAGGGATGAGGAGAGGAGAGAGAAAGGGGTGAGGAGAGGAGAGAGAAAGGAAAGAGGAGAGGAGAGGAGAGGAGAAAGGAATGGATGAGGAGAGGAGAATGGGATGAGAAAAGGAGAGAGAAATGGATGAGGAGAAGAAAGGAGAGGAGAGAGAAAGGGATGAGGTGAGGAGAGAGGAGAGGAGAGAAAGGGATGAGGAGAAGAGAGAGAAATGGGAGAGGAGAGGAGAAGAGAGCATGTACAATTGTCTACTAGGAGATGGGCAGTTAAGAAGTCTGATTAAATGAATGAATGAATTAATTAATTAATTAATGAAGTCACCAAGATGTCTTTTATGCTCTCATATAGTCAAAATGAGGACCAAAAGCTGTAAATCTCTGGGCCCCCAAATCTGTCCCGGTGTTTCCTGCCCTGTGGGTAATCATGTTTTAACCAGGTTTAGTTCTGTAAGTTTAGCAGTACGTGGGGAAGAGATGGGGCTCATGGAAGAGTCAGATAAGAGACAGCCGAGCCCTCAGCTGCATAATGGGTGGAGAAAAAGGCTCAAAATGGATCTGCCTTAATTTCTCGGCGAGAGAGTTGTACTTTCAGGCACACAATTGTGTTAACCGGGACTCACAATAAAGTAGATTTTGCTCATCTGGTCATGAATTCTGTTTGGTCTAACTGTTTAGGCTGGTCTAATTTTCTCATTCTTCCTCTCTCCCTCCCCTCTCACCTTCCATCCTTCCTTCTTTCCCTCCCTCTCTCCCTCTCACTTTCCTTCCTCTCACCCTTCCATCTCTCCCTCTCTCCTTCCTTCCTTCCCTCCCTCTCTTCCTCTCACCTTCCTTCCTTCCTTACCTCCCTCCCTCCCACTCTCGCTCCAGCTCTCCTTCCTTCCTCCCTTCCTCCCACCTTCCTTCCTTCCGCCCATCCACCCTCCATTCATCTCTCCCTCTTTCCTTCCTTCCTCTCTTCCTTCCTTTCTTCCTTCCCTCCCTCTCACCTTCCTTCCTCTCTCCCTCTCACCTCCCACCATCTCTCCCTCTCTCCTTCCCTCCCTGCCATTTTCCCCTTCCCTTCTCCCTCCCCTCCCCTCCCTTTTATTTTCATTTCCCCCCCCAACGCCTTGATCCCAGGCACCAAAACGAGATTTCTTGCATTCCTCCTCTCCCTGCTCCCCCAAAAGCAATGAAATTAAAACCCATCGAAGAGATTAAATCAAAAGGAGCTTCCATTTTCTAACACAGCGCATCGTCCGCAGAAAGAATTGGGAATTCCGGAGACAGACAGACATCAGGCGTCATCCAGGCGTCTTCCTCCTTTCGGGTGACCCCGTCACGATCTGCTCTCCGAGATCTTCATGTCCTGCAACAATAAGACATTAATCCCTCCCAGTGGTGAAATTCAAAAGAAATTCCCTACTGGTTCTGTGGGCGTGGCTTGGTGGGCATGTCTTGGTAGTCATGTGACCGGGTGGGCATGTCTTGGTGCTCATGTGACTGGGGGTGTGGCTTGGTGGGCATGTGACCGGCGGGAGGCATGGCTTGGTGCTCATGTGACCGGGCAGGCGTGGCTTGGTCATGTGAGCAGGTGGGCGTGGCTGCACAACTGACTCACACACCATGTAAAAGCAGCTGGACTTCTCACAAAATGAGCTCCTGCAACAAAGCGGGAACCGTACAGACAACCCGGCACGGCTGATTGTTGCACAGCTGATCAAAAATGATTTTTTTTTAAAAGGGTCCCACGGTTGAGCAGAACAGCTGATTGTTGGAACTTTAACAAATAAAAACTTTTCTAAGCAGTTTTTTTACTACCGGTTGGGGCGAATTTCACCCTTGCCTCCCTCAATTGGGGTGGTGGTGGTCAATGGAGGATAAGAAGACCTCCCCCCAGTTTTTTTTTCTTCTTCTGGTCCTTGGCCCACCTCCCTCTCCGTACCTGGGGGTGGTGGCCTCTAAACCCTTGGTGGTTTTGGTCAAGGAGACGGCTTCTGTCTTCTTCTCCACCTCTGGAGAAGGCGTCAAATCCGTCGGCGATGGCTCTTTCGCTTCCTGCTCCGCTTCCGGTTTCAGTTCAGGTATGGCTTCCAGTTTCTCTTCTGGTTTCGCTCCCGGTGTCACTTCCGGTTTCGCTTCCTGTTTCTTGCTAGCATGGCCCTGTTCTAGCCTTTTCAATAGTCTCTTGCTCACCACGTTGGTCTTCGGCGACTTGATCCTCAGCTGCTTCCTGATGCCCTCACAGATGGCTTTTATCTTGTCCTCCGTGTCCACATAGCCGGCGCCATTCTGGGGGAGGAGAAAGATGGACTCTTGGTTTCTCCTCCTTCTGCAAATTGCCCACTGTCCGTGGCTTCCAACTTCCAATTCTGGACACCTCTGAGATTGGCCAGTTCCAGATTTGAGTTGGGAAGGCCAAGGCTTCCATACGGGAAGGGTTGGGCAAACAAACAAGCTTCCTTAAACAAACCATCATCTCCCTCTGAAAAATATGATTGTGGCTTTCAGAAAGATTCCACTAGGTTTATATACCAGTGGGACAGCCTGTCAGGATTGATGGGAGTGTTCTAGGAAATATCTTGATTATGGGAGTCTTGTGTATAAAAAGAGAGCAAATCCCAATCCCCCCCCCCCCCAACTGCTGGTGTTATCTATGTGGGTTATGAACTAGGGTTTTCTGCTTGAGCAGGGGGTTGGACTAGAAGACCCCCAAGGTCCCTTCTGAGTCAGTTATTCTGTTATCCCTCCTCCTCCTCCTCCTCTCTGCAAACCCTCCCTCCCTTCTAACACTTATGATATTACCTAGCTGGGTAATTAAATGTCTGCATGAAAACAACCAGGTTTAGAAAGCACCAAGGAACTCATATTATTCCTCCTCTTCTCCTCCTCCTCCATTACCACCATCTCCTGCTCCTTCTCTTCTTCCTCCTCCTCTTCTCCTCAAACTCCCCTCCCTTCCAGCTCTGATGATGTTCCCTAGTTGGGTAATAAAATGTCTGCCAGAAAACCACCAAGCTCAGAAAGCATCAAGGAACTCACATTATTCCTCCTCTTCCTCCCTCTCGTCTTCCTCCTCCTCTATCATCACCACCACCACCTCCTCCTCCTCCTCCTCCTCCTCCTCCTCCTCTTTATCTCTGCAAACCCTCCCTCCCTTACTGATGATGTTCTGTAGTTGGGTAATAAAATGTCTGCAAGAAAATCACCAAGGAACATCAAGGAACTCACATTATTATTATTATTATTATTATTATTATTATTATTATTATTATTATTATTATTATTATTATTATTATTATTATTATTATTCCTCCTCCTCCTCTTCCTTCTCTTCCTCCTCTCCTCAAACTCTCCTCCCTTCTAGCTCTGATGAGGTTACCTACTTGGGTAATAAAATGTCTAGAAAACCAACAAGCTCAGAAAGCATCAAGGAACTCACATTTTTCCTCCTCCTCTTCACAAACCTCACTCCCTTCTAACACTGATGACGTTACCTACCTGGGTCACAAAACATCTGCAAGGAAACAGCTAAGCATTGGGAGCATCAATGACCACTCCCCAAAGTTCAATGTTGATTTGGCCCATTTCCAAAGTCAGAAACAACCCCCGTCTCACCTTTTTGGAATGCAAAACTATATCCGGTTCTGGCAGGATCACCTCGAAGGTCCCACTCTCACCAACTTCCGGTGTCTGAAGAGGAAAAAATGATGGGAAGGAGAAAAAGGAGCCAGATCAGGTATATATATAAGGCAAAAGTAAAGGTTCTCCTTGCACAGAGTCATTCCCGACTCTAGGGGGCGGTGCTCATCTCCGTTTCAAAGCCAAAGAGACAGCGCTGTCCGAAGACGTCTCCGTGGTCATGTGGCCGGCATGACTCAATGCCAAAGGCACAAGGAACGCTGTTCCCTTCCCACCAAAGGTGGCTCCTATTTTTCTATTTGCATTTTTACGTACTTTCGAACTGCTAGGTTGGCAGAAGCTGGGACGAGGAACGGGAGCTCCTCACAGGAGGTTTTTAAGAAGTGATTGGATAGTCCTTTGTCTGAAATGGGATAGGATCTCCTGCTTGAGCAGGGAGCTGGACTAGAAGACCTCCAAGGTCCCTTCCAACTCTGTTCTTCCTTCCTTCCTTCCTTCCTTCCTTCCTTCCTTCCTTCCTTCCTTCCTTCCTTCCTTCCTTCCAAATAAGAAGGTTTTAAAGAAGAAACTGGACAGCCACTTGTCTCAAATGGGATAGGATCTCCTGCTTGAGCAGGGAGCTGGACTAGAAGACCTCCAAGGTCCCTTCCACCTCTGTTTTTCCTTCCTTCCTTCCTTCCTTCCTTCCTTCCTTCCTTCCTTCCTTCCTTCCTTCCTTCCTTCCTTCCAAATAAGAAGGTTTTTAAGAAGAAACTGGACAGCCACTTGTCTCAAATGGGATAGGATCTCCTGCTTGAGCAGGGAGCTGGACTAGAAGACCTCCAAGGTCCCTTCCACCTCTGTTTTTCCTTCCTTCCTTCCTTCCTTCCTTCCTTCCTTCCTTCCTTCCTTCCTTCCTTCCTTCCAAATAAGAAGGTTTTTAAGAAGAAACTGGACAGCCACTTGTCTCAAATGGGATAGGATCTCCTGCTTGAGCAGGGGGCTGGACTAGAAGACCTCCAAGGTCCCTTTTCCAGCTCTATTCCGATTCCGAGGACTACCTATATCTGATTGTAATCATTCATGTAGGACAGCTCACACATGGGCTTTGGAATGCTTTGCTAACATTTTGAAGTCCAATACTGAAAGCAAGAAGCAAAGCAAGCGAAGTTTGCTTCAGATTTTCCAAGTCAGGATTTGGGACAGACAGTGTTTGGAGACCGTTAAAATACCACAGATGGATTTAGGGATTTACACCGAATCCATCCCCCCCCCTCTCTTTTCTGGCTCGGCACCACAACTCACTTACAATGTCCAGTTTGTTCGGGAATTTTCTCTCCAAGATTTGCTTAATCTGCATGAACTGAGAAAAATGCATATTTAGAGTACAGAATTATACCCTGTTTCCCCCCCCCCGAAAATAAGACCTCCCCAGATAATAAGTCCAATCGTCTTAATTCAATTAGTACTGGCATTAATTATCATTATCATTCAAAGCATGCCTACCAAAAGGAAAAAGGAAAGTTATTTTCAAGTCCACCATAGCTTTGTGGAAGGAACAGGAGAATATGTTCTTATAGGTTAGGTTAAAAAGAAGGAATATTAATTTGTGTAACATTAAAGAGAACTAAAAGGCATGGTCTTGAAGGAATTTGGCACCCCAAGAGAAGAGAAGCATTTTGGGGTATTTTAGTGGGGGGAGAGAAGGGGGGGGGAGAAAGGGTGAAAGGGCCAAGAGGCAGGACGGGAGCTACAGAAAGGGACTTACTTACCCGAGCTCTCGATCCTCAGGAACCTCTGCAAAACAGGAGAAAAGGAGGAGGAAGATGGAAGATCAATTTGCCAGATGATGGATGGAGGGAAGGAAGGAAAGAAGGAAAGAAGAAAAGAAGGAATGAGGGAAGGAAGGAAGAAGGGGGAGGGAGAAAAGACATACAGCTGGATGAAATGGAGGTAGGGAGGGAAGGAAGGAAGGAAGGAAGGAAGGAAGGAAGGAAGGAAGGAAGGAAGGAAGAAGAGGGAAGGAGAAAAGAGGTACTGCTAGATGTAATGGAGGGAGGGAGGGAGGGTGGGAAGGAAAGAAAGGAGGAAGGAAGGAAGAGAATGGAAGGAAGGAAGGGAAGGAAGGTGGAAGGAAAGAAAGAATAAAGGAAGGAAAGGAGGAAGGAAGGAAGGAAGAAGGGGAGGGAGAAAAGATGTACAGCTAGATGTAATGGAAGGAGAAAAGGATGGGAGGAAGAGGTGAGGAGGAAGGATTGGAGGGAGGAAGAAAAAAAGGAGACCAGAGGGGAAAATGCAGGGGAGGAAAGAAGGGAGGATGGATGGAACGAAAAGAGCAAGAAAGGGGGAATGGAAGGAAAACAGAAAAAGGGGAAGGGGAGGAAAGGAGGGAGGAAGGGACGATGGAATAGAGAGAAAGTTCAGGAATGAAAGAATAGAGTGAAAGATAGGGAGGAGAGGGAGAGGGAGGAAGGAAGGAAGGAAGGAAGGAAGGAAGGAAGGAAGGAAGGAAGGAAGGGAGACACTCAAGAAAAATCCAGTTCAAGGTAAGAACAAACATCTGTAAAGCTTCAAACCTTCCCACCAACTATTCAAAATCAGAACTAGGAAGACAAGAAAACAAATTTTAGCCACCCTAAAAACAGCTTCATCTACTTATTTCATCTACACACACACACACACACACACACACACACACACACACTACACAAAGCTCCCCCCACCTTTCTCCCAGGGAGGAGGAGGAGAAGGACAATCCAAACTCAACATATCTCCCACGCTTCGTGGAGCCTTCCCTCGCCTTAACTTCCTCCTAAATGTTCTGAACCTCCCTCCCCCCCATCCTTCAGTGGTCTCTCCTGGAAGGGGACAAGATGGTGTTTTCAGGGGGAGCAGAAACGTAAGACGACACCCCCCCTCCTCCCCTCCCCCAGAGGTCTTCTTCTCATCTCACCAAAAGAGGATCTTCACTTCGAGCAAAGAGTTGGAGGTCATGGCCACCCCTCACTCAATCTGGAGCCCTCCCCCCTGGAAGGACAAGGGATGACCGGTTGAAAGGCTTCACCCCACAAGAGAAAGCTTTGTTGGTGGGGGGCAGGTCAAGAGTGGGGGGCAAGAGAGCTTCATGGATGTTGACCCTCCAAAGAACTGGTCTGTTCCTAAGCAACCGCTCCAAAGTTCTGACTTCAGACACACAAACCCTCCTTGATTGCACGGATCTTCTAAACCAGAGTTCACCACCTGGTGGTCCTTGGACCACCAGTGGCCCACGAGAAAATTTGCATTGTCCGCCGAAAAATTAGTTGCATTTTTTAATATTGCAGTCAATCAGGGGTCCTCAAACTACAGCCCCTGGGACGGATACGTGCAAGGAACGCTTGTGTTGCTGCAGAGAGTCTCCCCCTTCGGGGTCTTTTTGTGGGAGTCGGAGGGGGGCAGAAATTCCCACTTGGGGTCTGCTTCAGCCTCCTGGTGTGGGGCTTTGGGCGAAGGCTGGAGGGAAGTGCCACTGGTGGCGAAGAGCCGGAGGGCCTTGTTCCAGTGGGGCTGCATCATGGCCTGGAACTGGCTGACCATCTCAGCCCTCTGAGCCTCCAGGTGCTGGTACCTGGCCTTGCACTCCCGCAGGTCTTCCCTCTGCTTGGAAAGCCCATGCTCCTAGTCCTCAGTGAGGTGCTTCTACTGAGCCTCCTTCTCAGTCAGATCCAATTTGAACTGATCTCCTTTGCCAACTCTTTCTCCTGGGGGCTGCTTAGCTCCAGCAATGGCTTCCTATTAGGGCCCAAAGGAGCCCGGGCGGGCAGGCGAGGAGGGGCTGGGAGGGGTGGGGCAAGGAGAGGCTGGCGAGGCGCCCCTTGACGTGAGTGACATCGAGTTGGCCACGCCCACCCAATCACATAACAGCCTTGCCACGCCCACCCAGCCAGTTATTAGCCAGATCGTATATTAGCGGTCCACGGGATTTAAAATGATGAATTTAGTCCTGAAGCCCGAAAGGTTGGGGACCCTGTTCTAAACCATCATGGCAGAATCTCAGTTTAAGGGGGTCTATGGGGGGATACCCTTTAGATCACCTTTGCCCAAGCCTGGCCCTCTGTAGATCGCAGGATCTCTATGCCCCATCATGAGAGACCACCACGAAGGATGGGTCAATAACACCCAAAGCTGGAAGAAGAATGGAAGGCAACATAGTTTTCTCATTCAGGGCAATTTTGAGATCTGTGGACTTTCATCTCCCAGAATTCCCCGGCCAACTTCCCCTTAACAACCAGCTGACCAACTTAACCATTCATTTAACAACTGTCGCAAAACGGGGCAAAACTCAACCAGTGTCTCACTTAACAACATAAAATTTGGGGCCTCCATTGCGGTCGTAAGTCAAGTGTATATGCTTTTTTGGGGGAGGGGGCGAAAACATCTTTCACACAAATGTTTTTGCTCAAATTTGTGGCCTTTTCCAACTTTTTCCCCCCCAGAAATATAATAATTGCTTGTTTTGACTCCCCACGCAACGAAACCTTTAAACCAGAGCTGACGTCTTCTTGACAACATCTGGAATCCGGTCAGCCTCTTGCAAGCTACTGATCTGGACGTGATTATACCTTATCTTTTCCCGTTTGTTTTTCCCTGCTGGAGTGGAAAAAAAATACGGCAACGATAATTCTCAGTGGAAGATGGAGAAGGCTGGTTGAAATCATGAATGACATACAGTCAGTCCTGGCAAGTTTTGGTCACCACAAGTAGGAAAAAAGGATGTGGAGATTCTTGAAAGAGTGCAGAGAAGAGCAACAAAGAGGATGAGGGGACTGGAGGCTAAAACATACGATGAACGGTTGCAGGAACTGGGCATGGCTAGTCTAGGGAAGAGAAGGACATGGGGAGACAGGAGAGCATCTTCCAATATTTGAGGGGCTGCCACAGAGAGGAGGAAGGGGTCAAGCTATTCTCCAAAACACCTGAAGGCAGGACAAGAAGCAATGGGTGGAAACTAATCAAGGAGAAAAGCAACTTAGAACTAAGGAGAAATTTCCTGACAGTTAGAACAATTAATCAGTGGAACAGAAATTGCCTCCAGAAGTTGTAAAATGCTCCAACACTGGAAGTTTTTAAGAAGAAATTGGATAACCATTTGTCTGAAGTGGTATAGAGTTTCCTGCCTAAGCAGCGCAGGGGGTTGGACTAGAAGACCTCCAAGGTCCCTTCCAACTCTGTTATTCTAAATGCAATCAACCCATAGAACAGAAGTTGCCTTCGGACGTTGTGGGAGCTTCACCCCTGGAAGCTTTCAAGAAGAGACGGGACTGCCATCGGTCAGAAATGGTGTAAGGTCTCCTGCTTGGGGTGGGGTGGGGGTTGGGCTAGATGACCTACAAGGCCCCTTCCAACTCTGTTTTTCGGTTAAGCAATCCAATGAGCAAGTTTGCACAGACCTCATCACAAGATCCTCACATGTTCCTCCTGGACTTTTGAAGGCTAGACTGTTTAACCTTGAAAAATTCTCACCCCTCCCGAATCCCGGAATAATTGCTGCTTGTCATCACTTTGGAGTTAAGTAGGGGAGAAGGAAATTGCACAACTTGCAAAGCTGCTTTAAAATAATAATAATAAATGAACGATTCCTTGGCAGGGAGCGAGACCCAAATGAGAGAAGGAAAAACATTCACAAAAACATAAACAGACAGGATATTTGCAGGAACAAGATGCAAATGTCCAGCTCTAAACACCCAAATCGCTCTGTTCTGTTCATACAATTTCACCCCAGCAAACTTGTTTTTTCTGAGTAAGACGTAACGTTGTTGGAATCATCATTAAACCAACAGAAAAACTTTGGGGAAGATGGGTGGTTTAGAAATGCAAAATATAAATAAGAATATTTTTTTTTCTTCCTGCTGTGCAGGGAACTGCACATGGAATTCTCACCATTTTTTCCACCCTCCTTTCGGTGATTTTTTATTCCAAACTTTTCCAGGCTGGGTATTCCCTTATGGACGGACTCAACAATTTCCCCCACACCAGTAAATCTAGGAGGGGGGGAAAAAAACCCAGATTAGAGTCATTTGACCCTCAAGGCTACCTAAAGCCTTTTAAAACCCGTTGTTCTTTTAAAATCTGAGACCCTGGAAACATAAATAAATGTTTCAAGAAGCAAGTTGGGCTGGTGCATATCTAATGCTTTGTTATTGTTGTGATTTCTCTTCTCTTTCTCCTCCTCTCCCCTTAGTCCCTCCCTTCTCTTCCTCCTTTCCTCTCCTCCTCTCTCTTTCCATGCTTTTTTCTTTTCCCTCCTTCTCCTTCTCTTCCCTTCCTTTTTCCTTTCTGATCTTTTTTCTTTTCTATCCTCTCTTCTCCTCTCCTGCCCTCCCTTTCCATTCTTTTTTCTTTTCTATTCTTCCCCTTTCCTTTCTTTCATCCCTCTTTTCTCTTCTCTTTTCTTCTTCCCTTCCCTTCCCATTCTTCCCTTCCTTTCCTTTCCATTCCTCTCTTCCCTTCCCTTCCTTTCCTTTTTCCTTTCTGATCTTTTTTCTTTTCTATCCTCTCTTCTCCGCTCCCTCCTCTCCTCTCCTGCCCTCCCTTTCCATTCTTTTTTCTTTTCTATTCTTCCCCTTTCCTTTCTTCCATTCCCCTTTTCTCTTCTCTTCTCTTTTCTTCCCTTCCCTCTCTTCCCTTCCCATTCTTCCCTTCCTCTCTTCTCTTCCCTTCCCTTCCTTTCCCTTCTTCTCTTTCCTTCCCTTCCCTTTCTTGCTTTCCCTTCTTTTCTCTTCCCTTCCCTTCCTTCTCTTCTCTTCCCTTCTCTTTTCCCTTCTCTTCCTTCTCTTCTCTTCCCTTCCCTTCCGCTCTTCCCTTCTCTTTTCTTTTCTCTTCTCTTCCCTCCCTTTCCCTCTTCCCTTCCTTCCTTCCCTCCTTCCCTGCAGTTTCTACTACCTTTTACCACCACACTCCAAATCCTTAATATATACGTATATAATTTGCCACACTTGTTAAAGAAAGAGGATGAATAACACAGCCGCTCGCTTCGGCCCAGCCCTGAGCTTTGAACGGCAACGAAACTGAGCGAACAAGGGCAAGATTCAGTCCTTGTTACCTCATCCCGTACGTGTGGCCGGTCTCCTGGCTGTTTAGCAAACAGCTAAACCGCAAAAATGCCAGCAATGCACCAGGCTGGGTCCTTCCTTCCAGCTCATCTTACCAAAGACGGAAGGCAAGGATCAAATGAGTGAGGGAATGAATCAACACGGATAAAATTAAACCCCGAATGTTGACCGACGGTTGCCAAAAACTCGGGATGGGAGCAAGCAAGACTAGGTGAGGGATGTATCAATCATCCTTTATGCATCTCGTCTGGACTTCATTTTCAAGCGAGGGTTTTTATTATGTTTAGGGCAGCAAACGGAGCGAAGGTCAGCCTGGAGAACAGCCAGAATTAAATGCCATAATCCTTTTTTTCCGGTTGACGCATACGTAGCCCGGAGAAACCGCAAAGGGAGGCCGTTTTCGGTCGTGTTGCTGAGGATGTTTTTCTAGACAACAGCTCGGTTTTATTATTTTCACACAAGGGTATCAGAGTAGTTTTTTTGGGGGGTGATGCTTTTATTTTAGGGTCTTTGGCAGGGGGTCCTCGACGTATGACCACTTAGTGAGTGTCTGAAGTTACAAGGGCACTGGAAAAAACTTAAGGTCATTTTTCATACTTTTTTCCCCTTTTCCTCCTGCCTGTGAAAATTTTACCAGAGAGCTGAGTTGGAATGGACAACACTGACAGAAATCCCTCTTATTTATCCATAAATATCTCTCTCTTTCTCCATCTAAATGTTTATCTATCTGTCTGTCTGTCTATCATCTATTAGCTAGATAGCTATCTACATCTACCTCTATGTCTGTCTGTCTATCTATCATCTGTCAACTATAAATCTATCTATCTATCATCTAGCTAAATAACTGTCTACATCTATGTCTGTCTATCTGTTTATCTATCATCTCTCTCTCAATCATCATCTAGCTAGCTAGTTACATCTATGTGTCTATAGATCTATCTATCTATCTATCTATCTATCTATCTATCTATCTATCTATCTATCATCTATCTATCTCTATGTCTGTCTATATCTCTCTCTCTATATCTATATCATCTATATCTATTTACATCTATCTCTGTGTCTGTCTGTCTGTTTATCTATCTATCTATCTATCTATCTATTTATCTATGTCTATATCTCTCTATATATCTATATAATCTATATCTACATCTATCTCTGGGTCTGTCTGTCTGTTTATCTATCTATCTATCTATCTATCTATCTATCTATCTATCTATCTATCTATCTATCTATCTATCTATCTATCTATCTATCTATCCATCCAAGCTATCCCTCGCAATTTAAAAAATTCAGCACAACACAAGACTGGAAAAGATTGTTGAAGACATTCCTAAAGAATGGGAAACTAAGATGTTTTGCCTCTCAGTGTATTTATTCTCCGTGACCCTGAGGCCACCCTCTAGCTTTGAAAGTAATTATTTTGCGGAAGAATATATTTTTTTCTTTAACCTTTACTGGTAAATATAGATTTAAGAACTGCCATCCAATTCCCTTTGCGAGGATTATCTTCCCGAAGTTATTTTGCACGGATCCTTTTTGGACATCTGCAGGATCGATGTTTTTCAAGTCGACAAACAAAACACATGGAAAAGTTAAGGGAATGGAGTGGGAAGGGGTGGGAAGCGAAGCTGGGAACAAAATATCTGTTCCACATCTGGCTTAGAGGTTAGGGAGGCCTTTAAGGCCGACTCAGACCCCCAGGAATGTGGTACAAATTGTCCCAAGCCGACTGAACGGGTGGGCATCTCCAGCTGTTGCCATTCCTTCTGCCATCTGGAAAATATTGTATGTTTCTGGAGGATGCAAAACAGCTGGCCCCAAATTCAGCCGCAAATAAAAAAAAATCCCAGTCTTGGAACGTGGATAGTATAGGGTCAAGGGGAAAAAAAATCTACTTTTTTTCCTCATCTTTTTTTTCTGAAAATCAGCAATAGAAGAAATTGAGAGATCCGGTTTAAACCCGATTTTATTCTCCCCGATTTAAAAAGCAAAATCTATCATCGTTCTTTTGAGGTTCTGTAGGAGGAAAAACAAGGAGCGCGGCTGCTCAGGGGCTAAAACGCTTGTCGATCAGAAAAAGGTTGGCAGTTTGGCGGTTCGAATCCCCAGTGCCGCGTAACGGAGTGAGCCCCCGTGACTTGTCCCAGCTTCTGCCAACTTAGCAGTTCGAAAGCAGGTAAAAAATGCAAGTAGAAAAATAGGAACCGCCTTTGGTGGGAAGGGAACAGCGTTCTGTGCGCCTTCGGCGTTGAGTCATGCCGGCCACATGACCACGGAGACGTCTTCGGACAGCGCTGGCTCTTCGGCCTTGAAACAGAGATGAGCACTGCCCCCTAGAGTCAGGAACGACTAGCACATTCGTGCGAGGAGAACCTTTACCTTTATAAGGAAAAACATCCAAAGAAGAAACCCAGAGTTCAGATTTAAACCCAATTTTATTCTACGCAGCAATAAAAAGTAAACATCCATTGACAGAACGATTCCTAAATTCGTAAATGAGGCTCAGATTGTTCCCTGTTAGGCCAAACCGAGAGATTAGTGTTGTGTGTGAGCCCAACCCTATCCGCACACAAACAGACTCACACACACAAATTCTTACAGCTAAATTATTGAGCCACTCAAGGACAAGTCAAACCACAAAGGTCTCCATACCAGAGAAGAATTTTCCAAACTGCGTAGGAAGCTATGGCTTTTTCTCCTATTAGTAAAATAAGAATCTAGTCCTCGTTGTGCAAAAATAAATAAGAGGTTTGTTAAATAAGCTGAAAGGGAGCAGCTGGCTTCGTACCAGATAAGACCACTCAAATGTGCAGCCGAAAATCCAGATTGGCCAGCGGTAATTCTTCAAACGGAGTTTTTCTCCTACTTGGAGGCCACAAAGGTATAAATTGACAGTTTCTAAATGCCAAATGGGTAGGGAATGCAAACTTTCCTTGGTAAAAGGAAGTGGGTTAGGGGTGGAAAATCAGCAACCTTCTGGATGTTGAATTCCAGAAGGATTTTGGTGTGGGAAGCGTGCCTAAATCGACATAAATTAAATTAAATTAGAATTTCCCAGCTGGCCTGAAGGATGTCGGGAGCTGCAGTTTGCAGGAGTGGATGAGTTTCCCCACATGGGATCACAACTCTTCAAATGATTGTCGGTCTCCTTCTTCCAGTTGTGTTACTAAACAGTGATCACACCGTTGGGTGCAAAAGGATTAATTTGGAGAGATTTCTGCATCGGAGCTAAATTTTGCAGGGAGAAAAGATAGCTGGAGCCCGTGACTCCAGGCAGGGGAAGGCATTCTCCATAGGATCACTGAATCCTTGAATCTAACAGTCGGAAAGGATCTTGAGATCATCTAGTCTAACCCCCAAGGATGAGCTATTGCAGATCTGAAGATGCTAGCCAGCTGCAAATGTGAATGTCAAAAACCAGCATTTTTTTCCTTCAAAGTACCTTCAAGCATTGCAACAGGACGAAGTACCCCTGCAGCCCCGAACATAGCCCCTCCCCCACCCCTCAATCCCTTCCCCCATTCCATTGTCTTAAGTGTGACCTTCCCATCTGGTGCTGTCATCAACTCACACAGTGGAGAAAGGATGCCCAGGTGGGGACAGCGGTTACCTTGGCATTATTAAAAGAGAGAGAGAGAGAGAGAGACAGATAGTCGAAGGAGCTAATAAATACATAAATAAACATAATTCACAACATCTGGATTGGAAGATTTCTCTGCATTCCAAGAACTAGCAGCCATCAGGAGAAGGGAGGGAGGGAGAAAGGAAGGAAGGAAGGAAAGAAGGAGAAATAGGAAGGAAAAAGAGGGAGGGAGAAAAGGTACAGCTAGATGTAATGGAGGGAGGAGGAGGGAGGAAGGAAGGGGAGAAAGAGAAGAAGGAAGGGGGAAGGAAGGAAGGGAGGGAAACGAAAGGGAGGAAGGGAGGGGGAAGAAGGAGGGAGGGAGAAAGGAAGGAAGGAAGGGAAAAAGGGATGAAGGAAGGGGGAGGGAGGGTGGAGGGGGGAAGGAGGGGGAGAAAGAGAGGAAAGAAGAAAAGAGGGAGGGGGAGAAAGAGAGGAAGGAAGGAAGGAAGGAAGGAAGGAAGGAAGGAAGGAAGGAAGGAAGGAAAAGAGAACGCAAGTAGTCCTCGACTTATGACAACAATTGGAACCAGAATTTTCATTGCTAAGCAGGGCAGCTATAAGATAGCATAATTTTACAAGGTTTTTTTTTTGCCACAGTTGCTAAGTGAATCACACGGTCATTAAGCGAATCCAGCTTCCCCCATTGATTTTGCTTGTCGGAAGTCCCAAATGGGGATTGCCTGACCCTGGGACTTAGTCGTCTTTCTTCAGCGCTGTTTTAACCTGGGACAGTCGCTCAACACACGGCCGTAAGTCGAGGACCACCTGCGGTCCGTAAAGAGAATCAATTCACTTTGAAAACGATTGTCTGGCAGAAAAGTGAAGCTTCGCTCCAACTGTCCATCATCGGAGCCCGTCTGTCTTCCATCACTTGAGCAGCCTAAAGTGATTGTGCCTCAGTGTCCCCTCCGTAAAAAGAAACTCGGTCATTGTCCAAAATGGGACACAAGTAGAAACTGGCACTAGGACGCCTCCATCACAGTTGTTCTTCCGTCCGGAACGAGCTGTTGGTCGCTCCGGCGTGTTCCGAACTCAGCTCCCCGTCCAGGATATTATCCAAGGATCCGTGCTGGACAGGTTTGGCTTTCCGTGTGTAGAAATGCCACAACAGGACAGAAACCACCCCCAGGATTAGAACACAGGCCAAACCCACTGCTATATAGACATAGGTCATCAGGTGAGCCGAGGTTCGAATCTGCCGACACGGCCCATGTTCTTGAATGCCGTCATCCGTCGGGCTGAACCCAGCTCGGTTGGCCGCCACGACACAGAGGAGATATTCGGTGCCGGGGATGAGGTCGTGAAGCGTTGCGATGCGGACGGTGCTGTTTAGCGGCGGCCCTGAAACAAACTCCTCGCCGGGGCGGCGATACTTGAGGTGATACACGTGGACCGTGGACGAGGGGGCGCACCAGTGCAAGCTCGCGCGGGTCTCGCCGACGTGGACCGCTCGTAAACGAGGAGCGTCCGGGGTTACGTCCGGGCCAGTGACTCCGGGACATAAACATTTGCTCAGCCGGCTCAATTCCCCGCAAGGCACTTGGAGGTGTTTGCAGCGGTCGTAGGCACAAAAAGGAGTCGACGGCCCCGGCGAGAGGAAATGGGGAGACTCGGTGGACTGAAAGTTGTCATAATAATTTTCGTCATAGTCTTCATAGTCGTCGGACGCTGCGGGAGCAGCTTTCTCCGGTCCGGATAGCGGGGGGTGGCTGAGCGACGGGTGAGGGGTGTATGAGCCTTGGAGGGGTTTGGGCAGTGGGTGGCCCATGCTGGTGGGGGACCCTTGGGGGCACAGCGTCAGGAGGCCACAAGCCATGATGGGTACGAGCGTCCAAGCTGACATGATTCCTGCAGAGGAGACGAGCGGGACATGCGTGAGGAAAAAGACACAGGTGGGTGTTACAAAGATTCGCTTAGCGACGTTACCCCAGCATTGATTAAAGAGACGTGCATCCAGTCCTTGGGGTTAGGAGGACCCTAGTAACATCTGCAATGGCCGCATGTATAAAAATTAGACATGCGGCAACTGGATGTATTTACAACAATCACAGCATCCTGGGGGTTCATGTGAATGTATTTTGCGGCCTTCCCAGCCCAGCTTCAGACCAGCAGTGTCAATGGGGAAAGTCAGATTCATTTAACGACCACACGATTCACTTAAGAACGGCAGTGGTTTGCTTAACAGCCAAGCTCAGACAGCACTGATAATTCCTCCTGTTTCTCCTCTTCTTCTCCCCACACATACCACTCTCCCTTCTAGTCCTGATGATGTTACCCGGTTGGGTCATGAAACGTCTGCAAGCTCAGAGAGCATTAAGGACCCCACAGTCCTCTTCCTCCTCTTCCTCCCCCTCCTCTTCTCCTCCCTCCTCCTCCTCCTCTTCACAATCCTCATTCCCTTCTAGGACTGATGGTGTTCCCTAGTTAGGTCACGAAACGTCTGCAACAAAATCACCAAGCTCAGAGAGCATTAAGGACCCCCTCCCCCATTCCTCCTTTTTTCTTCTTTCCTGCTCATTATCTATCCCCCCCCATCCAACTCCTTTCTAACACTGATGAGATTACTTAGCTGGGTCATGAAACGTCTGCAAGGAAACCACCAAGCTCAGAGAGCTCCAAGGACCCCAGAGTCCTCTTCCTCTTCCTCCTCTCCCCAACGCCCCCCCCCCAGTAGTGGTGATGTTACCTGGTTAGGTTATGAAACGTCTTCAAAAATAAATACATAAAATCAGGCGTGACTCACTAAACAATCTCTTTGCCTAGCCATGGATATTCCGCCCCCTGCCTCACTCGTAAATCAAGGGCCACCTCTAATGAAAAATGTTTCCCCCCACCCCCTCACTGTCCAGGGTTCACCCCTTGGATAATTCTTGCAGGCTGCCCCATTCATCCGTTCATACTTATACCTGCTACCTTGTACATGTTTGACAAATAATAAAATAAAATTTAAAAAATAATAAAATAAAATAATAGAATAAAAAATAAAATAAAATAATAAAATAATTGAAATAAATGAAATAATGAAATGAAATAAAATATAAAATAATAAAATAAAATGAAATAATTGAAATAATGAAATGAAATGAAATAAATATAAAATAAAATAAAATAATTGAAATAAAATTAAACAATTAAAAATGAAATAATTGAAATAAATGAAATAAATGAAAGAATTGAAATAATTGAAATAATTGAAATAAATGAAATAATGAAATGAAATAAAATGAAATAATAAAATAAAAATGAAATAATAAAATAAAATGAAATAATATAAAATAAGATGAAATAATAAAATAAATAAAATAAAAATAAAATAACAAAATAAAATCAAATAATATAAAATAAAATAAAATAATAAATAAAATAAAATAATAAAATAAAATAAAATAAAATAAAATAATAAAATAAAATAAAATAATATAAAGTAAAGTAAAATAAAATAATAAAATAAAATAAAATAATGAAATGAAATGAAATGAAATAAAATAAAATCCAATTAGTAGTCAGCAACAGGGAGAGAGAGAGAGAGCTGAGGCTCACCTGGCGTGTCCAGCACCATCCAGCTCAAATCTCAGCAAAGGATAATTCAAGGGCCAAGCACGATTGAAGGCATCCAAAATTCAGGAATCCAGGAAGCAGCTGCCCAGCATGGAGGGTCTCCCCACCGTTAAAAACAGCGAAAAATAACCTCAGTGTTTCTCTTAAGCTGCATTCAGCATCCTCTCTCTGGCTTGGCCACCGGCAACCAAAATCAAGATTTTTCTCTCCTCGCTTTGTGGGGCACGGCGGGGTTCTCTGCTGGGACTCGCTTCCGAAGAAAACTTTATATCTTACTCATCCGATGACTTAATCTGCCCCTCCTCGCCTCCCCTTTTTACAACAGGGACCAGCCAGTGGGAAGCAGGGAAAGGAGAGCCAAAGGGGTGGATTTTTTTCTGCTTTTCATTTCAGGGAGAGAGAGAGAGAGAGAGAAAAGATTTGGCCTTGCCCCCAGCCAGCTCCCATTGCAGGTGTTTGTCCCAAAAAATTAAAAAAGGGAAAACATGCCTTATAAGGACTGTTTGCACGCTCTTCGCGGGCGTGAATATGCTCAGAGGAAAAAAAAATGAAATAAAAACCTTTGCCCCCAGCAGTTAGGAATGCTCCAACACAGTAAGTTTTTAAGAAGGGATTGGATAACCAATTTGTCTGGAATGGCAGAGGTTTTCCTACCTGAGCAGGGGTTGGACTAGAAGACCTCCAAGTTCCCTTCCAGCTCTGTTATTCTGTTATTTTGCTTTCATTGTTTCTTTTTTCCTTTTCTTTCTTTCTTTCCTTCCTTCCTTCCTTCCTTCCTTCCTTCCTTCCTTCCTTCCTCCCTTCCTTCCTGTTGGACTAGAAGACCTCCAAGGTCCCTTCCAGCTCTGTTATTGTTATTTTGCTTTCCTTCCTTCCTTCCTTCCTTCCTTCCTTCCTTCCTTCCTTCCTTCCTTCTCCATCTCTGGAGGCTTATAAGAAGAGATTAGACAGTCATTTGCTTGGAATGGTATAGGATTTCCTGCCTGAGCAGGGGGTTGGACTAGGAGACCTCCAAGGTCCCTTCCAACTCTGTTCTTCTGTTCAATAAACTGTAGCCCCTTAATTTTCTCGCCTTTATTAAACGCTTCCTTCATCCACTCTAAAAAAAAAAAAAGAATTCCATGAAAATTGCAGGTGCGACAGGCACAAAGGACTAATTCATCCAGGAGCCACTGATTTAAAAACAAGCTCCCAAAATACTGTTTTTTTTTCAAAACACCAAAAATATCTCAAAGAGTCATCATCTGGCAGCTGAGCCATGTCTATTTTCTGGCGGGCGTTTCTGAAGTTTGCAAAAAAAAAAAAAAATTAAAATCTTGGATTTAATTCACGCTCGTCCAAAGGAACTCCCCCCCCCCCACTTTTTCCTGGAAATGTTTTTTGCTCGGAAGATCTTTTGCTGAGTCAGAACATGGTAGTGACTCAGCATAAATCTTGAGTGAGGGGGAAAAAGGCTTTTAAGGAAAATCTCATTTCCTTTTGGCTGAAAATGTTGATGACTGAATGATTATTTGGGGCTTTGGATGATCCTTAAATATTTGGACATGAATTATGATGTACGTCTGTGCTATGGCTACTACTACGGCTCAAAGTCTCAAGGATTATCTATCATCTATCTATCTATCTATCTATTTATCTATCAATCTATCTATCTATCATCTATTGATCTATCTATCTATCTATCTATCTATCTATCTATCTATCATCTATCTATCTATCTATCTACCTACCTACCTATATCTAATCTTTTATATCTATCATCTATCTATCTATCTATCTATCATCTATCTATCTATCATCTATCTATCTATCTATCTATCTATCTATCTATCTATCTACCTACCTACCTATCTACCTATCTAACTACCTATCTACCTACCTACCTACCTATCTATATCTAATCTTTTATATCTATCATCTATCTACCTATCAATCTAATCTATTTTCATATCTATCATCTATCTATCTATTTTTCTATCTATCTATCATCTATCTACCTATCATCTATATCTATCTATCTATCTATCTATCTATCTATCTATCTATCTATCTATCTATCTATCTATCTATCTATCATCTATCTATCTATCTATCTATCTATCTATCTATCTATCTATCTATCATCTATCTATCTATCTATCTATCTATCTATCTATCTATCTATCTAATCTATTTTCATATCTATCATCTATCTATCTATATTGCCAAGTGCCGTGATCATGGCAATACTGTGACGGTCGTAAATCTGAGGACCGGTTGCAAGTCAGTTGTTTTTCCCCTCATTCTATCGTAAGGTGGAACAGTTTCGTTGTAAGTCGAGGATTATCTGTAGAGATTTATCGTGGGGAAATATTTTAAAAATTACCAGCTGGGGTCTAGCGGAGTCTTACGGAATCGTGACACAACGGCGGCTCAATTGACTAATGCGTTGCGAACTGTTTGGCTGGCAGGTGTGGTGTGCGATTACACACGTCCCTGAAGGGTGGGGAGCCCTTGGGGTGAGACCCAGCCCAAAGTTGGCTAATACAGAGTTTATTTGCGGTTTGTGGAATGCAGACAGTCGTCCTTCCCAGAAGTAAGAGGGTGGAAACCGGAGAGGGACGGAACACTCCCCACTTTAAGTTAAATTGGAAAATAAAATAAAAAAGAGCTGGCTAGACAGGACCTCGTGTCCTCACAACTATTCATGAGGAAAAAAAAACTGTATTTTTCAGAGTATAAGGCGCACCTTTCCCCTCTCTAAAGGAGCATGGAAATGTTGGTGCGTCTTATACATCGGATACAGCCATTTTTGGCCTCCCGAAGCCCATCCCTGCATCCCATTTTTGCAAAAAATGGGCTGTTTTTTTGCAAAAACAGAGGCGTTTTTGCCGTCCCCCAGCCCCTAACAGCACTCTGCAGGCTTCAGCAGGGCTGGGGAAAAACAAAAAATACCTCTGTTTTTTGCAAAAACGGAGGCGTTTTTGCTTTCTCCCAGACCTGCTGAAACCTGCCGAGTGCTGCTGGGGGCCGAGGAGGACAAACCTTTTTTTTTCTTACTTATCTCTTCGAAATCTTGGTGCGTCTTATACACCAGTGCATCTTATGGTCCGAAAAATACGGTGGATCAAGGAACCTACAAGAACCTCTGTAGAAAATTCCAGGACTGGGAAGAATCAAATTGGACCGTCCGAGTTATGCAAAATTACATTTTTAAAAAAAATTGAAATTATTCTGCTTGAACCCAGCAATTTCCCAAACCGCATCCTGGCTCCATTTAGATTTTAAAACAAACGATTCCTGGATTGATTTGGGTTTTTTTTCTCCCATATCCCTTTCTCCTTAGCCGCCTTTCACAGAGGACTAGAAACTTGCCTTCCCATCCACAAATGTTTTAAAACGGTCGGCATTTCAGGAGGGCCCAGGGTAGGCAGGACTTTTTTTTTTTTCCCTCTGTGGCCTTCCAGAAACAATGTGGAGTAGTGTCTTGTTTGCTTTCTGCAAACAACCAATTTGGGGGCCTTTTGTTTGCAAATTAGTCAGCATGCTCCGATGGTTTGCAATCGCATTCCAGAGATGACTGGGGAGAAAAAATTGTGTAGCGTTATCACATTATCAGAATTTACTAGCGGCTGAAAATACCAGCTTGCAATTTGTTCCCTGGAAAAGTAAATATGTATGTATGTATATATATTTGGGCATACCAGGGGTTGTAACACAAATACATACATATACACACACACACACACACAAAGCCACAACATAGGGCATTGTGGACTCCCAAATCCAAAACCTGCATAATTTTGCACCTTGTGGTCAGGAGAGCTTAGCAAGTAAATGGAGCAAAGTGTGATTTTTAAGGCAGTTTGGTCTAGTGGTTAAGCATTGAGCTAGGAACCAGGAGACGGTGAGTTCTAGTCCTGCCTCAGGCATGAAAGCCAGGTGGGTGACGTTGGGCTGATCCCAAGGAGACCGGGAGTTCTAGTTTTGACTTAGGAACAAAAACCAGCTGGGCGACTTTGAGCCAATCAGCAGGAGACGGTGAGTTCTAGTCCTGCCTTAGGCACGAAACCTGGCTGGGTGACTGTGGGCCAATCACCAGGAGATGCTGAGTTCTAGTTCGGTTTAGGCATGAAAGCCCACTGGGTGACTTTGGGCCAATCACTAGGAGAGGTGAGTTCTAGTCCTGCCTTAAGCCATGAAACCCAACTGGGCGACTCTGGGCCAATCACCAGGAGACTAGGGAGTTCTAGTTTTGACCTAGAAACAAAACCAGCTGAGCGACTTTAGGCCAATCACCAGGAGTTGGTGAGTTCTAGTCCTGCCATAGGCACGAGAGCTGGCTGGGTGTTTTTAGGCCAGTCCTTCTCTCTCAGCCCAAGCAACCTCACAGGATAGTTGTGTGCGGAAAATAGGAGGAAGGAGGATTAAGTATGGCTGCACATACAGTCCAGTTGTCAAACACAGCAGTCCTGCCACTGGATGGGGGGGACCATCAGAACTTCAAATCTGGGTCGTGAGTAGTCCCCAGGTAGGTCCGACGTAACTCGAGGAGTACTGTCGTAAGTGGAAGACTCCTGAACACCTCAAACCCAAGTTCTTTCCATTCCCATTCTTCCGAGAAGTGGGGCGGCGGCGGCAGGGAGGGGGGAGGTGTTTGATCACGAGAACGTCGGTGAGGGGTTCGCCGATCCAACTTTTTATTTAACTTAGAGTGTTCCATGTGTGAGGAGAAGAGATTGGAATGTAAACATAAGCAAGGAGTAAAATACAAGCCCTCGGGAGAGCGAGGCCTGCGGGTGAGCTACCCGGGAGTGTAGCGTGGCAGCTTCCCGGCAGGACCCGAACCCGTGCCCGATCAGGAACTGGAACAGCTGCTTCTCTGGCGGATTTCCGAGCTGTGCGTGAGAGTCTGGGACAAGGGGGGCAACAGATCCGAGCTGTTCCCCTCGGAGGAAGGGGCAGGAAGATTGACCTCGGTAAGCAGGGGGGTCTCGTCCGGAACGTCGTATTCTGCCTCTGTCAAAAAGAGGAACAACCCCGCCCCCAAAAATTAGGATCTGAAGGACAGTGGGGGGAGTGGCACGAACTGGTTGTAATTCGAGGACTTCCTGTATAAAAAAGGAAGCGTAAGGCATTGCAAAATAATATCAAATCACCTTCGTTTGAGCTGGCGGTCATGCTGGATTCCGTTCCAAAATCGGATTTTTCAAGACTGCTTTTCTTCACCTCCTTCGGAGACTCTGCAGAAGATCGAGGGGAGTAAAATTGAGAAAACGAAAACAATTCTAAGTGTACTATCCCGTACAGGTAAGTCCTCGACTTACAACAGTTCATTTAGTGACCGTTCAAAGTTACAACGGCACTGAAAAATGTGATTTGGGACCGTTTTTTCACCCTTAAACCACTGATCATCATCTCCTTTTAATGAACCCATAATCCTTTGCGGGGTAGTCTAGGCAATTGAATGGAGCTGAGCATTTACTGGCCGGATGCCTTTCTTATTGCCAGAGCGGAGTTTTGTTCAGCAGATACATTCTCATTGTGGCCAGAGAGAGAAATATTACGGCCGCTACCTAGGATCGAACTCACAGCCTCCTGATGATGAGGCGAGGGCTCCACCTCTAGGCCACCCCACCACTCATGTTCGCACTGATCCCGGCAAACAAACTTATCGTTACTTTAGCTGAATTTTGAGTCTTGTCCGAAAAAGAAAAGAGCATTTAAAATCAACACACCTGCTTTGGACAATTTCTCTCCTTCGGCAACTCCGACGTCTTCTGGCTGCGGCAGAGAAGTCTCTTCTTCTACATCACCTCCTGGGGGAAAAAAAGGGGGGGAGGGAGAAAGCTGATTACAGGTTGTCCTCGACTTACGACCACTCACTTAATGACTGTTCAACGTTACAAATGGCACTGCAAAAAAAAAAAGGCGAATTAAGAGCTGTCGTTTTGCTTATGATCCACACGGCACAATTGTGATTCGGTCACCTACCAATTGTGTCTTTTACGACAATCACAGTGTCCCGAACACTGACCGCTTTTGCCTCTCCGTTCCTTCGTGATTGAACGGAGAGTTGTGAGCCCGATCACAACTGACTCTCACCTTCTTTAGGAAACACAACCTGTCGACGTGAATCATCCAAGGTTTGCACGGGTCCAGATTTCTCCCGGCCTGGGATCTGTTCGGAAATGAAAAAAAAACCCCAGAAAGCGACTAATTATTTCATTGGGACTCAGTCCAGCAATGACAGTTGTCTATTTGTTGAGTTTGTGAAGGTTTTTTTGATGCCTAGTTCAGGTAGACCTTGACATAAGGCGCTAAAGGAGGCAATTGACCTGTTGTGGCCCGCCAGCAGAGCTGGCAGCAGATTCGGACAGTGAGGAGGGTTGGGGAGGAACCTGGGCCAGTCCTGGAGTCTGGGAAAGGCTCGGAGGAGGGCTCTGTGTCGGAGGCAGAGAGGGGGCCAGGGCCGTATGCCAGTTCTCAGCTGCCTTCAGAGTCAGACATCAGTGGGGCAGAAGAACAGCTGGAGCCTGTTCCAAGTGTGCGCATGCACAGAGTTGCCAGAGGAAGGGAACAGCTAAAGAACAGGGGTCGACTTGGGAGGAAGGCCACAGGTGGACTGAATGGCCCCTCCCAGAGGAAATAAAAGAGGAGCGAAAGGGGAGTGGAGTTTGCAGGAGACACTTAGTTCGCTTCATTGGTTCGGGAGTCTCCGAGACTCTTGGCCAAGTTTTACAGATGTCGTCCTGGCAGCTCTCCAAGCCAGATGAGGTCTGTGACCGTAAATCCTCTCTTGAAAGACTTTGCTGGATGGGAATGAGCAGAAGTCACAGTCAATTAACAAAAGGTTTTTTTTGTTGTGACAAGGAGTTTGCTTCCTGCTCTTGGGAATCCTCGGTCAGAACAATACCCAATTCCTGCAACTGTTCTTCGTACACTTTTACGTTTTAAGATCCTTTATTTGCTGCCTATCTCATGGCAAATATATGATCCTTTATCGCACACAGAGCATCGAACTGGGAGGAGCAAATGGGCACGCTCGCTCACAGCTGAAAAGTTGTTTCGGTGCCTATGTGTGTGTGTGTGTGTGTGTGTGTCCACGCCGCAGCAGGCCAAAGCAAACCTCCTCCCAAAACACACACCTGTACAGAGAGAGTCTCTTTAGGCCACAAACTGCCCCAGATCCACTGCAGGTAGCTGAAAAGGACGATGACGCTAAGAAACATGAAGTTGCTGACTACACCCAAAATGGCCGAAGTCACCGGGAAGTTGTAGAGGAGATACCTGTGGGGCCAAAGACGAGAAAAAAACAATGGCTTAAGGAGTTCACCCTCATGTGTCTCGGTATTTCGATCCTTCAATTCAGAACTTAGTTGTCGGATTTTACTTTCTGTTGTTGCCCGCAGTGCAAGCTGGTAGTAGATTCGGACAGTGAGGAGGTTGAGGAGGAGCATGGGCCAGTCCTGGAGTCTGGGGGAGGCTCGGATGAGGGCTCTGCGTCGGAGGCAGAGAGGGGTGCCAGAGCCGTCTGGCAGTTCTCAGCTGCCTTCGGAGTCGGAGATCAGTGGGGCAGAAGAACAGCTGGAGCCTGTTCCCAGCGTGTGCATGCGCAGAGTTGCCAGAAGAAAAGAACATCTAAGAAATCAGGGTCGACTTGGGGAATAAAGCCACAGGTGGACTGTGAATGGCCCCTCTCAAAGGACATAAAAGAGGAGCGAAAGGGGAGGGGGCTTTTGCAGGAAACAATTTGTTTGTTCGGTTGTTAAGATTCGTTTCAGGAGTGTGAAGATCTGTCCCTGAATCTCAGAGACTCTGTGCCCAGAGTCTTTCCTTGCATTTGGACAATATTTACATGGCAGCTTTCCAAGATAGATAAGGTCTGTGGTCATAAATCCACCTTTGAAAGACTGTTTGCCAGGCCTTGGCTGAGTGTGAAGGAGAGGAATTCACAATCATTTAATAAAAGGGTTTTTTGTCAGGACCAGGAATCTGCTTCGTACTTTTTGGGGGAAAGCCTAGATCAGAACAACTTTTGTCAAATGCTGTAAGGTTCTCTCCCAGAACTTGCCTTCTCTCTGCGTTATCCGTAACTTCAGAAACATGGTCGTAAGTCGAGGCCTATCTATATAAATAATTCATCCACGCTCCTCCATCCCACCCCCGAAAAAAACTCAAGAGAAGAACCAGCTCTTCAAGCCTCTTTCAAATCTTAGCAGGCAAGAATCGGTCCAAAAATCTAGAAATTTGTAGGGTGGATATTTGAGATGACTCAACAGATGAGATTTGAGCAATTCACAGTTATTGCAACAGCCGTGTTTGTGACTCTAGAAAGTTTTTTTTTTAAATCTTTAAGTTCGTTTGGATTTGCCTGGCCATCCTAAGGTTCTCCTCCATTTCCAGTTCAAACTGGAAAATCTTCCCCACGTTTTATTGCTTTGTGTAGGGAAAAAAATAAATAAGAATTTTCTTTCGTCCCAGCCATTCAACTGAGACTCATTCACTCACTCTCACTCTCTCCTCTCTATTTCTTCTTTCTCTCTCTCTTTCTTTCTCTCTCTCTCTCTGTCTCTCTCTCTCTGTCTCTCTCTCTTGCTTTCTCCTCTGTCTATCTGTGTCTTCTCTGTCTCTCTCTCCCTCTCTCTCTCTCTCTCTCCTGTCTCTCTCTTTGTCTCTCCTCTCCCTCTGTCTCCTATCTCTCTCTCTCTTTCTCCTCTCTGTCTCTATCTTCTCTGTCTCTCTCCCTCTCTCTCTCTCTCTCTCTCTCTCTTCTCTTCCTCTCTCTCTCTCCTCTCTCTCTGTCTCTCTTTCTCCTCTCTGTCTCTTTCTGTCTTCTCTGTCTCTCTCTCCTCTGTCTCTCCCTCCCTCTTACCGCAAACCAGTGAAATGTGCGTGAATTCTCAGCTGCGCCCCATAAATCTGGATTCTAGTCGTTTGGATTTCAATCACTGCCCCGATGGTGGGAATATACTAAAAGGAAAGAGAAAAATTAAATTAAACACAAAAACAAGGCTGTTTTTTTTTTCCTGCTTGTTACGTTTCTGTCTCAGATTATTTAGCAATTGCAGGGCCTGTGAATTAGGAGAAAAATTTCCATGCTCAAACACCCTGCAGGCAGTCCTTGACTTACGACCGCAATTGAGCCCAAAATCTCTGTTGTTTTAAGTGAGTTTTGCGGCCTACCTGACAAAATAATACAATATTAAAACTTTTAAAACCAAGAAAGGATTGGAAAGAAGCATGCGAAAGAAAAACCAATTTTAAAGAGGCTTGCCACCATCCCTAGACCAAACTATGAACAGGGGGAGATTTGTTACGGAAACTTTTGAACTCTTATTGTCTGAGATGGACCAGGATTCAGTGGGATCTTAGTCCCCTCTAGTGGAAATTCAAGGATCAGGCATTTGGGAAAATCCGTAAAAAAAATAAAAATGAAAACCACAGCACTGTTTCTGAATATTAACAACTTTAAGCTGTGTAGACTTCAACTCCCAGAATTCCCTAGTCCGCGTGCTTTAAGAGGGATGGACTTCAACTCCCAGAATCCCCCAGCTAGTGTGCTTTAAGACGGGTGGACTTCAGCTCCCAGAATTCCCTAGTCCGCATGCTTTAAGACGGGTGGACTTCAACTCCCAGAATTCCCTAGTCCACATGCTTTAAGAGGGATGGACTTCAACTCCCAGAATTCCCTAGTCCACATGCTTTAAGAGGGATGGACTTCAACTCCCAGCTAGTGTGCTTTAAGACGGGTGGACTTCAACTCCCATAACTCCCTAGTCCGCATGCTTTAAGAGGGATGGACTTCAACTCCCAGAATCCCCCAGCTAGTGTGCTTTAAGACAGGTGGACTTCAACTCCCAGAATCCCCCAGCCAACATGCTTTAAGAGGGGCGGACTAGAGAATTCTGGGAGTTGAAGTCCATGTGTCCCAAGGTTGCTGAGGTTAAGAAACGCTGCGTCACAGCATTGCAACACAACTAATCCAGACCTGACACACACACACACTTTCCAGAAGTGCCGGATTTCAACTCCCACTGGCCAGATTGGCAAATCAAAAATCCAACATGCCGGGACAGCTCTAAATCAACAAATTGACTTAATCTCCCGGAGAAGACCCGAGATCAAATCTCTCGCTCAGCTGGTTATTTTTACCCTACAGGAGTGTAGAGCGAATAAAATAAAACAGAGCCTTCTTTGATAAGGCAGCTAGTCCTCAACGTACAACCACAAAGGAGCCCCGCATTTATGTTGCTAAGTTGAGACATTGGTGAAGTGGCTTTTGTCCCGTTTTACGACCTTGCGTGCCGCCGTGGTTAAGGGAATCGCTGCCGTCTTTCAGTTAGTTAACACGGTCGTTAAGCGAAACTGGCTTCCCCCGTTGGCTGTGCTGGTCCGAAGGTCGTAAAAGGGGATTTGCATGACCCTGGGGATGCTGAGGCCGTCATAACTATGAACCAGTTGCCAAGCACATGACTGTGGAAGTTGCTGTAATGGTTGCAAGTGTGAAAAACGGTTATAAGTCCCTTTTACGAGTGTGGTTGTAACTTCAGTCGCTAAACAAACGGTTGTAAGTCGAGGACTGCCTGTAGAATAAACAATGAAGGTGGCTTATAAGATCGTTAAAAGATACAGGTAAGTCCTCGACTTACAACCGTTTGTTAGCGAAGTTACACCAACGCGGGAAAAGGGGACTTAGAACCAGTCCTCGCACTTACGACCGTTGCAGCATCTCCGCGACCCCGGGATCGAAATTTGGGCAATGGTTGCAGCCTCGGGTTGCTGTTTGCGACCTTCCCAGGCAGCTTCCGAGAGCCAAATTCTCTTAATGACCGCATGATTCATTTAATGACTTTAGTGATTTGCTTATAAACCCAGCCCCCCCCAAAAGGTCGTATAATCAGGCGGGGCTCCCTTAGCAATGGCCTTAGTTAGTTATCCATGGAAATTCCGGGGCCCTTTGCGGTCGTAAACACGAGGACTAACCATAGTCTGTTTCTTAATATCGGCCTTAGAAAGAGGGGAATCTCGAAGGATCTGTCTTCAAAGCTTTTTAGGGGGGGAGAAAAGAGTATCTTACCGAATCTTCTTTGTAATCGGAATACAGCTCAACATCCACGGTTTGTTTCTGTTCTGTAAACCCAGTTAGGAAGAGGCCGGAGAAAGCGATCGTGTCGATCATCTGTAACAATCCCGAACGATAGTGCAACATGGCCTAAAAAAGGAAGGAAATTCACCAATCAGAAGTCAAGAATCCAAGAATTACAGATACTGGGTTTTTTTTTCCCCCCGATTCAAATAGAAGAGTGTATTTGTACCTAGCATGGATGACGTTACTTAGTTGGGTCAAGAAACGTCTGCAAGAAAGCAACCAACCTCAGAGAGCACCGAGGACCCCACAGTTATTTCTCCTCCTCCTCCTCTTCCTTCTCCCTCTCTCTACCTCTCCGCAAACCCTTTTAGCCCGGATGACGTTACTTAGTTGGGTCATGTAACGTCTGCGAGAAAACCACCCCTTCTCCAGGTAACAAATACGGGATACGATAAATACGAAATTAAACAAATCCAGATGGTAGAATAAGGCGCCTGCCGCCTGCGGATATCGTGAAAGGGTGTGTGTGTGTCCAATTTATTTCCCCAGGATCGGTTTCCTCCGCAAATCTTTGGCAGAAGTTTTGTTCTAAACTTTTCCCCTTTGGGATACTTCAAAGAGGTTCAGCCATCACTCTCCCCGTGGGAAATTAATAAAGGGATGATTAATTGAAACGCCCCACCCGTTGGCAAGATCAAAAAAGCCAGATCCTGTCCGTCAAAATAATAATAATAATAATAATAACAATCTAATCCACCCTGAGAATCTCTCGATATCCTTACAACATTGCAGACTTACAGCCCGAGCAGAAGAAGAAATCACGCGGCCACCTTTCGTGTAACAAGAAATGGCTACCATGAACATGCCCAGATTCTGGTTGACTGGCGATTCGGGTAACTCCAACTCCAGCGACATTCGGTAAGGTTGGCCGTACATGAGAACCTGGTGGAAAGAAGAGAATAATCTTCATTTGTGTGGGTCACTCATGCCCTAGTAGTTATCCCCCGGTTAGGCTACTGCAATGTGCTCTCCGTGGGGCTGCCCTTGAAGAATAGAAATAGAATAGAATAGAATAGAATAGAATAGAATTGAATATGAATAGAAATAGAATAGAAATAGAATTGAATATGAATAGAAATAGAATAGAATATGAATAGAATAGAAATAGAATAGAATTGAATATGAATAGAAATAGAAATAGAATAGAAATAGAATAGAAATAAAATAGAATATGAATAGATATAGAATTGAATATGAATATGAATAGAAATAGAATAGAATATGAATAGAATAGAAATAGAAATAGAATAGAATATGAATAGAATGGAATAGAATATGAATAGAACAGAACAGAAATAGAATAGGATAAATAGAAGAATAGAATAGAATGGAATGGAATGGAATAGATTAGAATAAGAATAACAAGAGTTGGAAGGGACCTTGGAGGTCTTCTAGACCAGTGTTTTTCAACCTTGGCGACTTTAAGTCCTGTAGACTTCAACTCCCAGAATCCCCCAGCCAGCATAGCTGGCTGGGGAATTCTGGGAGTTGAAGTCCACAGGACTTAAAGTCGCCAAGGTTGAAAAACACTGTTCTAGACCAACCCCCTGACAAGGCAGGAAACCCTACACCACTTCAGACAAATGGTTATCCAATTTCTTCTTAAAAACCTCCAGTGTTGGGGCATTCACAACTTCTGGAGGCAAGTAGTTCCACCGATTAATTGTTCTCACTGTCAGGAAATTTCTCCTCAGTTCTAAGTTGCTTCTCTCCTTGATTAGTTTCCACCCATTGCTTCTTGTCCTGCCCTCAGGTGCTTTGGAGAACAGCTTGACTCCCTCTTCTTTGTGGCAACCCCTGAGATATTGGAAGACTGCTATCCTGTCTCCTCTGGTCTTTCTTTCTATTAAACTAGACCCTACCCAATTCCTGCAACCGTTCTGCAGACTGCAGGGGCTTATAACTATTTGTTTAGCAATCTTGGGAAGCTTGAAAAAAAGTGACTTAAGATCGTTTTTCGCAGTTAGGACCTTTCCAGCATCCCCCCCCCCAAACGTGATTAAAATTAAGATGGTTCATATTTATGATCGTTGTATCGCTATTGCTGTTATGAGTTGTAGCATCCCAGAGTCACGAGTTCGACTTCTGCGACCTTCCCCAGCCAGCTTCTGACAAGCGCAGTCGAGCTGGGTTCGCTTAACGACCGTGTGTGTTTAGCAACACCAATGTGGGCGGGTCAGTTCAACAGGTGTTGCAAGGGGCGATCAACCCCGCCGTCTTAATTGCCAGGCTGCACCCAACGGGCGCAGCAGCCGAGATAAAACCGCCAGCTGAGAATTTCAGGCCTGATTTGAATTTCACTTGGGTTTCTGACGCAATACTAGAGGCTCAAAAAAAACAAGCAAACCTCAAAGCATCTCGTGCAGCTTTGATGGAGTTTCTGGGCTGAAATGGCGCCGATTTTCCTGCTCTGGCCCCGTGCTTTGCACGTATATGCCTAAAGACATCTACCCCATATCCTGCCCTTTCATTGCCTGCGGCGATTAAAGCTAATTATTTACAGCCTAATTTTGCCTGCCTTCAAAGTCGGAGGAAGGGTGGGAGGGGAGGGAAGGAAGGAGAGGGAGGGAGGGAAGAAGGGAGGAGAGGGAAGGAAAGAAAGAAGGAGAGGGAGGGGAGGGAGGGAGGAAAGGGGAGGAAAGAAGGAGGGAGGGAAGGAGGAAAAGAAAGGGAGAAAGGAAAGGAAATAGAAAAGGAATAAATGAGAAGAAGCGAGGGAAAGAAGAAAGGAAGGGAATATGTGTAATATGTGTTTTTTTTTAAAATGTTGTACGCCGCCCTGAGTCCTTTGGGAGAAGGGTGGCATATAAATCCAATAAACAAACAAACAAACAAAAGAAGGAAACTAAAGAGGAAGGGAGGAAGGAAGAGAGGGAGGAAAAAGAAAAAGAGGGAAGGAAGGAAGAAGGGAGGAAAAGAGGGGAGAAATGAAATAGGTCAGTGACAAAGGAGAGGGAGGAAGAAAAGAGGGGAGCGAAAGACGAACAAAGGAAGGAAGGAAAGGGGGAAAGAGAGAGAGAGAGGAAAGAATGGAAGGAGGGAAGGAAGGAAGGATTTAAAGGTATGTGAGTGAGTGAAAGGAAGGAGGGAAGGAAGGAAGGAGGGAGGGAAGAAGAGAGGAAGGAAGGAAGGAGGAAAGAATTATCAAAAGCTGTTTCCTGAAACCTTATTCCATTTCATTTCAAAACCCAGCGGTCATCAGCTGGTCTTGGAAAATCGGTCACCTGGTCTCGGCTGTCCTTGATGAATGAAATGTTGGCCACAGGAAAGGAGCAGAGTTCAGATCCAGCCTGGCCGCAGTCCGTCCTGAAAAAACACCACAAAGAGTTGTCCCGAATCAGATTCAGACGACACTTTAGCAGATCTCAAGTTTACAAAGCTTTTTTTTTGGGGGGGGGGGGACATGCAATTTGGGGGGGGGCAAAGAATGACAGGTCGTCCTCAACTTACAACCATGAGTTAAGCGGCTGTTCAAAAGGACAATGGAACTGAAAAAAAGCGACCGACGACGGTTCCTCGCTCTTACGACTGTCCCCCCCCCTGCAGTCACAGGATTAACATTTGGGCACTTGCAACTAGCATGTATTGATAATGGTGGCCGAGTCACTATTTGAGATCTTGCCAGTCAGCTTCTGAAAAGCAGTCAAGGGGGTGTGTGGGGGGCCACCAATCCGCTTAACGACCATGCCCTGATTCGCTTAACAACCGTGGCAAAAAAAAAAACCTCCAAAGATGGCCAAATCAGAAGTTTGTTTGTTTTTATTTGTTTTATTGGATTTATAAGTAACTCGCTTTAACAACTTCCTTGCTTAGCAGTGGAAATTTTTGGTGCCAATTGCAGTCGTAAACCAAGGACCACGGTGGCGCAGGGGTTAAGTGTGCAGTACTGCAGGGTACTTCTGCTGATCACCGGCTGCCCGCAGTTTGGCAGTTCGAATCTCACCAGGCTCAAGGTTGACTCAGCCTTCCGTCCTTCCGAGGTGGGTCAAATGAGGAGCCAGGTTGTTGGGGGGCCAAGAGGCTGACTTTGTAAACCGCTTAGAGAGGGCTATAAAAGCACTATGAAGCGGTATATAACTCTAAGGGCTAGTCCTGTTGCCCTTCCTTCCTTCCTTCCTTCCTTCCTTCCCTTCCCTTCCCCTTCCCTTCCCCTTCCTTCCCTTCCCCTTCCTTCCCTTCCCTCCCCTCCTTCCTTCCTTCCTTCCTTCCTTCCTTCCTTCCTTCCTTCCTTCCTTCCTTCCTTCCCTCCCTGTGATTAGTACCACAGGCTAATTCTGCACACTGCCGACAGTTCGATCCTGACCAGCTGAAGGTTGACTCAGCCTTCCGTCCTTCCGAGGTGGGTCAAACGAGGACCTAGATTGTTGTGGAGCAAAAGGCTGACTCTGTAAACCGCTTAGAGAGGGGCTGTAAAAGCACTGTGAAGCGGGATATAAGTCTAAAAGTGCTCTTGCTATCATCTCCTACTAACCCAGTCTGCTACAAACCCCCATCCATCATCAAACTAACCTGAACTGGTAGTGGACGGGGCTGACATAGCTGACCGTCGGCATGTAGGAGTAATAGAAGCTGCCGTAGAGGAAAATTGAGACCCAGAGCAGTAGCAGCAGCACGCAAAACAAAATGGCCGTCTGCAGGACCGTACGACGCACTCGTAACATCAGCAAGGAGGCGACTTCTTGGACCCACACCAAGAACGGTCCGGGACTGGCCGACATGATGGCTATTGGTGCAGGATCCAAGGAGAGTAAGTCGATACGTTTAGATCAACCCCGCGGTGGGAGTGTCCGTGACTTGTCACCGCGGGAAAAGCCGAGCGAGGTGACGGGAGTTCCTTACGCAAACGGAGAGGCGGTTTAAAAAAAAGCAATTAAAGCTTCGCCGCGACTTTTAATCTAGAAGTCAAAAGCTTTTGACGCAGGCGAAAAGGACCGGAGGGAAGACGGCACGCTGGTGCATCGCGGTTTTCGGAAAGCGGTTTTGGCTTCATGAGAAAAACAGGGTCAGAACATGCTGGATGGGGAGGGAAGGTGGGGGGGCAATAAATCGCCTCCTCTTAAGAAATTAGGCTGTTCTTTAGACGCCGCTCCGCAGGGCACAGTTCCTAAAATGGAAAAAAAAGACAAAATAGATCCAGGGTTATTGCAGACGTCGGATTTTGCAAACTCTTGGCACATATTCTCTTTTGTCGGGTTTAACTTTTCCCTGCAAGTCTGTGAGCAAAGAGCCTTAAGACTTCTAGGAGAAGGAGGTTCAACAGTAAAGTGGGGGGGGGTTTATCATGGGATGGAGCAATTATAACCTCCCCCTTGCAAAAAAAGTGAGCCTCTGACCCCCTTCCTTTGCCAATTCTGTCTGGGTAACCCAGATGGAGCTGGCCAAGAATGGTGTCAGAAGCAACATTCTCGGTTTGCTGACTGTTGAATGTTAAAACAATCCCAGTTTGTCGAAAGGTTTCTTGGGGTTTTATTTTTGTAAGCTGCCCAGAGTCACTGTGAGTGTTCTTATTTAATTTATTCAATGTATGTTTTTATTTTGTACAATAGCAGAGTTGGAAGGGACCTTGGAGGTCTTCTAGTCCAACCCCCTGCCTAGGCAGGAAACTCTATACCGTTTCAGGACAAATGGCTCTCCAACCTCTTCTTAAAAACTTCCAGTGTTGGAAGTTAATACATTTTAATAAAAATAATAAAAATTAATACATTTTATTTATTATGTTTTTATTTTATTTATTAAATGTAGGGTGCTGCCCACCTCAACTCTAGAGGCAGAAATTGTACATTTTCGAAACAAACGCATAATAAATAAAAACATGGTTTCTCAAGGACTGTGATACATTTGTTCCCTACTTCTCAATACAGCCAACACTTAATTCGAACCGTTTAAAAAACAAAATGCTTTCTGTAAAAGAGGGAAGATAAAACCTTATAAATATAGTTAGTTAAATTATTACAGTGCAAAGCTCCCAATTCAGAATTCTGAGGAGCAAAGCTGTACTAATGTTCAACCAAAGTAAAAGTATTTTCATTTTTTTTTTCTTTCCTCAAGCAAGAAGGCAAAACTTGGGACAAGAAAACAGCTTAAAATCAGTTACTGCTCCAAAGTTACACTCCCTAGTAGTAGTGGTTTTAGTTGGAGTCTTACTTGCAGTTTTAGGACAGTTTTGAACAATATTTCAATCTGTATAATCTTAATTTTGCAATGTTCAATTTTATTTTTACTGGTTTAATAATCTTTAGGGTAGATGGACGCCATAAACATTTAATAAATAAATAACACAATGGTGAGCTTAAAGTTAAATCCCAATTGAAAACACAGCAATGCCAACTGATTCAGAGATACACAGGCTCTTTTTAAGTTACTAAACACATAACAGAATATTTACAGGAATGTTCTCTGCCTGTCTTTGTTCTACAACTGTAAACCAGAATCTCTCACAATTCTCAAAAACCACACTTTTAAATTTACTTATACTGTTTACATTTGCTACCATGCTCTGGCAAATCAAATACAATACAATAGCAGAGTTGGAAGGGACCTTGGAGGTCTTCTAGTCCAACCCCCTGCCTAGGCAGGAAACCCTATACCGTTTCAGACAAATGGCTATCCAACATCTTCTTAAAGACTTCCAGTCTTTAAAATTTTAGAATTACAGTCCCCTTTTTCCCAGTTATGTCCGATGCAGCTTCTAGTAAAATTCTAAGCATTCTTAATTAATATTTCTTTTAAACTGACAAAAGGCATCCGTACAAAGCTAGTACAACAATATACAAATTCAAATGCAAAGGCGTCCTAGTTTTGCACCCAAGGGAGAAAAGAAAAATTACAGGGGAATTGTTTCTTTTTATTCCTATACATTTCATGTATCCAACATCGTGTTTATACTTAATATATGTTATCTAATACATGCTTGACGGAATAAATAAATAAAATAAAATTGGACATGGCCTCTTATTATAAAGTGAGGGATCCTGGTTTTTAATTAGAGACAGGGAGACAAAGTACATACAGCCCTCCCCCTCAAAAAAAAAAAAATCTTGGTTTAGTTTCTTTGGAAGGAGGGAAGCTTCTTCCAAACCACAAATCACTATCCCATCTCAGTTTAATAGAGGCAACCAGGATTGCAAAAAAAGGAACAGAGATGCTGCCTCCAAGAATGGGGAGGAAAATAGAGGGGGGGGGGGAAATGCAGAAGGGAAAAAAGGGGAGGGGAGGCTTTGAAAAGTCCCATCGCTTAGCTTGCAAACCTTAATTGGAGGGGTTGAGGGGGGGGGGGGTTAGGGAAAGGAAGCCAGGGGTGGGTGCGTTGTCAGTTTGCATTATTAGGAGAAAAAATAAAATTTCAAAGCACCTGAATTAGTTCCAGCGCTGCTGCTGCTCCACCTCTGGATTCTCCCTTTAAAGTCTCCCCTCCCTTCTCCCAAATGTGGGTCTGGTGCTGCCTCTTCCGGGTTTGACCCCGCCCCCGAGGAGGGAGGGGGGAAGGAGGAGGAGGAGAGGTGGGGCCTGTGGTTTTTGTATATATTTTTTTGCTACGCTGCTGCTGCGGCCGAGAGCCTCTTCTAGTCACGTGGTCGGAGGGATGCGGCGGCGGCTGCCTGCCTCCCGTTTCCATGGAGACGGGCCCAAGCGGAGGACCGCTTCGGTGCCTTTTCTCTAAATAAGATGCTGGAGGGAAGGAACGATGCTCACTCAGGAAAATAAAGAGATTTCAAACAAAGGCTCCTTTGCTTTCTTCTTCTTCCTATTCTTCTTCCTCCTCCTCCTCTCTTGTAGCACTGATGACGTTACCTAGTTGGGCCATGAAACGTCTGCAAGAACCCCCCCCCCCCAGCTCAGCACCAAGGACACCCAGTCTTCCTGCTCCTCTTTCTCTTCCTATCTTCTTCTTCTTCTTCTTCTTCTTCTTCTTCTTCTAGCTTCTAAGAGCTTCTTCTAAGCTCTTATTCTATTCTTCTAATTCTACTCTATTCTATTCTTCTAATTCTATTCTATTCTATTCTACTGTCGTCTTCTTCTTCTAGCTTCAAAGAGCTTCTTCTAAGCTCTTATTCTATTCTTCTAATTCTATTCCTCTAATTCTATTCTATTCCTCTAATTCTATTCTATTCCTCTAATTCTATTCTATTCCTCTAATTCTATTCTATTCTATCTATTCTATTCTATTCTTCTGAAACAGAGGTCTTTCATTTCATAATTAAATATATTTTAGGCTTCCTTATGAGTTGGGGCTTGCGTTCGCACAATCCCATATTTGTGGGCTAGGCATAAGATACCTAGGAAAGGAATATTTTCTCTCTGTGTTGAAATTTGCTAATATTGGTAGGAACATTGAACATGTGGTATTGTGAAATTGCCATTTGGAATTCAATTCTCTAGGTACCTGTTTACGAAGTATTGACCTGGTACAGGCTTTATGTTAAATTTTCCATCTCTTTACCTGCAATTAAATTAATAAGCCACAATTGGCTGTGCCCTTATGGCTAAGCATGTTGTGTCAACAAACTATGGTTAAATAAACCAGATCTTAGAATAAGGTGTGAACCAAGACATTGAGTTAACAGGATGTTTGGGGTGCTTCAAAAACATTTCATGGGCTAGAAGAACATATATAGACCTATTTCAAGAAGAATTATATGAATGAATTAAATAATTCAGCCCAGATTCAGCCCAATGCCATAACAACATATATATATATAGTCTGTGAAGCTCTATTTAAGTTAGTATCAATTGTTAATACCTTTTTTTCCTCCTTCCCTCTTCCTCTTTTCCTTCCTTTTCTCTCCTTCCCACTTCCTTTTCTTCTTCTCTTCCCCTTCCTTCCTTCCTTTTCCCTCCTTCATTCCCACTTCCTTCTCCTTCCCTTCCTTCCTTCCTTTTCTCCTTCCCTCCCCATTCCTTCCTCCTTCCCCCTTCCTTCTCATTCCTTTTTTCTCCTTCCCTCCCACTTCCTTCCTTCTCTCTCTACCCCTTCCTTCCTTCCCTCTATGATTATACCCCGCTTTGTGTTTAACCCTGATTTATGCCCATCAGTCTCTCCACCCAGTCTTCCTTTCCAAGGTGATGCAGCAAAAGGAGCCTGGTTTTGGAAGCCTGATGCCCAACGAACTGGGAGGGGGGATGTTATTTTTTTTTAAGGCTGTTGATGTCAGATTTGTAAATGAAAGCAATTGCTGGCAATACCGCAGCTCCCCAGCGTTCATATTGGCACAAGGGGTGGGGGGGTTGACAAAGGGACACAGCCACTCTCTTTTGACCCTGCTTCTTCTTCCTTTCGTGCCCCCTCCTCAAATCAATCTCTATTCCGTAACAGAGCCCGGCTAGGCCAGCCCCCTCCCACACTTTCCAGTCCTGGCTTTCAAGCAATGGCTGCCTGGGCGTGGGGGGGGTACCATCAGCCCTCCCTTCCTCCCCCCCCCTTAAAAGAGATGGTTTGGTCCCAGCGTTAATTGCTCTGTGGAATCCTCAAGCTATTATCGATCCGTGGGATTCAATTCCATCTTAGCCAAGGTGCGCCAAATGCCTTAGGAAGTGAGGGGTGGGTGGGAAACAGCCCCCTTCTGGTCGTTCCACCTTGGGAGAGGATTCTGCAAGGGCTGCTGCAGTGCCCCCCACTCCCTCCCTCCCAGCCAGCCCAGGTGACTCTCCCCAGATCATCTCAGCCTCCAGCCTTAAGCGGTCGGACTTCGCTCCGTCTTCAGTTTCGGTAGGAAAATCTCTACAAAGGTATGTGTGCATATTGGTTTGATTTGGGTTTTTCCCACTTGGGTCCTTTTGGTCTCGGGGGGAGTGGGGGGGGAGGTCAGGGAGGGAGGTGGGAGAGAAATGATTTCTATGTAAATATGGGAAAACTCCGCAGGGGAGGGGGGAGAAAGGGGCCCAGCTATATGAGGGATCTTATCATAGGGATTATTGGGATGAGATAGATAGATAGATAGATAGATAGATAGATAGATAGATAGATAGATAGATAGATAGATAGATAGAGATAGACAGACAGACAGACAGACAGACAGACATATATGACAGAGTAGGTAGATAGATGGATGGATGGACTAAGTAAATAAGATAGATAGGAAGGAAGGAAAGAAGGATAAGGGAGATAGAGGGAGGGAGGAAAAGATGGATGATGGATGGAGTAAATAAGATAGCAAGGAAGGAAGGAAGGATAAGGGAGATAGAGGGAGGGAGGAAAAGATGGATGATGGATGCAGTGAGTAAATAAGACAGTCAGGCATGGAGAGTGGAAGGAAGGAAGGAAGGATAAGGGAGATAGAGAGAGGGAGGAAAAGATGGATGATGGAGTAAGTAAATAAGGAAAAAAGGATAAGGGAGATAGAGGGCGGGAGGAAAAGATGGATGATGGATGGAATGAGTGAGTGAGTAAATAAGAGACAGGCAGGAAGAGGGGAAGGAATGGAGAAGGGAGGTAGAGAGGAGGGAGGAAAAGATGGATAGAGTGAGTGAGTAAGATAGACAGGCAGGGAGAAGGGAAGGAAGGAAAAGGGAGGCAGAGAGGAGGAAAAAAATGATGGATGGACGGAGTATATGAGTAAATTAGACAGGAAGGGAGAGGGGAAGGAAAGAAGGAAGATAAGGGAGGTAGAGAGGAGGGAGGAAAAGATGGATGATGGAGTGAGTAAATAAGACAGATAGGTAAGGAGAGAGGGGAAGGAAAGAAAGAAGGAAAAGGGAGGTAGAGATGAGGGAGGAAAAGATGGAGGGAGGGAGTAAATAAGATAGACAGGCAGGGACAGAGGGGAAGGAAGGAAGGAAAAGGGGGGAAAAGATGGATGGAAGGAAAGGTGAAGGAAACAATAAGGTAGCTAAGGAAGGGAGGGAAGAAAGGATAGATAACAAACAGACAGATCTTGTCCTCTACTGGGGTTGGAAATCAGAGATGGAAACAGATTTTTTTAAAAAAAAATCACCTCTCCCTGCTTTGGCTGTGAATTGCTTTGGGTGTCAGACTAGATTGGGACGATCTCTATTTCTGTTTTGTAATATCTCTTCTTTTTTTCCCCCAAACAGAATTTTTCTTTTCTTTTCTATTTATCTCGGTTGCCTCCGAGATCCGGGAAGGAAGGGCTTGGGGCAGAAAACAAATGGGGGGGGGGGAGAGAGAGAGAGACGAAGCAGAGAAATTTCAAAATGAAATTTCTTATGGAGGGAATTTTGCATCGTATCAGAAAGGAAGGTGTTTTTCTAAAGAATCAGGAAAAGTTAATTCCACCTTTATGGCACGCAAGATTCGGCCGTTGTAGGGAAAAACAACAAAAGCCGTCCTGGTTTTGAATGAAGCACTAAAGGGTTATTTAGAGGATTCTGGTTTGCAAGAAAAGAAAATGGACTTGGTTACGGCGGAGTTATTTTTAACGTATTGTTCTCCTTCTCTCTCATCCCCCTCCCTGCATTCAGCCTGGGTCTACCTTAACACAACACATTGAAGTTGTGATGTTGTAGGAAACCAACGACACACCAAATGTCGTTCTTTTCCCATGGTTTATGGCACGTTGTGTAAATCAAGAAAGGTTGAAGCCAATATGATAAACTGCAATTAAGGAAACCAGGGTTATTAAGATTGTGGCACGGCAGCCACAAGGATGATGTTGGACGTGAACTATCCCATTTAACCCCGGTGCAAAATAAGTTGTGCCATGGGAGATGCAGTCCCACGCACACCCGACCTCCTGCTGGACGAATGTGGGCCTAGTGATGCTGCTAGTCCTCAAGTTGTAATCCAAAGATTAGATAGGATCCATTTTTGCTTTACTGTCATATTCTTTGCATAAAACTGGAGGGTTTGAAGAAGAGTTTGGGAAACAATTTTTGTCTGGAATGGGATAAGGTCTCCTGCTTGAGCAGGGGGGTTGGACTAGATGATCGCCAAGGTCCCTTCCAACTCTTGTTAATGTTATTCTATTATTTTTTTCCTTTCTTTTCCTTCTTTTCTTCCCATCACTGGGGTTTTTTAAGAAGTGACTGGGCAGTCATTTGTCAGGAATGGTATAGAGTCCCCTGCTTGAGCAGGGGGGGGGGGTTTGGACTAGAAGACCTCCAAGGTCCCTTCCAACTCTTGCTAATGTTATTCTGCTATTCTTTTCCTTTCTTCCCCTTCCTTCCTTCCTTCCCATCCCTGGGGATTTTCAAGAAGAGATTCGACAGCCGCTTGTCCGAAATGGCATAGGGTCTCCTGCTTGAGCAGGGGGGGTTGGACTAGATGACCTCCAAGATCCCTTCCAATCCTGGTATCTTGTTACAATTGAGAGATCTCTTGCAAAAGCAACCACAAAGAACAAAATCCTTAAAACAAAAATATAGATTTCCCAGGCAGAGCCGGGGCCAAGGGTTTTACTGCTAAACCATCCCGTCTTAATGACATGATGGAAATTGTCCTCCAGAGGTCCAGGCAGGTATTAACACAAGGACGGTAACCTTTGCTTTGCGTTTCTACTTGGGCTTAACTCCCCCCTTTTTAAGAAAACTGACCATGGGGGTGCAAACCTATTGACGACCACTAGGTGGCGCAATGCAGCACTGTACCGGTTTTGGAATGGCCTGGGGTGCCCTCCAGTGGTCGCCTGGAATACTGCGACTTAGCCCTAAACTTAAAATCCAGCAAATTCTACTTCTAGCGAAGTCTCTTGCAAGGACAGTTTTGAAGGACGTCCTTCAACGTCTCCATTTATGGCCTTTGGGTGGTCTTTCTCCTCTCTGATGTCCTCCGTAGGTTCTCCATGAAGGGCGAAACCCCCGTCAACAGCACAATGAGTATCGGCCAAGCTCGCAAGATGGTGGAGCAGCTGAAGATTGAGGCCAGCATGTGCAGAATAAAGGTGAGGAAACACGCGGGGACTTCCAACTCCCAGAATCCCCCTGCCCGCAGGTCATCTTCCAGTCGCTAGGTAGCAAAAACCACGGTCCTTGGATCAACAGTGGCTGCAGAACCGCGAGCAGCCACTATGGGGCGGCGGCGACCATCCAGTAGCTGGTTTCTTTCTCTTGTCTGCCACCTGGTGTCTACATAGAGTAGTGCAGCCCAGATTTGTAGCCTAAAGGCAGTTGAATGGCAACTGCTACCAGATAAATGCCATTCTCTTAATTTTGTTTCCCCTCCCCTTCATAGGTGTCGAAAGCGGCCGCCGACTTGATGACCTACTGCGATGCCCACGCCTGCGAGGACCCCCTCATTAGCCCCGTGCCCACCTCGGAAAACCCCTTCCGGGAAAAGAAATTCTTCTGCGCCCTGCTTTGAACTATTTTTGCTCCCACCTACCCACCTGCCCCTTATCCCCAACGCTGGGTCGTGACCCTTTCCTTCACACACACAAACATACACACCTTATACTCATCAATCTGTATGGAGTTGGGTTATTGCAGCTCCTATCACAGGGGTAGAAAAAAGGGAGGGAGGGGATTTTTCTTCATGGCAGATCTATTTTCTCCTGCAGAGACCCCCAACCCTATTTTCCACAAAGCTTCCAAACTCAGGAAGCAGAATGATGTAGAGCGTTGTCAGGAAAGCAACAGCCTCATTTCTCCCCCCCCCCAACAAAATGTGGGGAGCTGTGGTTTGCTTAGGGGGTGGGGGTGTAAATCAGGGTACCCAAGTACCCTCCCCCAATTAGATCAAACAGCCAGCAACCCTGGGAGTCAACCAAGGGCATTTCGTTCCAGCATTGTTCCCACCAACTTCACCATGGTTAAAAGTTGAGCGAAACCAGACCTTTCCTCTTCCTCCTCTTCCTCCCCTGCCCCTTAGGTCTTTCCCCCCACCGCCCCCAGGAAGGGCAGAAGGTTTCCACGACAAGCCGACGGTTCTTCTCACCACTTCTCACCCCCCCCCCCTGTTCTGTATGTCAGAAAGCACGGAAAGTTAATAAAATTTAGTCCGTTCTTGCCCATTGCGAGTGGTTGAGCTATAGAATTCGGGCAGAGGACAGGGTGGGGAAAATGGAGGATTTGCTCGTAAAAGATCCCCAAACAAGAGATCTCTGGATTCACAACCTCCCCGATCATCCTCAGGGATCAATCAGAATGGCTGTCTGCGCGCGGAGCAGATAGTCTTCAACTTACAACCAAGCCATTCGTTTAACGACCGAAGTTAAAACGGGAAGCTGGATTCCCCTTAACGCACGCCTGATTTGTTCCAACGGCCGCCACGAAAGTATGTCGCAAAACGGTATTCGACTTAAACGACATCCATGATTTTACGATGGAACTTTTGCTCCCAGTTACGATTGTAAGTTGAGGACTAGCCGACGACAGCAACCTGGGAAGAAAAAAAAATGAAAAAAGAACGGAGACTTTTTTTCTTTCTTTCACTATTCCAACCGATTTATAAAAATAAACCGTGATCCTTTATTGCTTTTCGGAGAGTGCCGGAAACGAACAAACGACGTGAGAACAAATTCGACGTAAGATCGGGTTCTAAGCCACTAAACGTTTCGTGTGTTTGGACCCAGTTAGAGAGGTTTGTGCAAGTGGAAATCTAGAAAGCTTTAGCATCCCATCGGCTGCCGGGTTAAATGGCTGCTTCCCTTGTTAACCGACGGCAATTAAAGAGGCTAGTCCTGATTAAGGTCCCCAAGGGGAAAAGAAACCACTAAAATCTACAGGGAGTGCTTCCGTAATTTAGCGATTCCCCCGAGGAGGGAGATCTCCACAATTAGGTTTAAACGAAGAAAGCGTGCTGTTTTTTTTTCTTCTTCTTTAAAATGTAGAAAGCTAAAAAAATAAAAATAAAAACCGGGCGATGCGTCAAACGTTTTCGACAGCACGAAACGCCTGCGATTCACAAAGCGCTCAATTCCGCAGCGGGAACAAGGCCCAGGGAGTCCGCGACTTACGACGGATCCCCCTTTGTGACCGTTTGAAATTACGACGGACCTTTCCCTCCCAGAAAGCTACTTACCGCCCGGTTCTATACAGTAGATACGATGCGGAAACTATAGCTCCCAGCATTCCTCACTGCCAGCCGACCCTTGGTGGAATTGTAGTAGACAACCGAAGGAAGGCGGCCATTTTTGCGCCAGAGGACTACAATTCCCATGAACCCCCCCCCCCTTCAAAAAAAAATTGGCTGGAGGGGATGGGGCAAGGGACACCTCCAATATGAGGTCAAGCTGATTGCCAGGGAATGACCAAAGGGATTAATAATGCCGAAAAGAGACAGTGAACCACGAATGCTGGTCAGATCAAGGTTAGGGGTGATCGATGGCAACTTATTGGGGAGTGGGGGGAAGAAGGGGGTGCAAAAATGGAGTGTGTGCTTTTAATTTGTCCTGGAAAGATCTGTAAATCTCAGCTGCCAGCCAGCTGGTTTTAATTCTCTTCCCAAGCAACGAAGGGACGGAAAGAGGAAATTTTACATGGGGGAAACTGAGGAAGGGGCTGTAGTAAGAGGGGGGGTTGGCTTGAGTGTATTCAGGAGGGGTGGGCGGCCATCAGTCCGGGCAAGAGGCCTCAAAACAGTTTGATGATGGATTTGCGGGATTTCCCCACGCCGATCCACTTGACTGAGAAAGAGAGAAGAGAACGGAGTTATCTAAAGAGGAGACCACCAGGAAATCAACTCCCCAGGAAGGTCTAAATCAGCTCCCCAGGAAGATGGCAATTCCGGCATCGGTCAGAATTACGGACTCTTGCAAGTCGCCTTGTGCTGGAATTTCACTCCCCTCCCCCCACTTGCTTACACAGGTAGTCCTCGACTTACGACAGTCCATTTAGTGACCGAAGTTACAACGGCACTGGAAATGAAGGGGCACGGGACTGTTTTTCACCGTACGACCTTTGCAGCTTCCCCCGTGGGGGCTCCCCTGATTGACATTCAGATACTTTTATCACGGGGTTCGTATTTATGATGGCCGCGGGGTCTTATTTTCGGGGAAACGCGGTATATGCCAATTTTGGACGGCCCCAAAGACTCACCTGGGACTTCCAGGTATTCTTCGATAAACCGGATGTAACCCTGGGCCTGGGCGGGCAAGTCGTCAAAGGTCCGAGCCCCCTCGGTGCTACACCTCCATCCGGGAAGGTCCTTGTACTTCACCGTGACTTTGTTCAGGAGCTCCTGATTGGCTGCGGACAGTGATCGGAAGGAGCAGAGGATCTAGTTAGGGTCCTTGGGGATCTGTGAGAGTGGGAGTTTTCTCGCAGACGTTTTCGTGACCCAACCGGAGAACGTCATCAGTGTAGGAGGGAGTGGGGTTTGGGGGGGGGGGAGGAACGTGGGGTCCTTGTTGCTCTTTGAGCTGGCTTGATTTCTTGCAGACGTTTCATGACCCAACTAGGTAACATCATCAGTGCTAGAAGGGAGTGGAGATTGCAAAGAGGAGGAGGAAAAGAAAGGAGGGAAGGAGGGAGAAAGGAGGAGGACAACTGCGGGGTCCTTGGTGCTCTCTGAGCTTGGTGATTTTCTTGCAGACGTTTCATGACCCAGCTAGGTAATATCATCAGTGCTAGGAGCTTTGTGAGGAGGAGGAAGGGAGGGGGAAGGGAAGGAGGAGGACTGTGCAGTCCTTGTTGCTCTCTAAGCATGGTGGTTTCCTTGCAAACGTTTCGTGACCCAGCAAGGTAATGTCATCAGTGCGAGAAGGCCATTTGTAGCAAATTCCTCTCCCTTCTAGCACTGATGTTACCTAGTCGGGTCACGAAACGTCTCCAAGAAAACCACCAAGCTGAGAGAGCACCAAGCACCCCCACAGTTCATCCCTCTCTCCAAATAGTCTTTTCTACTAATACAGAGGCAAGAATTAGCTCCTCGCCTGCTGGGACATATAGGTTTGCCCCCCCAAAGTCCGCAGTCTCACCTGGGAAATACGGAATCTGTTTCCCATCCAGATGGTATTCCACGCCCACTTTGATCTCTTCAAAATTGTCAAGGATGTCCAGCTTCGTCACAGCCAGGCTAGGAAGCCCCCCCCCCAAAAAAAGTGTTATCATCAAGTCAAAAAGCATCCTCTTAGGGTTATGTTTCACACTTACGACCGTTGCAGACTCCCTGGGGGTCAAAATTCGCACGCACGCTTGGCAACTGACCCATACTTAAGACGGTCGCAGAATCCCGGGGGCTCACACGCTCCCCTTTTGCGACCTTCTGACCAGCCGAGTCAATGGACGAGCCAGGTTCACTTAACAACGGCGTCGCCGATTTAAAGGACAGTTTAAACCAACGTGGCAAGGGAAGCTGTCAACTGGGGAGGCCAAACTCACTGGCCCCACTTCTCACGGAGCAACGTAAGATCTGGGGCTCAATTGTGGCCGTTAAGTCGAGGACTCCCTAAGCTGCGCCGAAAAGGGCGCCGTTCTGCAAAACTTCACGGGGCGTTCAAATCCCACGAGGAACAATAAAAACGAAAGGGGGGGGGAAGAGAAATAAAATTTGGAAGAGACTCACGCGCTGAAACCGTTGATCATGTGGGCGTATTTCACCAGGACGAGATCTAGCCAGCCGCAGCGACGCTTACGGCCCGTGGTGACACCGAATTCCCGCCCTCGTGTTTGAAGCGTCTCGCCGATATCCTGCAAAGGAGATTTTTAAAAAAATGTACAATGTGGACACTCCGTAAGCCAAATCCCGATTTTTTTTCTGCTGAAATATTCAGACATCACCCCCCCCCCCAAAAAACCCTAAGTAACCATGGTAACTAATTAAAATCAGGGTGGATTTGATTTGAATCCAATCGCAATTGAAATCACTAGTGAAAAGGCTTGATTTTAAACCGACTCGATTTAAATCATAATTTTTAAAGAGCAACTCTCCCGCAGTGGCTCCTCCTCCTTTGACCCGCTGTTAACTCACCGATATTCCCCAAATTGCAGAATAGACAACCTCATATGCTACATAACTAAGCTCCACTTCATGCTGAATAAACTAAATTATTAATGTTATCTTAAATGGAAAACTATCATGAGATGAGGTGTTTACTCCAAAAGCATTTGATTTAAAATAAATGTGATGAAAATCAAGCAAATCCGATTGACATTTTTTAAAAGAAATCCGATTTTTTAAAACAAAACCATCTATTTTTTATCCACCCTGGCTAAAATGACCACACTTCGTATTATTTTGTAATATAATTTATTTCTTCGACCTTCATCAAGACGATCCCAATAGGATTTTATCTTACGGCAAGGAACTGAGTCCCGGAAGGGATGCATGGTTGAGAAATAATTAATCTCTCTATATAAAAATCTGTGTGTGTGTGAGAGAGAGTGAGAGAGGGAAAGAGAGAGAGAAAATATGAACAACGTGATGGGATGCAAGATTGAGAAATAAATAATCTATATATATAAAAATCTGTGTGTGTGTGAGAGAGAGAGAGAATGAATGAGAATGACGTGATGGAATGCAAGGTTGAGAAATTAATTAATCTCTCTATATAAAAATCTGTGTGTGTGTGTGTGTGTGTGTGTGTGAGAGAGAGAGAGAGAGAGAGAGAGAGAGAGAGAGAGAGAATGAGGTGATGGGATGCAAGGTTGAGAAATAATAAATAATCTCTGTGTGTGTTTTCCAGCATAACTCTGGGATGCCTTGAGCAATTTCAACCAAACTTGCTACACAGATGACTTACTCTCTGGAAACAAATACTGTAGGGGTAAGACACCCCTAACGCCCCTCGGGGGTGGGTGTTGTTAAGATACAGCCTGTTGTGCCTTCAAATGGCTTCTACTGTACTGCCGTAAATTGGCTTCTACTGTACAGCACCGTGGAGCTGCCACGGTAACGGTTTCACAGTACTCCGCAAGGAGGAGTACCCTCTGGTAAGGGGGGAAAATCCAACCTTAGAAATTACGTTTGGTCCGGACATTCCCCCCCCCCCCTTATAAATAAATACCCGGGCAACGCCAGGTTATCAACTAGCGGAGAATAAAATTGTCCAGGACACAGAGAAAACAGCTCCCCCAGGTGAGTTTCAAAATCTGGGGAAGACCCACCCCGATATTCAGGCACTTACGTTGTTTTGCTCAGTGGGGAAGGTTCCCACGCCAACGCGGGTGGTGTACGCTTTCACCACGCCGTACACCTTGCCGATGTAATGGGGGGGTATGCCAAGGCCGGTGCATACACCTCCGACGGTGCAGTTCGAGGAGGTCACGAAGGGGTAAGTACCTTTGGGAGAGAGGAGAACATGTTGGGGGGGTACAAAAGGAGATATTTTTTTTTGAGTCAGCGACACTTGCGAATTTTAAGGTTTACAATGGTTGTAAGGAATTGTGCTTGGCCCCGTTTTGACCGAGGCTTCCCCAGCAGCACGAAGCCAAGTCCCCGTTCCGATAAACCCCTTTTGATTTAATTGAGAGTGAATTCCTCTCCAGCAAAATCTTTCCTCTCCCAGAGTCTTTCAAGAGAGTTTACAATTACCAACTTTTCTCAGGCTTGGAGAATATCTTTCAGACGCCGCAATGCTTGGCAAGAATGCAGGAATGAACTAATGGCCTCCTGCAAACTCCACTCCCCAGTTGCTCCTCTTTTATTTCCTCTGGGAAGGCCATTCACCGTCCACCTCTGGCCTTCCTCCCAAGTTGACCCCCGTTCTTTAGCTCTTCCCTTCGTCTGGCAATTCTGGGAACAGGCTCCAGCTGTTCTTCTGCCTCACTGATGTCTGACTCCGAAGGCAGCTGATAACTGTCATACGGTCCTGGCCCTCTCTCTTGCCTCTGACGCAGAGCCCTCGTCCAAGCCTTCCCCAGACTCCAGGACTGGCCCAGGTTCCTTCTCCCCAACCTCCTCACTGTCCGAATCCGCTGGCCAGCCACAACAAGCAGTGCATAAATTGTGTGGGATTGGTTTAGCCGAGTGTGTGTACGCAGGTCGTTGTGGCCGATTTAATAAACTGTGGTTTGAAGGATAAGCGCTGCACATGGAATGAACCTAGATACTAACTCTAAGCTGGCTTGCGGGCCGTTTTCGATTCAGGAAAGAACAGCGGCAAACAAAACCGGTTAAGTTTTAATTTTTCAAAAGGGACCTTACCGAAATCGATGTCCAGGAGTGCCGCGTTGGCTCCCTCCACGAGGATCTTTTTGGAAGGCCCATGCAGAGCTTCGTACATGAAATAAATCCCGTCCTTCACCAGGGGCCGGATCTTCTCGGCGTAGATCTGCCGATCGAGAAAGATTGACAGAGGCATCAACCGGAGGCTGATTTTCCCTAGTTCCAAGCAAAGAGCTGTGTGCTTCCTTTATTTTTTTAAGAAAGGGCAAATATCCAAACTGCAGTTGTTGAGTTAGTTACGCTGTGGTTTAGCAAATTTGGCTTCCCCTGGATGTCTGAATTGTTACCATGTGACCATGGGGATACTGAACTATGGATTAAATCAGCTTTCAACAAACATTTTCATGAGTCATGAAACCTTCCTGCCCGGATGCCACAAAATACCTTTAGTTGTTCCAGTTCGGCTTCCGTGTCGATATTAAGCGTTGGGTAGCTGGCTTTGTACTGCTGGGCCAAAACTCTGAATCTGAAACGAGTCAATTCGTTACTTTCCAAATTATGATCATTATCCAATTTCTTCGTCTCGCGGTTCAAAGCCGACTCCGAGCAGCTTCCGGTAAGATTCAATATACAAACCTCCAACAATTATAAGCATCGGTTAGAAATAGAATAACAGAGTTGGAAGGGATCTTGGAGGTCTTCTAGTCCAACCCCCTGCCTAGGCAGGAAACCTTACACCACTTCAGACAAATGGCTATCCAACCTCTTCTTAAAAATCTTCCAGTGTTGGAGCATTCACAATTTCTGGAGGCAAGCTGTTCCACTGGTTAATTGTTCTAACTGTCAGGAAATTTCTCCTTAGTTCTAAGTTGCTTCTCTCCTTGATTAGTTTCCACCCATTGCTTCTTGTCCTGCCTTCAGGTGCTTTGGAGAATAGCTTGACTCCCTCTTCTTTGTGGCAACCCCTGAGATATTGGAACACTGCTATCATGTCTCCCCTAGTCCTCCTTTTCATTAAACTAGACATACCCCAATTCCTGCAACCGTTCTTCATGTTTTAGCCTCCAATCCCCTAATCCTCTTGGTTGCTCTTCTCTGCACTCTTTCTAGAGTCTCTTTTCTACATCGTGGCAACCAAGTGCAATATTCCAAGTGTGGCTTTACCAAGGCATTATAAATTGATATTAACACTTCATGTGATCTTGAGTCTATCCTTCGGTTGATGCAGCTTAGAACTGTGTTGGATTTTTGGCAGCTGCTGGCTCATACTTAAATGATTGTCCACCGGGACTCCAAGATCCCTCTCGCAGTGACTACTATTGAGCAAAGTACTACGGATGAAAATGATAAAAGTTTAAAACAAAACTTTTAAACAGCTTTCAAACTTTCCATTTATGCGACCGTGTTTCCCTGAAAATAAGACCGGGTCTTATATTAATTTTTGCTCCAAAAGATGCATTCGGGCTTATTTTCCGTTTAGGTCTTGTTTTCGGGGAAATACGGCACTAAACGCATCCGTCTGGTTGATGATCTTAACTGGGTCTTATTTGGGGGGGTAGGGCTTATATTATAAGCATGCTGGGGGAAAAAATCATGCAAGGGTTTATTTTCTCCCCTCCCCCCCCCACCCCCCCCAATATCCCTTGGTGAAGATTACTCACTTTTTGGAGAACTCGTTGAAATCTGCCAACAGGTCACAAATTCGCAGTCCGGTACGTGAAGCTTTGGAGGCGTAGGCAGGACCGATGCCCTTCTTGGTGGTGCCCAGGCTGTTGGAAAAAACCAAACGGGCATCGAACGGAGTCTAAAAGGGCACTTTGCTCCCTCAACAGATAGTCCTTGATTTACAAGTTTGTGTAGTGACCGTCAGAAGTTACAACAGCTCTGAGAAAAGCGACTTAGGATCATTATTCACTTACAGCGGTTGCCGTATCTCCCCCCTCCGCCACGTGATCAAAATTCAGACGCTTGGCAACTAATACAATACAACAGCAGAGTTGGAAGGGACCTTGGAGGTCTTCTAGTCCAACCCCCTGCCTAGGCAGGAAACCCTATACCATTTCAGACAAATGGCTATCCAATATCTTCTTAAAGACTTCCAGTGTTGGGGCATTCACAACTTCTGGAGGCAATTTCTGTTCCACTGATTAATTGTTCTGACTGTCAAGAAGTTTCTCCTCAGTTCTAAGTTGCTTCTCTCCTTGATTAGTTTCCACCCATTGCTTCTTGTCCTGCCTTCAGGTGCTTTGGAGAATAGCTTGACTCCCTCTTCTTTGGGGCAACCCTGAGATATTGGAAGACTGCTATCATGTCTCCCCTGGTCCTTCTTTCTATTAAACTAGACATCCTCAGTTCCTGCAACCGTTCTTCATATGTTTTAGTCTCCAGTCCCCTAATCATCTTTGTTGCTCTTCTCTGCACTCTTTCTAGTCTCCACATCTTTTCTACATCGTGGTGACCAAAACTGGATGCCGTATTCCAAGTGTGGCCTTACCAAGGCATTATAAAGTAGTATTAACACTACGTGATTTCTCGGGCTATAAAGGTGGCGGCTGTAATAGTATGTGAGAAAGACCTTGAGGGATGGATGAAAAGATGCCATCGAAGGCAGATAAGAAACAGCTGAGCCCACAGCTGCATAAAGGATGGAGAAAAGGGCTCAGAAGGGACCCTCCCTAGTTTCTCAGGCTGTAGAGGAGGTGGCTGTAATAGTATGTGAGAAAGACCTTGAGGGATGGATGAAAAGATACCAGGGGAAAGGTCAGATAAGAGATGGTTGAGCCCTCAGCTACATAATGGATGGATGAAGAGGTTTAGAAGAGTGTGTCTTCAGATGTAAAGGTGAAAAGGAGAGGGGGGGAAAGAGGTGTACTTTCAGACCAGCACGATTCTGTTCATGTAACTGGCACAATAAAGTCAGAGGAAGTTCTGCTGGGTGTGTTCCCTGCCTGGACTACCTCACAAGGCCGCCACTTCTTCATTTCAGCCTGCTGAGTCATTTCCACCTGCGGTTTTGAGAGAGCTTCGGAGAGCAAAGCTTCAACCCTTCTTCCCAATGCCCCACTTACTTTTTCCCTCCTTGCTGTTGCCTCTGCTGCTCCTGGATGCCGTCCACGGCTTGGTGGAAATTAAACACTAAAGAAATAGAAGAGAGCCAGTTTTGTCTGTTGGTTTAAGGCACCAGGCTTAAGAGAGGACTAGCTGTTCTAAGTGAGGCTTCCCGAGAGCATGAAGCAAACTCCTGGTCCTGACGAAAACCGCCTTTTTATTAATTGGCTGTGAATTCTGCTCCTTCACCTCCAGCAAAGTCTTTCAAGGGAGGATTTACAGTCACAGACCTTATCTGGCTTGGAGAGATGCCAGGCTGATCTCTGCAGAACTTGGCCAGGAGCCTCAGAGAGTCACAAACTCATTACGCGAACTAATGGCCTCCTGCAAACTCCACTCCCCTTTCGCTCCTCTTTTATTCGCTCTGGGAGGGGCCATTCACCAATTAAGCGAACTAATGGCCTCCTGCAAACTCCACTCCCCTTTCGCTCCTCTTTTATTCCCTCTGGGAGGGGCCCTTCCTTGTCCACCTGTGGTATTACTCCCAAGTCGACCCCTGTTCTTTAGCTGGGGTCAGACAGTATTAACAATGATAGTATCTACTATATGTTTGTTACGTTGATATGATCTTTATGATTATGAGGATGTTTAAATTTTAACACATTTGTTATCTAGAAAACTATACTGTTCAAATTAGAAATGAAATTTGTGATATAAAAACATTAATATATATTATATATGTAATATATATATATTTGGGCATACCAGGGGTTGTAACACACACACACACACACACACAGAACATTTCCCTATTTTCTAAGACTTACCCAAGTGAGCACGATCGGAAACCACAGTCCGGGTCTCCCAGCCTTCCAACCCTGGGAAGGCAAAATGTTTATTAATGTTAGAGCTCTTCTCCCGCCATCAGCCATTTCCAATTTCACTCCGATTTGTTGTCCCCCGAGTCAAAATAATGGAACAACTTCTCCCAATCGTAGAGATCCTACCAAAGGTTCAAACTGAACATCCATTTCGGTTCCTTTGATCTCACCTAGGCTTCCTGAGAGCATGAAGCAAACTCTTTGTCCCGACAAAAAAACTTTTATTAATTGACTGTGAATTCCTTTCATTCACATCCAGCATTCAAGGGAGGATTTACGGTCACAGACCTTATCTGGCTTGGAGAGCTGCCAGGCCAATCTCTGCAAAACTTGGCCAGGAGTCTCGGAGAGTCACGAACCAATTAAGCGAACTAATGGCCTCCTGCAAACTCCACTCCCCAGTCGCTCCTCTTTTATTTCCTCTGGGAGGGGCCATTCATCGCCCACCTGTGGCCTTCCTCCCAAGTCTCCCCCTGTTCTTTAGCTGTTCCCTTCATCTGGCCACTCTGCGCATGCGCACACTGGGAACAGGCTCCAGCTGTTCGTCTGCCTCACTGATGCCTGACTCCGAAGGCAGCTGATAACTATCAGACGGCCCTGGTCCCCTCTCTGCCTCCAACCCAGAGCCCTCCTCAGAGCCTTCCCCAGACTCCAGGACTGGCCCATGCTCCTCCCCAACCCTCCTCACTGTCCGAATCTGCTGCCAGCTCTGCTGACGGGCCACAACACCTTTTAGGAACTGGGGCAGTTAAGAAAATTCATAACTAAGGGCTGGGGCTTCACAAGGTCAATTTGGGGATCTCGAAGTAAGTTCCAGGAAATCTCAGGCAGATGTCAAATCTTGGAAAACATCAGCTCTCTATGACCTCGATGTTTATGAGAATTAGCAACCTCAGGGTCATCCCAGCCATTTTATTTTTAAAAAAGAGAAATTAATGTTTCTGGATTTGGGGAACAAAGAGGTCCCAGAACTGCAATTTGGAGGAACGAAAAGCTTAACGGAGTCTACAGAGGTGAAGACCCTTACGGACTCTCATGGTGGACTTCCAAAATGACATTGGTGATGGGAATCTCAAGAAGATGATGCTGGCCATGGCCAAGTTTACTTTGGGAGGAAAATTAAGGCAATTGGTTCAATGTATTTTTTTATTGTGCTCTTTCCTTCATGCCAAATTGCTCTGGAAAAAGAGGACTCACCTGGTCCCTTTTTTAAGTTCTTCTCAGCTTCTTCAAAGAGCCCCGGAAGGTGGATTACGACCCCGTTCCCTGGAATAAAGACAGCATCATCATACCTAAGTATTTTCTCCGGGTTTTATTCTTAAGATAGTCCTTGATTTACAACTGTTTGTTTAGTAACCGTTCAGAGTTACGACGACACTGAAAAATAGAGTAAAGAAAATGTATATTTGACGATTCAGGTAATAACTGCGGCTAGAATTGTATTTGCACAAAATTGGAAAGCTGAAGGAATCCCTAAAGATGTAAATGTGATTAAGAAAATATTAGACTGTGCAAAAATGAGTAGATTAACCCTAGCAATTAAAGGAAAGAATCTGGTTATTATAATATATGTGGTGGTTATTTTATCATTGGTTAGAAAATGAACATGGATGGAAAGTATACAATTCAATAATTTAGGAAATGTTGTAACAGGAGATACGTTATGTTGTAATGTTAAAAATAAGAATCTTAAAATAAGATTTATTCTTAATAAGAATTAAGAATTTGGTGGTAAGCAATATTATGGCACCCAAAAAAAATTTGTACTCAGATGACGCGCTGATTGATGAAATGTTTGTTTTAAAAGAAAATATAAAAAACTTCTACAAAGAGAAAAACCACTAAAAAGTGACTTAGGACCATTTTTCACACTTACGACCGTTGCAGAGCAGTCCCCCTGCTCACCATAATTGGCGACTTAATTCATATTTACGACGGTCCTGAGGTCACGTGATCCCCTTTTACGACTTTCTGACCAGCAAAGTCGATGGGGAAGCCAGACTCACTTAACAACGGTGTTACTAACTTAACAAATGCAATGATTTACTTAGTGGCTCAAAAGGTGGGAAGTCCTGATGAGGCCAAATTCACGCAAATGTTTCATTTAGCAACACTTAAAATGTTTTGTTTAGCAACACTTAAGTGTTTCATTTAGCAATATACATTTTGGGCTCAATTGTGGTCGTAACTCAAGGACTACCTGCACGGACACAGGGATGAAACCTCACCAATGAACGATGTGGCGTTGTGATTGATCACCCCGCTGGGCAACAAATGGAAATCATATTCCACCGCGTCCACCACAACGCGTGTGTCCGGCATTGTTGCCCCCCTGCAGGGAGAGAAAAATCAAAAGGTATAAATACAGAGGAAGAGAACAAAAGACACACACTTGTCAGGCTGCACCCATACAACAACAGGAGATTCAAGGACAAAACGTTGAGAAAACACTTTTATTGGCAGGAGGGATCTCCAAACTTGGCAACTTTTGAGACTTGTGGACTTCAACTCCCAGAATCCCTCTGCTAGCCCCATGTTGGCTGTGGGCGATGGGGTTAGCAGTCCTCCACCAAACTGCAGGCGTTCTGTATTCTCCCCCAAAAGGTTGGGGAAAGTTGCACGCTTTGGAGAAAACTGTCCCCTGCAGGCTGCAAGAGGATGGGTTTTGGAGTCCCCAGCTGCAGAGGATAGGGCTTGTAGTTCCCCCCATCTATACAGGGTGGGGTCTGTAGTTCCACCAATCTCCATAGGATGGGATTTGTAGTTCTCCGAGCTGATGAGGGTGGGAGGTGAAGTCCTCAGCTGCAGAGGATTGGGCTTATATCCCCATATTTGTGGAGGGTGGGATTTGTAGTGCCTCCCAGTAGTGGGGCATGGGATTTGAAGTCCCCAGCTTCGAAGGATAGGACTTAAATCCAATCTGATTTATAATCTCCCCGCCCCCCAATCTGTGGAGGATGGAAATTGTAGTCCCCCAGCCGCCGGGGGAGCATGGGCCTTGTAGTCCCGCCCCGCCCCAACCCCAGAGCAGAGCCGAGGGCTCACCTGGCACCTGCAGACCAGGTCGGCGTCGAGGCTGAGCAGGTCGACCACCTTCCCTTTGCCCTCGTCCCCCCACTGCGCCCCCAGCACCACCGTCACGCGGTTCCCGGCAGGGGCAACGTGGGGAGCCGAACCCAACCGGGCTCGCTTCCCGCCCGGCCCTTCGCCGGCTCCGCCATTCAGCAAACCCGCCGCAGCCTCCGAGCCTCCCTCTCCCGCCATGTGCTTGCAGGCAAAAGCGGCCAGCCCTGCCTAACATGGCGCCGCGCGGGCAGGCTTCGGCGCCAGCAGTCAACATGGCGGCGGAGCGAGGCTTAGGCGGCTTCCACCTTTTCCTTCGCTTCTCCAGATATACGGCGCGCGAGAGCAGACATTTCCAAAGATGGCGAGCCGGGCTTCCGCTTTCGCCTTTCTCCATTTCCCCAGGTAAGAAAGGCGAGAAAGGGAGAAAGCGTCTATTATTATTATTATTTATTATTATTATTATTATTATTATTATTATTATTATTATTATTATTATTATTATTATTATTATTATTATTATTATTATTATTATTATTATTTCACCAGTCAATGGTATTTGTGATGCGCTTTTGAATGTTCAGTTGACTTGAGTTTCATGTTTAATGAATAAAGTAAATCATAATAATGATAATAATCATTCTAATAAAATAAACCATAATAATAATGATGATGGTTGGTGGCAGAGTCAACCAGAGGTTTAGACCAAATTTGGCATTTTTGCCCACTTATGGAGTCCTTTCCCAAGGATTTTGGACAGGCGGATGCTTTTATTAAATAATATTAAAGGTATTGTTGGAAGAGGTCAGCTGTGCCAAGCCAAGCTGCTTTTGCCATTGACCGATGGGGATTTTGTCAATGCCAGATTAGTCCTCCATTTAAAAAGGTAAAGGTTCCCCTCGCACATCTGTGCTAGTCGTTCCTGACTCTAGGGGGCGGTGCTCATCTCCGTTTCAAAGCCGAAGAGCCAGCGCTGTCCGAAGATGTCTTCGTGGTCATGTGGCCGGTATGACTCAACACCAAAGGCGCACGGAACACCATTCCCTTCCCACCAAAGGTGGCTCCTATTTTTCTACTTGCATCGTTTACGTCCTTTCGAACGGCTTGGTTGGCAGAAACTGGGACAAGGAATGGGAGCTCACTCCATTACGCGGCACTAGGGATTCGAACCGCCGAACTGCCAACATTTCTGATCGACAAGCTCAGCATCTTAGCCAGAGCCACAAAGGTTCATTTCGTGACCACACTGACTTAGCACCATTTTTCACCCTTATGAACATCCATCGTAGCATACCCATGGCCCCAGGATCAAAATTCGGGGTCTTGGCAACTGGTTCCCAAATTCACAACCAGTATGACTAACTTAACAACTGCAGTGATTCACTTAAAAACTTCTGGGGGAAAAAAATCTATGGTGCTACCTTGGTACCCAAAACTAAGAAATTGGGCTTCTAAAATTGTGTTCAGCTCAAAAATTGCTTCTATTAAAAGGAGAGATCTTTAGGAAGAAAAACGCAAGTATATTTCAAAAAATATACTTGTTTCTGCCCTGGAATCACTGAATTCTTAATCCGGCAGGATAATTATTAACCAAAGTGGCCAAATTTAGATGATCTGTGCACCAGATCCTGGAAAAATAGATGATGATTTGAAAAATCAAGGTAGAAGACAGCTAGTTATCGTGGTCATCCAAAGTTGTGAAAGGACACTGACCCAAAATCCCACGTCCACCGAGTTATGAAGTCGTAGTGATGTTTAGCAAGCAGCAGTTAATTGCTCCATATTATATCTCACGCCGGGCAATAACGTGGTTTGTTTCACTGTGGTTATGCAGAGCAGCCATCCTAGTTTGTAAACGTCTTTTGGCTTGCCCGGAAGCAACCAAACTTTTTATTCAGCGAATCCGCTTAAGAAAACTGTGTTGTAGTGTTGCGAATGTTTCCTAGAGCAGTTCAACTTTTAAGATGGGTGGAGTTCAATTCCCAAGAATTCCCCAGGCAGAAGGATAGGGGATTATGGGAATTGGAACTCCACCCATCTGCTGGGATGATTGAACCCTAGATTGTAAGATATTGTTGCTGTCCCAGCGCCCAAGTATTATATTCTAAGCTTTTCTTTACATAGGATAAAGGCGAACATTTATATTTTTAATTGCCCATCTTCCACATAGAGGGACTCCAAATAAGCATTTAAAAAAAAACCCAGGAAGACACAGAATATTGGATTTGAAGAGTCGTAACGGAAAAGGACATTAAATGCATAGATTTTCCTCAATCCCTTCCAAAATTTATGAGACTTCTATATAAGGCCTTGCAGTAAATGCTCCGTTAGTGGAAGCCATCAAGAGCAGAAACAAACTGCCGAGTCTTTGCTGCCGTCCAAGCTTGGTGGCTTTCTTGCAGACGTTTCATTACCAAGCTCGGTAACACCATCAGGGCGCCAGGGAGATGAGTTAGCTGGCTGTTTATACCAGTGGTGAAATTCAAATTTATTTTTTTTTACTACCGGTTCTGTGAGCGTGCCAGGGGAAGGAAAATACTGCAAAATCCCCATTCCCACCCCAATCCTAGGGCCAGCCAGAGGTGATATTGCCGGTTCTCTGAACTACTCAAAATTTCCGCTATCGGTTCTCCAGAACCTGCTGAATTTCATCCCTGGTTTATACTCTCTCCTGTGCACCCATGTTACCTACTTGGATGGTAAAACTTCCGCAAAGAAACCACCAAACTCAAGAGCAAGGGCCCAATAAATAAGGCTATATAGTCCTTGTTTAGCGACCGTTCCCTTACAACGTGGATGAAATAATCAACTTTGCAAGCCGTCCATGCACCGACAACCTATGCTAAAGGAAAGCTGAAATCCGACATAAGAGCTGCTGGCAACCGCTTTGCTTAAAGACCAAAGTTGCAAGTTCCAATGTTGATCGCTACATGAGAACTGCTTGTATTCAATTCCCCCTCCCCGTGGGAAGATGGGTTACGAAAAAAACACTGGATGCGAATCCCGCCCTCAAAGGCGGTCCCCTCTGGTTATCAACGAAACAGGAGACTTCTTGAGAGTACCCACATTCAGGTTTATTGAAGAGGAAGGTTTTTCTGCTAAAATCAAAAATTAACTTCCAGAATGGTTTTGGTCTTTGGAGACTGCGTTTCACTGGGGAGGAAGAGGAGGAGGAAGAGGGCCCAATGCTTCAAATGACGACACTGAAAAAGTCAGCGGTGCAACAGAAAAAGCTAAGAGTCAAGCGAATGGCTAATTTATTCTAAAAATGGAAGTTTTTTTTTTTGTTTCCAACCTACAGATGCCAGAATTGTTAAAGAAAGGAAAAAGTTACAGATGTAAACAACCACACAAAAGTTACATGTTCAATGGCAACCCCGCCCTCCCCGTGTTTTTATTATTATTATTATTATCATTTTAATCATTTTTACTGGCCGCTTCAACGTTTCACCATTCGTAAAAACATGTTTTTTTTTTCCTTTTTTTTTTAAACTGCCTTCGGTTTCGCTTGAGCTTTGTGTCTACAGCAACTAAGACATACAATCATGAAAAAACACTAACAGATTTATTTATTTTTTTAAACAGGCTGAATTTTTTTTTAAGTTTTTTTTGGGGGGGAACCGTTTTGACTTTTTTCTCCTTTTTTTTTAAAATTTCTTTTTTTTACCTTTTTTTTTTTTTTTTACAAAAATGTGCCAAAAAAGAAAAGACATCTACTAAAGTTGCTAAGAACTCTTGCTTTTCTCTCTCTCTCTCTCTCTCTCGGTCTGTTGGTCTAAGGGTGCAGCAGTTTTCATTCATTCCCCAGTCCAGAAAGCCAGAAATCCCTTATATTAAAGGTCCCATCTGAAAAAAGACCCTTATTTAAAAAAAAAAAAAAACACCCCTATTTCCTAGAAAGTACAGAAGCTAACTGGGGCCTGGGGCCTGTTTCCCCCCCTCCGCCCTTATCTTGTGATCCAATAGGTATAACCAAGGAACGTCTTACGGTGATCTCAGCAGCTGGCACTCTGCACATGGGCAAGGAATGCCCGCAGCCAACATTTTCAGAGCCCCTCCATCATTTCAAACTCATGCAAGCGGTCAGCTACTGAAGTTACTCACAAGCACGGATATTCTTCCCTGTCTCACCCTCAGCATATTTGCGCTGTTCTTCTCCAGAAGAGTAAATTTTTTCCCCCCTCGGTGGCCTTAAGTATTGAAAATACCAGTTAACTTTAGATATAAAAACAATTGTTCACACAACCACACACGCATGCATGGAGATAGAATTCTGCCTTTCCTTCCCCTCGTCTGTATCACCTTCCTTTTAAAAAAAAAAGAAATTCCCAGGTTGCCTCCCGAAGTTGGCAGGATTCTGAATCTGGCTGAAATGCAGAAAGAAGTGGGGTTTTTTTAATTTTACATTTTTTAAAATGGGGATGGAAATAAAAAGCTGCTTGCGAAGACTGGGGAGAGATTTCGGGAGAACCTATTCTTTTTTTAAAAAAAAAAATTAAAAACATAAACAGCCAACATTTTATAAAAGGAAAAAAGAACACCCACCAAAAACCCACCCACCTTCGAATTTAAAAAGTTTGAATTTCAAACAGTGAATCACAAGGAACTAATCTTTTAATCCCTGTGGATGGGAATCAGACATAATTAGCCAAGCTGGAGACAAGCAGCGCCAAGAAGCAAAAGGGGGTATTTACACAATGAGGAAAGGGTGTGGTGGGGGGGGGGCAAGGGAGGGAAAGACTCCAAAACCCTTTGCTCTGCGAGAGAAGCCAAGAAAAAGTTAATTCATTAATTGGGGGGGGGGGGGGAATAGGGAAAGAGGAGGAGACAGAGAAGGCGAAGATGGAGGAGGAAGGAAGGTGAGAGGGAGGGAAGACAAGAAGGAATGGAGGGAGGAAGGTGAGAGGGAGGCAGGGAGGGAGAGGGTAAAGGAGAGGGAAAGATGGAGGGTGGGAGGAAGGAAGGGGAGGGAGGGAAGACAGAAGGGAAGGGGATAAGGGGAGGGAGGGAAGGAAGGGGTAAAGGGGAGGGAGGCAAGGAGAGATGGAGGGAGGGTGGGAAGGGAAGACAAAACAAGGGAAGGAAAGGGGATAAGGAGAGGGAGGGAGGGAAGGAAGGAAGGAAGGAAAAGAAAGGAAGAAAGGACTAAGCAGAAAGAGAACTATGCTTTCAAATAAAACACCAACATTTTTCCAAGCCAGAAGCAGACACATCTGTCCAACCCCCTCAACGCAGACCTTCTGCCCTGTCCCCACCTTATGTACACAGGCCAATCCGTTTATCAAAACCCCAACCACCAGGGGATGATGGGCTTCCCCTCTCCCACCCACAGCCCTCCTGCACGTGACAGTATTTTTCAAAACAAAACAAAAACGACACAACCCTTTCGATGCTCCACATTTAAAGCTACACTCGGGAAGTTGAATTCGACCTGCTAGCACAGATTCTCCCCCCCCCCACCCCTATATACACGTCAGGTGCTAACACAACCAGGAGATCCGGAAGAAACCCTGAGAGATTTTTTTTTAAGTTCCTTTCATTCTGTTATCAAAAACAAGAAAAGCTAAAATCGGAGAAGAAGAAAAGAGGAGGAAGAGGAGGAGGAAAAGACATAGATTCTGTACAGAGATGATCAAAAAGGGGCCGGCTAAGTCTTGTAGGAGGGGAGAGAAAAAAGGGGAGCTACGGGGCTTCAAACGGGGTAGGGGGAGATAAACTGGCTGGTTTGCTGGGACGGCGGGAGGGTATCGGTCAGCCTTGCTTGAAAAGTTCGGAGGAGGAAAACGGCGAGGAAAAGTTTTAAGCCTCCAGCCTGCGGCACTCAACATCTAACAGGCCACCCGGCGATTCACTGTCTGAAAACGCGAGCTGATATTTGGACAGAGCGAGGAGGAGAAGGGCCACGTTTTCGCCTGGGTGTGTGTGGTACCAAACGCCGAAAGTTTTCTGGAAAATCTTGGAAAAATTGAATTACATGTCGACACACCACCTCCTCCCCTCCTCGGGTTTTAAGTCGAAAACCATCCACCTTCCCCACACACCCGTCTTCCCTGCATTGTCATCCCCCCTCCCCCCCCGGGGAGCCCTGCCCCTCCTGTTTTGGTGTCCCCCGCCCCGCCCAGCCCCCAGGACAAGCTGCCAGCCTAGCCGCTCTACCATGTCTTATTTTCCTATCCGATCGTAGACGGCTTTTTTTTTTTAAGTGCTGTTCTTTTTTTTCTTTTTTTTCCCAGGCGAACAAACGGGGATTACAAATGTCTAAACTAGGGTTTGAAATGTGGTTTGTTTTTTTTCTTGGTTTTTTTTTTCTCTTTTTTATAGAATAAGACAATATTTTTTTTTCCAACAAACTTTAAAAAAAAAAATTTACAATTTTCATTTCGGTTTTCAAACCGCTCCCCCTTTGCCCACCCGCTCTTCTCTCTCTCTCTCTCTCTCTCTCAAACCCAGCCACCGCTTTCCTCCCCCTCCCCTCCCCCCCCCACTCCCGATTCCATTGCTTGCTTCTGGAGAAGTGGCAGACGTTGTTCCCCCCTCTCCTTCTCTCCCTCTGTCGAGCCTGGCTGATTGGCTTGAAGGGTGGAGGCGGCCGAGGGCTTTCACCGGTACCCCTGGTAGCCGTAGTAATTCCTGTAGTATCGGTCTCTGTCTTGGTAGTAGTTCTGCCACTGAAAAAAAAGACCAGAGTGTGAATTAAGAGACCAACTCAAAAAGTAGCCAGGGAAAGCAAGCAGAGATAATCTCCAACATAACATTATTTGACCAAACAATGATTAAGGGAGTCCTAGACTTAGGTAAAGGTTCCCTTCACACATATGTGCTTATCGTTCCTGACTCTAGAAGGCATTGCTCACCTCCGTTTCAAAGCTGCAGAGCCAGCGCTGCCCGATGACATCTCCGTGGTCATGTGGCCACCATGACTCAACACCGGAGGTGCACAGAACGCTGTTCCCTTCCCACCAAAGGTGGTTCCTATTTTTCTACTTGCATTTTTTACCTGCTTTCAAACTGCTAGGTTGGCAGAAGCTGGGACAACTCACGGGAGCTCACTCCGTTACGTGGCGCTAGGGATTCAAACCACCGAACTGCCGGCCTTTCTGATCGACAAACTCAGCGACTGAGCCCTAGTCCTAGACTTATGGAGGCCCAAATTTCTGTTGCTAAGTGAAACATTTGTTAAAGTGAGTTTGCCCCATTTTACGAACTTTCTTGCCACGGTTGTTTAATAGAATCACTAAAGTTGTTCAAATTAGTCAAACTGTTGTTTGGTGAATCTGGCTGCCCCATTGACTCTTGCTGGTCAGAAGGTCTCAAAATGGGATCACTTGAAGCTGCGACCGTCACAGATGTGAGTCAATTGAGTTTGACTCACATCTATGGGACCCCATGGTCCCAGAATCAATTGAGCTTTAATCATGAGACCATGGGGTCGTAAAATGAGGCAAAGCGCACTTAACTGTCTATCTTAGCAGTGGAAATTGTGGCCTCAACTGTGGTCATAAGTCAGCACTGCCTGTAGTCAGATCCCTGTTTGGAAGGGTAGCGGCAACTCCAGTTTTGGGCAAAATCACGCCCGCTGTGAACCGTATGTTCACTTCGCCTCCACATTGTCTGCTTAAGGACTGACACACGCACAAAACATTATGGTCGTACGTCAAGGACTACTTGTAACTCTGCACTGGAAGTATTTTTTTCCCCAACCTCTTACCTCTCGGTTGTAGTCCCTGTAGTAGTCCCGGTATCTGTTGTAGTCGTAATCGCGTCCGTAGAAGCGATTGTAATCCCTGCCTCTGTAGCTGTCGTAGAAGTTGCGATAACCCTGTGGGGTTAAAAGATGCCGGTTAGAAGCATCGATACCCGAGCGCCACTGGGTCAGAAGCCTCAATCGTAGACCATGGCTTGCTCAAACCAGGGTCAGACGTCGCCGCCCTGAATTTCTTAGACCATTGAAAGGTACCAAGGCTTCTGTTTCCAAACTCATTTGGCATTTGCATCCTCTAGAATAGGGGTCCCTAACCCCCCCCCACCCGCCCATGGACATGGCAGAAACTGGAACGCCCAAACAAGCGAAGCCCCATCCGTGGGATGCAGGCGGCACCCGAAAACACTGCCTCTCTGGCCCATGGGAAATCCTTTCTCTATGGAACTGATCCCTGGGATCCGAAAGGTTGGAGGCCGCTGCTGTAGAACTAATTGGGGGGGGGGGGGGGGGGGGGAGGGTATTAGTGGTCCCATAATTCTTTAAAAGCAAGGTGGTGCAATGGTTAGAATGCAGAATGCAACTGCCAGGAGTTCGATCCTGACCGGTTGACTCAGCCTTCTGAGGTCGGTAAAATGAGGACTGGGATTAGTGGGAGCAAGAGGCTGACTATAAACCGATCGGAAAGGGATATAAATCGCTGCGAAGCGGTATATAAGTCCAAGGGCTATTGCTATTTATTGCCGATTCGGCTGGCAAGGGCCACTGAAGAACTCCCAAAGAAGAATTCTACATTCACACGTTAAAAAAAAACTTCCAAGAAATTTAGAAGCAAGCAAGACCCCATGGCCGATCTTCACGAGCAACAGAGAATGTTTTTTTGACTTTTTTTAAAAAAAGAAACAGCGCTGCCGCTTTTGAAAAACACCTTTATCAACGGGTGGGAAAGAAAGCCAGCCAGATTTGCCGTTATCAGTGACATGGGAAGCATAAAAATAAATAATTGATAATAAGCAACCATAGCATTAAACACCTTGGGTGCAACTACAAAACCACCTGGACGCTCACCGGCGTTGACAAATTCAACACCTGTCAATTGCAAACAACTGACAGGAACAAACTGTGACGAGACCTTTAAAACTGTCAAATGTCCACACCTGCCTGACCCGTCATTGCGTAGGACTCGAGAGGTGGATAGAAAGCCCAGATCCAGTCTGAACATCTGGCTGATTTGTGCGATGACCCACAGAACTAAAAGATGTACTCACGCCTCTGTTTCCAGGTTGCCCCCAGTACTGCTGTTGTCCATAGGCTCGATTGTTGTAACCCCGGCGTTGACCTCCTCCAACTGGGAAAAACAGGAGAGAAAGCGAGAGTTAGACCACAGTTTTGGCTCGGTGAAATCCATCCAGATTTCTGATGAAGTCCGAGAGCCTAGCTGAATGGGATTTGCTGCAAAGGTCTCCCCTTCTAGCACTGATGATGTTACCTAGTTAGGTAATGAAATGTCTGTCAAGGAGAACCAAGCTCAGAGAGCATCGAAGACCCCATATGATCCTCCTCCTCCTCCTCTCCACAAACCCCTCTCCCTTTTAGCACTGATGAGGTTACTTGGTTGGGTAATGAAACGTCTGAAAGAAAGCCACCAAGATCTGAGGGCACTAAGCACCCCCCCCAACTGGATCCCATCATGTGAGCCCCTCCAAATTCCCCAAATTCTTCTCACAAGCAGAAATGTCAGAGAAAGAAGGGGAAAAAATCATAAGTGCCAAGAAGCAAACACAGACAGAGCCAGGAGAATCCTAATACACGGCTCTGAAAGGCGGATTGGGTCAACTCACCACGGGGCAATTTAACAAACCCCAAAACGACATTAATTTCAACAAATAATAACTGAACGAAACAATTAAGGCAGCGTTGAGTTGTCCCGCAACGACTTGGCTTTTCCTAGACCTTCTTGAAAGGGGCCCAGAATTCTTCTGAAGATCTGAACAAGATCTGAACAAGCTCCGGTCCGCTCAGCAAACCAAGGCAACTGTCCCCGCAGCCAGCCTCACCGTATCCCTGGCCGCGGTTGCGATTCTGGCGGTTGCGTTTGTTCCGGTTGTTGCGACGGTTCGTCCGTTTCTCGGAGGGTGGGAGGAGCTTCCGGGCCTCTTCCTTGTATTTAGTGACCAGAGGCTGGGCTTCTTCTTTCGCCAACTCTTGAAAGAGGACTTCGTCGATGTAGTCGCATTTGTCCGGAAGGGAAAAGTTGGCTGGGATGGAGGGACGTAGAAGACCAAAGAGATGAGAAGGTCCCCCAGCTTTAATTCCCCCCCAACAAATGACTGTCCCATCCCACAACAAGTCTGGACTTTTGAATGGGCCGTACCTTTCATTTCCAGCATCACCGATTCCGGAACGTTCTCCCCTTCGGCTTTCTCCCTCTGCTGAAGCCTGTCCACCCAATCTTCCTCGTTGGGCACTAGCACCACCACTTTGCGAAGGAAGCCTTTGAAAGGCAGCAGTTTCCTCCGCTGGCCGGAATTGTAGACGTTGCACTAGGAGGGAGGGAGGGGGGAAAGGGGGCTTCAGAAAAGCCGAGGTGGCCTCCCCAGGGAAAGCAGCCGTGCCACCTGGTTCGCACACAACGAAGCACCTCCGGAGATGCTGAAGCACCGCTCCCATGTGGGGCACAGTGGTTAGAATACAGGACTGTAGGCACAGCCAGGGGTTTGGTCAAGGTTGACTCAGCCTTCCCATCCTTCCAATGTGAGTCAAATGAGGACCCAGGTTGTTGGGGGCAAGAGGCTGACTCTGTGAATCGCTTGAGACATAGCGTTTGCTTAAAACTGGCTCAAAAGACGTAAAACTGGGTCAGCCACATCCTTGAGCCATTTTACGACCCTAAGAGACAGGCTCCAATAAGGCCATAACTAGAGGACTACCTAGACAATAATCATTGTCTAGGTAGTCCTCTAGTTATGGCCTTATTGGAGCCTGGCCTCTAGTTAATAGTTATTAATATTGAATAAATAAATAAATAAATTTGGCTTTTGAAGCTGCCTTTTTTTAATTGTTGAACACCAACAATAAAAAAAACAAAAACCAAGTGTGAAGTCAAAATTTATCCACTCACTGAGTTCACACAGGAGGCTAGACCATAGGATGGCAGGCGTGTGGCTTAGCTTAGCATTCGTTTGAGCCATGCCAAATGTGGTCTGTTCGAGAAACCAAGATAAAACAAAGCAGTGTATTTGTTATGTGTAAACCGAGCTGCCGGGGTCAAAAAATTGCACCCTCACTTCGCTGGTTCAGAATCTCTTGTAGAGGTGAGATAGAAAGTAGATAGATTACCTGATCAAGAATAAAGTTTCTCTTTGTCCGGGGTGCGATCTGGACCAGTTTGCTCACGCAACGGGCAGCTTGCTGAAGCAGCGAATCGCGAGCTTCGATAGGCAGCGGCTCCTCAACCACAGGGCCTTTTGTCTGGCAAGGAAGGAAATTGGGGGGAGAGAGCAGAAAGATTAAAGGAGGGAGAAACCCCCACATTTGAGAAAAGGCGAGGGAGAGGTAAAATCAGGAACAGTTCCTGCTCAAAATTTTGGAAGTTACATATCACCAGATTGGATTGGGGTTTTTTATTTGATGAAATCAGAAGGATGAGAGGCCTAGGGGATATCTCCTGTCAGTCCCAAAGAATGACATGCAGAGTGAACCCTAATTTCCTCTAATTGCTCTTCATCCTCGAGTTACAAGAGTTTTATTTAGTGACCGTTCAGTTACGGCACTGAAAAAAGTGACATTTTTTTCCCGACCCCTTATGGTCACATAGATCAAAATTCAGATGCCCGGCAACCGGTTCGTATTTACGACGGCTGCAGTGTAACGGGGTGGGGTGTCACGTGATCCCCCTTTTGCGACGTAAAGTCAACAGGGAAGCCAGATTCACTTAACAACCGCCTTGCTAACTCAACCGCAGGGATTCCCTTAACAACTGCAGCAAGTAAGGTTGTAAAACGGGGCAAGAGTGACAGTTAACAACTCGTCTCGCTTAACAGTGGAAATCTGGAGCTCAATTGTGGTCGTGAAGTCCTTGCAGCTGCTAGTTAGGGGCGCCCATCTTTTTTTTTCTTTTTTTTTTTGTTTTAACCTTCATTTGGTACAGGATGTTGTCGGTCCCCAAGACGTTGAAACGCTTGTCCTGATTCTCCTGGGTGTGCTTCTGGGCCCAAAACGTTTTCCCGCAGCCTGGTAGCCCAACCATCAGTAAAACCTGTTTCACGAAGACGAGAGAAGAAGAGAGTAAGCAACGCCGTCCAACGAGGCCTCTGCAGGAGAAGACGCTGCCAAAATGCTATTAAGATTATGGGGGTACCTTCAAATACCTTCTCGGGTCGGCTGAGACAGCCTTGAGTAGGAAAAAAGATAAAAGGGAAACTAACCTAACGGTGGCCAGGAATATTTGCAGCCTTTTAACCAATCCATTAGCAGAGAGATGCACTCAAGGAGAGCTTTGCGCTGCCGAAAAAGCTGCCGCCAATTAAGAACAGCAGCGGTTTGCCTATTGTGAGGTAACCCGAGGACTAGTAGCATGACTGGCTTTTAAAAGAGGTCTGCGGGGATTTCCGATGATATAGCTATCAGTGGCTGCTAGTCACAAGGACTTTTTTTCCTCAAGGCCTTAGAAGCAGAGGGCGGGAGCCTCAATTGTTTTGGGGTGCTTCTGTGGTCTTCTCAGGGGGCACTGATGACTGGCCACTGTGGGAATCAAAGCTCTAAAAAAACCAGGGTAGCATTTCTGTTCTTTGTTTAGAGAATTAAGAGATCTAAGAATTGTGCAGTCCTTGGTGTTCTGAAGTAACTGTAACAGAGTCGGAAGGGAGCTTGGAGGTCATCTAGTCCAACCCCCTGCTCACGCAGGAGACCTCTACTTGGGATTTGAACTGCCGTCCTTGTTGTTGCTTGCAAAAGTTTCATGACCCAACTAGGTAACCCCAGCATCCCGACAAAGCAAGCCATCTGTATATAAAGAGGGACTAAACCCCATTCCCTCCTAGCATGGATGATGTTACCTAGTTGGGTCATGAAATGTCTGCCAGGAAACCATCCAAGCACAGAGAGCACTAAAGACCCCACAATTCAATCCTGAGCTACAAATACCGGTACTCTTAAGAGGAAAAGAAAAGAGTTTCTGGAGCTTGAGGTTCAAGACACAGCTTCTCCCTTTTGGGAAACTCCCCCTTCCTTGCCACTCACTGATTGAAAGGAGGGCACAAGGCAATGCTCACACCAACATGAAGGAGGGAGGATGCCCAGGGGCAGGGATCTTCACAACCTGGCAACTTTTTAAGACTTGAGGACTTCAAATCCCAGAATTCCTCAGCCAGGCTTTTTTAATTCCGGGAGTTGAAGTCCGCTAGTCTTCAAGTTGCCAAGTTTGGAGACCCCTGCCCAAGGAGAAAAAAAAATAATTTCTATCAGACTAAAAAATGGGAAATGCATGGCCTGTATTGCCTTCCTGACCTATAACTTCATCAGACAACTTCCCTAAAGCAGGTTCTTACCTACAAGATACGCAAACCGGTGTTAGGGATCGAATTTAAACGACAACCTTTTTTGCAGCTGCAACCGCAGTTCGAACACAACTGCCAGCTGATCCCCCCAAGACTGAAACTATCTAACAGGCTGTTTATGGGGGGGGGGGGGGGGAGGAAAGGGAGCGAAACAATGAGACTTAGGTTACCTCACATTTTGCAGGAGCTTTCGGGGGTGCTGGGGTGCGCACACGCTCCTCAACAGGGATAGCATGAATGAACGTGTAGCCCTCAGGAACCGGGAAAAAGGGCTCGTCCTTCTGGCCAAAGTTGACCTCCACGGCGCAATTCTTGCACAGGATGTGGGGCAGGAGGGCCCTGTCCCCCAGCAATTCTTTGCTGATCTGGAAGGCCACGCCCAGGTCCTCTCCGTTCTTGGAGAAGGACAGCTCCACCTCTTCGCTTTCGAAGTTCTGCAAGGCAGGAGGACAGAAGGTGTGAAAGGGAGGGGAGAGGTATCGGCTCTGTGGGGGTTTCGGACGGTGGCAAATTGAGCAGGAACCGGCGATGCTTTGCTGAGTGGCCAGCAAACCAGACAATACAGATGGGGCCGTTCTAAGGAGATTAGAGCAAAGGCTGATGGTACTTAAAAACAGGCGGGGGACTCCTGAATGAGACCGGATCAAGGAACAGAGCAAAGTTCGCTTTTGCAGCTCCTTGTTCCTGCCCTAAACGGGGGTTTCTCCAGAGACGCCCCCCCCCCCAAAAAAAATCAAGTCTTCGGCACTTACAGCAAAGCAACTGATCACATCCTGCTCCCCAAAGGTCTGGCCGAATTCTTCAAACTGCCCATTTGCAGCCTTCAGCCCTCGTCCATCGTAGCCGTAAGAAAACTCATCCTCACCTAGGAGACAGCATATGCTTACTTCGGCGGGTGCTGTGGGTACACCCCCCCAAAAAAAAACACAAATTCCTGGTTCCCCCTCACTGCTAACCCAGGAAGGATCAGCTGAGCTGTCCTGGAAGGTTATTTAGAAGGGCGACTTACCTAGCTGGGAACGAGAGAGATCGACAGACCATCCGACCCGAAGCAGGTGAGTCTCTGTGCAGCCTTCCTTGAGCGGCAGGTTTTGTATAACCTAAGACAGGTGAAGGGGAAGGCCAAAACACCAGGTGGGAAACGGTCCTAGAGAAGATGTGAATCTCCCCTCCTGGCCAGTTTCCCTTTCTGCTTCGACAAGACTTGATTTTGATTTTTAAAAATGTGCCCTGTGAACAGCAGTTTAAGCAACTTGGCTTCCTGGTTGATTTATTTGTAATGCAAATAATCCTCGGTTTACCAACATTTAACAACCGTTCAAAGTTGCAGCGGCACCGAGAAAAGTGACTTACAACCGGCCTTCACACTTACGTGTGAGGATTGCCATTTGCAATCTTCTCAGCTGGTGTCTTGACAAGCAAAGTCAATAGGGATCTGCTTAACGACATGATTCACTTAACAATGCAGTGGGCTGCTTAACAGCTGCCCAAAAGGTTGGAAAATCAACTCACTTAACAGCCGCCAGCAATGAAAATTCTGACCCCGGTTGTGGTCGTAAGTTGAGGACTACCCATTCTAAATGCCCATTATCCAAATCTTTCAAGCAACTGCAAATCTATGTTTTTTTCCCTACCAATTTTCAGCCTTTTCCCTAGGGAAGACGCACCACCATCATCATTTAACGACCCCATAATCCCTTGCTGGGTGGAGTCGGGAGCAACTGAATGGAGCAGAGTGCTTTAATGGCCGGATGCCTTTCCTGTCGCCAATGCGGAGTTTTGTGCAGCAGATCTATTCTCATCGTGCCCAGAGAAATATCTGACTCTACTTAGGATCGAATTCATATCCTCTGGATTGCGAGGCGAGAGCTCCGCCTGTAAGCCACCGCACCACTCCTAGTGAAGAGACATCCTGCCATGTAAATTAAATAGGAGTGTACACCCCCCCCCAATTGGCTCTGATCCAACTTGCGACCAAGAACTGTAACGCGCGGACTGCCAGCCTCCTCACCTTCGCCTCGAAGCAGACTTTGCCCCCTTTCACCCCGTGTGTGCTTCTCGCCCCAGACCAGAGATTGGGGAATTTCTCCGAAAACAGAGGCTGCCCTCCATAGCGGTCCTTGGTGGCTTTGAAGTGGAGATCGCATGTATCTGGGTGAGAAACGGAAGCGGGTCACGATGAAAAACAGAGTTCGGCTAACTCCGCGACAAACAAAAACAAAGAGTTGAGGCCTGCAGTTGATTTACTACATCATTTTTGTTTTTTTCCTGTCGAATCAGACGCGGGAGATTAAATATAAACAAAAAACAAACCCATTTTGTTCAGTAAGAACAAATTCCGCTGATTTCACAGAATTATACTTCGAGGAGGAATAAGGCTGAAGGCTCGCCATATGCATCGATGATTGAAGCGAGGATTGGTTTTGACTCAGGCTAGTGCTTCAAGAGGGCCATTAAAATAAAACCGCAGAATCTTTCGGGTTTCAATTACCCTGTTGCCCTGAAAATAAGACCTCCTAGGGATAATAAGCCCAATCGGGCTTTTGAGTGCATGCATTAAGCCCTCCCCTGAAAATATTGCAGCCATGAGGTGACCATGCTCCTGCACCTCAAAAATAAGGCGACCTCCCCAAAAATAAGGCCAAGGTCTTATTTCAGGGGTCAAAAGAAAATAAGATCCTGTCTTATATATAGCTAGAATAATATAGGTACAAAACTGGAAGAACAGTAACATACCAACAGAGGAAAATTGTGATAAGGAAAGTTTTAGAGTGTGCAGAGAGGGACAGACTCACAAAAGAACTAAAAGGTAGAAACAGAATATTATATGGTATATATGGAGTGGTACAAACGGTTAGAGGATAGGTGTAAAGCTTAAGGAAAGACTAAATGAAGAAGGCGAGGGAATTAGAAATTAGCAATGAATATGTAGAGATGAAACACGTATAAATGGAAACGATAACACAACGAAGAACTGTAATTTAAGGAACGTATATATTAGTATCACATGTATAGACAAATTGAAATAAGGGGGGGAGAAATGCATACATAACGGATGTATACCAAGGAGGGAATGTTGTAGAGAAGGAAATTGTAAAAAAAAAAAATCTTTTTAAAAAACTGTTTAATAAAAATATTTTTTTTTAAAAAAGAAAAGATACTGTCTTATTTTCAGGGGAAACAAGGCATCTTCTTCAGGCAACCGGTGCTGCCTTGATCAGCACTGAGAGTCACCTGGTGGTCTGGAGTTATGCATATTTCACCTCGCATGGTTATCTTTGCCCCTTGAGAGACAGGCGTGCAGAATCGATACATACATGTGTCCAGGATCACGAGAGTCTCGTCATCCTCTGTCTTGGCCTCCTCCTCTGGAGGCGGTGGAGACTTAGATCTGTATTGAAAAGGACAACCGAGAAAACCATCTTTAAAATTCACCGTCATCAAAAACAACAACAAGGTGTGTAAAAAGAAAACCACCTTCTGCTCTCCCCCCCTCCCAGGTTCTGGCTTCTTTGGAATACAGGTTGGCCGGATGCCCTTCCTGTCGCCAATGCAGAGTTTTATTCAGCAGATCTATTCTCATCGTGCCGAGAGAGAGAGAGAGGAATATCTGCCACTACTTAGGATTGAACTCACAGCCTCCTGATTGTGAGGCGAGAGCTCCACCTCTAGGCCACTGCACCGCTCCACAATACGATGTATTCTGTGTTCCACCGAAAGGTGAGGACCAGCCACTCACTCAGCCACCCACCGATACAACAATCGCTATCAACGGCTGCAAACCTTTGATGTTGGTTTTTGTTCTGCTTCTAAGCCACTAAAACCTGCCCGCCAAATTCTCTGTTGCACTTCTGTTTCGCTCCTCTGGCATCGCGGATTAAATTCCCAGCCCAAACCATCCGTAGCTCACCGGCTGTTGTAAGCTTCCTCTCGAAACTCAAAATAAGCACGACCGTGCTCTTCCTTCTCATCGCGCTGTCTTTTGAGGCCGTGGCGTTCACCGTCCGGCCCAGCCTGTTTTGCCTTCTCATCCTCATTTCCTGGGAAAAGGCAGAAAAAAACAAGCAGGCAGATTTTGTTGGAAGAAGAAGAAGAAAAAAAAAACATACAGAAAAGACGTTAAGTCCTTTTGACCATTTCAAATACAGAATATAACCCTCACCTGGTGCTTAAGACTCTTGAGTAGCACAAATCCCTTGTGCCCAATAAATAAATAATTACGAACAAGCCTCGCATCACATCTGTCTACTTTGGGTACCTATCACTCAATGCAATTGCAGGAAAATCAAAATGGCATGTTTCACTTTCCACTTCGGAGTTCTGCCTTTCTATAGTGCTCTCAGAGGGAAGGCCCTTTAACATCTGCATGATTGATACTGTATGTACATTATCCCTTATTCATACTTTCTGGAAAAGCCTCCACATTTTAAAGGATAATGTGGATGCTTATATATTACAAAAGCTTTCTGAATGCAGAAAATCAATCTTGTGCAGATTAAAATCCCCCAAAGACCTTATCCCATATGTACAATCTAAACTTCAACAGGCCCGTGTAGTTAGCTGTGCAATTCATTATGTCATTAGTATGCTTCCTGCAGATAACTGTGAAATTTTATTTTAAGTTCTGTAATTAGCCAAGTCCTCACTGGGTCTGGGGACCAACGATTGTACAAACTAAAGGAGAGCAGCTTAAGAAAAATATACAGCTAGAAAAAACCGATTAAATATTATATTTGGGACCTGCTATTAAATCTCAACAGAGCACAAGAAGCACTCCAATTGCTTGCAAAAGACCCTAGCAAATGCATCAGATGTGTAGTGAAAACTGTATAAATCGTCTCACAACATTGTTAGAGCGTGATAATTAAAATATGCATTGCATTCCAAGACCAAATCTTACTGCCTTATTTAAACGTTTATCCTTACCATCACCCTCAAAGCAAAAAGGAATAATAATACAGAGAGGGCTGTTGGGAATGTAAAGAAAATGTTCTAGCCTATAAAAGTTAAAACCCCAAAACATATTTTTTTAAAGTATTTTCTTGCAGCTAGCAAGGAAGGATAGAACAACTGTTAAGGCAATCGAGACTTCCTATCTACTAAGCACATAAACTGAAATTGTAACAATTATTCTTTAATTATGATTCATACAGTATCATCAGGATTATTCAAGGATACTCAACTTTATTTCAAACAAATTCTAAAGCACATTCTATCCTTAAACTTCTTTAGTTTTATTAATAGCTATGATGTTTATGAATGATTTCTGTAGGTGTTTAATTGTTTGTTTACACTGAGTTTTTGTTTTAACTTTATTGTACTCCATCCAGAGTCTGCCAGCAAGGAGGAATATTTTAGATTTTACTCACACCTCAAATTCAGATAAATTGATAGTTTTAACCCACCCCATGACCTTCTTTAAAGTGTGATATTATACCATTATGCCCCCTTTTAACCTAATTGAGAAAGAAAGGTAAAATGTGTGTCAAATCAAGACCATCCAAGCAACTGATGCTACCCAGGAATTCTGGAATTTATCTAGAGATTCTGGGCTTCCCTAATAATGGGAGAGGGGCACCAGGTTGAATGGGGATCACACTCTGTGACAAAGCAACATCAAATTGTGCTTCACAACATATTTTACACAAATCAATGCCATGCATATCCTATCAAAGCAATTTCCTGCAAAATAAAAAAAAATGGGAGAAGTCCTAAGGAGTCCTATCTAAGATTTAACCCCCCCCCCAAAAAAAATAAAGTTATGCTGTATAGATTATTCTGCTACAACAGCTTTTAAAGGATACAAAAAACAAACAAACAAACACCTCAACAGCATTAGTACATTTGTAAAGGAAGAGTTCCACAGACCAAATGTCCTTGATTTCAAACATTGTTTCTATTTACAAAAAAAAAAAAAAACCAGTAGTTGGCAAAAATCAACTACTTTTTTCCTAGTCACCAACTAGAGTCTTCAATTTCAGTTGGCTCACCATAAACCCTGATGATCTTTCGGCAAGCTAGAGGACAGGGTCATTTTGGGTCACGATTTTGCTGGTTATGCCCTTGAAAGTGTGTGGATGCTGCAACATGGGTCCCAAGGGCCAGGGTCCATTTTTCGGTGCCGTCACAACTTCAAACGGTCACTAAAACAGACCGTTGTACCTAGAGGACTATGTCTAGTCTTTTAAGAATGCCCAATGCCCTTTGGCTGCTTCTAACCAATTCGTCCCTCTCTCTCTCAGCCCAACCCACCACCTCACTTTACTGAGTGGGAAAAAAACAGGGTAAGGAATTTGTCTATGTTTGCTGGCTCGAGTTATTTTATAAAGTGATTAAAAGCAGGATAAAAAAAATCAAGAAAGGAAGAAAGCAAATTGATGCCCGATTCTCTGCCTGCTCACTGCGGGAAGCCAAATAGCAAATAAATAAATAAATATACAAGCAGACAGGTAAATAAATAAAACTGTAGCCCAATTCTCAGCTAACTCACTGCCAGAAGCGAAAAATCCAACAAACGAACTAACCAACCGACAGATAAATAAATAAAAATGGGAGCCAATTTTTAACCTGCTTACTACCAAAAAGCACCCTCTAGGGATTAGCTCCAAGGACCCCCAAAAGCCCACCAGCCATGCCATTACCATATTTCCAACAAAACAAGCCGCTCATTGAAGAAGGGGGGGAGGGGGGTTGCCATCCTGCAACCCTTTCTCCAAATGCCACACACAATACCATTTGGATGTCTGCAAGATGACCGGGACACACAGATGTTGCCCACCCCCCCACTGATCTCACGAGGAGCCCACCCACAACCAGGGACTCCCCCAAGCCTCTGCAGCAGCCAGGAGGGAGGAGAGAGAGAACGAGGCACCAACAGGTTATTATTATTATACAATCCATAAAGATCAAAAAAGCGAGCGAGGGAAGCTAACTCCCAGCTTGCTGAGGATGGGTCCTGGGGGAAAAAAGAGAAGAGAGTGGGCTGGGGACGGTGGGAGCTGCAGGGCTAGGGGAGAATGAATAAAGGGACACCTGGTGGGGAGGGACTGTCGGTCTCTGTATCTCATTAAAATACTTAATTCTCGTAATTCTGCCTAATGGTGTATATCAACCCAGAGTGTGGCTGTGATATTACTATTTATGCCTTTTATTTTCTTTATTCCCCCATTTTATTTGAGGTATTGTTATTATCGATAGCATTATCCTTGTTATTATGGTTCATCATACAGTCAAGCCAGATGTTCAGACTGGATTGGGCATTTTTTTCCCGCCTCTCCTTCCCAAGGACCCAACAGGCAAATGTGGATGTCTGATGGGGTTACGAATATCCTCACAGGATGTCAGCTTTATTTATCTATTCTAATTTATAAAATTACAATCCAACACACATTCCGCCCACTGTTCAGCCTGGATTCATCATCATATTTTTATAAAAATATTTTTTTTTATTTTTAATCTTCAATTCAAAGATTCAAAATCCGGGCCTGTTAAAAAAAACTTCACAGTTGAAGTCCTAACCTAAAAGTTTTCAAGATATCTGATTATTATTATCTCTTTTATTCATTATTTATTCATTATTATTATTGATTTAATCTTTGATTCACAGTCTGAGCCTGGGAAAAACATTTCAAGTCCTAACCAAAGACCTAAAAGCTTTAGGGTACCTGATTATTATCTCTTTTATTTATTTATTTACTTATTATTATATTATCATCATCATTGATTTAATCTTCGATTCACAGTCCAGGAGAGGTAAAAACAACTATTCCAGTCCTAACCAAGGACCTAAGAGCTGCTAAAAGTAACACGCCTAGATATATAGGCAGTTCCAAGTAAGGTGGGTTTATTATTGTTATTATTTTTGCAAAGTCAAAATATTCAGGTCTAAGAAGTTCAAAATTTCCATATATCCTCATCCCCCTTCTTTGATGCCTTGCAATTACACTGGGAGCTTCTGTCCCTGGGGCCAATCCCTTGTTTGCCTCTTGGCCCCAATAAAAGCATTCAATTCAATTCCTCCCCCATCCCCCAATAAGGATGGGGGGAAGGGGAAGAAAGAAAGAAAGAAAGAAAGAAAGAAAGAAAGAAAGAAAGAAAGAAAGAAAGAAAGAAAGAAAGAAAGAAAGGACAAAATAGAAGGGAATCAAAAAGAAAATGAAAAGGAAAGAAAGAAGGTTGAGAAAGAAAAAATGGAAGCGAATAAAAATGGAAAGGGAGGGAGAAGGAAAAGAAAGAAGGTAGGAAGGCAAAATGGAAGGGAATCAGAAAGGAAAATGGAAAGGGAGAAGGAAGGAAGGAAGGAAAGAAATAAAGAGAAAAGAAAGAAAGACGGAGGGAAGGAGGGAGACTCAGCCATCACCACCACCACCACCGCCATCCTTACCTTCCTGGTCGCCGCCCTGCTCGGCCTCTCCTCCCGCCGAACTACCCGCCGTCGCCGCCGCCTCCCCCGAGGCCTCCTCGCCGGCTTCCGCGGCCCGCTGGGCGCCGTTGACCCCTCCAGGCTGCGCGGGGCCTTCCGCGGGCTCGGTTTGGGCCTGCTCGCTGCCGGCCGCCGCCGCCTTGGTTGCGGATGCCGCCGCCGCCGCCTCAGGCTGCTGCGGGGGCTGCTCCTCCTCGTCGGCCAGCAGCGCCTCCTCGTCTTCCTCCTCCTCCTCCTCGTCTTCCTCCTCTTCTTCCTCTTCCTCCTCCTCCTCTTCCTCCTCCTCGTCGTCGTCGTCTCCCTCAACCCCCAGGCGGGCCCTGGTCAGGCTCTGCCCGCCGCCTCCCGCCGCCCCGGGCTCGGCGCCCGCTTCTTCAGGCCCGGCGGCCAGCATCTCGGCGTCGAGAGCCTCCTGGAGCCGCTGGACCAGGTCGAGTTTGAGGCCTCGCGAATCTAGGCCCCGCCGCCCGAGCTCGGCCCGCAGCTCCGTCACCTTCAGCCGCTTCACGTCCATGGCGCGCGCGCTCCGCGGATAAGGGAAGGGGGGGCGGGGCGCGCTCCCCGACGCCAACGCGCCTGCGCGGGCAGCACCGCCGCCGCGCGCCAGGCAGGAGGACCGCGCCGCCCGGCGGCTACACCCTTTGCGCAGAGAGAGGGGGGGAAAAAAGACCCGTCTGCGCCTGCGCGAGCTCTTCCCCCCCCCCTTCCGCCTCTTCTTTTCTTTTCTCTGGCGCGCGCGAAGGTGCGGGAGGATAATGCGCAAGCGCGGACGGTGGGGGAGGTTGAAGTGGGAAGCGAGCGGGCGAATGGAATGAGAGGAAAGGCAGGCCGAGGAAAGAAAATGGGGCGCGCGCGAAGGGGAAGGGGCGGATGCGCAAGCGCGGAAGGGCGGGGGGAAGGTGGTTGAGGCCGGGGGGGAGGCAAGCGAGCGAATGGGAGTGAAAGGAAAGGCCCGGCCGAGGAAAGAAAAAGGGGCGCCCGCGCAGGCGCGCGCCTCTATGGGCCGATGCGCGCATGCGCGGGAAACCCCGCTTTTTCTTTTTTTGAAAAAAAAATAATGTCCCCCTTTTCTCTCACGTTTCGACTTTTAAACGGAGGGGGGCGCTTTCTTTTTCTTTCCCTCTCTCTCCCCCCCTCCCTGTCGCTAATATAATAAATAATATCGTCTCTTTGAAAAAGGCAACCGTCGCGGAAAATGTCTTTCGTGGTAGTGGTCGTGGTGTTGTTTTTTGAAAGGCTTGGCTCGCTTTATTTTTTTTTTTTTAAAGCTCTGGCGCATGCGCGCTCGGGCCCCCGGGGCGCGCGCGGGCCCTGCGTCGTGTCGATTTGAGCGGGCGTCAGGCAACTGGAGGAAAAGAACCAGGCCGAGCCTTCTGATTGGCTGCGGCTCCGCCAATCCGAGAAATAGAAAAGGTGTTGGGTCTCCTGCTTTGATTTTTTAAAAAAAGGACCAACCAGACTCTGCGTTGATTGGATGAAACGGTTTCTCTCTTTTTTTTATTTAAATTGGAGGTACCGCCATCTTCCAACACCGCCCCCCCTTCAGAAAATAATATCTCAGCAAAAGACAAATATAAAAATGAGTTTGTTTGTTTTTCTTGGACAAGTGCAGCTTTCAACTCATGCCTTCTACGCCATGGGGGAAACAAACAAAGCAGCTTCATTGTTCCTTGCTTGGCCCTCTTTAGCAAAAATAAAAACCTCAGCTTGGACAATCTTTTATTTAAATCCTTAATTAAAAAGGGTTTGCACGTTTCATGCACATCATTTATTTTAATACATTCAAAATTAATATACGTCATGCACATCTTTGCATATGCATTTTCCAAGAAGGCAAAAACAATAAAAATGCCATTTAAGGAAACCAGTCAAGTCACTAGAATCTCCTTTTGTCCTCTTTTTGACTCAAGAAACTTGCTATAATTAAATCTTCCTACATCATTTTCACCCACCCTCCCTTTGTCAATGGACCATTAAGGCCTCAGCCAGTCTATTCTACATAACAAAGATCTACCTACTTTAGGGAGAGAAGTAATAGGAATCCCAAAGCCCTTTCCTTACATTATCACCCAGCAACAGCTCAACCAAGCTTGGGACTCAAAAGACAGAGAGGGCATAAAACCAGGGACTTTCAGCATCTCTGCCCTTTTTCTTCTTCACCCAACATCTGGAAGCATGCTATCCCCCTTTTCTCTTCAGGAGCTCAAACCATTTGGCCCTGTCCACCATTTAAACCATCTTTTCAAGCAGCCTCCATGTTTCCAGTGTCTTTACTTGGAACTGAACCCAAGAGGACATTTCTCCCAACACACTATGCATTCTGATGTCACTGTAGTTTGCATCTGATCCTGTTTTTATATAATTGTGTTTCTCTCCTGCTTTTACTATATTCAAAGGCACTGAATTGGAGCATAGAAACCTAGAAAACTGACAGCAGAAAAAAGACCTAGCAGTTCATAAATTCTGCCCTTGAAGGTTTTTTTAATGTTTTTTATTTTTTTATTTATTTTTGGGTCAGGTGATGGACATGCGTTTATCCCAAGCATAATAATTTACATTTAATAAATATCTGATACCATTTTCACAGCTACTTTGATTGCTATATAGTCTATCTTGTTTTTTAGCATCTATATTTTTGACGGACACTAGGATATATCTTTTGGACAATGCTTCAGGGAAGGTTTGGTTTATTTAGGGTGGCTCAGTAGCTAAGATGCTGAGCTTGTCGATCAGAAAGGTCAGCAGTTCGACGGTTCGAACCCCCAGCGCTGCGTAATGGAGGGAGCTCCCGTTCCTTGTCCCAGCTTCTGCCAACCTAGCAGTTCGAAAGCACGTAACAAATGCAAGTAGAATTAAAATTACTCTATATTGTTATGTACGTGGCGTGTTTTGTTTTGTTTTATTGTGTTTTTTCTTCCTTCCCAACACATTTACACAGTGCAATACAAACAGGAGCTTCCTGTTCTTTCTAGTAGCAATTATCAATCGATAGCACTCTCCTATATATTTCCCATTCAATTGTATTTCATTTGAGTTTCACCATTCTTAACTTTCTTATTTTACTCATAACTATAATTTTTGAATTTTGTTACATTCCTTCATTGATTCTTGTTTCTTTCCTCCATCCACCTATACCAGTGGTGGGCAACCCGCGGCTCGGGAGCCACATGCGGCTCTTTACACCCTTTAATGCGGCTCTTCTGTGTGCCGGGTGCCCGCTCCCCTCCCTCCTCTCGGGCTTCAGAGGGAAGCTTCTGCAAAAGCCCGGGCGAGTGACAACCAATTTTGGTCCTATGACTGCAGAATGCTGCAAAATACCATAAATGCAGGCCAGTTGTTGAGTGTTTCAAATGTGATTGGAACACTCAACAAGGTGACCACAGTGTGTGTGTGTGTGTGTGTGTGTGAGTGAGAAAGACAGACAGACAGAGGAACAGAGAGAGGGAGTGAGGGAGGGAATCAGAGAGAGACTGACAGACAGACACACACACACACAGACAGACAGAGAGAGACAGAGAGGGGGAGGGAGAGAAAGATAGACAGACAGAGAGACACACACAGAGTGAGTGATTAAGTGAATGAGTGAGAGACAGACACACCCACATACACAGAGTGAGAGAGAGAGAGGAAGGGAGGGGAGAGAGACAGTGGGAGAGACAGAGACAGACACACACACACACAGAGTGAGTGAGAGACAGACAGACAGACACACACACAGAGTGACAGAGATGGGGGAGGGAGGGAGAGAGAGACAAAGAGCCAGAGAGAGAGAGAGAAAGAAAAAGAAAAAAGGAAAGAAAGTGGGAGAGAGAGATGAAATTAAAAACAACAACATACAAACCTGACGTACTCAAACTATCCAAGGAAATGCAAGGCCAATGTTCACATTAGTGGTTGTGACTTTGTCAGTCAATGTCAGGATGTAATTTTCTCTACATTGTAAGGCAAATTTTACGGAATTTAACGTTATCGATAAATAATATCGTTCTAAAGTTTTTGTTTTATTAGTTGTGTTATTTGTATCCTCCCGACCTATGTGGATACTTGCATGCAGAATATTCTCAATAAAAACTTATTGAAACTAAAAACAGTGTACCATCCTATGTATTTTCGGTTTTAAAAATGTGGCTCTCAAAGTAAATTTCAATCGTGGTTTTGGCGAGATTTGGCTCAGTTGAAAAAAAAGGTTGCCCACCACTGACCTATACCATTTATCCCATATCTGGTAGAATTCTGATTCTTCTTTTCCCTGAATTTCTTTAGTTAGTTTGTCCATTTCAGCACAGTCCATAACCTTTCTTATTATTTCATCTTCACTTGGAAGTTAGTTTGTTTTTCCATTTCTGGGCAAAGGCAATCCTTGCCCGCCGTAGTTATATGTAGTATTAAATACTGTTTTTTTCTTCCTTGTTGTGTCTTTTTTATTGTTTTTAAAGATGAAAACATTCAATAAAAATTAATTTAAAAACAAAACAAATGCAAGTAGAAAAATAGGAGCCACCTAGCTTTATTCGTCCCCAGGTTGATTAGATAAGACGAGGAAGTTGTCACCATTGCAGCTTTCAATGCACAATGCAAATAGGGAAAACAGCAACAAAAACAACAATACTCCAAGGATGCAACCAATAGAAGGGGGAAATTATAAAAGAGAATAAAAGGATAAGTAACCCTATCCTATGGGTTAATAACGTCCTAGTTTGCAAACCAGCTTTTTCATCCCAAAGCTGAAAAAAAAAGCAATGAGAGGTTTTGCCCCTAATAAGGAAACCCCCCAACTCTCAACTCAGCTGGAGTTCAGCGGGGTCACAACCCGCGCCGTCCATTTTGGTAGTTTTTTTCCTCCCCACCGCCGGCCACTCGGTTTCCGGTCCCGAAGGGGGCGTGGCAGATCCTGGAAAGCAAGGAGCAGCAGCCGCAGCGAGCTTTGCATGGCCGGTTGGCGGGAGCCGGTGCTTATCCCGGGCCCCGCATGGCGTCGGCGAAGGTACCCCGTGCAAGCAGAGGGGGCTTCCCTTCCTCCCTTTCCTTGCATTCCTCCCAGGGATTAAAAACGGGGGAGGGGGGCAAAAGAGGAGTGTGTTTGTGTGTCTTCCTTGCAAGTTTGCAATTTGCAACACCCCCCCCCCCCCAAATGCATCCAGAAGTTGCATTGGGAGGCTTGCATTTTGCGTGCCCTCGTTGCAATGGGAAGATCGAACCGTATCATCCAAAATTATCATTATTATTATTATCTTACTATAATTATCTATTATTACTATCGTTATTATTACGGCGGGTTGCACAGTCAGCCAGATGTTTGGCTGGAGTTTGCACGTTTGGCCACCCGTGGAGCCCTTCCCAAAGGCTTGGGAGAGCCAGATGTTGTTTCATAGCTATTAAAGGTCTGGTGGCAGGAGGAGGGCAGCTGTTCCAAGCCCAGCTGCCTTTTGCAATTGGCGGGTGGCGGTTTGGTCAATGCCCGTGGTATTAAATGAGTGGTAACAATGATTATTCCGGTTGGCTGTACAAGTCAGCCAGATGTTTAGAGCCTGGGAGAGGCAGGTGTGGATCTGTTAAATGGCTCCCTGCAGGATGTCAGCTGTTCCGAGCTGCCTTTTGCAATTGACGGATGGAGATGTTGTCAATGCCCATATTATTAAATGACTGTTCACAATGATTATTCTGATTGGTTATACAGACAGCCAGATGTTTAGAGCCCGGGAGAGGCAGGTGTGGATCTGTTAAATGCCTCCCTGCGGGATGTCAGCTGTTCTGAGCCACCTTTTGCAATTGACGGATGGGTTTTTTGCCAATGCCCATCGTGTCCTATTACTCCTGGCCAGCCAGATGGTTAGAACTGGATTTGGCCCTTATATCTATTGATCCAGTCCTTCCTGAAGAACTTGAGTCTGGTAGATGTTTCATAACAGACAGATGTTTACTAAATCTCCTCCCAGACTGGCAGCTGTTCTAACTCCAGCTGCCTTTTGCAATGGACTTGGCTGATTGGAAAGGTCACCAAAAGGAGATCCCCCTGGGGACACTGCGACCGTCGTAAATTGGACTCCGTTTCCACGCGTCTAACTGTTGATCCTGTGATGCTGCGTGTGGGGAAACGGTCCGAAGTCACTTTTGGCCGTGACGTCCTTTTGAACGGTCACTAATTGGGCTGTTGTAAGTGGAGGACTGTATTTTATGGCACTTTTCTTCTCTCCTGTGACGGCCAGGTTCCTTCCCAAGTAATCCCCGAGCAACGGCTGCAGCAGGCTCGCATTTTTAAGGAGGAAGGGAACCGCTGCTACAAAGAGGGCCGTTTTAGGGATGCTGTGAGCCGTTACCACTGGGCCTTACTGCAAATTAAGGGCCTGGACCCCAACATGCCTTCCCCCCTGCAGGAATTCATGGCTGACAAGCTGGCCGTGACACCGGAACAAGAGAATCAACTCTACACCATCCAGTGCGACTGCTACAATAATCTGGCCGGTAATTTTATTTTTCTGATCTTTTATTTTTCTCTCTTGTCACTAAATGTACCGGCCAGCGATAGATGTCAGTCCTGGGACTTACGACCACAACAGACACCCCAAATCTCTCTTGCTCAGTGAGACGTTGGCGACGTGAGGCTTGCCCCGTTTGAACGAGCTTTCTTGACAATCCGTTGCAAAGTCCGAATCCCTGTAGGTGTTAAGTTCGTCAGGCGGTCGTTAAGCGGATCGAGCTGCCCCATTGTCAGAAGGTCGCAAAAGGGGACTGCGGGATGCTACGACCGTCGTAAATGGGTGTTCGTTGCCCAGCGTCTGAATTTTGATCACTTTATGGGCACGGGGATGCTGCATTTTTTTCCCAATGCCGTCGTTGCTTCGGTCATTAAACGAACCATCGTAAGTCGAGGACTACCTGTAACAGGCTAGGTTGATTTTGCACAATGCCCCAGATCAGTGCTGAACCAGGGGCATCCCTAGTAAACTACCTTATCGCTCTTTTGAGGGATAGATCTTTTTAATAGATGAACAGAGTTGGAAGGGGCCTTGCAGGTCATCTAGTCCAACCCCCTGCCCAAGCAGGAAACCCTGCCTTTACTTAGGATCGAACTCACAGCCTTCTGATTGTGAGGCGAGAGCTCCACCTCTAGGCCACAGCAGCAGGTGTGTGATGTATTTTTGTATGTAGGCCTCGATTTGCGACCGGATTCGCCACCTGCCAATCAGAGGTGCAGGCTGTGATGGTCGTAAGGCAGAGACAGGTCCAATTTTACAACTTTATTTGTGGCCGTTGTTAAGCAAATTTCTTCCCCCCCCCCCCCCCATTTTGTTGTTGTTGTGTCCTGGAAACCACACACGTGTGTCTTTATACCTGCCCCTCTCTCCAGCTTGCCTCCTCCAGATGCCGCCTGTGCATTACGAGCGGGTGAAGGACTACAGTCTCAAAGTCCTAGAGAGGCAAGCCGACAACGTCAAGGCGCTGTACCGAGCCGGTGTGGCGTTCTACCACCTGGGAAACTATGACAAAGCACAGCACTATCTGTTATCAGCAACCACCCGGCAGCCCAAAGGTGAGTAACACAAGCAGTCCTCGACTTACGACAGCAACGGAACGCAAAATTCACGTTGCTAAGCGAGACGTTTTGTTCAGCAAGCGTGGCCCTTTTACCAACGTTCTGGCCACAGTCATTAAGTGAATCACTGCAGCTGTTATAGTCCCCCACAAAGCTGATAGCAAATTATGCAAGCAAATCCTGGAAATTGTAAACTTTTCTAAAACTTCCTTTCCTTTCTCTCTCTTCCCCAGATGCAAATGTCAAGCGTTACCTGCAGCTGACCGAGTCACAGCTCAATCTTTATCTCCAGAAAGAAAAACAGTTGTACATGGGAATGTTTGGGTAACAAAATGAAGCCTGCGATGGAAATCCCCGCAGTTTGCAAAATTGCGCATTTCTGGTTTCATTCCCATGGCCGGCGCGCAATCGGTTGATCGATTCTGGAGTTAGGTAGTGCCTTGAAAAAAATAATAATAATGCTAACAGCCAACCCAGCTAGGAAAAGCATCATCAATGCCAAATGTTCCCTTTACCCATTTCCAACATCTTTCTTTCTTTCTTTCTTTCTTTCTTTCTTTCTTTCTTTCTTTCTTTCTTTCTTTCTTTCTTTCTTTCTTTCTTTCTTTCTTTCTTTCTTCTTTCTTTCCTTCCTTCCTTCCTTCCTTCCTTCCTTCCTTCCTTCCTTCCCTCCCTCCCTCCCTCCCTCCCTCCCTCCCTCCCCACTATTTGTTCATAAAATATTGCGAGAAGTTCACTCGGGCTGGATGTGATTTCTTTGAATTCGGGGAGGGGGAGGGACGGGAAGGAGGGAAGCTGAATGCTGAAATTTGAATTCCTTGCTAATCGCGTTCCCGTCTCCAGAGAAAGAGAGACGGCGTTTTAAGTCAGCGGTCCCCCAACTGGTGCTCCCCGAGAAAATGTCGGTGGTCCATGGAAAAATGGTTTGCATTTTTTATATTGCACTCAAACTACGGCCCCTGGGACGGAGACGTGCAATGAATGATTGTGTTGCTGCAGAGAGTTTCCCCCTTCGGGGTCTCTTTGTGGGGGTCGGAGGGGGGCAGAAATTCTTACTCAGGGTCTGCTTCAGCCTCCTGGTGGGGGGCTTTGGGCGAAGGCTGGAGGGAAGCGCCGCTGGTGGCGAAGAGCCGGAGGGCCTTGTTCCAGTGGGGCTGCATCCTGGCCTGGAACTGGCTGACCATCTCAGCCCTCTGAGCCTCCAGGCGCCGGTCCCTGGCCTTGCACTCCCGCAGGTCTTCCCTCTGCTTGGAAAGCCCATGCTCCTAGTCCTCAGTGAGGTGCCTCTACTGAGCCTCCTTCTCGGTCAGATCCAATTTGAACTGAGCTCTTTTGCCAACTCTTTCTCCTGGTGGCTGCTTAGCTCCAGGAATTGCCTCCTGTTGGGGTCCTAAGGAGCCCGGGCGGGCAGGCGAGGAGGGGCTGGGAGAGGAGGGGAGAGTAGAGACTGGTCAAGTGCCCGTCGTTGTGAGTGACATTGAGTTGGCCACACCCACCCAGTCACATGACCACCTGGCCACGCCTACCCATCCGGTCATAAGGCAGATCATATTAGTGGTCCGCGGGATTTAAAATTTTGGAATTTAGTGGTTCCTGAGGTCCGAAAGGTTGGGGACCCCTGGTTTAAATCACAGCCTGGGAATCACTCATTGCTTCGATGAATTTTATGGAAATTATTTTTTTCCCCCCACGAAATGGGCAAAGCCCGAAGCAAGCAAATCAGGCTTTGCGTAAATCTTTATTCTTGGGGCAGTTTGGATCTATCTACCTTATGATCAAAGTAAAAATACAGTAGAAACTGGCTTGTCCCCTTAAAGGCCCGTTTGTTTGTTTTAAAAGGTTGATTCTAGGTTCATGCAATAGCCAGATCTAATATTAAGGAAGGGGGATATTTTGCAGCTCAGGGTTAGACACGGGGGATCAGTGAAGAGGAAGTAAAGAGTCCTCTTGATGGGGGCGAAGAACAGTGCAAAAGTTGGCTTGAAACTCAGTGCGAAGAAAATTAAGATCATGGCATCCGGCCCTCTCAACTCCTGGCAAATAGATGGGGAAGGAATGGAGGGAGTGGCCGGTTTTATTTTCCTGGGCTCCAAGATCACCGCAGATGGGGACGGCAGCCAAGGAATTAAAAAACGCTTCTTCCTGGGGAGGAAAGCGATGGCAAATCTAGACAGCATCCTAAAAAGCAGAGACATCACCCTGCCAATCAAAAGTGCGTCTAGTTAAGACGATGGTTTTCCTAGTTGCAATGGATGGCTGTGAAGGATGGGCCAAAAGGAAGGCTGAGCGCCAAAGAATGGAGGCCTTTGAACTCTGGTGCTGGAGAAGAAGACTCCTGCATTGAGTCCCTTGGACTGCAAGGCCATCCAACCGGTCAGTCCTAGAGGAGATCAACCCTGACTGCTCTTTAGAAGGCCAGATCCTGAAGAGGAAACTCAAAGACTTTGGCCACCTAAGGAGAAGGAAGAAGGACTCCCTGGAGAAGAGCCTCATGCTGGGAACGATGGAGGGCGAAAGAAGGAGAAGGGGACGGCAGAGAAGGAGGGGGATGGATGGAGTCACCGAAGCACTCGGCATGAGCTCAAATGGACTCCAGAGGATGGGAGAATGGGCCAGACACAACAACTACCCCTCCCTCCAAATCCCAGCATTTTTCTTCTGCAAAGAAAGGATGACCTTAAAACTCTTATTTTGACAATTCTGCAAATATCTTTTTTTTAAAAAATGGTTATCTCTATTGCAGGCTCACATCCTTCATTCCTGCTATGCAATCGGGCCTCCTCCCTTATTTCTAAGCAAATATTTTCTCCCTGTCAGCAGCTGGGAAACGGGGCTGTTTGAATTTCCCAGCTGCCTTGTCTGTCTTTATCCTTTGCAAATAAAAAGATATTTCTTTTTTTGGCTGTTGGTTTAGTTTGCTTCTTCCTTTTCACCCAGGGTCAAGGTCTCCTTCGCTGTCGCTTTTGTAACCCTCTTAAGAATATACTCCGGGAGCAGAAAGTCCCAAAAATATAAATGCATGATTCAGTTTACCCATTGCAATAAGCCATAACATGGTTTGTTAAATTCTGCATTAGTTCTGTCTGGACATTAAGCCATCTTATCAGCAGTCTATCCTACAAAGATAAGATGTCCCTAAACTGTATCATGGCTCAAATTCTGTGTCTCTCTCTCTCTCACACACAAAATCTCCATTAACGCCGCACACAAAATTCAGCATTAAGGGAGCATCCACATTTTTAATTCTTAATTAAAGGTAAAGGTTCCCCTTGAACATAAGTGCTAGTCGTTCCCGACTCTAGGGGGCGGTGCTCATCTCCGTTTCAAAGCCGAAGAGCCAGCGCTGTCTGAAGACGTCTCCGTGGTCATGTGGCCGGCATGACTCAATGCCAAAGGCGCACGGAACGCTGTTCCCTTCCCACCAAAGGTGGTTCCTATTTTCCTACTTGCATTTTTAACCTGCTTTCGAACTGCTCGGTTGGCAGACACTGGGACAAGGAACGGGAGCTCACTCTGTTATGCGGCGCTGGGGATTCGAACCGCCAAACTACCGACCTTTCTGATCGACGAGCTCAGCATCTTAGCCACCTAATTCGTAATGAGGGCTGGCTAAAATCACCGTCCCTTTTGGGGGAGCAGGTGCCTTGGTTTCTGTCTTGTGAGGCTGCATCACAATGAATATTGCCAGAGGGGGACTTCGAAATAAATCACACACCCCTCAAAATAAATTGGGTTCCAGCTGTTATTAAAATGCACAGCTGGGTTTGGTTGCGGTCGACGAGAGTTCCAGCTTTTTCCAGGTGGGAAAACTGCCTTTTCCAACAAAGAGAGGGGAGTCCTCGACTTTACCACCGTTCACTTAGTGACGGTCAGAAGTGACAACAGCATTAGAAAACGTCGTTCAACCCTTCGGACCAACGTAGCATCCTTGCAGTCCCAAATGATCCAAGATTTGGAATGCTTGGCCACAGGCTGGTATTTATGACGGTTGTAGAGTGAGGAAGCCTGGACAGGATCCCAGGATCATGTGATCCTCTTGGTGACCGTCTGGCAAGAGACGTCAACGAGGAAGCGAGATTCACTTAACGACCGCGTTCCTAACTTAATTAGGAACTCCTTCATTTCCAGCGATTCGCTCAACAACTTTGGCAAAGTCCCAAAATGGGGCAAAACTCGCTTTAAAAAAAAAAATGTCTCGGTTACCAACGAATTTGGACGTCGATTGTAGTCGTAAGCCGAGGACTATCTCTATTTTATTTTTAACAAGCGTCTCGCTTATCAACGGATCTTTGAGGCTCAATTGTGGTCTGTCCCAAACAGGCTTTTTTTTTTTTTCCAGAAGATAACCGGACTTTCTAGTTTTATTCCTCTTTTGAGGACATTTCGCTTCTCATCCCAGAAGCTTCTTCAGTTCTGACATCCAGTCCCCACCATCCACTCAGAGCTGAAGAAGCTTCTGGGATGAGAAGTGAAACGTCTTCGAAAAAGAAAATAAAAAGTCCAGTTGCCTCCTGAAAAAAAAAAAGCACCTCTGGGACTCCGTTGTGGTCATCCACCCGAGGAGCCCCCCCTGTAAAACAAACAATGAGGGCTAGAAACTTGAGAGAAATAAAACAAAAGAAGGGCCATTTTGGAGATTTTATCAATCCGAGATATACAAAACACCTTGGATGTTTTGCGTTGGGCATTCCTCTCACCCCCCAAAGGAATTCGAATCGCGTTTCATCGGTTCATCGAGGTCAAGTCGATTAAAAAAAACATTATTTTTTAAAAAGAGATTGGGTTAGGCTGCAAAGTTGTTGAAGCAGCATTTCTGGGAACAGGGAAGAAAAAAAAGCAGATTTAAGGGGAAACCCTGTACCATCTTCACCAAGCAAGTTTTGACTTGCTGCCATGCGCCTTTCTGTCTGTCTCCCAGCTCTCGTAATTACAGTTATTAGCAACGCGGTGCCAGGGAATCAAATCGCGATGTAAACAGCAATTGGTAGAGGGCCTTTTATACCCTCGGAAAAGTGGGGAGGGGAGGGGGCGAAATAAAACCAACAGGCATCAGTTATGCAAAATTGCATAGCTTGGAGGGGGGGAAGGACAGAAGAAAATTCACCTTCGTGGCACCTGATTTGAAAGCTGGGGCGTGGCGCGTTGCTTTTAAGTACATAAATAAAGTACCCTCTGTTGTGAGTCATGAAATCGGGCAAAGAGCATTCTTTTCAGGGCCCGGGAAACTGAGCGGAGGGGTGGAAGCCGTTCTCCCATCGGCTACCACGTCCTGGTTTTGCTGGACTACAATGCCCCATCATCCCCAGTCAGCCCTGTTGCTCCCCATTGAGGACGAGGGGAGACATAATCCAAGGATAAGATTCACACCGAAGACGCAGAACCGTCTCTCCAGTTGACGCTGCATCAAATAATTTCAATTTAAACGGGGCTGTTTAACCCCTGTTAAGCCTGGGATTAGCCATAAACCAGCTTCTTTTTTTAATGTTGTAACAAATTAACCACCATGGGTGACAGTTATGAAAATGGATAGTGGCTCCATTTTGATGATCCAAAGCTGAATTGGGAAGCACAAGTAGCCCTCGATTTATAAGCGAGTCCAAAGTTTCTGTTGCTAAGCGAGGCGGTTGTTAAGGAAATCATAACAGGTAGTCCTCAACTTACAACAGTATGTTTAGTGACTGTTAACCATGGTGCTGGAAAAAAAAGTGACTTACGGCCGTTTTTTCACACCTGTCCATTTTGATCCCCGGGATCAAAATTCGAACATTTGGCAAACTTGATTCATATTTACAACGGCTGCAATGTCCCGGGGTTACGTGATCCCCTTTGGCGACCTTCCGACCAGGGATGTCACTGGGGAAGCCAGATTCACCTAACAACCGTGTGACTACGTTAACAACTGCAGAAAGGTCGTAAAACAGGGCAAAACTCCCTTAACAGCTGCCTTGCTTAGCAACAGGAATTTGGGGGGCGATTGTCAGTGTCAGTCAAAAGCTGGGTGCAATAGAAGATTGTCCTCACTGAGAACTAGCTTCAAATCCAGGTGATTGGGAGGTGTGGCGGCCCGTCGGCAGAGCGGGCAGCAGAGTCGGATAGCGAGGAGGTTGGGGAGGAACATGGGCCAGTCCTGGGGGCTGAGGAAAGCTCAAATGAGGGCTCTGCGTCGGAGGCAGAGAGGGAGATAGACAGCAGTGAGGCAGAAGGACAGGTGGAGCCTGTTCCCTGTGTGTGCCTGCGCAGAGCTGCCAGAAGACGAGAACAACTAAGAAAGCAGGGTCGACTTGGGAGTAAAGCTACAACTTGGAGGTGGGAAACAAAAGAGGAGCGAAAGGGGAGGGGGCTTTTGCAGGAAACAATTCGTTCCTTCGATCGTTTCAGGAGTGGAAAGTTCTGTTTGTGACTATAAGAAACTCTCTGCCAAGTTTTTGCCTTGCCCTGCGTTTGGAAACTAGTTATCTGGCAGCTCTCCAAGCGAGATAAGGTTCGTGTGGATAAATATTCCTCTGAAAGACTGTTTGCTAAGCCTTGCGGACTGTGAACGAAAGGAATTCACAGTCGTGTAAATAAAAGAGGTTTTGCAGGGACCCAGACTTAGCTTCTTGCTTTCTAAGGAAGCCTGGGAGGAAAAGTGACAACATAACACCGACAGCCCCTCCAATCTTCCCATGGTTCTTGGAAACCCAACATCTTTTTGGTTTTATTGTGTATGAAGAACCCAAAAACAACACTTGGCAATCACTGATCCGGCATAGAACGGCCAGAGCGTGGAACAACATCCGTGGCAAACATTAAGAGAACTACACATTGTCCAACCAAGACTTCCACCAAAGTGACGTATCTTCTATCCCTTCTGTGCTCCTCACGCCAACGTTAAGAAAGCCAGTACAAAGTGAGCTGATAGGAAACATCTTGTGGGGGGGAGGGTTTCACGGGAGTTCAAGTTCAGCTTTGGTTTGCGTGCGGGACCGTCAGCGTCCCACGTCTCAAGAGGTTAACGTTTGAATTCAGGACATCCTTGGCTATTTCAGGACACTGCCATGGGGAAGAATGCCATCGTACAGGAGGCCGTCCCATTGTCCAAACTAAGAGAGGAAACTTTTGCAACATGAGCGCGACAAAAAACGAACTGCCCCCCTCCCCACGGCCCAACGCATTCAGACACGAATTTATCTTTCACGCAGGTCCCAAACGAATGTCCCAATTTTTCTTTCTCTCTCTCTCTCTCTCTAGTATTTGGCAGTTCGGGAACTCTTGAAGGAGCGAGACACGATCTTCTTCAGTTCTTTGAAGGAACGGCTGCGTCGAAGCTTAAAGTTGTGAGGCGGCAGATTGGACGAATCCAACGTAGCAGAACCGTGCAGCCATGGGTCTCCGAGCTGGTGGAACATCCAGTCCCCGTTCAAGCTGACGGCGCTGGTCGCTTCCACCTTGCTCAGCCTGGAGGCGTGGCTGGGATGTCCGGCCCGTTGCCGAGACGGCAGGTCAAAATGACTGTCTTCCGGGAAGCCGAAGGTTGCCGGCGCGTCGGAAGAAAAGGCAAGATTGCGGTTCAAAACAACCGGCGGCAGGAACGTCCCGGCTTTCGCCCGATGGCGTCCAGAGGACTTGCTGGAAATTTCCAGCACCGACGTCCATTTCGGCTTGACGGCCTTCCCTCGGTTGGGTTGAAGTTGGCTGGGACACACCAGCCCTGCGGCCAGGTGGACGTTCATTTCTGAACTGGCTCGGGCCCTGCCCACCACGCGGGATGATGGTTTGCGCCGGAGACTCAATCTGCGGAGCAGTTCGCGGGGACTCAACCAGCTTCTCTCGGCTGCCTTCTCACCTCGCTCAGAAGTTTTCACCAACTCCCGCGAAGCGTGTTTGCCTTTGTAGAGCTTGTCGACGCCAGTCACGGCCCGCGGCAACGATGTCTCCTTCCTCAAAGAGGACTCTGTCTTGATTATCAGTTGGTGGGGCACTGCTGCCCAAATTTTTCTATCCGGCGGGGTAGATGGCTTGTTCAGGACGAGTTTGGCAGAAGGATCCTGCGGTGTCGGGAGGGACATAACAGACGACTCGCTAGGTTTAACCAGGTTGGTGGTACTCGATTGAAATGAGTTGATCTCTGGGAATGGCGGTAAGTCCCACAACCCATCCAGGACCCGGGAATCTCGTGCTCCCTCTGAACCTTCCGGAGAACGCAAGTGAGAACAAGTGGAGATCCTCCGTCGGACCTTCCATCCTGGAATCGGACCCAGGATTTGACCAGCCACAGGCCCCGAACTGCAGATGGACGTCAGGGATAAACTTTTCTGATTCCCCGCGAGGTATCCTGATTCAGTGCGACTCGCCGCCGTGCGGCACTTGTACCGTCGCACCAATTTCGCCATGTATTGATCCAAGCGGATCTTTGGGAGTTCTCCGGAGCAGAGAGGGTCTCTCTTGGGAGAGTCGGATCTGGGAAACCTGGGAGGCGTCTCGTCGAGATCTTCCTGGGACGAGCTTTGAGAGAGGCCGTTGGTGAAGAGAGGGCTCTGTAACGCTACTGCATGGAGGGGACTGGGGTAGTGGTAGATTTCGTTGGTTTTTCGGGAGACCAGATCAGACTTGTACCGTAGAAGCTGGAAATTCGGGGGTCTCGGGAAGGGCAGGGAGCCAAGGCCCAACAGGAACTCGAGGTCACCTGTCCCAAGAGACACAATGAAAAAGATCTCGTGAGGTACAGGAATCTTACAATTCTGCGTGAGAATTTGGCCGAGTATCTAATAATTCGACCAGGTGTCTATCCGATTCTTTAGCCCTGCTGAACAAAACTCCGCGTTGGAGACAAGAATGGCATCCAGCCATTCAAACACTCTGCTAGCTCCATTCAAGTGCCCAGACTCCACCACACAAGGAATTATGGGATTGTTAAAAGAAGATGATGATGCTTTTAATGAAACAGAAATAGGGAATAAGTAGCTCCTAAATGCACTTAGGGATGTTTACCTACCCACTTAGAACAACCTAGTCCTTGACGTACAACAGTTTTGTTTAGTGATGGTTTGAAGTTACAACGGCACTGAAGAACGTGATTTATGACTTCTGGAGGCAACTTCTGTTCCAGTGATTAATTGTTCTCACCGTCAGGAAATTCCTCCTTAGTTCTAAGTTGCTTCTGTCCTTGATTAATTTTCACCCATTGCTTCTTGTTCTACCTTCAGGTGCTTTGGAGAATAGCTTGACTCCCTCTTCTTTGGGGCAGCCCCTGAGATATTGGAAGACTGCTATCCTGTCTCCCCTAGTCCTTCTTTTCATTAACCCAGTTCCTGCAACCGTTCTTCATATGTTTTAGCCTCCAGTCCCCTCATCCTCTTTGTTGCTCTTCTCTGCCCTCTTTCTAGAGTCTCCACATCTTTTCTACATCGTGGCGACCAAAACTGGATGCCGTAATCCAAGCATGGCCTTGGTTAGAGTGCCATACTGCAGGCTACTTCAGCAGACTGCTAGCTGCAGTTCGGCAGTTCAAATCCCACCAGCTCCAATTTGACCCATCCTTCCGAGGGGGGTCAAAGGAGAACCCAGATTGTTGGGGGCAAGGGGCTGACTCTGTAAACCACTTAGAGAGGGCTGTAAAAGCACGACGAAGCGGTATATAAGTGCTATTGCTATAAAGTGGTATCAACACTTCGCCTGATATTGATTCTCTCCCTTCTTTTGATACAGCCTAGAACTGTGCAAAAATCTTAAAGCTGCCTTTCCCCAGCTTCTAACACAGTAACAAATTCAGACTGGATGACGTGCCGAAGATTTTGCTTTTAAGCCATAATTAGGTGGGGTACTTTGTACCTTGCCTGGAGGGGACGATAAAACGGAGACATCTTCACGTAAACAAACAGGTTGGAACAGGGGAAGCTGACTCCGTGGCACGAAGAAGCAAAAACACAATTAAACTCTGGTGCCTGTTTAACTTGGATCATTTCCCTGGATCGACAGCTGAGAGATAGCATGCCAGGGTTACTCATTCGGGGTGGTGGGGTGGGGTGGTAGAGTCCCATCGGACTTTCTAGAAGATTGAGAAGACACCCCAAAAACACCTCCAGGAGGATGTGCTTCCTATCGCATGGCGATGAAGTATTCCAAAGATTGAATAAATAGATCGATCCAGCCCTGCATTTTACCATTCCTTGCCTCGATGTGAACCGACAACGTTTCTAGTCCTCATTCAGTATTTTATTCTACTCTATTCTCCTATTTATTTCCTATATTCTATTCTATTTTCTTATTTCCTATTTACATTCTATATTCTATATTCCATATTCTATTTTATTCTGCTCTCTACTATTCTATTCTATTTATTTCCTATATTCTATTCTATTTCCTATTTCCTATTTACATTCTATAGTCTATATTCCATATTCTATTCTCTTCTGCTCTCTACTATTCTATTCTCCTATTTATTTCCTATACTATATTCCATTTCTATTCTATTCTGCTCTCTACTATTCTATTCTATTTATTTCCTATATTCTATTTTCCTATTTCCTATTTACATTCTATATTCTTTCTATTCTACTCTGCTCTACTCTATTCTATTCTCCTATTTATTACCTATATTCTATTCTATTTTCCTATTTACATTCTATATTCTGTATTCTATTCTATTCTTCAGTTCACATCAAGGAGAGGCTGAGAACGATAAACGCAGGGCGAGATCGATTTACTTATTCGATTTATAATAATTACCTTATTCCAAAGACTAAAGGCCGCCAAACATTAAAACATCCTTCTAGCATCTTTCGCCCCCACCTTCCTTTCAACAACCCTTTAAGGTAGGCTGAGTTAAAAGGGAGACTTTCAAAATCTGCCAGAGGGGGGGGGGGGAGATTCCATGGCCATGGCAAGACTCGAACCCAGACCTCCCTGGCTCAGCACCCTCACCTTTCGACCATAGAGTCTCTCACATTTTATGTTCCTATTAAGGATATCCCCTCGTATCCATCCCAACAAGGAAGATGGGGCCTTACCTGTGGACACCGGACGTCGGTTGTCGGTCCCGGCTACACTGGCGAAGGTCAGGCGCTGAAGCTGGAGGTCAAGGAGCCGGACGGCAGCCTCGTCTGTGGATCGCGGCCGGATGAAGCCGTTCTCGCGCAATCCGGGCAGGTGAGGGAGGGAACCGATGCTATACCGCGAGGCCCCCGCTCCGTCGCTGTGCACCGAGGCGCAGGAATCCGAGAGGGACCCCATCTCGCTGGTTTCGTAAAACCCTGAAATGCGCAGAGAACCCTGGTTACGACAAGCTGGGCTGCAAGATCCGGGTAGTCCTCGACTTACGACCGCAAACAGCGCCCCCATATTTCTGTCGCTAAGCAGAACATTCACTCTGGAAGTTTTGCCTGGTTAGGGAAGGCAAACAAAGGCAGACATCCGAGAAGGAAGAGGAAAATATTAGGATCTGGATGGTCTGAAGACGGACATACCTGAACTGGGTCGAGAATCAGCTTCTAGCACTTCCGTGGTGTCTCCTCCGTTGAGGCCCACTTTCTTGGACTCCTCACCCATCATCCTCAGCCCCAGACCTTCCTTGTCCGCACCATCTTCAGCGTGAACGCACAACTCCATGTTCTCCGACGAGGCGTACAAGCCACAGTTTTGCTCCCCGCATCCTGCTTTGTTCTGCTCCAGCTTTGGGCCGTTGGGATGGGTCAACTTTTCAACTCCGAAGCCATTGGGCTCCTCCTGTTTGGCCAGGGGGAAGAAGAGAGGAAGGTCAAGAGATCTCTTTTGGAGGGGAGGGTTGCAAAGACCCCCTGTCAGGCCTGCAGCCGTCTTTTCTTTTGGATCTTTGGCTGGCCACACTTTCTATTGTTCTACTATGCCTTTCTCTATTGTGGGAAAATGGGAGGAGGGATTGTAAAGAGTTAGATGATATTAAGCCATAACAACATTCTTTCTAGAAAGCCAAGGTCATCCTTTGTCTTTGCACCTTTGTACCTGACCGGAATTGGATGGGTGAAACTGACAGTACGGCAGTGGGAGATGGGACCATGGGATGGACTTGGGAGTGTGGGCGGCAAGATCTTGAACTTTCAACTAGGTGGGGGAAACCAGGAAGCTTTCAGATTCGGGTTTCCCCAGATGTGCCAACATGGCTCTCTTCATAAATTGGAACTTTGAGCAATACTTTGCCTTGGACTCTGATTTACTTTTAGATGCTATTTGGTACCCTGACAGTGCTCAACCTCGGAGGGATCCCGTGCTTGCTGGAGTAGATCCCTCACACACCCTGTCCATCCTCCCCTTGTTTCGGCCTCCTGCAGGGTTGCCGAAATTGTTGGCCTGAAAGTATCATATTGATTCCCGCCATGGGGGAAACATTATGGCGGCCCCCGAGAAGCGAAATACAGGGCATTCATTTGTTAACGTGGGTAGGTGGGCGAGGCTCGTGAGAAGAGGGGTACAATACAATATAATACAATACAATACAATACAATAGTAGAGTTGGAAGGGACCTTGGAGGTCTTCTAGTCCAACCCCCTGCCTAGGCAGGAAACCCTATACCGTACAAATTCAACGTCGACTCGCAAAGCACCCCTGGCCTGCTCTCGAGTTGCCATAGGAAAGGGTGGGATGGGAAACCGGTGAAACGGCACGGCAGCAAAATTCCAGACTTATCTCTCGCAAGGCTGTATCCCAGAGTTACTTACAGCGGCTGGAGGGGAATGATCACTATAACCTACGAAATTGCCCCATTGGCGAATGTGATTTGTGACACACCCTGGGGGGAGGAGGGAAACAGGCTCATAATTGGGCCTTAAATGATGCGGGGTCAGAGCTGGCTTCACTTGGGAAGGTGCGGGCATGAAGCTCCTAATAAATAACTGCATTTCTTTTGAAGTTTGGCTGGAGGCTCATGATTTAATGAGGGAACCTTGACCAGTTTGTTTTCCTTCTTTCTTTTCCTTCCTTTTCTTTTCCTTCCTTCCCTCTCCATATTTTCCTTTCTTTCCTTTTCTTCTTTTCCTTCCTCCCTTCTCCATATTTTCTGTTTGCTTTCCTTTTTCCTTTCCTTTTCTTTCAACCCCTTTCCTTCCCCCCCCTTTCTTCCTCACTTTTTTTCCTTCTCCATATTCCTCCAATTTATATCACCTGCCCGTCGAGCAAAACCAGTGGCTGACCTCATACTTTTTGCCGGATTCCTAAGGTTGAGATGTAAGACAAACCAACCAACGAAGTAAGCAAAACATAATCCACCCATTACAGTACATTCCAAGCCTAGCAACTTCCCCAGATCTCTTGAGCAAAATACATTCCATCGTTTCACGTGGGTTGATCCAAACACTTCCTTGTGCAAAGCAACATTTTCAGTGTAGGACACTGAGCAAACCAGTTTGACAGCTTACCCACTCGGTTCCCTCTTTGTCCGCCTTCCTGAATCTGATCAATAAACAGTGCTGGCCATTGTAGCCGACAGAGAAGGAAGGTCGCGAGATAGGAGAAGTGATCCAAAAAGAGAGAAAACATAAAAAAAAAAAAAAACCCAGATACTTCAACACTGAAAGGCGGATTTATGTCAAGGTGTTTTTGGGGGAAATCCAAGCAAAAAAAAGAGAAGCTGCGTTTTTATTTTGTGCCTGACCAATTTTTAACAATGATTTAATAGCTGACCAGCTGCTGTAAGGCTGTAAACCGAGATGATGAAAAGAGAAGGAGTCAGCAGGGTTACTGCCACTTTAAGAAGCTGTATATATAAGGGAGGGCAACTCTCTCTCTCTCCCCCTTGTATCTCTCTCCATGTGTATTATCTTCACAGTAGTTCTCAGTGTGGAGTTGGAGATTGCTTGCTTGCCTAGTTGTGCCTAGAACGTGTGTGTGAGTGTGTGTGTGTGTGTGTGTGTGTGTGTGTGTGTGTGTGTGTGTGTGTGTGTATGTCCTGTATGCCTTGTATTAAAGGTGGCTCAGTGGCTAAGATGCTGAGCTTGTCAATCAGAAGGTCGGCAGCTCAGCGGTTTGAATCCCTAGCGCCGCTTAACGGAGTGAGCTCCCGTTACTTGTCCCAGCTTCTGCCAACCTAGCAGTTCGAAAGCAGGTAAAAAATGCAAGTAGAAAAATAGGAACCACCTTTGGTGGGAAGGGAACAGCGTTCCGTGCGTTTTCGGCATTGAGTCATGCCAGCCACATGACCACGGAGACGTCTTTGGACAGCGCTGGCTCTTCGGCTTTGAAACGGAGATGAGCACCGCCCCCTAAAGTCGGGAACGACTAGCACATACATGCGAGGGGAACCTTTATCTTTACTTATGCCTTGTATATAGATGTCTTGCATATAAACCACTGTTTGTAAGACAAACCTCTGTGTCCTGTATTTTGATCCTGGGTTGTCTCGCTGTGGTCACTCTGACAAATATATATATTTGTCAGGTTCAAATCCTAGTAAGGGTATGGCTAGCTGATGAGAGCTAAATAGCTTGAAATAGATCTATACTAGTCTCCCTTTATTTATTTATCAGCACAAATACAACACAAACATAGCAAAGGCAACTTTAAAAATAAAAAATCTGGTTTTCTGCCTGGATGGTCTTCAGTATATATACTGAAAGCATCTTTTAAAAAATATTAATATCAGAATGGGCAGGAATACCAGCTGACATGAAATGAGGAACAGCCTTTGCAATGAAGTCAGAGCCGAGGAAAACAGCTGATAGCAGAAAAATTAGATTTATTGGCCATTTAGTGAGGCCTCCGGGCCAGAGGTAACATTACTTCGCTAATCATTAATCTACACCTTGAACCAACAAGAGACCGGGGCAGGACTCCACAGCCAGAGGTGTAAAAGATTACAGTTTTATAATGAGGCTGTTTGATAAAGATATCATGAAGAGGCCTCCAATTTTCTTGAACAGCGGTCACAAATAAGTTTATATTCTATCTTTTCTCTCTAAGGCAGTGTTTCTCAACCTTGGCAACTTGAAGAAGTCCGGACTTCAACTCCCAGAATTCCCCAGCCAGCGCTGGCTGGGGAATTCTGGGAGTTGAAGTCCGGACATCTTCAAATTGCCAAGGTTGAGAAACACTGCTTTAAGGCATGACCGCCGGAAGAAGGGTGGACTTCAACTCCCAGAATCCTCCTGGCTAGGGAATTCTGGGAGTCGAAATCCACGTACTTTAAAATTTGCCAAATTTGAGGCACACTGCTCTAAGACGACATCGTGGCTTCCTTCTTTTCAAATTCTACCCTTTCTGATCATCCAACCCATAAATCACATTTTGCCCCTCATTTTCAGCAAAACAAAAACCTCCACAAAGGACTTTGGGTCCCTGATAAATGTAGTTATTGCTTTTTCCACTAATCGAGCAAGTGCATTTTTTTTTGCCAAGTTTGCAATTCTTTTCAGCAACCCAATGAATATTTCAGAATCTTGTTCTGCGTTTGTGCATCAAATCATCTTACAATACAATACAATAGCAGAGTTGGAAGAGACCTTGGAGATCTTCTAGTCCAACCCCCTGCCTAGGTAGGAAACCCTATACTCTTTCAGACAAATGGCTATCCAACATCTTCTTAAAGACTTCCAGTGTTGGGGCATTCATAACTTCTGGAGGCAAGCTGTTCCACTGATTAATTGTTCTAACTGTCAGGAAGTTTCTCCTCAGTTCTAAGTTGCTTCTCTCCTTGATTAGTTTCCACCCATTGCTTCTTGTTCTACCCTCAGGTGCCTTGGAGAATAGTTTGACTCCCTCTTCTTTGGGGCAACCCCTGAGATATTGGAAGACTGCTATCATGTCTCCCCTAGTCCTTCTTTTTATTAAACTAAACATACCCCAATTCCTGCAACCGTTCTTCATATGTTTTAGCCTGCAGTCCCCTAATCCTCTTTGTTGCTCTTCTCTGCACTCTTTCTAGAGTCTCCACATCTTTTCTACATCGTGGCGACCAGAACTGAATGCAGTATTCCAAGTGTGGCCTTACTTATCTTCATAATTCATATTTTGTTTCCTAATCGTCTATCCATTAACGCCAGCGAGAAAAGTTCTGCCTTTGACGGAATATTTAAAATTCTAGGCATCATTCAATGGATTGGAACCTAATGCTTTCTAACTTGAGGGGTCCTTGCTGCTCTCTGAGCTGATTTGTTTGTTTGTTTGTTTTTTTGTGTGGTTGACGTTTCATGACCCAACTAGGGAACATCTTCAGTGCTCAGAGGAGCATTTGCAGCAAACCCCCTCTCTCTTCTAGCACTGATGATGTTCCCTAGTTGGGTCACGAAACGTTTGCAAGAAAACAAGCAAGCACCCAAGGCCTCGCATTTCCACCCTGAGGCACAAATATTATCTTCTAGGCAATTCACTTGTATATGAACAGAGATCAAATCCCACTCTCTTCTAGCACTGGTGATGTTACCAAGCTGGGTCATGAAATGTCTGTGAGAGAACAACCAAGCTCCTCCTCCTGCCCACAATCCCCATTCCCTTTTAGCACTGATGGTGTTCTCTAGCTGGGTCATGAAACGTCTGTAAGAAAACAACCAAACTCGGCTAGCTCAATAAACCCACAATCTTCCTCTTCCCTGCAAATACTACCTCCTTCTAGCACTGATGACGTTACCTAGTTGGGTCATGAAGCGTTTGCAAGAAAACCACCAGATTCACAGTCCTCCTCCTCCTCTTTGCAAACCTCATTCCCTTCTAGCACTGATGATGTTACCTAGTTGGGTCACGAAACGTCTGAACAAAACAACTAAGCTCAGAGAGCACAAACAATTCAAGCTTGAGCTACAAACATTCTCCTTTATTGTTTTTTTGTTTTTTTACACATAGGTCAAACATCCCAATGATCCCCATGGTTTAATCGGCACTCTCCTGAATCCTCCCACACGTGAAGTTGAACCGAAACTGAGGGAGGGAAAAAAATATATCTACCTTCGCGGAGGCAAAGTCTGAAAAAAACCACAGGAATGCCAAGAGGTTAAGGTAAGCGAAGAGAGAACAGTTTATTTTTTCTTTACACACAAATGTAAGCATGTCAACCTTACTAGCCTCCGGTCGAGAGGTAGCTGGTGCCAAAAGGAAGTCCCCACCACCGCAAACAAAACGTTTATTGTTTTGGTAAATGTACCTCCCTCCATGGGAGGGACACTAAGATCGTGGCATCCAGCCCTCTCAATCCCTGGCAAATAGATGGGGAAGACGTGGAGGGAGTGACCGATTTTATTTTCCTGGGCTACAAGGTCACCGCAGGTGGGGACTGCAGCCAAGGAATTAAAAGAGGCTTGCTCCTGGGGAGGAAAGCGATGGCAAATCTAGGCAGCATCCTAAAAAGCAGAGATATCATCACCCTGCCAATCAAAAGTGCGTCGAGTCAACGTTACGGTTTTCCTCGTTGCAACGGGTGGCTGTGAAGGTTGGAGCATAAGGAAGGCTGAGGGCCAAAGAATGGAGGCCTTTGAACTCTGGTGCTGGAGGAGACTCCTGCATTGAGTCCCTTGGACTGCAAGGCCATCCAACCGGTCAGTCCTAGAGGAGATCCACCCTGGCTGCTCTTTAGAAGGCCAGATCCTGAAGAGGAAACTCAAAGACTTTGGCCACCTGATGAGAAGGAAGAAGGACTCCCTGGAGAAGAGCCTCATGCTGGGAATGATGGAGGGCAGAAGAAGAAGGGGACTTCTACCTACCTACCTACCTACCTACCTATCTCCTGAGTCCCTTGGACTGCAAGGCCATCCTAACAGTCAATCCTAGAGGAGATCAATCCTGACTGCTCTTTAGGCCAGATCCTGAAGAGGAAACTCAAAAGACTTTGGCCACCTGATGAGAAGGAAGAAGGACTCCCTGGAGAAGAGCCTCATGCTGGGAACGATGGAGGGCAAAAGAAGAAGAAGGGGACGGCAGAGAAGGAGGAGGCTGGATGGAGTCACGGAAGCAGTCGACCTGAGCTTCAATGGACTCCAGAGGATGGTAGAGGACAGGAAGGCCTGGAGGAACGTGGTCCATGGGGTCGCGATGGGTCGGACATGACTTTGCAACTAACACCACCTCCCACCCACAATGCCAAGGCAAAACTCCCGTGAAATAGCAAAGAAATGTATGGTAAAGACATCAATACTACCCTAGTTGTAAAGCTTTGCAGACCCACCAAAGTTCTAGATTTTCTTCCCAGCTTGGCTTGGAATGGGGTGGAGACAACACGATGGGGAAGGAAGGACCGAAGGGTAGCCCTCAACTTAAAACACAACCGAGCCCAAAAATGTGTGTGGTTAAGCAGGACGCATTTCTTAGGTGAGTTTTGCCCCGTTTTTACGACCTTTCCAGCCACCGTTGTTGAGTGAAACCTTGTTAAAAGTTGGGAAGCGAAGCTAGATCCCCCCTTGATGCTCCTCAGAAGGTGGCAAAAAAAGGAATCCCGTGACACTGGAACCGTCATAAGTATGAGTCAGCTGCCAAGCGCCTGAATTTTTTGATCATGTGAAGGTTGTAAGGGTGAAATATGGTCATAAATCACTTTTTTTCCGGTGCCGTTGCAACGACTGTGGCAAGAGAGGTTGTAAAACGAGGCGAAACTTAACACGTCTCACTTACCCACAGAAATGTTGGCCTCAATTAATGTCCACCTGCAAAAACGTTGGTTTTTTTTTTAATCAACATCTTATTTGGTTATTTTTAAAATAATTTTTACAGGACGTCTATTTTCGTGCGCGGCTTTATTATACTAGGCTTCTTCGCGTTCGGTAAATAAACATGTTATTATTGTAATAAAGGTTTTCAGAGTATCCCATACCTCACTGATTTTATAGTTGTACAAAGTTGTGTTTTGTAGTGATATTGTTGTTGATATCATTGTAACTCTCCTGTCAATCCTGATGATTTGATTTATTTATTACAATTTGTCAAAACAAAAATGAGAACAAGAATAAAAGAATAAAAATACAGGGACAGGGACGAGAGGCGTGTTAGGGGTATTTACACACGCCCGCTCTACTCACCACTTAAGTATGATGTAAGGTCCACGGAAGTCCATTATTGTATTTGTTATCTTTTATTCCCCTTTTTATTATTTTCTGTTGCTGGCCGTCGACCAAGTAAATAAGTGCAATCCTTCCTCGTGCGACGTCGATATTTTGTTTTTTAAAAAGTGGGGAGATCTTTTAAAACTCGAGTTATTTAAGGATGAAAATTAATCCTTGCAGACTCATTTTGCAAACGCATTATTAGGTTCCCCCTAACTGCATCAACTGTCCTGGGCAATCTCGAACCCAAAAAGGTTTGGCTCACATCTGTGTGCACACCTGGAAGAGTTTTGGCTGGCTGCAACACCCAATGCTCCCTTCAGATCAACGAGACACCTTGTTCCTTTTTTGTACCTTAAGTAGGCTAAATTTTTGCACGAAAGGGTCAGGGATTTTAAAAAAAAAAAGCATTGCTTCTCTCTCGTTTTGGGGGCTGGAGGGCATCGATTCAAGAAAACCTCCCCTTGCCAAACCAAAGCTGGCCCTAAAAAAACAACCCCCCACCCAAATTTACAGTGGAAACCTCGATTTTAATCTATGTTTGTGTTTGGAATAGCATAGAGGAGGAAACATGGATGGCTCCCGATTGTCAGACGGTGGGAGTATTCCCAAATGTTAGCTGTCACACCCGATATGGAGAACACGCCCAGCCCAATTCACACCCATCCCCCTTCGTCCAGCCCACCCCTCACCAAGCCTCACCCTGATCCTTCCCCACCCCCTTTGCAAAGCTTCGATATTAATTGCCCATCTGCCACGTTGCAACAAGCTGTTTTTGCTCTCACGTTGTTGTTTTTTTATATATATACCTGCTCCGTCTTCCTGGTTCCTAGCTGAGCCTTCAGTCTAGCCCTTCCGTATTTAGGAAGCAGGCGTGATCCCATTTCTCTGCCCCCTCCCAACCCGATCCAGGTTCAAGTCCTCCCCACCCAATCTGCCACTTCCCACCCACCCCTTTTCTGGATCCTAATTTCTCCCCCACGCACCTGTCTTTTTTAAAACCTCGCAAATTTATGTCCTTACTAGCTGGATACCCGTGCTTCACGACAAAACTATGTGATCGGGCAATGCACTGAACATGTAACGCAGAAGGGACTATCGCTCCCCCCGCCTTGAAGCAATTCCGTAGGTGGAAAGGCGTAGACATTTTGGTGTGGTACCGATGTTTAGTACTGTAAGGAGCCCTGGCCCGCTCCTGAGTGAAGGAGTGGGACGTCTACCAGTTTGAACTGAGGTAACAGAATGTGAGGCAACTGGCAGTTGGAACAGAGTTCTTTTCGGATGGGGAGAGGGAGTAGAATGTCTAACTCCTTAGCACCAGAGCGTTTTAATTACTATATAAGAAATACTGATGATCTGATAGTCATTTCGAAAAATCCTTTCTTAGTGAGTACCTAGAAGCCAAGAGGAACATATGTGCCAAATTTCAAGTTTGTAGGCTTTACGGTTCGTAAGTCACTTTTTTTGGTGCCGTTGTAACTTTGAATGGTCACTAAATGAACAGTTGTAAGTCGACTACTTGCACGCCCACACCTTACTTGTATGGCCAACTAAATTGGGTAGTTCCACTTTTCTTCTTTCCTTTTCTTTTTTCTCCTTCCCTACTTCCTTCCTTTTTCTTTCCTTTCCTTCCTTTTTTCTTTCTGTCCCTTCCTTTCCTTCCTTTTTTCTTTCTGTCCCTTCCTTTCCCTCCTTTTTTCTTTCTTTCTCCTTCTCTCCCTCCTTCCTTTTTCTTTCCTTCCTTTTTTCTTTTCTTCTTTCTCCTTCCTTCCTTCTTCTTACCTTTCCCTTTTCCCTTGAAAACATTTCGCTTCTCATCCAAGTAGCTGGATGATTGAGGATCTCCTTAGTCATAAATTTGGTGGCAGGCAATTTTCCGTCTCCTGCCTCTCGTTTGATAGCCAAGGAATCAAATAATACAAATATATAAAAAAAACAACCATGGATAATTTTGCTTAAGACTGGAAAAGTGTGCAGAAGACTGACTGAGTTTAACTCCTAATAACTTTACGGAACAGCCATAAATAAATAAAATGGTCTGTTTTCCGGGATATTTTTTCTGTTTTCTCAATTCTAGCCACACCCGTGTGATTTCCTGGTGGTCTTCCATCCCCGTATTAACCAGACTCCGTTTCCCTTCCCAGACATGAAACAAAAACATGAGTGGTTTTGAATTGAATCTGAAAAGGTGTACAGAAGACTCAATCTGAGTTGAATTCCTAATTATTTTATGGAATATGCATAAATAAATAAAATGTCTGTTTTATATATTCTGGTTTCTCAATTCTAGCCTCAGCCGTGAGATTTCCTAGTGATCTTCTTTCCAAGTGTTAACCAGACCTGAAACGTTAATTTTTTTCTCCAATTAGAGTAAAACAACACACCCACATTTGCACACTAGCTCTATTTTTCTGCCTTTTCTCAATTTGCCTGGATATACACACACACACACAAAATCCAAACAGGTGAGGACTATACCACTCAGCCTTCTCAACCATCTCACACCTGGGGGTGTGACCAGGCTGGAAAAAAGCAGCTGAATATTTCTAATTAAACTAAGACTTTAATTGCAATAAATCCTGATTCCCCACCCGCTTTCCTTCTACTTTTCCAATTTTAGCTTGTAAGCAAGCAAATTTCTTCTTCAGATTTCAACGCCAGGTAAAATTAAATCGTGGCGAAGTGAAATATTGAAATCATTTTTTTTAATTTTCTTTTTCTCCGACTTTGGGGCAAGGGTTTTTAACTTAGAACCAAATCCAAGCAAGCACAGTTCATTCCTGGCAAAGTAACCGGTAATTCCCCCCCCACACACACAAAGTATAATATCCACCTTCTACATAGGAATATAATTCATCTTTCCCCCCACCCACCCCAAAAAGAGATATGGTTTAGGGAAGAAAGGAAGGCCAAATCTTTCCTGCCTGAGCTTCCTTTAAGCTCGGCGTTTTGAAATTTTAAAAAAACGAACAAGTCCAGGAAATATTTTAAATAACATTCAGGATCAAAAGAGGAAAAGATACGGGCCCCTCTTCTCTCTCTCCATTTTTTTTCTTCCTCCATTCAAATCTACAAATCCCAAACATGGATACTGACCACATGGCAGAAGGGGAAACCCCCCTCCCCAAATTCCAGCCTGCTCTTTAAACAACAAAAGCCGCTAAGCCCAGCTGCGGAAATGATGGGAGTTGTAGTCGAAGGCTTTTACAGCACAACAGTTGCCCCCCCCCCCCACTAAAGGATACACCCCCCTCCAGATTTCCACCAGACCCATTTGCTCTAAAGCCCCAACTTCTCTTGGGCTACCCCTCAAAGAGAGATCCTTTAAGGGTGGATCCACCCCAAAAACGAGGGCAAAACATTCAGAGAAGCTTGGAAATGTTAAAATAAAAAAGGTGGGGAAAATTAGAATCTCTTATTGCACAGGTGAAATCTTTGGCAGGATTCCTCAGGGCTCCTGGGATGGTGAAGGGGAAATCCACCAGGTTTCCAGAGAGAAGCAGAGAAATCCAGATCTCAAAGTGGCTGCAAACCCACTGGATCCCACCAGTTTGCTCACCTGTGTTGTTGTTGTTGTTGTTATTGTTATTATTATTATTTGGCCTGGCACCCGAGAGCAGCTTTATTTTTTAAGCCAAGATTTTCTTGGCTCGCCTAAGAAATACAGAGATTCCCGGCAAGGATTTACACGCGTGTAATTTCCCCGGGAGGAGAAACTAGGGCTGGCCATGCAGCCCGCCCACCCACCTACCCCCCCCCCAAAAAAAAAAACATATCCCCCATCTCACCGATCCGGGCTCCGACCCAGTCAGGGCATTCTCCACGTTGGCTTTCTGCATCTCGCGTAAAAGATCCAGCTCCCACAGACCGGCCAGGCTGGCTTGGAGACGCTCCCCGATGCGAAGCCGCTCGTGGCCCGACCACAGCGAAGGGGGCACGGCCCGGCGGCTGGCCATGGAGACCCCCGGACGAGGCGCCCGAGCCCCCAAACCGTGCGCCTTTGGAGAGAGAGGTGGCTGGCATGCACCTGGGGCCAGGTGCCTTGGGGCTAGGGAGCAAGCAGGTGGGGAGAGGCAGAAGAGGGGTGGGTGGGTTAAAACCCAAAGAGGGGAGGGGTCGAAGAGAGGGGGCGCAGATCTGGGGGGAGGGGGCGAGGTTGTTCTCCACCCACCCAAGCCCCTTCCAAGCCTTGGAGAACTTCAGCTGCTTCCAGAGCGCAGCGAAGCGCAGTTCAGACAAAGGAGAAAGGTTTGAACGCGTCACGTGCAAACGGGGCTTTTTTTTCCCCTCCCCCCTTTTCGGAGGGGTGTGCCCACGCCCCTTCCCCTCCCACTCGCGTCTCCGGCTCCTGATTGGCCCAACCCACCGGGAGATATTTCCCCACCCACCCAAGCCAAGCCCGACGAGAGAGAGAAAAGGAAAAAAAGAACAAGAAAAACTTTGCGAAAGTTGCGCGCTTCGCAAGGAAGGCCAGGTAGCTTCAACCAGGTAGCTCAACCTGGTTGATGAATTCCTTGTTGGCCAAGGGTGATTGTGGACACACAAGGAATTTGTCCTTGGTGCGTTATGCTCTCAGTGTAGGTAAAAAGACAAGATACATTCGTCAAGAATCCAAAGGTACAACACTTAAGGAAAGTCACAGGGTACAAAGGAACAATGAGGAAACAATATCAATATAAATGGAATACAATGTAGAATAGAATACAATACAATATTAGAATAGAATAGAAGAGAATAGATAATGGAATGGAATAGAGGAGAGATAGGAGAAAAGGGAAGGGGAGAGAAGAAAAAAATGGAATTAAATAGAATAGAATAGAATAGAATAGAATAGGAATAGGAATAGGAATAGAATAGGAATAGAATAGGAATAGAATAGGAATAGAATAGGAATAGAATAGGAATGGAATAGGAATAGAATAGGAATAGAATAGGAATAGAATAGAATAAATAGAGAATAGAATAGAATTTAGAATAGAATAGAATAAATAGAGAATAGAATTTAGAATAGAATAGAATAAATAGAGAATAGAATAGAATTTAGAATAGAATAAATAGAGAATAGAATAGAATTTAGAATAGAATAAGTAGAGAATAGAATAGAATAGGATCCTTTATTGGCCAAGTGTGATTGAACACACAAGGAATTTGTCCTTGGTGCAGATGCTCTCCGCGTACATAAAAAGATAAGATACATTCGTCATGAATCATAAGATACAACACTTAGTGATACTCAGAGGGTACAAATAAGCAATCAGAAAACAATCAACATCAATATAAATCGGAAGGATACAAGCCACAAAGTTACTTGTTTATCACTATTGTTAAAAACACACACACAAACCACAGCAAGAGAAGTTTTAAAAGTTTCTTTTTAAAATATCTAGCTATGAAAACAGGTTGCCCAGCCAATCGGATGGACCAACAGGTGGATTCGTGTTTCTTTTAAGGATAACAAGGATAGGATTTAGAGAAATGAACACAAATACACACAACCCACCCGCGTCAGCCATAAATGAAGGCTTAGGTTTAAGAGAGACTATCAGACGTTTGAGGCCCTGTTTATTATTGTTTTTAAACGAGCAAAAACGAGGGGGGGGGGAAAGCAGACGAGGAGGGAAGGGGGAAATGCAGCCGAAACCTGGCAAAATGCAACTCAAAGAGCGGTAAAGGATTTTTAAGTAGCCAAAGGATCAATACATCGAAAGTTCCCCGCCCCGAGGAGCTTCCAAATTAAACCAGAAGGGCTGGAGAAGCGAGAAAAGGTGAAGGATGGGGCGAGAACCGTGTGGCTGCCCGTTCCCACGACCCGTTTAATCCCTAGAACGCGTGCAAAAGAAATCATGCAGGTTTGCCGTTGCAAAGTCGGTTACCCAACGCGGCTGGTGTAAAGATCTCTTGCAAAGCTCCCCCCCCACCCCATGCCCCAAATCGCCGGTCAATCTCGTCTTTTGACACCTAGTGGCGGGGAGTTCCCACGACCCGTGGAAAGCCTCCTCCCAGCCTTTCTCAGGATTGGGTTAAATTCCAGCGGTTTCCGAGGGGGTGGGAAACACGCCTCTGCAGCGGTATCCTTGCGCTGCGGATCCACCCATCCCCCCGGGAAGCAGAATTGGCCTCATCCTGAAGCGGGGGGAGGGGAATTTGCGCATCTTGCGCTATTTAAGCCACGGCAGTCTGGGGGGACGACGACGACTGCAGAGCCGTTCTCGGGATTTCGGCGCGCCTCCGCCTCTTTTTGTCAATTGGGCTCCCGCGACTGGATCTCCCGATGGCCTCCTTTCCTCCCTTCAAACACCGAAAACCGTTTGGTAAGCCATCCATTTCTCTCCTGCTCCGGGTAAAACGCTCCGGGTTGAGGTGTGTCCCCCCCCCACCCACCAATTGCTACCGCCCCCTATTGCACCAAGGGGCCAATTCACCTCTTTTTTTGGGGGGTGGGGGTTGTATTTTCTTCATTTTTGGGTTAATGAGCAGGCTGCGTTCCCACGATACGTCTCCCACCCCCCCACCCGCCGCCATACGTTTCCCCAGGTTAAGTAAATCCGAGTGGACTTGGTTAATTCATAAACTCCTGCTTTTTGTGAGGGGGGTTGGACTAGATGACCTCCAAGGTCCCTTCCAACTCTGATAATCTGTCTCTGAATTGCTAATTGCTCGGTGTTTGTGGGCCTAGAACCCCAGGGGGTCTCGAAACTCAAAATTATTTGCTAGCCTGTGTAGAAAAAATAATTGCATATTAAAATACTATCGTGCAATTCTGAGAAGCTGTACGGCAGCAAATCGATTTTTAATAAATATTAATATAGCAGCAGCAAGTACATCCGTTTTAATAAGTATTAATAAATACCCATACCAACAAAAATACTTTTGTAATTTTTAGAAGCGGTGCCAAGAGAGCCTAGGTTTATCTTAGCATCAAATGTCAGCTTGTTTGTGTCCTGCTATAAAAATGCAGGAGACTGCACTTATAGGAATCTAACTAACTTTCCAAGCTCTTGAGAGAGGTGGTATTACAGATCCCATTGTTCCCAGCCAACATAACCTTGATGCTTTGGGATTAAGGCTGCTTAAAGGCCGGAAGCCATTCCCCTGCAGATAGACAAACTTTAGGAGTTGTCCTAAATTACAATTAAACCATCTTTGACAGACATGGTTTGGTTTTAGGAAAGGATGATTGACTACAGTCACTCATTTTGTGTGTGTGTGAGAGAGAATGGGAGTGAGTGAGAGAGATAGAGACAGACAGAGAGAAAAAGACAGAGACAGGACAGAGAGAGGAGAGAGACAGAGAAGGAGAGAGACAGAGAGAATAGAGATAGAGAGGAGAGAGAGAGGAGGAGAGACAGAGGAGAGAGACATAGAGAGAGAAGGAGAGGAGAGACGAGGAGAGACAGAGACAGGGAGAGGAGAGAGAGAGGAAAGACAAAGAGAGGAGAGAGAGAAAGAGAGAGAGAGAATCCCTAAGTATTTTCTGAGTTGTAAACCCAGCTGTTGTGTACTGCAAAAGTCACTTTTTATGACTTAGTGTGGAGTGGACTTTGCTGCTCATCCGGAATTCAATTCACAAACCACGGTTAAACGGAGGCTTAGTGTGATGTGTAGGAAACCAGGCTCTGGGAATTATTGAAGCTGGGACAGTCCATCCACAATCCATGGTGAATTCTTTCCCATTTTCCAAAAACTTTTTATTCCAGCTTCCAGGAAGAACGAAGTGGCTGCAATCCGGATCAGATTTCCTTATAAACTACCGGTAGGTATGTTTTGTGAATTTTCTTAAGAGCAGGTCTCTTGCAAAACTGGAGTGGACTTGGGTCTCTTTTTCTTTCTTTCTTTCTTTCTTCTTTCTTTCTTTCTTTCTTTCTTTCTTTCTTTCTCATTCCTTCCTTTTTTCTTTTCTTTTCCATTCCTTCCTTTTTCTAACCTTTCTCTCTCTCCTTCCTTCCTTTTTTCTTTATTTTCTTTCTCCTTCCCTCCCTCCCTTTTTCTTTCCTTTCCTTCATCTTCTTTCCTTTTTCTTCTTTCCACTTTCCTTTTCTTTTTTCCTTCCCCTTTTTTTCCTTCTGCTTCCCTCCCTCCTCCTTCTTCTTTCCTCTCCTTCCTTTTTTCTTCTTTCTCCTTCCTTCCTTTCTTCTTACTTTTCCTTCCTTTTTTCTTTCTCTCCTTCCTTTTCTTTTTGGTTTATCCTTTCCTCCCTTTTTCTCTTCTTTTCCTTCCTTTTTCTTTCTCCATCCATCCATCCATCCCTTCTACCTTCCTCCTTCTTTCCTTTTTTCTCCTTTCCTCCTTCCTTTTTATTTCCTTTCCTTTTTTCCTCTTCCTTCCTTTTTTTTCCTTTCCTTCTCTTGCTTCTGTTTGTTGAGGGGAGAAGGATCTGTTTAACCTCCTCGGGAGTTTCTTATGCATATGTAAACACCAACAGACCCCTTTAAGCCCACACCTATCCTCTACAGCTTCTCAAACTCCCCTCTGGGTTAATTGCAGGTGGTTCTGGAACGCTATTCAAAGGAGAAAATATTGCCGGCTTTAAACAAAGTGAAGTTTCTAGTCCCTGGAGAGTTCACCATGGGCCAGTTTGTCGCCATCATTCGGTGAGCATTTGAAAATCTTGTGGCAAATTCATTAATAAAGGATGGAGGGAGGGGGAAAGGGCCTTCTCCCAGATGGGGGAGAAAATTAGAAATGCACCTTTACAGGGTGTTTTTGTTAAACAGATGAGGATGGCTTTAATGAATTCACAAATGACTTACATTAGCATTTGAAAACCAAATCGTTAAATGGTGATTAACAAGGAAGTGTTGGGTTTCCCCAAAAAAGAGCAGGTTTACTGACCAGAATCAAGATTTTAATTGGGGGGTTGGTCTAGATGATCTCTAGGTCCCTTTCCAACCTGATGATTCTACACCACCACCCCCCCCCCCCCCCGTGCAGCACGTACGACATCCCTCACCTCCCCATTTTGGCCTCCCTGCAGCCTCCTACTAGCAAAAAACAGGCCAGGGCGGGGGGGGGGGGGAATCACCTGGAGATGGTGAGTTCTAGTCCTGCCTTAGGTCTAAAAGTCAACTAGGTGACTGGACCAATCACCAGGAGACAGGGAGTTCTAGTCCTGCCTTAGGCCTACAAGTCAACTAGGTGACATTGGGTCAATCACCAGGAGACAGGGAGTTCTAGTCCTGCCTTAGGCCTACAAGTCAACTAGGTGACATTGGGTCCATCGCCAGGAGACAGGGAGTTCTAGTCCCACGTTAAGACACAAAAGCCAGCTAGGTGACTTAGGGCGCTCACCAGGGGAAGGGGAGTTATAGCCCCGCCTTAACCCAGCTTGGACCATCCTTGCACCCGCACAATTGCAAGAAATTTTGGAAATGGCAAACACACACAACCCATGTCAAGGACCGTGAGAATCTCAACACTGCCTTGTGTCTCCCTTCCCCCAGCAACCGGATGTGCCTGAGGTCCACGCAGGCGTTCTACTTCCTGGTGGACGGCAACCACAGCCTCGTCAACATGTCTGCCACCATGGCCGACATCTACGCCATCTACAAAGATGAGGACGGCTTCCTTTACATGACCTATGCCTCCCAGGAGATGTTCGGTTGAGGGCCTTCAAACCTTCTTGAGAAGATGGCCCCCGGGAGATTGTCCTTTCGTTCTCCTTTCTGGCCCCTGGTTTTTATTCTGAACGTGTTTTTCAAACTCGGGGGGGCTTCTAATCCCCTCCACCTACCCACCCCGTTGCACAGAACTGACTTGACGGAGGACGGTTTTGGGGTTCCTGAGCTGCAGGGACCTCTTTGGTGGCCAATTTGTCTTCTGCTTGGTGGTCTTCGAAGGATCCCAAGCTTAAGAATCTGGCCACTTCTCAGTTTTTGGGGGATTAAATGTCTTCTACTCCAGATTCCCCTGCACCCTTGTTCAATTTGGGGGTGAAGTCTGAGCCCTCTGCTATTCCCAATCCCCAAATTCTGGTTTTTCCCACCCCCCAAATAAGACGGAAATGAGATCTCTCCCGCTTTTTAGTGTTTCTCAACCTTAGGCACTTGAAGATGGGCGGACTTCATCTCCCAGAATCCTCCCGCCAGGGGAATTCTGGGAATTGAAACTCCACTGCCCCATCTTCAAGCTTGCCAAGGCTTGAGAAAGCAGTATGGGGTGCTAACTCCCAGCATTCCTTTCTCTTGGTCGTACCGGCCGAGGCTGCTGGGACTTGTAGTAAATTCAGCTCAGCTGAACAGCGGCGGGAACGGGACACTAAGGTGGTGTGAATCGTGGACTGACTTGCCCTTCGCCGATGAAGGAATCTCACAACTACCTCGGAGTAGTAAAGTTTTTGCTGGGAGGAAAGCGTTTGTCACGACTCGTGAATTGAAGTGTTTAAAAATGTGCAGAGCAAAAATGTTGTGAAATGGCTTAAGTATAAATCCGTAGTAAACTTGCATTCAGCTGGCAAGACCCGGTTTATTTGGAGTATTTCATGGCTTATTTTTCGACACGCAAACTTACGCCTGCTTTCTTTCCTTTTGCTCCCAATTTGGGAGTAAAAAACGTTGCTTTTCTTGAGTTTTCTCGATCTAAAGCTCCGACTAAGACTTTAATTTTTTTCTCGCTGCTCCAAATCAAACTCTTTTTAATAGTTTCAACTTGGGGCGGAGGGGAGGCCTACCTGAACGGTGTAAGGGGCTCAATCCTGAGTTTTGAACTCAAGTCTTGCCAAGTCTCCGTTTTCAAATGGAGAATGAAAATTAGGAACCAGAAATAGAAGTGGTGTTATGGCCCACCAGTGGAGCTGGCAACCGATTTGGACAGTGGGGAGGTTGTGGGGAGGAACCTGGGCCAGTCCTGGAGTCTGGGGAATGCTCTGAGGAGGGCTCTGTGTCAGAGGCAGAGAGGGGGCCAGAGCCGTCTGACAGTTATCAGCTGCCTTCGGAGTCGGAGATCAGTGGGGCAGAAGAACAGCTGGAGCCTGTTCCCAGTGTGCGCATGCACAGAGTTGCCAGATGAAGGGAAGAGCTAAAGAACAGGGGTCGACTTGGGAGTAAGGCCACAGGTGGATGGTGAATGGCCCCTCCCAGAGGAAATAAAATAAAATAAAAGAGGAGGGAAATGGGAGTGGAGTTTGCAGGAGATCATTAGTTCACTTCATTGGTTCGTGACTCTCCGAGACTCCTGGCCAAGATCTGCAGAGATCGGCCTGGCAGCTCTCCAAGCCAGATAAGGTCTGTGATCGTAAATCCTCCCTCGAAAGACTTTGCTGGATGTGAAGGAGCAGAATTCACAGTCAATTTATAAAAGGGTTTTTTGACAAAACAAGGAGTTTACTTGGTGTTCTCGGGAAGCCTCGGTCAGAACAAGCGGTTGAAGAAGAAGAAATAAAAAAAAGAAAAAGATTTCAGATTCCCAATAATACCAGGAAGATCTTACCGAAGTAGGTAACGTTATCTGTGCTAGAAAGGAGTGGCGTTTGCTCTGTATGAAACTGATAATGCTACCTAGTTGGGTCATGAGACGTCTGCAAGAAAACATTCGATTCAGAGAGCACCAAGGACCCCACAATTATCCTCCTCCTTCCCCCTTCTAGCACTGATGATGTTACCTAGTTGGGTCATGAAACGTCTTCAAGGAAAACCACCAAGCTCAGAGTCTGAAAAGACCCCCCAATATACTTAGAACAACGAATACAAAACAAATTTCAATGGGGTTAGGAGGTGTACCTTTAAAAGTGGAAAATAAAAGCCACACGTACCGCAGAGATTCAGGAACACTGGGGGGGCTTTTCCTTATTTTTTTTGTTCTTTTTACTGCGGAATATGAGTCTTGTCAATAAGGCTACCATGGAGCTACTTACAAACAGGTTAGAGAATTGCAACGGGGTGGATGGCAGTGGTTTGCTGCAAAAGGAGGCAGGGAGGGGACACCCCTCGGAGGCGGGGAAGGAGAATTCTAGGATGCCTTCCCTCCATTTGAGTGGGTGTAGGCCTCAGACCCGGTCCTCGTCCCCAGGTGTGTCCGAAGCCCTGAACTCCCTTTAGGCTGCATTATGGCATTTTAAAAAGATTATCCTGTGCCTTTCTGTCAATCACGTCTTCCCCGCTTGGTACTGTTCACAACCGACAACAGATTCCGGAGCCCCTTGGCGAGCAAGAGCGCCAATCGTTTCCCGTTTTTCCCGCAAAGAAAATTCTGAACCGCCCCCAGCACGGAGAAGAGAGCTGCACTCCCCCCAAAACCAACAAGGCTCTTGGGAGGGCTAAAACGCCACGCAAGAATCACTGTTTCACCCACAAACGCACAAGCGATCCTCGTTTGGGGATGGTTGACGGTGCAAATCCTTTTCGAATCGGACACAGGGATTGGCCGGCGTCGCCTCTGCGTTGTTGGAAAATTCCCCCGATAAAGGAGAAAACCGAACCCGAACATTTTTGCAGTACAGTCCGGGACAGTTTGGATAAAATGACGACACCCGAGCGAGAAGGAATGGGAAAATTTAGACACCAGTTGCGTGGCTTCTTCCACCACAAATGGAGACGAGCGGAGAATTCTGACTCCCTTGTTTCGGGAAGCGTTCCGCGCCGTGGGGAAAACCCCCTAGGAAGGGTTTTCCACGTCATGTTTGCAGCGTTTCACAGCCAGGTCTTCGTTGTGAGCTTTCCGAATGTGCCGGTAAAGATCTCCGGACTGAGTGTAACTCCGCATGCAGTAGCGGCATTCGTACGGCCGTTCCCGGGTGTGGACGGTCGCGTGGCGCCGCAGCGTGTAGGAGCAGGAAAAGGTTTTCCCACAGGTCTTGCAAGTGGGGACGTCCTCGGTGAAAAGGCTGAAATTGGAGTGGGAATCGTAATCCTGCAAGTACATCTGTTCGTGCAACGGAGGAGTAGCCATGGTGGAAAAGGTCTGTGCTCCCGGCATGGGGATCAAGTGGTACGGGGCATTTTCTGGAGGTAGGAAATTGCCCTCGGAAGAGACCTCTTCCATCCCGCCGGGCTCTTCGAAAGCATCCGAGTGTCGCCCGCAGCCCAACCCCGAGCCCACCTCCCCGGCAGATTTTGTAAAGATGCTTTCTAGCCTTAGCTCCGGGCCAGAAGGGACATCCAGCGGCTCTACTCCGTCGGGTTCCTCGTCGGAAATCACGATCGCTTCCACTTTGACCCGGACGGACCGATTCGCGGACTCCTTGTGTCCGACGCGCTGTTCTTCGTACCTCTCCGGAGGCGGCTCCGGGCCAGAAGTCCCCTCGGCTCCGGAAGGATACGAGCTACACAACATAGTTTCGGTGGAGCTGCTCGGGCTGGAGAGAGAAATGTCCATGATGGGGGGCGGACGAGGCCGCGCGACGGATGGCGCGTCCATCCCTGGTTGCGTGGTGTCTGCCACATCCAAAATGGAAGCCGATAATTCTTCAGGAGGCGCTTTCTGTCCGAAGTTCCAATCTTTTGGGGGGGTTTTCTCGGGGTCGCAGGAGTGAGGTGGGGGCAAGGATGCAGGCTGGCATTCGGCGGCCGGTAACAAACTTTCCTCCTCCTTCTTCGTGCTGTCAGCTTCGGCCAAGCCTCGGGCTTGCAGCTTCTTCTTACACACCTTGACGATGTCGTTCATGTGCAAATAACTGGCTGCGGCTAAGATGTCCTCCACCGGCATGTCGCCGAAGGTGAGGCTGCCTTTGTACATGAATTCCAGCAGGAGGCCGAAAGCCGGGGCGGTGATGATCTCGCTGTTGATGGAGACCAAGTCTCGCTTATCCAGCCGTTCCTTGTAGAACATCTGGAAAAAGGCACTGCAGGAGGCGAGGACGGCTCGGTGGGCCAGGAAGCGGGTGCTGCCCACCAGGACGGTACAGTCGCACAGGAATCCCTCGTGTTGCTGCTCCCAAAGCTTTCGGAGTAAGTTCTTGCTGTGATCGGGGAACTCCATCGTGGGGCCGGGAGTCTAATTCACGAAGGTTGGAGGCATAGTCAGGCCCAACTAGAAGCAGCCGGCAAGAGAAGGAGAAGAGTCATTGTTGGAAAAGGAAATAATAATAATTGCGTGGCAAAATAACTGGACACTTGGGACAGCTAGTGTTTTTCCCGCCTCGTGCCATCCCTCTGCTGAACCTGTACTTCGCCCAGTGCTGTCTTATTAAGTCTATCTACCCATGGCTGTGGTACGATTAGCATCCTTCCCATCTTCTCTACTACCCACTGTTATTGGTATCGTATTATCATTATTACTCTGTTGCTTTGCCATGTACACTTGAGAGCTTTTGCACCGGAGACAAATTCCTTGTGTGTCTAATCACATTTGGCCAAATAAAAGTTTTCAATTCCTATTCTTATACCTATTCTATTCCATCTAATTTCTCTATTCTAATTTCTCTATTCTATTCTAATTTCTCTTTTCTATTCTATTCTATTCTATTCTATTCTATTCTAGTCCCTTCGGGGAGAGGGGGCGGTCTATAAATTTAATAAAATAAATAAATAAATAAATAATTTCTCTATTCTATTCTATTCTATTCTGTATTCTATTCCATCTAATTTCTCTATTCTAATTTCTCTATTCTATTCTATTATCTATTCTAATTTCTCTATTCTAATTTCTATTCTATTCTAATTTCTCTATTCTAAATTTCTCTATTCTATTCTAATTTCTCTATTCTATTCTATTCTGTATTCTATTCTATTCCATCTAATTTCTCTATTCTAATTTCTCTATTCTAATTTCTCTATTCTAATTCTATTCTAATTTCTCTATTCTATTCCATTCCATTCTATTCTATTCTATTCCATTCTCTATTCTACTTTTCTCCCAATATTGAAGTCAATTGGACCCCCAGCTCCCCTTGCTGCCCCCTCCCCAACAATGAGTCCTTAATTAGCCCCCCCCAGGACCCCTTGCTGCCCACTCCCCATTACTTAGTCAATTCATCCCCCAGCCTCCTCACTGCTGCCTCCTCCCCAATACTGAAGTCAATTGGACCCCCAGCTCCTCTTGCTGCCCCCTCCCCAACAATGAGTCCTTAATTGCCCCCCCCCGGCTCCTTTGCTGCCCCCTCCCCATTAGTGAGTCAATTCATCCCCCAGCCTCACCACTGCTGCCCCCCTCCCCAATACAGAAGTCAACTGCCACCACCCAGGGCCCCTTGCTGCCCCCTCCCCAATACTGGGTCCTTAATTGACCCCCACACACTGATGCCCACCCCATCCCCCCAGTTTAAGGGATGACTGGATCCCGGGGCGCCCTTCTTCCTCCCCCCTCATAGGGGGGGCGTTGGGCGACGAAGGGACCCCCTTCCTTCCCCCACTTACCTACCACAAAGCAGAGGCCTCCCTGGGCACGCCCCCTTCTCCCTGATTGGCCCCACGACTCTGTCCCTCTCCGGGAAGGCGGAGTAACGCCCGCCACGCCCAGAGAGCCTCGCCTCATGATTGGCTCCCTCGCTCGGCCTTTTCCCGCCCGTCGCCGCCCTCGCCCAACCTGGGCGCGGCCGGGAGATGAAAGAGGATCGAGGCTGGGCCCCGCCTGCTCTTTCTCTCGATTGGCCGGCTTGACGCTGCCGGGCGTTCTGATTGGAGGAGGCGCGCGGAGACGCCGACGTTTCTCAGCGTCGGCGGCCCAGCAGAGGGCCCGCCCATAAATGATGATTGGCGGAAGGAGGCGAGGAGGCGGGATTTGCGTTTCCGTGGTTACTAGGTGGAGAGGGGGGGCTTTTATGCAAATCTACAAATTATGCAAATTGAGGATGAGGATGATTTAATGGCTTAAAAAAAATCTTAAATTAAACTGCAAGAGCAAAAAGCCCTTTTCACTATAATTAGGATGGTTTACAATTTATTAATTATTTTTTTAACCCTTTGTGACTTTGAATAAACGGAATTAAATTTGAATTAAAGGCGTTGGAATTAAATTCAATCATTTATATTTTATTTGCAGCGGTTCATGCAATTAATTTAATTGACCGTATAAAACAAAATCCCTCCTGGGGCTCCCATTTCAATATCTTTTTGTATTTGTATTGCAAAACAGATGCAAAAAAAATAATAATATTTGCAATTGTCGCGAATTACCGCAATTGGGGTTGAATCGAATGGCAAAAAGTGAAGAGGAACTAAAGAGCCTCTTGATGCGGGTGAAGGAGGAGAATGCCAAAGTTGGCTTGAAACTCAACATGAAGGAAACGAAGATCATGGCATCCGGCCCTCTCAACTCCTGGCAAATAGATGGGGAAGAAATGGAGAGAGTGGACGGTTTTATTTTCCTGGGCTCCAAGATCACCGCAGATGGGGACGGCAGCTAAGAAATTAAAAGACTGGGGAGGGAAGCGATGGCAAATCTAGACAGCATCCTAAAAAGCAGAGACATCACCCTGCCAATCAAAAGTGCATCCAGTTAAGGCGATGGTTTTCCCAGTTGCAATGGATGGATGTGAAAGTTGGACCATAAGGAAGGCTGAGCGCCAAAGAATGGAGGCCTTTGAACTCTGGTGCTGGAGAAGACTCCTGCATTGAGTCCCTTGGACTGCAAGGCCATCCAACCGGTCAGTCCTAGAGGAGATCAACCCTGGCTGCTCTTTAGAAGGCCAGATCCTGAAGAGGAAACTCAAAGACTTTGGCCATCTGATGAGAAGGAAGAAGGACTCCCTGGAGAAGAGCCTCATGCTGGGAACGATGGAGGGCAAAAGAAGAAGAAGGGGACGGCAGAGAAGGAGGTGGCTGGATGGAGTCACTGAAGCAGTAGACATGAGCTTCAATGGACTCCAGAGGATGGTAGGGACGTGGTCCATGGGGTTGCAATGGATCGGACACGACTTTGCAACTAACAACAACAAGAAGAAGAGTTTAATCACAGGGGAAAAAAGCAATTCTACCAAAATTTGGAGGACTTCTTGGACTGTGGAGGAAAATTAGGATCTGGGCCTCCGTGTGAAATATTGTTTCTTTAAAAAAAAATGCCACAATATTTATTAAAACATTTAAACCAATAGAATAAATAGCTACATCAAAGAAAGAAAGAAAAGATAGAAAGAGACATCGTGACTAAAGAATAAAATGCCAGCATGTAAACAAAGAGGTGACCGTGATAACAATTTGAAATTCATTACTCCATTAACTAATTTTATGAATAGGACTATGTTAGTTCTGTTCTCTTAAAAATATCTTTTAAAAACTCTACAAAAACTTTAAACTCTACAAAATTTTTTGATCAAGTCAGAATTCACTTTGTTATGTATTCATATATAATTATATTGCCCCAGCTTGTAGGAGTTGTTGTTTCTTCTTCTTCTTCTTCTTCTTCTTCTTCTTCTTCTTCTTCTTCTTCTTCTTCTTCTTCTTCTTCTTCTTCTTCTTCTTCTCCTCCTCCTCCTCCTCCTCCTCCTCCTCCTTCTCCTCCTCCTCCTCTTCCTCCTCTTCCTCCTCCTCTTCTTCTTCTTCTTCTCCTCCTCCACTTCCTCTCCACCTCTTCCTCTACCACCTCTTCCTCCTCTTCTTCTTTTTCTCCTCCTCCTCCCCTTCCCCCTCTTCTTCTCCTCCCCCTCTTCTTCTCTTTCTGCTTCCTCCTCCTGCTCTTTCTCCTCTTCCTTTCCTCCTTTTTCTCCTCCTCCTCCTCCCTTCTTCCTTCTTTCTTTTCCTGCTCCTGCTCCTCCTCTTCTTTTTCTCCTCCTCCTTTTTTTTTGCAAAACGCCTGCTTGGAAGGACACTTGCACACTCGGCCGCTAGGAGTCAGTTGTGCAAAACTCAGCATAAATGCAACAATTCACCAACCAATTGCGCTGGTGCTTGTCATTTCAAATCCAACTGAAGTCGTTTCCCCCACAAATTTAACGTCTCTGTAAGTTTGCTAGGTCATTTTTTGGGGGGGCCCCGGTGCTGAGTATCTGCTTGGTAAAAGTGGGAGGTGTGTATTTTTTTAAAAAAATTGTTTTTAGGGAGTGCTATTTCCTTTGAGGCAACATGAGGAAAAAACCGCCTGCTCAAAATGAAGTCAGTGTCACCCCAATTAGAAGATCGACGCGCTTGCAACAGGAGAAAACTTCTGAAAAGGTAGGGAAAGCCTCACTCTTCCAACATGGAAGTATCTCACACACAGACACAAACAAATATCCTTGTCTATCCTAAAGAGTGGCATGTGTCTTCTACGATATGCATGTAACATTTTACTTTAGTTTACTTATTAAATTTCTGCACTGCCTACGTGGCTTAAAAATGTAAAACAATATGAACGCCTGATTTAAAAAAACACAGTTAAAAACGTGGTTTATTTTATTCATTGATTTGTATTTCATCTTGCTAAACTGCCCATCGCCCTCAGAGAGAGGCTTTGGGTGGCGGTGTAAAACATGATCAGTATATAAACGTATACAACGAATGTTAAAAATGTTAAAATTAATTAAAATGATTGAACCGAAGGTAGAGGTGGAGAGATTAGATAAATGCGAGAGGGTAGATAGATGATAGATGATAGATAGATAGATAGATAGATAGATAGATAGATAGATAGATAGATAGATAGATAGATAGACAGACACACACAGACAGACAGACAGACAGACAGATAGATGATGGACAAATAGATAAATGATAGAAAGGGAGGTAGGGATAGATAGATAGATAGATAGATAGATAGATAGATAGATAGATAGATAGATAGATAGATAGACACACAGATAGACAGATAGACAGAGATAGACAGAGATAGACAGACAGATAGAGATAGACAGACAGACAGACAGATATAGACAGATTAGATATAGATGATAGATAAATAGATAATAGATGGATTATAAATTTATAGATATACACAGAGACAGAAATAGTCAGGAAGATGAGGGAGGAACAGATAGAGAGATTAGAAAGATAGCTAGATAGATACACAGGGAGAGAGAGAGATATAGACAGGTAGATGAGAGAGAAACAGAGACAGAAATAGAGAGATTAGATAGTTAGATGATAGGTGGGTAGATAGATAGAGATAGAGGCAATTAGCATATAGTTTTATATGTCGGTGTAGGGGGGCTTATGCTAGCCTACGATCATAATAAAAATTGATTTGATTTATATGATCCTGTTTTCGTTTACAAAAAAACAGATCAGATAAATGATAAAGAGAGATGATAGATTGATATAGACAGAGAAAGAGAGAGAGAGAGAGAGAGAGAGAGAGAGTGGTGATAGAAAGAAAGAGAGAGATAGACATATAGCATTTATATCTCTATCTATCTATCTATCTATCTATCTATCTATCTATACACACACACACACACACACACACACACACACAGAAACATATACACATATGTGGCCTTATGCTAGCCTGGGATCATAATAAAAACTTGATTTGATCTGTCTTCATTTGAAAAATACCATTTCCTTCCATCTGTTGGACAGCTCCCTTGGGCCAACTCTAAGCCAGGCTAAATAAAGATTTCTCCCCACCTCTTTTAGCTGGCCAGAATAATGTAATTTACAACTCAAACATAACTAAATTCTGATTTATATTGATGCACAGGGTCAGTTTCTCCACCGTGGTTCTCCACCTTTAGGCCTGGATTTTTCCAGCTCTCCCTTTCCTGAAAGGGAAATTCTTTTGAACATGTCGGAAGTGTAAAAATGGAAAGATTTAGTCTGATTCACTGTGGAAGAATGGTTGGTGAAGGCTAAGTTGACTAAATTGTTTTGATTAAAGGAAATATGTTTATTGCTGCCTGGAAATGCCTTCTAAAGATACACAGGTAGTCCTCGACTTACAATCACAATCGAGCCCAACATTTATATTGCTGAGCGAGACAGTTGTTAAGTGAGTTTTCCCCCATTTGATAACTTTTTTTGCCACAGTTGTTAAGTGAGTCACACAGTTGTTAAGCGAATCTGGCTTCCCCGTGGAATTTGCTGGTCAGAAGGTCGCAAAAGAGGATGGCATGATCCCAGGAAAACCACAACGGTCATAAATAAGAGTTAGTTGCCAAGCATCCAAACGTGACCACGGGGAATGTGGCAATGGTCGTAAGTTTGAAAGCCGCTCTAACTGTCACTAAACGAACTGTCTTTTAAGTCGAGGGCTATCTGTCTTTTAAGTATGTTGAACGATTTATAAAAATAATAAAGTTTGGATGAAGAAAAATTAAAAACAAAAATACCGTCAGAAGGCTGCCTTCTCCTCTTCCGGTTTGACAGCTAGTTTCATTATGTCGGTATCCATTTTAAGCCCTGTTTTTCTCTCATTATTCCTCTTGGGTTGTTGTGACATTATTTATAGCGTTTCCCCGGGTTTAAATTTTTTTTTTTAAATGATGTTCTTCTTTCTGGCGGCTTCGATGTTTTGCTTTTTTTTTTAAATCTGCTTTCAAAGCTGTCGACAAATGGTAGTAAAACAATTAAAAACTTTTTGGGGAAGGACAGGGTAATCTTCTCTTCGCAGGCAATGTGTATTTTCTGCCCTCTTTCGGTTTTATTTTTATTTTTTTTAAAAAAGCAGAAGCCGGAGATGAAAATAGCGCTTTGGTTCAACCTGAAACTTGCTCGAAACTATTTTTGAGTGTAGCGTAGACGTCAGAAGCTGAGAGCTGATTTTTAAAAATTCGTTTATTTTAGTTTGTCAACCATGGAAAAGAGGACTGGTATAAGTATAAACATAAATATGAACAAAGTAAATCGGTACAAATAAATGGAGACAGTAGAACAGGGACGGTAGGCATGTTGGTTCACTTATGCACGTCCCCTTTATGGACCTCTTAGGAATGGGGTGAGGTCAGCAGTGGACAGTCTGAGGTTAAAGTTTTGGAGGTTTGGGGAAGAAACCACAGAGTCAGTTAGAGCATTCCAGGCGTTGACCACTCTGTTGCGGAAGACATATTTTCTGCAATTGAGTTTGGAGCAGTTTACATTGAGTTTTTATTTATTACAATACGATACAATAGCAGAGTTGGAAGAGAACTTGGAGGTCTTCTAGTCCAACCCCCTGCCTAGGCAGGAAACCCTCTACCATTTCAGACAAATGGCTATCCAACATCTTCTTAAAGACTTCCAGTGTTGGGGCATTCACAACTTCTGGAGGCAACTTCTGTTCCACTGATTCATTGTTCTCACTGTCAGGAAATTTCTCCTTAATTCTAAGATTCTTCTCTCCTTGATTAGTTTCCACCCATTGCTTCTCGTTCTACCCTCAGGTGCCTTGGAGAATAGTTTAACTCCCTCTTCTTCTATTGTTTGCTTGTGTATTATTGCGGTGGAAGGTGAAGTAGTCGTTGACCGGTAGAACGTTGTAGCGGATAATTTTGTGTAGTGTCCTTAAGTCAGAGCGTAGGAGATATAGTTTTAGGTTTCCAAGCCCAACATTTCAAGCCTGGTGGGCATAAGGGATTTTGTTGTGAGCAGAGGAGCGGAGGACTCTTCTCGTGAAATACCTCTGGATTCTCTCAATTGTATTAATCTCCGAAATACAGTGCGGATTCCAGGCAGACGAGCTGTATTCGAGGATTGGTCTAGCAAAGGTTTTATATGCCCAAATTTGCAGTATAATATTACTGGAGAAGAAGCTACCCAAAATTAGGTTGACAACTCTTAATGCCTTTTTGAGCTGTTACAGTGGGCTCCGGGGCTTAAATCGTATAAGATGAGTCCTTGACAGAGTTTTGCTTGCAGATAAATTCAATTTCGGTCTTTGGAATAGAAAACTCCTCAGAAATGGCTCCTCTTGAGGGAAGGCACGTTTGGATGTCCTTTGGGGGTTAAACAACGTTAGACAGGGTAGTTAAACGGCCCGTCTCTCTTTTCACAGAGCTTTTATACTTTAGCTTTCAAAAAGCTTGGCAGTTGTGGTGTGTGCGTTCAAATGGTAGAGAGAAAGAGAGAGCTGCTATCTCTGCAGCTGTAGAAACATCTGTGCCCTCGCTCTTCCCCGGGGAAACTCCCCAGTGACTTAAATTAACACAAGTTGGTGTTAGGAAGCCAACCGACCGACCGCCGTAGCAGCAGGGTGATTTAAAAACAAACAAACAAAGTTGGCTGAAAAATGTGTAACTTTGGAAGGTATTCAGAAAGCTATTTTTATGTATTTATGTATTAATCAACGGTAGAGCACGAAGTAGCTGCTTGTCTGTGTGGTAGGAATAAAGAATAATGCTGAAGGACTATATTCTTCTTCATTAGAAGGTTCCTACTTTCTTTGCTATCTCCATCTCTATCTTCATGTCCACATCCATCTCCATCACTCCACCTCCCCATTTCTCCATCTCTATCTTTAGCTGCATGTCCATCTGTTCATCTTCACCTCCCCATTTCTCTTTCTCTCTATCTCCATTTCCATCTCCTGCTCTCCAGCTTTATCCCCATCTCTCCATTTCTCATTCTTTCTCTTTATCTCCTTGTTCATATCTCCATCTGTTCATCTTCATCTCCCCGTTTTTCTATCTTTGTTGATGTCCATCTCCATGTCCATCTCTCCATCTCCATGTCCATCTCTCCATCTCTATGTCCATCTCCATCTCTCCATCTCTCTCTTTCTCTCTATCTCCATGTCCATCTCTCCATCTTCATCTCCCCATTTCTCTCTCTTTATGTCTATGTCCATCTCCATGTCCATCTCTCCATCTCTCTTTCTTTCTATCTCCATCTCTCCATCTCCATGTCCATCTCTTCATCTCCCCATCTCTCCTTTTCCATCTCCGTCTCCATCTCCTCATCTCCCCCCCTTCTCTCCATCTTCATGTCCATGTCCATCTCTCCATCTCTAAATCCATGTCCGTGTCCATCTCTCCATCTCCATCTCACAGTCTCTCCATCTCTATCTCCATGTCCACCTCTTCATCTTCCTCTCCCCATCTCCCCATCTCCCCATCTCCATCTCCAACGCTCCATCATCTCCGTATCCAAAGTAAGGCCCTGTAGACCATTTACTATACAAATTACATTCAGTAGTCCATTTGCTTGGCCGATTCTTCCAAACACTTCCCTTGTGGAATGAGCTTTGAACATTTTATTATCGGGAAGAAGAAGAAATTGTGAACCTGTTGCAAGCATCCTCTGGTTATTCTTTCCTCTCAAGATCAGCTAGAGATTATGGTGTCAGCTCTTCAAGGCAGCCCAAGTCAAGCATGACTGATGTCTGTCTTTGTGTATATCTGTGTGTGTGTGTATATTTCTACACAGGAAGTGTAGATGCACCGCCCACTGGAGAACGCTTCCTCAATTTCCTGGCACAGTTGTTTTAGTGATGAGCGTGTCAGTCCATTTCTGATTAAACAATTCTGTGATTTCTGAACCACAACTCAGAATGAACCTCTACCAGAACGAAGCAGAAGTCGGCCCGATGACATCCTGCAGCCCCGGGAAAGCATCAAAGCTTACAAGAAGCAAGTAGATCCCACCAAGGAACGACCAGATCAACCAGAAACTCCTTCAGCACCAGGAGGTCAACTGGACATTGGACAACCAGCAGAGAAAGAGAAAGTCTTAGTAAGTCTTGAGTTCATCCTACTTCAGATGGTTGGCTTGTCTTTCGTTCCAAGATAGGGGAGAGTAGGTAGGAAGAGCGGGTGGATTCCTGCTCTGGATCCCCTTCCTTCCCTTCTCCAAATTAAGGATCAGGCTCTATTCGATGGAAGAGACACCCAAAATGATCTCTGGGCTATGGGAAGGTTCTTGAGCAAGTTGGCAGAAAGATTGTTGGCATCGTGTTCTCCCTTTTCAAAGGGGGAGACCCACAAAACGACAAGGAGGGATCAAAAATTCTCAGGCTAAGTTGAACCGTTATGTAAACATGGAATAGAGTGGAGTAGTGGAATGGAATGGAATGGAATGGAATAGAATAGGAAGTAGAATAACAAATGGAATAAGAAATAGAATAGAGCTGAATAGAGACTAAAATATAGAATAGAATAGAATAGAATAGAATAGAATAGGAATAGAATAGAGCAGAATAGAGCAGAATAGAGCCTAAAATATAGACTAGAATAAGAAATAGAATAATAAATAGAATAGAGCAGAATAGATACTAAACTAAAGAATAGAATAGAATAGAATAGAGCAGAATAGAGACTAAAATATAGACTAGAATAAGAAAGAATAAGAAATAGAATAATAAATAGAACAGAGCAGAATAGAGACTAAAATATAGAATAGAATAGAACAGAGCAGAATAAAGAGTAAAATATAGAATAGAGCAGAATAGAGCAGAATAGATACTAAAATATAGACTAGAATAAGAAATAGAATAAGAAATAGAATAGAATAGATACTAAAATATAGAATAGAATAGAATAGAATAGAGCAGAATAGATACTAAAATATAGGCTGGAATAAGAAAGAATAAGAAATAGAATAATAAATAGAACAGAGCAGAATAGAGACTAAAATATGGAATAGAATAGAGCAGAATAGAGACTAAAATATAGAATAGAAAAGAATAGAATAGAATAAGAGATAGAATAGAAATAGAATAAGAAATAAAATAAGAAATAAAATAGAGCAGAACAGAGAGTAAAATATAGAATAGAATAGAATAAGAAATAGATTAGAAAAGAATAAGAAATAGAATAACAAATAGAATAGAGCAGAATAGAGAGTAAATATATAGAATAGAATAGGATAATTGAACAGAATAGAACAGAACAGAACAGAATAGGAATTTAGAATAGAATATAATTTAGGATAGGGTAGGATAACAGAGTTGGAAGGGACCTTGGAGATCTTCTAGTCCAACCCCCTGCTTCGGCAGGAAACCCTAAACAATATCAGTGAAACGAATAACTCTCAAAGCTTCAAAAAGTACAGGCCAAAGACTTCTAAATTGGGAGGAAAATGCCTAGGATTTAAAGATGGGGTGGACCTATCTATGCTGGGCGCAATCCCTCTGGAAGAGAAAGAACATTTCCATATAAAGATAGAGTTACAACTGCAAGGGAGCCTTCCCATCACGGTCGTAACTTGTGACAGCCTGGTTGCCCAGCACTCAATATGCAGTCGTGTAAACGGAGGGCAGGACGAAGGTCAGAACTTCGAACCGTGATGGGACTGGTCGTAAGTTGAGGGCTCCCTGTGTACGATTTCTTTGAGATCTGAAATAAAGCAGCTATTCTAACCATGTTAAACCGGTGAAAACATACGATGAACAGTTGCAGGAACAGGGCCTGGCTAGTTTAGGGAAGAGAAGGACCAGGGGAGACAGGAGAGCATCTTCCAATATTTGAGGGGCTGCCACAGAGAGGAGAAGGGGGTCAAGCTATTCTCCAAAGCCCCTGAAGGCCAGACAAGGAATAATGGATGGAAACTGACCAAGGAGAGATTCAACCTGGAAATAAGGAGGAATTTCCTGGCAGTGAGAACAGTCAATTGATGGAACAGAAGTTGCCTTCAGAAGTTGTGGGAGCTTCATCCCTGGAAGCTTTCAAGAAGAGACTAGACTGCCCTTGGTCAGAAATGGCGAAGGGTCTCCTGCTTGGGAATGGGGTTGGGCTAGATGACCTCCAAGCTCCCTTCCAACTCGTGTTAGATTCCGTTAGATCGTGGGTGCAGAGACCCACTTTGGGTAGCAGTTCTTGAGACGCAAAACGCTTGTGAGGTCCCACCAAAGACAATTCATCCCATTTTCCTTTACAGCCCCCCTTTGTGAGGCTGAGGAGATTGAAGGAAGACCCTTCCCCACATCCAGAGAGGGGAAAGGAGGTAACGGAGTGGGGGCAACAGGACTGGTGAAGATCCAAATTTGTTTGTGTCACCTTTCTGAAGACAGATTGTCCATTCCGCTGCCAATCACACCTTTGTGTCACCTTGTGGTGGGCTCCCTTAGGAACTGGGACAAATTAAATCACCCCCTCCCCAGAAGGCATCAGACACAGATCCAATATTGGTCCAATCTTTGTTTATTAGCATTTTTTAAAAAAATAAAAAATCTTAAGATCGCCTCGAAGCAAGAATTTCTGTCTCTCTAACCAACACGGTTATGCCCGGTTTTACCTTCTTGCTACAGTTCTTTAGCAAATTGTTGCGGATATTAAGTGAATCACACAGTCATTAAGCAACGACTTGCTGGAAGCCTCCTTCGAATTTTGGAGAGGGAGGTGAGGGAATTTGCCCGCACTTTCTTTAAAAAAAGCGACTTTCCAGTTTGATTTGCAGCCGATAATTTAGATGCGGATATTTGGCCATTAAACAAGTTTCCTAAAATAGGGGACGGGTTAGTCTTTTCAATAAGCAAATGGGTTAGAACTGTATTTTCCTCCAATCAGGATTAACCGCTTCTGGACAAGCCAGGATATTAAGTGGTTTCCAAGCATTGTTTGTTATTCGACTGAAAAATTAGACCAGTTTTGGACCCCTATCAAACCACTAACCATGGTTTGCAAGCTACCTCTGTTGGTTTACCCAACCCAAATTCAATATTTTAGAAGACCATATCTCAACCACCTTCTTGGTCATGGATGATGGTGTGGTAGGTTGGTTTGCCCAAAGGAAGAAGTCCAATAAGTTCTCCTTTCCCTCGATCCATAGTTAGACACTCCGAATATTCAGTGGGAAGTGGTGAAGGACCGACAGTCACGACTTCAAGTCTTGGACACCTCAAAACCACAAAGCGGTAAAGTTGGACATCCAGAAGACACAACCACACCCAGCCTGCGAAGGCCAGTTGAAACCCGGAGGGAGCCAAGACAGGAGACCTGGACGGAAATCACCCCAAGAATCAAGGTGCCCCCAATGAAGAAGATGGAGACCACCACCAAGTTACCACGTAAATTTTCACCAGCAAAAGAAGACGGACGGAAATGGTTCAAGGTATATTGTGGCTCTTTGCTGTCCTGAATTGTATAATCTTCAATTCCCTTTCTCGGTGGCAATATGTCTAAGTCCTGGGAGCCCTTCCAACTCTGAAAAAACTATGGGGGACCCCAAAGATGGTGGCTAAGACGCTGAGATTGTCGATCAGAAAGATTGGCAGTTTGGCGGTTTGAATCCCTAGCGCCACTTAACGGAGTGAGCTCCCGTGACTTGTCCCAGCTTCTGCCAACCTAGCAGTTCGAAAGCAGGTAAGAAATGCAAGTAGACAAATAGGAAGCCACCTTTGGTGGGAAAGGAACAGCGTTCCGTGCGGCTTCGGGAGTTGAGTCTTGCCGGCCACATGATCACGGAGACGTCTTCGGACAGCGCTGGCTCTTCGGCTATGAAACGGAGATGAGCATCGCTCCCTAGAGTCGGGAACAACTAGCACATATGTGACAGGGGAACATTTACCTTTACCTTCACCAAAGATGGTTGTATGGGTAATATTTATCAGGATTTCCCATATTAAAAAAATTAAAATGGACAAATTTGTGGAATATTGATGGATTAATTCACAAGGCAGTTGCAAACATGGCTAGCTGGAGTATTCTGGGAGTTGAAGTCTGCTCATCTTAAAGCATGCCGGCTGAGGGATTCTGGGAGTTGAAATCCACCCATCTTAAAGCATGCCAGCTGGGGGATTCTGGGAGCTGAAGTCCATTCATCTTAAAGAATGCTGGTGGGGAATTCTGGGAGTTGAAGTCCACCCATCTTAAAGCATGCTGGCTGGGGGATTCTGGGAGTTGAAATCCACCCATCTTAAAGCATGCCAGCTGGGGGATTCTGGGAGTTGAAGTCCACCCATCTTAAAGCATGCCAGCTGGGGAATTCTGGGCGTTGAAGTCCATTCATCTTAAAGTGATCAACTTCGAAAAAAGCGCTGTGCAAAATCAACCTTTCTTGTCTTCCTTCATGTTTTCTCCTTAGTTCTCCAAGTTCTCTCGGTCTTCTCTCTGTTTCCTTCTCTTCTTCCTCCTCCTGATCCTTACCTGCTGGCTCGTATGGAATCACGGAGTGGCCACGTCCCTCGTGCTCGGAAACGTCTCTTTAATGTGGAAAAAGTTGACAATGCTGTGGAACGAGGTGGAAGAATGCAGCGCGCAGTGCAGGCAAGTTCTCTCCGTTTATTTTATATGCCCGGAAACCTCCTCCAGATGTTGGTTCCGAAGCCTGGCTCAACCCCATCGCTGCGGACTCCCTTGGGTTTAATTCTCCTTTCTCTCCTTCTTAGCCTGGTGCTTCTGGAGAGCATCCCAGACACCTTACAGTATCCTCCTCCGAGTCCTCAAAATCCCACCACTTACGAAGGGTGGATGGACCTCCTCTCGGAGGCCAACAGCGTGGTGGAAATTGGAGCTTTCTACTTTACCCTCCGAGACTCCGATTTACAAATGGAAGATGCTTCCGCGAAGCCGGTCAGTTTGTGGTTGGGGACGACGCAGAGGTGAAAGGATCCACTCTGGATCTCTTCTATAACTCTAAGCCTTGTGTCAGGAAGTGGGGGATAGAATAGAATAAGAAGAGAAGAGAAGAAAAATGGAGAAGAATGGAAACAGGAATGGAATGGAATGGATGGAATAAGAGAATAGAATAGAATAAAATAGAAGAGAAGAGAAAGAGAAGAGAAAGAGACGAGAAGGCGAAGAGAAATAGAATAGAAATAGAAATAGAATGGAATGGATGGAAGAAGAGAAGAGAAGAGAAATAGAATAGAAATACAAATACAAATAGAATGGAATGGGTGGAATAATAGAAGAGAAGAGCAATAAAAACAGAATAGAAAGAATGGATTGGATCGAAGAATAGAAAAGAATAGAATAGAATAGAATAACAGAACTGGGACCTTTGAAGTCTTCTAGTCCAACCTCCTGCTCAGGCAGGAAACTCTATACCAGCATGACCAGAGGCAAAAAGGGGGTAAAATTGGGTGTTTGTCCCATGATGTCTCACTTAACAACTATGCTGCTTAATAATGAATTTTCCAAATCTCTTTTGTGGCCGTAAGTCGAGGACTTCCTTGAAGTTGAGTCCAACCAGACTCCAAGAGTTATTTAAGACGGAGAATTGAGATGTATGAATGAATGCCAGAATGGGCTCAGCCGGCATCCTCTAATCTTGGACCAAGTCCCACAAGAGTTGTTGTCTTGTGTCACTAAGCAGGGCCAGGAGGTGTTCAATATGCTACGCAGCCTGCCTTCCCGGGGGGTGAAGTTGGAGATTGCGGTGAATAGCCCTCAAGCCTCCGAAGATGACACTGATGAATTGACTCGTGACGGTAATGTATCTGTAAGGAGATAACAGAATAATAGAGTTGGAAGGGACCTTGGAGGTCTTCTAGTCCAACCCCCTGCTCAAGCAGGAAGCGCTATAGTTAGTTAATGTTAGGCATAGCATCCAAAATAAAATGTAAAATTGTTTACATCTCGCTCTCCAGGTGCTGACGTGCGATATGTGAAGATGAAGGAACTGACGGGCGGGATTGTGCACACCAAATTGTGGGTCGTGGATCGGAAGCACCTCTACATTGGCAGCGCCAACATGGACTGGCGTTCCCTTACTCAGGTATCTCTTTTGGGGCAGGCGTGAAAAGAGGCACCGGCGCTTCAGACTTACAACCGTTCGCTTAAGGACTGTTCGGACACGGCAATCTTTTAAAAGGTGTGACGGTTGTTGAGTACTTGTGGCCTGTCGGACGCAGCCGAATCAGATGAGGAGGAAGGCATGGAAGTCAGGGTCAACATCAAGGCAACCCGAGAGCTCCGAGGGGGAAGAGGGAATGGGGCTGGCGGAGAGAGAGAGAGAGAGAGAGAGAGAGAGAGAGAGAGAGAGAGAGAGAGAGAGAGAGAGAGAGAGGCGGAATTTGGGTTGTCCGTAAGATGGAGAATAAACAGCCCCCAGGTCTGGAGGTGGCTGATGAGGAAGAGGAGGAACAGCTGGGCCCAGTGCCTGATGTGAGGATGCACAGAAGGCAGAGGAGAGGAGAACAGTGGAAATCTATGGGCCGGTCCTTGGGACGGAAGAGCTATCACTGCTAGTGAAACCCCACCCTAGCTCTGGAGATAAAAGGCAGGGGGCGGAGATAAATAGATGTGGCAGACAATTATTCATCTTCCGGACGGACGGACAGACTTGTTATCCTGAGGTGAGAGAGAAACTTTTTGGCGGGGTCGCTGGCGCTCTTAATAAAGGAATCATTGAGTTCACTTCAGAGGGTTTGCCGTATTTGGGGAGCTGGGTCAGAACACCGAGTCACGATTGAATTGCCGCCGAGATGATCCGACTTCCACTTTCCTCCGCTTGGCCGATTTTCCCAAAATCATGTGGGTAATCCTGGACTTACAGGCGTTCATTTAGTGACGGCTTGAAGAATGCTGCAATGGTCGCGGGCTGCGAAAAGCAGACCTCAGTCTCTTGTTTCAGTGCCGTCCTAACTTGGAACGGTCACTCAATGAACCGTTGTAAGTCCGAGGACTCCCGGTGTCCGTGTTAAGTATGAGCAAGCCGTGAGCTGCAGCGGCCAAAAAAGCCAACCCAATCCCAGGCTGCGTCAACGGAGGTATAGAATCAGGATTGTGGGAAGTGTTAGGGCCGCGTTGCACTGCTCTGGCGAAAACACACTTGGGGTACAACCCCCGGAGGGATTCCCTTAACAACGGGGCCAGGAACGGTTGTAAAACGGGGCAAAGCTTGCTTAACAGAGGCCTCGCTTAGCCACAAAAATCAGTGGTTGTAAGTCAAGGGCGAACCCGTCAGGTGGGGAAATTGTGTTCTTCCCTGACAACAGGATCCGTTGCGTGGATCTGCCGTTCCCCCCCGTGAGGGAATCCACTCTTCAGATCTTCTTTTGGAGATCACAGTGCCTGGAGAAGTAAATCTGGGGACCTCCCAGGAAGTTGCTCACAGCACGGATCGTTTTTTCCCCCTCCTTAGGTGAAGGAGCTGGGAATCGCGCTCTACAATTGTAGCTGCCTGGCTCAGGATCTCCACCGGATCTTTGCCATGTACCGGATCTTGGGCAAAGAGGGAGCCTCTTTGCCCACCACCTGGCCCAGGGATCTGGCAGCCAAATCCAGCCTGGAGGAACCTCGGAAGGTTCAACTGAACGGGGTAGAGGCCCAGGTCTACATTTCCGTAAGTTTATTTGCGTGAAAACGACAACGACAACGGTGTAAGACCCTGTAGGTGTGCGCGCTTCGTTGCTAGATCTCCCCATCCGTTGTGTCCATTATGGCAGCTGGAAACCCCACATCTGGAGGACAGGGGGGGTTGGGGGGGAGGGGAGATCAGACTGGGGAAGAAGTAGCACGAGTTGACAATTCCCTACCAGAATAGAGTTGGAAAGGACCTTGGAGGTCATCCAATCCAACCCGCTGCTCAGGCATTTCTGACAAAGGGTTGTCCAATTTCTTTTTGAAAATCTTCCAGTGATGGAGAAGGAAGGAAGGAAGGAGGGAAGGAGGGAAGGAAGGAAGGGATCCTGGTTCTGTTGTTTACACTTTATAATTCACTTCTTTGGGACTGCAGAGCTCCCCGCCGGCTCTGTGCTCCACCGGCCAGACGTCTGACCTCACCGCCATTCTGAGCACGATTGAAGACGCTCAAGAATTCATCTATATTTCTGTGATGGATTACGAGCCGCAGTGCATATACTGTAAACCAAAAAGGTGATCTAATTTCCTTTGTTCCCTTCCTCCCCACCAACCTCTCTCCCTTCCACCTGCTTAATTTTTCCTTCCTTCCTTCCTTCCTTCCTTCCTTCCTTCCTTCCTTCCTTCCTTCCTTCCTTCCTTCCTTCCTTCCCTTCTTTCCATTCCTTCTTTTCCCTTCTTTCCTTCCTTCTTTCCTTCCTTTCTTCCTATCTTCACTCCTTCCTTCTTTCCTTTCCTCCCTCCCTTCCTTCCATCCTTCCTTTCCTTTTTTCCTTCCCTTCCTTCCCTCCTTCCTTCTTTCCTTTCTTTCCTTTTCTCACTTCCTTCCATTCTTCCTTTCCTTCCTTCCTTCCATCCTTCCTTCCTTCTTCTCTTCCCTTCCTTCCTTCCTTCCTTCCTTCCTTCCTTCCTTCCCTTCCTTGACTTTTTTCCTTTCCTTCCTTCCTTCCTTCCTTCCTTCCTTCCTTCCTTCCTTCCTTCCTTCCTTCCCTTCCTTCTCTCCCTCCCTCCCTCCCTCCCTTCCTGCAATTCCTGGCCACTTCTCCATCCAGGTCCCCTCTCTAACACTCTGCACCCGCTTTCCTTTTCAAGATTGTGGCCCGTCATTGATGAGGCCTTACGGAGCGCAGCCTGCGATAAAGGAGTGACAGTGCGTCTTCTCATCAGCTGTTGGCCACATTCGAGACAAACCATGTTTGTTTTCCTGGAGTCGCTCACGGTCCTGAGAAGGAAACCTCTCCACTGCCCCATCGAAGTGGTGAGTCTTCCCTAACCCTTTTCCTACTAATTCAACCCATAGGGTTGGAAACTATAAAACAGTGGAATGAGGGAGAGAGGGAGGGAGGGAGAGGAAGAGGGAGAGAGGGAAAGAGGGAATGAGGAAGAGAGGAACAGAGAGAGAGGAGGAAGAGAGAGGGAGGAGGAGGGAAGAAGAGGGAGAGAGAGAGGGGAGAGAGAGGGAGGGAGAGAGAGAGGCAGAGAGAGAGAGAGGAAGAGAGATGCATTTAATTCTTCGCTTCTCCTTTTCAGAAACCCTTTGTGGTCCCCACAGAAGAGAGAGAAATCCCTTAAAAAGGGAGAGAGGGAGAGAGAGAGAGAGAAAGAGGAAGAGGAAGAGAAAGAGACAGAGAGAGGGTGAAAGAAAGAGAGAGGGAGAGGGACAGAGGGACAAAGAGAGGGGAACAGAGAGAGACAGAGAGGGAGAGAGATGAGTGAGAGTCAGAGACAGAGAGGGAGAGAGGGGGAGAGGGAGAGAGAGGGAGAGAAAGGGAGAAAGAGGGAGGGAGGGAAAGAGGGAGAGAGAGAAAGAGGGAAAGAGGGAGGGGGAGAAAGAGGAAGAGAGAGAGAGGGGGGAAAGAGAGATGCATCTAATTCTTTGCTTCTCCTTTTCAGAAACTCTTTGTGGTCCCCACCGAAGGGAGAGAAATCCCTTTTGCCCACGTTAACCACAACAAATACATGGTGACAGACCGAGTGGCGTATGTCGGTACGTAGCTCCCGTTGGATTGGACTAACGGAATAACAAGAGACGGAAGGGAGCTGGGGAGGTCTTCTAGTCCAACCCCTGCTCAAGCAGGCGAGTTTCTGCCCCATTTTACGACCTTCCTCGCCCCCTCATGCATTGAAATGTAGGATCCCCAGGTATCACACGCCATGAGATGCATAAAGTAAAAAAATAAAACAACTTGGGAAAACGAAATAAAACAAGCGGCTTTTCTTCTTTTATGTCTCCGCCTGCAGGGACGTCTAACTGGTCTGAAGATTACTTTCTCCGCACTGCCGGAGTTGGGCTGGTCGTTAACCAGAGCGACGTTGCCCCCGAAGCCCAAAGTTACACATTGCGACAACAGCTGGTGGATGTTTTCCTACGGGATTGGGAATCGCAGTACACCGTCCCACTCGATAACCACTCGAAATGTATGGTGAAATTAAGGGAGTGAAGGGTCTCGCTTGAAGCGCAGGCCCAAAGGCTGGGCTCACTCCATTTCTCAGTCCACGAGGACCTTCCCGTGGTTTGGATGCTCTCGGAGTGCCCCAAAGGTGCTTTTTTTCCCCCCCAAGAGGCTCTTGGTCTGCTTTTAGGAAAATGTCCGGCTGCTTTTGCATTTTTAAAGATCTGGCCTCCCCTGGGTTCGTAAGCTCTCATCGGAGCAGAGGAGGAAACGCTATTGCTGATGAATCGTTCTAGACTCTGAGAAGCTCCAACAGCTGAAGGACTACGTTACGGACAGATCATCATGGAGAAAAATCTAGCTATATGGTCACTATATGGACAATTTGATGGACTTCCCTCCCTTCTTCATCCATCCATCTATCATCCATCCATCCATCCACCAATCTAGTCTCTGTCATCCATCCATCATCTATCCATCCTTCATCCATCCATCCATCATACATTAATCCATCCATCAATTCATTATCTATCATCTATCCATCCATCCATCCATCATCCATTAATCCATACATCCACCCATCCATTCATCATCCTCCATTATCTATCTATCTATCTATCTATCTATCTATCTATCTATCTATCTATCTATCTATCTATCTATCTCCATCCATCCATCCATCCATCCATCCATCCATCCATCAATACAATAATACAATACAATACAATACAATAGTAGAGTTGGAAGGGATATTGGAGGTCTTCTAGTCCAACCCCCTGCCTAGGCAGGAAACCCTATACCGTTTCAGACAAATGGCTCTCCAACATCTTCTTAAAGACTTCCAATGTTGGGGCATTCAAAACTTCTGGAGGCAACTTCTGTTCCACTGATTAATTGTTCTCACTGTCAGGAAGTTTCTCCTCAGTTCTAAGTTGCTTCTCTCCTTGATTAGTTTCCACCCATTGCTTCTTGTTCTGCCCTCAGGTGCCTTGGAGAATAGCTTGACTGCCTCTTCTTTGGGGCAACCCCTGAGATATTGGAACAATGCTATCATGTCTCCCCTAGTCCTTCTTTCTCTTAAGCTAAACATACGCAGTTCCTGCAACCGTTCTTCATATGTTTTAGTCTCCAGTCCCCTAATCATCTTTGTTGCTCTTCTCTGCACTCTTTCTAGATAATAATCTATCCATCCATCCCATCCACCCATCCATCCATTCTTTGTCATACATACATCCTTTATCCTCCATTATCTATCTATCTACCTATCTACCTATCTACCTATCTACCTACCTACCTACCTACCTACCTACCTACCTACCTATCTCCATCCTTCCATCCATCCATCCATCTGAGAATCATAGTGTCATAATCCAGTGGGAATCTCTGGTCCATCTCTGGTCCTTCAGGTGTGTCCATTGGCTAATGGTGAAGAACTCTGGAAGCTTATAAAGAGAGGAAAATACTGCCCACTTTGCTTTCCAAGGATTAAAATCCTGCGCTCTGTGATCTTCTTCTTGCCCTGAAAATATATTCTTTAAATTAAGTATTTCCTTTTGAAACTTGAAAGAGCCGCATCTGATTTCCTGCTCTGAAAATGTGTCATGTTGCCACCTGCATAGAACAACCTGCCTATATCTGGACTGCAGTAATGTGCATGACCACAAGAGGGCAGCAAAAGAATCCCAGTGGTTTTAAAACCTCTCTCTGCTGACCTCTCGTGGTTGTCTCTGATTCATGCACCCTGAAAATGATAATCCGTTTTATTTCTTACTGCCAACATTTTTTGAAATTTTTGTTATGGAAACTCAGGGATTGTGTTATAAATGGGAATGACATGCCTTAATCTGAATGTGCTATAAGCAGTTTGAAAAGACATCGCTTGGCAGAGTTTATTTTTGATAAATGAAATGATTTTTATAATAAACAGGTTTGTTGTTTATCTGCGTTCTTTTGGTATTCCGTTTAAACTTAATTCAGAGCCGGTTTGGTGGTGAGTATTATCATTGCTTTTTACATCCAATCCACCAAGTAAATCTGTCTGGATTTGGTATTGAGTTTTGATTTACTAGTTCCTGCTGATAAATCTACAATTATGATAATATTATAGAGTAGTATCCAACATTCAAGGTTCTTTTTTAAATGAGGGTATTACAGGAGATCCCCAAACACGCCATCTCAACAAAACTTCAAATTCTTCATAGACGTCTCTGGGGTCATGTGGCCGGCATGACTCAACGCCAAAGGCGCACGGAACACTCTTCCCTTCCCACCAAAGGTGGCTCCTATTTTTCTACTTGCATTTTTTACGTGCTTTCGAACGGCTAGGTTGGCAGAAGCTGGGACAAGGAAGCTCAGAGAACAACAGAACAAGAGTGTCATAAGAGTTAGGGTTAGCACGTTGGCGATTCCATCCCCCTAAAAATCAAACCAGAATTGGAAAGGACCTTGGAGGTCTTCTAGTCCAACCCGCTGTTTGGCACAAATGTTTGTCCAATCTCTTGTTGAAAACCTTCCAGTGATGGGGAAGGAAGGATAGAAAAATATTTTGAGGAAGGAAGGAAGGAAGAAAAAAATAGCAGAATAAGAGCTGGAAGGGGTCTTGGAGGTCATCTAGTCCAACCCCGTTTAAGCAGGAGACCCTATACCGTTTGGGACAAATGGTTGTCAAATGATCTCTTGTTGAAAACCTTCCAGTGACGGGGAAGGAAGGAAGGAAGGAAGGATGGATAGAAAAATATTTTGAAGAAGGAAGGCAGGAAAAAATAGCAGAATAAGAGCTGGAAGGGATCTTGGAGGTCATCTAGTCCAACCCCATTTCAGCAGGAGACCCTATACCGTTTGGGACAAATGGTTGTCCGTTCAGCCCTTTTTTTCCATTTGGGGGGGAGGTCCCTAAATTTCATGGCCCAAAAGGGGGAGGAGATCCCCTCCCCTTTGTCTTGATTGAAAATAAACCCAGAAATGGCTATATATACATATATATACACTGGGCTGCACTGCTGGCGCGCCTGCGCAGTGGAGCCAACGACGGCTCCGCCCCTGTTCTTCTTTTCGCGAACTGGGGCGCCTGTTCCTTTAAGGCGCTTTGGAACGCCCGGAGCGTCTCAGCCAATCAGCGGAGAGGAACGCTGCAACATTTTTCCCCCGCGCGCGCTGGGGGGGGGGAAGCCGAACGTTCCATCCGGTGGGCGAAGAGCTCCTGCTCGGGAGGATGTTTTATCACGTGAGTTTACGGGGGTCGTGGGGATGTGCGGGACGCGTGCACGCGGCGGGACGCGTGCAGGGCGGCTCCTGCGGCGGGAGGCGTTCCGAAAAAAGCCGGTTGGCCAGCTCGCGTGTCTTTATCGCGGGCCCCAAAGCGCTTTTTTCCCTCCCCGTGTTCGCCAACACGTTAATGTGAATTCAGCTTTTTCTATGCAAGTACATTATATAGAGTATATAAAGTTTTTTAAAGAAAAAAATCCTACCAGATTCTGGGCTGTTTCTGGCCCGGAAATCGCCTTTTGGATTAAAAAAGCTAAGGGTATGTGGTTTGTTTTCATCCTAATTTATTGGGTAAACCACGATGCTGGAGTAGTAGCAGAAGGAAGATTCAGGGATTAAAGTAGTGGTAGTAGTAGTAGTATGAGGAGTAGCAGCGGAAGCTCGGGGTGTGAGGTTGCACCTGTGTGCGACTGTAGGAAAAAAAACGGGTTGGGTTTTGTTGTTAGGTTGGAATGTAATAATAATTTGAGATGTTAAGGTAATAATAATGATAATGATAATGATACCAATAATAATAATGATGATGATAATCCTAGGTCCCTAGGTGGGGCCGGACTAGTAATCAATGCCAAATCCGGTGAAACAACTGGCCGCTGTGACTTAATTGCATAATATTAATATTGATAATAATAACGTTAATAATGATGATGATGATGATGATAATAGTGTGACTTTTAGTAGCGCCTGCAGCGCAACAGAAGAAAAAGGAGGAAGGAGAAAACGCAGAGTAGAAAGATTTGCAAATAGAAGAAGGACTAGAAGCAATAGAAAGCAAAGATAGTCCCAGTAAAATCAATCCATCTCTCTCTGCATCTTTGCGCTTAGATCTCCTTGGAGCATGAAATCCTGTTGCACCCTCGTTACTTTGGACCCAATCTTCTCAACACCGTGAAGCAGAAGCTTTTCACTGAGGTGGAAGGGACCTGCACCGGCAAGTAAGAAGAAGGGGATGAGCATCCATTTATCGGGGAAGTTGGGTGGTCTGTGCCAGTAGCGGATAGCATGAAAATAAGGAAAAAGCAGTTTATGCGTCAAAACAATTTTTCTTAATTGCTTTCCGAGAAGTTGGCACAGGATGGAATCTGTTTGATATTTATTGGGGGGTTTTATCCTGCCTTTCTTACTTGATAAATAACTCAAGGGGTCAAACGTAGTTAACACTCCTTTCTCCTCCTATTTTCCCCACAATAACAACAAAGTCACCCAGCCGGCTTTCATGCCTAAAGTGGGACTAGAACTCCCAATCTCCTGGTGACTGGCTCAAAATCACCCATCTGGCTTTCATGCCTAATGCTGGACTAGAATTCCCAGTCTCTTGGTGATGGGTCCAATCATATCTAGCTGGTTTTCATACTTAAGGCAGGGGCTCAAAGTCACCCAGCCGGCTTTCATGCCTAAAGTGGGACTAGAACTCCCAATCTCCTGGTGATTGGCTCAAAGTCATTCCGCCGGCTTTCATGCCTAAAAAGGGACTAGACCTCCCAATCTCCTGGTGATTGGTTCAGTCACCCAGCCAATTTTCATAGTTGAGGCGGGACTAGACCTCCCAATCTCCTGGTGATTGGCTCAGTCACCAGCTAGTTTTCATGCCTAAGGTGGAACTAGAACTCTCAATCTCCTGGTGACTGGCTCACAGTCCCCCAGCCAGCTTTCATGCCTAAAGTGGGACTAGAACTCCCGGTCTCCTGTTTTCGAGCCCGATGCTTTAACCATTGTACCCAACTGCTTTCCCTTATCTGAAAATCGCTGGGGGGGGGGGGGAGAAAAACAGCCAATAATTCCTGGGGGGTGGAATTTAAAAAAAGGGGGAATCCGCTTTCATGCAAGTATTCCCTTCCTCACGTCCAGGTATGGCTTCGTCATCGCCGTAACCACCATCGACAACATCGGGGCGGGTGTGATACAGCCGGGACGCGGCTTCGTCCTTTACCCCGTCAAATACAAAGCCATCGTCTTCCGTCCATTCAAGGGGGAGGTGGTGGACGCCATTGTGACCCAGGTGAATAAGGTAAGGCACCTGCCCAAGACGGTATAAAGAGGCTTTGGAGATCTCCGTGGGGGGAGTTCGCCTTTTGACTTCTGGTTTTGCAACCTAGGTTGGCCTCTTCACCGAGATCGGCCCGATGTCCTGTTTCATATCCCGACATGTGAGTGGACCCGTGGGTTGGGGGTGTGGGAGATGGGGTGGGGTAGAAGTGTGGGCGATTCCATCTGAAACGGGCCAGGGAAGCCAAAGATTTCCCGCTCGGCTGTTGATTCGAGATCCTTGTTCTCTCTGCAGTCAATCCCTTCAGAAATGGAGTACGATACTAACTCCAATCCACCCTGCTACAAGACTGTGGATGAGGTGAGGTTTTTTCCTTCCTGGGGAATTCTGGGAGTTGAAGCCCACCCATCTTAAAGCAAGCTGGCTGGGGGATTCTGGGAGTTGACGTCCACCCATCTTAAAGCAAGCTGGCTGGGGAATTCTGGGAGTTGAAGCCCACTCCTCTTAAAGTGTGGTTGGGAAAAACTGTTTTAATCACTGCAACATATTAATTCTTATTGTCTTGATATTATTATCTCGGGTGTTTTTTTGTTCTCCCAAACCAGGACATTGTAATCCAGCCTGAAGATAATATCCGATTGAAGATTGTGGGGACTAGAGTGGACAAGAACGACATAGTGAGTTGCGTCATTTGAACGCTGACCCTTTCTCAATCTTATTTTGGCCGTACTGGGGGGGGGGTCTCTCCCGTTTATTCGTCCTCCTGCATATCCAATACAGACGTAGAATTAAATAATGGATGTGTCATATCTGCTGGGGGGAAATCCGCCGAGAAAATGTGGCGAGAAATAAGTTTTGGCCAATATTACTTTCCTCTGTATTAAAATTCATTCCTCTGGCTTCAAAACGGCAGCGCTGGAGAAATGGAGGTTCGGAAAAATCTCAATATTTTGGTTTTGAAGGATTGGCAGTATCGGGTATCTCCAGTATCATGAGGACTGGAAACTTTATTTTGAGAGAAGGGTCCCAGTTCTGGCAGACTCCTTTTTGCATGTAGAAATTGTCTTTTGGGTCTTCCACGACAGAAGGGGACAGAATTCCTGTTCTGGAAATTTGGGATAATATAGGGCCACTTTATAGCAGTTTTAACTAAACCTTCCTTCCTTCCCTATTTCTCTCCTCCTTCTGCCTGCCTGCCTCTCTCTCTCTCTTTCATTCCTTCCCTCTGTCCTTTCCTTTTTCTCACTTTCCTATCATCTTCCTGCACTCGTTGCTCTTCCTTCCTTTCTTCCTCCCTCCCTCTTTCCTTCTCTCTTCGTTTTACTGTCTTGTTTCTCTCTTTCATCCGCTCTCTTTTTATTTTTCTTTCTGCAGTTTGCCATTGGATCCCTGATGGATGACTACCTGGGTACGTATTTTGAATTTCTTGCCATGTCACTAAACAGCCTCCCATTTGGTGAGCCTTCTTTTAAAAAGCGGGGTGGGGTTTGGTGGAAATTGGGACGGAACCAGATCCCAAGCGAAGCAGGTCCAAATCTCCGTCACTAAGCCAGACAGTTGAATGGGTTTCACCCCCTTTTATAACCTTCCTTGACATGCTTCTTAAGTGAATCACCGCAGTTGTTAAAAGTCAGTCCCCCGGTGGCTAAGTGAGTCTGACCTCCCCGTTGACTTGGCTTTCCAGAAGGTCCCAAAAGGAGATCACATCACACCCACACCCACACCCCGGACACTGCAACCGTCATCAATTCATGCCAGTTGCCAAGCCTCCTGGATTTTGACGGGCTGATCACCAAACAACCATTTGGGGCTTACAAAGAAGGACAGTTTCCCAGATGTAAAAGTTTCACCTTCGCTTTTGTCTCTCTTCTCCAGGTCTCCTAAACTGAAGGCCCATTTCTGTTCTTCTTGAGTTCTCCTTCAACTCCATGGTCAGTCCTCACTAAAGAAAGGTTTTAGGGGAAAGGTTGATCATTTACAGGATCTCTAATGAGTTGGGAGTGTTTTTGAAGGTCCGTTGATCTTCCGGTTGTTTCTTGCTGGACCTGAGAGTCCGTGTAAGCTCCTTTTTTTGGACATTAAACATTTTCCTGTTCTCCTTTTTTTGGATGTCCTCCTGTTTCACGTTCCTCCTCCTCCTCCTCCTCTCTCTGTGTTTCACGAAATGACCGACTTTGTTAATATTGCAATTCATGAAATGTATATGCCGCCGGTCTTACTGTGGGGCGACTCTTAGCGGCCGACAACATCGCAAAACAGCACCGAAAGAATTTTAAAACCTTAAAACGAGGGGTCCTTGGTGCTCTCTGAGCTTGGTGGCTTTCTTGCAGACGTTTCGTGACCCAACTAGGTTTAGATTAGATTGACGGAGTTGGAAGGGACCTTGGAGGTCATCTAGTCCACACACACACACACACACACACACCCAAAGCAGGAGACCCTACACCATTTCTGACAAATGGCAGTCTCATCTCTTCTTCCAGGGATGAAGCTGAGGGGTCTTTGGTGCTCTCTGAGCTTGGTGGTTTCCTTGCAGACATTTCGTGACCCAACTAGGCCTTTTTAACCCACTCCCCTATTTAGCACCCCTTCCTATCCCTAAACTGGATCCTTTTAGGATTTATTGCACAGTTAAAACCCTTTTTAACCCACTCCAGAAGCCCCCCTTCCTGGCATTAAGACTGGATCCTTTGATGACCTCTTAAGGCATTAAAAGACTTTTTAACCCACTCCCCAATTTAGCCCCCCTTCCTACCCCTAAACAGGATCCCTGTATGATTTTTTGCACAGTTAAAACCCTTTTTAACCCTCTCCAAAATTTAGCCCCTCTCCCTGGCCTAAGACTGGATCCTTTGATGGCACTGAAAGACTTTTAAACCCACTCCTCAATTTGGCCCTCCTTCCTACCCCTAAACAGGATACTCATATGATCTATTAGGCATAGATAACCTCATCCACCCATCATCATAAACTACTTGCCCACCTAACACAGGACTTGCACATGGGTGCAAATGGAGAGGCAGAGGCTGCAGGCAGATTCCAGAGCCTCTCAGTGGATCTCCCAACAAGGTTCCCAAACAAGATCTGTTTTTTGACCAGTGAGATTCCTCCCAGGGGGAGGTGCACCGTTCCTGGAGGTACTGCAATACCAGGCCGATGCTTGGAGTGGACGGAGCAAGCCCCTATTCCATCTCCCAGTTCCAAAAATCCATTTAATATGTAGTCCTCAAATAGAGGACATATCAGATATTAAACTGATAAGAACAGATACTACACTTGATCTTAGCCAAAAGGCCGAGAAGCGATACTGGAGCTAGGCGGATGAGGCCCAGGACTCCCAAGCGGAGGATCCTCCAAGTTTCGGGGAGCACGACTGGGTTGCAAAGAGATCCCAAGGGATCAATTCGGCCCAGGGCTTTGTTTCGGCTGGACTGCAACAGAATCTCCCGTGGGGGGATTTGGGGGTGAAAAAGGGGACTCTCTCGCCCCTCTGTGCGTTTCCCATCATGCCAGCTGGCTGTCCGGGTGGCCATTGGTGGAGCATTTGCATAGAGTGAGTCATCCCCTCCTTCAGTCTCCTCCCCTGTCATTCCTCAGCTGGCCGAGGGGGGCTCTAGCACTCCCCCCCTCCGCCTGCAAAAGGCACCTGGAGGGCAGAGATGGGCTGGGGGGGGGTGTCCTCTTCCCCCTTCGTGGCTCTGTGGGGTCTTGAATTACAGAGGGGAGTGCGGTTGCGGCAGGATGTGTTTGGGGAGGGAAGAGAAAGGAGGAGGAAGGAAAAAGAAAGGAAGAAAAGAAAGTAAAAATAGGGAGGGAAGGAAAGAGGGAGGGAAGGAAGAAAAAGGAAAGAAAGGGAGGTAGGAAGAAGGAAAGGAGTAGGAAAGTGGGAGGGGAGGAAGAGGAAGGAAGGAAAGGGAGGAAAGGAAGAAAATTGAAGGAAAGGGAGGGAGGAAGGAAAGAGGGAGAAAGAAAAAAGGAAAGGGAGGGAGAGATGGAAGGGGAGGAAAGATGAGAAGGAAAGACGAGCAGGAAGGAAGGAAAGAAGGGAAGAAAACCCATTTATTCGGCATAATCAGACCAATCTAAAATATTGCATTGCACATCCTCAAGTGGGGGGATGCTACTAGAGTTTCTAATTCAAAGACCAGTCGTCAGTCGTTTTTTTTCAGTGCTGTTGTAACTTTGAACCGTCACTAAACGAAAGGGTGTAAGTTGAGGAGGGTCTGTAGGGAATTGGGTCTCAAGTCAGTTTAGCCATGTGATTCAAAACTAGAAAGTGGGAGTTCTAGTCCTGCCTTAGCCGTGAAGGCTGGCTGGGTGACTTGGGAGCCATTCCTCAGTTCATTCCACCTCACAAGGTTGTTGTGGGGATAATAGGAAGGAAGGCGTGTTTGATATGTTTACCACCTCAAGTTATTTGTAAAAATAAAAGGCAGGAGACGAATAAATAAATTTCTCTACTTATAGTATCCATTGAGCAGAGTCCTGGCCTAGAGGTGGATCTCTCACCTAACAATCAGGGAGCTGTGGGTTCAATCCTGGGAAGATGCAGATATTTCTCCCTCGGTACGCCGAGAATATATCTGCTGAACAAAACTCCTCATTGGCAACATGTACGGCGTCCGGCCAGTAAATACTAAGCTAGCTCAGTTCAGGAGTTCAGTTGCCCACTCCGCAAGGGATTATGGGGTCGATAAATGACGACGATATAGTATCCATTGAGTGTTAAACAAAAGCTGCTTGCTTTATTCTCCAAGGTGGTCGTTGCGTTGTCCAAGAAACTATAAATCAGAATTCGTGGTTTGTCTATGAATCAACTAATACCCCTTCTGTTAAGGCATCAAGGTGCTCATATACTTGCTACAGTTTTTAATGTTTTGTGCCATGGAAACAGTACTTTGAATGTGTTTTAATTAACTCAGCAGAAACCCGAGCTTTTCAAATGTACTTTATTATACAGAAATGAAGCAGAAAGCAATCTACATACAAGAAAACTCAAGACAATAAAAATGTGTCAATTTACAAATTTTAAATTAATTAAGATTAAATCGGGGCCTTAATCAGGGTTATACACTGAAGAAACTTCGATTCTCAAATTATATTCAATTATTATTAGGTAGCACATTGGTGCTAGCCGTTCCCGACTCCAGGGGGCGCTGCTCATCTCTGTTTCAAAGCCGAAGAGCCAGCGCTGTCTGAAGACGTCTCCGTGGTCAACATGACTCAACGCCGAAGGCGCACGGAACGCTGTTCCCTTCCCACCAAAGGTGGCTCCTATTTTTCTACTTGCATTTTTTCACGTGCTTTCAAACTGCTAGGTTGGCAGAAGCCAGGACAAGTCACGGGAGCTCACTCCATTATGTAGTGCTAGGGATTCGAACCGTGGACCTTTCTGATCGACAAGCTCAGCATCTTAGCCACCACGTCCCTTAACAATTATCAATCATTATTAGTAGGTGCCTAATCTAAGTGGTATACGATGCCAGCTCTGAGATTTACTGATCTTTTAAAAAAGGACCTCATCACATTTGTTTTAAAAAAATGCAATTATGGGCCACAGCTTTGAATAAAAAAGTACGTCTAGGGACAGGCAAAGAAATACATCAAATTAATACACTGCAGATTATTTTTCCGACAGTCTTTTGAAGTCACTTCTGGGTTTCTATTCCTTTTGTTTGCCGGATCTTCATTTTTTCTTGACTTACACCTCAATCTTGTCCAAACCTTTGTCAAAAGAAGAGAGAATTAAATTAGCCAAATAGCGACATCCTAACACAATGTGCTCAGACAAAAGAAGCCACATTTTCTACTCATGCCATGCAACCAACCCCCCCAAAAATCTCTCACCCCTTTATAACCTACATGAAGTCATTTCCCCAAACATATGTGCATCGATTATCCAAGTTAAAATTTCCACTTGCAAGTTTTCACTTGTCGTTTAACCTCTTCCTTAATCCATCCTCCTGTTCATCACTCAGTATTATTATGTTTCTCTAAATCACCCATAGCCCCTTAGGGGAAGACAGGCGGTGTAGAAATTTAATAAATAAACTTCGAAGGGATGGATAAAATTTGCCTTATAGTCTTTGGCTCACAACTATTTCTTTCAGTGACTGAGTCTGCAACGGCATTGGGAAAAAAAAGTGACTTATGACCATTGTTTCACACTTATGGCTATTGCAGCATCAAAATTCAGACTCCTGCCAATTGAGTCATATTTGTGACGGTGGCAGGGTTCCGTGATCCCCGCTTGCGACCTTCGAACAAACAGTAGAGAAACAGGTTCAAACAGCAGCATCCCCATGAGGAAGGGATGAAAATTCAGACTCTCGGCATCTGACTCATATTTATGACGGCGGCAGTGTCCTGGGGTGATGGATTCCCCCTTTGTGACTGACAAGTCAACGAGGGAGCCAAATTCATTTTACAGAACTTAACTGATTCCCTTAGCAACAGTGGCAACAAAGGTGGTAAAATGAGACGAAGCTCACAACTGCCTTGCTTAGCAACAGAAATGTGTGGTCGTATGTCGAGGACTACCTGTACGTTAAGAAGGAAGCAGCCATGTCCCAGTGCTTGAGGATAGAACCAGCGGATGGGGAAACTGCTGGCACCGAAGACATGACATTGGGTAGGATTTCTTTACCTCCGTACATTACAGAATCGGGCACAGGAAAACCCGATACTGCCAAGAAAAGGAGGCTTTGATTTTTTTAGGAAGAAGGAAAAAAGAGAAAAGGGGAGGGGGAAGAGAGAAAAGAGAATATAACATCCTGCCAAGAAAGGGAGGCTTTGATTTTTCATAAAGATGAAAAAAGGAGAAAGTGAAAAAAGAAAGAGAATGTAACACCCTTCCAAGAAAAGGCGGCTTTGATTTTTTAGGAAGAAGGAAAAGAGAGAGAGAGAGAGAGGAGAATATAACATCCAGCGAAGAAAAGGAGGCTTTGATTTTTCAGGAAGAAGGAGGAGAGACGAAGGAAGGAAAAGAAAGAAGGGACAGGAAAAAAGGAAAGAATGAAAGGAAGGAAGGTGAAGAAAGAAAAAAGAATGAAAGAAAAGGGAAAAGAAAAGAAAGTGAAAGAAAGCAAGGAAAAGAAGGGGAAAGGGAAAGAAAGGAAAAGAAAAAATGGAAGGAAAAGAAAGGGAAAAGAAAGGGAAAAGATAGAAAGGAAGGAAGGGAGAAAAAGAGAGAAAGACTATTAATTAATAAAGCCGGAAAAAAAGACCAGCTCTCTCCAGAGCAGGGTAAAATCAAGCTCTTGTCTTGAATCCAAAGAGAAGCCCGGAAAAGGAATCAACTCGATCCCTTTGGAAAGAAAAGAAACCTACCTCGCTTTCCTAATCCTCTGCAGGCAGCAACCGTTTCCAAAAGAAAGCCAGCACGCCACGTGGCCCATTCATAAAGACGCCGAGACAGGCACGTTAAGGGAGGAGCCCACCCCAATGCCCGTTCTGATTGGCCGCTTTCTTTGGACCAATCAGGATGTGGCAGCAGCCTCCCCCCCCCGCGCGCGCACGCGTCATAGTCATCTGTGTCACGTGATCCGAGGCGCCTACCCGGAAATTAAAACCTAAGGGAAAGAAGTGGGCCACGTGGTTTTCAGCATGGTGGCTCCTTCCGGGAAGATTAACCGGCCGCGGACGGTAATTCTAACATATTTAATATATATTTTTTTACAAAAAGTGATTATTGGTTATGGGCCTTGGGTTAGGGGCATTATTTATTCATTTATTTAATTCAAGGGTATTTTTTACTTCTTAAAAAAATTAAAGTGCTTATTATCTATCTATTTTAATTTCTATCTGTTCTTTCCTGCCTTCCTTCTCTATCTGAATTCCTCTCTTCCTTCCTTTCTTCTTTCTGTCTTCCTTTATCTCTCTCTCCTTCCATCCATCCATCATCTATCATACCTCCCTCCCCTATCTATCTATCTATCTATCTATCATCTATCTATCTATCTATCTATCTATCTATCTATCTATCTATCTATCTATCTATCTATCTATCTATCTATGTGTCATCTATCTATCATCTATCTATCTATCTATCTATCTATCTATCTATCTATCTATCTATCTTACATCTATATATATATATATCTTCTGTGTCTCTATCATCTATCTGTCTATCTATCTCTATGTGTCATCTATCTATCTATCTATCTATCTATCTATCTATCTATCTATCTATCTATCTATCTATCTATCATCTATCTATCCATCTATTATTCTCTCCTATCATCTATCTATCATCTATCTATCTATCTATCTATCTATCTATCTATCTATCTATCTTACATCTATATATATCTTCTGTGTCTCTGTCTATCATCTATCTGTCTGTCTATCTATCTATCTGTTTATCATCTATCTATCTTACAACTATGTATATCTTCTGTGTCTCTGTCTATCATCTGTCTGTCCATCCATCCATCCATCCATCCATCTATCTAATCTCTAGATGTTTATCCCAAGCGTGTTTAAACTCAGTTACTGATGACTCTGACCCACTAACTTCTAGTAGAGGTTAAACACGCTTGGGATAAAGGCATGTTTGATGTGCCCAACTGTCATTTTTCTGCGGTTTATTTTATTTTTATGGCGCTGGCTCCTTGTAAAGGCTTCTTGTTCTCTTGTGTCAGGAGCTGCGGAAAAAACTCTTCAAACGGCGCCGTGTCCTGAGCAAGGAGAAGAGAAAGAAACACCGGATTGTGGGAGCTGTGGTGGATGAAGGTCTTATCACCGTGCATCACCTGAAAAAGCGATCGTGAGTCATGTTCGCTTTGGTTGGTTGTTTATTTCTGGGGAAGAAAAATGTGCAAGCCAATTAAATGCTGTAATACAGAACTCTCATCTTTCTGACCTGGGGAATCCTGGGAGTTGAAGTCCACCCATCTTAAAGGCTGCTGCCTGGGGAATTCTGGGAATCGAAGTCTATCCACTTTAAAGTTGATGAGGTTGAGAAGCAGTGATTTAGAAGAACAATTTTTTTTCTAAATTCCCGAATTGACCTTAAAATATTTGTTCTCTATTTGTAATTACCTTCTTCTCTTCCAGATCTAGTTCACGGGCAAATATTACTCTCTCGGGAAAGAAGAAAAGAAAACTGCTGAAACAACTTCGTCACGCCACTAAGGAAAAAGCAGAAATGCAGGGTACATTTTCTTCTCTCTTCTCTCTAAAAATAAATATCTTTGATTCTGGAGTTTATAAAGGGCTAGGTAGATTGAGGAGAATTGGATAATAAAACAACAGAGAAGTAAGGAAGAATAAATACACAAGGAAAGCATGGGGTGGCTAAGAACAAATTCTAAACTTATCCATCTTCTTAGCTGGTTTATTAAAAAGCAGGGTTTTATTGTAGAATACAATTTCCACTTTGTCCCCCAGTTATTCCATCCTTCTTGGATCATTTAGAATTGTAAGATTAGAAAGATCTTCCAAAGTCATCCATCCTAACATTTCCAATCAATGAAAACTTCAGATTGTCCTTGATTTGTGACTACTTGTTTCATTAGGGTTCCAAGTTATGACAGTGCTGAATAAAGTGACTTACGACTGATCCTCAAAGTTACACCTGTCACAACAGCTCCATGGCCACCTGATTGCAATTTGCGCGCTCGGTAGTCATCTCACATTTATGATGCTTGCAGTCATTGTGATTCAACTTCTGGCAGAGTCTACAGGGGAATTTGGATTTTTCTTTATGGCCGTATGACTCGCTTAAGGACCATATCGCTTACTGACCAAAATTCACAATTGGGATTGTAAATCGAGGATTGTTTGCCCTTTAACCACTTGCTGGAAATTGGATCAGGAATGCAGAAGTCTTTGTGTCTTTGAGAACGTGCTGACTTTTCACTGTTTCCATCTTTCCTTTTCGTACAGTTGATGTTTCTCCAGCCCGGGGTGGAAAAAGGAAGAAGAAAAAGGAGGTAACTCCAAAAGTCTGTCCAGATGTTGAGATGGTCGCAGCTGACATGACACCAGGATTGGAAAGCTGAACCTCTGGCTTCTGAAATCTTGAAAACCAGTTTCTTTTCTCTTTCCCAGCCTACTAGGGACAGGATTCCTAGCTGGGGAGTGGGGAGGACTAGGAGGAAAAAAGACAGGTAACCAAAAACTAGAAAAATCAGCTTTGGAACTAGTTTAGCTCCATAAAGTTTGTTTGCTTTTAACAAGGAATTTAAAACCCATCGGACCACGCTTTGAGAGGGTGTGTCTGGTCCCTTTTCCTTTTGGCGAGCAGCTCCCATTTCCTGAATTGGAGGAATTACAAAATTGTTTAAAGTTCAGCTAGCCTGAAGTTAAAAGGGGTACTTGATAAGACAGAAGCTTTACATGTAAGGTGTGGGTGGTAGTTTTAAGAACTTCAGTGGCCGTGCCAGGTTATGGCACAAATACCTGGAACTGCATGTATATAGTTAATCTGCGTATATGTGAAACACGAACTTTTTTCCAGCGTTGGCAACCAATTTCAGTTGAAAAGGGAGAGCACAGAGAGTGATTTCTGCTTTCACGTGTTCAAATTGTGTTCTGATCCATATAATAAACTCTCAAAAAACCCTGTTTCTTGCTTTACTGTTTTATTTTTGTGTTGTGAGGAGGAAGGGAAAGAATATGGCTAGTTTGTACATTGTGTTAAGGCATAGTGCATTTGACAGTGGCTATTATCTAAACACAGTTAAAACTATGACATGGGAACCAGTTATGTCCAGAAAACCATATTGACTGGTTTTGCCTGGAGTCAGAACTGCTTGAATGCACAAATTGGCAACAGTGAGCCATATGAAATTATTAAGGTAAAGGTTCCCCTCGCATATATGTGCTAGTCCTTCCTAACTCTAGTGGCCGGTGCTCACCTCCGTTTCAAAGCCAAAGAGCTAGCGCTGTCCGAAGATGTCTCCGTGGTCATGTGGCCGGCATGACTGCAGGATTGTCTGGGACACCTCACATCCTGTTCACGACCAGTTTTCCTTGTTACCTTCTGGAAGAGGGGGCGCGGTTCTTGGTATCTGAAACAGAACATCTAGATTTAATCACAGTTTTGTTCCATATAGCACATTGGACAGTTAGAACAATTAAATCAGTGGAGCAACATGCCTCCAGAAGCTGTAAATGTTCCAACACTGGAAGTTTTAAAGAAGAGATTGGATAACCATTTGTCTGAAATGGTATAGGGTTTCCTGCCTAAGCAGGGGATTGGACTAGAAGATCTTCAAGGTTCCTTCCAACTCACTCTGTTCTATTCTTATTCGTATTCCTATTCTATTCATGTATCTATATAGCACTTGGTATGGATAGGTACACATGCTATTGAGATCAGGCAACAGAATTTCATTTTTAATGTGTGCCAGTGCTCAAGAGTAAAAAAAAAAGACAGGGTTATCTTAATTGTTAAATTGAACTGAAGCTGCCCAACATCCAAGCAGAACAATTGAATATGTTTTGAATATGAAGTTATGAATATGAAGTTACTGACCATGATTAATAAGCCACAGGGACTGGGCTGGGCTGAGTCTGTATAATAATAGTAATGGTTCCAACTGTTAACATTTCACTGAAGCTGAAACAAAGACAAATTCCTTGTGTGTCCAATCACACTTGGCCAGTAAAGAATTCTATTCTGCTCTTATTCTATTCTATTCTCCTCTACGCCTATTCTATTCTGCTCTTATTCTATTCTATTCTGTTATCCTCTACTCCTATTCTATTATGCTCTTATTCAATTCTATTCAGTTATCCTCTACTCCTATTCTATTCTGCTCTTATTCTATTCTATTCTGCTCTTATTCTATTCTATTCTAAACAATAAGCTCTAAACAGGGACCCGCTTCGACCTGTACGGAACGTCCGTTCCGGAGTCGAAGAACCCATTGGGACTCTTCGTCAAGTGTCGCCCTCGGTGCGCCGTTTTAATTCTTCCCCCATGCTCGGGGGCCCAGCGCGCGCAGGCGCAAAAGAGAAAAACAAGTGGGGGGAAGAGAGAGGGGAAAAAAAGGTTTTTTTTTTTAGCCGTTTCTAGGTGTCTCGGCCGGTGTCCGCATGTCCGCTCTGTGCGATCCGGCGGGGGTGGTGGGGCCTCCGGGGTCGGCCCCCAGCCCCAAACCGGCCGCTGTGCCTCCGTCGCTCAGGTAGTTGGAAGGGGGGGTGAGGAGGAGGAGGAGGGAGGCGTGGAGATCATTCCCTTCCCGGGGGGGGGCTTTGGAAGGGGTGGGTGCATCGCCCCCAACCGTTCAGGGTTGCCATGGTGATTTGCAAAGGTGCAAAGGGGGCAGAGAAAGCGGGGGGGAGAAAGGAGGGTCAATTCATGCTTGCAATTAATTAAACTTTTTAAAAAGAGGAGGGTGCAGTAAATGCTAAGTATTTTTTTTTAAAAAAGCTGCCTTGTTATTTATTTTAAGTTTTATTTGTTTTCAATTTTTTTTAAAATATAAACATTTCATCTCTCCTTAAGCAGTGTGTCGTCTGCGTGCACCTATTTCTGTGCAACATCCTTCCACCAATTATAATTACACTGAACAATCATGCCCATGTGCAAATCTTCATTGCCTTCATAACATTTCTTCTAATAAAAATCCAACAATAACATTAAACATGCTTATTCTCCTCATATTCCTGTTATTAGTTGCCATTTTATTCTTATCTCTATCTTAATATATCTTCTACTTGTTGCCTTGTACCAATTATTTCCAATTTCCTTTTGGATTCTCTAACCCTTGGTAAAAAGCTTCCCGTGTCATATAACAAGCAGTTTGTTCTTTCTCCTTAATTGCTAGTGTGAATCTATCCATTTCTGCACCATTCTAGTGTTTTCCTAATCACCACCTCTTCAGCAGGAATCTCTTTACTTTTCCAATGTTGTGCAAATACAATTCTAGTTGCTAAAAAGACTGGCTTTTTAAAATGATCCATAAATGTTAGGCTTCTTTCAAATGAGAGTGAAGATGATGTTTAGCAAATGCTTTTTTTAAAAAAAAGAAAACGAGCATATGGTCAATAAGTGTCATTTTTAAAAAAGATAGGATCTGATCAGTAAATATGTGTTTTTTAATGTTGTACGCTGCCCTGAGTCCTTTGGGAGAAGGGCGGCATATAAATCCAATAAAACAAACAAACAAACAAACAAATGTTTTTTTTTTAAAATGAGAATATAAAGATCAGTAAATGTGATTTTTTAAAATGAGGATATGGTCAGTAAATGTCATTTGTTTTTTTAAAAAAATGAGGATATGATCAGTAAATGTGATTTTTTAAAATGAGGATATAAAATCAGTAAATGTGATTTTTAAAATTTAGGATGTGGCCATCGGTAAATGTTACTTTTTTAAAAAATGAGGATATGATGATCAGCAAATGCTATTTTTTAAAAAATAAGGATGCGATGATCCGTAAATGTTATTTTTTTTAAAGTGGATACAGATGAAGGCTATTAAAAAGAAGATAAAGATGAAGGCTATTAATAAAGGCAATTTTTTTTAAAAAAATGAGGTTATGATGATCCATAAATGATTTTTTAAAAAAAATCAGGATGGAGATCATCAATATTTTTAAAAAACAGGACAGGTTGATAATACATGAAGTTTTTTAAAAAATGAGGATGAAGATGATGATCAATAAAACAATCAGTGGAACAGAAGTTGCCTCCAGAAGTTGTGAATGCCCCAACACTGGAAGTCTTTAAGAAGATGTTGGATTATCCATTTGTCTGAAATGGTATAGGGTTTCCTGCCTAGGCAGGGGGTTGAAGACCTCCAAAGTCCCTTCCAACTCTGCTACTGCTATTGTATTGCAAATTGTGTGGGGGTTCTTTTGGAAAAAAATGTTTATAAGAGGATGATGCACCATAAATATCTAGCTTTACATTTTTTAATAGGAGGGTGAGAGCCAGGCTAGCAACTGGGAGACTGGGAGTGATAGTTCTGCCCGTAGACATGAAGCCAGCTGGATGTTCTTGGGCCTTTGAATCCTCCACATCACCTTTGTCCTTAACCTGGGTTGATTTTTCTTCTTTCTCCTGCAGTTCCCAAGAATTGGCCCAGGAGATCAAAGCTTTCCTCAGTGGCGTGGACCCTGTTCACGGGAACAAACTCACTATCAAGGAACACGCTCGTTGTGCCATTTTACTGCTGCGCAACTTACCTCCCGCTCGCAGCGCGGTGCTCGAGCACCTCCGGAGTGTGTTTGATGAATACGTCTGCACCTACCTTCTGGAACTGGAGGCCGGCGACGGTGGGATGGGGGGCCTCCGCTCCCAGGGTCCCAACTTGGACGACGTGGTGTCGGAGATCCAAACCGTCTTATCGGAGTTTGTCCGCATGAATCCCAAAGCTTGGGCTGCCCTCGTCTCCTCCTGGTCCATCGACCTGATGGGGCAGCTGAGTAGCAAATACGCCGGGCGGCACGACGTACCCCACGCCAGCAGCCTGAACGAACTACTGCAGTTATGGATGTCTTGTAAAGCCACCCGGGTTTTGATGGAGATTTACACCCAGTGTCTCTCCTCCATGATTAACAGCTGTCCGGACGCTTGCGTCGACGCGCTCTTGGACACGTCCGTCCAGCACTCGCCTCACTTCGATTGGGTGGTGGCCCACATTGGCTCCTCCTTCCCCAACACCATCATCAACCGAGTCCTCTCCTGCGGGTTGAAGGACTTCTGCATGCATGGGACGGCGTCCTCCGATCTCCTCCTCTTTCCCAGCTCCGCCGCAGCCGATAAGCGGGTCCCCAAGATCGCCTCGGTGGTCGGCATCCTCGGCCACTTGGCCTCCCGCCACTCGGAAAGCATCAAGCAGGAGTTGCTAAGGATGTTCCACAGGAGCCTGGGGCCCAGCCGGGACCAGCAGCAGAAGGCCACTGTCCCTTTCTTGCTACAGCTGGCGGTCATGTCCCCCATGTTGCTGAGCACCATCTCCGCAGAGCTGGTGGAGTCGCTCAAGCCCGCCGTCCTCAACCAGCTGCACCAGCACTTCGCGGCGCTGCCCCGGGAGGAGCTGGAGAACATGGTCAGCATCGTGGTGCACCTCATCTGCCAGACGTCGGGAGGAGCCTACCGTACCTTGCAGTTCCTAGTCAACACTGCCATGCCGGCCTCGGTCATCACCACCCCGGGCCTGGCGGTCCACGACAGCGTGCGGGAGGCCTGCGACCGGGTGATCCAGCTGCTGCTGCTCAACTTGCAGAAGCTGGTTTACAACCGGGGCTCGGCCAGCTTGGCGGAGGTCCCTCCTCGCCCGGTGCCGTTTTTGGACGACCTGAAGAACCACACGCAGGAGCTTTGCACGGAGACCCTGAAGCTGGAGAGGAAGCGGTTTCTCTGGCTGCACCAGCTGCTTGTCCTCCTCTCGGTTTACTCCACCCCCAGCTGTGCCAGCGAGGCCCTCTTCTACCTGCTGACCCTGGCCAAGAGCCAGGAGGAGCTGAGCCTCGCCACTCAACTCTACGCCGTTCTCAGCTCTTGCATGACCGATCTGCTGGCCGCCCTGGTGAAGAAGTCCGTGCGCCAGCTCCACGCTGGCTTTCTCTCGGAGCCCCACACGGCCCAGCTCTTCCGCAACCTGGCCTTGATCCTGCAGTGGGAAGGAGAGAGCCCGGCCTCCATGGGCCGCCAGCTGGGCCAAGCCGTCTCCTCCCACATCTACGACTTTGGGCAGCTACTGCTGCACAGCAACCCAGAGGTGGCCCAAGCAGCTGCCCTGCTCCTGTCTGTCTGCCCCATGCCCAAGGCCATCCGGCCGGCCCACTTGCTGTTCCTCATCCGTTCATCCGTGCACCACTTCTTCTCGGTTTTGCGGGAGAAATCTCCGGCGGGCATCAGCTACGGCAGCCGTCTTCTTTGCGGCCTGAGTGGCGCTTCCCCCACAGCCAGCAAGGCCATCTTGCAGTACCTGGTGGAAGGCGCCCTGCACCAGGGCAACGCTGAGCTTTTCGGGGGCACAGTGGAGCCCCCCGCCGCCAGGAACGACGTCACGCTGGAGGCCACCAAGCTGTCCCTCCTGGACATCAACCGGCGCTTCATGGCAACCGTGAACTTCTCCGGCAGCGTCTGGTCGGTGTTCCACGCGGGAGTGATCGGCAGGGGCCTGAAACCGCCCCAGGCGTCGCACCGGCAAGAACCCGAACAGATCTCCCATAACGTCCAGGTTTTTTTGAGTCTCTTGCTGAGGTGCTGCGGAGCTGGGCGCTCGGGACCCCCCGAGCTGCCCCGGGGCAACGCCATCAGCCCCGAGGCGGCCAAGACAGTCGCCGTGGTGCTGGTGGAGACGGTGTGCCCGGATGTGACCAACAGCGAGCTGGCTTGGCCCCCCGAGGAGCACACATGCAACACCGTCGAACGGGACATCCGGATCGGACGCTCCTTCCGCGACAACCCTTTGCTTTTCCAGCTCTTGAAGCTGGTGGCCGTCGGGAGGCCGGCTTTGTGTTACTGCTCCGTGTTGCTCCGGGGTTTGATGGCTACGCTCATGGCCCATTGGGAGGCCTGCCGGGAGAACGACACCACCAGCTCCCCCTGGCCCCTGCAGGCCTCCTGCGCCCTGGTGGCCTGCATGGGGGAAGGCCACCTCCTGCCCCCCGTCCTGAGCAACATGCACGAGATCTTCGACCAGCTGGCTCCTTTTGAGGTCCACCTGCTCCTTCTCAGCGTCTGGGACTACATGAGGGACAACAGCCCCCTGCCCCAAAAATTCAGCTTCGACGCCAGCACGGGGCTCTTCTTCCGGGATTTTTCCCGAGACGCCGATGCCGGCAAATACCTCTACGTCTTGCATAGCGTCGTGCATAAGAACATCGACCGGCTGGGGCTGCTCTCGGGGCGGTTCCACCCTTAGGGGCTCTGGCGTGGTGAAGGAGAGGAGAGGACCTTGGGGGCTGGGGGTTAGGGGGAGATGGGGCTGGGGGAAGATGGGGGCTCTTTGGTGGATTGGAATTTGGAGGGAAGCCCACGAGCAGCTTCGGCGCAAGTTTGCTTCGATGGGCAAGCAGAGGAAGGGTCTTTGGGAAGGGGAAGAAGATTTAATTCGGGGATCTCTCTCTGTTCTTGTTTTTTAATTGGTTTCAACTTGCATTTAAGGAAGGACTAAGGGAAGGTTGAAAATATGTGAATGGATATTTGCCTCGTTTTCTTGCCCTTCCTCTTTCTCCTCTTCCGTTTTCCTCCTCCTTTTTCTCCTCCTCCTCCTTCATCATCTCCTCCTCTTCCTCCTCCTTTCTTCCTTTTTTCTCCTTCCTCCTACTCCCATTTTCTTATCTATTCCTTTTCCTTCTCCTTTCTTCTTTTCCTCCTCCCTTCCTGCCTCTTTTCCCCTTCCTTCCTCCTCCCTTTCTTCCTCCTTCCTCTTTCCCCCTTCTTCTCCCCTTCTTTCTCCTCTGTTCCTTTTCCTCTTCCTCCTTTCTTCTTCTTCTCCTCTTCTTCCTCCTCTCTTTCCTCTTTCCCTCTTCCTTCCTTCTCCTCCCCCTCTATTCCTTTTTCTCCTCCTCCTTTCCTTCCTTTTTCCTCTTCTTTTTATTCCTTACCTTTTTGCTATCCTCCTCCTTCTTTCCTCCTCTTCCTCATCTCTTCCTCTTCCATTCATCCCCCCCACCTCCACCCCCCTATCCGTCTTTCCTCTTTTTCTCCTCCTCTTCCCTTTCATTCTCGACTCTTTTAACGCACACAATGAACCAAACAAAGAAATTTTTAACAAGGAAGTTCTTTGCAAGAGTGTTTATGACAGTCGGTAAATATAGCCACATCAGCACTGCTGGGTATTGAGTGACAGGCGGAGCTGGAGGGACGTTGATCTGAGATTCCCCATCTTCTTCCTTCAGTCGATTCCGAGCACAATCAATCAATAAAAGCAGGAACTCGCAGCTCTTTGCATTCCCTTCCTAGTTGGAACAGTGGGAAAATATTTAATTCCCTTTCTCTGCCGAGGCTTGGGGTGGACTTTTGAGTACAAAAAAAACTGAAACTGATGATTCATAGATTTGGGTGTTTTTTAAAAAAAAAAAGAGGTTAAAAAAAAGAAGGAAAAGCATAAGATGCCCAATAGAAGAGAGAAAGTCAGAATTTCGTGGTCTTTCCCCTCCCCCCCCTTATTTCCTAACTTTTTTCTTATTTTTTTTTTAAAAAAAATATTTTTATTGTGCTGTAAAATTTTAATAATAATAAAAAATATATGACGAAAAACCAAGCCAAGGATGGGCATTGAAAAAAAAAACCTGCTTCCATGCACCTGGTTTGCCACCCCACCCCATCATCCTCAACCAGCAGGGGATGATGGGAGGGGTGGCCTTTCTCTCTCCCCTGCAGGCTCTTGGGCCGCTCTGCTCTTCCCAAACTCCCCCTATTTCTTCTAAAGAATGTAGACGTCCAGCAAAAAAAAAAAAAATCCCCCCCTCTCTAAAACCGAACATGGGAAGCGCCATCCTGAACAGCGTGTGTCGTCGTCTCCGACGATTGGCGGATCGCGAGGGCGGGCCCGGCGGAGAAGGCCAATGGGAGGTCGGCATGCGGGGAGGAGGGGTTTAGCCGCGGCGGAAGGGGGGGCGGGTTCCGGCAGAATCCAAGATGGCGGCGGCGGAGGCGCCCAGGAGGTTAGAAGCGAAGCTCGCTCGGGGTTTTTCTTTTTGGGGTTGGGGGCGACGTGTTTCTGGGTGGGGGGTCGCCCCCCGAGCGGGTTTCCTTCCTTAAATAGCCTCTGTTCTATTCCTGCTTCGTTCTATTTTGAACTTGGGGACACCCCCTCCCCTAACTCCCCCCCCTCCACACACACCGTGCCTCAGTTTCCCCTTTGTGTTCTGGGGCCCATGTGGCTATTCCCCCCTTGCTGAGGAATCCCTGTCCCCCCCTCCTCTTCCCCCACCCCCCTCGCCTTCCACCCCACGACTTCCCCTCCTGCAGGGCATCAGAAACGACCTTTGCCAAGCGGAGGACTACATCACCCATCATCCTGAGCCGAGCGGCCTCCTTTGGAGGAGGTGCTGGGGGGGGCTTCCTTCCCTTCTCGACCAAAGTTTACCTTCCGCAGCGTTTGAATCCGCCCCGCCCACCCTGCGACTCCCCCCTCCCCAGTTTGCCCTTCTGTAGGGGGATGATGGGACTTGTAGTCCCCGCCCTGCCAGCGAGGGAACGAGCCCTGCAGTGGGGCCTCCCTTGGTCTTCAGCCTGTTTTGGGAGAGCTCCCGAGAAGGTTAGAAGAGCCCTGGTGCTTTCCAAAGGTCCTTCACTCCAGCACCCATCATCCCTAGCCGGGAAAGGATTATGGGAGAGCCGCCGCCCCAAACATTTAGGGGTTTGCCAGGCCGCCTAAGCGGTGCATGCTCTTTCCTCAGGAACCCATATGCAGCCTCCACCCTTCCTCCGACTGATATAGGTAGTCCTCGACTTACAACAGCTCATTTAGCGACCGTTTGAAGTCGCAACGGCACTGAAAAATGTGACTTAGGACCGTTCCCCACACTTAACAACTGTTGCACCATTCACATGATCAACATTTAGACGCTTGGCAACTGACTCATATTTATGACGGGTCGTAGTGTCCCAAGGTCACGTGATTCCCCTTTTGTGACCTTCTGACCAGCAAAGTGAATGTAGCAAGCATGGTCGTAACATCGGGCACCAAACTCACTTGACAAACGTCTCACTGAGCCACAATGATTTTGGGCTCAATTGCGGTCGTAAGTCGAGGACTACCTGTAGACTGCCTCCTGCCATGGAGTTCTCTTCTGCCTCAAGAGGGATTTTTGTCTCAGAACTGAAGAAGCTGCTAGAATGAGAAGCGAAATGTTTTCAAGGACAAGGGGGGGGGGGACCCAAAGAAAGTCCAGATTGCCTTTTGGAAAATCACTTTTGGGAGAATATTTGCAGCTTTTCTTGGAAATTCTTCTAAAATTGTTTTTTTTCCCAAGCTTCAAGGTAGCCAAGCTTCTCTCTCTCTCTCTCTCTCTCTCTCTCTCTCCCTCCCTCTCTCCCCCTCCGTCCGTCCGTCTGCCTGTCTGTCTCAACTTTTTCAGTTGCAAAATATGTGGAGATTGGAACTGATCTTTGCCCCCGGGAATCAATCTGCCCTTTGCTCCTTGTTTTATGACTCTGGTTTTCCTCTGTTTTGGACAAGAAGAAGATGGTTTGTCCACCTTGACAACTTCAAGATACGTGAATTTCATCTCCCAGAATTCCTGGCAGGGGAATTCTGGGAGATGAAGTTCACACAACTTAAAAAGTTGACAAACACTGGACTTAGAAAGCTGGTTTTAATCCTTAAATGTTGCTAGGAAGTTTATAGGTAATCTTTGTTCTAACCGAGGCTTCCTGAGAGTATGAAGCAAACTCCTGGTCCCTACAAAAACCCCTTTTATTAATTGACTGTGAATTCTGCTCATTCACCTCCAGCAAACTCTTTCAAGGGAGGATTTACAGCCACAGACCTTATCTGGCTTGGAGAGCTGTCAGGCCGATATCTGCAAAACTTGGCCAGGAGTCTCGGAGAGACACAAACCAATGAAACGAAACTAATGGTCTCCTGCAAATGGTCTCCTTTCGCTCCTCTTTTATTTCCTCTGGGAGGGGGAAGAGAAGAAGAAGAAGAGAATTCTTTGTTGGGCAAGTGTGATTGGACACACAAGGAATTTGTCTTTGGTGCATATGCTCTCAGTGTACATAAAGAAAAATAAAATAGAATGCATTCATCAAGAATCATAAGATGCAACACTTAGTGATAGTCATAGGTTACTCATAAGCAATCAAATTATACTAGGAAACAAATGAAGTAATATAAATTTTAAAGATACAAGCAATATGGTTATAGTCATAAGTGGAAAGAGATAGGTACTAGGAAGGAAGAGAATAATAATAATAGTAATACAGTCTTAGTAGACAATTTGACTGTTGTGGGAGTTGTTTAGCAGAGTGATGGCATGCGGGGAAAAACTGTCCTTGTGTCTAGTTGTCTTAGTGTGCAGTGCCCTATAGCTTCGTTTTGAGGGTAGGAGTTGAAACAATTGATGTCCAGGATGCCAGGGGTCTGTAGATATTTTCACAGCCCTCTTTTTGACTCCTGCAGTGTGCAAATCCTCAATGGAAGGCAGGTTGGCAGCCATTCTTTTTTCCTGCAGTTCTAATTCTCCGTTGAAGTCCGTCTCTGTCTTGTTTGGTTGCAGAGCCAAACCAGACAGTTACGGAGGTGCAGATGAAAATGTCTCCTTCTCCGTCTTCCACCTAGGATGTCAGCGGTCGCGTGGTTGGCTCTTCTCCTGGCCGCGGTGTCGGCGGTCGACAAAAGCAACTTCAAGACCTGCGACCAGAGTTCCTTTTGCAAGTAAGTTGTGCGAAAGAGAAGAGAATGGGAGACACGCGGAGCCTTATTCCCCGAGGGAGGCCTGAAGGGTGACAGCACTCGGTCTGCATTGGCCCTGGGATTGCCATCTTTGGGGGACTGAGTGCTTGGAGGCCGAGAAAATCTCTAGTAACCCTGGTTTCCCCTCTCCAGGCGTCAGAGAAACATCAAAGCTGGAAGTTCCCCTTATAGGGCGCTGCTGGATTCCCTGCAGCTGAGCCAAGAATCTATAAAAATCCAGCTTATCAATGAAGCGAACAAGGTAAATTAAATCGGACTTCCTAGAAGGGCTGGGGAGAGTCAGGCTTGCCCTCTTTCTGACCAGATGGAAGGACTGAGGGTTAGAAAGTTGAGAACAGTCCCGGTGGGCTCCTTGGTGCTCTCTGAGTTTGGTGACCCAACTAAGTAACATCATCAGTGCGAGAAGGGAAGGGGGTTTGCAGAGGGAGGAGGAGGAGGAGGAGGGGGAAAAGTGGGGAAAAGCCAGTGGGAATCCGTTCTTCCCAATTGCAGGTTCCTCTCCTCCTGGAGTTTTACGGCTTGAAAGAAAACATGACCCGCCTCAGGATCGACGAGCTGACGCCCCTCAAACCCCGCTATGTGGTACACGACGTCTTAATCCAGGACCCTCCCACCTCCAGGTACAGGGATGGGCCGCTGCGTGGGCCGGTGGTCTTTGGGTGGGGCTCTGCGGGAGGCGACGGAATGAGGGACGTTAGGAGGCCGACGGCCTTTCGGGCTTGTGCAAAGCCGGGACGCTTAGCAATAGATGGCTGAAAGAGCTGGCAATCACATCACACCGGACTTTGGTGAGGTTGGCTTCCAGGTTTTACAAGAAGCCGGTTGGGTCAATGGGTTAAGGGTGAAAAGTGGGAGGTGGTGAGAAGGAAGGTGGCTGACCTAGAAACCAGGAGAGGGCGAGTTCTAGTCCGGCCTTGGGCCTGAAAGCCTGCTGGCTTTGGGCCAATCACCAGGAGAGAGTGAATTCTCATCCCGCCTTAAGCATGAAAGCCAGCTGGGTGACTTTGGGCCAATCACCAGGAGACAGTGAGTTCTAGTCCCTCCTTAGGTGACTTTGGGCCAATCACCAGGAGAGAGTGAGTTCTAGTCCCTGCTTAGGTGACTTTCAGCCAATCACCAGGAGACAGTGAGTTCTAGTCCCACCTTAGGTGACTTTCAGCCAATCACCAGGAGACAGTGAGTTCTAGTCCCTGCTTAGGTGACTTTGACTCAGTCACCAGGAGACTGAGTTCTAGTCCCTGCTTAGGTGACTTTGACCCAGTCACCAGGAGACAATGAGTTCTAGTCCCACCTTAGGTGACTTTCAGCCAATCACCAGGAGACAGTGAGTTCTAGTCCCACCTTAGGTGACTTTCAGCCAATCACCAGGAGACAGTGAGTTCTAGTCCCTGCTTAGGTGACTTTCAGCCAATCACCAGGAGACAATGAGTTCTAGTCCCACCTTAGGTGACTTTCAGCCAATCACCAGGAGACAATGAGTTCTAGTCCCACCTTAGGTGACTTTCAGCCAATCACCAGGAGACAGTGAGTTCTAGTCCCTGCTTAGGTGACTTTGACTCAGTCACCAGGAGACAGTGAGTTCTAGTCCCTGCTTAGGTGACTTTGACCCAGTCACCAGGAGACCGTGAGTTCTAGTCCCACCTTAGGTGACTTTCAGCCAATCACCAGGAGACAGTGAGTTCTAGTCCCTGCTTAGGTGACTTTGACTCAGTCACCAGGAGACAGTGAGTTCTAGTCCCTGCTTAGGTGACTTTGACCCAGTCACCAGGAGACAATGAGTTCTAGTCCCACCTTAGGTGACTTTCAGCCAATCACCAGGAGACAATGAGTTCTAGTCCCACCTTAGGTGACTTTCAGCCAATCACCAGGAGACAGTGAGTTCTAGTCCCTGCTTAGGTGACTTTGACTCAGTCACCAGGAGACAGTGAGTTCTAGTCCCTGCTTAGGTGACTTTGACCCAGTCACCAGGAGACAGTGAGTTCTAGTCCCTGCTTAGGTGACTTTGACCCAGTCACCAGGAGACAATGAGTTCTAGTCCCACCTTAGGTGACTTTCAGCCAATCACCAGGAGACAATGAGTTCTAGTCCCACCTTAGGTGACTTTCAGCCAATCACCAGGAGACAGTGAGTTCTAGTCCCTGCTTAGGTGACTTTGACCCAGTCACCAGGAGACCGTGAGTTCTAGTCCCACTTTAGGCTCAAAAGCCGGCTGAGTGACTTCGGATCAGTCCCTCCCTCTCACCCCAATCTACCTTACAAGAGTGGTGGTTGTGGGGAAAATAGTTGTGTTGGATATGTTCACACCCTCAAGTTATTTGTGAAAACGACGAAGGATACAAAAAAAAAAAAAAAAAGGCAAATTGCAAAATAAAATCCTGGCAGTTGAAGTCCGCACTTCCTAACATCCCCATCGTTGAGAAAACCCTGAATTTGTTTAAATGTCCTTCTAAACATTTTATCGGGTGATGAAACGTCTGTTTCCCCTTCTCCTTTCTGTCCTCACCCCCACCCTTGTGTGTATCCGTGTATGTCCGTCCTTCCCCCCAAGATTGTCTGTCACAGGCCGCGACGATAACAGCGTGGAGCTCTCGCTCGAGGACGGGATCCACAAGGTGATCCTGACGGCGAAGCCCTTTCGGATGGACTTGCTGGCCGGGCGGGAGCTGGTGCTGAGCGTCAATTCCCGGGGCCTGCTGGTGTTTGAGCATCTGCGACAGAGGAAGGACTCGTGAGTACCTGGGAGCTCCACATTAGGAGTTGGAGAAGGGAGGGGGAGTTGGTTCCTTGAGAGGGGGTCATTTTCCTCTGAATGGGAGCCTGCTGTCGGGTGGGTGGGTGGGAAGAAGTTGGTTTATTTAGGCTAGCATTCCTGGGGTCAGTGGAGATGGAAGCATACTGGTGCTGAACCATCAAATCACCTATGCGGGTCCTTGGTGCTTTCTGAGCTGGGTTATTACTTCTTGCAGACATTTTACGACCCAACTAGGTAACGTCATCCAGGGCTGGAAGGGAGTGAGGTTTCCTCTCTATTTATATACAAGTAGCTTGCCCTGTCAGTGTTGTCAGTTGAAATCTCAGTAAACCACAACCTAATTCAGGAACCACCAATCACACACCCCCACCAATGCCTGTCGGGCAAACCGCTATACATAATTAGATCACCCATAACGCTCCCTCCTATTTTCCCCAAATAATGACAACCCTGTGAGGTGGATTGGGTTGAGAGAGGGGGGAGGGGGGTGGGTCCCAAGTCACCAGCTGGCCCTCATGCCTAAATTGGGGCTAGAACTCACCGTCTCCTGGTGACTGGTCCCAAGTGACGCAGCTAGAATTCACTGTCTCCTAGAGACTGTCTCTAAGTGACGCAGCTAGCTTTCATGCTTAAGGTGAGACTAGAACTCACTGTCTCCTGGTGACTGGCCCCAAGCTAGCTTTCATGCTTAAGGTGAGACTAGAACTCACTGTCTCCTAGAGACTGTCTCTAAGTGACGCAGCTAGCTTTCATGCTTAAGCTGAGACTAGAACTCACCATCACCTGGTTTCTAAGTCAGCTCCTTTACCGACTACATCAAACTGACTCTGATATTCAGAGATTTATAGGTGTTTCAGTCCTCCAGAATTGAAAAACTGAGACGTTTCTTATAAGTTACGTCAGGAAAACAACAAGCTTTGTATCTATGTAATTTTTCTGTCTTATCTAACTCTCTAGTGGGTTGTAGAAGGATGGACGGAGTCTTCCTGGCCATCCTCCTACAAGGAAGGTATTTGATTTTCAAATCCTTTTCTTTTCTAATCCTCCAAACGCAACCATCCTGGTCATCTTTATTTCCCCCCAGGTAGAATCCAGGCCTAAGGTGACGAGGGTAATCTCCGGATTGCCAGTGCTGGGTTTCTTATTTTGTTTTTAACTTTCAAATTTAACAAAACCTTAAGTTTGTCTGTACGTTAATGTTATATTGTGCGCATTAAACAACTACAAATACCGTATTTTTCAGGGTACAAGACACACTCTCTCCCCCACTCCCCTAAAAGAGTGTGAAAATTTGGGTGCGTCTTATACACCGAATGTAGCCCCACCCTTTGGCCTCTGCCTCCCAGCAATGTACCTCCTTGCAGCAAACGGGAGTGGGCAATAGGCTACGGCAGTCCCTGCACCCTGAAACAGCTGATCGTCGGGAGGCCCCTGCTGAAACTGAAAGCGAAACGGGCCGTTTGCCGCAAGGAGGCAGATTGCTGCGAGGCAGAGGCAGATTTTTTTTTCTTATGCTAATCGAGCTAAACTGAAACAGCTGTTTGCTGCAAGGAGGAAAGTCAATAATTATAAATGCGTGTAGAATGTTCGAATTATTAGACTTATTTTTTTAACGACTGCTTTATTATTGTTCTAAACAACTTAACCACATGAAAAAGCTTTTTTTAAAATAAATGCTCGATCTGAAGAGGCCCAGTGTTATTGTGCCTTCTTTTAAATAGCAGAGAATAACTATACTTCCAGAAAGCCACATCAATTTTAACAGCATCTGTGCAAGTATGGTCTGAACTGTAGCACCACAAACGTTATATACCGTCCGTACTGCTTGCTGGAAGGAGGCAAATTGCTGGGAGGCAAAGGCAGATTTTCCCTCTCCCCCACCCCAGTTTTCCTTCCCAAAGGCTAGGTCTTATACTTTGGAGCGTCTCATACTCCGAAAAATACGGTAATTTAAAATTGATTCGTTGGCTTGTTTTGTATAGCATTTGGGTTGATTTGAGCACAAAATCTTAGTGCTTTTTTAAAAAAAGGAAAAACCCCTGGCAATCCTGCTAAATAGGGTAAAAATAATTGGATGCGTTGTGTGGGTTTTTTTGTTGCTGTTGTTAAGGGGGGTTTATTTGAGTGCAAAACCTTGGGGTTTTTTGGGGAGTTCACCAGGCAGGGGGGGCTTGGGGGCATCTTTTGAGATTCCTTGCACTGACTCTCCATTGTGTTTTCTGTTTTTGTTGGTCTGTGGCCCCCCCACTCTCGCTCGGGCCCCCCCTCCCAGTTTCTCGGATAAAGTTAGTGACACGGTCGTTAGCATTTGGGATAGGATCACGAACGTTTTCTCTAGGTAAATTCTGCAGCTTCTGCTTCTGTTTTCTCGACTCCCTTTCCCTCCGGTACAGAAAACGGGGGGCTTGCCCGGCCTTGTGACATAAACAGGGGGAGAAGCCCACCACCCTCTGCACCCTCTTTCCCCCCCGACCCTCAGTTTTAAGAATGACGTGTGAGTGTGGTTTGCAGAGGTGTTGTGGGGATCCCTACATCAATCCCAGGTCTGCCTAGCGTTGGGGATGGGCTTAGATCCAGAGCTGGAAAAGAAAGAGGCTCGGGGGAGGGGTGGGAAATACGATATCCAGAATTTTTTTAAAAAATAAAGTGAAATGAAAAAAATGTAAACATTGCTTCACTGTTCTTGAGGACCAGCGCTTTAGCAGCTAAAAAGCAATTGCCAGCTCTTAGTAGAGTATAGCATAGTCTTTATTGTCATTGTACAAAATAAATACAACGAAATTGGTTGGAGGGGAGGGTGGAAAAAAATATATCCCCGAACCAGGATATTTCTGGGTTCTAACATATTTGTGGATCATCTGAATATTCCTTCCTCTTTTCTGAAAACTCACCAGCCATTTTTCCTTCATCTCCTGTGTCCGGAATCGGATCTCACCATAGGGAATCGGATTCTTTCTATGTCCGGTTCCGTTCCCCCCCCCCCTTTTCTCTCTTCTGGACCCCCTCCCTCCCTCCTGATGGCTGGGTGAAATCTTGAAATATTAACTGTCTTGTCCTGTTTAGGAGATATTGGGGAAGCCTTAGGTTAGCTAAATGTCAAAGTTTAGGACATGGGGAAGCCTTAGGTTAGCTAAATGTCAGTATTTAGGACATGGGGAAGCCTTAGGTTAGCTAAATGTCAGTATTTAGACATGGGGAAGCCTTAGGTTAGCTAAATGTCAGTATTTAGGACATGGGGAAGCCTTAGATTAGCTAAATGTCAGTAGTTAGGACATGGGGAAACCTTAGGTTAGCTAAATGTCAGTAGTTAGGACATGGGGAAGCCTTAGGTTAGCTAAATGTCAGTAGTTAGGACATGGGGAAGCCTTAGGTTAGCTAAATGTCAGTAGTTAGGACATGGGGAAGCCTTAGGTTAGCTAAATGTCGATGGAGATCTTCAGACATTCAGGTCATGGTTGTCCCAAAGGTGCTTTTTCAAGAGGCAACTTTGTTTTCCTTTGAAGACATGTCACTTCTTATCCAAGAAGCTTCTTCAGCACTGGTATCCCTCTACCTCTGTTGAGGGAGGGCTGTTCAGGTTGGACATAGATTACTTCTTGGACCCCTCTTCCAAACCAACTGTCCTCTCTGTCCAAAATGTGGACGTTGCCGTCTCCAAAAGAGCCACCTTTGTCTTTTAAACGCAGGTGGACTGCTGAATCTTGTCCCGATGTGTTTGTTCTATGTTGTGCCATGCGTTTGGACAGCATAGGAAAACAGAGGGGGACATAAATGAACCTCCAAGTGGCCTCAACGACCCTCTAAAAGGACGCAAATGACCAGCTGCCTGCAAGGAGTATCAAATCCTTCCGTTCCTCACCATCCAGTCAGCGCTGAAGAAGCTTCTTGGAGGAGAAGCGAAAGGTCTTCAAAGAAAAAGCAGAAAGTGCTCTTGATGCCAAGGAGACCTCTGTATCAGCAGAAGACAAAGGGGGCCACCTTGGGGGCCAAAGAACCAGAAGGGAGAGGTTTTAAAAATGGAGGGCTCGCTTTGGTCACCAATGCAGGTAGTCCTCGAGTTACGACTGCAGTTAAGCCCACCATTTCCGTTGCCTGCTGAAGGATCGCCTAAGTGAGCTTTGCCCCATTTTGCGAGATTCCTTGCTGCCGTTGGGAAGGGAATCGTTGCATGTGTTAAGTTACTTAACACGCTTGCTACGTGAATCTGGATTCCCCGTTGACTTTGCTCATCGGAAAGTTGCAAAAGAGGAATCACGGCACCCCCCCATCCTAAATACAAGTCACTTGCCAAGCGTCTGAATTTTGGTCGTGTTGACAATGGTCGTAAGTGTGAAAAAATGGTCCTAGGCCACCTTTTCTCTGTGCCGTTGTAACTCCGAACGGTCACTAAGCGAACTGTTGTAGAGTGGCGGGGTGTCCTAGAGGTGGAGCTCTCACCTCAGAGTCAGGAGGCTGTGAGTTCGATCCTAGGTAGAGGCAGGTATTTCTCTCTCTGGGCACCGTGAGAATATATCTGCTGAACAAAACTCAGCATCGGCAACAGGAAAGGCATCTGGCCAGGAAACACTCGGCTCCATTCAGTTGCCCAAACAGGAATTAAGGAGTAGTTAAAAGATTATGACGATGATTAAATGAACTGTTGTAAGACGAGGACTACCTGTAGCTAGTTTCACCCCGCTCTCTGCCCCATGGCTAGCTCTCCCCCCATCCCCAGATCCCTACTAACTAAGCAGGGCTGAGAAACAGCGTGTGAGTTTCTGTTGATCGTTGTTGCCATTGGTTTGCGCCAGGGTGTACTTACGTGTGTGTTATCCGTGCCCGCGCAAGACCTTTTTGCATTTGATGAGCTTTTGCGTTGGCTGTTCCTCCGTGCGGGGGGGAAAACGTGGAGGGTCTCAGCCTGAGCTTCCCCTTTCCCCCCCCCCCAAACTCTTTTTCCCTTCCAGAACGCCGGAGAAGGAACCCGAGTCGGAAGGAGGAGGAGGTGAGCCCGATGAAACCGCCAATCTGGCTTCACCCCCGGAAGAGGAATCTGCAGAGAAAACAGAGCAGGTGAGTGCAGAAAAGGAATTCTGGAGGGGAAGGAGGTGGGGGGCTTCGGTGTAAACTCATGTCAGCAACAGAGAGAGAGGGAGAGACTGGGAAAAGAGATGGAGGAGGAAAAAATGGAAGAGGCAGAAGAAGAGGAGATGGATGGGAGGGAGACGAGAAAGAGAATAGGAAGTGATCAAGGAGAAAGAAGGAGAAAGAGGAAAAAGAGAGAGAGAAAAGAGGAGGAGAAGAATAGGAAGTGATAAAGGAGAAAGAGGAAAAAAGAGGGGAAAGAGGAGGAGGAGGAAATGGAGGAGGAGGAAGAGGAGAAAAATAGGAAGTGATCAAAGAGAAAGAGAGAGAGAAAAGGGGGAGAGAAGATGGAGGAGGAAATAGAGGAGGAAGAGGAAATGCATAGGAGGGAGAAGAGAAGGAGAACCAGAAAAAGAATAGGAAGCGATCAAGAAGAAAGAAGGAGAAAGAAAGAAAAAAGAGAGGTAAAAGAGAGGAGGAGGAAGAGGTATGGATGGGAGGGAGAAGAGAAGGAGGAGGAGAAAAATAGGAAGTGATCAAAGAGAAAGAGATAAGGAGAAAGAAAAAGAGAGATGGAAAAGAGGAGAAGATGGATGGGAAAGAGAGAAGGAGAAAAAGAATAGGACGTGATCAAGGAGAAAGAGAAAGCGAAAAAAGAGAAAGGAGGAAAAGGACAAACACGATACAGGTCGTCCTTGACTTACAACAGTTGGCTCAGCGACCGTTTCAAATGACACAAGCAACGGCAAAAGCGACTTGAGTTTTCCACACTTAACGACCGTTGCAGCTTCCTGACAGTCCCGTGATCCAAACTTTTTCCCTCTCTGTTTTTTAAAAAAGGAGGAGGGGGATATATATTAAAATTGAATATGTATATTGAAAAGGAATTATAAAGACCATCAACATAAAATGGAGCTCGCTCAGAAGCTGAAATACATCAAGTGAATGAGATGAAGAGTGTGAAGTAGAGGAGAGAGGGAAGGGAAGAAGAGAGGGATAGGAGAGAGAGCGGGGGAGGGGGAAGAGCAGGAGAGAAAGGAGGAGTGGAAAGGGGAGAGAGAAGAAGGAGAGAGGAAGGGGAAGTAGAGAAGAGAAGGATGATGGAAGGAAGAAAGGAGGTTGGGAGGGGGAGGAGAGGGAGAAGAAAGGAATGGATAAGGTAGAGATAGGGTGTATGGAGAGCAGAAGAGCCAATAATTGTTTTTGGGAGTTGATGGGAAGATGAATTGATGTAAACATTTAATAACACAATACGATGTTGGCTACGTAATAGTAGACATGTGGGTTATATGCTATGAAAATGAAAAAAATAAAAATAAAAACTTGATACAGAAAAAAATAAACTAGGCGTGCCTGCCTTAAGTTGCCCGTTTTCAAAATTATTCTGACTGATTTTATACTTTCAGCGTCGTTGTTGGATCGTGCCAACCTTTTTTCAATTTTTTTTTCCCCCCCACCAGCCTGAGGATGCCTCCCAAAAGGACCCCGAAGAGGATCCGGGAACGTGGGAAGAAACGTTTAAGACCCACACGGATAAAAAACCCAATGGTTAATAAGAGCCGTTGTACTTTTTATTAAAGCTTTTATCTACCTGTATTCTCTCCCTGCCTCCATCTCCCTCTTTGCAATTGGGGAAGCGGGGAATTGTAAATTGCAAAACCTTCCTTGGGATCAGTCTGCCAAGGCAATGATGATGGGTGTTTGTTTGTCCTTACATCCATCCAACTTTTCATTTCTTCCTCTTCCCTCCTTTCTTCCATTTTCCTTCCTTCCATCCATCCATCATCTTCATTTTTCCTCACCTCACCCTTCTCTCCTTTCCTCTCCCCACCTCGCCCTTCCCTCTTCCTTTCCTTTCTTCTATCTTCCTTTTCTTTCCTCTTCTCTTCCTCTCACCTCTCCTCACCTCGCCCTTCCCTCTTCCTTTCCTTTCTTCTATCTTCCTTTTCTTTCCCCTTCTCTATCTTCCTCTCACCTCTCCTCGCCCTTCCCTCTTCCTTTCCTTTCATTCTTCTATCTTCCTTTCCTCTTCTCTATCTTCCTCTCCTCACCTTGCCCTTCCCTCTTCCTTTCCTTTCCTTTCCTTTCCTCTATCTTCCTTTTCTTTCCTCTTCTCTATCTTCCTCTCCTCACCTTGATCTTCCCTCTTCCTTTCCTTTCCTTTCCTTTCATTCCTCTATCTTCCTTTCCTCTCCTCTATCTACCTCTCCTCTCCTCATCTCCCCTCTTCTCTCCCCTCCCCTCCCCTCCAGAATTGTCCCTTTTTGATAAGTTTCCCCAAAATCAAATTCCGCTTTGTGGCGTGTGACTTCTCGCAGAACACCAAACCTCGGAGGGCTTAACCGGAATTCATAAATGGGCTTCTAGCTTTCCCTTCCGGCCTGATGCCCGCTTGCCAATCACAGTTTACCAAGTTGGATCACTTCAAATCGGAGGACGGAACGTGGTTTGGTGTTTGACGAGCGAGCTCAACCAGAGGAACTCAGCGCTTCCCCTCCTCTTCGTTCTGCAGGACCAACGTCGGTGGGGCTGGATTTCTCGTTCCCGGGAGTGGAGAACGTGTATGGAATCCCGGAACATGCTGATAACGTCCGCCTGCGAACCACGGAGTAAGTTGGGGGTCTCCAGATGTTGTATATGTTCCAACACTGGAGGTTTTAAAGAAGAGATTGGATAGCCATTTGTCTGAAAGGGTGTAGGGTTTCCTACCTGGGCAGGGGGGTGGACTAGAAGACCTCCAAGGTCCCTTTCCCATTCCATTCCATACCAAATTCTATTCTATTCTACTCTATTCTGTAGTTTATTTTATCTATTCTATTTCTATTAAATTCCATTCCATACCCTATTCTATTCTATTAAATTTTATTAAATTCCATTCCAAATTCTATTCTATTCTATTCTGTAGTTTATTCTATTCTATTTCTATTCTATTCCATTCCATACCATACTCTAATCTATCCTATCCCATTCCATACCATACCATACCATATTCTATTTCTATTCTATTTCTATTCTATTTCTATTCTATTTCTATTCTATTTCTATTCTATTTCTATTCTATTTCTATTCTATTTCTATTCTATTTCTATTCTATTCTATTACATTCCATACCATATTCTATTTCTATTCTCTCTTTATTTCTATTCTCTTTTACTCTATTTTATTCTATTCATTTCTTTTTCTTGTTCTATTCTATTCTACTCTTTATTTTATTCTAATTCTATTCTTAGTCTAGTCTAGTCTAGTCTAGTCTAAATATAAATTCTTTGGGCAATGTTTTTCCTTGCTCTAATGATCTCATATCTCGGTAGGGGAGGAGATCCATATCGTCTCTATAACTTAGATGTCTTCCAATACGAACTCTACAACCCGATGGCTCTCTATGGCTCGGTCCCGGTGTTGTTAGCTCACAGCGCACAACGTACCCTCGGCATATTTTGGCTCAACGCAGCCGAGACCTGGGTGGATGTCACCTCCAACACAGCTGGCAAGGTAAGTGGTGTGGACTTTGCTGCTGCTTTATACAGGTAGCCTCGTCCTAAGGACCGCAAGTGAGCCCAAAACGTTTGCAGCTAAGCGAGGCATTTGTTGAATGAGTTTTCTCCCGTCTTACGACCTTTCTTGCAACCGTTGTTAAGACAAAACACCGCAGTTTTTAAGTCAGCCGCACAGTCGTGAAGCGAATCCGGCTTCCCGCTTAACTTTTGCTCGTCAGATGGTCGCAGAAATGGGATCCCATGAGGGTGAGACGCTGTGACCATCATAAGTACGAGTCGGCTTCCAAGCGGAGTGCTGGAATAGTCATAAGGGTGAAAAACGGTCGCAAGTCACTTTTTTTCAGTGTTTTTGGCACTTTAAAAGGTCGCTAAACAAATGTTTGCAAGTTGAGGTCTTTCTTTTAGGAGAATTCCCCTAGTTATTTACCAAACTTGGCAACTTTTAAGACTTGTGGACTTCAACTCTTGGCTGGCTGGCTGGGGAATTCTGGGAGTTGAAGTCCAAAAGTCTTAAAATTGCCAAGTTTGGAAACCTCTGATTTACAGTAATGTAGCTGGCTGCATTACTTACTTCTTAGTGGACCATAAGGAAGGCTGAGCGCCAAAGAATGGAGGCCTTTGAACTCAGGTGCTAGAGACTGTGAGTCCCTTGGACTGCAAGGCCATCCAACCGGTCAGTCCTAGAGGAGATCCACCCTGGCTGCTCTTTAGAAGGCCAGATCCTGAAGAGGAAACTCAAAGACTTTGGCCACCTAAGGAGAAGGAAGAAGGACTCCCTGGAGAAGAGCCTCATGCTGGGAAGGATGGAGGGCAAAAGAAGAAGAAGGGGACGACAGAGGAGGAGGTGGATGGATGTAATCACCCAAGCAGTCAGTGTGAGCTTAAATAGACTCCAGAGGAATAAGAGGACAGGAAGGCCTGGAGGAACGTGGTCCATGGGATTGCGATGTGTCGGACACGACTTCGCAACTAACAACAACAACAAGCTGGCTTGGGAATTCTGGGAGTTGAAGTCCAGATGTCTCAAAATTTGCTAAGGTTGAGAAACGCTAAATCCATGTCTTCCCTGGCCACCTTTTCTTGCAGACCATGTTTGGGAAGATGCTCGATTACATCCAAGGCGGAGGAGAAACGCCCCAGACAGATGTCCGCTGGATGTCGGAGAGCGGGATCATCGACGTCTTCCTTCTGCTGGGACCTTCACCCACGGACATTTTCAAGCAGTACGCATCCCTCACAGGTGAGCCGGTGGGAATCGGGGCAATTTCGAGGATGGATGAAGAAGAAGAAGTGTTAATACCACTTTATAAGGCCTTGGTAAGGCCACACTTGGAATACTGCATTCAGTTTTGGTCGCCACGATGTAGAAAAGATGGGGAGACTCTAGAAAGAGTGCAGAGAAGAGCAACAAAGATGATTAGGGGACTGGAGGCTAAAACACATGAAGAACGGTTGCAGGAACTGGGTATGTCTAGTTTAATGGAAAGAAGGACTAGGGGAGACATGATAGCAGTCTTCCAATATCTCAGGGGTTGCCACAAAGAAGAGGGAGTCAAGCTATTCTCCAAGGCACCTGAGGGTAGAACAAGAAGCAATGGGTGGAAACTAATCAAGGAGAGAAGCAACTTAGAACTGAGGAGAAACTTCCTGACAGTTAGAACAATTAATCAGTGGAACAGAAGTTGCCTCCAGAAGTTGTGAATGCCCCAACACTGGAAGTCTTTAAGAAGATGTTGGAGAGCCATTTGTCTGAATCGGTATAGGGTTTCCTTCCTAGGCAGGGGGTTGGACTAGAAGACCTCCAAGGTCCCTTCCAACTCTGCTATTGTATTGTAAGAAGAGAGGCTGGCATGATCCATCCGGTCCTCCGAATTTTGCTGTCGAGGTTTTAGCAAGACCGTGTAGCTTCCCTCGTCTTCGGATGAAGGAATCTAGTCTGGGAACCATTCGAGGAACGAGGCAATGAAGACCATTGATTGAGAGTATACATAGTCCTCGACTTACGGCAATTCATTTCGTGACCGTTTGAAGTTACAACAGCACTGGGAAAAGTGAGTTATGACCATTTTTCACACCGGTTGCTGCATTCCCCTGGCCACGTGATAAATTCGCTTAATTGGTTCATGACTCTCCGAGGCTCCTTGCCAAGTTCTGCAGATATGGGCTGGCAGCTCTCCAAGCCAGATAAGGTCTGTGAGTGTAAATCCTCCCTTGAAAGACTTTGCTGGATGTGAATGAGCAGAATCCACATTCAATTAATAAAAGGGTTTTTTGTTGTGAGAACAAGGAGTTGGCTTCAGGCTCTCGGGAAGCCCCGGTCATAACAGTAAATTCAGACGGTCGCTCAATGAACTGTTGTAAGTCGAGGGCTTCCTGGACCAGGCGATGCCTTCCCTCCGTGAAGACGGTGGCAGCTGCAGACCTTTGGTGTGTTTCCCTTTCCTTAGGCACCCAGGCTCTGCCTCCCCTCTTCGCCCTCGCCTATCACCAGAGCCGCTGGAACTACAACGACGAGGAGGATGTGACCGCTGTGGACAACGGCTTTGACGAGCACGACATCCCCTATGACGTCATCTGGCTGGACATTGAGCATACCGACGGCAAGCGCTACTTCACCTGGGACTCCAACAAGTTCGCCCACCCCCGGGAGATGCTTCAGCGGCTGGCAGCCAAGAGGAGGAAGGTGAGAAGGGCCAAGCCGCCAATCGTCAAATCTTCCTGGGGTGTGGGGAACCTCTGAAACCCCCCCCCCTCCTTGCTGGCCTGCGATTGGGGCGCAAGTAGAAGAGACAGTTGGGATTGGACTTGTAGGGTCTCCTTGGTGCTCTCTGAGCTTGGTGGTTTTCCTGCAGACGTTTCATGACCCAACTAGGGAAGATCGTCAGTGCTAGAAGGGAATGGGGATTGTGGAGAGGAAGAGGAGGAGGAGAATGGATGGAGGAGGAGGAAGAGGAGGAGGAGGAGTAGAAGAAGAAGGGTTGGAGGAGGAGGAGAGACACTTCTTGGTGCTCTCTGAGCTTGGTGGTTTTCCTGCAGACATTTCATGACCCAACTAGGGAACATCGTCAGTGCTAGAAGGGAATGGGGATTGTGGAGAGGAGGAGGAGAAGGGTGGGAGGAGGAGGTTTAGGTTTAGGTTTAGGTTTATTTGGGTTTATATGCCGCCCTTCTCCAAAAGGACTCAGGGCGGCGAGGAAGAAGAGGAGGAGGAGGAAGAGAATTGTGGGATCCTTGGTGCTCTCTGAGCTTGTGGTTTTCTTACAGACATTTCATGACCCAACTAAATTACATTTGTAATTTACAAATGGCTAAATTTGGGGTACAAACTTTGGGGTGTATTAGAAGGAGAAGGAGAAGGAGGAGAAGAAGAGGAGGAGGAGGAGAAGATGACAACTCTGGAGTTCTTAAGTGCTCTCTGAGCTTGGTGGTTTTCTTGCAGACATTTCATGACCCAACTAGGGAACCTCATCAGTGCTGTTGGGCTGAATGATGAAGTGTCTACAAGAAAACCACCAAGCTCAGAGAGCACCAAGGATCCCACAATTGGGATATTCCTGGCGTGGCCATGATCTAGAAGTCTAAACTAAAAATAGTTTTGATAAAAGTGGGAGCAGTTACATATTCAACTAGATGGGTGTATTAATGCTACCGCTTAAGTCCCATCACCCCAATCCGTGTTATTCGTCCTCCACACCAGATGGTCAGCATTGTAGACCCCCACATCAAAGTCGACACCGGCTACCGAACCCACAATGAAATTCGCTCCCGGGACTTTTACGTCAAGACCAAGGATGGGAATGACTATGAAGGCTGGTGCTGGCCAGGTGAGGAAAAAAAAAATTCCGGGATGAATCCAGATGTGGAGACTCCGGAAAGAGTGCAGAGAAAGAGGATTAGGGGTCTGAAGGTTAAATTATACGAAGAACTTTTGCAGGAATTGTCTAGTTTAATGAATAGGGACGCGGGGGCTCAGGGGCGAAGACGCTGAGCTTGTCGATCAGAAAGGTCAGCAGTTTGGCGGTTCGAACCCCCAGCGCCGCGTAACGGAGCGAGCACCCGTGACTTTCCCCAGCTTCTGCCAACCTAGCAATTCGAAAGCAGGTTAAAAAATGCAAGTAGAAAGATAGGAACCACCTTTGGTGGGAAGGGAACAGCGTTCCGTGAGTCTTTGGCGTTGAGTCATGCCGGCCACATGATCACGGAGACGTCTTCGGACAGCGCTGGCTCTTCGGCTTTGAAACGGAGAGGAGCACCGCCCCCTAGAGTCAGGAACGACTAGCACCTATGTGTGAGGGGAACCTTTAACTTTAATTTAATGAAAAGGGGTGAAAACGGAAGGCCACTCTTCCTCTTTCTGGCACTTCCGCGCGCACGCCAAGCTCCCTGCCATCGGTCCTTCAGTTCAGGCCAGCGGCTTTGTCCACACTCTCTCCCCTCCTGGTTCCTCTCTTTATGCGCTTCCTGAAAGGCAGCCGCTAGTGGTGCGAAAGACGGCCCCACGCCATGGAAAACATTACGGGGATGCAGCATAAAATTTAAAATAGGAGATTAAAAATGTGGACCAAAGTTAAACGGAAATCTTGCCCAGAAAGTAGTAACCTTCATTCCAGTCAACGTCAAGTCCTTTCTCTGTCTCCTTGTGCTCAGGTTCAGCGGCCTATCCGGATTTCACCAACCCCCAGATGCGTTCCTGCTGGTCCAGCATGTTTGCTTACGACCAATACGAGGTAGGGGGCTTCCTGGTTTATTCAGATCTGTTCGGACCCAGGTTTTATTGAATCACGAAGCAGACACCTTGTCCCACAAAAAAAATAATAATAAAAAAAAAAAACACACACACCCCTTCCAACACTGGAAGTCTTTAAGAAGATGTAGGATAGCCATTTGTCTGAAACGGTATAGGGTTTCCTGCCTAGGCAGGGGGTTGGACTAGAAGACCTCCAAGGTCCCTTCCAACTCTGCTATTGTATTTTCATTTGGTTAATGTGAATTCCTGGCATTCACATCCAGAAAAAGGCCCGGCAGTTAGTCTTTCAAGGTTGAATTGCAACAACAGACCTTATCAGTCTTGGAGAGTTGCCAGGCCAGGAGCTTCTAGTCCCAACCTTGTAAAAGCAAATCTTCACAATAATAAGCGAACTGATGGCCTCCTGCAAATTCCACTCCCCTGTCGCTCCTCTTTTATTTCCTCTGGGAGGGACATTCATCGTCCACCTGTGACCTTAATCCCAAGTCGACCCTTGTTCCTTAGCTGTTCCCTTCTTCTGGCAACTCTGCGCATGCGCACACTGGGAACAGGCTCCAGCTGTTCTTCTGCCTCACTGATGTCTGACTCAGCTGATAACTGGCATATGGCCCTGGCCCCCTCTCTGCCTCTGATACAGAGCCCTTGTTAGAACCTTCCCCAGATTCCAGGTCTAGCCCAGGTTCCTCCCCAACCCTCCTCACTGTCCGAATCGGCTGCCAGCTCTGCTGGCGGGCCACAAGAAGAAGTTTTTATTGCTCTGCGGCGTCTGCCTGTCACTCGCTTCTCCTTTGACCCCAGGGCTCCATGGAGAACCTCTACACCTGGAACGATATGAACGAGCCTTCGGTCTTCAACGGTCCCGAGGTCACCATGCACAAGGACGCCGTCCACCACGGGGGCTGGGAGCATCGCGATGTCCACAACCTGTACGGCTTCTACGTGGTGAGCGCCCTCTCGTCACAAGAGTGGGTTTTGGGGGGGGCGTTAAATGAGGAGGGAAAGGAGAACCCCTGACCAAGGCAACGAGAAGATGGGCATGGCTTCAACCCGTACCAAGAAGGGTCTCCACCAAATTCACAATAGAGGAAGAGGGGAATCACCTTCCAGCTTGAACAATCCGGTTGCCAGATTTTCTCCAGCTCAGTGTTTCCTACCGTCGACGACTCGAAGACGTGTGGACTTCAACTCCCAGAATTCCCCCAGCCAGCATGGTGGCCGGGGGAATTCTGGGAGTCGAAGTCTACACATCTTCAAACTACTCCGGGATTAATTAACCTTGCTGGAGACATTCCAGTCGAAGTAGTTCTAGGCTTAAGTGGTGCCTGGTTTTTTACTCCAATCTATCTACTAAGGTTGGAATGTAGTTGTTGGGTCCAGAGTCTTTTGGGGTTACAGGTAGTCCTGGACTTACAACAGCTCATTTAGCGACCGTTCAAAGTTACAACGGCCCTGAAAAACGCAACCTAATGACCGTTTTTCACACTTAATCCAACTTTCTAGCTTCAGCGTAGCCACATGATCTAAATTCAGACGCATGGCAACCGGTTCATCCTTAACGACGGTCGTTGTGTCTCAAAGATTCCCCTTTGGTCAAGCAAAATCCATGGGGGGAGTGGGGGGGAGAAGCCAGAGTCACTTATCAACTGCAGGGTTTCCCTTCACAAACCATGGCAGGAACGGCTGTAAAATGGAGCCAGACTCGCTTAAGCAATGTCTGGTTTAACAACAGAGGTTTGGGGCTCCCTTGTGGCCGTGGTGGCTCAGGGGCTAAGATGCTGAGCTTGTCGATCAGAAGGTTGGGGGGTTCGAATCCCTCGCGCCGCGTAACGGAGTGAGCTCCCATGACTTGTCCCAGCTTCGGCCAAACTAGCAGTTCGAAAGCAGGTAAAAATGCAAGTAGAAAAATAGGAGCCACATTTGGTGGGAAGGGAACAGCGTTCCGTGCGCCTTTGGCGTTGAGTCATGCCGGCCACATGACCACGGAGACGTCTTCGGACAGCGCTGGCTCTTCGGCTTTGAAACGGAGATGAGCACCGCCCCCTAGAGTCAGGAACGGCTGGCACAGATGTGCAAGGGGAACCTTTACTTTTACCTGTGGCCGTAAGCCAAGGACTCCTGTAATTCTTAGACCGTTGGGTAGCCTTTCGATGCAAACTTAACGCCTTGAATAACCATCTCTTCTCCCATCCTCCTGGCAGCAAATGGCCACTGCAGAGGGCCAGGTGCAGCGGTCGGGCGGCCTGGAGCGGCCTTTCGTCTTGACCCGAAGTTTCTTTGCCGGTTCGCAACGTTTCGGTTAGTGTCGGGCGCATAAAGAGATTGGGAGTGGGGGTGGGCAACAGATCTTCAAACCCCCAAGTATTCAGACCGAAGCTTCCCAAGAGCCTGAAGCAAACTCCTTGTCCTGAAAAAAAAAGGTCCTTTTCTTAATTTGCTATGAATTCTGCTCATTCACCTCCAGCAAAGTCTTTCCAGGGAGGATTTACGGTCACAGACCTCATCTGCAGAACTTGGCCAGGAGTCTCGGAGAGTCACGAACCAATTAAGCAAACTAATGGCCTCCTGCAAACTCCACTCCCCTTTCGCTCCTCTTTTATTTCCTCTGGGAGGGGCCATTCATCGTCCCCCTGTGGCCTTACTCCCAAGTCTCCCCCTGTTCTTTAGCTGTTCCCTTCGACTGGCCGCTCTGGGCATGCACCCACTGGGAACAGGCTCCAGCTGTTCCTCTGCCTCGCTGATGTCTGACTCTGAAGGCAGCTGATAACTGGCACACTGCCCTGGCCCCCTCTCTGCCTCCAACACAGAGCCCTCATCAGAGCCTTCCCCAGACTCCAGGACTGGCCCAGGTTCCTCCCCAACCCTCCTCACTGTCCGAATCAGTTGCCAGCTCTGCTGGTGGGCCACAGGATTGTAGGGATGCTAGGGAGCAGCAGAGGCGTTGAGTACATTGTCAATTTTTTTCTCAAAAACAGCAGTTCACCAACGTCGTCATTAGTTGTCTTTAACCGTTCGTGGTTGCTGTCCTTCGCAGGGGCTGTGTGGACGGGGGACAACGCAGCCGAGTGGGACCACCTAAAGATCTCCATCCCCATGTGCCTGAGCCTGGCTTTAGTGGGCATCTCCTTCTGCGGAGGTAAGCAGAGGCCCTGCGGCTAGTGGCTGTCCTTGACCTACGGCCGCTCGTTTAGCGACTGTTCGCATTTATAATGGCAAACTTTCCACTGTGCTTAGCCGACGTGGGTGGCTTCTTCAAAAACCCGGAGCCGGAGTTGCTTGTGCGTTGGTACCAAGCCGGAGCCTATCAGCCCTTCTTCCGGGCCCACGCACACGTCGACACCACGCGCCGCGAACCCTGGCTTTTCGGCGACGAGAACAAAGCGCTGATCCGGGAGGCCGTCCGGCAGCGTTACGCTCTACTTCCTTTCTGGTATACCCTCTTCTATCAGTCTTACCGGACTGGCCTGCCGGTCATGAGGTGAGTTGGGTTCCATATTTTGCGTTGAGCCATTTTAGCTAGGGGATTCTGGGAGTTGAAGTCCGCCCCTCTTAAAGCATGCAGACTGGGGCATGCTGGAAGTGGAAATCTACCCATTTTAAAGCATGAAGACGGGGGAATTCTGGGAGTTGAAATCCACCATCTTAAAGCATGCACACTGGGGGATTCTGGGAGTTGACATCCACCCAGCCTTAAACCAGGCAAGGTTGATAAAAAAAACCTTGCTCTAAGCGACGATGTAACGTGAGATATACTGGTCTCTTGTCGTAAATTGTGTTTCCTGAACTCAGTAGATGATGCCAGACCATCTTTACACAGCCTTAATGATTGTTTAGCATCATTTCTCAGTCTAGCCATAATGTTGTACGATGTTTCCTTATTTGGATTATGTTAATTCTTGCTTTTTGCTCTCTTGACAGACCGCTCTGGGTCGAATATCCCCAGGACCCTATTTTGTACCCCATTGATGATGAGTATCTGCTTGGTGAGTTTGTGTGTGTGTGTCTGTGTGTGTTTGAGAGAGAGAGAGATAGAAAGATGAGAAAGAAAGAAAGAAAGAAAGAAAGAAAGAAAGAAAGAAAGAAAGAAAGAAAGAAAGAAAGAAAGAAAGAAAGAAAGAAAGAGAAAAAGAGAAAAAGAAAGCGAGAGAGATGAGAGAAAAAAAGAGAAAGTGAGAGAGATGAGAGAAAGAGAGAGAGAGGGAAGGAGGGAGAGAGAGAGTGAAAGAATGAGAGATAGAAAGAGAAAGAAAGAAAAAGAGAGAAAAAAGAAAGAGTAAGAGAGAGAGGGAGAGAAAGAATGAGAGATAGAAAGAGAGAGAGAGAGAGAAAGAAAGAAAAAGAGAGAAAAAAGAGAGAAAGCGAGAGAGATGAGAGTAAGAGAGAGAGGGAGAGAGAAAGAATGAGAGATAGAAAGAGAAAGAAAGAAAGAAAAAGAGAAAAAAAGAAAGAGAAAGCGAGAGAGATAAGAGAAATTAAAAGTGAGAGAGATGAGAGAAAGAGAAGGAGGGAGGGAGAGAGAGAAAGAAAGAACCAGGAAGGGCAAAGATGAAATTCTACTTCCTGACCCCATTTGGAGCTTCCCACAGTCACATGACCACGACTCTCTCGTTTTTCTAACAGGAAACTAACATTTATGGTTTCCAGCAAAAAAAAAACCAACCACCACCACCTATTGGCCATCATGGATTTATTTAACAACTATGATGTTTGTTTTTCATGTCTGTCACGAAAAAAAAAGTCCGTAAAATCGAGCAGGGGTCCCATGCTGACCTACTTAATGACCGCCGCAACTTGAGAACCAGTAATTCTGGGCTCAATGACGGTCATAAGCTGAGGACTTTATAGTTGTGTGCCTGGAAATAATGACCTGGCAGTAATTGGGTTCCTTTTTCGAGGAAGAAGAGGAGGGATGCTGCTGCTAGAATTTGACTCGTTTTTGAAATTGCGGTAAGCAATTTGTTCAAGTTTCTAGATCTCATTGACTCTCTTTCTTACAGGCAATGCGCTGCTGGTTCATCCGGTAACTGCCCAAGGAGCTCGCGGTGTACAGGTGTATTTACCTGGCAAAGGGGAAGTAAGTATGATTGTGACTTTGGATTGAGCTATTTACTTATTAGACGGTTATCCCTTCATTAAGTTTTAAGTCACTCAAACCAGTGAACATTCCCAATGCTCCTTTCTCCTCCTGTTTTCCCCACAACAACAGCGACCCTGTGAGGTGGACTGGGCAGAGGGAGCGACCAAAGCCACCCAGTTGGCTTTCATGCCTAAGATGGGACTAGAATTCACTGCCTCCTAGTGATCGGCCTAAAGTCACCCAACATTTTTCAGGCCTAAGGTGGGACTAGAACTCACCATCTCCTGGTGATTGGCTCAGTGTCACCCAGCCGTTTTCATACGTAAGACGGGACTAGAACTCACCGCCTCCTGGTGATTGGCTCAGTGTCACCCAGCCGTTTTCATACATAAGACGGGACTAGAACTCACCGCCTCCTGGTGATTGGCTCAGTGTCACCCAGCCGTTTTCATACATAAGACGGGACTAGAACTCACCGCCTCCTGGTGATTGGCTCAGTGTCACCCAGCCGTTTTCATACATAAGACGGGACTAGAACTCACCGCCTCCTGGTGATTGGCTCAGTGTCACCCAGCCGTTTTCATACGTAAGACGGGACTAGAACTCACCGCCTCCTGGTGATTAGCTCAAAGTCACCTAGCTGTTTTCATGCCTAAGACAGGACTAGAACTTACCATCTCCTAGTTTGTATGCCAGCACTTTAATCTCTCACTGTTACATTTGTCTGGGGAAAAAGAATTCCCTTCAAAAGAAAAGTATTCTATGCGTATCTCTATTGAGACGAAAGGGACCCTGTGGCTCAGTGGCTAAGATGCTGAGCTTGTCGATCAGAAAAGTCGGTGGTTCGAATCCCTGTGTAACGGAGTGAGCTCCCATTTCTTGTCCCAGCTTCTGCCAACCTAGCAGTTCGAAAGCTCGTAAAAAATGCAAGTAGAAAAATAGGAGCCACCTTTGGTGGGAAGGGAACAGCGTTCCGTGCGCCTTTAGCGTTGAGTCATGCCGGCCACATGACCACGGAGACGTCTTCGGACAGCGCTGGCTCTTCGGCTTTGAAACGGAGATGAGCACCGCCCCCTAGAGTCGGGAACGACTAGCACATATGTGCGAGGGGAACTTTTACCTTTTTTGAGAAGAACTTTCTTCCCCACCGAAGTTTTAACGCAATTGCATCATCTCGGAATAAACCGTTTTTCAGCCCCCCCGGCGGTGCCCTTAAGCGCAAACGTTACAAACCACAAGTTTATCTCATAAAAACAAACTGTCGGAAGAGAAGAGTTTTGTCACGTCTCCAGGGTTGTCGTTTTGGCTTCTTCAAAGGAAGCACAACGGCTGTGGCTTGGCCCGGTTTCAAAGAAGACAAGTCCTGCCAAAGTTTGCTTTCTTTTATTTCCCTCCGTCGATCCGGCTCACCAAATCCTCTCAAAACAATTTTTCTCTCGGCAGGTTTGGTACGACGTCCACACTCACCAGAAACTCCACGCCCCACAGACGTTTTATTTGACGGTCACCATGAGCAGCGTAAGTCCGAGATTTTTTTTGGGGGGGGGTGTCAAATGAGGCACGGCTCCCTCGTAAAGAGTCGAAGGGCAGGTTGTGATTTTCTCAAAGCCAACCCCCTCCCAATGCAGACCTCTGTAAGGGCTCCTCTCCTAACTTAAGAAAGTGAAGACTCTTGAAACCGAGTATTTACAATACAATATAATACCAGAGTTGGAAGGGACCTTGGAGGTCTTCTAGTCCAACCCCCTGCCTAGGCAGGAAACCCTATACCGTTTCAGACAAATGGCTATCCAACATCTCCTTAAAGACTTCCAGTGTTGGGGCATTCACAACTTCTGGAGGCAACTTCTGTTCCACTGATTAATTGTTCTCACTGTCAGGAAATTTCTCCTCAGTTCTAAGTTGCTTCTCTCCTTGATTAGTTTCCACCCATTGCTTCTCGTTCTACCCTCAGGTGCCTTGGAGAATAGCTTGACTCCCTCTTCTTTGTGGCAACCCCTGAGATATTGGAAGACTGCTATCATGTCTCCCCTGGTCCTTCTTTTCATTAAACTAGACATACCCCAATTCCTGCAACCGTTCTTCATATGTTTTAGCCTCCAGTCCCCTCATCCTCTTTGTTGCTCTTCTCTGCACTTTTTCTAGAGTCTCCACATCTTTTCTACATCGTGGAGACCAAAACTGGATGCAAATATTCCAAGTGTGGCCTTACCAAGGCCTTATAAAATGGGATTAACCCTTCACGTGATCTTGATTCTATCCTTCTGTTTATGCAGCCTAGAACTGTGTTGGCTTTTTTGGCAGCTGCTGCACACGGCTGGCTCCTATTTAAATGTTTGTCCACTAGGACTCCAAGATCCCTCTCACAGTTACTACTATTTCTCTTTGGCTTGCCACACTTTCTATTATTTTACTATGCCTTTTCCATTGTTGGAAAATGGGAGGGGGGATTGTACGGAGTTAGATGCTATGTAGCCAAAACAAAATTCCTTCTAGAAAACCAAGGTCATCCTTTGTCTCTGACATAAGGACTGGCCCGTGGTGCCTCTGCCTGCAAAAAGGGAGCTCGAGAGGGCCATGTGGCAGAGGCTTGCAGGAGGCCATCACAGCCCAAAACAGAGCCCCGGAGGGCCGCGCGTGGCATCCTCAAGCTCCATTTTCAGTGGCAGAGGGTTGCAGGCCATTGTGGCTGAAAACAGAGCCTCGATGAGTGACATCGAGCTGGCCACGCCCACCCTTGTCACATCCACCTCCCCCCCGGTCAAACACAATCCTTATGGGCCCCTCAATGAAATTGAGTTTGATACCCTGCTCTACACGAATCCAAACCAGTAATGGTCAAAGGAGGAGATCCGGTAGATTAAGAGTCCGTGAAATTCGAGGTGGGCTGGACTTAACCGTATTTTTCGGTGTATAAGATGCACTGGAGCATAAGGCGCACCAAGGTTTTGAAGAGGTAAACTAAAAAAAAAAAAGTTTCTGCACTCTGCAGGCCTCCTAAACCCTCTGCCCGCCTTGATTTTTTGCAAAAAACGTTGGGCTGAAAGGGACTCGAGACCGCTGACACGTTTGACGCTTCTTTCTCCTCTCCTGTCTCCAACCACAACCCTCCTGAACTCTAACCTTTTATCCTTTCCCCCAAGATTCCCGTCTACCAGCGTGGGGGCAGCATCGTCCCTCGGAAGGAGCGGGTCCGCCGTTCTTCGGACTGCATGCAGAACGATCCATACACGCTCTACGTGGCTTTGGGGCCTCAGGTGAGGTTGGGATGAGGGGATGGACAGGTCTGCATGATGAGGATGGGTTGTGATAACACAACCCATCAAAGACCCGGCCAGGCCCTAGCAGGGATTCAGTCCAATTCACGGGAATAGAATAGAATCTAGAATATGGTATGTAGAAAATAGAATAGAAATGAAACGAATTGCAGGAATAGAATAAGGATAGGATAGGAATAGGAATTGGAAATAGAATAGGAATAGAAGATGGAATAGAATAGGAATAAGAATAGGAATAGAATATAGGAATAGAATAGAATATAGGAATAGGAAATTAGAATGGAATAGAATAAGGATAGAATAGGAATTGGAATTTGAAACAGAATAGGAATAGAAAATAGAATAGAATAGGAATAAGAATAGGAATAGAATATAGGAATAGGAAATTAGAATGGAATAGAATAAAGATAGGATAGGAATAGAAAATAGAATAGAATAGAATATAAGAATAGGAAATTAGAATGGAATGGAATAGAATAAGGATAGAATAGGAATTTGAATTGGAAATAGAATAGGAATAGAAAATAGAATAGAATGGGAATAAGAATAGGAATAGAATATAGGAATAGGAAATTGGAATGGAATAGAATAAAGATAGAATAGGAATTGGAAATAGAATAGGAATAGAAAATAGAATAGAATGGGAATAAGAATAGGAATAGAATATAGGAATAGGAAATTAGAATGGAATGGAATAGAATATGGATAGGATAGGAATAGAATAGAATAGAATATAGGAATAGGAAATTAGAATGGAATGGAATGGAATATAGAATAGAATATAGAATAGAAATAGATAATAGAATAGGAATAGAAAATAGAATAGGAATAGAAAATGGAATAGGAAAATAAATAGAATAGAACAACAGAGCAGAATAACTTCATTGTCACTGGCCTATCCTGAGTCTAATCATTTGGGTTTCTACTTTTCACAATCTCTCCAGGGAACTGCCCAAGGGGAACTTTTCATTGACGACGGGCACACGTATAATTTTGAGACCAAAGGGCAATACCTACACCGCCTCTTCCGTTTCTCTGGCAACGTGCTGACGGCCAGGTACCCAGTCTACGAGTTCTTTTTCCCCCCCCCTCTCTCGCTCGCTCTCCTTTTCTCCCTCACCTTAATTATCCAGCACCCCCTTTTCTTCCAGCTGAATTCCCCCAATTTCATTTCAGCTCGGCAGATCCAAAAGGCAGCTTTGAAACTCCGGCCTCGATCGAACGGGTGGTGATCCTCGGAGCGGGCAAGCCGGGGGGCATCTTCCTCAAACAAGAGGGTGAGTTGGTGGGAGGACCAAAGTTTGCACCATCTTTCCTATTTCCTATAATCTTCTAGATTGGACATCCGTTTTTCTGGAATGGTACTAGAGGGTCTCCTGCTTGAGCAGAGGGTTGGACTAGAAGACCTCAAAGGTCCTTACTTTTGCTCACTTTCTCTCTCTCCTCTCTTTCTTCTCCCCCCCTTTCCCACCTCCAACTGTCCAGGAGCTGCCGAGACCCGCCTGGATTTCACCCACGAAGCCGAGACCTCCGTTCTAACCATCCGCAAGCCCGCCGTGAACATCGGAGAAGACTGGAGCATCTCGCTACGATAATGGCACGAGGCGGGGGGGCGGGGAGACACAAGAATTAGCTGGGCAGAGGGGCAGGGAGAGGTTGGGGGTGTGGAGGGGGTGGGGTTCTATCCTCCCGCCACCCATCCATTGCGTAGATAGGTTTGGAAGTTCCCCACTGCCACTATCTGAGGTCCAGTGTCCCAGTTTAGAAGGCATGAAATGGAAGAGGGCTATGGTTTCCTTCCCCTTCCTCCCCCTGGATTTTTTATCCTTCTCTTCCTCCCTCTTTACTTCCTACCCCTCCAGTCCCTCCCCTGTCTGTGTTTTTCCTTCCCCCTTTCTTCTTCTCTCTTTCTCCCTTTCCTTTCTTCATCCCTTCTTTTTCCTTCTCTACTTCCCTCCCTTTCATTCCTATGTCTCCACTTCCCCATTTTTTCTTTCCTCCTTCGTTCTCTTCCTCTCCTCTTCCTTTGTTCGTCCCTCCTCCCTCTTTTTCCCTTCTCTTCTTTCTTCCCTTTCTTTCCTATCTCCCCGCTCCGATCTTTTTCCTTCCTCCTTCCCTTCCTCTCTTCTTTCTATGTTCCTCCCTCCCTCTCTCTTTCCCTCCTTCCTATTTCTTTTTCCTTCTCTTCTTCCCTGCCTTTCTTTCCTTCCTCTCCCCCCCTCCTGTCTCCCTCCTTCCTACCCCTCCCTCCTTCCTTTCTCCCCTGTCTCTATCCCTCTCTCCCTCCTTTCTTCCCTCCTTCCAACTTTTAGCAATATTTGCTGCAAAACGAGGATTGCAACCCGTTTTTTTTTCCCCTTCGGGAACTGGAAGGCCAAGGGAAGGACACACCCTCCCTCCCCCTCTCTCCCCTTCCAATCAATTCTTCTGGAAAATGCAAACCTGGATTGTTGCCCTTTTCCAAAGTTGGTGGGCCTAGAACTCTTTCTTTGCACCCTCTTTTCCCCCCTTTCATCTCTGCCCCGCGTGTTCTGGCTGAAGATTGAAATCAACCCATTGGGAGTGGGGGTGGGGAACAAAACAGAAACGCCAATTGACGGTTGGGCGAGGACTGCCTTTTCGACCCCTTTCCTTGCCAACCGGTGAATGTAGTCAAACAATTTCCCCCTACCATCCCGTACGCAACGCGTTGCAGTTTGCAAGAAGTTGTGTGTGCAGCCAGATCACAAAAACCTCACTCGTAATCCCTGGCTCGTCCCAGGAGGCTCCTCCTGCTAAATCCTTGGCTTTTTGTGGTTGTTTCCAGACTTGGGGGTTGGGGAGGGGGAGAATATTCTGTTTCCAAGGGAAAGGAGTGACCAAGGTGTCAGTGAATCACTGTCACTATTTAAGGCTATTTTTATTTTCGGCGGGGAAGGCAGAAAAGACAGATCATGTAAAGGTAAAAGAAGGAGTATTGGTGTGGTTAGTCACCAGACTTTGGCTTGTGAGGAAGTGGCAATGACTCTCCTCCACGGGGACCAAGGGGAAAAAAATGGGGTGGGGGGATCGCATGGGGGGGCATGAGCTGCTAAAAAAGCACCCCCCTTCCTTGCAGGAAAGAGAGAATTCGGGGTGCATCTGCCTGCGGGAAGGGCTGGATTTATTTCATTTTTACTTTTAGCTGCTCTGCCTCCTTCCTCCCATTCCTTTCCTGGGGCTTCTCTCCTGCCTACAAGCCAGAAGCTTTTGTTTTGTGGTTTGTTTGGGGTTTTTTTTTTAATTATTATTATCCGTAAGTGTCTGTGGATTAACATTCCTGATTCTGGCTGGTTTCTTCCTTAATACGTGTTTGCCAGGCAAAAAGACAAAAAAGACACAGAGCCGGGCTTTTAGTTAAAAAAAATAAAAATTCCTTAACACAAACACACACACCCAAACACACACACACACACACACACACACACACACACACACACCCCGAAATCTTTTCTATCCCTTCCTGATTGCCACGACATCCGCAGGTAAAAGCTTTTACTGACTTGAGTGTTTTGATAAAAAGATGGAGAATTAAAAATAAAAACGCCGTAAAGTCTCGCCGTTGTGGTTTGAATTAACTTTGAGGCTAGTTTTTGCGCTAAAGAAAAAAAAAGGGGGTCAAACGGCTTCTTTTTCTGACAAAATACCTGCTTGAAAGCTCTTGGTTAGAAATAAGATTTGATTCAGAAAGAAAGTAAACTAGGTCAGTGCCCCAAAAGTTTTTTTTTTTTTTTTTTTCAGGAGGTAGCTGGACTTTTGTTGTTTTTTCTTTTAAAGACGTTTCGCTTCTCATCCCAGAAGCTTCTCCCGCTCTGATTTGGATGGTGGGGAATGGAAGGATTTGTACCCCTTACAGACAGCTGGTCATTTCCTTCCTTTTAGAGGGTCGTTGAGACCACTTGGAGGTTTCTCTGTGTCCTCAGGGTCCCCTGAGTTGTGCAAATTGTTCCTGTAGTCTGCAATTCTTCCTCTGGAAAACCATTCCACTCTGAGAATATAAACCTCCAACTGGCCTCAACGACTCTCTAAAAGGACGCAAACGACCAGCTGTCTGCAAGGAGAATAAATCCTTCTATTCCCCGCTATCCTGTTAGAGCTGATGAAGCTTCTTAGATGAGAGGCAAAATGCCTTCAAATGAAAAAACAAAAAAGTCCAGTTGCCTCCTGAAAAAAGCACCTTTGGGACAACCAGGATCTGGAGGACGGAGAATCTCTTAGCTCAGTGGCCTATCTTAAAAAAAACCTTTACAGTGGTTTTCCTTTGAGAATTTATTGCTATTACTACTGTATATTGAGGTATGAGATTACTTTCCTAGGAAACCATAGTAAGCGAGCAATCCGTTTTCAAGATTTTTTGTAAAAAAAATCATTTTCATTCCTTCTTTAAGAGATTTCAAGGAAGCTAAGGCATTTTGTAAAATTTGAAACTTCCCATTACGTGTGTAGTGACTCTTGCGTCCACAATTATAACAAATCGCCGGTCTCCATGACTTTTTTTGCAGGAGTAGTAAATGACCTTATCACACTTCATCCTGGGGTGGGACAACCTTTGCTGTCAGCAATGTGATCCTTTGACTCTAGAAAGAGTGCAGAGAAGAGCAACCAAGATGAAGAGGGGACTGGAGGCTAAAATATACGATGAACAGTTGCAGGAACTGGTCATGGCTTGCCTAGGGAAGAGAAGGACCAGGGGAGACGGGATAGCATCTTCCAATATTTCAGGGGATGCCACAGAGAGGAGAGGGTCAAGCTATTTTCCAAGGCACCTGAAGGCCAGAGAAGGAACAATGGATGGAAACTGACCAAGGAGAGATTCAACCTGGAAATAAGGAGGAATTTCCTGAGAGTGAGAACAATCAACCCATGGAACAGAAGTTTCTTTCAAAAGTTGTGGGAGCTTCATCCCTGGAGGCTTTCAAGAAGAGACTGGACTGCCATCTGCAGAAATGGTGTAGGGTATCCTACTTAGGCGGAGGGGTTGGACTAGATGTCCTCCAAGATCCCTTCCAACTCTTATTCCTACCGCTTGAGACACTTTTGTGTCTCCATGGTGGCAATGTCTGCCTCACCATCTATAGTTCTTTTGGTCCCAACATCTAGAGACAATTCCTACATTGAGTTGCCTTCAGCTCTTCTGCTCTACGACATTGACAACTTGTGGACTTCAGCTCCCAGAATGCTGGCTGCATGAATGCAATCCCATGCTGGCTGAGGAATTCTGGGAGTTGAAGTCCACAAACCATCAAGTCGCCAAGGTTGAAGACTCCTTGCTCTAAGGCTTCTCTTTAACCTTTTTAATGAGTATTAAAAGAGAATCCCTCTCTTTTAATACACTTTTAAGTAGAGCCTAATTGGGTCGATGTGTAAAATGTGTTTCAGGATCTTTACATAATATTGGAATAAAAACCCGCAGGGCTGCAAAATATATGGACGACTATTATAATGAGATTAGGTTTATTTTGAATTGGCGGGCGGAGCGCGTTCAGGGGGAACCCGAGAAGGCCGGAAGGTGTTGCTCGGGGGACCCTGGGTGGCAACGGACTCCGTAGGAGTCCTAAATTAGACGGACCGGAAGTGGTTTCCTGAGCGCGCAGGAGGGCGAGGGGAAGAAAGCGCGGACCCCAGTTAAGATGGAAGGGCTTTGACGAGCTGAGGAGCAAGCCCGGTTCTTCTTCCTTCGCCCTGGACGGCGACAAAGGCAACCGGTGAGCTTAGGCCTTGCCTCCGTTGCCATGGTAACGGTGTTACACCGTCTCCCCGCCGTCTTTCCCGCGGCCGTCGTCGGGCTGTGGAACCTCAGGGGTGCGAAGCAACTGCGCCTGCGCAGATGGAGGAAGGCGAACCGGGCTGCCTTCCCCAACCTGGCGCCCTTCTTGATATTCTTACCTATCATCCCCACCCCTTTCTCAGTCAGGCGGTAGAGGGTGATAGGTTGTATGGCAGTGGATTGAGAGGTAGACAGGTTGGGGAGAAGCCGCTTTGTCCCTGTCTAGGAGGCTGTAGAGCGGATGATGGGTGTTGGAGTACAGCACACCTGAATCTGGAAAGCAAGAGGTGCGTGTGGGAAATGATGGGCATTGTAGTCTGTACCTAGAAGGTGCAGTGGGGCAGGAGGTATATCAAAATATACTAGGAGGAGAAGGTTGGGAGTGATGGAAGGTTCTGGATGAAGGAAAGTGGGGTTGGGGATGATGGGAGTTATAGTAGCACAGCAGGCCTTAGTGGAACCCCCTGAGGCATTGGAAGATGGGATTGGAAGTTGGGGGGGGGAGAAAAAAATGGAAAGTTAAGTCTTAAATTTCTTATAAGGAAGCAGAATAGGGTGCTTTCTTATCTGGAAATTTATTTTTTACTTATATTTCATATTTCTTAACCATCTCCCTCAAGGAGGGGCTCTGGATGGTGTACGGTGAACATAACCGAGTAATTTAAAAAATGTCTAAAATTAACTTTAAAATTAAACATTAAATTAGGGTTAAAATACTTTTCAGTCAGAATGACAATTTTAATATTGTAAGCTGCTCGGAGTTACCCTGTGGTGAAATGGGAGGGCGATAAATTTTATAAATAAATGAAAAGTAAAAATAAAATAAATATCAAAAGGCAGACAAAATGTTGTTGTAGCCGTTTAACTTTGTTTTTGCCATTTTAAATTGAAAAAACACAGCAATCTGTATTAGGAAACCATCCTAAGAGACAATAGAATAGAATAGAATAGAATAGAATAGAGAATAAAATGGAATAGAATAGAAATTAGAATAGAATAAGAATAGAATAGAGAATAAAATGGAATAGAATACAAATAGGATAGGTTAGAATAGAATAGAATAGAATAATAATATAGTAGAATAGAGAATAAAATGAAATAGAATAGAAATTAGAATAGAATTAGAATAGAATAGAGAATAAAATGGAATAGAATACAAATAGGATATGATAGGATAGGTTAGAATAGAATAGAATAATAATAGAATAGAATAAGAATAGAGAAAAAAGTGAAATAGAATACAAATAGGATAGGATAGGATAGGTTAGAATAGAATAGAATAGAATAGAATACTTTATTATCACTTTGAATGGACACTAATAAGCATAAATTAAAAGGAAATTATATTGCATATGACTGCCAACTTCTTACCTCTCCAGAAATCTTCATCCTGTTTATTAATAGTTATCAACATTGCAATCCATCTGGTTTCTGGAGCCCTTCGCCTTGACTTTTCTTCCATTAATTTGTTTCTGGAGAAGTCAAAAAAAAATTTTCCGTTGGTTTATGATTTTGATGCTGGTGCAACAAAGATATGGCATTAAATCCTCCTCACGTTGTTGGCGACACAAAGCCACATTTATTTGAAATGCAGCACTCTTCTTGTCTCTAACCAGACATGGTTTTAACATTTTGCCTCTCTTTCTCTCCTTAGGCTGTGCCATGAAGGTGAAACTCAAAAATGTTTTTGTCATCTATTTCCTGGTGTCCGTGTTCGGCCTCATGTACGCATTGATGCAATTGGGTGTGTATCACAATTGGTGTGAAGAATATATCTCTCCTTCCCAAGAGTAGAGAAAAAAGTCCCAACTTCTGCAACGGTCCTTCATAAGTTTAGTCTCTGGGCCCTTAATCATCTTAGTTGCTATAATAAATCTTAGTTTATCAGTTGCTATAATAAATAAGTGGGATGGGGGAGGAAGGATGACCTGTGTAGACTTGGGAAATGAAAAGGATTTTGATCTGAGATGAAGGAACGCACAGCACAGAATTCTTTTGTCTTGACTACAGGGCAGCCCTGCGATTGCAGCCAACACCTGAAGGCTGCTAGTGACCTCATCCACGCCAAGGAGAAGCGACTGTCTCAGTTACAAAGAGAGGTGAAGCGGTTGCAGGGCCTGGAAAAAGTGCCGGAGCCGATAGAAGAGAACGCCGGTTATCTACGTGGTCACTCCCACCTATGCCAGGTAAGTGGGAGAACTTCCAAGAGGAGGATGCTCCAATCAGTGCCTCTTCAATGGTTTGGCGCTCTCTCTCTCTCTCTCCCCCCCCCCCTTTTCCTGGTCTCAAGTGATATTATTTCTGTCCGTATTGTGGAATCTTCTCCCTCCGGAGGTAAGGCTGGCCTCATCCCTCCAGAATTTCTGAAGATCCGTCAAGTCTTGGCTTATGCCAGCCAGCCAGGGGGCTCCAGTGGGATGGGTGAACTGGTGGGATGGCTCCCTTGTTCTCCACGTCCCACCATCTCTTATTCTCTTCTCCTGGTTTAGCTTCGCTTTTAAAGTCTTTTTAAAAAATAATTGTGATATAATGGCTTTAAGTGAAGATTGTCTTATTCATTTGCTGTTTTAATGGAAGATAGATAGATAGATAGATAGATAGATAGATAGATAGATAGATAGATAGATAGATAGATGATAGATAGATAGATAGATAGATAGATAGATGATAGATAGATAGATAGATAGATAGATAGATAGATGATAGATAGATAGATAGATGATAGATAGATAGATAGATAGATAGATAGATGATAGATAGATAGATAGATAGATAGATAGATAGATAGATAGATGATAGATAGATAGATAGATAGACAGACAGACAGAGACAGACAGACAGACAGACAGACAGAATGATAGAAAGGGAGGTAGGGATAGATAGATGATAGATAGAAAGATAGATAGATAGATAGATAGATAGATAGATAGATAGATAGATGATAGATAGATAGATAGATGATAGATAGATAGATAGATAGATGATAGATAGATAGATAGATAGATAGATAGATAGATAGATGATAGATAGATAGATAGATAGATAGATGATAGATAGATAGATAGATAGATAGATAGATAGATAGATAGATGATAGATAGATAGATAGATAGACAGACAGACAGAGACAGACAGACAGACAGACAGACAGAATGATAGAAAGGGAGGTAGGGATAGATAGATGATAGATAGATAGATAGATAGATAGATAGATAGATAGATAGATAGATAGATAGATAGATAGATAGATAGATGATAGACAGACAGACAGACAGACAAATAGAGAGATAAATGACAAAAAGGGAGGTAGGGATAGATAGATGATAGATAGATAGATGATAGATAGATAGATAGATAGATAGATAGATAGATAGATAGATAGATAGACAGAAATATAGATAGATAAATGATAGAAAGGGAGGTAGGAATAGATAGATGATAGATAGATAGATAGATAGATAGATAGATAGATAGATAGATAGATAGATAGATAGATAGATAGATAGATAGATAGATAGATAGACAGACAGACAGACAGACAGACAGACAGACGATGGACAAATGCAGATAGATAAATGATAGGGGGGTAGGGATGGATGGATAGATAGACAGACAGACAGATAGAGAAACAGATAGATGATGAACAACTGGAGATAGATAAATGATAGAAAGGGAGGTAGGAGAGAGAGAGAGAGAGAGAGAGAGAGAGGATGGACGGACGGATAGGCAGAGAGAGGAGGGAAGAAAGGAAAACAGGGAGGGAAAGAAAGAAAATAGGAGGGAGGGAGGGAGGAAAAAAGGGTTCTAGTCCTCATTCTAAGCCAAAGACTGGTGCTTGAGGGAGGAGAGAGGAAAGACGGCAGGGAGAGAAACCGAGAGGAAGAAAAAAGGGAAGAAAAACAGTCTCCCTCGTTCGGCACAAGCGTCTCTAACCCAACCGCTCGATCCTTCCTTCCCTCCTGGCAGGCTGGTTCAGAAAGCCGAGCTGGTCCGTCTCTCCCAGACGTTGATGCACGTCAAAAACCTGCACTGGATGGTGGTTGAGGACTCGCCGGCCAAGACTCAACTGGTCTCCGAGCTGCTGGTCCAGAGTAAGCTGCCTTTCACCCACCTCCACACCGAGACCCCCAAGGAGCACAAACGGAAGGAGAGCGACCCCAACTGGCTAAAGCCGCGTGGGGTGGAGCAGAGGAATTTAGCCCTGCAGTGGCTGCGCGAACACCGCAAGCTCCCCGACACGGGCGTGGTGTACTTCGCAGATGACGACAACACGTACAGCCTTCGCCTCTTCGATGAGGTCAGTGGATCTATCGATCGATCGATCAGTCTCTATATCTATCTATATTTCTATCTCTCTCTCTCTCTCTGTCTGTCTATCTTTATATCTATCTATATTTATATCTATCTATCTGTCTGTCTGTCTATCTATCTTTATATCTGTCTGTCTGTCTATATTTATATCTATCTATCTGTCTGTCTATCCATCTAACTGTTTTATCTATCTTTAACTATCTCTATATATCTATCTATATTTATCTCTATAACTCTATCTATCTATCTATCTATCTATCTATCTATCTATCTAATCTATTTTCATATCTATCTATCTATTTTCATATCTATCTATCTATTTATCTATCATCTATCTATCTATCTATCTTTCTCCCTCTCTATCTCTGTCTTTATTTATATCTACCTTTATTTATATCTATCTATTTTTATCTCTATATCTATCTATCTATCTATCTATCTATCTATCTATCTATCTATCTATCTATCTATCTATCTATCATCTATCTATGTCTACCTATATCTTTATATCTATCTATCTTTATCTACCTATCTATCTTTATTTATCTATCTATCTATTTATATCTCTCTATTTATCTTTATTTATGTATCTCTATCTATCTATCTATCTATCTATCTATCTATCTTTATTTATCTCTTTGTCTATCTATCTTTATTTCTATTTTTCTATCTTTATTTCTATCTATCTATCTTTATATCTATCTATCATCTCCCTACCATCCATCTATCTGTCTGCCTATCTATTGATTGATCGATGGCAAGGCAATCCTTACTTCAAACATATCATAATTATTTTTAAAAACTAATTGAAAGCAAAGAGGATAAGAAAAGAGAATAAGAGATGCAGGGACATCCTGAAACGACGGATGTAAGCAAGTGAAGGAAAGAAGGAAGGCAGCGGAGGTCGCCGGGCGGAGGTCCCCCTGCTGATTGTCTCCCCTTCTCTCCCAAACAGATCCGTTCCACCCAGCGCGTCTCGGTCTGGCCCGTAGGCCTGGTGGGGGGCCTCCGTTTCGAGCGGCCCCTGGTGGAAAACGGCAGAGTGGCGGGTTTCTACACGGCGTGGAAGCCCAACCGGCCGTTCCCCATCGACATGGCGGGCTTTGCCGTGGCCCTTTCGCTGCTGTTGGCCAACCCGGAGGCTCGCTTCGACCTGCTGGCCGAGCGCGGCTATTTGGAGAGCAGCCTCTTGCAGTCGCTGGTCTCCATGGAAGAACTGGAGCCAAAGGCAGACAACTGCAGCAAGGTTAGAAGGAGAGGCTCCATGGGGAAAGCCCGATTCGCTTAGTGATCGTGATTATGAGCAAGGACTCGCTGAACGACCGTGGCTGGAAAGGCCATTCAAATCAGGCATGACTCACTGAATGGCCGGCGGGAGAAGAATATTTCTAGCTTAGGGTTGAAAGGAGGAGTCCTTGAGGCTCTCGGAGCTGGGCGGCTGGCTTACAGACATCTCGTGACCTGGCTAGGTGACGTCATCAGGGCTAGAAAGAAGTGAGTTTGTGGAGGAGGAGGAGAATCGGAGGACGAAAATAGGAGGAGAATAAGAGGGGGGGAGGGAAGGGGCAGGGGGAGGACAACTGTGAAGTCCTTTGATATCTCCCTTTGTTGCAGACATTGCATGACCCAGGTAGGTAATTTCATCAGTGCTAGGAAGGAGAGGGATTTGCTCAACGTTTATATTCAAGTAGCTTGCTTGCAGGGAGCAAACCCCTCTGCCTGATGATGTTCCCTAGTTGGGTCATGAAACATCTGCAAGAAAACAACCAAGCTCAGAGAGCACCAAGGGTCCCACAGTTCTCCTCCTCCTCCTCCTCTTCGTCTTCTTCTTCTCTCTCTTCTAGAACTGATGATGTTACCTTGTGGGGTGATGAAACATCTCCCAAGAAAACCATCAAGCTCAGAGAGCACCAAGGACCCCACAGTCCCCTTCCTCCTCCTTCTCCTCTTCCTCCTCCTTCTCTTCCTTTCCCTCCTCTTCTTCTTCCTTCTCTTCCTTTCTCTCCTCTTCCTCCTCCTCCCTCCTCCTCCTCTCTACAACCCCCTCCATGACGGGGGTGCCATGTGGTTTTCTTGCAGACGTTTCCTTGTCCATCACTAAGTGACATCATCAGTGAAGAAAGGTGAGAACAAACCTCACTCCCTTCCAGCACTGATGAAGTTCCCTAGTTTGGTAGTGAAATGTCTGCAAGACCCCACAATTCTCCTCCTCCTCCTCCTTCCCCCTTCTATCACTGATAATGTTACCTAGTTGGGTCATGAAACGTCTCCCAAGAAAACCACCCAGCTCCCCAGAGAGCATCTTAACTGCCTTGCTTATCAATGGACGTCCTGCCTCTCCCCTCCCCCCTCCCACGCCCCCCAGTAGTGGTCATAAGTTGAGGACTACCTCTCATGTTCACGAGGCCGCAAGGAAGCCCAAATCCTATCTTGTCTTTTCAGGTCCTTGTCTGGCACACCAGGACCGAGAAGCCGAAGATGAAACAGGAGGAGCTTCTGCAGAAACAGGGCCTCGGCTCCGATCTCGGCATCGAGGTGTGAGACCAGGTACCACAATGGCGGGGGTGGGTGCGTCTCTTGCCGGGCCAGAGACCCTCACCCAAGCCGGGATTACCTTGTATAGAGAGGACACAGTTATTTTAATTTATGAAGGCCGAATCCTGTCCTCACCCAAGCTCTCTGCCTCTGCCGGGGATGATGGCCAGGACGTTGCCTTACAGGGGGGGGGAAAAAAAATCTCTACGATCCAATATTTAAATAAATACAGACTTGGGTGGGGGGAAATCGAAGCCCCCCGTCCTGGGGAGGGGCTGGTTCCTGTATGTGTGTCTTCGTTTTGTCCTAAAGGCTGCTCTGATAATATGCATGGGAAGCTTTCAATCCCCCCCCCCTCGAGTTTCATATATCCCCCCCCCCCCCCTCCTGCTCCCAAGACTCTTGTGACAAGTGTGTAACAAATCAAGATCGGCTTCAATTAACTTATTCTCTACTATCGGTAGAAAAGAGCAATTTTTTAGTCCATTTCGAAGTCTGGCCGGGCTTGTGGGAAATTTAAGACTTTGGGACTGCATCTCTACTTCATCATCTTGCTATCTATTTAAATCTACATCTATCTATGTCTTCCATGTGTCTCCGTGTCTACCTATCATCTATCTATTATCTATCTATCTATCTCTATCCATCTACCTACCTACCTACCTACCTACCTACCTATCATCCATCCATCCATTCTATCTATCTATCTATCTATCTATCTATCTATCTATCTATCTATCTATCTATCTATCTATCTATCTATCTCTATCTATTTATCATCTATCTATCTTACATATATATGTGTGTCTCTTATCATCTCTCTCTCCATCCATCCATCTGTCTTCTGTCTACCTATCATCTATCTATCTATCTATCTATCTATCTATCTATCTATCTATCTATCATCTATCTATCTATCTATCTATTTTATTTATCTATCTATCTATCCATCCATTTTATCTATCTATCTATCTCTCTATCTATCTATCTATCTATCTATCTCTCTATCTCTCTCTCTATCTATCTATCTATCTATCTATCTCCATCCATACCTATCTATCTATCTATCTGTCCATCCATCCATCCATTCATCCACCCTACCCACCTACCTACCTACCTACCTATTATCTATATCTACCTACTTACCTACCTCTCTAACAAGATTGCCCTCAATTAACTTATTCTTGGCTCTCTACTCTCGGTGGTGGAAAAGGGAGATTTTTGCCCATTTCAAATTGTGGCTGGGCTTCCTTGAAAGCAGAATTTGTGCCAATTTAAGACTTCGGGACCAAAACTACCTTAATTTCCCAGCCAGCATAGCTGACAGAGTAATTCTGAGAATTGAAGCATCCAAGGCTTAAAGTTACCACGTTTGGAGACCCTTGCTATGTTTCTCAACCTTGGCAGTGTTAAAATGCCTTTGACCACAACTCCCAGAATGCCCCACCCAAGATGTTTTGAGATGCCTGGACTACTACTCCCAGAATTCCCCATCCAGCATGCTTTGAGAGGACTGGGACTACGACTCCCAGAATTTTCCAGCCAGCGTGCTTTAAGATATCTGGGCTTCATTTCCCAATTTACTGCTTGTTAAACAAACCTGATGTGTTTAATCCCAATTGTGTACAAAACCTTGCCCAATTTTGCACCTTTTTGCCTGCATTTTGGGGGCAATTATGCTGCTTTCCACATCCTGGCCTGTATGACTTCTATCGTGCTTGCTTTGGGACGGCGAACGAGCAGATCACCGAAGATCTTAGCGCCCATCTCCAATCGAATCTTGGCTGCATCCGAACTCATGTTATTTCTCGAGTGCGCCTGGGATTACCGAGCGACTGGGAGGCCTTACCCACATGGAAAACGAATGTGGGAATGGATATCTTGCACCCGGGGTTTAAATTCCTTTGCGGGGCTCAAATTGCCCCAGCTTGATTAGCACCAGAAGAGACGTAAGTGATCCAAAGAACAATAAAATGAAGCAAGCTGGCACGGCATTCTTCAGATATTGTGGCATTCGCTCATCGTCTTCCCACACCCAAGTTTTGCATCCTTCAACGCTGAGCTAAGGACTTCCAGCAAAGAGGTGTGTTTTTTGCAACACACTCCCGGCCTCGCCCAACATTTTCTCAACACAAAAGAGGGATCGTTCAGCAGACAGATTCCTTTTTCCCCCTATCGCCGGAGAAATGAATACAGAACAGGTAATTTTCGACTTAACCACCTTTCATTTAGTGACTGTTCAAAGCCGCAGCCCTGAAAAATGTGACTTACGATGGTTTTTCATACTTAAGACCGTTGCAGTTATGTGATCAGAATTCAGACGCTCGGCAACTGGCTCGTATTCGTAGCGTCACACAAATCCCCTTTTGCGGCCTTCTGGCAACGGGGAAGGTAGATTCATTTAACAACCGTGTTGCTTAACTTAACGACCGCAGCAGTTCGCTTAATAACAAGGAAGGCGAGGAAGGTACTAAAATGGAGCGAAAGGGACTGTCTCGCTTAGCAACAGAAATTTGGAGATCAATTGTGGCCGCAAGGCGAGGTACACTCCCCCATCGTTAACCTTTTCCCACCAATTAACCTCTGTAGCACAGTGCTAAGCCGCCATTCACAATACCAGAATGGCTGAGTTTATGTTGTAAGTCCTCAACAATCGCTTACGGAGTGCAAAAACCGATCGTGGTTTTAAAACCACAATTCATGGCTTAGCAGAGGGCCAGTAGACCTCACGAGCATTTGCTCCAGTGAGAAAATCAGCATACATTTAATAAATTATGGCGAAAGCTTTTGGCTGCTGTTGATTTATTCCGTGGTTTATTCAAACGTCGCATAGGTGTTGGAAGCCAGAATATTTCGGAGTCGGAGGACGGATCTACACGCTAAGTCCGGGGTGAGTTTGGCTTAGCAGGTTGTGCGAATGTGGTTACAACTAGACCTCGACTTAACAACAGTTCATTTAGGGACCGAAGTTTACAGCGGCAGTGGAAAAAAAGTGACTCAATGACCTTTTTTTTTTTACATCTATAACCATTGCAGCATCCCCCCCCCCCCCCCACTCCAGTCACTTGATTTACATTCAGAAGCTTCACAATTGACTCACATTTGAGACGGATCTCGGAGTCCTAGTGGACAACCATTTAAATAGGAGCCAGCCGTGTGCAGCAGCTGCCAAAAAAGCCAACACAGTTCTAGGCTGCATCAACAGAAGGATAGAATCAAGATCACGTGAAGGGTTAATCCCACTTTATAAGGCCTTGGTGAGGCCACACTTGGAATATTTGCATCCAGTTTTGATCACCACAATGTAGAAAAGATGTGGAGACTCTAGAAAGAGTGCAGAGAAGAGCAACAAAGAGGATTAGGGGACTGGAGGCTAAAACATATGAAGAACGGTTGCAGGAACTGGGTATGTCTAGTTTAATGAAAAGAAGGACTAGGGGAGACAGGATAGCAGTCTTCCAATATTTCAGGGGTTGCCCCAAAGAAGAGGGAGTCAAGCTATTTTCCAAGGCACCTGAGTGTAGAACAAGAAGCAATGGGTGGAAACTAATCAAGGAGAGAAGCAACTAAGGATAAATTTCCTGACAGTGAGAACAATTAACCAGTGGAACAACTTGTCTCCAGAGGTTGTAAATGCTCCAACACTGGATGTTTTTAAGAAGATGTTGGATAGCCATTTGTCTGAAACGGTATAGGGTTTCCTGTCTAGGCAGGGGTTGGACTAGAAGACCTCCAAGGTCCCTTCCAACTCTGTTATTCTTTTCTATTCTATTTATGACGGTCGCCGTGTTCTCGGCTCATCTGATCCCCTTTTGCGACCTCCTGACAGGCGAAGTCAACGGGGAAGCCCGATCCCCTTAACGACCGTGTTCCTATATATAACGACGGCCGCGATTCAGTTAGTAAAAGTGGCAGGAAAAGTCGTCAAACTCAAAAATGTTCTCAGCGACATACCCGTTGGGTTCCATTGCGGTCGTAAGTAGAGGACCACCTACACTTACGGCCGATGGCGTAAAAGAGGCAAAATTACAACCCAGGTCAGATTTTTCTGCACCCGAGTAGGTCCATCAGTGGCTTCTTCGAAGTTTCTGCCGCTTGATCCTCCCGGGATCTCTGCAGTGTGATCTGCTTAGGATCCGTGAAGTTGCCGATTCTTGGCCAAAACAGGAAGAAGTCTGGTGCTTTTCTGGTTGACAGATCAAAACGCGACTTAAAAATCAGTTGAAATTGAAAATTGCTTTAACCGTTGATCCTTGGAAGCAGCTGTTTCCCCCACCTGCCAAACCGCAATCGGGAATCTGGTTTGCTAGCCAAGAAACCCAGCTTATCTGGATAATGGCTTTTCCCCAGATTTCCGCTCTTTACACACACACACACACACACACACACACACACACCCCGGTCTGGAGAATAAGACAATGGTCCAATCCTCCCTGCCAAAAATCTGGGAGAGAACAGGCTAGCAAAAGGCAGGAGGTTTTAAAACTTTGCCATCAGCGTTCTAGTCCTCAGCCAGGAGCTGGAAATCAAAAGATTCTCCAGATGTGGCAGTAACAGGAAGCTGGGAATAATCATTCAGCAATATCTGGAAGCCGTAGATCTCTCCCCCCCCCCCTTTAATCCTGGTGCCACAAACCATAGTCGGTTTGCTTTAAGCTTGGATCCTATCAAGCCAGCAATTGTGGTCTGTGGACTTGACCACACTTCAGTGAATTGAATCCAAATTTCAGCCAAATTCTCCACTTTTTTTGTCCCTAAGAAGTTTCCAGCGGGGTTCAGACTTCTGCGGAGCTTCTAGGCTCCAGCGCAGTCTACCTGAATGCATTCATTGGCCGTGAGCTGTGGCCCGAGCGGGGTCTTTTGGGACTCTGGTTTCTCGTCCTAGGAAGTTTTGCCTCCTGCACCAGACTTTGCCCCTCTTGACCCCAAAATCATTCCCTTCTCTCTTCTTCTGGCCCACCTCGTTAGTATTTGGTGCCATGCCTTCAGTCTTGTTTTCATTATCTTACACAACTTGTTTATATCGACATATTTTGAAGTGTTTTGATAGCTGTGAGACGGATTTCATTGTTGACTATATGCCAGCCAGTCTTGTGGCGATCTGAATGTGGCAGGCAGAGAGGAAGGAAGGAAGGAAGGAAGGAAGGAACGAAGGAAGGAACGAAGGAAAGAAAGAAAGAAAGAAAGAAAGAAAGAAAGAAAGAAATGCTAATTGGGAACTAAAGAGAAGGAAGGAAGGAGAGGAATGGAAGGAAAGAAAAGATCAGGAAGGAAGGAAGGAAAGAATAGCTGAGAGTGTAGGAAAGGAAAAAGGGAAAGATCAGGAGGAAAGGAAAGAACAGATGGAAGGAAACAGAAAAGGAAGGAAGAAGAGAAAGTGAAGCAGGGAAGGAAGGAGAGAAAAGGAAGTCGGGAAGGAAGGAGAGAGAAATGGAAGAAAGGAGAAATGGAGGGAGGGGATAAAGGGAAGCAGGGAAGGAAAGGAAGGAGAAAGGGAGGGAAGGAGAGAAAGGGAAGAAAGAAAAATGGGGAGGAAGGAAGGAGAGAAAAGGAAGCAGGGAAGGAAGGAGAGAAATGGAAGGAAGGAGAAATGGGAGGGAGGAGAGAAAGGGATGCTAGGAAGAAGGAAGGAAGGAGAAATGGAAGCAAGGAAGGAGAGGAAAGGAAGCAGGGAAGGAAGAGAAATGGAAAGGAGGAGAGAAAGGGAAGCTAGGAAGGAAAGAAAAGGGAAGGGAGGGAGGAGAGAAAAGGAAGGAAAAAAGAAGAGGAAGGAAGGTGAGGAAAGGAAAGGAAGAAAAGAGGAAGGGAGGAAGGTGAGAAAGGGAAAGAAGAAAGGAAAGGAAAGAAAGACGAAGGAAGGAAAGAAGGTGAGAAAGGGAAAGAAGGAAGAAAGGAAAGGAAAGACGAAGGAAGAAAAGAGGAAGGAGGGAAGGTGAGAAAGAAAGAAGGGAAGGAGAGAGATCCACCCCCAGCGCCCCCATTGAGAGCGGCCGAGGGGCTGCGCGATGATCGCTCCGTCCGGCGCTGCCGCTGCCTCTGCTTGGCCGCCGCGGCGCCTTTTCCTGCCCGGCCGGGCGAGAGGGAGGGAAGCGCCACCCGCCCACTGGCTTCCTGGGGGAGGCGGCCGCGCTGTCCCAGCCGCACCGACGGGACGGGGCGGGTGCGGCTTCCTCCTCCTCCCCCTGGGTCCATCATCCCCTGCCGGGCCAGCTGGGAGGCTGGGACTGCAGAGCGCAGGGCAAGAAGCCCCCATGGCCGGTGAGAGCTTCGCGGTCCCGTCCCGGACGGGCTCTTGTGTGTGTGTGTGGGGGGGGGGACTAGAGAGAAAGACCCTCCCGCAACCCCCAAATCGCGCTTAGCATCCCCGCTTCCCATCCAGACGATCAGGGCGGGGGTCGGGCGCTGGAGGGTGGGGGTGGTTTGGATTGGCACTGGGTGCCCCTCCGTCCACACGACCTTGGAGACCCCCGGGAAGACAGAAGCGGGGTTTGGTGCGACCCGCAAGCTGGCAAACGCCACCTTCCCTTTTTTTTTGCAAACTGCGTGTCTCGCGCAAATCCATCCCACCTCTTGCTGGCAAAGGATGGGGAAGCCCAACGCGTTTGGCTTTGCAGAAGTTGGGGTGCAAGATTCAAAAGGGGTTGTAGAGAAAGAGGGAAGGGGGGCAGGACATGAAGACTATTGGGGGGGGGCTGGCAGTGATTGGGGTCCCCCAGGAGCGCCAGATAGAGACGGGTGGCGTTGGCTTTGCAGTAGTTGGAGTGCGGGCTTGAAAAGGGGGTGTCAAGAGAGGGAAGGGAAGGAGGAGAGAAAAGGAAGGGAGGGAGGAAAGAAAGAAGGGAAGGAAGGGAAGAAGGGGAAGCTAGGAAGGGAGGAGAGAAAGGACGGAAGTAGAGAAGGGAGCTAGGAAGGAAGGAGAAAAGAGAGAGGCTAGGAAGTTAGAAAAGAAGGGAGGAGAGAAAGGAAGGAAGGACGGAGAGAAAGGGAAGCTAGGAAGGAAGGAGAAAAGAGAGAGGCTAGGAAGGAAGGGAGGAGAGAGAAAGGAAGGGAGGGAGGAGAGAAAGAAGCTAGGAAGGGAGGAGAAAGAAAGGAAGGGAGGAAGGAGAGAAAGGGAAGCTAGGAAATAAGGAAGGGAGGAGACAAAAAGGGAGGGAGGAAGGAAGGAAGGAAGGAGAGAACATAAAGACTAGGGGGGGCTGGCAGTGATTGGGGACACCCAGGTCCCAGATAGATGCGTGGCATTAGCTTTGCAGAAGTTGGGGTGCAAACTTCAAAAGAGGGGTGCAAAGACAGGGAAGGGCGCGCAGGATAGGAAGACGGGGGGGGGGGGGTCTGGCAGAGATCGGAATCCCAGAACGAGATGCGTCTGCTTGTGTGTGCTTCGTTTGCTTGTTTGTTTGTTTTATTTATTTTGCAAAGTTGTGGGTCACACAACACGCCCACGCGTGCAAAATCGCAGCCTGGGATGGCTCATGGGGCAGAGCTCAAGCAGTGTGTGTGTGTGTGTGTTTTTCCCTCGGCAGGAAGCGGGGGGGGGGGTTGGTGCCGCCACTTGAGCTCCTGCCAAGTTTGTCAATCCAAAGGAGACGAGTCTTCTAGCGGTGTGTGTTTTTAACACACTCGCGCCAAAAATGCCCCTTTCGCAGGTCGGCCGGTGTGTGCAAAACAGACGAAGAATGCAGCTCCTTGCAAGCAAGCAAGGAAGCCCCCCGTTCAAACCTTAAAACACCCCCCCCTCTTTTTTTTTAAAGCAGAATTCTCACCCAGATCTTGCCCGTCTGCAAATTCAACCCCCCCCCCCCAAAAAAAAAAAAATCCACAATTTTAATTTTCATCCCCCGGAATTTTAATCTTCTGCCGCTTTTCGGGCCCTTCGTTTTTATTTCAAAACGTTTTTTTTGCATGTCAACATTCAGCGTGCTTCTGATAAACTTCCTTCTCAAGCCACATGTTGCAACATCTGGAGGCCGTAGGGCAGAATGTGTCTCGCCAGGGGGACGCAGCGCGGAGTTAAAAAGTGAATTATTAATATATATATTTTTTTTAGAAAGCTGGACGGACGCCCCCAGAAGGGGCCGATTTGAATCTCCTGCACGCTCCTTATTTCTTTTTTGAAACTTTTTTTAAAAAAGAGAGATTCAAACTGGGTGTGTGAAGCTCAGATTTGGCAACGGTTTCATTTCCGTTCTCACGGCAGGCCGCGTGTTTTCCTCTGCGTTAAGAATATTTATTAATTGCTTCGCCTCCCTCTCTTTCAGCCTTACTGGCTCCCCTTACTTCAGATTTATCACAGGAGGGGATGAAAGGACACGAAGCCATTAAGAATCCGTATGGATTATCGCTAGTCCTCGATTTACGACCACTATCGAGGCCCCAAAAGGCCTCTTGCTAAGCGAGACGGTTGCTAATTGAGTTGTGCGTATTTTTACGACCTTACTCGTAAAGGAATCGGTGCTGTCGTTAAAGAGAGTTACACGGTTGTTAAGGGAATCTATTGGTCAGAAGGTCGCAAGAGGGGAACGCACGACCCCCGTAGGACGTGACAGTTTACAGATAATCCTCAACTTAACAACCACAATGAAGGCCAAAATTTCTGTTGCTAAGTGAGACACGTGTTAAGTGCGTTTTGCCCCAGTTCCTCGGTTAAACGGATTCTGCCCCACTTTATGACCTTCCTTGCCGCAGTTGTTAAGCGAAGCATTGTAGTTGTTTGAGCTAACAACGCAGTCGTGAAGTGATTCTGGCTTCCTCGCTTGGGAGGGGATCACACCACCCCGGGACAGTGCAATTGTCGTAACTATGAGTCAGTTGCCAAGCGTCTGAATTTTGATCACCCGACCAGGGGGAATGGTCGTAAGTGTGGAAAGCGGATTTTTGAATGGTCGCTGAACGGAGGGTTGTAAATTGAGGGTTGTAGGTATGGGGAGGCCTTTTAAAAATTTTAACGCGACATCTTAGTAATTTTTTTTGCTGACTGTTTAGCGACGATTTTAATAAGTGTAAAAGAAGGGTGTTTTTCTTTTTTTTTAATTGATCGTTTTCTTCGGAAGCTGATAAGCCTTGTGTGGTCTTTGTCGATGACGTTTGGATGGCGTTAGCAATTTTTCCTCCGAGGTTTGCGGTGGGAATGTGATTTCCTGCCCAGATGTGATATCTAAATCTGAGATAGACCCAGTGCACAACCACAGAAATATAATAGGGGCAGTTTTTGGGGTGCATTAGTTAAAAAAAATGGGGGAAGCAGTGTGTTTAGCAAAGGGAGGATGAATTTCACACAGCATTTCCATTACAGTCTACCGTGTTTCCCCCAAAATAAGACACGGTCTTGTTTTTGTTTTGTTTTTAATTATTTTATTTTGTTTACACAAACGTAACATCTTTGCAACACGTTATACTTCGTTTACATGTGTTGGTGTGTATGTGTGTGTGGAGTACTGGCTTTGTTGCTGTAAGCGGGTTGGTTGGCTATGTTGTTACATCTTGATTAGTTGATGGAGTTGATGTATGCAGATTAGTTGGCTGTTTGGTAACATCCTGTGTGGCTGAGGTACTAGCTGTGTGCCCATTAGTCAACAAAGCCAGCACTCCACACACACCCCAACAATATTTATAGAAAAATGGCAGCTCCGATCACGCTTTGCTCGCACAAGCCCGAAGCCGAAGGCACCAGCCTGAAGATGGCGAGTGGGAGCTCGTCGAAACGTTGCCAAGATACTTTCAATCTTACACGGGAAAAGAGTACGAATACGCCAAGGCCTGCATACCTCTGTGTGTGTGTGTGTGTGTGTGTGTGTGTTGTATTTGTGCTGATAAATAAATAAAGGGAGACTAGTATAGATCTATTTCAAGCTATTTAGCTCTCATCAGCTAGCCATACCCTTACTGGGATTTGAATATATAAATAATAACACTGGTTAAAAAGTGTCAAGGCTTTGGCCTGTTAGCCAAGAGGAAAACCCCCTCTAAAATCTCAGTTTGTCTCATTGCATTCGGTGGTTAAAATGGCTTGTCTTGGTCCTCTTGTTTCAACAACTGGCCTACCTTCCAGGGTTGTTGTGTAGAGCACTGATAGATCTATAGGCAGCCCTGGACTTACAACCATTTGTTTAGTGACAATTCAAAGTTGCAGCGCCACTGAAAAAAGGACAGTTGTTCACACTTACGACCGTCGAGTCACGTGATCAAAATTTAGACCTTTGGCAACTGTCTCATATTTATGACGGTTGCAGTGTCCCGGAGTCCCTTTTGCCACCTTCTGACAAGCAAAGTCAGGTTCACTTAACGACCCTGTTACTAATTTAACATCCCTGGTGATTCACGTTAATAGTCATGCCCCCCAAAAGTCGCAAAGTAAGACAAAATTCATTCAACGACTGCTTTGCTTAGCAGTCAAAATTTGGGCTTCGTGGTCGTAAGTCGAGGACCACCTGAAAAAATACAGAATATAACTAGATATACCTGCTTTAGGCCCAATTGGGGAATGTAGTCTGTCCAGTTTCCAGATAAATTCTAGCATCCCAAAAATGGCTGATTTTCTATTAAAAAAAGGAGACTATTTGGCTGTTTTTCTGCTTTTCACAAAACTATAAAGAATGTCAAGTTGTTTAGGCATAAACGAGTTTTGTTGCCGTCTCTCCTTTGGGGCAGTCGGGGCCACGTATTTTGAATTCCTCGCTCTGTCCGCCCCTGCGGTAGAAAAGACTTTCAAACAGATTAACAGGAAGAGGGGAAAGTGGGGGAAAAAAAAAAGATTTCAATTTGATTCTTGGGGCAATGAATGTCCTCGCTGGTGTTTCAAAGGGCAGATTGTGCAATCTCCAAGGGACTCTGTGCACTGATAACATCTCCCCAGGATTGCAAATAAAATAACTTTACTGCGAAGGAAATTTGCAATATGCAAATAGCCAGAGATATCAGTTCCAAAGCCAGCTCCTGCCAATCTAACAGTTTAAAAGCACGTAAAAATCCTCTCTCCTGGATTAGTTTCCACCCATTGCTTCTTGTCCTGCCTTCAGGTGCCTTGGAGAATAGCTTGACTCCCTCTTCTTTGTGGCAACCCCTGAGATATTGGAAGACTGCTATCATGTCTCCCCTGGTCCTTCTTTTCATTAAACTAGACATACCCAGTTCGTGCAACTGTTCTTTGTACATTTCAGCCTCCAGTCCCCTAATCCTCTTGGTTGCTCTCCTCTGCACTCTTTCCAGAGTCTCAATCTCCTTGCTTAGCTATGGGAATTTTGCTCCCAGTGGTGGTCGTAAGTCAAGGACCATTATCCAGTCACTGTAAGTTTGGGGTCCTTGGTATGGAACATGGAAAAGACAGTTCTTTTGGCATATTGCAACATTAATTTTTTCAACAGACACTGTTGTGGCCCACCAACGGCCAGTGGAGCTGGCAGCAGATTCGGACAGTGAGGATGGTTGGGGAGGAACATGGACCAGTCCTGGAGTCTGGGGAAGGCTCTGAGGAGGGCTCTGTGTCGGAGGCAGAGAGGGGGCCAGGGCCGTATGCCAGTTATCAGCTGCCTTCAGAGTCAGACAGCAGTAAGGCAGAGGAACAGCTGGAGCCTGTTCCCAGTGTGTCCATGCGCAGAGTTGCCAGACGAAGGGAACAGCTGAAGAACAGGGGTCGATTTGGGATTAAGGTCACAGGTGGACGATGAATGGCCCCTCCCATAGGGAATAAAAGAGGAGCGGAAGGGGAGTGGAGTTTGCAGGAGACACAATTAGTTCGCTTAATTGGTGAATGGCCCCTCCCAGAGGAAATGAAAGAGGAGCGAAAGGGGAGTGGAGTTTGCAGGAGACCATTAGTTTGCTTCATTGGTCCGTGACTCTCCGAGACTCCTGGCCAAGTTCTGCAGAGATCGGCCTGGCAGCTCTCCAAGCCAGATGAGGTTTGTGACCGTAAATCCTCCCTCGAAAGACTTTGCTGGAGGTGAAGGAGCAGAATTCACGGCAAAGTAATCAAAGGGGTTTTTGCTGGGACAAGGAATTTGCTTCAGGCTCTTGCGAAGCCTCGGTCAGAACAAGCACCAGGGTTGCAAAAGTCGGAGCCAAACCCTTGATGTCAGAGACTCATGCAAGCAAGTCTGGTTGGGTTTTCCCAGTCACTTGCGAGTGAGTCAACAACTTCCTTTTACCAGGGAAGACAAAACGACGACATTTCATTCTTGCACCCACAAATCCCAGGGTGAATTTTGAAGAAGGAAACGTGGGTCAAGGCAACAGCCAAAATATTCCACCCTGCTCTAATTCTTCAGAGAAAGATGTTAAAAATTGAGGCAGTCAAGATGGGGTTTGGAAATATATATATATATATGTTGCATTTGTGCTGATAAATAAATAAAGGGAGACTAGTATAGATCTATTTCAAGCTATTTAGCTCTCATCAGCTAGCCATACCCTTACTGGGAATTGAATATATATATATTTATATATTTTTCCGGGTCTTTTCCCGTGTAAGATTACACAGAAAAAGACCCGAATACAAGACCAGCTGTATGTATAGCTGATAAAGGAGGAGAGCCTGTGGATTAGTGGCTAATACAACTGCCTGATATGTAACACAGCCCAGGTTCAATTCCCAGTAAGGGTATGGCTAGCTGATGACAGCTAAATGGCTTGAAATAGATCTATACTAGTCTCCCTTTATTTATTTATTAGCACAAATGCAACGCACACACATATACACTTCTATTTCCCCCCCCACGAAGCTTTGCTTTCGAGTCCCTTTCGGGAGAGGGGGCGGTATATAAACGCTAATAAATAAATAAATAAATAAATAAATTGCTTGCAAAACCAAGAACATAATACAGACCTCAGTTCATTTAGTGACCATTCAAAGTTACGACGGCACTGAAAAAAAGGGATTTATGGTTGTTTTTCGCACGACTGTAGCCACTAAATAAGGTTTTAGGCTTCTGCAAAAGGCCCCATCCTTTCTAATAAATGGCAAGAGTTCACTGTAACTACCTGGCTGTTATTTAATGGAAAAAAATTGGGCAATTTAGCAGCAATTGAAAAAGCTGGAAGCCGAGGACGACTGGCAAATGTATTTTGGTGCAGGGAGAAAAAAAAAAAAAGCTTTGGAGAGTTTGCCCATCCTTGGAAATGTAACTGCTATGCTGTTCATCTCCTTGTCCAAAAATGTCACCCAACGTGTTTAACGGAAGGGTGGGGTGAGATTGATGGAACAAAGCTAACCAGGTATTTACCGTAAGTAGAATTTATCTAAGTGGACAAGAATTCCAACATCTGGCTTCTTCCTGGTTGAAACTTAGGCAAAATTGAGGGAGGGGGGGGGAATCAAACCAGGCTGAGATTAGCTAAGATGCTAAGCAGGAAAGGGGAGATCTCCCCCCCTCCCTGGAGTTTCTTAGCCAATCAGGGAAGGTGGGGGGGGAAAGCAGATTGCCCCATCCACACCTGGTTGCCATAGAATTTGAACTCGGGTTCAGCCTTTCAAAGAGGCTTTATTTCTGGCTGGTAACAGCTTTTTAATTCATCATTCAGCTCAGAGCATCCTTAGCTTCCTTCCTTCCTTCCTTCTTTATTCTTTCTATTTCTTTCTATTTCTCTCTCTTTCTCTTCCCCCCCATCTGTTTTTTTCCCTTTCCTTCTCTTTTTTCTTTATCTCTCCCTTTCCTCCCTCTCTCCCTTCTTTTCATTTTTCTTCCTCTTTCTTTCTTTCTTTCTTTCTTTCTTTCTTTCTTTCTCTTGTTTTCTTTCTTATTTCCTTCCTTCATTGCTTCCTTCTTTCCTTTCCCTTGTTTTCTTTCTTATTTTCTTTCCTATTTCATTCCTTCCTTCCTTTCTTTTCTTTCTCTTGTTTTTTTATTTCTTTCTCTTGTTTTCTTTCTTATTTCATTCCTTCCTTTAATTTCTTTCTATCTCTTGTTTTCTTTCTTTCTCTTGATTTCTTTCTTATTTTCTTTTTTATATCCTTCCTTTCTTCTCTTCTCTTTTCTTCTTTTCTTTCTTATTCTCTCTCTCTCTCTCTTTCTCTCTCTGAAAGTGCTGTGGGTGAAGTGAGAAGGTCACCGAATGAAATGGCTTTTTTTAATGCTTTGCCAGGCATGATCGCAAAGAGAGTTTGTGGGCGAAGGAGAAACAAACAAAGCCGAGTCTGTTTGCGGGGGCCTTATTTCTCCTAAAAGCGCATTTGGGTGGCTGGACTATTTGGCTCAGACAGAAAAAGAGCAACGGTTTCTTCATTTTAAAAAACCCCAAATCTCTCTAGACTTTTGTTCCATTGCCACATGCTGGGTATGTGACCCCGAAGCTCGCCTTGACCCTCCAGCCCTGGCAGCCAAGTCTAGCTGACCGATTCTATTCAAATTGTCAAAGGGTGGGAATCTTAAGCCGAGAATTCCCGCAGGTCTCTTGGCTCAAATTGCCAGTTGTTCCTTTCCTGCTATTTCCTTTAATCGGATTTTCTTTGATTGCCATCATGTGTTTTTCCATTTCTAACGTCCGATTCTGTTCCATTTTGCTCACCCTTCGAACAATGTGTTGGCTTGCGTTCCCACCTGCTTCTAAACACGGCTTTCTCAAGCATCCTTTGTCCACGGATGGCTTAACCCTGGTTTAACCCAGCGGTCACCAACTGGTGGGCCATGGGCCACTGTTGATCTGTGAGACAAATTTGGTGGTCCCGCAGAAACATTATTTGCCTTTTTTATATTGCACTCCATCAGGGGTCCTCAACCTACGGCCCCTGGGCTGGATATGTGCGATGAACGCTTGCTGCAGAGAGTCTCCCCCTTCGGGGTCTTTTTGTGGGGGTTGGAGGGGGGGCACAGATTCCGACTTGGGGTCTGCTTCAGCCTCCTGGTGGGGGGCTTTGGGCGAAGGCTGGAGGGAAGCACCGCTGGTGGGGAAGAGCCAGAGGGCCTCGTTCCAGTGGGACTGCATCACGGCCTGGAACTGGCTGACCATCTCAGCCCGCTGAGCCTCTAGGTGTCGGTCCCTGGCCTTGCACTCCCGCAGGTCTTCCCTCTGCTTGGAAAGCCCATGCTCCTAGTCCTCAGTGAGGTCCCTCTGCTGAGCCTCCTTCTCGGTCAGATCGAATTTGAACTGAGCTCTTTTGCCAATCATTAGGCAGATCATAGGTTCTCCTGCTTGAGCAGGGGGATGGACTAGAAGACCTCCAAGGTCCCTTCCATCTTATTCCTATCGTATCCTATCCTGTTTTTTGGATTAGAGGGAGAGCGGCTGCGTTTGCAACGGATGGTACTTTTGCAAAATATACCTCTTACGGGAAAAAAATATTTCCTGCCAAGAAATCAACAGAAAGCTGGACAACCGAACTGAATTAGTGCCCATAGGATGGAACTTTCTGTTATTCGCGTGCAGCCGAAGTTCTGCTTTTTCCTCTCCCTCTTCCTCTCTGCTCCGCGGACGGTGGCATTTGAGGACAGGCCCGGAAATGTGAACATTTCTGCCCGCTGGGTTAATTAGACCCATGGCGCTGCAGCTTTTTGCAAAAATCTTTGATGTATATATGTATTAAAGTGAAGTAAATAAGGATCAGATGGGGAAATGGTTGAGCTGCCTAAAATTCCCCAAAATTAGGGTGGGATGCCAAATCTGTTAAAAATGTGAGTTCCCGAAACCCCCAAAAAGGCCTTTTTGAGGCTTATTTGGTTTTGACTTAGGGGAAAACTCTTTGACACTTGTGTTTAGTCTCTCTCTCTGGAACATTTCAACGGTGCCCTCAGCCTGGGCATCTATTTATTATTCATATTATAATTGTGACTTCATCACTCGGACTCTTTCCATTTTATTCAGGTTGGCCCGTTTTGGCTAGGCCTGCAGAGATTCAAAAAACAGCAGTCTGCTTTTTGACAGGCTGACAGACATGCCCTAAAAGGCAAACAAACAAAAAAAAAAAAAAACCAGACCAGGTCGGAAGAGGAGAATTCTGGGAGTTGAAGTCCACAAGCTTTAAAATTTCTGGCTGAGGGATTCTGGGAGTTGAAGTCCACAAGTCTTAAGATTGGAGGCTTGGGAATTCTGGGAGTTGAAGTCTATAAAGTTTCTGGCTGAGGGATTCTGGGAAGTCCACAAGTCTTAAAGTTGGAGGCTGGGGAATTCTGGGAGTTGAAGTCCACGAGGCTTAAAGTTTCTGACAGGCATTCTGGGACGTCAACGTCTTAACGTTGGAGGCTGGTGAATTCTGGGAGTTGAAGTCCATAAGTCTTAAAGTTTCTGATTGAGGGATTCTGGGAAGTCAGCAAGTCTTAAGGTTGGAGGCTGAGGGATTCTGGGAGTTGAAGTCCATAAGTCTTAAAGTTTCAGTCTGGGGAATTCTGGGAGTTGAAGTCAAATTTGGAGACCCCCTATCTAGACCACCAAGTGGGGTTGTCATTAGCTGTGATCAACTAGTGCATGCCCCTTAATCATATTACTGGGATTACTGATACGATGGTCTTCCCTTCTTCTCCATCCTAGGTGAGGATCTCTTGAACTGCGACAGGGCCTTCTCTCACCCGGATTGGCTAGTTGACATCGATTCCCGCCTTCGAAGCCAGGAGGAGGAGCTAACGCTGGTGAAATCAGCCTTAGCCGACGCCATACGGAGACTCAACGCCTACGACCAGCAGATCCCTTGGCTCAGACAGCACCTGTTGGACGGTGAGATGCTGTAGAGCAGAGATCTACAAACTTGGCCACTTTAAGACTCGTGGACTTCAACTCCCAGAATTCCTCAGCCAGCTGGCTGAGGAATTCTGGGAGTTGAAGTCCATGAGTCTCAAAGTTGCAGGCTTGGGAATTCTGGGAGTTGAAGTATATGTATATATATATTCCTCTGCAGCAGATGCTAAAGAAACTGCTCTACTTCCAGGAAGCAACGATGCCCAATGGATCCTACCTCCAGCTGCCTCCAAAAAATCCAGGTACTTTCACACAATATATGTATAATATACAGGTAGCCCTAGACTTACGACGGTTCGTTTTGTGACCGTTCAAAGTTACAACGGTACTTAAAAAATGGGGCAGGAATGTTTCCCGCATTTAGGATCGTTGCAATATCAAAATTCAGACACCCGGCGACTGGCTCATATTTATGACAATCATAGTTTCCCGGGGGTTAGGGTTAGGGTTATTTAACCATTGAAGCTCAGGCCGACTGCTTCGGTGACTCCATCCAGCCCCCTCCTTCTCTGCCGTCCCCTTCTTCTTCTTTTGCCCTCCATCGTTCCCAGCATGAGGCTCTTCTCCAGGGAGTCCTTCTTCCTTCTCATTAGGTGGCCAAAGTCTTTGAGTTTCAGGATCTGGCCTTCTTAAGAGCAGCCAGGGTTGATCTCCTCTAGGACTGACCGGTTGGATGGCCTTGCAGTCCAAGGGACTCAATGCAAGAGTCTTCTTCTCCAGCACCAGAGTTCAAAGGCCTCCATTCTTTGGCGCTCAGCCTTCCTTATGGTCCAACCTTCACAGCCACCCATTGCAACTGGGAAAACCACAGTCTTGACTAGATGCCCTTTTGATTGGCAGGGGGATGTCTCTGCTTTTTAGGATGCTGCCTAGATTTGCCATAGCACATCTGGGAAAACCCGAATCTAAAAGTCCCCAGATTTTCCCCACCCTTGTGAAAGTTCAAGTCCCTGCCCAGCACCCACATGTCCGTCACGATCCAATCAGGCACCGTCCAAAACTGGAGATGCTTCCCAGTCACACCATCGTAGCTGCAGGGCAAAGTGTCCTTGACTCTCTGAGAAAAGAATGTTATTTTGACTGCATCTCACCCAGACTCCGTATGATTCCTCCCCTCCCATTTTCCCACAGTAGAAAATGTGGCAGGCCTTAGGGTTCAAATGTCAAAGATGGTTTCCAGGTCTGACACATGAGCCCAAATGAATTGCGATCCTTTTTGTCTGTCTACAGTTCGACCCTCGCCCCCAAATTAGGAAGCCATGAAGAACGGGCCTTGGAAGCAGAGAAGACGTCAAGGATCAGCGTCGGGACACAAACAGAGGACCTTAGGTTGCCAAGGAGAGACGGGGGAACGTCGCTTAGCAATGGAGGTCTTCAACGCGCAGAGGAGACCTTGCCTACGAGGGGAAAGTCCTCTCAGGACTCCTCAAATGCCGGCGAGATGGACTTGGCTGAAGGTCTCGCCGGTGGTTTCTCCTTCAGAGTGGCCAAGAACTCCTCCCGACCACTAACCGAGACTGAGAACACGGCTTCCGAGCTAGAAACGGTCCAGGAGAATCCGGAAGCTCCAACCTCCAACCAGCTTCCTTCCAACACGGGTCTCCAGGAAGCTCAAGATGTTGGAGAACCTCCTCCAGATGCCACCAAGGATAAACCTCCAAGCCCAGGGCGGTTGCGGCATGGGGGTCAGCCTCCAGGGTCGGGTTCCCCCACCCCGGAGCCCCCCTCGGAAGGGAGCAGCACCCCAGCTTCCCCGATCCCCAGCGTTCAGAATATGATGGCCGCCAAAAAGGAGCTGTGAGTTTATAAATATTAGCGGGAGATATTTGCGATGAGAGAAATAGATTTCCCCTCCCCGGATTTATACGGGATTGGGGGAATCAACAATCTAGGGAGGTCCATTCATTTCCTGAAATTGCCAGCCCTGCGAGGTAGTCCTTTCCATTATCATGGTTTTCTCTTTTTCCCCTTGCATGAAATCTGACTTATTCTATTATTTTGTTTCCTCTTTCTTTTGCATTGCATTCGTCTTCCCCTTCTGCTCCGTTTCTTTTTCCTTCTTCCTTTGCGTTCAACCTGAGTCTTTCCTTTCTATTACATATAATACAATCTGCAATAGATATATTGATCTCTCTCTCTCTATTGTATTTCTTTTTTCCTTCTTCCTTTCCATCAAACCTCTTTTCTTTCTGTTTTATTTTATTCCCTTCCTAATTTGCATTAAACCCCCAGTTTTTTTCCTTTCAATTATTTTTTCCTTTTTTCCTTTTCATTACATCTGTCTTTCCTTCTTATGATATTTATTTTATCTTCTTCCTTTCACTCAAATCGGACTCTTCCCTTTCTATTATTTTTTTTCTTTCTTCCTTTGCATTAAATCTTACTCTTTTCCTTTTCCCCCTTTCCTCTCCTCTCTTCTTTCCTTTCCTTTCTTTCCCCTTCCCTTTCCTTTCCTTTATGTTCCTTTCCTCTTCTCTATCTTCCTTTCCTTTCCCTTCCCCTCCCTTCCTTTCCTTTCCTTTCCTTTCCTTTCCTTTCCTTTCATTCCCTCTTTTCCTTTCCTTTCATTCCCTTCCCTTCTATCTTCCTTTTCTTCCCCTTCCACTCCCTTCCCTTCCTTTCCCTTCCCTTCCTTTCCTTTCCTCTATCTTCCTTTCCTTCCCCTTCCTTCCTTTCCTTTCCTCTCTTTTCCTTTCCTCTTTTCCTTTCCTTTCCTCTCTTTTTCTTTCCTCTTTTCCTTTCCTTTTATTCCCTTCCTTTCCTTTCCTCTCTTTTCCTTTCCTTTCCTTTCCTTTCATTCCCTTCTCTTCTATCTTCCTTTCCTTTCCTCTCTTTTCCTTTCCTCTTTTCCTTTCCTTTCATTCCCTTCCCTTCTATCTTCCTTTCCTTTCCTCTGTCTTCCTTTCCTTTCCTCTATCTTCCTTTCCTTTCCTCTCTTTTCCTTTCCTCTTTTCCTTTCCTTTCATTCCCTTCCCTTCATCTATCTTACTTTCCTTTCCTCTATCTTCCTTTCCTTCCCCTTCCACTCCACTCCTCTCCCCTCCCTTCCCTTCCCTTCCCTTCCCTTCCTTTCCTTTCCTTTCCTCTATCTTCCTTTCCTTCCCATTCCTATTCCTCCTTTCCTTTCCTTTCCTCCTTTTTCCTTTCCCCTCTTCCTTTGCGTAATGTCAGATGTCTTTCCTTTCCAGGCTGCGAAGGAACAGCTCCTCCGACAAGCTGGCCAGGACCAAACAGCACCTACAGAAGAAAGCAGCTTCAACTGCAAATCTTTTTAACCGCTCCAGCAGCCTCGAAAAGTGAGAGAAAAAAAAACCCACACACCCTTGCATATAATGCAGGTACTTCCTCGACTTACAACGGTTCATTTAGTGACCAATTGAAGTTTCAACGGCACTGAAAACAAATGGCTTATGACCGTTTTTTCACACTTAACGACCGTGGCAACATCCCCATGGTCAACCTGATCCAAATTCCGACGCTTGGCAGCGGACTCGTATTTACGACGGTCGCAGCGTCCCCTTTTGCGACCTTCTGAGGAGCTACAGGGAAGCCAGGTTCACTTAACGCCCATGTGGTTAATTGAACAGCTGCAGGGATTCCCTTAACAACGGTGGCAAAGAAAGGTCGCAAAATGGGGCAAGGCTTTGCTTAGCGACGGAAATTTTGGGCTCGATGGTGGTTGTAAGACGAGAACGGCCTGTCCATTTGCCCCCAGGTCCCATTGTGGTTGGAGTGGATTTCAAGCTAGTCTCTCTCACTTCTGGAGTGTTGGAAAAGTTTGCAGAGGGAAGTATGTTACCCCAAGGCTCTGTTTTAGGCGCAGTACTCTTCAACATCTTCATCAATGATTTGGATGAGGGGATAAATGGGGAACTCATCAAATTTGCAGATGATAACAAGCTGGCAGGAATAGCCAACACTCCAGGAGATAGGCTTAAGATACAGAAGGATCTTGACAAACTTGAACATTGGGCACTATCTAACAAAATGAAATTCAGTGGTGAAAAGAGTCAGGTTCTACATTTAGGCAACAAAAACGGAATGCACAGGTACAGTATAGGTGGTACCTTGCTCAACAGTAGTAACTGTGAGAGGGATCTTGGAGTCCTAGTGGACAACCATTTAAATAGGAGCCAGCCGTGTGCAGCAGCTGCCAAAAAAGCCAACACAGTTCTAGGCTGCATCAACAGAAGGATAGAATCAAGATCCTGTGAAGGGTTAATACCGCTTTTTTAAGGCCACACTTGGAATCCTGCATTCAGTTTTGGTCATCACGATGTAAAAAAGATGTGGAGACTCTAGAAAGAGTGCAGAGAAGAGCAACAAAGATGATTAGGGGACTGGAGACTAAAAGATATGAAGAACGGTTGCAGGAACTGGGAATGTCTAGTTTGATGAAAAGAAGGACTAGGGGAGACATGATAGCAGTCTTCCAATATCTCAGGGGTTGCCACAAAGAAGAGGAAGTCAAGCTATTCTCCAAAGCACCTGAGGGCAGGACAAGAAGCAATGGGTGGAAACTAATCAAGGAGAGAAGCAACTTAGAACTGAGGAGAAACTTCCTGACAGTTAGAACAATTAATCAGTGGAATAGCTTGGATGGTTGTAAGTTCCGAGGGCCGGTCTTAAGTCACGTTCTTCAGTGCCCTTCTCACTTCGAACGGTCCCTGTGCGAAGCGTCGTAAGTCGAGGACTACCTGTACAGGAAAACAGAAAGGAAATAAGTCAAAAATAGAAAGTAATCATGTCGGATAAGCGGCAAACTTACTGATGTTCTCTTTTCATCTTGCAGCCGATCGAAGGATCCTACCTTAAGTCCCGGTGAGTTTCTAGCTGTGCTTGTGTGTTTGCATTTTGCGTGTGTATTTTTTTCCTCAAGGACCAGGATGAGGGATGCTGGTCCCACCTCTGAAGTTGAAGGGCCGGGGCTGCCAATGGTCACTCAGAGGCCCCTGAACCCCTGAGATGAGTGGAAAATAAATCTGATAACCTATATATGTGTGTGTGTGTGTGTGTGTGTGTGTGTGTGTGTGTGTTGTATTTGTGCTGGCATACCAGGGGTTGTAACACAAATACATATATCTATATATATCTATATATCTGTATATATCTATATATGTATTTGTGTTACAACCCCTGGTATGCCTAAATATGGGAGGAAGGTCACTACTCCCTCTTTGTATCCTTCGGCTCATCACAGAAGACCATGCAGGCAGAAAACCATATTTTTTATTTTTTATTTTTAATGTTGCCTTTTTTTATATATATTTGTGTTGTATTTGTACTGATAAATAAATAAAGGGAGACTAGTATAGATCTATTTCGAGCTAATTAGCTCTCATCAGCTAGCCATACCCTTACTGGGATTTGAACCTGGGCTGTATTATATCTTAGGCAGGAGTCTTAGCCACTATAGATAGATATCTATATATCTATATCTATCTATCTATCTATCTATCTATCTATCTATCTATCTATCTATCTATCTATCGCAAAAAACTGCGCTACTAGGAAATTGTATATTTTAAGAAGGTTCTTGGTTGATACTTAAGATGCTGTCAGAATCCCGTATCAACCATTAGCACCAGTCAATGGCATTTGTGATGCATTTTTGAATGTTCAGTTGGCTGAGTTTCATGTTTATTGAATAAAGTATAATAATAATAATAATTTTCTGCCGAAAGAATGCCAAATTGTCTCTTTCTGTTCTTCCTTACAGGACCGACGAGTTCTCGGCGTTTGAATTATAACCTGGGTGAGGCCCTTATAACCCAAAGGACCGGCCGGTTCAGGGAGTGGGTTTAATGAGCGGTGGGTGGGAGGCGGTTGGCCCTGATACTTGGGGTCTGGTAAGGTATTCCTCAACGTACGACCGCCATTGACAATGTCTTTGGTTCAGAAATGGGATATTTGTCAGCAAAGAATGCCCATTGCAGGCCACAAATTTGCTTAACGGCCATGCTGTCCGCTTAATGACTACCGCAAAAACGGTCATGATGGCCTTACAAGTTGTAATTTGAGGACTATTGTTAGAAAAGAAGAATCAGCTTTGCCCTCTGACCCACGTGCTGTTTTCCTACATAAAGAGATATTATTTTAGTATTTTACTTTACTTTATCGTCTCACCTTATACACGAACTACCGGTATAATGTTTTACTTTACTTCAAGGAAGGAAGGAAGGAAAGGAAGGGAAGGAAGGAAGGAAGGAAGGAAGGAAGGAAGGAAGGAAGGAAGGAAGGAAAACAGAATAAAAGCATTGGAAGGGACCTTGGAGGTCTTCTAGTCCAACCCCCTGCTGAGGCAGGAAACTCAATCCCATTTGAGACAAACGATTGTCCAATCTTTTCTTAAAAGCCTCCAGTAATTCGGAAGGAAGGAAGGGAAGGAAGGAAGGAAGGAAGGAAGGAAGGAAGGAAGGAAGGAAGGAAGGAAGGAAGGAAGGAAGGAAGGAAGGAAAGGAAGGAAGGAAAGGAAGGAAAACAGAATAAAAGCATTGGAAGGGACCTTGGAGGTCTTCTAGTCCAACCCCCTGCTTAGGCAGGAAACCCTACACCACTTCAGACAAAGGGTTATCCAACATCTTCTTTAAAAACTTCCAGTGTTGGCGCATTCACAACTTCGGGAGGCCAGCCGTTCCGCTGGTCAATTGCTTTGAAGCTTCATGCGAAAATGTTCTGTGTTGCGATTCTTTCTCTCCTCTCTCTCCCTTCAGAAGGACTTTCCATCAAGATGTTTCTGCGTGGGCGTCCCATCACCATGTACATCCCTTCCGACTTCCACAACTATGAAGATTTGCGCATGGAGCTGCCAACTCAGAAGCTGCAGCTGGACTGGGTGTATCCTTCACAGGCGCAAGGTTTTCGGGCATCCTTCCCCTTTCCCCAAGCTTAGGTTTCCTCATCCTAGGCAACTTTCGGCCACAGTGGTATTCTGGGAATTGCAGTCCCAACAGCTTTCAACGGCCTACCGTATCTTTTGGAGTATAAGAAGCACCGGAGTATAAGACGCACCAAGATTTTGAAGAGGCAAATTTAAAAAAAAAAGGTTTTGAACTCTGCAGAGTTCCCCAAAACGGCCCATTTTTCGCGAGAACAGGCGCGTTTTTTCTCACCAAAAGGACATGCATAGCCTTTAGGAGGCTTGTAGAGTGCTCCTGGGGGCTGGGGGGCAGAAAACGGGCCCATTATTTATCAAAAAAATGGCGTGCATAGCCTTTAGGAGGCTTCTAGAGTGCTCCTGGGGGCTGGGGGAGGGCAAAATTGAGCGAAAAACTGGGTGGTTTTCGCTCATTTCTGCCCTCCCCAGCCCCCAGGAGCACTCTATAAGCCTCCTAAAGGCTACGCACAGCCATTTTTGCAAAGGGAGTGGGGTTTCAGGAGACCAAAAATGCTGTATTTAGTGTATAAGACGCACCCAGATTTTCAGCCTCATTTGAGGGGAAAGGGTGCATCTTGTACTCTGAACGGTAGGTCACAGCAGGATGTCAAACTCAAGGCCTGGGGGGGGACCGGATCCAGCCTGCTGGAGTGCTTAGATCCGGCCCACGGGGCATCCTGGAAACAGTGAAGGACCGGCACTTGGTGCCACTGCCAGCGAAAACGGAGCTCAGGCGGGCCACACCCACCCTCCCCGAGCTCCGTTTTTACTGGCAAAGGGCTGCAGGAGGACGTCGCAGCCGGAAACGGAGCCTCAATGAGTGACGTCGAGCTGGCCGCGCCCCCGGCCACCCGCTAACCCCTGAGGTCAAACACAACCCTCGATGAGATTGAGTTTGACACCCCTGGCCTAGGTTGCGCTCAAACGCATCGTAAAAGGGTCACACGCTTTTTCTTAACGCCTCTCCAGCTATGGTTACCGCGGTCGGGATTGCCGTTCCAACCTCTACGTCTTAACGTCCGGGGAGTTGGTGTACTTCATTGCCTGCGTGGTGGTGCTGTACCACGTCCAGAAGCGCACACAGCGCCACTATCTTCGCCACACCGACTGTGTGCGCTGGTGAGTGGGTGGGATTAGCGCAGAGTCACCCAGTTAGCTTTCCTGTCTGAGGCGGGACTAGAACTCGCAGGCTCCTGGTGATTGGCGCAAAAGCCACCCAGATGGCTCTCATGCCTAATGAGGAACTAGAACTCCCTGTCTTCAGATTTCCTGTCCAAGGCAGGACTAGAACTCACCATCTCCTGGTGATTAGCATAAAAGCCACCCAGATGGCTTTCATGCCTAATGAGGAACTAGAACTCCCAGGCTTCTGGTGATTGGCCCAAAGTCACCCAGCTGGCTTTCATGCCTAATGAGGAACTAGAACTCCCAGTTTCTTGGTGATTGGCCCAAAGCCACCCAGATGGTTTTCATGCTTAATGAGGAACTAGAACTCCCAGTCCAGATTTCCTGTCCAAGGCGGGACTAGAACTCACCGTCCACTGGTGATTGGCCCAAAGTCACCCAGCTGGCTTTCATGCCTAAGCAGGAACTAGAACTTGCAGGCTCCTAGTGATTGGCACAAAGTCACCCAGCTGGCTGTCATACCTAATGAGGAACTAGAACTCGCCGTCTCCTGGTGATTGGCCCAAAGTCATCCAAATGGCTTCCATGCTTAACGTGAGACTAGAACTCACCTTCTCCTTGACGATTGACCAAAGTCACCCAGCTGGCTTTCATGCCTAATGAGGAACTAGAACTCACTGTCTCCTGGTGACTTCCAAAGTCACCCAACCGGCTTTCATGCCGAAGGCAGGACTAGAACTCCTTGTCTCCTGGTTTCTCCTTCGATGTTGGATAGACTTTGAAAAGGTTTCCAAGGGTTTCCCCAGACCAATTTTGTACATTTGTCGTAGCCTTGCAGTGCATCCTGACGGAGTCCGTGTGGCCTCGGGGCAGATGGCCGGCGTGGACAAAGACGGCAAGGTAACCCCACTGTTAGCACAGTCAGGAATGCTATAGCTAGTTTGTAAAAAGAATTTAAAATTTGTAACAAAACAATTAAAAAAAAATTGCAAAAAAAAATCAAAAACCCAGCTGTAGACATTCTTTTTCTCCTGTTTCAGCTTTGATGCTCAGAAATGCTAATATGGTTTTTTTGGGGGGTGGGATCTTTCCTGCAGCCGCTGCAGCCCTTCGTTCACATCTGGGACTCCATCACGCTTCTGACCTTACAGCAAATTGGTCTGGGCAGCTTCGAAAGAGGCGTTGGGTCCCTGGCCTTCTCCACGGCGGTAAGTGTTAAGTCCCCCCTGCTTGAAAGGAAGGCTGGAAAGGAAGAATAAACCTCGTTTTTCCCCCTCACTTTTGCAGAACCTCTCAGTCTGGATTGCGGTGTTGGGTGGCACCCTTGGCGGCATCTCTTCACCCCATCTCCCAAGTTTTTTTTTTCTCACATTCTAGCTGCTAGGGAGGGTCCCTCCTGAGTCTCTTTCTCCATCTATTGTGCAGCCGAGGGCCCAGCTGTCTCTTATCTGACTTTTCCCTTGGCAGCGTTCCTTCGTCCAGTCTCCCAGGGTCTTTCTCCTTTACATCTGAAGATACTAGGGAGGGTCCCTTTCTGAGCCTCTTTCTATATCCATTATTGCAGCTGAGAGCTTGTCCCTCTCTTATGTGACCCTTCCCTTGGCATCTTTTCATCTAGCCCTCAAGGTCTTTCACACATACTATTACAGCCATCTCCTTTACAGCCTGGGAAACTAGGGAGGGTCCCTTCTGAGTCCTTTTCTCTGTCCATTATGCAGATGTGGGCTCAGTTGTCTCTTATCTGCCTTCAGTGGCATCTTTTCATCCATCCCCCAAGGTCTTTCCCACACACTATTACAGCCATCTCCTTTACAGTCCGAGAAACTAGGGAGGGTTCCTTCTGAACCTCTTTCTCCATCCATTATGCACCTGAGGGTTCGGCCATCTCTTATCTAACCCTTCCCTTGGCATCTTTTCATCCATCCTTCAAGGTCTTTCTCACACATTAATACACCATCTCCTTTACAGCCTGAGAAACTAGGGAGGGTCCCTTCTGAGCTTGTCCCATTAGCCCAGCTATCTCTTAACTGCCTGTTCCTGGACAGGATCTCGAACCCTGACTCCCTAAGACTTCCTCCTTTACATCCTGGGAAATTAGAGAGCGTCCTTTCTGAGCCCTTTTCTCCGTCCGTTAGGCAGTTGTGGGCTCAGCTGTCTCTTATCTGCCTGTTCCTTCGATGGCATCTTTTCATCCATCCCTCAAGGTCTTTCCCGCATACCATTCCAACCTGACCTGCCGTTCTTTCCCTCCCACCCACCCCCAATCAGGATGAGGGCGCCTACCTGTGTGTGATTGATGAGTCCAATGAACACATGCTGTCCGTGTGGGATTGTGTCCGTGGCACCAAGCAAGCCGAAATCAAGGTGAGTGGTGGAAAAAGCCAGATGTAGGGTGGCTCTTACTGGCTTGGTTTTGTTGTTTTTTTTTAACTGGGAGGAGCATGTAGGAATGGAAGCATCCCTGACCAGCAAAGTCAATTCATAGAACGACCGTGTCACTAACTTAACAACCGCGGGGATCCACTTAGCCACAGTGGCGAGAAATGGTCATAAAATGGGGCAAAAACTCCCTGAACAACTGTCTCGCTTAGCAGCGGGCTCGATTATGGCCGTAACCGAGGGCGGCGTATATTTGCAGGCATGACGGCTGCACCCGTGAATTGGGATTTTGATCCCACGGGATCCATCCGTTGCGCACAGGTGAATGAATCCTGAAGGATCCCATCGATTGAGAGGATGTTTTTTTTTTTTTGCTCTTCCTTTTCCTATCCAGAGCACCAACGAATCCGTCCTGATGGTGGAGTTTAATCCCCAAGACAGTAGCAACATCATCACCGCTGGAAAATCCCACGTCTATTTCTGGACCTGGGTGGGAAGCAGCTTAACCAAGAAACAGGGGATCTTTGGGGTAAAAGAATCTTGGATGGATGGATGGATGGGTGGATGGATGGATGGCTAGAGCTAGATAGATGATAGATAGATAGATAGATAGATAGATAGATAGATAGATAGATAGATAGATGATAGATAGATAGATAGATAGATAGATAGATAGATGATAGATAGATAGATAGCTAGATAGATAAATGATAGATGATAGATAGATAGATGATAGATAGATAGATAGATGATAGATAGATAGATAGATAGATAGATAGATAGATAGATAGATAGATAGATAGATGATAGATAGATGATGATAGATAGATAGCTAGATAGATAAATGATAGATGATAGATAGATAGATAGATAGATAGATAGATAGATAGATAGATAGATAGATAGAGATACTCTAGATATAGTATAGATAAAGAGATGGATGGATGGATGGATGGATAGATAGATAGATAGATAAATGATAGATAGATAGATAGATGATAGATAGATAGATAGATAGATAGATAGATAGATAGATAGATAAGATATATATACTCTAGATATAGTATAAAGATAAAGAGATAGATGATGATAGATAGATAGATAGATAGATAGATAGATAGATAGATAGATAGATAGATGATAAAGATAAAGATATATAGATACTCTAGATATAGTATAAAGGTAAACAGGTAGGTAGGTAGGTAGGTAGGTAGATGATGATAGATAGATTAGATTAGAGATAAACAGACAGACAGACAAACAATTTTGATTTTGACCCACCTTTCCTCTTCCCCTCGGTTTCCCTTCCCAGAAATACAAGAAACCCAAATTCATCCAGTGCTTTGTGTTCGACACCAACGGGGACGTCCTCACCGGAGATTCCGAAGGCAACATCCTGACCTGGGCCAGGGCGGCAGCTGACATTCGCACCTTGGGCAAGGGGGCGAAAGGTAGGCCAGTTGGGAGAGGCCGGGGACGGTCGTCCGGATGGGGAAGATGGACGTTGGATGGCAATTGTGGGGCCGTCTTTCCTTCCTCTCGCAGAGACCTATCAGATCAGCAGGCAGACCCACGCTCACGAGGGAAGCATCTTCTGCCTCTGCCTGTGCCATGATGGCTCCGTGCTGAGCGGGGGTGGCAAGGACCGCCGTTTGGTTCAGTGGAGCCCCCTCCTCACTGTCCTGCATGAGGTGGAGGTAAGCGTGTTTGTGTGTGTGTGTGGCAGGGGGGGGGAAACAGACTTTAGGAGGGGCACCTCAGCACAAGTTGCTTGGCATATTTGTTTCCCCTCTCTAATGGGGACTAGAGCCTTGCGAAGTCTCAGAAGGGGATTGTTAGCCAGCTCAGGGAAACAAAGCTATGAATACTAGTCCAGCAGATTCGGACAGTGAGGAGGGTTGGGGAGGAACCTGGGCCAGTCCTGGAGTCTGGGGAAGGCTCTGATGAGGGCTCTGTGTCGGAGGCAGAGAGGGGGCCAGAGCCATCTGACAGTTATCAGCTGCCTTCAGAGTCAGGCATCAGTGGGGCAGAAGAACAGCTGGAGCCTGTTCCCAGTGTGCGCATGAGTTCAGAGTTGCCAGACGAAGGGAACAGATAAAGAACGGGGGTCGACTTGGGGGTACGGCCACAGGTAGATGGTGAACGGCCCCTCCCAGAGGAAATAAAAGAGGAGCGAAAGGGGAGTGGAGTTTGCAGGAGACTCACTTAATGACCCATGGCAATTGAGGCCGTCCAAATGGACGTGGCTCACTTTAATGTCCATCTTGCTGATTGGGAGGGGAACACCCGTGCATCTTTTTTTTAAAAAAAGGGTGGGGGGTGGGGGGGTTTGCATGTTTGTACCTATTCTCATTTTGAACTATTTTTTAAAACTTTCGGCTCAGATACCGGAGCAATTCGGTGCCGTGCGCACCATCGCGGAAGGCCAGAGCGGGGAGCTTTTGGTGGGGACCACACGCAATGCCCTGCTTCGCGGCAGTTTGGCCGAGGGCTTTAAACCCATCATCCAGGTGAGCAGAGACCCCCCAAAGCCAACCCCCCCCAGGTCCTCCTCCTACCTCCCACTTTACAATAGAATATAGAGTATAGAATAAAGAATGAAAGAACAGAGAAGAGAATTAAGAATGAAAGAATAGAATAGAGTAGAATAAAGAATGAAAGAAGAGAAAAGAGAATAGAATAGAATAGAATAGAATTAAGAATGAAAGAATAGAGTAGAGTAGAATAATGAATGAAAAAAGAGAGAAAGAAATAGAATTAAGAATGAAAGAATTGAATAGAGTAGAATAATGAATGAAAGAAGAGAAAAGAGGAGAGAATAGAATAGAATTAAGAATGAAAGAATAGAGTAGAGTAGAGAATAAAATAAGAGAGAAGAGGAGAGAATAGAGTAGAATAGAATTAAGAATGAAAGAATTGAATAGAGTAGAGTAGAATAAAGAATGAAAGAAGAGAGGAGAGAATAGAATAGAATTAAGAATGAAAGAATAGAGTAGAGGAGAGTTAAGTAGAATAAAGAATGAAAAAGGAGAGAAGAGAATTAAGAATGAAAGAATCGAATACAGTAGAGAATGAAAGAAGAGAAAAGAGGAGAGAATAGAATAGAATTAAGAATGAAAGAATAGAGTAGAGTAGAGAATGAAAGAAGAGAGAATAGAGAATAGAATAGAATTAAGAATGAAAGAATAGAATAGAGTAGAGTAGAAAAAGAATGAAAGAAGAGAGGAGAGGAGAGAATAGAATTAAGAATGAAAAAATAGAATAGAGTAGAAATAGAATGAAAGAGGAGAGGAGAGAATAGAATAGAATTAACAATGAAAGAATAGAATAGAGTAGAGTAGAATTAAGAATGAAAGATGAGAGAATAGAATAGAAAATAGAATAGAACGGAATGAGCTGGAAGGGACCTTGGAGATCTTCTAGTCCAGCCCCCTGCTCAAGCAGGAGAACCGTCCTATACCATTTCAGACAAGTGACTATCCAACATCTTCTTGAAGACTTCCAGTGTTGGGGCATTCACAACTTCTGGAGGCAGGTTATTCCACTGGTTAATTGTCCTCACTGTCAGGAAATTCCTCCTTAATTCTAAGTTGCTTCTCTCCTTGATTAGTTTCCACCCATTGTTTCTTGTCCTGCCTTCAGGTGCCTTGGAGAATAGCTTGACTCCCTCTTCTTTGTGGCAACCCCTGAAATAGACTGCTATCCTGTCTCCCCTTAGTCCTTGTTTTCTTTAAGGCTCGCCAAACTTTCTCGGCTGCAACTCGGTTCTCTTCCTTTGCAGGGCCACACAGACGAGCTTTGGGGCCTGGGGACTCACCCCACCCGGGATCTTTTTGTGACTTGTGGCTACGACAAGCAACTCTGCCTCTGGGATGGTAGTGAACATATGATGGCTTGGAGCCTCACCTTAGAGGTACTGGATCTGGCGGGAGGGGGAGGCGCTGGCGCAGTCCGCTGAGCTTGTTGATCAGAAAGGTTGGCAGTTCGGCAGTTCGAATCCCTAGCGCCGCGTAACGGAGTGAGCTCCCGTGACTTGTCCCAGCTTCTGCCAACCTAGCCGTTCGAAAGCATGCAAAATATGCAAATAGAGAAATAGGGAGCACCTTTGGTGGGAAGGGAACAGCGTTCCGTGCATTGAGTCATGCCAGCCACATGACCACGGAGACGTCTTCGAACAGCACTGGTTCTCCGGCTTTGAAATGGAGATGAGCAGCGCCCCCTAGATTTGGGAACAACTAGCACATATGTGCAAGAGGAACCTTTACCATTACTTTTACTATCTGGTGGGAAGAAATATTACATATAACTATCTGTCTCTCTCTGTCTCTGTCTCTCTCTCTGTTTTTTGTCTCTCTCTGTCTGTCTCTCTCTCTCTCTCCTCTCCTCTCTCTCCTCTCCTCTCTCACTCTCTTCTCTCTGTCTCTTTCTCTCTCCTCTCTCTTCTTTCTCTCTCTCTGTCTCTCTCTCTCTCCTCTCTCTGTCTCTCTCTTTCTTTCTCTCCTCTCTCTGTCACTCTCTTTCTGTCTCTCTCCCCTCTTCTCTTCTTTCTCTCTCTGTGTCAATCTCTCTCTCCTCTCTCTGTCTCTCTCTTTCTCTCTCTCCTCTCTCTGTCACTCTCTTTCTGTCTCTCTCCCCGCCTCTCTCTCTTCTCTCTGTCTCTTTCTCTCTCCTCTCTTCTTTCTCTCTCTCTGTCAATCTCTCTCTCTCCTCTCTCTGTCTCTTTCTCTCTCTCCTCTCTCTGTCACTCTCTTTCTGTCTCTCTCTCCTCTCCTCTCTCTCCTCTCCTCTCTCTCTCTCTTCTCTCTGTCTCTTTCACTCTCCTCTCTCTTCTTTCTCTCTCTCTCTTTCTGTCTCTCTCTCCTCTCTTTTCTCTCTCCCCTCTCTCTCTCTGTCTCTGTCTCTCCTCTTTCTCTCTCTCTCTCTTTCTGTCTCTCTCTCTCTCTTTCACTCCCCAGGAAACAGGACTCTGCGCTGATTTCCACCCCAGTGGGAAAGTGGTGACTGTGGGACTCAGCACTGGACGGTAAGTACCTCTCTTCCCCTCCCTGGCCATCCACCATGGGACTCAGCAGGGTTGGTGACCCTTCCTATTGGTCCCAGCTGGGCTGGAGTGGATTTCACATTTTCCATAGATGCTAAAACCTTGGGTGGAAAAAAGATGTTTGGCAGAATCAAACTTATAAATGGCCCTTTTTATCTCTCTCTCAGGTGGCTGGTGCTGGATACCAAAACACGACAGGTGCTGTCCAGCTACACGGATGGAAACGAGCAGCTGTCTGTCGTACGCTACTCCCCAGGTGAGACGTTCAACTTACTTTTGATCTTTTCCAGTCCAGTGGGTGGGACTGTTTGCTCAAGGGAGCACTTTGCGTACAACTAAAATTAAGATGGTGGCATCTTCGGTGTGTCCCGGAGAAGCAGTTCGGGGGCGTGGGAGACCTGGGTCGCTACCAGTTCCAGAGACCCAGGCCACCAAGCTACTACCGGTTTGGCCGAACTGGTCCAAACTGGTTGAAATCCGCCACTGATCACAATTCCTTTGCTGATGGAGATTGCCGACTTCCCTTCTCCTTCCTACTTTAAACTTGGTTTTTTTTTTTTTTTTACTCTCTCTCTCTCTCTCTCTCTCTAGATGGAGAGTTTTTGGCCATCGGTTCCCATGACAACTTCATCTATATATATAGCGTGGAAGAGAAAGAGCATAAATATACTCGTTTTGGCCGCTGCACGGTGAGCTTGAAGGGCAAGGAACGTAACCTGTTTCCCCGAAAATAAGGCCTCCCCCGGATAATAAGCCCAGTTGGGGCTTATGAGCGCATGCGCTAAAATATAAGCCCTCCCGGAAAATATTGCAAATATTGCAGCAGCCACGAGGTGACCACGCTCGCCGCCTCCTGCACCTCAAAAATAATAAGGCGTCCCAGAAAATAAGGCCAAGCGCTTATTTCGGGGGTCAAAAGAAAATAAGACTCTGTCTTATTTTCAGGAAAACACAGTAGATAGAAGAAGCCAGAGAGGATGGTTAATTTGGGCGGAGGAAAGAAAGAAAGAAGAAAGAAAGAGAAAGAGAGAGAGAGAGAGAGAGAGAGAGAGAGAAAGAAAGAAAGAGAAAGAAAGAAAGAAAGAAAGAAAGAAAGAAAGAAAGAAAGAAAGAAAGAAAGAAAGAAAGAAAGAAGGAAAGAAAGAAGACATCAGGAATTTCCTCCTTGGAGTTTGGTTGTTTATTTATTATGCAAATTATTATGGGCGCTCATCTTAAATCAAATAACTCTGGGCCACTGATGAGCATTAAAAAAAACCCACAGAGGTTTATTTAAAAAAACCATTCAAAAAAGCCAATTAAAAGCGCCAGATGAAAGAAAATAAACTATTCTGTTGATGTAACGGGGAAAATGTAACCTTCGTTCTATCTTAGCCTGAAAGGAGAATGACGGTTTAGTAAACGTGTGAAAACATGTTTGTAATTTATTTAGTTTGGCATTTTTGGTCTTTCGGCCCGATTCTGCTTTTTTTCTTATCCGTTCTTGTCTTGCCACTCTGAAAGTATCAGATAATCGATCTCTTTGATAGTCACAATAAAAGGTTTTTGCTCTTTCCCCCCCCCCTCTCATTTCAGGGACACTCTAGTTTCATCACACATCTGGATTGGTCCAAGGATGGAAAATTCATCATGTCCAATTCTGGAGATTATGAAATTTTGTATTGTGAGTTTACTTTTTAAAATGCAACTGATGGCTTTATTCTCACAAACATATAGCTAGCTAGCTAGCTAAAGAGAGAGAGAGCGAGAGAGAGAAAGAGAGAGAGAGAGAGAGAGAGAGAGAGAGAGAGAGAGAGAGAGAGAGAGAGAGAGAGAGAGAGAGAGTGAGAGTTTGATCCAGTGGGGAGAGCACCATGCCACGTAGAAACCAGGAGATGTGAGTTCTAGTTCTGCCTTTGGCATGAAAGCCAATTGGGTGACTTTAGACCATTCACCAGGAGATAGTGAGTTTTAGACATGCCTTAGACATGAAAGCCAACTGAGGGACTTTGGGCCAATCACCAGGAGACTGGGAGTTCTAGTCCCAATTTAGCTACAAAAGTCAGCTAGATGACTTTGGGCCAATCCCCAGGAGACTGGGAGTTCTAGTCCCGCCTTAGGCATGAAAGTCAGCTGGGCGGACCTTGGACCAATCCCTCCCTCTCAGCCACCCATCCCGCAGGGTTGTCGTTGGGGGGGCAAATAGGAGGAAAGTGCCTTAAGTAGGTCTAGCACCTTGAGTTACTTGAAAAATAAATAAATAAATGAAGGCGGGAGAGAAACTAACCAACCAATAATAATAATAATAATAATAATAATAATAATAATAATAATAATAATAACAACAACAACAACAACAACAACAACAACAACAACAATAATAGAAGTGATTTGCTTTCAGGGGAGGTAACCAAAGGCTGCAAGCTGGTACGGAATCGGTTTGACAACAGGGACCGAGAATGGGCCTCCTACACCTGTGTGCTGGGTTTCCATGTTTTTGGTAACTATTTTAATTGTTTTTTTAAGTTTGGGGTTTTGTCAGTGGCCCAGAATCTCCCAGAATGGGCAGGCATCACAAATAGAATAGAATCACAGAGTTGGAAGGGACCTCAGAGGTCTTCTAGTCCAACCCCCTGCTTAGGCAGGAAACCTTACACCACTTCAGACAAATGGATAATCCAACATCTTCTTAAAGACTTCCAGTGTTGGGGCATTCACAACTTCTGGAGGCAACTTCTGTTCCACTGATTTATTGTTCTAACTGTCAGGAAATTTCTCCTTAGTTTTAAGTTGCTTCTCTCCTTGATTAGTTTCCACCCATTGCTTCTTGTCCTGCCTTCAGGTGCTTTGGAGAATAGCTTGACTCCCTCTTCTTTGGGGCAGCCCCTGAGATATTGGGACACTGCCGTCATGTCTCCCCTAGTCCTTCTTTTCATTAAACTAGACATACCCAGTTCCTGCAACCGTTCTTCGTATGTTTTAGTCTCCAGTCCCCTAATCATCTTTGTTGCTCTTCTCTGCACTCTTTCTAGAGTCTCCGCATCCTTTTTTTGCATCGTGGAGACCAAAACTGAATGCCGTATTCCAAGTGTGGCCTTACCAAGGCCTTATAAAGTGGCATTAACCCTTCACGTGATCTTGATTCAAATCGATTCAGTCCAATTAAGCTCCCCCTTTTCCTCTTTCTTCTCTAACCTCCCAAACTCAGGGGTTTGGCCGGACGGCTCGGACGGCACCGATATCAACTCCCTGTGCCGGTCTCACCACGAGCGGGTGGTGGCCGTCGCTGACGATTTTTGCAAAGTTCATCTCTTCCAATACCCGTGTGCCAAGCCCAAGGTAAGAGGGCGGGCGGTGAGGAAGAAGGGGGCAGAAGAATGAATACGTATTTTGGTTGGGAGGCCTTGTTGGATGGTTCTTAATCCTTGAAAGAAGCTTCTTCAAACTAATTATATGTCTACAGGCAAGTCCTCGGCTTACAACCGTTCATTTACTGACCGTTGGACGTTACAAGAGCACTGAAAATAAAGACTTAGGACCACTTTTCACACTTAGGAGCATCGTCTCTGCAGTCACGTGATCAAAATTCAGACCTGGGCAACTGGTTCATATTTGTGTAACCCAGTTGTTAGTACTTAGTCAGATGGTTGTTAAGTGAAGCTGGTGTTCCCCTTGCGTGTCAGAAGGCCGCCAAAGGGCATTGACCCCGGGGATGCTAAAACCGTCATAAATACATGCCAGTTGTGCCAAGCGGCTGAATGTTGATCCCATAACTGTGGGAATGCCGCAAGAGTGGGCCACCTGTGCTGATTTGACAGTCGTCTAGGGGTATCCACCCTAGACTACTGAAATGCCTATGAGTGGTGCAGTGGCCCAGAGGTGGAGCCTCTCGCCTCGTAATCGGAAGGCTGTGAGTTCAATCCTAGGTAGAGGCAGATATTTCTCTCTCTCGGCCCCGATGAGAATATAATCTGCCGAACAAAACTCCGCTCTGGCAACAGGAAAGGCATCTGGCCAGTAAATATTCGGCTCCATTCTGTTGCTCAGACTCCACCCGGCAAGGGATTACGGGGTCTTTAAAAGAAGATGACGATGATGGCTGCCTTTCGAGATAGTTTGACAGTTTGTGTTGTGGGAATTCGTTGCTTAACAGAGGGATGGCATGGGGGAACAAACTGTCCTTGTGTCTGGTTGTTCTGACGTGCAATGCCCTACGGTGTCGTTTTGAGGGTAGAATGGTCACTAAATGAATGGAAAAGTGAAATTGGTCTCTGCCTTTTTCTGCCCTCCAAATTAAGATTGACAGGAGAATCCTACCGCCCTTTCGGGTTTTGGGGGCGTCCCGATCGAACAGCGTGATTTCTAAATGTCTCCTCTCGACCCCCACATCCCCGATCTTCCGCAGGCACCAAGCCACGTCTACACCGGACACGGCAGCCACGTCACCAACGTCCGCTTCACCCACGACGACGGCCACCTCATCTCCATGGGGGGCAAGGACACCAGCATCTTCCAATGGCGGATGCTGGGGGGAAGCCCTCCGGCCAGCCGCTCCCTGTCCTCCGTTTCCTCGTACGAAGCCGGGTCCAGCACCTGAAGCTCCCGAAATCCGGACGCGAAAATTCCAGGATGGCGAGCGAGTCCTCGCGGGTGGGGAAACGCTGGGAGTGATCTCCAGCGTTGGCGATCGGAGGATCCCTTTTTCTTTTTGGGGGGGACGGACCGGTTTTGGCCTCCTTTCCGTTTGCTAACCGTGTCGTCGTTTGCTTATTATTGTTAACCCAAGGTGAGGGGCAGCAGCAGCAAAGCGTGGCTGGGCGCGCTAGGCCAAACCACTCGCCGCGCGCAATAAAATGCGTTTGCGTGAAAAGGTCCCACTTTGAGGGCTGGGACGATGGGAGAAGCCGCTGAGAGACAGCAAGCAGGTAAAAGAGGCCAAATTTGGCCCCGGGCTTTGCTCGGCTTTCGCTCTGTACAGGCCTCAAAAAAAATTCTGGATTTTCAAAGCCTAAGAGGAGACGGGGGCACTGAATCGCTGCTTTTACCCCGTTCAGGTAGTCCTCGCCTTATGACGCAATCTGGGGTAGGAATTTCCAATACTTTTAGCATGGCGCTTGTTCATTTTGCAACTATTTTTAAAAACAATTTTGTGGGTGCGTGTGTGGGGGGCCACGGGCGTTAAGCCAAAATCACTGCCGTCGTGCCGTTGTTAAGCGGATCTGGCTTCCCCCCATCGTCGTTCAGCGTGCGGCGCCCGGTTTCGTGAGCTTTTCGCCACGGCGGTTAAATAGATCACTGAGGTTCTTACAGTTCTGAGCGAGGCTTCCCAAGAGCCTGAAGCCAATTCCTCGTTCCGGGAAAAAACCCTTTTCTTAACTGGCTGTGGATTCTGCTCCTTCGCCTCCAGCAAAGTCTTTCAAGGGAGGATTTACGGTCACAGATCTTCTCTGGCTTGGGGAGCTGCCAGGCCGATCTCTGCAAAACTTGGCCAGGAGTCTCGGAGAGTCACAAACCAATGAAGCGAACGAATGGACTCCTGCAAACTCCACTCCCCTGTCGCTCCTCTTTTGTTTCCTCTGGAAGGGGCCCTTCATCGTCCACCTGGAGCCTTCCTCCCAAGTCGACCCCTGTTCTTTAGCTCTTCCCTTCGTCTGGCAACTCTGTGCATGCTCATACTGGGAACAGGCTCCAGCTGTTCTTCTGCCTCACTGATGTCTGACTCTGAAGGCAGCTGATAACTGTCAGACGGCCTCGGCCCCCTCTCTGCCTCCGACACAGAGCTCTCGTCCGAGCCTTCCCCAGATTCCAGGACTGGCCCATCTTCCTCCCCAACCCTCCTCACTGTCCGAATCTGCTGCCAGCTCCTGAATCAAGAGGGTGTTCAAGAAATGTTTCCTTGACTTTGTTGGTGGGAAGCCAGCTGTAAAAGATCACGGGATGCTTTGACCGCCATAAATACACACAGTTGGATCATATGACCCTGGGGAAGCCGCAACGGTTGTAAGTGAAAAATGGTCATCAATCAGTTTTTTTTCAGCGGCAGCGTAACTCCAAACGGACACTAAACGAATAGAATTGTTATAAGTCATGGATTACCTTTGCAGCACTGATTCTCAAGTCTGGTGAATTCCTAAAATTGAGTAAATTTGTGGGGGGGTTTTTTGGTAGCAATTCGCAAACCCATTCATGCATTTGTGGAAGGAACAATGAAATTCACATCAAGCCATCAGAGCAAAATACTTTGGGGTTTTAGAAGGCGAAAGTTGGGAACTTTTTGTTTAATGGATAAAAACCCCACCATGTGATTCTGTTTTTCCTATTCTTTTGGGCCTGGTTTGGTCCAACGTGTAAATAGGCGCCCGGAAAGGAAGGTTTTGATATTTGGAGAGAGAAATAAAATGTTAGCATCTCAAACCCTGATAAGCTTTTCTCTCTTTTTTTCCTGGATCGTCTCGGTTTGGCAAGGGGAAGATCACCAAAACTAACCCTGGTTTAGTGTGACCGGTTTTGAGTTACGTGGGAGATTTTCCTGCCAAAATTTACTTCCCATTCGAAAACATTGGACTGTGTGGTTCACCTACTGGCAGTTCTCAACTTGCGACGGTTAGGTTGTGGTGGTCGTAAAGCAGTTCACTATGGCCGTGACTGAGGGATCCTGGGAAATGCAGTCCCTATTCCAAGTTACTTTAAGATGGGTGGACTTCACTTCCCAGAATCCCCTAGTTAGCATGCTTTAAGACAGATGGACTTCAACTCCCAGAATCCCCCAACCAGCAAGATTGTAATAAAGGTGGACTTCAACTGCCAGATTCTCCCAGCCAGCATGCTTGAAGAAGGATGGACTCCACTACCCAGAATCCCCCAACCAGCATGCTTTAATAAAGATGGACTCAAGTACCCAGAATCCCCCAACCAGCATGCTTTAATAAAGGTGGACTCCCAGAATTCCCCAGCTAGCATGCTTGAAGAAGGATGGACTTCACTACCCAGAATCCCCCAGCCAGCATGCTTTAAGACGGGTGGACTTCAACTCCCAGAATCCCCCAGCCAGCATCCTTTAAGAGAGGTGGGCTTCAACTCCCAGCATTGAAGGCTGGGGAATTCTGGGAGTTCACCCCTCTTCTTTAAAAAAACAACCCTAATATGTAAAAGTATAATCTTTATTGTCGTACTTAAATACAACGAAATTGGTCGATAATGTTTAGAAACACTTGTCTTAAAATGATCACAAATTATCATTTTATAGGGTTCACCAATGTGTGCGCGTGCTCATCCGTGGGTCGTTGCACGCTTCCCACTTGCGACCCCTAAACTAGAAAAGACGTTCTGGGCGGGTTTGTTCCCTTTTCACCCATAGGAAGCTCTGCGGGTAGGAAAGAGTTAACCTCCCCTTTCCGGAAAAAGGCCGATGTTGGCCGAAAGTGCCCGACTCTCCCCTCCCTGCCGAAGACCGGCGGAAAGACACGAAGGAGCCCGCCCTCTTCCTCCGAAGTTCGATACGGCGAAGGGGAAGAGGAAGGGAGGGGGGAAAAAAAGCCCTTCTACGAAGTAACCCAACGAGTGTCTTCGTCTCTTTCCGGCACCACTCGGGCGTTTTTCCCCCGCCCTCCACCCCAGCCCTGGAGGAAAAAAAAAAAAAAAGCACAACAACCCTCCTTTTCCGGAAAATCCCGAGCCGCTTCCGCCGCTTGGCCGTGCACTTCCCACACCGGAAATGCCCGAGCGCTTCCGGAGATTGCCGAAGGGCCGGCCCAGGCTGCGTGAGGGGGAGCGACGACGACGGCGGCGGCGGCTGAGGCGGCGGGAGGGCGATGAAGAGCGGCCGGGCCCGGAGTTGCTGAGGCGGCCCAGGCGGCCGGGAGAAGGGGACGCCGAGCGCCATGGCGGCTAATATGTACCGGGTGGGCGGTAAGGAGGCGGCGGGGGCTCTGCTTGGCGCTCTTTATTTGTCCCGGGGAGTGGGGGGAGGGGCGAGGGGTTATTTAAAGCACAAAAGGGGGGAGGGGATGGGGTCGCCTTGGGGGGGCGAGGGGGCTCTTTTGAGAGGGGGGTTGCGTCGCCTTGGGGGGGCGGGGGGGCTATTTTGAGGGGGGGCGACCAGGAAGGGGGGGAAGGTTTGAAAGGAAGGGGGGCAGCTCCCCCATGGATAGGGGAGGGGCTGTTTTTAAATTTGGGGGGGGTCCCCAGTTGTCTTGGGGGGGGTAATGGCTCCCTCTTTTTGTGCCTCCCACCTTTTTGGTGAGGGGGGGTTGGGAACTGTCTATTAAGAGGTAATTAAACCCTCCCCCCACTTGGTTCTTCTCCACCACCACCCCTCCCCAAAGAATGCTGCCTGGTTCCATCATCCCCTGCTCTTGGGTGGAAGAGCCCATCGTCCCCATCCAGACCGGCTTCCTTCCAAGCTGGAAGGAAGTGATGGTGGGTTTTAAAAACGCCCATGATCCCCAGCCGGTGTTCCCCAGGTGGCCTGGGCTCAAAGACCCATCGTCCTCAGCCTCAACTCTCCCTGGCACTCCAGGGGTGTAGGCGACAGCGCCCATCGTCCTCGGTCTGAATTCTCCGTCCTCTGGTGTTCTCCGGGTTGTAGGCTGGGACTCCCATCATCCTCATCCTAGCTTGTCCAGCCCCTGTCAGGTTATAGGCTAGAACTCCCATCATCCTCAGCCTGAACTCTCCCATCTCCTGGCACTCCAGGTAGGTAGGTGACAGTGCCCATTGTCCTCAGCCTGAATTCTCCGTCCTCTGGTGCTCTCCAGGTGTGTAGGCTAGAACTCCCATCATCCTCAGCATCAACTCTCCTATTTCCTGGCACTCCAGGTGTGTAGGTGACAGTGCCCATCGTCCTCAGCCTGAATTCTCCGTCCTCTTCTACTCCCCAGGTTATAGGTTAGAACTCTCATCATCCTCAGCCTGAACTCTCCATCTCCTGGCACTCCAGATGTGTTGGATGCAATGCCCATCATTCCCAGCCTGAACTTTTCGTCCCCTAGCACTCTCCCAATGGGGTAGCCTAGAACTCCCATCATCCCCAGCTGAGTTCTTCATCTCCTGGAGCTTTCCAGATGTGCTGGGCAATAAATCCCATCATCCCCAGCTTAGCTCTCCACTCCCCTGGCACTTTTCAGCTGCGTTAGACTAGAACTCCCATCATCCCTCAGTTCTCGATCCTCCTGGCACCTTCCAGATGTGCTGGGCAAGGACTCCCCTCATCCCCAGCCAAACCCCTGGCTGTCTCCAGATGGGCGGTGCGGAAATCCTCGAGAGCGAGCGTAACATGCGTGTGAAAAGCAACTTGATTGAGAAAATGGAGCCGTTTAGGAGGGAAAAGGGGGAAAAAATAATAATAGTTTGGTTACGAATGGCGATAAAGAGAGGGATGAAAGCATCTTGATGGGATTGGCAGTGAAGCTAAAAATAAATGGGTGGAGGCGTCATAATTAGCTCCCCCCCCCCCCAATTTGGTTAAAAGAATGGCCTGGGCAGACGGAACAGCAAAGTTGATTTGATTTTTAAACGCCTTTTATTATTTTCAGAAATAACTCAAGCTGGCAAATATATCCAACGTGCCTTCCTGTTCTCTTTTCCTCACAACAACCCTGCCAGTTGGGTTTTGGCGGGGGTGGTGGTGGTCCAAAATCACCCAGCAGGCTTCTGTGCCTAAGAAGGGACTAGAACTCCCCATCACCTGGTGATTGGATCAAAGTTACCCAGCCATCTTTCATGCCTAAGGCAGGACTAGAACGCACCGTCTCCTGGCGATGGGATCAACGTCATCCAGCCAGTTTTCGTGCGTAAGGCAGGACTAGAACTCCCACTCTCTCGGTGATTAGTTCAAAGTCACCCATTTGGCTTTCATGAATAAGGCAGGACTTATCCCTGTCTTTCATGACAGATTGGGGGAAATTGGGGTCCCATCAAAATCTCGGGGCAGGGGGAGGAGGGGGATGTGAGATGGATGTATGAAAAACAAAGCCAGGATTTTGTTTAGATGCAGGGAGGAGGAGGTGATTTTGACTCTCAGAAGAGTGGAGAGAATGAAAAAAAAAACAACAGTATAAAAAAGGGCAGGTGGGCCTCCAGTTCAGAATTTGAACTCAAGATACCTAACATGGTGTAGCTAGAAAGTTAGCAGGTAGAAAGTGTTGATTTGATAGACCAGAAAAGGGATGCTAAAGAACGCCCAGCAGAGCAATAGAACCTCCATGTGCAGGAGCAGTAGAGGTAGTCCTCGACTTACTTCACTTAGGGACCGTTCAACGGCACTGAAAAAAATGTGACTTATGACCGTTTTTCAAACTCGTGACCACTGCAGCACCCCGTGGTCATGTGCTTTACGTTCAGTGGCTTGATACCCGACTCGCTTTTATGACGGTCGCAGCCACCCAGTGTGTGTGTGTGACGTTATCCCCTTTTGCGACCTTCTGACAAGCAGAGGTCATTGGGGAAACCTGATTCCCTTAAAAACTGGGGTGATTTCACGTAACAAACGGGGCAAGGAAGGTCGTAAAACGGGGCAAAAAAAATCACTTAAGAAATGTCTCACTCAGCAGCCTAAATGTTAGGCTCCATTGGCGGTCGTACATTGAGGACTAAAGAAGTATCTGAATACCAGGTGGCAAAAAAAGCCAAAAGCAGAGAATATTCTGATCTTTTTTTTTTTTGGGGGGGTGGTAATAACATTTTTTTTAAAAAATGCAAATAATACATAGTTCATATACATTAAATACAAAGAAAAAAGAAGAAAAGGGAAAAAAACTAATATGAATCACAGTGAACCCCCTCGAGACCCTGTTTTCCCCCCCCCCCTTTATATTTCTTCATCTCTAACAACTAAAAGATATACAATAAATCCATTCTGGTATTTCTGGATGGATTCTCCTGGTTGAATTCTCTGGTAGCAGGGGTGTCAAACTTGGATTTCATGGAGGGCTGCATTAGGGTTCTGTTTGACCTCGGGAACGGGAGTGGGGGTCATGGCTGGAGAGGGCGTGGCTTGGAGGCATAGCCACCACTCATCGAGGCCTCCCCGGGCTCCGATTTTGCTAGCAGGAGGCCATTGTGGCCAAAAACAGAAGCTGGGTGGAATGCATGGCCTCACCAAGCCTCATGTTTGCTGGGAGAAGCACTGGGGGCCGATCCTTCACTTGTTTCTATGGTGGCCCCTGGGGGGGGGTGCAGATCCAGCCCCTGGGCCTTGAGTTTAATACCCCTGCCCTATAGCCTCTCTGGATCCAGCAACAGTTTTTCTTTGCCCTTTTAATGGACTCCATCAGAACTGGTCCACTTGTTGGTTGCAGCCTCTTAGGAAGGTCTAATTATTGTTATTATTATTTTTATAGTCATGGGAACAGACCCAGATGAGCAAAAGAGAGAAATTAGAGCATTCGCGTCAAACAAGGGGCATTGGTCTCGCTCAGATATGACAATTTGAATTCCTTTGAATAGATCGGCTATGAATGGGCCAAAAACCTCCATTTCTTTGCCTAGCCAAGATATATGTTGGTTTATCCTTAAGATCCCAAGGTCCAGCGGTCAGCCATTGTAAGCGTGGAATTTCCAAACATCACGCAGGTTAACTTTGTCGCGCCTTACCCGACGGCTATAAATATTACTAAGATAATGCAAGAATATATAGCTGGAACAGCTTGGAGTCTAATCATAGACTTAAGGGTTCGTTTTGACTTGGGAGATATCCCAGAGGTTGTCGGATTGCCACATTTAATGGGGCAGAATGAGGAAAAGGTGAAATAAACGGCGGGAATGTCATTTATATTTCGCATTTCTTAAGCGTTCATCGGAATTGGAGATTGGGTTCCTTGCATTTAATGCTCGTCGAGTAAGAACCGAATTGTGCTTCTGTCCTGTTTCTATACACAATGTTTTGGGACAGAACTCGGCACGGGCAAAGTTGTCGCCTTCAATTTAAAATTGGGAAATTTAGGGTGCTCTCTATTGATAAAAATAAAAATGAACCAGTGCATTGAAATTCCGTTCAATCCAATCTTGTTTTCATTGGATGATTTCAGGTTGGTTGTTGTTAAAACTCCCCTTCTCTAACTTGGACTTTTCCAGAAGGGTTGTACTACAATACCCATGAATCTGCCTGTTGAGGGAAGAGGGAGTACCTGAGTTAGAATTCCACTCCCATTGCTGACTTTCTTAACCGCGTTCAGAGTTTTGAAAAGGAGTGGCCTTTTTTAAGAACGGGCAGGACATTCCGAATTGTCTATTTTTGTATCTTTATTATTTTACAAATAACTCAAGGCAGCGAATATATCGCTCCCGCTTTCTCTTTTCCCCACTATAACAACCCTGTGAGGTGAGTTGGGTTGGGAAAAAGGGACTGGCCCAAAGTCACCCAGCCAGCTTTCGTGCCTAAAGCAGGACTAGAACTCACCGTCTCCTGGTGATTGGCCCAAAGTCACCCAGCTGACTTTCATGGTTAAGATTGGACTAGAATACAGGACCTTCTACTTTATAGTCTGGTGCCTTAACCATTAGCCTGAACTGGCTCTCATTGGTGTGTGTGTGAGAGAGAAACAGACAAGAGAGAAAGAGAGAGAGAAAAGAGGGAGAAAGAGAGGAGAAAGAGACACACAGACAGACAGAGACAAACAGAGAAAGAGAGGAGAGATAGATAGAGAGATAGAGAGAACTTGTCCTTGATTGGGCTATAGAGGACTTTGCTGGAGATCCAAAAAAGACTTCCAATGGAAATACATTTGCGAGAAAACAAAATTATTATGATGATTTATTATCCGGTACAGTCAGCCTGCAGTTTTAAAAAAACTGGTTTGGCATTTTTACCCACCTAAAAAAAAAAAATCCTTCCCAAAAGACTTGAGATAGGCAGAGATGTCGGGTTATTAGTTTGTCTCCTGCCAAATTGTTCAGGTTTCGAGGGGGGAGGGGGGAATGGTGGGCTTTTTGGACCGATTTCCCCTGGGGGTGGGGGTTGAGAAGATTTCCCCTCCTTCAAATAGCAGGAAACTTTTTCTGCTGTCAGTTCTCAACCCTCCCACTCGAAGGAGGAAGTGAAACTTGAAAATAGAATTTATTTTACTACCTGGATAAGCTGATGCAAGGCAGGATATGGTCAGTTGGGACGTAATATGTCTTGTCAACCAGCCTTTGCCAAATCACAGTTTAATGTAGAAGCCCCGTTCTAAAATTAGTGTAGACCAGAGCTTGAACATATGTGGACTTCAACTCCCAGCAACGCCCCAAAAAACCAGGAAAGGGGAATGCTGGGAGTTGAAGTCCACACCTCTCAAAATGGAGAACGTTAATAATCTTGAGAAACTTGCTGTGGATTACAGGTAGTCCTCGATTTATAACAGTTCTGTTAAGTGACCGTTCAACGTTAACGGCATGGGGAAAAAGAGCAATACGTGGCTGTTTTTCCCACTTAGGAGCTTTGCAGCATCCCCGTGGATTCAGACGCTTGGCAACTGCTTCATAGTTACGACGGTCGCAGTGTCCCGGGGGTTGGGTGTCACGTGATCCCCTTTTGCGACCTTCTGATAAAGGGGAAGCAGGATTCACTTAACAACCGTGTGACTAGTTTATCAATTCTAATGCACTTAACAACCGTGGCAAGAAGTGTTGTCAAATGGGGCAAAACCTCGCTTGACAAATGTCTCACTCAACCACCGGAATTTTGGGCTGAATTGTGGTTGTAAACCGAGGACCACCTGCATAATGTAGAACCTCTGCTGTTAAATTAATGTAGTTCAGAGTTTCTCAAAGGGAATTCTGGGATTATTTACTTTTATAATCCCACACCAGCGTTTCTCGAGATTGAAGTTCCCCGCTTGAGTGTGTGTGGACTTCAACTCCACACACACTCAAGCGGGGAACTTCAATCTCGAGAGACGCTGGTGTGGGATTATAAAAGTAAAAAAATTCCCTTCTCTTGGGAAATCCTCTGTTTTAATCTCAATTTTGCCGAGGATTCGCTTAGGGACTTAAGGAAGTTCAGCCTTTTTCTATTTAAAAAAAAATAGCGTGCTTGATCGTGCATCACACTAAGCCATGATTCGTTGAATAAACCAGGGTTGGCTGGATTTTCGATCCACAGAAGGATCCTCACCGTGTGAAAAGTCGGTAATAATCACTCTGCCCAAATACTTGGTTCTAAACTAGAGTTTTAGAGGCGTTTTGGAGTCAGGCCGAAACTCTTGGATTGACGATTTTTTTCCCCCTTGAATTTGCAAAACCAAAATTTAGCGGAAAGCTAGGAGTCGATTGTCACGTTTAAAGAAACCAGGAAGTAATTTTTGTGGCTGTGAGCTACTCAGGATGTGTGGCTTGAACTAAGCATGTGTCCATTTTGCACTCAGTTGCTTCACGCACCTGCGCTGCCCCCACCCAACCTGGCTAGAGGAGGCAAGTGTGAAGGTTGAAGTCCAAAATCAAAATCCACCCACCCGCTAAAAATAGGTCCAGCTGTCTGAGTTGTCAAACCAGAATAACAGAGTGGGAAGGGACCTCGGAGGTCTTCTAGTCCAACCCCCTGCTCAAGCAGGAGAACTTATGCATATCATTATAGACAAATGGTTATCCAACATCGTCTTTAAAACCTCCAATGTTGGAACATTCACAACGTCTGGAGGCAAGCTATTCCACTGGTTAATTGTTCCAACTTTCAGGAAATTCCTCCTTCATTCCTGGGTGCTTCTCTCCTTGATTAGTTTCCATCTTTCTCTTCTTGTCCTGCCCTCAGGGGCTTTGGAGAATAGCTTGACTCCCTCTTCTTTGGGGCAGCCCCTGAGATATTGGAAGACTGCTATCATGTCACCCCTAGTCCTTCTTTTCATTAAACTGGACACCCCCAATTCTAGCAACTGTTTCTCATACTTTTTAGCCTAATCTTTCTTGCTCTTCTCTTAACAAAACGTAATTCTAATCCCAAGGAAATCCACGGTGTGGTTGTATATCTCCTTACTTTCCCCTTTCTGCTTTCTCTTCTTTTCCAGATTATGTCTATTTTGAGAATTCCTCGAGCAATCCCTACCTCGTCCGTCGCATTGAGGAGCTCAACAAGGTACGGGTCACCCGGGATTTGGAAGGGTTGCCTGGATTTGGGCGGGCGGGCATTGCTTTTTCCGGGAGATGCAGAATCTCTTGAGTTGGGAATGGGGTAAGGGGGATGAGCGGGTGGGAAGGGTCTCCAGGCTGGAGCATTTGATCAGCCAGCAGCGTTTCTCACCCCTCCAGACGGCCAATGGCAACGTGGAGGCCAAAGTGGTTTGCCTCTTCCGACGGAGGGACATCTCCAGCAGCCTCAACAGCCTGGCTGACAGCAACGCTCGTGAGTGGCCGGGGGCTCTTGGTGGGCTCCACCTTCCTTCCTTCTTTCCTTTCTTTCTTTCCTCTCTCTCCTTTCTTCCTTCTTTCCTTCTATTTTTTCTTCCCTCCTTCCCCTTCTTCCTTTCTCCCTCTTTTCTTCCCTTCATCCTTCACTCTTTCCTTTTTTCCTCCTATTTCTACCCCCTCTTCCCTCCCTCCCTCCTTCCGTCTTCCTTTCCTCCCTTCCTTCATTCCCCCTCCCTCCTTCTTTCCTCCCCTCCCTGTTTCTCCTTCCACCCTTTCTTTCTTCCCCCTCCCCTCTTTCCTTCCTTCTTTTTCTTCTTCCTTTCCTCCCTTCCTTCATCCCTCTTTCCCTTTCCTCCCTCTCCTTCCTTCCTTCTTTCCTTCCTCTTTTCATCCTTTCCTTCCTTCATCCTCTCCTTCCCTCTTTCCTTCTTTCCTCCTATTTTTTCTTCCCTTCCCTCCTTCCCCTTCCTTTCTTCCTCCTTTCCTCCCTTCCTTCATCCCTCTTTCCTTCTTTCCTCCTATTTCTCCCCCCCTCTTCCCTCCCTCCCCTTCCTTCCTCCTTTCCTCCCTTCCTTCATCCTTCCCTCCCTATTTCTCCTTCCCTCTCTCCCTCTCCTTCCTTCTTTCTTTCCTCCCTTGTGGAGTGTGGGGCCACAGATCCCCCACCTTCCCTCTTGCTGCAATAAGGAAACAGTTCACCCAGAAATGGGGAGGGGGGGGAACAGCTATAAAAATGCCCCACCCTCTGCTGGGCCAGAATCAAAAGCCAGTCGGGATGCTGAACACTCTGACATGGAGGTGTTTGTGTGCATGCTTGCTCGCAGGTGGAATCCCGAAGGGCAAAGAAGGGACTGTCTGGGATTGTGTGTGTGTTTTGACGTGTACCAACTTGGCGAGGAGCTGGGTGCCCAAGGCCTCTAGAGCTGTGGGGGCGGAGAGCGTCTAGCAGGGGGAGAAAGGCTGGGCCCAGAAGGGCAAGGCAGGTGCCAACAGCAGCTGAAGGGTTAACCGAAGGAGGTTTGCAGCTGTGCGCCTGCTGGGGGGGGGGGGGGAGAAGGAGGAGGAAGAAGAGGAGGGATTTCTCCGGGGGGGGGGGGTTCCCAGCCTCTCCAGCAGGGGCCTTCAATGGGTTTGCCTGATTGGGCAAAGAAGGGAGGAGGCTGCTGCTTTCACCCCCAAGGTCAGCCTATCCCTGCAGAGAATTTGCTCGGCCGCCCCCTCCCCTCTGGCCAGGGGCGTGTGTAGGTGGGAAGGGGAGGGAACACCCTTCCACTTCCTGTACTCCCCACCTCTTTGGGACACTGCCAAGCTCTAGAAATAAAAGGGGGGGGGATAGGAAGAAGAACAATGCTTGGGGGGGGTTGCTCTAAAAAGGCACAGGAATTTGTGCGTGTGTGTTTTCTGGAGAGAGGAGGAGGGAAAAAGAGTGCAAAATTTGCAGGAGGGAAGAAAGGGCAGGAGGGATTAGGTTCTGGTTTGCTACACACACACACACACACACACACACACACACACACACACACAGACGGCCTTGTGGGCACAAAGGTTCCCAAGCCAAGAAATCCGTGGGTGTGCGATGAAAGTTGTGTTATGTTTAGAAGGCTTTGGGCTAAAAAGTTAAGGCATTTGGGCAGAAGGTGTAGATTTTAGGACGAGCAAAAAAGGGAGATCTTCCTTCCTTTCTTCTTTCCTTCCCTCTTCTCTCTCCTATTTCTCCCTTTCTTTCTTTCTTTCTTTCTTTCTTTCTTTCTTTCTTTCTTTCTTTCTTTCTTTCTTTCTTTCTCCCCTCTCCTCTTCTCTCTTTTTCTCTCTCTTTCTCCCCTCCCTCTCCTCTTCTCTCTTTTTCTCTCTCTTTCTTACTCTTTCTCTCTCTCCCTCTTTCAGCTTAAGTGGCTTTTGTTCAGAGTGGATTACCCAGCCTGGGACACAGCCAGCAACAGACATCTGAGTCAGCAATTTCTTTCATGGGGTGGGGTGGGGGGATGTAATCCCTGCCTTCCTTTTGATTGAGAGGAGTGTTTCTCAACCATGGCAGCTTTTAAGAGGGGTGGACTTCAACTCCCGGAACTGGCTGAGGGATTCTGGGAATTGAAGTCCACCCCTCTTAAAGCATGCTGGATGGGGGATTCTGGGAGTTGAAGTCCCCCCTCCTCTTAAAGCTGCCAAAATTGAGAAACACCTGCTCTAGAGTGGTGGGTTTGTGATACTGGCTTTAGAGTCAGGCAGTGACACCCCCCACCCCCACCCCAAAAAACCCCAAATGATGCACAACGTTCTAGCTTCCTGGTTTTCAGACAATGAGAAAAAACAAAATATGATGGCACGTCCCATTCTTGCCCCTTTAGGGGAAAAAAACACACATTTTAGATGGATTTGGGAGACCTCTTTTTAAGCTTGGCTGTCAATCTACCTTGACGCCCTGTCCCTCATCGGTGGGGCCAGAGGTTGGGGCGGTCCCTGGGGAAAGGTCCAAAATCGCCACTTCTCTTGAGCAAGATGGCATTTTCTAGAGGCGCTTCTTCTTTCCCCCCCATCGTCTCGAAATGATCTCCAGGAGAATTTGAAGAAGAATCGAAGCAGCCTTCCGTTTCGGAGCAGCAGCGGCATCAGCTGAAGCATCGCGAGCTCTTCCTGTCCCGTCAGTTCGAGTCCCTGCCCGCCACTCACATACGGTGAGCAGATTTCTAAAGAACAGAGCCGCGGTGGGGAACATGGGGCACACAGTCACCAGCTGCCGCTAGCGCACACATGTCTTAGCCCTCTTGTGTGTTTGGTTCCAGGGGAAAGTGCAGCGTTACCCTCCTCAATGAAACGGACATCCTCAGCCAGTACTTGGATAAAGAGGTGAGACCCTGGGCAAGCATGGGTCTGAAGTGGTGTTGGGTTTCCTGCCTGTGCAGAGGGTTGGACTAGAAGACCTCCAAGGTCCCTTCCAACTCTGTCATTCTATTCTATTCTCTATATTCTATTCCTTCATTCCTCTATTTTATTCTGTTCTGTTCTCTATATTCTATATGTTATTCTACTTTCTGTTTTCTGCTTGTTTTCTTTCTGTATTTTATATTCTATTCTATTTATTATTCTATTCTATATTCTTTTCTGTATTCTCTATATTCTATATTTTATTCTACTTTCTGTTTTCTGCTTGTTTTCTATCTGTATTTTATATTCTAGTCTATTATTCTATTCTATTTATTATTCTATTCTATATTCTTTTCTGTATTCTCTATATTCTATATTTTATTCTACTTTCTGTTTTCTGCTTGTTTTCTTTTCTTTCTGTACTCTATTCTATTCGTCTATTTTATTATTCTATTCTCTATTCTTTTCTGTTCTATTCTAGTCTCTATAGTCTATATTTTATTCTTTCTTTTTTCTGTTTGTTTTCTGTACTCTTTCTGTATTCTATATTCTATTCTATTATTCTCTTCTCTTCTGCTCTGTGGTGGTAACGTGGGAATAGCCTTGCGAGCTGCAGATACGGAAGAGGAAGAGGGGTCTCGGCCCACAGAAGGAAAAGGGGCCTGGGAAACATTTTAGGAATGGGCACACCACCCCCGAGAGTAAACGGAAAGGAGGGGAGAGGGGCTTTCACATCTTTGCCAGATTCTCTATATGGAAGCTGACTATATAGACAGAGCTGGATTCTCCTGCTTGTCGTCCTTCTCTGGACTACCTCGCAGGGATGGAAGGCGGGGAAGAGGGAAAACGTTGAGGTTCCTCAGAGAATGCTGAGATCTGGGCTTCCATGATTAGAGGCTCTTGACTCCCTTGGACAAAGGAGGGGGGGAAGGGAGAGAACGGAAGGAGGAAAAGAGGAAGAAAGGAACAGGGAGGGAGGAAAAGAGGAAGGAGTGGAGGGGGGAGGAGAGGAAGGAAGGAACAAGGAGGGATGGGGAAAAAGAGGCGAGGGAAGGAAAGGAAAGGAGGGAGGGAGGGAGGAGCGAAGGAAAGAACAGGCAGGGAGGAGGGGGAGGAAGAGGAGAGGGGGAAGAAAAGATGGAGAAGGAATATAGAGGGAGGGAGGAAGTAGAAAAGGGAAGCAGGCAGGTTTGGCCAGGAGGAACGAGGGAAGAGAGAAGAGAAGAGAAGAGAAGAGCAGGACAGGCATTCTCTCTCCAGGTGGATTCTCCGCCAAGGCCCTTCAACCCTTCCCTCTTCCTTTTCCCAGGACTGTTTCTTCTACTCGCTGGTTTTCGACCCCGTTCAGAAGACCCTCTTAGCTGATCAGGGGGAGATCCGGGTGGGCTGCAAGTACCAGGCGGAGATCCCCGAGCGCCTGGCGGAAGGTGAGCGAGGGCGGCTCCGGGTCCCCATCCAGGGCGAGGGAGGAGAGCAGGACTGACCCCGAGGGCTGACCCTCCCCCTCCCTCCCGCCCCTCCTTCCTCCTCCCTCCTCCCCCAGGGGAATCCGACAACCGGAACCAGCAGAAGATGGAGATGAAGGTGTGGGATCCGGACAACCCCCTGACCGACCGGCAGATCGACCAGTTCCTCGTGGTGGCTCGGTGAGATCCCAGGGCAGGGCGGAGGGTGGGCGGGGCTTTTCCGGGCCAGGCGGAGAGCAGGGGGTGGTTAATCCCTCTTCCTCTCCCTCTCTGGCCTCAGGGCGGTGGGCACCTTTGCGCGAGCTCTCGACTGCAGCAGCTCCATCCGTCAGCCCAGCCTTCACATGAGCGCGGCGGCGGCTTCTCGGGATATCACGCTGGTGAGGATGAGCAGTTGCTTTTTTTCCTTCCTTTCTTCCTTCCCTCCATTTCCTTCCTTCCTCTTTCCCCCTCCCCTGTCCCTCTCTTTCCCTTCCTTGCTTTTCTTTCTCCTTCCTTCCCTCCATTTCCTACCTTCCTTCCTTCCTGTTGCTGTCCTTCCTTCTTTCCTTCCCCTCTCTCATCCACTCTTTTCCTTCCTGCCTTCCTTCCTTCCTTCCTTCCTTCCTTCCTTCCTTCCTTCCTTCCTTCCTGTTGCTGTCCTTCCTTCTTTCCTTCTCTTCTCTCATCCACTCTTTTTCCTTCCTTCCTGCTTGCCTTCCTTCCTTTCTTCCTGATGCTGTCTTCATTCTTTCCTTCCCCTCTCTCCACTCCTTTTCCTTCCTTCCTTCCCTCCCTCCTTCCTACTTTCTATCTTTCTCCCCCTCTGTCTTTCTCTCCTTCTGTTTTTTACTTTTCTTTTAACTCACCCTTTCCTTCCCTCCCCCTTTAGCCCTCCCTCCCATTCTCCTTTCCCTTTCCCTCCCCCACTTAGTCCTTCCACCCTCCTTCCTTCCCTCCCCCTCTCCTCTCCTCTCCTCTATTCCTCCTCTTTGATTTCAGCTTGTTCTCTTTTGTCACTGCTAAAATCTTCTAATAAAAACCGAAGAAGAAGAAGAAAAGAACGAGAGGGATCTTTGAGCCTGTGTGATTTCTCTGCCTGTAACAGGCAGCCAGTCACTGCTTCCTTTTTCCCCTCCCTTTCTCTCTTTCTCCCCCTCGCCAGTTTCACGCAATGGACACCCTGCAGCGCAACGGCTACGATTTAGCCAAGGCCATGTCGACTTTGGTGCCCCAGGGCGGGCCTGTGCTGTGCCGGGACGAGATGGAGGAGTGGTCGGCTTCCGAAGCCATGCTGTTTGAGGAGGCCCTGGAGAAATACGGCAAGGACTTCAACGACATTCGGCAGGATTTTGTGAGTCGGGTTGCTGCTCAGGGCTACCCTGCTTTGCCAAAGGCCCTTCCTTTGTATACAGGTAGTCCTCCACTTATGACCAGAATTGAGCTCAGAACTCAGTGGCTGAAGACGCTGAGCTTGTCAATCAGAAAAGTCGGCAGAAAAGTTCGAATCCCTAAGTGCCACGTAACGGAGCGAGCGTCCCTTACTTTGTCCTGTTACTTTGTCCCAGCTTCTTCCAACCTAGAGGGAGGAGAGAGCTGCTAGGAAGGAAGAGGAGAATAATAGCAATACAGTCTTAGTAGATAATTTGACTGTTGAAGGAATTAGTTGTTTAGCAGAGTGATGGCATTGGGGAAAAAGCTGTCCTTGTGTCTAGTTGTCTTGGTGTGCAGAGCCCTATAGCGTCGTTTTGAGGGTAGGAGTTGAAACAATTGATGTCCAGGATGCGAGGGGTCTGTAGATATTTTCCCAGCCCTCTTTTTGACTCCTGCAGTGTGCAAATCCTCAATGGGAGGCAGGTTGGTAGCCATTGTTTTTTCTGCAGTTCTGATTATCCTCTGAAGTCTCCGTCTGCCTTGTTGGGTTGCAGAGCCAAACCAGACAGTTATGGAGGTGCACACAACGGCCATAAATGTGTCACGTTTATGGGTCACTAAACGAACGTTTGCAAGTCGACGACTAACTGTCCTTCTACTTTGGGGTCCCTAGCAAAACGTCTTTGCTTAATGACTGCCACAAAGAACCAAAAAAATAGTAAAAGCTCACTTTACGACCATCCCAGACAGACCCTATGACGGTCATAATGGGAGGACTGCCCGTATGGACTCTTGGATTTGTTAGCTGGGTCAAATCCTGGGAGGGGACCCCAGCCCTTCCTCCTCCTCCTCCTCCTCCTCTTAAAACCCCCTCCCCTCTTTTGCAGCTCCCTTGGAAGTCCCTGGCTAGCATCGTGCAGTTCTACTACATGTGGAAAACCACGGACCGATACATCCAGCAGGTGAGGGAGGGTCTTCCTGCTGCTCCTTTTGGGAGGAGAGGGCGATTCCTTCCTGGAAGAGGAGAGGGAAGGGATGTGTTTTCCACGAGACCCCGTTGACCCTTCTCTCCATTTCTTTGGCGCGGTGCAGAAACGGTTGAAAGCGGCAGAAGCTGACAGCAAATTGAAGCAAGTGTACATCCCAACCTAGTGAGTATTCCCCCGTCTCGGGATTTATGGGGGGGGAGTGTCAGATCCCCCCCCCAGCAAGACTGCATGGGGGGGGATGTCGAGAAACTCCCCATCCCAAGACCCCGGAATGTCTGATGCGTTATGGAGGAAAATTAAGGGCAAAAAAATAAAAATGGGAGCTTTGCAAGTTGTTTTGTGTATCCAGATGCAGACTCTTGTTTATTCCAGAGTTTGGGGTTAGAATTCTCGCGCCCTCCCCTTTTCCTGCCCAGGCTTCTGCAATGATCTGGCTGTGGGGTAGATTCCCACTGGTCCCTTGTTTTGATCCCTGCCAGATCTGGGATCCAATAGAAGAGCGTATTTGTAATTTGGGGTTGAAAGGAGGGGTCCTTGGTGCTCTCTGAGCGTGGTGGTTTTCTTGCAGACGTTTCGTGACCCAACTAGGTAACAGCATCAGTGCTAGAAGGGAATGGGGATTGTGGAGAGGAGGAGGAAGAGACCACTGTGAAATCCTCGGTGCTCTCTGAGCTTGGTGATTTTCTTGCAGACATTTCATGACCCAACTTGGTAACAACATCAGGATTAGAAGGGAATGGGGATTAAGGAGAAGAGGAGGAGGAGGAGGAGAAGGAGGGGGGAACTGTGGGGTCCTTGCTGTCTCTGAGCTTGGTGGTTTTCCTGCAGACGCTTCATGACCCAACTAGGTAACAACATCAGTGCTAGAAGGGAGAAGGAGGAGAATTGTGGGCTCCTTACTGCTGTCTCTGAGCTTGGTGGTTTTCTTTCATTACCAAACTAGATAACATTACTAGTATTAGAAGGGACGGGTGTTTGCAGAGAGGAAGCGTATGACTGTGGAGTCCTTGATGCTCTCTGACCTTACAGACGTTTCGTGACCCAACTAGGTAACATCATCAGTGTTAGAAGGAAGAGGAGGAGGAGGAGAAGGAAGAGAATTGCGGGGTCCTTGGTGCTCTCTGAGCTTGGTGGTTTTTTGGCAGGCGTTTCATGACCCAATTAGAGAACGTCATCGGTGCTAGAAGGGGGAAGGGGAAAGAGGAGAATTGCGAGGTCCTTGACGCTCTGTGAGCTGGCAAATATTTCGCTACCAAACTAGGTAACATCATCAGTGCTAGAAGGAAGAGGAGGAGGAGGAGGAGGAGGAAGAGAATTGTGGGGTCCTTGGTGCTCTCTGAGCTTGGTGGTTTCCTTGCAGACGTTTCATGACCCAACCAGGGAACGCCCTCCGGGCTAGAAGGGAGGGAGCTTCGCTCTCCTCCTCGTCTTTCAGCACTGATGATGTCGCCTAGTTGGGTCATTAAATGCCTGCAAGAAAATCACCCCGCAGAATCAGTCGGTCGTCTTTTGGGGGGGGCTGCGAAAATTTTAAAAAGGCAGCCGAGTTGTCACCCCTGAGGCCGTTTCCCCCTCTATTATCTCCTCTTCCTCAGCACAAAACCGAATCCCAACCAAATCATCTCCGTGGGCTCCAAGCCCGGAATGAACGGCGCCGGGTTCCAGAAAGGCCTCACCTGCGAGAGTTGCCACAGTAAGTCTCCGCCCGTTCCCCTCCCCCAAGAAATGGGGTCTGCTGACTCTTCCTTCTGCTGGACACAATGGCTGAGCACCCCCTCTGTAGCAGGAGGAAAGGAGGGGTGGGTGGGAGATGTTGATGAGGACCTCATCGCCCCCTCCCTTCTCTCTCTGTCGCCCCACAGCCACCCAGTCCGCCCAGTGGTACGCCTGGGGCCCTCCCAATATGCAGTGCCGCCTCTGCGCCTCTTGCTGGATCTATTGGAAGAAATACGGCGGGCTGAAGACGCCGACGCAGCTCGAGGGAGCTGCCCGTAGCATCACAGTAAGAGAAACACACACGTCATTGTGGCTTAAGGCAGGACTAGAACTCACCGTCTCCTGGTGATTGGCCCAGACTCGCCCAGTTGGCTTTCATGGCTTAAGGCAGGACTAGAACTCACCATTTCCCAGTTCCGAGCCTGGTGCCTTTGCCAGTCGGCCAAAGGTTTCCTCTGAGCCCCTTCTGCCATCCCTCCCTCCCTCCTCAGGAGCCGCACTCTCGGGGCCATACGTCTCGGCCGGAAGCCCAGAGCCTCTCGCCGTACACCACCAGCGCCAACCGGGCCAAGTTGCTGGCGAAAAACCGGCAGACCTTCCTCCTTCAGACCACCAAGCTGACCCGCATCGCGCGGCGCATGTGCCGGGATATCTTGCAGCCGCGGCGGGCTGCCCGGCGTCCTTACGCGCCCATCAACTCCAACGCCATCAAGGCTGAGTGTAGGTGGGGGGGGAGAGAGGGTGGGGTAGGTGGGGGCGGGCAGGGACAATGGTGGGGGGGCTCTCAAGTAAGATGTGGCTTCCTTCCCCTCCAGGCTCGATCCGGCTTCCCAAGGCAGCCAAGACGCCCCTCAAAATCCACCCACTGGTCCGTCTTCCTCTGGCTACCATTATCAAGGAGCTGGGTAAGAGGCCTCTATGGGCGAGCGGTTCTCTCTTGGGGTGGGAATGGTCTGTGTTCCTAGATTCTCTCCCCCCCATTACATTTCTTTGGAAGGAAGGAAGATCAGGTACAATTGGGAAGGATGGCAGAGGAGGGATGGGAGGGAGGGAGGGAGGGAGAGAGAGAAAGGAGAGACAGGAGGGAGGGAAGGAAGATGAAGAGAGGAAGGAACCAAAAGACAAAGGGAAAGCAAGAAAGAGCACAAGAAAAAGGAAGGAGGAGGGAGGGGATCAAGGGATGGTGGGAGGGAGGGAAGGGAGAGGAAGGAAAGGAGGAGAGGAAGGAACAAAAAGACAAAGGGAAAGAGCACAAGAAAAAGGAAGGAAGTTGGAGGGGAGCAAGGGAAGGTGGGAGGGAGGGAAGGGAGAGGAAGGAAGGGAGGAGAGGAAGGAACAAAAAGACAAAGGGAAAGAGCACAAGAAAAAGGAAGGAGGAGGAAGGGGATCAAGGGAAGGTGGGAGGGAGGGAAGGGAGAGGAAGGAAAGGAGGAGAGGAAGGAACAAAAAGACAAAGGGAAAGAGCACAAGAAAAAGGAAGGAAGTTGGAGGGGAGCAAGGGAAGGTGGAAGGGAGAGGAAGGAAGAAACAAAAAGACAAAGGGAAAGAGCAAGAAAGAGCACAACAGAAAGAAAAAGGAAGGAAGGAGGTCAGGTACAATCGGGAAGGATGGTGGAGAATGGGAGGGATGGAGGAAAGGAAGACGGGAGGGAAAAGAGAAAGGAAGGAAGAAAAAAACAGAAAGAGCAAGAAAACATGAGAGAAAGAAGAAGGAAGGAAGGAGGGCAGGTACAGTCAGGGAGGAGGAGGGAGGATAGATGGGGAGGAGGGAGGAAGAGAAGGTGGGAGGGAAGGAGGATGAAGGCAGGGAAGAAGAAAAAGACAAGGAGAAAGAGAAAGAAAACTGAAGGAAGGAAGGTCAGGTACAAACGGAGGAGGATGGACGATGGATGGAGGGAGGGAAAGGAAGATGAAGGGAGGAAAGAAAAGGAAGGAAAAAAGGCAAGACAAAGAAAGAACAAACGTGGGAGGAACGGAGGAGAAAGGATGAGAGGGACCTTCACCGCCCTATTTTTGTTTTTCGCAGCCGCCCAGGCGCCCCTAAAACCCCGAACCCCTCGGGGCACCAAGACGCCCATCAACCGGAATCAGCTCACCCCAAACCGAGGCTTGGCTGGCATCGTGAGCAAACGGACTTTCGAGAATGTGAGTAGCTGAGCTGCCAACTGACGGGCCTGGAAGGGGGGGGGTTGTCTGTGTGGGAGCAGGGAAGGGGAGCTTTTTGGGGGGGGGGGTAGGTGAGGGAAAAACAATCCCGAGATTTGGGAAGCCAGCAAGGGGAGAAGTGGCCCCCAGTTAAAGACCCTCCCCGTCCTTGTCGTAGTTGCTGCAGTTTGGGAGTCCATCTACGTGGGGTTTTCCTTCTTTCCGTTCCGGGCAGTTTCCCCCCCTTACAGACGTGGGAATAACCCACTTTTATTCCTTTAAAACACAATTACGTCCGCCTGTACTATATTCAGGGGGCGCGGTGGCTCAGTGGCTAAGACACTTAGCTTGTCGATCGGAAAGGTCAGCAGTTCGAATCCCTAGCGCCGTGTAACGGAGTGAGCTCCCGTTGCTTGTCCCAGCTTCTGCCAACCTAGCAGTTCGAAAGCAGGTAAAAAATGCAAGTAGAAAAATAGGGACCACCTTTGGTGGGAAGGGAACAGCGTTCCGTGCATTGAGTCATGCCGGCCACATGACCACGGAGACGTCTTCGGACAGCGCTGGCTCTTCAGCTTTGAAACAGAGATGAGCACCGCCCCCTAGAGTCGGGAACGACTAGCACCTATGTGCAAGGGGAAGCTTTACTTTGATTATATTCAACCAAATCTTGGCTGCTACCCAACCGACATTCATCCCCTTGTCTGGCAATGCAGAAGGAGGCGGGTCTGGAGTGTGGGAGGGGGGCGGCTAGGCGGGCGGGGGGGCAAGCAAGAGGTAGACACTGCTTTGGGGGGGGTGTTCCTCTCGCTGATAGCTCTGTGTGCGACCGGGCGCAGGTGGCAGGGGGCGGGCTCCCCTTCTCGGCCAACGGACGGCCCCTAACGTCCGGCATGAGGTCAAGCAGTCAGCCTGCCCTGAAACGTCAGAAGCTGAACCCGGCCGACGCGCCCAATCCTGTCGTTTTTGTGGCGACCAAGGACACCAGGTACGAAGGCAGGGGGCTTAGTGGGGGCGATGGATTGGTGTCGGGGGAGACGGCAGGAAGAGATAAGAGGCGGCTGAGCCCTCCCGAAGAAAAAGGGGTGTGTGGAAAACACTTCGAAAAAGACCCTCCCTAGTTTCCTGGGTTGTAAATGTGGGGGGAGAGAGAGAGAGGGACTTTCAGGCTTGCCAAATTCTGCTCCTGTGATGGGACTGTGGGAATACCTTCCCCCACAGACTAGATAAGAGGCAGCTGAGCCCTCCAAAGGAAAAGGGGTGTGTGGAAAACACTTCGAAAAAGACCCTCCCTAGTTTCTGGATTGTAAAGGTGGGGGTGGAGGGAGAGAGAGAGATGGACTTTCAGCCTTGCCAAATTCTGTGATGGGACAAGGGGAATGCCCTCCCCCACAGATTAGGTCAGATAAGAGGCAGCTGAGCCCACGGAAGGACCAGGGGGGCGTGGGAAATCTCTCAGGAGGGAAACCTTCCCTAGTTTCTTAGCCTGTAAAGGCGAGGGGGTGGGTGGGGAAGATGGACTTTCAGATTTGCAAGATTAACGGAGCCTTACAAGACAGCTCGTATTTCTGAGTGTACTTACCTTGCAAGGCTGGCGGGGAAGTAATGGTGGGGAGGGCCACTTCATCGACCCCCCCCTCCTCCTCTCTGGCCTTGGGAGGGTGATGGGGTGTTCAGCCCTGCTGGCTTCGAAGGCAGAGTGCGGCTCAATTATTAACCCCGCCTCAGAACGGTGGAGAAATCTGGATTCTCGCCTGTGGTTCTAGAATGGCCAGGCTCCTGTTGCAACCTAGGTCAGTCTTTCTGCGGCTCGGCCCCTTTAAGAGGGGCGGACTTCAACTCCCAGAATTCTGCCCATCTTCAAGCATGCTGGCAGGGGAATTCTGGGAGTTGGAGTCCATCCATCTTATTTAAGATGGATGGACTTCAACCCCCAGAATTCCCCAGAATGCTGGCTGAATTCTGGGGGTTGTGGTCCATCCATCTTAAAGCATTCTGGGTGGGGGATTCTGGGAGTGGAAGCCCACTCATATTAAATCAAGCTGGCTGGGGAATTCTGGGAGATGAAGTCTCCCCCCCCCCCTTCTTAAAGGGGCCAAGCACACTGACCTAGAGATTTGCTGGTTGGGAATATTAAAGTGCTTCAGAAGCCAGGGAGCTGCTGGACAAATAGGGAGACCCCTGAGAATTTTGGGAGGAGGGAGGGGGTGCGGAGAAACAAACGGTTCTTTCTCAGCTCAGGTTTTTGCCTGCACCCTCCTGCCCGGCTGGGCGCCCTAAAAAACAACAACCCTGCTGCTCTTTTCGTTCCCCAGAGCCCTGCGCAAGGCCCTGAGCCACCTGGAGATGCGCCGGGCTGCCCGCCGTCCCAACCTGCCAGTGAAGGTGAAATCATCCCTGCCGCTCAGGCCTCTGGGGACTCCCCTGTTGCCCGTCCCCCCAGTCCATCCTGCCAGCACCAGCGAACCCATCATCCTGGAAGACTGAGTGCTGAGCTCCTCCCTCAGCCCCTCTAGGAATCCGCTAACCACCTCGCCCAGCCACCTCGATCCACCATGCCGGAGGCCCTTCCCGAGAGTCCCGTCGCCCAGCGTTTGCCGGTTACGGGCCGGGGAGGGGGGGGAAAGGGGGCGGGTCTGCCCTCTTCTCCCGGGTGAGGGGGTGGGGGTTCGGCCCTGGGTCTCCCGCCCTCTCTTTTTTATATATAAATATATTTTTAATTTCCACATTTTACATTTGTACTTCCCCCCCCCTTCCTCCTCTCCCCCTCGGCCCAGCCTCTTCTCCTCCTCCTCCTCCCCTTCCTCGCTGATCTGAATGCACAAATTCGCCTGGGTCCGTTATTTTTATTTTTTTTAAGGGGGCGCCCTCGTTTTCCGCTGCCTTCCTCGTTTAGGGACGCTAGGAGAGGCGTGGGATTGGGAGGAACGGGGGTGGGGAAGGGGGCGTCCCTTTTCCAAACGGCCTCCTTTTCCCACCGGATCGCTCTTTTCCCCCTTCTCTGTGGTCGTTTCTTCTTCCTTCTCGGATCCCTTAAAAATCTTCTCTCTTCCCTCCCCCCCCTCCCCTTCCCCAATTTGGGAACAAGGAGCCTTGGCGATATCCTTGTTAATGCAGCCATCTTATGAATCCCTCCCCTCCCCTCTTTTCTCCCCCCCTTCTCAGCCTTTGACGAATTCCCTTTTTTTTGTACATGGTTTGGAGAAGCAAAAGAAAAAAGAAAAAAAAAGTCAGGTTTTTTTAAAGTCAGCCTCTGGTTCTTATAGCACCGACAACAAAAATAATAATAAATAAATGCCGTTTTCTTCATTGGTTTCTCTTGCGGATGGTTTGTTGGGGAGAGGGAGAAGCAGGAAGTGGGTGTTCTCAACGAGGCAAAACTCCTGGTGTCCACAAAAAAAACCCTTTTTATTTATTGACTGTGAATTCTGCTCATTCGCATCCAGCAAAGTCTTTCAAGGGAGGATTTACGGTCACAGACCTTCTCTGGCTTGGAGAGCTGCCAGGTGGATCTCTGCAAAACTTGGCAAGGAGCCTCGGAGAGTCCCGAACCAATGAAGCAAACTAATGGACTTCTGCAAGCTCCACTCCCCTGTCGTTCCTCTTTTATTCCGGTGGCTTTACTTCCAAGTCGGCCCCTGTTCTTTAGCTCTTCCCTTCCTCTGGCAACTTTGCACATGCGCACACACTGGGAACAGGCTCCAGCTGTTCTTCTGCCCCACTGATGCCTGACTCCAAAAGCAGCTGATGACTGGCATACGATAAACTACAAAACTGGAACTTTTCACAAGATCCTTATAACTTTCTCAGGCAAAACAAATATCACCTTTATGACTATATATGGGCTGAGAAGGGGGGGGGGGGTCACTTTATTTTTCATTATTTTCATTGGTTTAATATTGCGTTTTTATTTCCTGCAAGCCAACTTGAGTCGCTGTGGGCAAGCAGGCAGCAATATAAATTTTCCAAACTAATTAATATAGAAGTGAAGGCAAAGAATATGCTTAATACACTTTCTTCAACCTATTTTCCCCACAACAATCTTGTGAGGTGGGTTTAGAGTTGAGAGAGAGTGTAACAGGCCAATGTTACCCTGCTGGCTTTCATGCCTAAGGTAGAACTAGAACTCCCTATCTCTTGGTGATTGCCCCAAAGTCACCCAGTTTTTTTGTGACTAACATAGGACTAGAACTCCGTCTCTTGGTGATTGGCCCAGTCACCCAGTTTTCATGCCTAAGGCAGGGCTAGAACTCCTAATTTCCTGGTGATTGGCCCCAAACACCCAGTTCTTTCATGCCTAAAGCGGGACTAGAACTCCCAGTCTCCTAGAAATTGTCTGAAGCCATCCAGTTTTCATATCTAAGGCAGGACTAGAACTCCCAGTCTCCTAGAGATTGTCTGAAGTCACCCAGTTTTCATATCTAAGACAGCACTAGAACTCCCAGTCTCCTAGAGATTGTCTGAAGTCACCCAGTCCTTTCATATCTAAGGCTGGACTAGAACTCCCAGTCTCCTAGAAATTGTCTGAAGCCATCCAGTTTTCATATCTAAGGCAGGACTAGAACTCCCAGTCTCCTAGAGATTGTCTGAAGTCACCCAGTTTTCATATCTAAGACAGCACTAGAACTCCCAGTCTCCTAGAGATTGTCTAAAGTCACCCAGTCTTTTCATATCTAAGGCTGGACTAGAACTCCTAGTCTCCTAGAGATTGACCCAAAGTCACCCACTTTATCTTCCATAAAGTGGAACTAGGAGTGAGCCTCCTATTTTCCAACCCAGGGACTTAATTAGGAGGGCACGCCATCTTGAGAAAACTTTATAATTTATCTTTCCTCTTGAATTAATGTGATTAGGAAACTTTCCCCAGCAGAACGTATCTTTTCATACTTAAATGGACATTATCCATAAGCCAATGGCAGGAATAAAGTAGATTTCACCCATATATGTAGTAGATACTACTAGTTTAATGTTGGGACCATTTGCCACTTTGCTCTGACTTTCAGCTCTTCCCATCCAGCGTGAAACCTCCTTAGCGACTGCAGCTCTCTGGGACATCTGATTCAGGTGCCCCCCCTCCCTTTTATACCTTTTCCCCTCCAAGCTTTTTTTTCATCCAGCCGTTTCATTGGCCTGCCCTTGCACCCAAGAGGCCAATGGCCATCTTTGTTTCCCTGAGACAACTTCCCATTGGTGGGTTTTGGAGCCTCGGGGTTTATATATAAAGGTGAGCGTTTCAGCACCATTTGTAGGTTTCGCCTGTGACTTGTTTGTAGGGCGTTGACCTCTCCTCACGTTTCCTTTCTTTAAAGCCTGGATTTAAGTGAGGACAAAACCCAAGTTTAATTCGGGACAGTTTCCTGTTCAACAGTAACTCCTCTTGAAGGAATTTAAATAACATTCCAATTTAAAATATATTATTTTTCAATATATATAACCTACAGTGTGCTGCAATAAGCAGAATGGTTCACATTAATAAGTATAAATAAATAAAAATAAAATAATAAATGTTTTCACATAAATAAGCATGGAAAAGTGAGTTCGGTTTCAACCCGGAAGTTTGGCTAAAAGCAGGCTAATTTATGGACGCTGCAGCCTTACCAGAATTTTTTTTCTACCTCTATGGAGAGGCGAAGACAATGAACTCTCTTCCTTCTCTACCCCTCAAGGGACGAGCTTCGTATGGGATCCGCAGGTTTTAGCGGATAAAACTTTGTTCTTTACCTCTATGGTCGTGACGTCATACGGCTATCACGATACGCTGAAAGTCTAGCGGTCGGTTCCACCTTTCAGGCAAAAACCATAAAGTGGTAGAGCAAGAGCGGCCAATCGTTTGGGGGCGGAACTTCCGTGAGGACGAACCTGGCCGTGGAGGGAGATGGAGGCAGAGGGAACGACGGACGATGTGGACTCTCTGCCCCGCGGGGCTTTTCGGTGCCGTCTGTGTCACGTGACGGTTGCCAACAGTGAGTGGGGTCAAGGGTCAAGTAGGGGCCTAAGGCCTTAAATTAAATAATTCTAGAATAAAACTCATCAAATCGAGTTTTTGTAGGGCTGTTTTTGGCACGTGGGGAGTTCTCAACTGATAAACGTGGGGCAGGCTGCGGCTAAGGATAAGATCCTTTGGCGGCACTCTGCCCATGGTCAGATGCACTCTTCTCCCTTTTCTTAAATAGTAAAGCTCGAACTTTGGTTCTTCTCCCCCCCCCCCCCCCAGCTTTGCTTTGCATGTGCTGATGGTTGCAACTTCTCTATCTCCTCCCTTTGCAACCAAAGGAGGAGATTTGGGAGCAAAACCCTGCAAATTTAATTTTTAATTCCTACCCGAAATTGGAAACTAATCAAGGAGAGAAGCAACTTAGAACTGAGGAGAAACTTCCTGACAGTGAGAACAATTAATCAGTGGAACAGAAGTTGCCTCCAGAAGTTGTGAATGCCCCAACACTAGAAGTCTTTAAAAAGAGGTTGGATAGCTATTTGTCTGAAATGGTATAGGGTTTCCTGCCTAGGCAGGGGGTTGGACTAGAAGACCTCCAAGGTCCCTTCCAACTCTACTATTGTATTATTGTAAATTGCAACTGAAGACGGTTGCTTTGATGTTTTAGAGCCCAGCTTGGACGCTCATTTGCAAGGGAAAGAAACACCAGCGGCTGGAAAAGCCTTCGTAGCGTTCCGCCAGTCTCAGGAACTGCGCAGCATTTTTGTCAGCGGTTTCCAGAAAGGGACGACAGCCTCGGAGCTGAGCGACTATTTCGAAACCTACGGGAACGTGATCAACGTGGTGATGGACAAAGATAAGGTGAATCTGATCCCTCCTCCCCCCCCCTTCCCCACCTTACTACAAGTCACCACTTTTAATTGATGTAAAAAAAAAAAGCAGTCGCGGGCCAAATTTGCAAGCTTAACCCGCCTTTCCTTTTCCTGCAGGGGGTCTATGCAATTGTAGAACTGCAGGACGAGGACATACTCCAGAAAGTATTGGCAGAACCGCAGCATAGTCTAGCGGGGCAGAAATTACGTGTCAAACCGCGTGAGAAGAAGGATTTCAGATACACCCCTCCCAAAAAACAGGGGTCAGCCAGGCGGGAGCAGCTGAGCCCGGATAAATTGGCGCAAAGTGTCTGCCAAGTGGACGATGTAAGTGTCTGGGAGTTGAAGTCCACCCGTCTTAAAGCATGCTGGCTGGGGGATTCTGGGAGATGGAGTCCACCCATCTTAAAGCATGCTGGTTAGGGATTCTGGGAATTGAAATCCATCCATCTTAAAGCACGAAGATTGGAGGATCCTGGGAATTGAATTCCACCCATCTTAAAGCATGCTGGTTAGGGACTCTGGGAATTGAAGTCCACCTATCTTAAAGAATGCTGGTTAGGGATTCTGGGAATTGAAATCCATCCATCTTAAAGCATGAAGATTGGAGGATACTGGGAATCGAATTCCACCCATCTTAAAGCATGCTGGTTAGGGATTCTGGGAGTTGAAGTCCACCCATCTTAAAGTATGCTGGCTAGTGAATTCTGGGAGTTGAACTTCACCTCTGTTAAAGTTGCCAATGTTGAAAAACACTGCTGTATAGGATTCGATCTTCAAAGAAGGCTTTTACGGAATGTCGTAAAGAATTACTCTGACTACAGTTCGTTACAGAAAAAAAAACCCTTCATTTATTGTTTTCCTTGCAGGTTGATGCCCAGATGTCTTTAATGGTGCAACTGTTTGAATTTCCCGAGAGCGAACAGCGGCTTCGAGACTTGCTTGTCAAGCTGTTCCAGGAGGTGTTTTCTGAATTCTTCCCAGGTGAAGTGCACTCTTTGCCCTCGTCTTGGATGGAATATTTGGAAAGTTTCTGAGTTTACAACCAGTCTTTTCCCCACAAACACACAGAATCGGTCATTCTCCCCTTTGGGTCTTCGGTGAATGGCTTCAGCGTCTCTGGATGTGACCTGGATTTGTTCCTGGATCTGGAGAAGACGAAAAACTTCCAGGCTTCTGCCAAGACAACTGATAAGCCACCGGTGAGGAAGAGGCTGGGTTCTATCTTGGGTCAAATGCAGATGTTTGTTTTTGTCCCATGTCTCTTATTAGAGGTAGGAAACATTCGTTAAACTTGGCAAGGCCACTGCTGATGGCTCTGTGTCAGTGTTTCTCAACCTCCGCCTGCTTTAAGAGGGGTGGAATTCAACTCCCAGAATCGCCCAGCCAGCCTGCTTTAAGATAGGTGGGCTTCAAGTCCCAGAATCCCCCAGCCAGCCTGCTTTAAGATAGGTGGGCTTCAAATCCCAGAATTCCCCAGCCAGCCTGCTTTAAGATAGGTGGGCTTCAAATCCCAGAATCCCCCAGCCAGCCTGCTTTAAGATAGGTGGGCTTCAAGTCCCAGAATCCCCCAGCCAGCCTGCTTTAAGATAGGTGGGCTTCAAATCCCAGAATTCCCCAGCCAGCCTGCTTTAAGTTGGGTGGGATTCAAGTCCCAGAATTCCTCAGCCAGCCTGCTTTAAGATGGGTGGGATTCAAGTCCCAGAATCCCCCAACCAGCATGCTTTAAGATAGGTGGACTTCAACTCCCAGAATCCCCCAACCAGCATGCTTTAAGAGGGGAGGACTTCAACTCCCAGAATCCCCCAGCCAGTATGCTTTAAGATGGGTGGGATTCAAGTCCCAGAATCCCCCAGCCAGCATGCTTTAAGATAGGTGGGCTTCAACTCCCAGAATTCCCCAGCCAGCCTGCTTTAAGATGGGTGGGATTCAAGTCCCAGAATCCCCCAGCCAGCATGCTTTAAGATAGGTGGGCTTCAACTCCCAGAATTCCCCAGCCAGCCTGCTTTAAGAGGGGTGGGATTCAAGTCCCAGAATCCCCCAACCAGCATGCTTTAAGATAGGTGGACTTCAACTCCCAGAATCCCCCAACCAGCATGCTTTAAGATGGGCGGACTTCAACTCCCAGAATCCCCCAGCCAGCATGCTTTAAGAGGGGAGGACTTCAACTCCCAGAATCCCCCAGCCAGCATGCTTTAAGAGGGGAGGACTTCAACTCCCAGAATCCCCCAGCCAGCATGCTTTAAGATGAGTAGGCCTGAACTCCCAGAATTCCCCAGATGCTTGGAAACTATTGTATTTATGACGGTTTGCATGCCTGAGGTCAGGCGATCCCCTATTGCAACCTTCTGACGAGCAAAATCAATGGGGAAACCAAATTCACTTTACCACCATGTGACTAGCTTAACAACGGTCGAGATTCACTTAACAACTGTGGACAAGAAAGGTGGTAAAAACGGGGCAAAATCCACTTCAGAACTTAGGCAAACAAAATTGTGGTTCAATTGTCATACGTTTATCCAGTGTTGGATTTCATTCTTCTCTCTCTCCATTTTTTCAGGCAGGGGAAGAAGGCATTGAAATGGAATCTCGCTCCGAAGATTCGATCTTGTCAGATATCGACCTGGTCACAGCCACCGTGCCTGAAATCCTCGATCTGGTGGCCACGGTGCTGCAGAAATGCGTGCCAGGTGTCCACCATGTCCAGGTGGTCTCCACTGCCCGCCGTCCCGTGGTCAAGTTTTGCCACAAGGAGTCCGGCTTGAGGGGAGACATCTCCATAAACAACAAGTACGGAATTTACGTCTCGGTGGGAAAGTTTTCTACAAACACAGAATCACAAATTGAGGCTAGTAAGGATGTATAATTATATAAACATAATGATGAGAATAGCTGGGAATTGTAACCAGGTCTACATCTCAACCAAAATTAGGCTGCGGGGTGGGGGGATTAAAGCCACAATGACTATATATATACAAACCTCTGGAAACCAGCCCTAGTCAACAAACGAGCCCCACCCACCACCCAGGCCGTTACAACACGAAACAACAACGGACACACAGCCAGCCCCAATGAGCCCCAATCTAACAATCACGATACAACCACACATCCAATCAATCCACTTACTGAAACAAAGCCAGCACTCCATACCCCCCCCCCCACACACACACCAAGATTTATAGAAAGACGGCAGCTCCGATAACACTTTAAGCCCCAAACACAGCCTGAAGATGGCGAGTGAGACCTCGCTGAAACGTTGCCAAGGCAATCTCAATCTTACACGGGAAAAGACCCGAATACAACAAGACCAGCATACCTACACCTGTGAAAATCTACGAAAAAATATGTATGTCTGTGTGTGTGTGTGTGTGTGTATGTTTTGTATTTGTGCTGATAAATAAAGGGAGACTAGTATAGATCTATTTCAAGCTATTTAGCTCTCATCAGCTAGCCATACCCTTACTGGGATTTGAACCTGAAATAGATCTATACTAGTCTCCCTTTATTTATTTATCAGCACAAATACAACACAAATATAACAAAGGCAACATAAAAAATATGGTTTTCTGCCTGGATGGTCTCCTGGAGTGAGCCGAAGGACAGAAAGGGGAAGCAGTGTGTTCCCTCCCATATTTGGGCATACCAGGGGTTGTGACACAATACACACACACAGACACTTTTTTGCTCTATTTAAAAAAAAGGAAGATGTATGTTAAAATCAAATACGTATATTGAAAAGGAATTCTAAATACCATCAACGTAAAATGGAGCTCGCTCAGAAGCTGAAATGCACCAAGTAAATGAGATGAAGAGTGGGAAGTAGAGGAGAGAGGCAAAGGAAGAAGAGAGGGATAGGAGAGGGGAAGAGGAGGAGAGAAAGGAGGAGTGGAAAGGGGAGAGAGGAGAAGGGGAGAGGAATGGGAGGTAGAGATGAAAAGGACGGCAGAGGGAAGGAAGGAGGTAGGGAGGGGGAGGAGCGAGGGAGAAGAAAAGGATGGATAAGGTACAAATACGATGTATGGAGAGCAGAAGAGCCAAGAATTGTTTTTGATAGTTAGATAATTGATAAATAAATGATAGATAATTGATGGGAAGATGAATTGATGTAAGCAACAGCACTTAAAAAAGGTGACTTGCAATCCTTTCGACCATTGCTAACAACCCAACAGTCAGGTGATCAAAATTCAGATGCTTGTCAACTGGCTCATATTGTTGGGGTCCCCCCCAGTGACCACCGTTTCGGGCAGTGAGGAGGTTGGGGAGGAACCTCGGCCACTCCTGGCTTATTTATGCTCCGTTTCCTTCTTCCTTGGCAGGCTGGCTCTGGTGCAACACCCGCTTCCTGCAGTTCTGCACGGAAGCCAATGAGCGTGGTGGAGGCCTTTGGTCTACGTAGTGCGCTACTGGGCGAAGCAGCAAGGTTTGGCAGGTACAATGGAAAAGCTGGATGGATGGATGGAAGGGAGGGAGGGAAAGGAGAAGGAAGGAATGAGGCAGGGAGGAAGGAAAGAAAGAAAATAAGGAGGGAAGGGAAGGAAGGAAGGATGTATGGAAGAAAGGGAAGAAGAATGCATGGCAGGAAGGAAAGGGAGGGAGGGAGGGAAAGGAGAAGGAAGGAATGAGGCAGGGAGGAAGGAAAGAAAGAAAAATTAGGAATGGAAGGAAGGAAGGAAGAATAGCAGAATAACATAGTTGGAATGGACGTTTAATGTCTTCTAGTCCAATCCATAGATGGATGGATGGTTGGAAGGAAGGAAGGAAGAATAATAGAATAACAGAGTTGGAATGGACGTTTGACATCTTCTAGTCCAATCCCTGGATGGGTGGATGGATGGATGGATGGATGGATGGATGGAAAGAAGGAAGAAAGAATAGCAAAATAACAGTTGGAATAGAGGTTTAACAGCTTCTAGTCCAATCCCTGGATGGAGGGATGGAAGGAAGGCAGGAAGAGAAGGAATGACACAGGGAAAAAGGGGGGAAAAAAGATAAGGAAGGAAAATCAATGTGAAAAGCTTTCCTTTCCCTTCTGATGCCCCCCCTCCTTACTTTTTTTTGCAGGAAATCTTTTTGGGGGAGGCCCCCTCCTCAATAACTACGCCCTGACCTTGCTGGTGTTCTTCTTCCTACAGACACGCAGCCCTCCCGTCTTACCGACGGTTGCCCGGTTGAAGGATCTCTCAGGTTAATCTCCCTCTGTTACGTCGGGGTTCCAAGTAACACCCCCCCCCCAAGGGAATAAAAACAATTTTTTCATCCTCCTCCCATTCCCCCCCCTCCCCGCCCCACCTCTCTTCTCAGATGATGGAGAGCTGACTGTGGTGGATGGTTGGGACTGCACTTTCCCTACAGATCCGGCTTCGTTGCAAACCAGCGGAAACCCTGAGAGTTGTTGTGAGTTGCTACAAAGAGCTTTGAAGTTGATTTTTTTTTTTAAATCTACAGGCAGTTCTCATCTTACGACCATTCGTTCCGCCACTCTTTGAATCACGACAGCACTGAATGAATGAGGGGTAGGACCAGTCCTTAGAAAAAATATGTGACTTAGGGGTGTTTTTAATTGTAAGCCACCCTCAATCACTTTTCACGGTGAGACGGGCGACGTAGAAATGCAACTCATAAATAAAGGACAGATAATCCTTGAGTTATGACTTGCCGTTGGGAATAGGAATTTCCGTCAGTAGTTTCCATTGCTAATCGAGGCAGGTACTAAGTGAGTTGGCGCCATGATTTTATGACTCTTCCCCCCCCCCCTGGTCGTTTAAGCCCCTTAACAAACCACGAATTAAACTGCCATGTTCACTCGCTTAGAAAGCTAAACCACTCATCCTTCCTTAGCGCATAACAAGCTCCAAATTTAAGCTAGAAAAAAATCAACCTTCCCTAACGCTTGCTTGGTTTCCCGCATTCCAGGCTCCCTCCTGGCGGAGTTTTTTTCGCTTCTTCGAAAGCTACGATTTCACCGGCGGCGTCATCTCCTTGCGCGAGGGCCGGTCCCTCCCTCTCTCCGATTTCCTGTTATCCGATGCTGGTCAGAAATTCAAGGTGGGCCCCATCAACCTCCAGGATCCCTTTGAGCTGAGCCATAACGTAGCAGCCAACGTCAACGAAAAGACAGCGCTGCGTCTTCAGCGGAGCTGCCAGGACGCCGCCAAATATTGCCGGAGTTTGCAATACCAGCGTAAATCCAGCAAGGGAAAGATCTGGGGCCTGGTTCGTCTCTTCCAGCCCAGCAGCCCCCCAACGCCCCGGAACAAACTGGTCATCCTCCTCCCTTTAAACGCCGGCCACACAATCCCGCTCGGAATCGCATCCGAGCAGGGATTTCCCCCAGCTCTGGTTTCGGAGGGTTGTGCGCAGGGATCTCGTACGTCCTGCAGCATGTGTTGAAAATGCAGCTGCTCGGAGGAATCCACAGGGACCCGGAGACGATGGGGAATCCCTCGGCAGCGATCCAGAGGAGGATCAACTGAAAACAACAAACCGAACAATTGTCGGTGGGTTCCAAGCGATCTCTGGATCTAGGAGAAGCCGCGTTGGGGGCTCCTCCTGCGAAGAAATCACGGACGGAGGTTTCGCTTCCCGACACGGAAAGTGTGACTGTGGGACTGCACTCGCCTGGCACACCGGCGCTCTGGTTGGGAAGGCGGCGCGTCCGGCGACAATTCAGCAGCCCGGAAGCAGATCCCAAAACAACCCGCCGATCCCTTAGAGCTGGAAGGCAAAGTATCTGAGGCGATTTCCCAGCAGGAGGGGCAGACTAGCCCGTCGAATCCGCTGTTCGGATTCACCGTTTGCGCCCACGATCAGAGACGGTGGTCCCGGGGAACACGATCCCCCAGGTCAGCCTAAGTTTCACCCCCGGACCCCGAACAGGGAGGGGTTTTCCAAGATTTTTTTCATTTTCTGCAAGGTTTCCTGCCCCGAATGGTTGAACAGTACTTGGCCACCAAGCAGCCTTCCAGACCTCCATCCCCCAGAAGACAAATCTTCTCCAGGGGGGTGACATTTGTAAAATCTGTATTTAGATAAAACGTTTCCCCTTTCCGGCTGTTGGCGAGAATAAAAGAAATTGTAGAGAAAAATTGAATCCTGTTTCCATTGTGTTTTCAGTTCCCTAGGGACCCCCGGTTGGCTCAGTGGCTTAAGAGAGGCTGAGCTTGTCGATCAGAAAGATCGAGGGTTCGGCCCCACTCTCCTTGGAGCACTGATGATGTTACCTAGTTGGGTGATGAAACGTCTGCAAGAAAACAACCGACGAGGGCATCATCACTCTCTCTTATCTCATCTATGAGATTCCAGTCGTGTGCATTTCTTCCTTCTGCAGTTGAGTGACTCTCGCCAGCAATTACTGATTTATTAAATAGAGGAATCGGTTGCATTAAAACAAACGGAGCAATAAGAATTGGTGGAAGATTTAAAGACAGCATTGCAATCAGATCCACCAAAATGGGTCAAAAGCTTTTTAATGCATGAGGTTTGGGAGCGCTCTGCACATGCTTTAGGGGACAACTGGGGTTTTTTTTGGAGGGGGGCTTGCAATCGAGGAAGTAGACAGCTACCATATTTTTCATTACGCATGCGCGCTCTCTTTCGGCCGTTTCCTCTCTCGCGCTTGCGCGCCGCTCCGGCTTTCGGCGCGCATTTCTTCCACCTCTCCTTTGTACGTAGTGATACGAATTATTAGTAAATTGTGGAATGCTTATTGCAGGGTTTTGGGAATATATGTCTGGTTTTAGCTTTAATTGTAACAATGTAGGGAATTTTTGATGAATTGTTTAGTTGATATTTGAGGATAGTTGCAATTATGTTGGTATGTAAATTAATAAATGGGGAGTTGGTCAGTATGATTTGAAAGGATTTTTTGTTGAAGTTTGGGGGTAAAGAGTAAGAGTATATTAGGATTGTGTAGTGTATGTTATGGGTGGGTAGAGTGTGGATGTGGTTAAATATTAAATAAGAGAGGGTTTGGTAATATGTTTGTGTATATGAGTGGTTGGGGAGGTGAGTGGAAAATGAGTGAAAAGAGAGAAAAGGTGGGTTGTTTTATAGGGAGGGGGAAGAAGGGGGAGTGGGAGGGGGGGGGGGATTGGAGGAGGAGGGGGGGGGGGTGAAGGGGGTATGGTGGGGAGGGGGGGGGGGTTGAGGGAGAATGAAGAGGAAGAGGGGTTGGGATGAAAATGAAATTGGAAAAGTGATAGGGATTGAGGTAAAGAGGAATTGGGTGGGAATAGTGGGGGGTGAATAGTGTGAGGGGGTTTTGGGGAAAAGTAATTGGGAGGGAGTATTGATTGGATGGGATTGTTTTTGTGTGAAGGATTTGGAAATTAAGGGGATTGGGGGTTTGGGGGGGGGTTTGGAGGAGGGGAGTGGGGGGGGTGGGGGGGGGGGGGGGGGTGGGGGGGGGGGGGTGGGGGTGGGGGGGGGTGGGGGGGGGGGGTGGGGGGGGGGGGGGGGGTGTGGGGGGGTTGGGGGGGGTGGGGGGTGGGGGGTGGGTGGGGGGGTGGGGGGGGGGGGTGGGGGGGGGGGTGGGGGGGGGGGGTGGGGGTGGTGGGGGGGGGGGGGGGGTGGGGGGGGGGGTGGGTGGGGGGGTGGGGGGGGGGGTGGGGTGGGGGGGGGGGGGTGTGGGGAGAGTGGGGGAGGGGTGTTTTTAATAGATCGAAGTCTTATTTTGATAAAATTAACGCGTTTCGCGTTTGGGAGGGAGGCTTAATTTTGATTTTTTTTGCTCTTAAAATCTGTGAACCTTTATTTGCAATTGTCTAAAGGTTGCTGTGAAATGTGTTAAATTTGCAAGGCTCGTCCCATGGGGCTTTTTTAAAATAAATAAATAAATTGAACTCTTTCCTTTATAAAAATTAACACATTTCGGAAAGATTGCCTAAATTTGGATTTTGCTTTTGCAGACTACAGTGCTATGCATTTTGTCATTATCTGAAAAAAAAAACGTTCCTTTAAAAGCTAAGTTTACATTTTGCAGATCCCGTCCCATGGGGGCGTTTAATTTTTAATTAATAAAGTGGAGTCTTTCGATGATGAAATTAACACAGACCTGTTCTGAATTGTGCTGTGAGGATGACTTAATTTCTGAAAAAGCTCCTCGTATCCCCATATGGCTTGGTAAAACTTCGACTTCACCAGGGTTAAATTGTATTTTTAACTCGCTTTTATTTTATTTTTTCTCTGCAGGTTGGGCAGATGGGATTCTGCAGTTGCAGGTGAGACAGGCTTTTAAAATAGAAGCGGTTTTTTTTTTAATGGGAAAATCTATTTTGCAGGTGGCACTAATTTTGCTGTCTGCTACAATATTTATTTATTTGGAAATTTATATTGCCACCTATTTGCACATGGCTGTAAAAGACAGGAAAAAGAACTGATTCGTCAAATTAACGAATTGAAAAGCCGGTTATCAATAAATCCCCATTAAATTGGTCAGTAAAAGAAGAAATATTGGGGGGAGGGAGGAATATTTATATATACAGTATCCGTGGCCCATTTTTAATATCCTGAGATGAATTGCACTGGAATGTAGTAATTAAAAGAAATAACCAAGAGAATATTAACATTTGAAGGAGGTAACTGAGATTTATGTGTATCTCCACGAGTTGGTTAGAAGTCAGGGAAAGCTACAATGAAGAGATCCAGAACTCTCTCTTTCTGATGGTTTAATGGAGAAACTAAAACGGATCTGAGTGGCTTCCCCCAAAGGAGAATTGACCAACTGGATTCCAAAACTATTTTCTTAATAAAAAGGCTTTGTCAGGCTTAGATGACAAGAAATATGTATGTATGTATATATATATATATATGTATGTGTATATATGTATGTATGTATGTTGTATTTGTACTGATAAATAAATAAAGGGAGACTAGTATAGATCTATTTTGAGCTAATTAGCTCTCATCAGCTAGCCATACCCTTACTGGGATTCGAACCTGGGCTGTATTATATCTTAGGCAGGAGTCTTAGCCACTAAGCCACAGGCTGTCCTCCTTATCAGTTGAGCCAGGGAAATAGGTGTGTGTGTGTGTGTGTTTGTGTATATATATATATATGTGTGTGTGTGTGTGTATATATATTCATTTTTCCTGTTGCTTGTTTTGCAGCTTCATGCAGCACAGATGTGTCTGCGTTATAGGTAAGTTAACTAAAAAGTACAGAATGTCCATTTAAAAATCATTTTAAAAGCTATTTTACTGTGCTTCAAGTAATCCTCGATTTACGAACTTAATTGAAACCCTCCCAAATCTCCATTGCTAAACAAGACCGTTGTTAAGTGAGCTGTTTTCCTCCCTTTACAACCTTTCTTGCCGCAGTGGTGAAGTGAACCACCGTAGCTGTTAATTTAGTAGCACGGTTGTTAAGTGAGTCTCGCTTCCTACAAGGTCGCAAAAGGGATCGCATGACATACACCCCACCCCCGGGGACACTACGACCGTCATAAATGTGAGTCGGCTGCCAAGTGTCTGAATTGTTATGTGACCATGGGGAATGCCGTATTGTAAGTGTGAAATGTCATAAGTCACACTTTTCAATGCTGTCGTAACTTTGAACGGTCAGTATATGGATGGTTGTAAGTCGAGGACTATCTGTAATGTAATCTATAAAAATTGGAACCCCTGCAATGCAGGGACTCAGTGGTTAAGACGCTGAGCTTGCCGATCAGAAAGGTCGGTGGTTCTAATCCTTATTACAGGTCTTCTGCATAAGCAGGGGGTTAGACTAGATGACCGCCAAGGTCCCTTCCAGCTCTTGTTACTGCTTACTGTTTTCTAGCTGGCTTACCGCCTTTAAAAGTCTCGATTATTGGTTACCAAAAGCACTTTAAAATGTCCTTCCTGTGTTCCGTGATGAGCATAAAATAGACAAGCATATGTCTGATTGTGGGTGATGTTAATTTAACCGTCTGAGAACACTCAAAATCCTGATTATTTTTTTAAGGCAATCGGCTTGGAGCCAAAATGTATAATTTTAGAATTGTCCCGTTATTCTTTTTTTCAGGGGACACGGCGGGGAAACTGGAAGGGTTCGGCAATGGTTAAGATGCTCCCTGCAAGAAGAGCTCTTAGAGGTGAGTTTGAAGGTTGTGGGTCCATTGTGTGAGGTGGTGTTTTGTGACTTTGGCCCTTGAAAGGATGACACCTGGTTGTTGGACGACTCTTTAAGTCAAATGGCAATTGAGTTACCAAAGCCCTGATCAGCCACGGTTCTCTCATACAAATATCTTCCTTTGTTTTTCTTTTATTAATTTGGGTTTTCTTTCCTACCCTGCAGGCGATGGATTCAATTTAAAGAAAGGTGAGTCCGTATTTAAAGATATTTTTAGAGAATTGGGTGTTGGATTTTGCCTAGGCCTTTCAGTCTACAGAGGTAGTCTTCAGCTTACGGACACAATTGAGCCCAAAATATTAGCTTGACAAGTGAGATATTTTTCTTAAGTCAATCTTGCCCCTCTTTTTACAACCTTTCCTGGCACCGTTATTAAATGAATCACTGCAGCACCGAAAGTTCGTAACACGACGATAAAGCGAATTGGACTTCACCATCGACGTTGCTTTTCAGAAGGTCGCAAAAGGGGGGATCACATCAATATGAGACAGTTGCGAAGCGTCTGAATTTGATGCCACAATGTTCATAAGTGTCAAAAACAGTCACAAGTCGCTTAGTGCTGTTGTAACTAGTCACTAAGTGAACTGTTGCAAGCCAAGCATTACCAGTATGTAGGACTAGTAAAGGTTCTCCTTGCACATAGTCGTTCCCAACTCTAGGGGGGTGCTGCTCATTTCAAAGAGCCAGCGCTGTCCGAAGACGTCTCCGTGGTCATGTGGCCGGCATGACTCAACGCCGAAGGCGCATGGAACACTGTTCCCTTCCCACCAAAGGTGGCTCCTATTTTTCTATTTGCATTTTTTACCTGCTTTCGAGCTGCTCGGTTGGCAGAAGCTGGGACGAGGAGCGGGAGCTCCTTCCGTTAACGCGGTGCTAGTGATTCGAACGCCCAACCTTGATCGACAAGCTCAGCATCTTAGCTACCGCGTCCCCATAGCGCCCTTATCGTCATGTCAATTCACCGGTCTTCGGATCGTTGGATATAAATTACATTTTAAAATGTTCAGATATCACGCCAGCTTTATTAGCCTCTAAGTTAGATGCGTCCGTCCTATAAATTTAATAAATGCATTGAAAGACAGGAGGCTGTTAAAACCAGCAATTTGTCGTCCCAGTGATGAAAACCTACCACGTCTTACTGTCTGTCTGGTGCCAGAAACTGCAAAGTTTGAACCCACTGGTGCCAGCAGATGGAAAAGAGGATGGATTGCTTCAGAAGGAGCTGTCTGATGGGACCGGGCATCTTAAACCTTTTTGTCTCCCAAGACATCCTCTTGAGCATCAGAATTCTGCTTTGATGTACATCGTGGTTATGATTTCTTTCAACAGCTTCCAAAAGGAAATGAAGCTTCTCGAAGTAATAAGGAAGATTTGGCACTCCTGCGTCCTCAAAGTAAGTCTCACATTTGCTCAGTTTGCTGTTAATTTTGTCTTGGGCCAGCCTGGGTTCCCGCTGATATGATGAGCTCAACGCTTGGAATCTCGTTCGGCTGAATTTCACTGTTGAGAATCGGAATCTGAGCATCGGTTGGGAACTAGGCCAGCCTTGGGTTCGAGGGAAATCATTGGTGCCCCAAATATTTCCTCCTATGCGCTGCTTTCTTGAATCTCTTGAGAGCAGAAGTTTCCATAAGACATAGGACATGGTGGCTCAGTGGCTAAGAACACTTGATCAGTTGGAGGTTCGAATCCCTAGCGCCGCGTAACGGAGGGAGCTCACGTTCCTCGTCCCAGCTTCTGCCAACCTAGCAGTTCGAAAGCACGTAAGAAATGCGAGTAGAAAAACAGGAGCCACCTTTGGTGGGAAGGGAACAGCGTTCCGTGCGCCTTCGGCGTTGAGTCAAATTGGGAGCTTTTAAGTCCACAGATCTTACGTTGGACGTCCCTGTTTTACAGCCTCTCAATTTGGAGTGAAAACAGACCCTAAGCCTCGTTATAAGCAGGATAACCCCAATTTAATTTAACAACGTTTTTCCTTGTTGGGGCAGATTTCCAGACTTTTGAGGTTGGTACTGAAATTTGAAGGCCCAGCTCGCAAACGGGCTTTTATTAACTGATTGAGAACCAGAATTCTACCTGGCTGGTGTATTTATGTATTCCTGATATGTTATTTCCTACAGAATGGAGATGCCAGTCCCTGTTCCTGCATGATGAAGAATGAATGGGTAAGAAACACCTGGAGATAGCTTTAATCTGTGAGTCGGCAAACTAAGGCCTGTGGGTCAAATCTGGCCCAGTGAGTGGCTGTTTTTGTATAGTCCTTAAGCTAGGAATGGCTGATAGACAGATCCCAGTCTCATTCTAGACATCCTGAGGGTTGGAGCTTAAATAAAATTTATTGGTTAAATTTATTTGCTGCCAATCTAGCTGTGGGGCTACCCTATAGGCAGCTTACAGCCAAACTAGGGGGGTGGGTGGCACTTGGGAGTAGACCTCAGGTGGGTTTTTTTGTTTATCTTAAAATAACTTGGATATTTATATGCTCCATCTTTCCACTATGGTTTACAAATGATGTATATATATATATATATGCTGTACAGTAGAAGCCATTTTGTGGTGGTAAGGTAGAAGTCATTTGAAGGCACAACAGGCTGTATCTTAGCAGAACACAGACTTAAATAAGTTTTAGGGGTGTCTTACCCCCATAGTATTAGTTTCCAGAGAGTAAGTCATATGTGTACCAAGTTGAGCAATTTCAGCCAAATAGCGGCAAATATTTCTCTCTCTCTCGGCACGATGAGGAACTTACCTGCTGAACAAAACTCCGCTCTGGCAACAGGGAAAGGCATCCGGCCCGTAAAACACTCCATTCAGTTGCCCCGTCTCCACCTCCGATGCCAGGGATTGCGGGATCATTAAAAGACAAAAATGAATAAATGGGCATTCTCATTTCTGCTCGTTGCAGTTTTGATGATGAGTACACCTAGCTCACTTTGAACGAAATGAAACACCGGAGTTGCCTGAAAAACTGCAAAAGAAAGAGACGAATTTGATAAGCGGGATTCTTGGTGGGTTTCCCTTGTTTTTTATTGATTTGTTGATGTTTTGTACACATGTTGCTTTTCTTTTTCTCTTACCTCCTGCAGAAAATAACTTTGAAGGAATTGCCCAAAGCATAGGTGAGTGGATTTTCCTACCTGTACAGATAGGCCTCAATTTATGAGCACAGTTCGAACTGTCTTGTTGCTAAGCGAGACAATTGTTCAGTGAGTTTCCCCACCTCCGCAACGTTACGACCTTTCCTTGCCGCAGGTGTTAAGTGAGTCACCGGCCTTTTTTAAGTTAGTGGCACGGTCGTTACTTGTTGACTTTTGCTTGTCAGTAGGTCGCAAAAGGGGATGATGTGGGAACCCTCCCCCGGGGCGTTGCAACCGTCATAAGTTTCTGAATTTTGCACGGGTCATTTGTCAAGGTTGCAAGTAATGCACTCGCAGAAAACAAACTTTGAGGCACCTGAGCTACGCAAAAAATAGTTTGTTGGATAGATCATATTGGCACAAGCTGATGAAAGCCGACTCGGAGATTTCCCGCAGCTTTCACCCAATTAAAAATTAAAAGTTTTCCCCTTTCCTCCCAAATCACGGGTCACGCTGTCCAATCCAGGTGGCGGCTGGTTGCTTGGATACTTGCTCCTCCTCTGGCCAGCCACCTGTGAGAAGGTCCTTGGTTCCCACAGGGAAAGTTTATTGTTTTGGCTACAAAACCCCATCTAACTCCCCCCTCCCTTTTCCCAATGCTGTGTGGCAATCCTGAGACCTCCAAGATGACTCTCCCTTCAGGGTTGACTTGAGGGTGAAAAATTGTTCCCCTTTTCAGTTGTGACTTTCAACAGCCAGTCAATAAATGGTTGTAAGTGAAAAATTATCTGTAGATGAGATAAAGTTAGCGGAGTGGGACAAATCCACCTGGATTCATATCGCTCGCTAAATCACAGTCTGATTGCATTTTTGGGGGGCTTGGGGCAATTGTGGTTGGCAGTGTGTAAGCCAGGCTTTTCTGATGCTTGCCCTGGCTGGCTCTCAGTGATGAGATCGTTACCGCCCCAGTCTGATATACTGTGACTGAGTGGTTCTTCTGATTAATTAAAGCCAGGTTCTGGGAGATTCTGCCGCTTTTGCATGTTGCGTTTCTTTAATCTCCGACTTTTAACGCATGCTGGCCCTGCCATGTTTCTCCTTGCCACAGGTGGGCTGCCTGGCTGTTTTTGCTGGTCTCCCAAGAGCTTGAAATCTGTGATTTCTCACTGCGGGAGGTGAGAGTCCTATTTCTAACACCAAACATATTAAAAAAAAAGATTGCTTATCAAGAACACAGATTGAAATCTCATTTTGTCAGACAAGACAGGAATGCGTCTTGTGAAAAGAAGGAGAAGGAGTTGACATAGGGTTCCAATATTTTGAGGGGCTACCCCAAAGAAAAGGGGGGGGGTGTCAAAACTATTGTCCAGAGCACTGGAAGGGAGGACAAGACGCAACGGAGGGAAACTAATCAAGGAGAGAAGCGACCTAGAAATAAGGAGAAATTTCTTGACAAATCAGTGGAACGACTTGCTTCCAGAAGTTGTGAATGCTCCAACACAAGTTTTTAATAAGAGATGGGACAATCATTTGTCTGAAGTGGCATAGGGTCTCTTGCTTGGGCAGGGGGTTGGATTAGACTGGTTTGATCTAGTTTAATCTAGACTAGATTTAGACTTCCAATTCCATTATTCTTGGTTTCTGGTGTATCCTCCCCTCCTTATTTCAAATTTTGCAGTCTTTGTACTCCAAAAATCATATTTGTTCTCCTTTGGCTCTTGAGATTCAACCTGTGTTGTAATTTACAGGTTATTTCAGCAGTTCCTCAATTTTCGATCTATATTTTTTCTGTCTCCATAAAAGCAGGCTCAAATGGTTACCTTGAAGACCTTTCAGAAGAAGAAAACGAGCTGTCACCATGTTCTTGAATCAAGAATGCTTGTGTGCTAAATAAACGGAGAATAGGGGTGCAAAAATGAGTTTGAAACATTACTGCAATTGTTATAGTGTAATTGTTGGAAGTGACATAAAAGATGATTGAACATATTGTTGATATAATGTAAAACAAAAAGCTGCCAATGTTTATTCCCCCCCCCCCCCCCCCCCCCGATATTAGAACTACTACTGACTTCCGCTCCTTCCGACAAAAACTTAAGACTCACCTGTTCTAATTAGCCGGCCTGGCCCATCTATAGTCCCATTTTACCTCCTGGTGGATATTTTATCTGGGATAGTTTTTAAGGGTTAATGTATTTTAAATTTTCTAAAATTTTAATCTAACTTAAACTAATTTGTACAGTGAACTATTGTTACCTCCTCCAGCCCTATATTTATTCTATATTTATACTATGTATATTTATTGTTTTATTGTTTTAATATGACTGTACACCGCCCCGAGTCTCTTCTGAGAGAGGGGCGGTCTAGAAATTGAATAAAGTTAAGTTATTTCTTAATTTTTTGATCCTTTTTTTTTTTTTTTTTTTGGTAAAAGTTGTGAGATTCGGGGGGATTTCTACCTTTTGCACGATGTAGCTGTCAAAATTTTCTTGTACCTATTTACCCTTTCCTATAAATATTTGTAAAAACCAATAAAATTCTTTCAAAAAAAAAAAAGAATGTTTGCGTGCTTTAATGGTGGAATAATGAAACGCTGAAATGGCTCCTTGCAATATCCTTCCTTCAAATACCTGTAACATCTGAAATTCAAGTCTAGCTGGAGATATTTTTACTACCTTTTTCCCCACCCCAAAAGAATATTCTGCAGAGAGATGCGTCTTTTGGGATTCTCTTTCAAAAACTATTATAACTAGAAGAGTTTGCTGATACTTAGAAAACTGGATGAAAGTTTGGGGGAGGGGGATATTATATCTACAAATTTACAGTATTTTCCCCCCATTTGTTAAAAAGATTTTGGTACATGTCAGAAAAAAAAATACTGGCAATTGTATGGTCAAATTTCTTTTAAATGTGTACAAGTTTGCTACTGTTAATAAATATGCTAGTTTAAAAAAAAATGCTGTGGTTAGTTTCTTTTCTTGACTATCCTGGTGAAAGATGGATGGATGGAGCGGGATTTGCTTAGATAGTTGTTTTCTTACCTAATTGGGTAACGATTATCTAATACTCAATACAATAGCAGAGTTGGAAGGGACCTTGGAGGTCTTCTAGTCCAACCCTCCTTCCTCTTCCTCACAATCCTGTGAGGTGTGTTCGCCTGAGAAGGGCTGGCTTTCATGGCTAAAGTGGGACTAGAACTCACCATCTTCTAAGTGATTGGTTGAAAGTCACCCAGCCAGCATTCATGCCTAAAGTGGGACTAGAACTCCCAGTATCCTGGCCATTGGCCCAAAGTCATCCAGCTGGCTTACATGTCTTAAGATGGGACTAGAAGTCACTAAAAAGTTCCTTTCTAAGTTTCCAACAACCTGCAACTTTTTTTTTTACAGTTCCTGATAATTTTGATGTTTAGGATATGCTGGCTTGGGAATAAACCAGAAAGAAAAGGTGTCGAGTTAACTTTTATTTGTACTGAAGTACATTTTGTTCTTAAGACCGCTCCAATTTTTTTTTTTTTTTTGAGATAAGCAGACAATTCCAAACCCTTTCAACTGTGGTTTGGTTTAATGGATTTTCTGACCTCGTCATCTTGTTGGTTTTGGAAAGGGACAATGAGACCCCAGTGATAAGCTGCACCAAATGACCTTTTTAAGGTCATTTGGTGGAGGACAGGTCAAGCAGGACCCTCCATTAAATTGGTGTGCTTCCCATCCTCCAGCAATTATTCCGTGACCCAAAGGTGCTTCCACCCACCCACCCCCAATTTCTGGTTTTTCTTCGAAGACGTTTTTGCTTCTCATCCAAGAAGCTTCTTCAGCTCTGCTTTGAAAAAGCACCTTTGGCGCAAGCACACCTGGACGACTTCCAGTTTTGTTCCATTTTGCAACCTCTCGATACCGATGCTAAATGAATCAGGGCAGTTCCTAAGTTAGTAACCCCCCTGGATCTTGCCTCCCCCTCGACTGGTTGCAAAAGAAAACCCCTTGGCATGCTTTCAGCCCTTGGAGAATACGTAAAATAAGCCAGCCTCCCTCTGCCATTTCTGTTGTAGCAACCTATGGCCACCCTGCCCGTGCTTGCACAAAATGGTGGGACAAAACTTGCATTTTCCCTTTCCTCCCTCGTTCCCTTCTCTACTTTCTTCCTCCTCCCCCTTCCTTCTTCCCTTCCCTTTCTCCTTCTACTCTTCCCCTTCCTACCCTCTCTTCCTCTCCCTTCCATTCTCCTCCTTACCTCTTCTTTCCCCCCATTTTCCTTTCATTCTCTCTCTCTTCTATTGTAGGTGTCTCTTTCAGATCTCAGTTTATGTTTCCTTGGGATGGTATTTCCGCAAGCCCAAATATAATTTGGCATCATTTCTTATTCCCTTACCTTCGCTAATCTATCCTAGCTATATTTTCCTCCCCTTTCTATCTCGCTTTTGGATATATACTTAACATATTTAATATTTTCTTCTCTGTTTTCCCCTTCTTCTCTCCCTCCCCCTTTCCATCTGGATTCTCTATCTCCTCCCCCACTTTCTTTTCCAGTTTCCTTTCTCTAGCCAATCATGAAATCTTCCCCATGTCTTGGAAGTACTCCGATTCCTCTTTATCCTTTATTTTCATGGTCAACCTATTCATCTCTGCACAATCGAATATCTCTTTTTTTATTATTATTATCTCTTCATCTGTTGGTAGGCAAGCTACATCTTATATAACTTGGGCAGGCCTTCGGCAGTCTTTTATCTCCCTCCCTGATTCTGATTCCCCCTCTGGCGCCTGGCATTCCAAAGTTGCTTGGCAGCTGCCTCTCTGGGCACCCTCCCAGCAGCTGGCGGGGGCTGAGGAATCCACACAGGCTGAAGGCAACAGGTTCAGACCTGTTGTGGCTGTGAGATCCGGCCCCTCGGCCTGCCCTCAGCGCTCTCCTTCGACATGCTGGTTTCTGTCCTGAAAACTTGCAATGGGTCATTCTGGGCTGATCGTTTTGTGGATCCTGGGCATGGGTGTTGTGGGCTACGTCGGAAGTCAGGAACTGGCGACGGTGCAGCCGTGGGCGCTTTGCCCTGCCGATGACAGCCCGGCGGCCACGCGGGAAGGACAGCTGCCTGCGCAGCCCAGATTTAGCAGCTGCATGCTGCGATGTACCTCCCACGCGTACGAAGCCTACACAGCAATGCTGTCATCCGGAGACTTCAAGAGCATGGCGATGTCACTCAAAGTCAACGAAGGCAGGCAAGGTAAGCGGGAGGGCCGTGGGACAGGTGCCAGGCTCCGACTGGGTGCCAGCTGTGCAGCCAATCAGACCCAAGCAGAGGATGGGCTTCGGAGACTCCGCCTTGGAGCACGCAGGCAGCTGTGCAACAGCTGTCTGGACTGTTCCCAGGGCTTTTGAGAGTTCCTGGGGGTTGGGAAGGTTGTCTCTAAAGAAGGGTTTTGCGATCTTTTCCCACGGGATCTCTTGCCCCACGTGAAAACCGATGGTCTTTGTTGTCCAACCGCCTCTGAGGTCAGAGCTTCTAGGTTAAAATCGGCTGGGGAACTGGGCAGGCTGCGAAGACCGTGTAGGAAATGGAAGCCCATTTATAGAGCTCTGTTCGAAGTCCTGTGTTATGACTTAGGGGACATCTGCAGTTTTTAAAATTGGGATAAATTGGGTTTGAGTTGCTTCCAGCCCAATTCTGGTGGTGTTGAGTTAGATCAGCTGAGAAAGGAAGGCTGGGTGTTTTAATTTTTTTGCTTTATATTTTATAGTCTGTAATCTACGCTTTATACGCTATTGTTTCTTTTCCTTCTTGTTATCTTTTCCTTTTCTCCTTTCATCTTTCCCTTTCCCTTTCCTTTTTCTTCATCCTTTCCTTTCATCCTCCTTTCTTCCTCCTTTCCTTTCTTCCTTTCCTCTTTCTTCTTCCTTTCCTTTCATTTTCCTTTCCTTTTCCTTTTCTTTCTTCATCCTTTCCTTTATTATCCTTTCCTTTCTTCCTTTCCTTTCCTCCTTTCCTCTTTCTTCTTCCTTTCCTTTTCCTTTCCTCTTCCTTTCCTTTCCACCTTCCCTTCTTTTTTTATCCTCCACTTTTCCCCTCTCCTCTCCTCTAACTATCGCATCTAAGTGACCCTCTGCAGTTTTCAACATACTGCCTCTGTTCTCCCCCCTCAGGAGCAGAGCACGAATTCTGCTGGATGCTTCACCTCCGTTGCCAGAGAGGCGTCCGTCTCACCAAAGCTTTCATCCTGCTGAACTTGGAGCAGCCTCTGGGTCAGGGTCAGCCTTTCCCTCTCCGCCTGCTCCTCACTGCTCCCTCTTGGCCCCAATCCGTCTTGCAACCTCGGTCCAAGAGGCGGGACACCCGGCTGCTGAACGGGGACGCCTGCGGCGCCCGCTTTGATGTGACGGAACCCTTCCGTGATGCCGAAGGGGGCCAAGACGCTGAAATGTGCGTGAAAGTCGTGTGTCCGGAGGGAGACTCCTGCGAGGACCTGCAGTTGAGTCTGCGCTGCCCGCCCTTCCTGGCCACTCTGTGGCGCAGCCTGCCTCGTCCTGATGGCTAAACAGACGGAGGGCGTCTTCTGCACGGTTACCAGGGGGAAGAGAAGCTCTCCACGGTCCCCTTTTATGCGTATACGCTCCAGTTCAGCTGCTGAGGCCATCTTTGTACGGGTTTCCCTGCAGAATTTATTTTTATTTGGCAATGTTTACATTGCTTCAAGCGGGACATAGGATATGTTGCAGGCGTGTGCAGGCCACAGCTGTGCACATTCGGTCATGCGCCGATGCTATTCCAGGCGGCAATGATGGGAAGATATTTTTCACTCTTGAGAATGAACCACATCAAAACTCCGGGCCTAACGTGCTTCCTTCTCTTTTCACGTTAGCATCTTAGTCAGATTTATTGCAAGTACAGTTCCCGGTAATCCTTGACTTACAATCATTCATTTAGACGACACTGAACAAAGGGACTTGTGACTGTTTTTCACACTTAACGACCGTTGCAGCATCCCCATGATCAAGCTTGACTCAGATTTATGACAGTTGCAGTGTCACGGGGAAATCAAGAGAGATTATGACGACCTGAGAGGCCAAGCCAATGGGGAAGGCGGATTCACTTAACAACCGCGTTAACTAGCTTAGCAAGTGCAGTGATTCACGTCACAACCGTGACAAAAAAAGTTCGTAAAATGGGGCAAAACTCACCTACCAAATGTTTCACTCGGCAACAGGAATGTTGGGCTCACTTGTGGTCGTAAGTCAAGGACTATCTGTAATGAAAGGGGGCTGCTTTGGAGTCATCTGTTACAAAGCTGAAGATGCCAGGTTTATGCGGCATTGTTTCTTTTCCTTCTTGTTATCTTCCTTTCCTTTTTCTTTTTCTCTTTCCTTTCATCTTATTCTTTTCCTCACTTCCTTTTATCTTCCTTTTCCTTTCCTGTTCCTTTCCTCTTTCTTCATCCTTTCCTTTCATCTCCTTTCCCCCTTTCCTTTTCTTTCCCTTTCTTCTTTCTTCATCCTTTCCTTTCATCTCCTCTCCTCCTTTCCTTTCCACCTTTCCTTTCCTTTCCCTGTTTCCTTTCCTTTCCTTTCCTGAAGATGCGAGGTTTTGCAAACGTACCACGCATGTCAAGCGACTACCTAGCCTGCTAAAAGAAGAGATTTCAACTAGCAAAGGCAAGACATTGCTTTGAAGGCTTGTTTTCTCTTTTTCTCTCTTACCTGAGATTTTATTGCTCCTGCTCTCCTTCTCCCTGACAGGATGTTCCTCATTTCTTCAGAATGATTCACTCATGATCTTATCACAGGCTGGAAGTTCTCTCCATTTGTGTTGTTATTGTAATCTTGGATGCTGGGATTAAGCATAAGAAAAATATATTTGACAGCGCATCCCTGTTGTTGGACAGATTTTGCTAGACTTTAAAATTTCCTTGAAAGGAATAGCAATCCTCTGTGGAAAAACTCTGAAATCAGATATCTGTGTTTCCTCAAGAAATGTAATCTTAAATGTTGCGGGAGGGTGGCAGTGTCATATAATATTTATCTGGGCTCTGTGGTCACTTATTCACTGTTACCCCTTGTCTCTATCCATTCCTTCGTTTATCTATTAGGCTTTCCTTGTCTGTTTTTGGAAGTCTATATTTTTGGGCGAAGACAACATCAATTGTCAAACTATCTAAAATGTTGGGAGGTAAGGGAATCAAAAGAAAATTTCTGACGTTGCCATGTTGGGGAGGGGGGGCTAGTGAAATAAAGTAAGCCTCTGCTGAAATCTCTGCTATGCTTATTTCTGATCAGTGGAATTTAAAAAACCACCACCACCACCAAGATTATCTTTGCTTCTTACTTTAGTTTAAATCCTTCTTTGGCATTAAGAAACAGACAAAAGAGGGAGGAAAAAAGCAGAAGACTCTGGATGAATGGGGACTTTCAGTTCTGATGACTTCTAAGCATGATTTCTAAGAGGCAGTTTGGTCTAGCAGTTAAAGCACTAAGCCTAGAAAAAAAGGAGATAGTGATTTCTAAGTCCGTGGACCTCACCCCATTCCTAAGAGGTCTGTAAAGAGGGCATGCATTTTGTCCTAATGTCATTTATATATATGTATTTGTGTTACAACCCTTGGTATGCCTACAACCCCTGGTATGTTACAACCCAGGTTCGAATCCCAGTAAGGGTATGGCTAGCTGATGAGAGCTAATTAGCTCGAAATAGATCTATACTAGTCTCCCTTTATTTATTTATCAGTACAAATACAATACAAATATAAAAAGGCAACATTAAAAAAAAAAAAATATGGTTTTCTGCCTGCATGGTCTTCTGTGATGAGCCGAAGGATACAAAGAGGGAGTAGTGACCTTTCTCCCATATTTAGGCATACCAGGGGTTGTAACACAAATACATACATACATACATACATACATACATACATACATACAATTTATATATAAATTAAAAAGCTACCCCTTGGGGGGAAACCCCCACCAATAATTCAAATAACCCGTTTATTATTCTAATCTAATTATTCTAATATATCTAATTATTCTGCAAATGCTTCAGTTTGCCCTGTACCAAAATTGACAGGACCGTCTGAAGAGGGGGGGGGGGAGGAAGCTCGAGGGGACGATTATAATTGGCGCACCCAAGCGGCGCGTCAGCCAATCAAAGCCAGGGCCGTACGTTCCGGTCCGTCACTTTAATCGCTCCGACTCGGAAACAGCGGAGCCGAGGCAGACATGGCGTCTCCCGCGGTGGGCAGCCACGTGTGGGTGGGATCCGAGACGGGGATTTTGAAAGGTAACAATGAGGACTAGCCGCGTGTTGGGGTGAATCTGGAATGGAGGGGTTTAGGGACGGGAGGAGCAACGTACGGGCGGGGAAGCCGGTGGGGTGGGGGTGGGATGAGGGAACAGCTGCTTCTGAATGTGCATGGTGCCTCTGGGCATGTGTAGAGGGCGAAGGGAAACAGGCGAGCGGAGAATGGAGAGAGCCAAGTGGAGGGAAGGAAATCTCAGCTGCCTTTAGCTTCACTTGCTGAATCCATATTGACTGACTGGGAAGCTAAAGGCGATTTACTAAACTTTTAGGCGAGATGGGGCATAGAATTTTAATAATAATAATAATAATAATAATAATAATAATAATAATAATAATAATAATAATAATAATAATAATAATAATAATAATAAATAATAATAATAATACAAAAAATAATTATATAGTATTATATACTATATAATTGTCTGTGTCTGTCTGTCTATCTATCTATCTATCTATCTATCTATCTATCTATCTATCATCTATCTATCTATCTATAATCTATCTAATTATCTATCTATCTATCTATCTATCTATCTATCTATCTATCTATCTATCTATCTATCTATCATCTATCTATATCTATATTTATACAACAGGACCGGCACTCTGTATGTATGTATGTATGTATGTATGTATGTAAATGTGTGTTTTTTTTTTCCCCTTATTCTTTCCTGTCATGTGATGTCCCTTTTCCCACTTTTAGGAGTCAACCTGCAGAAGAAACAGGCCACAAATTATAGGATGGGGGAAACAACTGTCAGTCGACGAGAAGCTGTCACCGCGATGTGTTGGGGTGATTCGTACGAATCAGAGGTGACGTGATCTTCTAATTCTGCTTGTGCTTTGCTGGCTTCATGCAGACTTTGAGCGAGGGAGAATGAGGGCCCTTCTCTTCTTCACTCCTGCCAATTGTTATATTTAATTGATTTGATTGTAATGTCTTTGTTTGACTCATGTGAGCTGCCCAGAGTCAGGGAGATTCATAACCGGCCTAAAGAATCCTGTGGCTTTCTTTTTCCACACAGATCTTTGTGGGGTGCCTCGATGGATCCGTTAGATTATTCAGTACCGAAAAGGGCAAGTTTATTGAATCGCGGGACTGCCACGGAGGTGAAGGACCCTTTTGTGGCTTAGCTGTCCTTGACGGGTAAGTGTGAATCCCATTTCATTTTTCCCTGTCTTGGAAAAAGGTTTTTCCTATTCCTACTTGAGGTAGGAAAGAGATGAAAACTAACTTCGAAATAGGCATCGCATAACTATAAAGACTTTTGCACACCCGCTCTTGAAACCAGGGGTGAAATCAACTTACCTTTATTACCGGTTCGCAAATGTGAGCGCACACTCACAGGACCTTCCGCGCATGCGCAGAGCGTAAAAAAAGGGGCGTGAGGACATCTGGGTAGGTGGGTGGACCTTGGAAAAAAGCCATATATTTGCTTTCTTGAAGTCCAAACCATATCGGGTCCCTTTCTGTATTTCAGAATAGAATGGGAATGAAATGAATAGAATAAAATAAATAAAATAGAATAGAATAGAATATGGAATGGAATGGAATGGAATAGAATATGGAATGGAAAGGAATAGAATAGAATACAATAGAATAGAATAGATTGGAATAGAATAATAGAATAGAATAATAGGATAGGATAGGATAGAACAGAACAGAACAGAACAGAACAGAACAGAAAAAAAAACCGGGATGGGATGGGATTAGGAATAGAAATTAGAATGGAATAGAATAATAGAGTTGGAAAGGACCTTGGAGGTCTAATCCAACCCCCTACTTAGGCAGGAAACTCTATACCACTTCAGACATCTTATATCTTGCACTGAAAAATATTTTTCTGCCTTTGTTTTTTTTTTTTTTTCCCCCCTTGCTGCTTGCAGTTCCCTTATCACCTGTGTGGAGTCTGGGTTGATGAAAATCTGGCGGGATGCCTCCTCGGAGAATGTAAGTGTTGCCTTGTATGCATTGTGAGTCCTCTTCTATTCAAGATGGAAATTGAAGATGGTTTTTTTCTCTTTGTTAGTACTGTCAAAGACCCCTATGGCTTCTGTCTCCGTAGGTGACGTTTGTGTGTGGATGATTATAGACACATGTCTGTAGTTTTATGTTGGTCACGAAATTGATTCTGCGTAAAGTAGTCATGTAAGCCTTTATTGCCATTCACAGTGTGTACTCTTTCTCTTAGTTGTTTTTCCTATCATTCATATGTATGAGTTTTTTTAAAATTATTGCCAGTAGAATGGTTAATAAAATCATTCCCCGCCCTCCCCCCCAAAAAAGAAAGGAAGTGGCGGAATTCATCATCGCTCACCAATTTCTCCTTTTGGCAGGTGGAAATTCAGGTGGGGCCCGGCGTATGCCGCATGAGGCAAAACTCACAGCAGCGCCACCGTATCGCCACGGGGGGGAAAGAGAATTGTCTGAAAATATGGGACTTGCACCAGCCTCAGGAACCGGTTTTCCGAGCCAAAAACGTGAGTCGTTTATTGGCGTGTCTGGATTTGTGTTTGCACACATGCGGTGTTCTGACGTAGGTTTCCCCCAAAAAAGCACGAAGCCGATTCCTGGTCCCGACAAAACCCCTTTTATCAAACGAACGTGAATTCCTCTCCTTCACCTTCAGCCAAGGCCTGGCAGTCTTTCAAAGGAGTATTTATGACCACAGACCTTATCTATCTTGGAAAGCTGCCATGTCAATATTTTCCCAAATGAGGTGCTGTGCAAGGAAAGGCTCTGGGCACAGAGTCTCTCAGATTCACGGACAGATCTTCAGACTCCTGAAACGAATCTAACAACCGAAGGAATTGTTTCCTGCAAAAGCCCCCTCACCTTTCGCTCCTCTTTTGTTTCCTACGGGAGGCGCCATTCACCATCCAGCTGTGGCTTTACTCCCAAGTCAACCCTGATTTCTGAGCTGTTCTTCTGGCAGCTCTGCGCATGCGCATACTGGGAACAGGCTCCAGCTGTTCCTCTGCCTCACTGCTGTCTAGCTCCATAGGCCCCTGATCACTGCCAGACGGCCTTGGCCCTGTCTCTGCCCCCAACGCAGAGTCCTTCCAAGCCTTCCCCAGCCTCCAGGACTGGCCCAGGTTCCTCCCTGACCCTCCTCCCTGTCCGACTCTGTTGCCAGCTTCACTGGGGCCACAACAATGGCTTCATTGCCTTGGGTTTGTATTTTCGGACTTGAGCAGCTCCTCCCGGCATTTACGTCATATTTTTTTTTGTACCTGTCACAGGTGCGCCATGATTGGCTTGATCTGAGGGTACCTATCTGGGACCGGGATATGGAATTCCTGCCTGGATCCGAGAAGATTGTGACTTGTACCGGACACCATCAGGTAGAAGCTGGTAAAGATAAGTGAGATCTTCGGCCACTCAAAGCAGTTTTATCATTGGTCAAGTTGGGTTACGTCTGGTAATAACTACACCAGAGAACTCCAACTAGCATTGTCCTTGAAATAGGTTTAGGAACTACGTCTCTTCCAGATTAGGGGAAGTGAGAGGTTAACTAGTCCAAAGGAAAATAAATAGAGGAAGAGAGGGAGATGTCAGGGTTCCAAATAGCACCCAATATAAAATCAGAGTCCGAGACAAGAGTTTCCTCAAAGTTCCATTAGAATGTTTCTAATAGAGATGTCATGTTGGCACATCTGGAAAAACCCGAATCTGAAAGCTTCCAGATTTTCCTCACCTAGTTGAAAGTTCAACATCCTGCCCCAAACACCCACAAAGTTCATCCCATGGTCCAATCTCCCACTGCCACGAAGACAGATTCCTCCCAACCAGTTCCGGCCAGCTTCAGAGGCAAAGATGACCTTGGCTTTCTAAGAAGGATGTTGTTATGGCTACCTATCACCCAACTCCATATAATTCCCCCCTCCCATTTTCCCACAGTAGAAAGTGTGGCAGGCCTGAAGTCCAAAAAAGAAAAGATGGCTTGCAGGCATGACAGGAGGAAGGGGGAAAAGGGGAAGAAGGAAGGAAGGAGGAGAGGGAGGGAGGGAGTAAGGGGGAAGAGAGAACGAGGAAGGAATGGATGGGAAGAGGAAGGAAAAGAGGGAGGCAGGAAAAGGAGAGGAGGAATGGATGAGAAGAAGGAATGGATGGGAAAATGAAGGAAGGAAGGAAAAGAGAAAGGGAGGAAGGAATGGATGTGAAGAAGAAAGGAAAAAAGATGGGAGGGAGGAAAGAAAGAAGTAATGAGAAAAATAGAGGAAACCCCCCCCCCCCCTTTAGTGAGGCAGGACAACCCTTTTCTACCTATAGTATCCCAACAATAGTTCATTTATTTCAATTATTTCATCCTATCCTGCTTTTGGTACAAGAACTCAGCCTGATACTCTTGATCTTCTGCATCCAGGTGCGGCTTTATGATCCCAGCTGCCCCCAACGCCGTCCCGTCTTGGAAGTGACCTATGGCGAGTACCCACTTACAGCTCTCTCACTCACCTCCGATGCGAAGTGAGTCTCTCTTTCTCTCCCTCAGGCTTGCCCCAGGGGCCTCTCCTATCTTATCCCCTTCTCTCCCGCAGGCTGGCCACATTGATCCCCTCCTATCCCCTTCTCTCCCTCAGGCTTGCCCCATAGAGGCCTCTCCTATCTTATCCCCTTCTCTCCCTCAGTTTAACACCTCAGCATCAGAGCGTTTTTCAGGTGGGGAGGGGAAGTAGACTGTCCAAACTCCCAGCCGCAGGCTGGATAAATCACACGCTGGCCATGCCCAAGTGGCAGTTGGAACAGAGTTCTTTTCAGGTGGGGAGGGGGAGTAGAACTTCTAACTCCTTAGCATCAGAGTGTGTTAATAATAATATAAGAAATACTGATGATCTGATGGTCATTTCAAAAAATGCTCTTAGCAAGCACTTAGAAGCCAAGAGGAACATACGTGCCAAATTTCAAGTTTGTAGACTTTATGGTTCTGAAGATTTCGTGATGATGCGTGAGTGGTATTAGCTTTTCTTCCAAAAAAATAATCAAATACGGTATCTTGTGTAATAATAAACATTCAGTATACAAGATCTAACTTTTCTGATGGTTGCGTGGAGATAACCATTTGCTTCCTTGGCGATTTTCTATTGCAAAGCAAGATTTTAAAACAAACTTATAAATTCTATTTTTTTCCCCCAGTGCTGTTGTTGTTGGAAGTTCCCACGGAGATGTTGTGGTTATAGATCTACGCCAAGGTATAAGTGGAGAATAAAAAATGGGATTTTACTTCAAAAGAGAATTTGTAGGGTGAAAGCATGCTGTGTTTTCTATGCCCGATTCCTACGGAGTTTTCTTTAACTAGATTTATGAAGAACAAATGGATGACACGACAACAAGTCTGTTTTGGATTGAGGATGGAACAGTTTTAGATTTAGATGGGGGTTGTACTATTCTGATTTTGGTTTAGTAAGCAGGTTTGTTATTTCGTAAATTACATTTTCAATTCTAATATCAGAATCCCTGCTGATCCCACCCTAAAACCACAGCGGAGCAAACCAAATCTTGGCACTTCAAAGTGTCTACCGTACTTCCCCGAGGGCTAAAAACTTTATCAGGAATTTAACTGAGTCATGCAATTGTACATCATGAAGCCTTTGGCTCTTTTGATGCTGTTTGCTTGCAGATTTTTTCATTACCCAACCAAATAACATCATCAGCGAGAGGGAAGTGTGTTTGTTGCCCCCCTTTTTATATACAGCAGCTAGCCCTGCCCATATTGAAGAGGATGTGGTTTTCCCCTTGATAATCCCTTGATTGGAGGATTGTTTTCTGCTCGATTGTTTGTCTGGTGTTAATCCCTGCTTATCTGGGTGTTGAGGAGATGTTGTGGCCTTGTTATTTCCTTCCTTAGCTTGCTTATTGTCTTTCGAAAGGGGCCTAAATGTTGTTTACCTCTCTGTGCCCATTGATAGTTAATTGAGGGCCAAGCTTCCAGAAATTCCTAAATCTCGCTTTAGGCTTGAAGTTTGAAATATGGCCGGTGGAGCCTGTCCTATCACATGTATTTTATCACATCCTTGTGATTCAACCTTGGAATCTCTCTTCCGCAGGGCGTTTGGTGAAGTGCCTCAAAGGTTTTGCTGGCAGCGTCCGCGCCATCCAATGTCACCCTACGCTTCCTGTGGTCGCCTCGTGTGGATTGGACCGTTTCCTTCGGCTGCACAACCTCCAGAGCCGGCGTTTAGAACATAAGGTAGAGGGCAGCCCTGAGAATTGGGGATTTGGGGACAGAATCTGGAGCTTGTAATCAGAACAGAGCCGGAAGGCACCTTGGAGGTCTTCTAGTCTGACCCCCTGCTCAAGCCGGAGACCCTCTGCCTATTTTATTTCAGACGTGACCGACCAGTCTCTTTTTAAAAACCTCCAGTAATGAAGCCCCCATAACTTCTGGAGGCAACTTCTCTTCCACTGGTTAATTGTTCTCACCGTTGGGAAGTTTCTCCTTCATCCCAGGTTGCTTCTCCCTTTGATTAGTTTCCATCCGTTGTTTCTCGTCCTGCAAATTATTTGGAAAATAAGTTGACTCCTCCTTCTTTGTGGCAGCCCCTCAAATACTGGAGTACTGCTATCGTGTCCTTTTTATTTTTTAATGAGTGTTATAAAATAAACATTCCATCTTTCCTTATACCGTGTGGATCACCTGGATCTAAATAGAACGAAATTGGTTTTTTAACCTCACTGGTGCAAAATCCTTGGGCTGTGAGACTTTTAAATACCCCCACCATCACTTCATGCAGACGCTAGTTTTTTTTTCCTTTTTCTTTCTTTTTTGTCGTTTCTGTTATCATTTTGCACCAGTGAGGTTAAAACCAATTTCGTTGTCTTTAAGGACAATGACAATAAAGATTATGCTTATATAAAAATCCCTGTGCCACATTGTCCCTCATTTACCACATTCATAATTAACATTATTTCCACATTCATTCATTAACATTATTCCCCTAAGATTAGTATTATAATATATTGAGCATTTAAACTCTCCATTATAAAAACTCTCCATTTTTCTTCTTCATATCTTCCAGCAATAATATCATATCAACATTAAACATTACTCTCATCCTACACATACTAACAGTTTTCATTTTATTTATATCTCTGTCTAAGGGTGTTGTCTACTTATTTTTTAGCTTTCTTCATTTCCAAACTCCTTTTTTTCCCCTACCTAGTCCTTCTTGTCTTTAGAGTGGCCAAAACCCATTTCCTTCCAAACCATCCTTCATATGTTTTGGTCTCCAGGCGTTTAATCATCTTAAGTTGCTCTTCTCTGCACTTTTTCCAAAATCTCAACCTCTTTTTTGTAACGTGACCATAACTGGATGCAGGATTCCAGGGGTAGCTTTACTAAAACCTTTATAAAGCGGTACTAATACAGCGTGATTTTTGATTCTGTGCCTCCGTTTATACAACCAAAGATTGTGTTAGCTTTTTGGGGTGCTGCACACCGCTGGCTCCTATTTGAGTGATCGCCCACTAGGACTCCAAGATCCCTCTAACTCCAAATGATAGGGGGTGGGGGGAGTTGAGCCTGTGTGAGCTGCAGGTCACCAATCTTTATCTTTAATCAGGTTGGATCTGAAGCTTGTTGCAGTTGCCCAAAAGACAGGAAATCCTCGATTTAATTCATTCCCATTTTTTAAAAACATTTCTGACCAAGGCTGTCTTGATTCCAGGTTTATCTAAAATCCCGATTGAACTGCCTCTTGCTGACCAGCCGGGAAAAATGGGAGGTGAGTTACCATGGCTGAGGGGGTTGGGGGGGGGGGATTGTGTGTCTGCATACGGCTATCATAACTTTGAAAATGGGCCATAAGTAGCTTTGCGGGAGTCCGCCATAACTTTGAGTGGTTGTTAAGGTCAAAATTCAAAGCCTTCATTGTCATTGTGCATCCTATCTACAACGAAATTGGATTTAGTCTCTCCTGGTGCAGCCTATAAAAGGATTCAAGACAACATAAATAATAAAGAATCATCCTTATACCAGTAATTAAGGGTAAAAAACCTAGTCATAACGTTTCCATATGTACGTCATAACCTGTATATTACTCTGGTATGTGATCAATGTGGGATGCAGTGGCTCAGTGACTTAAGACATTGAGCTTGTCGATCAGAAAGGTCGGCGGTTCGAATCCCTAGTGCCGCCTAACGGAGTGAGCTCCCGTGACTTTTCCCAGCTTCTGCCAACCTAGCAGTTCGAAAGCAGGTAAAAAATGCAAGTAGAAAAATAGGAACCACCTTTGGTGGGAAGGGAAGAGCGCTCCGTGTATTGAGTCATGCCGGCCACATGACCACGAAGACATCTTCGGACAGCGCTGGCTCTTCGGCTTTGAAATGGAGGTGAGCACCGGTGTCTTCTGCCTGATGGTCAAAATGCAAAGAGACACTGGCCAGGGTGTGAATCATCCCTAACTACCTTCCTTACTCTGTTGAAACAGCGAGACCTGGCGATGTCATCCAGTAGTGTTAAACAACTGGTCATAAAACTGAGGACTACTTATCATCCTGGGCTGCATTATTGCTCCCACTCAACCAATAAGGCTGACAGGAGATTTAGACTGTTGTTGTGAGTTGTGAAGTTGTATCCGACCCATCGTGACCCCATGGACCACGTTCTTCCAGGCCTCCTTGTCCTCTCTCATCCTCTGGAGTCCATTCAAGCTCAGGCCGACTGCTTCGGTGACTCTATCCAGCTACCTCCTTCTCTGCCGTCCCTTTCTTCTTCTTTTGCCCTCCATCGTTCCCAGCATGAGGCTCTTCTCCAGGGAGTCCTTCTTCCTTCTCATCAGGTGGCCAAAGCATTTGAGTTTCCTCTTCAGGATCCGGCCTTCTAAAGAGCAGCCAGAATGGATCTCCTCTAGGACTGACCGGTTGGATGGCCTTGCAGTCCAAGGGACTCAATGCAGGAGTCTTCTCCAGCACCAGAGTTCAAAGATTTAGATTCTACCACCCAATTCCCCTCCCTGATCCGTTTCTCTCTATTTTCTCTTTGCAGAGTGAGGACCTCGAGCCGTCCATTAACCTGCAGGACAAGGTGAAAGAGGAAGACGACGAATTATGGAACTCCATGGAAGTGGTGGCTTCCAAACGGAAAGTCGATGACGATCTTGGCTCCCGGACGGGGAATCCGAAACCCCCTAAGGACGCAACCATCCAAAAGCAGAAAAAGATGAAAAAGACTAAATTACGTTCACGGTGAGAGGTACTGTTCTTACCTAGGCTTCCCCAAAAAGCCCGAAGCAGATTCCTGGTCCCAGCAAAACCCCTTTTATTAAACGAATGTGAATGTCTCTCTTTTCACCTTCAGCCAAGGCCTGGCAAAACAGTCTTTCAAAGGTGTATTTATGACCACAGACCTTATCTATCTTGGAAAGCTGCCATGTAAATATTGTCCAAATGCAAGGAAAGACTCTGGGCACAGAGTCTCTGAGATTCAGGGACAGATCTTCACACTCCTGAAACGAACGACTGAACGAATTGTTTCCTGCAAAAGCCCATTCGCCTTTTGCTCCTCTTTTATGTCCTTTGGGAGGGGACATTCACCGTCCCCCTGTGGCCTTACTCCCAAGTCGACCCCTGTTCTTTAGCTCTTCCCTTCGTCTGGCAGCTCTGTCCATGCGCACACTGGGAACAGGCTCCAGCTGTTCTTCTGTCTCGCTGATGTCTGACTCCGAAGGCAGCTGATAACTGGCATACGGCCCTGGCCCCCTCTCTGCCTCCGACACAGAGCCCTCCTCAGAGCCTTCCCCAGACTCCAGGACTGGCCCAGGTTCCTCCTCCCCAACCTCATTGTCCAACTCTGGGTTGGAGTGGGGAGAGATTCTTTAACTCCTTGGCTGCGAGTTCTGATGCTGGCAAAGCAGGAATTGAGGACACGTTTCCGGTACAAGATTTTACAGCACCGAGAGCTAAAATGAAACGAAGGTGGGAATTATTATTTTTTTTCTGTTTCCTTCCGTTTATCTGCTTGGGTTATTTGTTTATTTGTATCAGAAGAATCCCAGTGAAAATAAAAGGTATACTATACGAGACCAGCTGGGTGACTTTGGGCCAATCACCGGGAGACCCTGAGTTCTAATCCTGCCTTATGTGTGAAATCCAGCTGGGTGACTTTGGACCAAACCCTCCCTTCTCAGCCCAACCTACCTCACAGGGTTGTTGTTGTGGGGGAGGGAAGAGGCAGAAGTATAAGGTATTCTTGCTGCCTTGAGTTATTTATAAAAATAAATAAATAAAATCTCTTAAAAAGAAACCTCTTCAGTTTAAGGAAAAAAAGAACTAAATGCATTGTCAGCTAGAAAGTTATTGGGTCTCCTGCTTGAGCAGGGGGCTGGACTAGAAGACCTCCAAGGTCCCTTCCATCTCTATTCTGATTGATCGATTGATTGGTTTAGACACAATCCCAGCAGCCAGAAGAAAATCTGTGTTTAAGTCAGTCAGATGCCATTCGATAAATTTCCTTGCCACTTGAAGTGGTATCTGGCTATCAGATGCAGCTCGGACGATCTAATTTATTTACTTATTAAATTAAATTAATATGCTGTCCGCCTGTTATCCCAGCGGGTTATTCTTGCGCACAATTAATTATAATTTTAATCATCTTGCATCAGTCTGGTTTTTTTTTTACCTTTTTGTCTTATTGCCCGGGTCGCCGTAATAATGCCAGCGGGGCAGTGTGTCAATTTAACGAATTAACAAAATGCCTCATTTGAAATTGCTGAAGGAAGAGAAGGGCAACTTGTCGATAAAACTGTTATTTGCTCCCTTTGGGGAAATGGAGCCTCCAGGTTTTGAAGCAGTCTGTCTGAAGACAACTATATAAAACCTTTAAAAGAGATAAATATGAACATTAAAATGAAAACAACCTTTAGTTTTTAATGCTAGCCTCCCAAAATCACCCGGCATCTCCCACCCATCAACCCCCCCCCCCAATTCCTACAACCTTCTGCTCCTCACCTGGTTTGTGGGGTGGGGGGAACGAGGCTTCTTTTGAATTAAGCCTGTTTTTTTAACACTTCCCCCGCCCTGTTGCAAATGAAACTTGGTTTAAAGCAGGGGTCCCCAAACTTGGCAACTTTAAGACTTGTGGACTTCAATTCCCATTCCAGCCAGCCAAATTTTGGAGTTTGAAGACTTGGGAACTTCAACTCCCAGAATTCTACAGCCAGCTAAATTTGGGAGTTTGAAGACTTGGGAACTTCAACTCCCAGAATTCCTCAGCCAGCTATAGAGTCGAATTGAATTCTGGGAGTTGAAGCCCACAAGTCTTCAAACTCCAAAATTTAAAACACTTAAGACTTGTGGACTTCAACTCCTGGAATTTCAATTCGACTCTGTAGCTGGCTGAGGACTTCTGGGAGTTGAAGTCCACAAGTCTCAAGTGTTTTAAATTTTGGAGTTTGAAGAGTCGTGGACTTCAACTCCCAGAAGTCCTCAGCCAGCTACAGAGTCGAATTGAATTCTGGGAGTTGAAGCCCACAAGTCTTAAAAGTTGCCAAGTTTGAAGACCTCTGGATTAAAGGCTTTTTGGGGGGGGGGAAGGCATCGCGCGTGGGGAGAGGAGGGGGGAAGCAATGGATCCCCCCCGCGATCTAGTCTGCACGGGTGGGTCAAGGTGGGGTGGGGGCCACATGGGGAGGGGCGGCGTTGGTGTGATCTCACAAAAGCCGCCCAGGCATCGGAGGCGGCGGCGGCGGCGCCGAGTCCCTGACTGGGAGGGGGGCTCGGGCCCCCCATCCAGGCGGGCGATGGGCTGCGTGGAATCCAACCAAGGGAACCCCGAGGTGGACGAAGAGGACGGCCAGGCTTCCCGGGCTGCGGCTGCCGCGACGCAGAAACGAAGTGAGCGGCTGGATCTGTGGACGGAGGGGGTTTTCCCCATAAAGGGAATCCCCAACCCGGCGGGGATTCCTCCTCTCCACGTGGGTGGGAGGAGCTTCCTGATGATGGAACGTTCGGGGGAAGCACGGGGCGGGGCTCGCGGGGAGAGGGAGGGGCTTATAGTACAGCGGGAGGGGGGGTGTCTCCTGAGAATCCACCCCCCACCCCAAGATCCCAAGGAGTTATTTTAAAGCTTTCCTTCTTCAAACTTTACCTGCCATCGTGGGAATGGGTGTTTCCCAACACGGATCTAGGTGTATGGCATCCAAAAGGGAGAAATTGAGCTGGACTTTTTATAACTGGTGAACCGAGTTGGAAGGGACCTTATAGGTCATCTAGTCCAACCCCACCAAACACCGTTTCAGAGAAAGAGCAAACCAGTCTCTTCTTGAAAGCTGCCAGGGATGAAGCTCCCACAACTTCCAAAGGCAACTTCTGTTCCATGCTTAGATATTGCAGATTTACAGATCATCGGAGTTGGAAGGGACCTTGTAGGCCATCTAGTCCAGCCCCCTGCCCAAGCAGGAGACCCTGCACCATTTCTGACGGAGGGCAGTCCAGTCTCATCTTGAAACCTTCCACGGATGAAGCTCCCACAACTTCCAAAGGCAACTTCTGTTCCATGGGTGGATTGTTGTCACTGTCATAAAATTCCAACTTATTTCTAGGTTGAATCTCTCCTTGATTAGTTTCCAGCCATTATACATTCTCTGGTCTTTGGGTGCTTTGGAAAATAGCTTGACCCCCCTCCTCTCTGGGGCAGCCCCTCAAATATTAGAAGATGCTATCATGTCTCACTTGGTCCTTTTCTTCATTAGACTAGCCAGGCCCTGTTCCTGCAAAAGTCCATTGTATATTTTAGCCTCCAGTCCCCTGATCATCTTTATTGTTCTTCTCTGCACTCTTTCTAGAGTTTCAACATTTTTAGAGTGTGGTGACCAAAACTGGATGTAGTATCCTAGGTGTGGTCTTACTAAGGCTTTATAGAGTGGTATTAGGACCTCACTTGATCTTGAGTGTATCCCTCTGTTAATGCAATTGAGGATTGCATTGGCTTTTTTGGTGTCCCGCTGTAGGAATAACAGAGTTGGAAGGGACCTTGGAGGTCTTCTAGTCCAACCCCCTATTCAGGCAGGAAACCCTATATCATTTCAGACAAACGGTTGTCCAATGTCTTCTTTAAAAATCTCCAGTGATCGAGCACCCACCACTTCTGGAGGCAGGTTGTTTCCACTGATTGATTGTCCTCACTGTTAGGAAGTTTCTCCTTAGCTCTAGGTTGCTTCTCTCCTTGATTAACAGAATAACAGAGCTGGAAGGGACCTTGGAGGCCTTCTAGTCCAACCCGGTGCTCAGTTTTACCTAACTAAAAACCCGTTTTTTTCCAGTCTTGATTTCTGGTTCAGCTGCCAGCGAAGCAAACTCTGTTTAATCGGTCGATCCCATCCTAAATCAAGATTTCATTCTCCCTGTTCTTCTCTCGCCTTGCTAGGGAAAAAGAAGAAGAAAATCTCATTACGGAAAAAATCGGTCCGGCAGACAAAAGGGGCGGATGCAGAGAAGTCGGGCTTGACATCCAGATCGGAAAGTGCCAAGGTCACCGTGATTTGGAGACGTTGGTCCCTTTTCAACAGCACCCACGAATTCTTTAGCAAGCACTTGGAAGCAGAAACAGCCGGACCCAGTGGAAGACTTGCTCAACCGCCCCCGAGTAGCAGCCTCAGTGCTGAGTCTTTGGAGGGACCCCTCGACAGAAGAGTTAGCTAGTGTTGCGGCAGCTCGGTTTCAACATATCGGAGGTTGTACAACTATGGGGAATAAACATTCATTATCACATATGAAGTTCTCGGTTGTGTGCACGGTGCAAAGGAAGGGGTCGGAAAATGGATTTGCCTGGTCTGAAAGCATTGTTTTATTTAGTGTTTTTCAAACGTAGGAGCTTTTTAAAGAGGCACGGGCTTCAACTCCCAGCATTCCCTAGCCAGGATGCTTTAAGACAGATGGACTTCAACTCCCAGAATTCCCCAGCCAGCATGCTTTGAGATGGGTGGACTTCAACTCCCAGAATTCCCCAGCCAGCATGCTTTAAGATGGATGGACTTCAACTCCCAGAATTCCCCAGCCAGCATGCTTTGAGATGGGTGGACTTCAACTCCCAGAATTCCCCAGCCAGCTTGCTTTAAGATAGGTGGACTTCAACTTCCAGATTTCCCCAGCCAACATGGCCATGGAATGAGAATTCTGGGAGTTTACGTCCACAGTCCTAGAAGTGCCAGAATTCCCAATGGCTGACTGAAGAATTCTGGGAGTTGAAGTCCACAAGTCTTAAAGTTACCACGTTTGGAGACCTCTGGCCTATGCTAATGTAAGGTTGAGAAAAGGCAGTAGGCCCTGTTTGCTTTGGTTGCTCAGCAACCATGACGGAACGTAGTCCCTCCCCCTGTCAATGCCCTCGGTCGCCTAGCGACGACCCCTCCCTCTTCCTCTCCCTTTCACGTCACGGTTTCGACGACCGGCAGGAAGCCGCGCGAGGGGAGGGGCGTGGCGCGCCGCGACGCCGTACGTGGCGCCGTGCGTGTGACGCCATCACCCGAGAGGGTACGTGGCAGTGACGTCGCGGCCCGCCCTCTTCTCGCCTTGTTTGGCTGTTCGATGCGGAGGCCGGTGTTCGGAGCCGAGCCGCCCAGCGACGCCGAGAAACGCTCCGGGTCCGCGGGATTGGTGAGCGCGGGGCGGGGACCGGGTGGCCCTTGGGGGTGTCCCGTCGTAAAAGTCGCCCCCCCCCCGTCTCGGGGTCTCCCCTGCCGCGTCGCCCCTCTTTTCCTTCTGGTGTCCCCTCAAAAGGGCTCCCCCTTCCCCCCGCAGCTGCGCCTCCAGGGTGCCCCATCCTTTGCGGTCCCCCCTTCTCCCCCATGGATTTCTTCTCCTGCCCCCGGTTTCTTTCCCGTTTTCCTGATGTCCCCGGAGGCTTGAACTACACCTCCCATGCTCCCCAGCTGGTGGGGTGAGGGGAGTAGATGTCCCCGAGCCAATGGAACTACACTTCCCATCTTCCCCTGTCTGGTGAGGTGAGGGGAGTAAATATCCCTTAGCCAGTGGTATTACACCTTCCATCCTCCCCAGCCTGATTGGTTGGTGGGGGGGTAGATGTCTCTGAGCCAATGGAATTACATGCCCCATCCTCCCCAGCCTGGTAGGGTGAGGGGAGTAAATATCCCGGAGCCAATGGAATTGTGTGTCACATCCTCCCCAGCCTGTTAGAGTGAGGGGAGTAAATATCCCTCAGTCAATGGAATTATATGTCCCATCCTCCCCAGCCTGGTGGGTTGAGAGGAGTAGATGTCCCCGAGCCATTGAACTACACTTCCCATCCTCCCCAACCTGGTAGGATGAGGGTGTAAATATGCCTGAACCAATGGAATTACATGTCCCATCCTCCCCAGCCCGGTGGAGTGAGGGGAGTAGATGTCCCCGAGCCAATTGAACTACACTTCCCTTCCTCCCCATCCTGGTGGGGAGAAGGGATTAGAGGACCTCGAGCCACGAACTACACTCCCCATCCTCCCCATCCTCCCCATCCTAGTGGGATGAAGGCAGTAGATGTCCCCTCCCAAGTCCCTTGAACCACACCTCCCATCCTTCCCAACCTGGTGGTTCAACCCAAATGGGGTGTGCGTGTTTGCGCTCGGGACAGTCAGATTATTCCCCTTCCTTCCTCTCTTTTCCTTTGGCTAGAAGGGCCGCCTTAGGCTTGGAGACCCGGGTTTGAATCCTCCCCTCCACCTGTCAAGTTAGCTTCTCGGGGTTTCGATCTTTCAACTGAGCCTACCTTGCAGGGCTGTGGTGGAATCAATCAAGGAAGAGGGAAGCTTTCGTGGTGTTGGTTGCCATCCGCTGACTGCAGCAAGTTGTAGGATTTTGGTGCAGTGAAAACTTTTGGTTCCTTGCTTTTTGTTCCTTCTGGCATTAGAATAAAAACATTGTGATACCTAGGATTTCTGTCTTCCCTTCAATATTGAGATATATATTCGCTCTGTGCTCAGACAGAACATATTAATTAGGGAGGGGGGGTTCATTCCTTAGTTCTTCCCGCTGAAATGGGGAGGCCAAAAAGGACCCAGCCTGTATGACGTAGCAACCTTGGGAGAAGCTAATAAGCAAGATTGTGTTTTGCCAGTTCCTGAACAGGAGACCATTACAGGAACCCCATAATAATTCATTTTAATTTCATGGTGAGTCAGTGATTGGTCTAATGATAATTGAAGGGAGGCCCTTGGTGGTCTCTGAGCTTGGTGGTTTTCTTGCAGACCTCTCACTGCCAGAGTAGATAACATCATCAGCTCTAGGAGGGGCATTTGCAACAAGCCCCATTCCTTTCTAGCGCTGATGGTGGTGTTACTCAGTTGGATCATGAAACGTCTTCAAGAAAACCGCCAGGCTCAGAGAGCACCAAGGATTCCAGTCCTCCTCCTCTTCTTCCTCTCCACAAACCCCACTTCCCTATAGCACTGATGACGTTACCTAGTTGGGTTATGAAACGTCTGCAAGAAAACCACCAAGCTCAGAGAGCACCAAGGACCCCACATTCCAACCCCGAGCTACAAATAGTTTCTCTTGATCATTGAAGTATTGAACAGGCACTTTCCTACCCAACCAGAGATTAGGGAAACCTGAATCAGATTGATTTTATGACATTTGAGAAGTCAGGCAAAAGAAAACAACAACCCAGAATCCGGATTTGTCAAATATTTCCAGTTTGCCCCGAAGATTAGAAAAAGCTGACTTCGGCAGTTTCAACAAGTGACTTAAATAGAGAAGTTTCACTTCGTTAGGAAGTTCAGTTATTGTTGTCATATTGTTCGTTTCCTATTCCGTTTCAGTCTTGGGTGTTGCTTGGAGAAAAAAAAAAACCCTTCGTGCTTCTTGTGCCTTTCATTTTTAGTTTTCTTTCAGCTCTTAACGTTCTAACTTTCAGATGCATAAATTGAAAGCTTCCCTCCTTATCGTTGTTTTGGCTTTTAGTCATTGAAAGCAAAACTAATTTAATTCTATTTAAAAATAAACAACACGCCACCCTATAAAGAAAAAGATCCCGGGGAAAGAGAAAAAGAAAAGAAAACTAAAAAAAAAAAAAAAAGAGGAACAAAGTTGTGCATATTTACAAATAGATCGACAGATATTAAAATGGTAGCCATATTTCTTGGGAATCTTTCATTTGGGGTCTCTTGTTGAGCAGGGCTGTAGACTAGAACAGCAGTCACCAACTGGTAGTGGTCCACAAGAAAAGTTTGGTGGTCCGCAGAAAAATTATTTGCATTTTTTATATTGCACTAAATCAGGGGTCCTCAAACTACGCCCACTGGACGGATACGTGCAATGAATGCTTGTGTTGCTGCAGAGAGTCTCCCCCATTTGGGGTCTTTTTGTGGGGGTCGGAGGGGGCAAAAATTCTGACTTGGGGTCTGCTTCAGCCTCCTGGTGGTGGGCTTTGGGCGAAGGCTGGAGGGAAGCGCCGTTGGTGGTGAAGAGCCGGAGGGCCTCGTTCCAGTGGGACTGCATCATGGCCTGGAACTGGCTGACCATCTCAGCCTGCTGAGCCTCCAGGCGCCGGTAACTGGCCTTGCACTCCCGCAAGTCTTCCCTCTGCTTGGAAAGCCTATGTTCCTAGTCCTCAGTGAGGTGCCTCTGCCGAGCCTCCTTCTCGGTCAGATCCAATTTGAACTGAGCTGTTTTGCCAACTCTTTCTCCTGGGGGCTGCTTAGCTCCAGCAATTGCTTCCTGTTGGGGTCCTAAGGAGCCCGGGAGAGAAGGCGAGGAATAGCGAGTAGAAGCTGGCGAGGCGCCCCTCGACGTGAGTGACATCGAGTTGGCCATGCCCATCCAGTCACATGACCACCTAGCCACGCCCACCCAGCCGGTTGTTAGGCCGATCGTATTAGTGGTCCGCAGGATTTAAAATTATGAATTTAGTGGTCCCTGAGGTTCAAAAGGTTGGGGACCCCTGGACTAGAAGACCTCCAAACTCCCTTCTAACTCTGTGACTCTAACTCCAGAAGTCAGGACAAGAAGCAACGAATGGAAACTAATCAAGAGAGAAGCGACCTGGAACTAAGGAAAATTTTATCAATTAATCAGTGGAACAGCTTGCCTCTAGAGGTTGAGGGTGCCGGAGCGTTTTAAGAAGAGATTGGAGAGCCGTTAGTCCCAAGGATTTCCTGCTTAGGCAGGGATTGGGGGGCTGTTTTTTGGGCCAAATGGCCTCCAAGGTCCCTTCCAACCCTGCTCTCCTCTAATCCCTTTCTCTTCCTTCCCTACAGCCACAGGTTATGAGCCTCCATGAATACGAGGAAACGCCACGGCTCCCGAAACACTGAGGAAGGCGTTTACCTGGGGCCATCCCAGACGCAAACTTTCTCTCCGCTTGGTGCTCCTTCCGCAGCCGCCCCCGCTGCCGCCCCCATCAACCCTCCCCAACCTCAGTGGGACGCCATGTCATGCCAGGACCGCACTCACGAGTTCCGCTCGGCCTGCAAGTCCTTGCAAAGCAGAGAAGTGAGTGCAGAGGAATGATCCATTTGAACCCCAGGCCAAGGCAGAGTTGATGTTGTAGAAGGCAGCATCTCGAGGGAAGCTCAGGGTTGTATTTTGGTTGTATTTTGGAATCCAGGCAGTGTGAAGGAAAAAAATCCCATAGAAAGGGTGCTTAACTGAATTAGAAGAGCAGGAAAAAGGTTTAAAATTCATTTGGGAATCAGGTTTGGGAGAAATAAATGATAGTGCTTGGAAAAAAATACTTGGAATAGAAGAGTATATAGAAGAATATGTCCATCAGAATTAAGGAAAATGGATACAAAGCGATAGGAAGGGGGTACCTAACACCACGTACATTAAATCAAATAGATGGTAAACATACAAATATTTGTTGGAGGTGCAAGAAAGAGGCGGGGACATATAAACATATGTGGTGGGATTGTGATAGTGGCCAAAAATATGGGACACGGTGTTTAGAGAAATTAGAGCACTGTTGAATGTAAATTTAGAGATGTCACCCAGGATTGCATTACTGTTGCTGGTGGGAAAAAGGGATATAAACGAAACAAAAAAGTAATTGCTTGTAAATTTGATAATGGCAGCTAGATTCGTGATGGCGAAATATTGGGCACGAAATTGGGATATCCAAAGAAACGAGTGGTGTAATGAAATTTGGAGTATGGCAAGAAATGGAAATTAAATTTAAAAAAGGGGATGATCAAATCAACAATTATAACAAAATGTGGGGGGATTTTATAAAATCAATGTTGGCGGAAGGCAAAGGGAATAAATCTACTCAAGAATATACGTTGTTTTGGAGGGGATGAGGGCACGATTGGAATATATGGTATATCTAAGAAATATAAGGGGAGGGGGTGAGGTCTCCAGGAAGACAGGAAATGGCTGTTGGTCTCCTGCCCAGCGTAGGGAAATGAAATGCACATCCTAAATTAGCATTTTTCGATGGGGCTAAAAAAAAAAAAAAAGCAATTTTCTCTCTTCTGCTTTTCCGTTTCCAGAATGGGCTTCACGTGAACAAGCCAGTGCAGAGTGGAGCCATCCGGCAAAGAAGTGAATTTACCCTCATGGCCAAGTAAGCACCTTGGACCGTTTATGTCTAGCAGGTTTGACCGTTCAGTCAGGGCGGGCAGCGTTGGAGACCCCAACGAAGGCCTTTTAGGCGTGGCTGCTGAAATGGGTAGGCGGTCCCAGACTGCATTTAACAGAGCGATAGAATCAAGAGGAGGTGACGTGTTCATAGTGGTTTATAAGGCCTTGGTAAGGCCACACTTGGACTATTGCATCAGGTTTGGTCGCCACAACGTCAAAGAAGATGTTGAAACTCTGGAAAGAGTGCAGAGAAGAGCAAAACTTAAGATCATTAGCGTGCTGGCGAATAAAACAAAGGAACAGTTGCAGGAATTGGGTAGGTCTCGTTTAATGAAAAGAAGGACTAGGGGAGACATGATAGCAGTCTTCCAATATCTCAGGAGCTGCCCCAAAGAAGAGGGAGTCAAACTATTCTCCAAGGCACCTGAGGGAAGGACAAGAAGCAATGGGTGGAAACTAATCAAGGAGAGAAGCGACTTAGAACTGAGGAGAAATTTCCTGACACTTAGAACAATTAATCAGTGGAACAGAAGTTGCCTCCAGAAGTTGTGGGTGTTAAGAAGAAATTGGCAACCATTTGTCTGGAAAGATAAGTCTCCTGCTTGAGCTGTGGGTTGGATTGGAGGACCTCTAAGGTGTAGGAATAGAGGAAAGGTTATGTAAAGACGTGCAGTAAAATGCCCTGATCTCAGTAGCTGGTTCTCACCTAATTAGCAGAACCAGATGTAAGTAGAGAGGAAAGGTTACGAACAGACATGCGCAACAACCCTCCATGATCTCAGTGACCGATGACCTCAACTGTTTATGAGAGCCAGGTAGTACCAGGAACTGTTGTGTTGTGTGAAGCATCTCTACCTTGCCTGGGATGGTCTTAGAGATGGACAAGGAGAATGTACCAATAAGATGCTATTGCAACCCCTGATTTTGCTTTGCTTGTTAAAACTGTATAAAAGCCAAATAAATTCTGCGTAAGGCAGGCAGACATTTCGGGCACCGCCTGCTGTGATGGATTTCCTTCCCTTACACTAAGGTCCCTTCCAACTCTTATCATTATTATTGTCTCATTTTTTTAAGGCAGAACGCACAGGGGATAGTTTGCTTAACTATGGCTATAACATTTTTCATAAAATCAGGTGCAGCCGTGCAATTCCCCAAGTTAACGACGGCAACAATTTACAAGTGTGCTACTGGCCTGAATTACCGTTTTAAATCCAGGACTACCTGTAACGCCGGTGGGATTTGTCCAAAGATAATTCAGCGTAGTGAACAGTATTGCAAATTTGGTATTGTGTTTGACGGCCCGTCTCTTGTCATTCTCAGGCGCATTGGGAAGGACCTCAGCAACACCTTTGCCAAGCTGGAAAAGCTAACAATTTGTGAGTATCGTGGGACTTAGGCGCTGCGAAGATTGTTGTATGACTCGTAATAATTGGGGGATCACGGAGAGGCATCCGTTCAAATAATGGAAAACAAGCAAGGATAAGACGGAGATCTTTGTTAAGAATTTTACAGATGTACAAAACGAATTTTGATGGAGAGAATAAATATACAGATAGTTTAAAAAGGGAAGTATTTAGGTATACAGTTGACAGCGAAATGTGCAACACTTAAAGAGGACAATTATCTGAAACTGAAGAGGCAAATGAAACAGGACTTGGAAAAAAGGAAGGACTTACAACTGTCACCATCAGGAAGAATAACAGCTATAAAAATGAATATTCTGCCAATTAATGGAAAGCAGGAAAAGTGCAGGAATGAAAAAAAACTGTAAGCTGGCTGTGAATAGAAGAGAATATTTGTAGCTCAGGGTTGGGTTGTTCCATTGGATTAATGGAAGAGAAATTACCACAGCATTTTATCCATTTCCAATAGAGCCAGGGTTAATGAGTCTCCCTGCTTCTTATAAGAGGTACTGATATGTACGGTGGTTGTGGGAGTTGCTTAGTAGAAATATTCTGTTTTTGTCTTTTACTTGATATGGTTGCCCTTGGAGCTAGTACAGGTACTCCTCGCTTATCTAATGCAATTGGGACTGCCTAAGTGATGTGGTCATTAAGTGAAAGCCATGTGACTTTCCAGCTGTGGAAAAAGAGGGAGGAAGGAAGGGAGATGGGAAGGGGAAGGGAGAGAGGAAGAAAACAGGGAAAGGAAGAGAGGGAGGAATGAGAGAGATGGATAGGTAGGAGTAAGGAAGATGGGAAGGGATAGGGAAAAAGGAGAGGAAGAGAAAGAGAAAAGGAAGGAATAGAAATGGAAGGAAGGAAATAGAGATGGAAGGGATTGGAGATGGGATTGGAGAAGGGAAGGGGTGGGGGTGGAAGAAGAAGGAATTAGACAGGAAGAAAAAGAAAGGAAAGGAAAGGAAGGAAGGAGTGAAGATATAAGAAAATTGAGAGAGAGCTGGTGGAGTTGCTGAGGTATACAGGGAGGCCAGGCAAAAAATAATAATAATGACCCTGGATATCACTCTTTGCCTACTCAGTGGCCAAACGGAAATCGCTCTTCGACGACAAAGCAGTGGAGATAGAGGAGCTGACTTACATCATCAAACAGGTAAGGAATGCCGTGGCCCGCCAGAGGCCAGAAAGAGCTGGCAGCACATTCGGGCAGTGAAGAGGTTGGGCAGGAACCTGGACCAGTCCTTGATCTGGAGAAGGCTTTGACGAGGGCTCTGTGTCGGAGGCAGAGAGCGGGCCAGAACTCTCCAACAGTAATCAGCTGCCTTGAGAATCAGAGATCAGCGAGGCAGAGGAACAGCTGGAGCCTGTTCCCAGTGTGTGCATGCGTAGAGCTGCCAGACGAAGGGAACAGCTAAAGAACGGGGGTCGACTTGGGAGGAAGGCTACAGGTGGATGGTGAATGGCCCCTCCCAGAGGAAATAAAAGAGGAGCAACTGGGGAGTGGAGTTTGCAGGAGAGACTATTAGTTCGCTTAATTGGTTCCTGACTCTCCGAGACTCCTGGCCAAGTTCTGCAGAGATCAGCCTGGCAGCTCTCCAAGCCAGAGAAGGTCTGTGAGTGTAAATCCTCCCTTGAAAGACTTTGCTGGAGGTGAAGGAGCAGAATTCACAGCAAATTAAGAAAAGGGGTTTTTGTCGGGACCAGGAGTTGGCTTCAGGCTCTCGGGAAGCCTCGCTCAGAACAAGGAAGGCGGAAATCTGGAGCCCGCAGGGTGAAAAAAACAGGCAGCCATTCCGTCGGGTTCTTGCTGCCCTCGTCCCTCAACCCGGTTCCTTTGTAACCTCCCGCAGGACATCAACAGCCTGAACAAACAGATCGCGCAACTCCAGGAGTTCGTCAAAGCCAAAGGCAGCCTGACCGGCAGACACGTCCAAACGCACTCCAACACCGTGGTGGTTTCTTTGCAGGTGAGGCTTCGGAAACCGCAGAAAAAACAGCAAAGCCCTGTTACGTTTTCTACATTTTGGGGAGCGGGGAGGAGATTGTGGGGGGAGGGGGGGGAGGAAAAAGGCTGCGGCAGTGCCCTTCTCTCAGGATTGAACTTGTGGCTTGCTTTTCCCCTGGCGCCGAAGCTTCACATACCGCGAGCTGACCCGTAGGTGCATTGAAAATACGCTCCCTGTAAAATGTTCACCCCGCTAGTACACGCTGCTCCTGGATGGGTGGCACCAGCAAGGGGCAAAATGGTGGGAAGTTTTCTCGGGGCCGCAGAGCAGGACGAGGAGTGCTGAATTTTTGTCTTTCCCCCTTTTGTAGTCGAAGCTAGCTTCCATGTCCAACGACTTCAAGTCGGTTTTGGAGGTGCGGACGGAGGTGAGTGAGCGGTCAGCTGTGGCTTTGGTGCTTTGCCCCCGGGGGAGTTGCTGTGAGGTAGCCCTTTTCGCTGTTGGGAAAGGAGGGATGGAGGAAGGAGCTGAAGGAAAGGAAAAAGGAAAGGGAGATAGAAGACAGGAAAGGAAGGGAAGGGAAGAAAAAAGGGAAGGGAAAAGGAAAGGAAGGGAAGATAGAAGAAAGGAAGGGAAGGAAAAAGGAAAGAGATAGCGATAGAAGAAAGGAAGGGAAGGGAAGATAGAAGAAGGGAAGGGATAAGGGAAGGGAAAGAAAAATGAAAGAGAGATAGAAGAAAGGAACGGAAGGGAAGATAGAAGAAAGGAAGGGAAGGGATAACGGAAGGGAAGGAAAAATGAAAGAGAGATAGAAGAAAGGAACGGAAGATAGAAGAAGGGAAGGGATAACCGAAGGGAAGAGATAGAGAAGAAAGGGAAGGGAAGAAAGGAAGGGAAGGGATAAGGGAAGGGAAAATGAAATAGAGAGATAGAAGAAAGGAAGGGAAGGGAAGATAGAAAAAAGGAAGGGAAGGGATAACGGAAGGGAAGGAAAAAGGAAAGAGATAGAGATAGAAGAAGGGAAGGGAAGCAGAAAGGAAAGGAAAGAGAAGAAAGGTAGATAGAAGAAAGAAAGGGACAAGGAAAGGAAGATAGAAGAAGGGAAAGAAAAAGGAAAGGAAGATAGAAGAAAGGAAAGGAAGGGAAATGGAAGGAAACAGTGTAGTAGCCTTTTCATTTACTTAGCTGTTGGGAAGGGCAGGGAAGAGGGAAGGAAGGAGATCGAGAGGGAGGAAGAAAGAGAGTGAAGGGAAGGGGGAGAGATAAGGGAGGGAGGGAGGAGATGAAGATGGAAAGGAAGGGAAAGAGAAGGAGGGAGAGCCGAAGGAAGGAAAAAGATGATAGATAACATACGGTGTGAGAGAGGGGTCTTGATATAGGTATAGATCTACATGGTGGGAGAGAATAATATCAAGAGAGAAAGGGTAAAGAGAGACGTAGAATTGAGAGGGGCTCATCTCGGTTGCCTGCCTGGCCCTTCCCTAATCCCGTCACCCTGCCTTTCTCCTCCCCCCCTCCCCACATTTTCCTTCCCCAGAATCTTAAGCAGCAGAAGAGTCGGCGAGAGCAATTTTCCCGTCCCCCGGTGGCCAACATGCCTCTCCCTGCAAACAACCTAGGTGGGTTTCCCCCTCACCTCTGTCAAGTGGGGCAGAATCGGTGGATGCCGGGATTGCTTCGGGCAGGTGAAGGAGGAAGGGGGGGGGCGTGAAATCTTTAGCCGTCCCGGGAAACGGGAGGCTTCGGAGGCGCCGCTTCTGACCTTGTCTCCTCCTTACAGGGGGTTCCAGCGTGCTTCAGGACGAACGTCGGTACTCGGGAGATGTGGCCATTGACATGGACAATCGGACGAGTCAACAGTTGCAACTAATCAATGAACAGGTGCCTTGGAGATGGGGACACACAAAAGAGGAAGCAGAATGTTGCCCTGCCTGTCCGTCCATCATCTATCTATCTATCTATCTATCTATCTATCTATCTATCTATCTATCTATCTATCTATCTATCTATCTATCTATCTATCTATCTATCCCTATCTTCCTTTCTGTCATTTATCTATATCACCTGTCCGTCTATCTATCCATCCATCCATCTACCTATCTCTGTGTCTATTCATCTATCCACCTATCCACCCATCTACCCCTATCTCCCTTTCAATCATTTATCTAACTACTGTATCTATACATAATCTATTGTCTGTCTGTCTGTCTCTTACTATCATTTATCTATCTCTGTGTATTTATTATCTATCTGTGTGTGTGTGTGTGTGTGTTGTATTTGTGGCATACCAGGGGTTGTAACACAAATACATATCTATCTATCTATCTATCTATCTATCTATCTATCTATCTATCTATCTATCTATCTATCTATCTATCTATCTATCTATCTACCTACCTACCTACCTACCTACCTACCTATCTTCTATCTACCTACCTACCTATCTATCTATCTATCTATCTACCTACCAATCTTATTTCCCTCTCCCTCCCCCCCTCTCTCTCTCCACCTACCTACCTACCTACCTACCAATCTTCTCTCTCTCTCTCTCTCTCTCTCTCTCTCTATCTATCTATCTATCTATCTCTCTATCTATATATATACCTACCTACCTACCTACCAACCTACCTACCTACCTACCTACCTACCAGCCGGGGTTTAAAGGAGGCCATTTTAAAGCTTTGCTGTCTATGCTTAATGTTTCAGAACCACGGTTTGGGGAAAAAACATCGAATGAATCCACACACCCCGGTTTTTTTAAAAAATATAACCACACCGACTTGACTTTCCCCCCTCTTTGGCAGGATTCGTACATCCAGAGCCGGGCGGATACGATGCAGAACATCGAATCGACCATCGTAGAGCTGGGCTCCATATTTCAGCAACTGGCACACATGGTCAAAGAACAGGAAGAGACGATCCAGAGGTCAGAGGCCCCAGCTGGCTTCCCACAATTCTTCTAACCAAGCCACGATTCCCTCTGCAGCCAGCTCATTATGCAGCCACAACCTTAGAAAGGTTGATTATGTTGTGAAACGGCCGCAAGGCCTGGTGGCCCCATCTGTGATGAAGGGACCATAGTCCTCGCCTTACGGCTGTCCTCGCTTAGCGATGGAAATTTTGCCGTGTCGAGAACTAACCACCCCTTTTAGAGGGTCATTGAGACCACGTGGAGGTTTGTCTGTGTCCTCAGGGTCACCTGAGTGGAATGGTTTTCCAAAGGAAAAATTGCAGACTGCAGGAACCATTTGCCCTACTCAGGAGAACCTGGGGACACAGAGAAACCTCCAAGTGGCCTCAACGACCCTCTAAAGGATGCAAATGACCAGCAGTCTGCAAGGAGGATCAATCCTTCCCTTCCCCACCATCATCCAATCAGAGCCGAAGAGGCTTCTTGGATAAGAAGCAAAACGTCTTCAAAGAAAAAGTAGCTTAGGGGGTGGGTAAGGCAACTGGGGAGAAAGGGGGGGAACCTCTCCTGCTAAGGAAGCCCACTCCTCAATTTCCGCTGCAATTCTGCCCCCGAATGTAGAATCGACGCCAATGTGGAGGACACCCAGCTGAACGTGGAGGGCGCCCACATGGAGATCCTGAAGTATTTCCAGTCGGTCTCCTCCAACCGGTGGCTGATGGTCAAGATCTTCCTCATTCTGGTCGTCTTCTTCATCATCTTCGTCGTCTTCTTTGCCTGACGGAGGAGGGGGCTCGGCCTCCCGTCCCGTCCCCGCCTTTTCCTCGTCGTCCTCCCGGGGCCGCGACGGACACTGGACACTGCCACGTTTTGCCCGAGAGAAGGGCAGGCCCGCCTCGAAATCCGCAGCCGGAGACGCCGGCCCTGCTTCCTTTCGCTCGCGGTTCCTTCGGCCCGAAAACGAGCGGTTGGGAGCGCGAGAGCATTTGGGAACGAGGCGGCGGACGGATCCCCCAGTCGAACGGGATTCGGCCCGTGGAGCGCATGGCCAGGTTTTGAGACGGGTGTGTGTGGACTTCAATTGCTAGGATTCCCCAGCCGGCAGGCGGTTAAGAGGGGAGGGGGGGACGACTTCCCACGCTGGCTGGGGGAATTCTGGGAGTCAAAGTCCACCCATCTTCAAGCTGCCAGGTTAAGCAACTGTGGGGTAGTGGGACCAGTATCTTCCTCCTCCTCCCTTGTGTGTGTGTGTGTCTCTGTGTGCGTTTTCCCCATCCTCAGATCTGCTCACCGCAACCTTCTTTGTTTTTGTTTTTATTTTTAAAACAAATATGAGTATTTCAGAATGGATTCCCAGAGAGAAAGAGAGCTGGGTTTTCAGGATCAGGAGGATGGCCGCCTCCCACCCACCCACCACCCACCTACGAGGCAGGATTCTCCCCCTCTTTTTAACGTATTTAACTTGTTCTTTTTCTTCTTCTTCCTTTCTTTCTTTTCGGGGACTCGTTCTTCCTTAGCACGGGGAGTAGACCAGGCACTTCTCCCAGCTGCTTTCTCTCTCCCTCTGAAGACTCCCCTACACACAAACAAACACACACACACACACACACACAGACACCCAGTAGGCAGGTTTTTGTAGCAGTTTGAGCCTTGCTGACCAAGCGTGTCTTCTCTTAAGCTAAACTGGAATGGCAGAGCGGTTCTCGCTCAGCATTGGGAAGGAGCCTCAGTTCTTCGGCTAGTTGATAGGCTACCCTCCTCCTCTCCTCTTCCTCCTCCCCTTCTTCTCTCCTTCCTTCTTTCCTCCCCCTCTCTTTCTCTGCCTGTTCCTTCTTTTCTCCTCTTCTCCATCTCTTCTTCCCTTTTCCTCTTTTCCTCCCCCTTCCCCTCCTTTTTTTCCTCCTCTTCCTCTTCTCCATCTCTTCTTCCTCCTCCTCCTCCCCTCCTTTTTTCTCCTCTTCCTCCTTTTCCTCTTCTCCATCTTCTCTTCCCTTCTCTCTTCCTCCTTCCCTCCTCCTTTTTTTCCTCCTCTTCTCCTCCTCCTTTCCGCCTCTTCTCCATCTCTTCTTCTCCCCTTCCTCTTTCCCTCCTCCTCCTTTCCCCCCCTCCTCTTCCTCTTTCCCTTCTCTTCTTCCTCCCCCCCCCCTCCCCGCCCACCATCCCCAATCAGATTTGCTCCTCTAGTACAGGAGCAAAAAACCTGTACAACTCCAAACTATGAATGTCTCCCCCCGTGCCTGTCATTTTTCAGCCCAGCTCATCACGCAAAGCTCTGGGCGCTTGAGTTCAGCAGCTTTAGGCCAGGTGAGATTCTACTGGCCCCCTTTCCCGGTAGGACTATTATTCCGCTTTCCGATTCATTTCGTCTCCCAACGGTTCTCCGTTCTCACGAAAGGAGCGGGGAAAAAGCATCCCTGCTTTCCCCCCAAACTTAAATGTTTTTACACTACTGGAGAATAATACAATTTATTCTTTAATTTCCTTTCTTTTTTTAATTTTAAAAAAAAAAAGCCTACGCTGGGGTCACGATATCCCTCTCTTGGCCCAGTTATGGTGGCTGAGCTGTGGACTTCCTTTCCCCCATCATTTTTTCTTTCTTCTTTTCTTAAATAGGGAGCCGGAGTTCTCTTCCTCCCCTCCACCCACTTTGCAACGGCCGTTAAATGATCCACTCTTTTTCTCCCATTTTGCTCTCCCTCCTGAAAAAGACGGTGCCAGTAACCCCGGGGGGGGGGGAGGAGGGGAGCGAACGATTTCTCCGCTGCAGTTTGAGTGACTGGGGGGCGGGGGAGGGGAACGAGCTGTTTTTCTAACCCGAATTCCAGCTGCGAACGGTCCCAGCTCTTCCTTGTGCTCTGAAAACTATTAAAACGAAAAAGGAAAAAAAAAAAAACTACTTTAAACCAACATCCCGTCCCTTTCTGCGTCTTTTATGCCGGCCTCGATCTGAGGCCTCTTTAACTTATTTGGCCGTCCAGATTTTGTCGATGGGAGATTCTCAATCGGCCAGGTTTCGGGGTCGGGCCGGAAAAAAAATCGCCTTTTCAAAAGGCAACTGGACTCCGGGTTCTATTTCCTTCCTGAAGATGTTTCGCTCCTCATCCCAGGAAGCTTCTCCCCCTTCCGCGGAGCGGAACACGCTTCTTGGATGAGGAGGGAAAAGTCTTCAAGGAAAAAATAAAAACAAAAAGTCCAGTTGCCTCTTGAAAAAAGCACTTTTGGGGACATCCTCTTTTGTTTTGGCCTCCCCAGGGATGTTGTGTGAATCTGTGGGATGAATGTACCTTTGTTTTGGCCTGCAAATCCAGAGGATTGCCTCCATCTGTTTAGGAAGTGTTAAAACGGGGGCGTTTTAGGGACGTGGTGGCTCGGGGGCTAAGACGCTCAGCTTGTCGATCAGAAAGGTCGGCAGTTGGACGGTTCGAATCCCGAGCGCCGCATAACGGAGTGAGCTCCCGTTCCTCGTCCCAGCTTCTGCCAACCTAGCAGTTCGAAAGCAGGTAAAAAAATGCAAGTAGAAAAATAGGAACCAACTTTGGTCGGAAGGGAACAGCGTTCCGTGCGCCTTCGGCATTGAGTCATGCCAGCCACATGACCACGGAGACGTCTTCGGACAGCGCTGGTTCTTTGGCTTTGAAACGGAGATGAGCACTGCTCCCTAGAGCCGGGAACGACTAGCACATATGTGCGAGGGGAACCTTTACCTTTAATCTGTTTAGGATGTGTTAAAACAGGTCTGTTTAGTGTGACATGAGGTCACTTCCTTAAGGGTGCAATAATAGCCACAAGCAAAATCACACTTTACATGTACAAGTATTCACAATGGTTCACTTAATAACCATGGCAAAAAAAAGGTAATAAAATCAGCCGTGACTCATAACAGCCATTGTGGTTAGCAACGGATGCTGTGGTCCTAATTATTGTAAATTGAGGACTATTTGTAAAGGTTCCCCTCGCACGTATGCATTAGTCGTTCCTGACACTAGGGGGCGGTGCTCATCTCCGTTTCAAAGCCAAAGAGCCAGCGCTGTCCGAAGACGTCTCCGTGGTCATGTGGCCGGCATGATTCAACGGCGAAGGCGCACGGAACGCTGTTCCCTTCCCACCAAAGGTGGTTCCTATTTTTCTACTTGCATTTTTTATCTGCTTTCGAACTGCTAGGTTGGCAGAAGCTGGGACAAGTCACGGGAGCTCACTCCGTTACGCGGCAGTGGGGATTCGAACCGCCAAACTCCTTACCTTTTTGATCGACAAGCTCAGCGTATTAGCCCCTGGGCCATCTTATCATAGCGTCTTTATCGTCATATAAATTCACCGGTCGTCTTTGGATATAAATGACATTTTTAAATGTTCGGATATGATGCCAGCTTTATTAGCATGACACGTGGCCGTTGAAATTTCTCAAGTATAGGACACATTTTTTCCTGACTTTGGGTAAATCATAGGATTTAAAAGCATTTCTCTTCTTTGGGGTGTTTTAAAGCATTTTGCAGTGCCTGTAACTCAGCAATTCATTAACAGGTAGTCCTCGCGTTACGACCACAATTGAGCCCCGATTTTCCTTTGTTCAGGACAGTTAAGGGAGTTTTGGCCCATGTTACGACCCTTCTTCCTGCAGCCGTTAAGGGAATCATTCTAGTTAGGTTAGTAAAATGGTTTTTAAGTGAATTGTTGTTAGAAGGTCGCAAAAGGGGATCATGTGACACCCCCCCCCCCCTGGCACTGTAACTGTCATAAGTACATGCCGGTCGCGAAGCATCCGGATTTTGATCATGTGACCCACAGGGATTCTGCAATGGTCATTAGTGTGAAAAGTGGTCATAAGTCACGTTTTTTCAGTGTAACTTCAACCGGTCATTAAATGAAGCACTCTAAAAAAAAACACCTGTCATAAGCCCACCAAACTTGGCTTAAGCAGCCCATCGGCGACAGGTGCAGGGCAAAGCATCCCTCCAAACCACCATTCAGGGCCAACCCTAACAAGCAAGGTTTGAAAGCTTGGCCACTTTAAAAAAAAACACACACCATTCTCCAGTCTAAGTCTATGGTCGCAAAGCGGCCTAGAAGGGCCAAGCGGGAGAGCCGCGCCTGCGCGAACGGTTGCCCGGAAACCGTGCCTCCCTCACCGGAAGCCCCTCCCGCCGGAGGCTGCGCGTTGCCCACCGCGCCTGCGCATTGGGCGGCTCGCCTCCTCCGAGGGCAACGCGCTGAGGGGAGACGGGGAGAAGAAGAAAGGCCAGCGGAGACGGTTGCGACGGCGGCGGCGGCCGGCGGGCTAAAGACCCTTCCGAGGCATCCCTCCGCGGCCTTCCGCTCGCGTGTGCCGGGGAGTCGTTTCTCCGAGGTGCCCGCCAGCGGGGCTCCCTTCATGGCCGACGGCGGGAAAGGCGGATACAGCGGTGAGGGGAGCTTGAGGGCCCGGGAGGGGCTTTGCAGAGAGTCCTCGGCCGCCAAGGCCTACTCACAGGGTCGTTGTGCATAGGAAGGAAGAAGGGGGAAGGCGGATAAGCGGTGAGGGGGGCCTTCCCGGAGAGCCCTGGGCAGTCCCGGCCTACCTGACAGGGTCGTTGTGCGTGGGAAGGAGCGGGGCAAGGCGAATACAGCGGTGAGGGAAGCCTCAGAGGGCGACGGGGGGGCTTTTGAGGGGGATATGGTGGTGGTGGTGGGCTTCCCGGATAGTTCTCTGTCGCCTTGGCCTACCTCACAGGGTTGTGCATAGGAAGGAAGGGGGGAAAGGCGGATACAGCGGTGAAGGAGGCCTCAGAGGGCGATTGGGGGCTTCCTGGAGAGTACTCGGTTGCCCTGGCAGGGTCGTCGTGCATAGGAAGGGGGAAGGGGAAAGGTGAGGGTTGTGGTGCAGCGGCGAGGGGGAGGGGGCGTTTCCCAGAGAGTCTTCTGCCGCCTGGCCTACCTCACAGGGTCGTTGGGCGTGGGAAGGGGGGGGGAGACAGATAAGCGGTGAGAGGAGCCTGTGGTGGTAGGGCCTTGAGGTTGTAAAATGGGGCAAAACTCACCGAACACATGTTTCGCTTAACAACGTAAACGTCGGGCTCAGTTACGGTCGTACGTTGAGGGCCGCCTATAGCCAAAAGCATGCCGTGTACTTGACTTACAGCAGCTGCAATGGCCGTAAGTGTGAAAAATGGCCAAACGCACTTTTCCAGTGCTGCTGTAGCTTCGAAGTGTCACTATACGAACTGCTGTAAGTTGAGCTACAACCTGTAGTTATAGCTCAGGGTTGAATTGTGTGGTCCTTGGTGTAGTCTGAGTGGGGAGAAAAAGTGATAGAAGGGAGTGAGACTTACAGGGAGCAGGGACTGGCTTTCACGAGTCCTTGGTGCTCTCTGAGCTTGGTGGTTTTCTTGCAGACGTTTCATGGCCCAACTAGGGAACGTCATCGGTGCTTGAAGGGAAGGGGTTTTGCAGAGGAGAGGGAGGAGGAGGACGAGAAGGGGGGAGGAAAAGGAGGAGGAAGAGGGCAACTGTACGAACCTTGGTGCTCTCTGAACTTGCTTGTTTTCTTGCAGACGTTTCATGACCCAACTAGGTTACATCATCAGTGTTAGATGGGAATTGTGGAATAGAAGAGGAGGAAGAGGACTGTGCAGTCCTTGTCACTTTCTGAGCTTGGTTGTTTTCTTGCAGACAAGTTTCATGACCCAAGCAGGTAACATCATCAGTGCATCTTCAGTAGTGATGATGTTACCTAGTTTGGTAATGAAACATCTCCAAGGAAACAACCAAGCCAATCCTATCCATTTTGGAGCCTTAACTGACCTAATCGTCGATGTTCCTCAACCTTAGCAACATGCAGGCTGGGGAATGCTGGGAGTTGAAGTCCACCGAGATTAAAGTTGGCAAAGGCTGAGGAACGATGCTCGGGACCCCTTGCCTGCAGCCCTCTCTGTACAATCAAACTGTGTGGGGACACCCGACTGATGCTTCCGTCCGTTTTCCTTTTTCTCAGAACATGACGACCGTGTGGGCTCCAGCGCCAGGAACTACGCGCGGAGGAGAAAGGGCCGCGTCCCCTTCCGAGGAAAAATGTACAGCGAAATGGGCCATCACCAGCGCGGTTGGAACAGTTCCGGCTCTGGTTCTCGTGGCTGGACGGACGAAGACGATGGGGACGTTCTAATGAGCGATGCTCACGAAGTGCTTCGGACACGCTAGTGAGAAATAGATTGTGTGGGGTAGTCGGGGGGGGGGGGGGGGGATACTGTCTGCTTGTAAGAGAAACCCTTGTTTTAAAGCAAGCTGTTCCATAGAACAATGAATCAGTGGAACAGAAATTGCCTCCGGAAGTTGTGAATGCCCCAACACTGGAAGTTTTTAAGAAGATATTGGACAGTCATTTTTCTGAAACGGTATAGGGTTTCCTGCCTAGGCAGGGGGTTGGACTAGAAGACCTCCAAGGTCCCTTCCAATTCTGCTATTGTATTGTAAAGCTTTGGCGTTCCTTCTGATCCCTGTTTTGGTTGAATCGGTGTTAGCCGATATGTGGAAGCTCCTGTAAGAAGCAACATGAACAGTAGGCACTGGGAGAAAAAAAAAGGGTCAGCCTTTCCTGCCTAACCAGAGTTAGTTCATTGCCTAGAAATTCTGGGGTTTGCTTCTAGGAAGCGGTGGAATTGAGGCCACCTGATTCATTTGTCATCCTAGTAATTAGACAAAGAGCCAGGAAGTTCAAAGGCAGCAGCTGGGAAACTAGTAATTGGAACCTGTTCATGATTTGGAAGTTAATTAGGGCTAGTTTTCTCGATGGCCTGGCTTATGAAAGTATAATTGTAACTTTAAAAAGAGGGACGCGGTGGCTCAGAGGCTAAGATGCTGAGCTTGTCGATCAGAAAGGTTGGAAGTTCAACCGCGCCGCGTAACGGAGCGAGCTCCTGTTCCTGGTTCCAGTTTCTGCCAACATAGCAGTTTGAAAATGCAAGTAGAAAAACAGGAACCACCTTTGGTGGGAAGGTAGCAGCGTTCCGTGCGCCTTTGGCGTTGAGACGTCTTCGGACTGCGCTGACTCTTCGGCTTTGAAACGGAGATGAGCAGCGCCCCCTAGAGTCAGGAATGACTAGCACATATGTGCGAGGGGAACCTTTACCTAACTTTAAATATATATATTTAAAGGCAAAAAATGCTGTATTCAGTGTATAAGACACACCCAGATTTTCAGCCTCTTTTTTGAGGGAAAAAGGTGTGTCTTATAGTCCGAAAAATACGGTACGTCTCTCCGGTCCGTAGTTTAAAAAAAAGACCCCTTTGTTTCTCTCTTAGCACTCCTTATGGGTCACGTCCGCAGCGACCAGACCGAGGGAGCTCGAGCCTTATGAACGCCACCGTGAGACGAAATCTGAATATCGGGGACCGCGCTCCTGCTCCGAAAGCAGCGCTTGTCAGCAAGAAGACTTGGTTCAGAATTACGGTGAGCCACACGGCAGGAAACCAGGGACGTGGGCGTTCAGAAGGACTCTGGTCCATTGGAGGACATCTGTTTTCCCCAAGACCAGCAACCTCTGGCTCTGGAGCTGCAAGTGGCGCTTTCATCCCTCTGCTGCGGCTCCCTATCCACAATCGATTGGGCTTTCGGTTAGGACAGATAGAGGAAAAAGGACGCCACGCTAGGAGGAGACTCTATGGTGTGGGGACCAGACTTCCGGCCGGCTCCAGAATTGAACGGGGGGCTTCCGGTTAGGATCTTTGTTGCTCTTTGAATGTTTGCCAACATTCCTTCAGTTTTCACTGAGCCATTTCAAACTTTTTTAGGAAGGGCTAATTCCTTCCTTCCTTGGCCCCCTTCTTGTCTCTTGGGTCTTAATTGTCCCCACAGACTTTTCTTATTATGAATTGTCATCAACTCTTAGAGAGCCAGTTTGTCCTGGCTAGTAGATAAGGCGGAAGGCTGACATCTAGGAGACGACGGGTTCTAGTCCCGTCTTAGATATGGAAGCTGGCTGGGAGACTTTGGGCCAGTGACGGGAGTTCTACTCCTGCTTTAGGCATGAAAGTCCACTGGGTGACTTTGGGCCAATCATCAGGAGACAGTGAATTCTAGTCCCACCTTAGATGTGAAAGCTGACTGGGAGACTTTGGGCCAATCATCAAGAGACTGGGAATTTTAGTCTTGCCTTTGGCATGAAAACCCACTGGGTGACTTTGGACCGATCACCAGGAGACGGTGAATTCTAGTCCCGCCTTAGATAGGAAAGCCGGTTGGGTGACCTTGAGCCAATCCCCCTCTCTCAGCCCAATGCACTTCACGAGGTGGTGGTTGCGGGGAAAATGGAGCATTAGTAATAAGGTACATTTGCTGCTTTGAGTTATTTATAAAGGTAGTAAAAGACGAGATAAAAATCCAAGAAACATAAAAAAAAAAATTCTGGAAGACTTGAGATTTAAAATACGGGTAGAAATGCTTGGAATGTAAAACTGGAACGGACAGGGGCCAGAGAAAGAAATTGCTGAGGTGTTCCTTGTTTTTTAAGCAAGCAGGTGTGCAGAGGAATTTGCCAGTCAAGATGACAAAGGAAAGTTTGGAAAAAAAAAAAAGCTTTGATGACAGCTAATTCCCCCCCCCCCTCTGCCAGGCTGCAGGGCATTCACCCAGGGCCCTTTTGGCATTAAGAGGCTTGGGCAGCTGTTGCCTTAAAGAGCTGTTAGGCAGAGCAGATGAGAAAGCAAGAATTGTGGGTTGTGCCTTAGAAATTCTGGTTTTTGACTGGCTCCTGCGTTCTTCTTTTGCCAGATTCCTTACGGAAGAAAATACGAAAAGAGCTGGCTGATGAACGCCATACGAGAAACCTGCAGCGTCCCCTTCAACCCCATAGAGGTAAGAGAGCCCTTCACCTCCCTCGAAACTACAGGGAGTCCTCGACTTACGACCCACAACTGAGCCCAACGTTTCTATCGTTAAGCAGAGACGCTGGTTGAGTGGGTTTTGCCCCATGTCACGACCTTTCTTGCCACCTAGGTAGAGGCAGATATTTCTCTCTCTCTCTCGGCACAATGAGAATATACCTGCTGAACAAAACGCCGTACTGGTGACCTGAAGGGCATCTGGCCAGTAAACACACTGCTAGCCCCATTCAGTTGTCCAGACTCCACCCCGCAAGGCAGTGGTGAAATTCAAAAAATTTCCCTGCCAGTTCTGTGGGTGTGGCTTGGCGGTCTTGTGACCAGCCGGGCGTGGCTTGATGGTCATGTGACCAGCTGGGCGTGGCTGCACAGCTAGCTCGCACACAATGCAAAAGCAGCTGGGCTTCGCACAATATGTCCCACGCAACAAGCAGGCACCGGGCACAACTGACTTGTCACACAGCTAAGTTTTTAGCATTTGTATTTATTTTTTACTACGAATAGGTAGTTAAAAAACGCTTTAAAAAAGGGAAGCCAAGTTCCCACCAGGATTGTTTTGCACAGCTGATCGTCTGAATTTATTTATTTTTTTACTTTTTTAAAACATTTTTTTTTTCTTTTAGTACCGGTTTTGGCAAACCGGCTGGAACCGGTAGCATTTCACCCCTGCCGCAAGGAATTGTGGGGGGGTCATTAAATGACGATTTGTTAGGTGAATTTGGCTTCCCCGTTGACTTGGCTCATCAGAAAAGCCGCCAATTATCGAGAACGTTAGCTTTATTTTAATTTTTTAAAAAAAGAAATCGGAAAAGTGCCCTTTGATCCCAAGATGACGTTTCCCTCCCACTTGTAGTACCACTGCGTGAATAACCGGGTGGTTTTCTACGTAGAAGACACTTCCGTGGCCAACGCCCTTAAGCAGACCTCTCGTAAAATTTCTTCTCCGGATGGATACAAGGTTTGTTCATCCTTGCCTGGGAAAGGGGAGGGAAGGGAAATGGGGGTGCAGAAGGTCCCGGCTCCGGAACAACGCCCATGAAAACGGACCTGTGGCTCCTTTCACTTCCCACAAGCCATTTCCCTAATTCAGGATTCCGCTTTCTCTCAGGTGGCGATACTTATAAACACATGCAACCCACCAATCACCGTCCAGCATGAACTGAAACCAGAAGACATTGAGCAGCTGAAGGTATAAAATAAAACTTAAAAACAACAACAACAACAACAGCGTTTAAAATGTTTGGCAAAACTTCTTCCCGCTACCTTGCCCCTACGCAGGTATTCCTCCGCTAGGGGAAAGAAAGAGATGGAAGGAAGGAATATCTCTTTTGATATTCTTTTTTCCTTCCTCCCTCTCTCCCTCCCTTCCCTTCCCTTTCCCCTTCTCCTTCCTCTCTTTCCTTTCCTCCCTGTTTCCCTTCTTTCCTTCCTTCCCTCCCTCCCTCGAGTTTTTAAAGAAGAAATTGGACAACCATTTGTCTGAAATGGTCTACGGTTTCCTATTTGAGGGGGTTCAACTAGAAGACCTCCTAGTTCCCTTCCAGCTCTCTTATCTTTCCTTCCTCCCTCACTCACTCACTTGAGTTTTTTAAGAAGAGATTGGACAACCACTTGTCTGAAATGGGATAGGGCTTTCTGCTTGAGTAGGGGGTTGGGCTACAGGACCTCCAAGGTTCCTCCCAGTTCTGTTATTCTGATAGAAGGGAGGGAGAAGCGGCTGGTTTGCTGAAGCAGCAGAGAGGAAACAGACAAATGAGCTAAGGGAGCAACCTGGAGGCAGGACAAGCTTCCTGTTGTTGTTTGGCTCCCTCTGACCTCCTTGGCCCTCAAGAGTGCAAATCAGATCTGCTTTGTAGTCTTCGGGGAACGCAAACCTCTGGTTGGTGATCGCAGCCTCATCTCAGATAACCTTCTCCTTCCGCTTTCAGCAATGTATGAGTAAAAGGTACGATAGCGCCAATCAAGCTTTGAATATGAAAAATATCCACGCAGATCCCGGTGAGTCGGTCTCCCCCCACCCCACCCCTCCCTCCCTTCCACCGAGAGGGCACGGTTTGGGCTTCATTTAAAATCAGCACCGCCCTACACACACACACACACACACACACACACACAGGGTTGTTTTTTTGTTGTTGTTTAAACAAAATCCATTCTTGAAGCTAGGCGTCGGAAATGAAATCGATCCCGTTTCATTCTCTCTCTCTCTCCCGCCCCCCCCAGATCTGATAGCCCAGAATATCGACATCGTGTTGAACCGCCGAAATTGCATGTTAGCCGTGCTGCAGATCATCAACGACAACATCCCCGAGGTCAGCCGTCTCCCATCCTCCGTCCGATCCTCGGTTTGAGGGGAGGCAACGAGGAGGGTGAATTTTGGCCAGGTTTCCACCTGGGGGGTTCGAAGGGACGTGGGCCTCTTTGGAGATCTCTAGCTGGTCAGATGGGCCTCCTTTGAGGAAAACGGCCACGGTCTGGTGGCCGAACCTTAAAAACCAACCTTCCTAGTGTTTCGTTCTGCATCTTAATTCCAGATTGTATTTTGGGAGGCTTCCCTCTTTATTTACTTATATGATATCCTGCCTATATAAAGGTGGTGTTCATAACCCTCTTTCTACTGTTTGCTTCTACTGTCCTCACGACGACAACAACCCTGCGAGGTGGGTTGGACAATGAGAGCAGGCCTGTCCTAATGTCACCCAGCTGTCTTTCATCCTTAAGGCGGGACTAGAACTCGGGGTCTCCTGGCAATTGGCCCAAGGTCGCCCAATGGCTTTCATGCCTAAATTGGGACTAGAACTCCCCGTTTCCTTGAGATTGGCCCAAAGTCACCCAGCCGCCTTTCATGCAGAAAAGCTGGGCCAATCCCTAGGAGACTGGAAGTTCTAGTTCCTCCTTTGGCAGGAAAGAGAGGTGGGTGACTTTGGGCCAATCCCCAAGGAGACTGGGATATGCGTAATGGCTACCTGGTGAGCCCTGAATGCAACGGGAATTTCATTTTAATGTCTGCTGATAAGAGTGCGTTGAAAGTGACAATCAAGTGTCCTTTCTATTCTCTGCAGCTCCTCTCCCTCAACCTAAGTGACAACAAGCTCTATCGTCTCTACGACATGTCCGATTTACATCAGAAAGCTCCCAATCTGAAGATCCTCAATTTGTCTTGTAACCAGGTAATATCTCAGCCGACCCCCTTCTCTCCTCCCCCCCCCAAGACCCCCCTCCCCCTTCACTGGATCTGTGCTTAGCCAACTCGCCCCCTGCCTGACTCCACCTCCTCCCTCCCCTCCCCTCTTGATTCTCCCCAGCTGAAGGCCGAATACGAGCTGGACAAGCTGAAAGGCTTAAAGCTGGAGGAGCTCTGGCTGGACGGCAACCCCATGTGCGACAGCTTCCAGGACCGCTCCGCTTACATCAGGTGAGCCGCAGCCTTCGTCCCCGCCTCGACTCACCGGAGGAGACTCGCCCTTCCCATGGCCCCGTCTCCTCGGACTGTGATGGGGTGACAAAAACAACAACACCTCCCCCAATCTTTAGTTTCGCCCAAGAGGCCTTCTCTTTTTGCCTGGTTGAGGACTGGATCTTCCCAGCTGGCATCCGGACTCCCAGAGGGGGGCCTTCTGCCTTCTCTGACCTTGCTTTGCGATGACTTCTGACCATGGTTTTATTGCAGCTAGATTGGAGCACTGCCTGCCGGGGGTTTCCTTCTCACCCTTCTCAACCTTACAAAGCGATTTAAAAAGTGTTTTTTTTTAAGCAAGTACCCATACACCCGTCCCTCCCTCTCTTCCTTCCTCTTCCTCCCCCACTCCCCCATGGAAATACATTCCTGTTCCCCTCCAGGCATCTCTTGCCTGTCCTAACGTCGTCGTCCCCCCTCCTCAATCTTCTCTCCTTCGGCGGCCCCCAAGACTCCCGAGTGCACAGCCTTCGCCTTCCTCTCCCGCTTCCCTCTGTGGCTTGCCCACCTCCCTTGGCCCGAGCCTGCCATTCTGGGTCTTCCTTCTCTATTTGGAGGGCCAGGATTATTTTTTGCGCCTCCTTGGCTTTCATGTTGGCACGAGAGTTGCCAAGCGGCAAGGATTCCCTGGTGACCGGAAAAGAGTCAAAAAAAAAAACCGTGGCCCCTACAGACGGCTGGTTAGCCAATGACGGGTAAGATTCCTCGGTGGAAGGAACAACCTAAGACAGGCACAGTCAAATTGGTGGCCGGAACGAGCCCTCCCGGTGGCGGAAGGCGACGGAGCGAGAGAAGAGCCCAGGGAACCTCATTTGCGCACCGCACGCGCGCTTTCTCCTGGCGCGGCTGCTGCCGGAAACAGCTCAAGGAGGGAGATGTTCTCACTTAAGCAGCCGAGCGGGGCGGCGTTTTCTCCCGAGCTGAAACGGCCACGGAGATTGTGGCGAGCAAATCGGCGAAACAACCCCCACAGCGCCCTCTCCCTGTAGGAGGAGGCTTCTGACACGATGGCAGGCAGGCAGGACGGACCTTGGCGGTGGGAAGGGAACGCCCAAAGGGGGCTTTTGAGGATGGAGGAGGCTGTGCACCAGAGCGGGTGGGCTTCTGAATGACACACACACACATACACACCCCTTTTTTTTCCTGGGGTTCCCTTGCTTCTCAACCCAACCACCCCTGTCTTTTGCACACATTAAATTAGATTTCGACCTTGGTACGGGAACGCTTTTCTTTAAAAAAAAAAGCGTTTTAAAAAGTTGGTGGCCCAGGAAGTTGCTTCTGGCCTCTCCAGGACCGATGGGACACCTTGGCCATTCCCCTCCCTCCCCCCTCCCCTTCTCCCCCCCCTTTGAAAGAGCGTTTCTCCTATAAATGGCCCGACCAGGTGAGTACCTCCCTCAGGTAAGTGCGGAGACCCTTCCAGTTCACGCAGCCTCCTTTTTTTTAAAAGAAAAATGAACACCTCTGTCTCTCCTGCCTGTCTGCATGTGTAAAACTACCACAGGGAAGGAAACGGGCCCATTTTACAGGGTGTTCGACAGAGGCTTGCGTTTTGAGGTGGGGGGGCAGAACCTTGGCGTGCTGTCTCCTAGCATCAAGCCAGTGGTCACCCCCTGTTCCACGCGGTGGTAATAACCAGCTGGAGCCACTTCTCTTAAAAGCCAGAAATGTCTGGCGAATGAAAACTGATGGCGACGACGTTTTCTCCTTAAGAGAGGTCGAGCATCGTATCCCAGTACTTAAAACGGGCAGTGGGGAGCTTTTAACCAACGGCAGAAGTGACTCAGCTTTGTTTTAAGAGGTGCTGTGTCTTTTTATGGCCTTTTAACATGCTCTTTTAGCACCTAGCCTAAGAGACTGGGCCTGAGTTCAAACCCTCGGCATAGCCTTCGTTTGACGGCTCTTGTTTTAAAGCTTGTGTAAATCCCCGCCAAAAAAATTCTATCGAGTCTATTTCGCAGCTCCTCGTTTAAAAGATTCCGGTGAGCTGCGCCCCTGTTTCTTAGCCCCGAGAGCAATCGCTCCGGGGCTCAAACCGGTCGAACGGAATTCCTTTCCCGTTCTTTGCAAAATGCTGACCCAGCGCAAGGTTCCCCGTTGAAAGAGGACTAGCTGCTTCGTAATTTAAACACCGGATTGGCAGCTAAGAGAAGTTCTTTTAACTTCCGTCCACCGGAGCCGTTTAGGAGTCGTCCTTTATTTCTTGGCCGCGCGGCCCGTCAGCACCGTGCTGGGGGAGTTAAATACACCCCACCCCACCCCCCGCTGAAGCATGGGCGCCGTTCCTAAAATGGACGAAACGGGCTCGCTAGGCAGGGCGAGGGTCCATTGAGGGCAGGCTATTCAGAGGGAGGGGTCGGCTGTGCCAACAGGACCTGCTGCGTACTCATTCTTGTTCTGTTTCCGGCAGCGCCATCCGAGAACGGTTCCCCAAGCTGCTGCGGCTGGTGAGTTATCCAAAGCTGGCAGGTCCTGGTATGTGTGTGTGTGTGTGTGTGTGTGTGAGAGAGAGAGAGAGAGACATTTGACAAAGCTCCCTCCTCTTTTCCCTCCGCAGGACGGTCACGAGCTGCCTGCGCCCATCTCGTTTGACGTTGAAACGCCTACCACTCTGCCTCCGTGCAAGGTAAACCAAACCTTGGGGAAGGGGCAGGTGGAAATGGGTGGTGGGGGAGGAACGACACCTGTTACGGACCACGCGAGGGTCTCCCCAGTTGGGCTGTCCTCCCTGGTCCGCTTGGAGACCGCCTCCTTCAAACCCGCCTCCCGGCCTTCCTTTCTGCAGGGCAGTTATTTTGCCTCCGAAGGCCTGAAAATGCTGATCGTCCGCTTTTTACAACAGTGAGTATCACATTTATTCACAACTAGCCGATCACCCGGCATTGCCCAGGGTTAATTTATTTATAGGGGGGGAAATGTCTGGACCAAACTGCCAGTTGCCAAGTGTCCCTATTTTGATCACACGACCGTGGGGATGCTGCAGTGGTCGGAAGTGTGAAAAACGGTCGTAAGTCCCTTTTTCAAGTGCTGTTGTAGCTTGGAGTGGTCACTAAATGAACTGTTGTAAGTGGAGGACAACCTGTAATGAGAACAACCAGTCAGTGGAATGGCTTACCTCCAGAAATTGTGGGAGCTCCAACACGGGAGGTTTTCAAGAAGAGTGTCAGGTTTCCGAAAGATTCCCTAATTGATTCATGAGTCTCAAGCCAAATTTCAAAAGAAAACCAGTCATTTATTAGGAGCATTTATTTTGGCAAGACCTTTTTATCAGCCAGATCTGAGCCTCGTTTGAATTATAGCTTAACTTTAGCCCTGTTCCTTCCCTCCCCTCAGTCTGTCATAAATCACATTTCCCAATGAGGTACAACCCTCCCAAGCCTGCTGCGGCAATCTGACATCCGACTCTAGCCGAAAATATGCGTGGAATGCACTCTTCCCCCCTCCCCTTTTCCTCACCATGACGACTTTACGAGTTGACATTGAGATTGAACAGCCATGTATCTGAAATGCTATAGGGTCTCCTGCTTGAGCAGGGGGGGGGGGGTTGGAGTAGATGACCTCCCAGGTCCCTTCCAACTCTTGTGATTCCATGTTCTGTGAAAGAATAGTGGCATCCTGCTCTTTGGTGGTGCGCAATTGTCCCTTTCCTTCCAGATATTACGCCATCTACGACTCCGGAGACCGACAAGGCTTGCTAGATGCGTATCACGAGGGGGCGTGCTGTTCGCTAAGCATCCCATTCTCCACGAATCACCCTTACAGGTCTGTTTGGGGGTTCCACCGCTTGGCTTGGGGTGTGTGTGTGGTTTCGCCGTGTTCCACCTTACCATGTGCCAGCAAATATTTAAAACTTAGCGTTCACCCTGCATTCGTTGGACCAGGCCAACGGGTTAAGCTGGATTTCTTTGCATCCGCTTCCATTTGTCTTCCTGTGACTTCGGGGTGCAAAACGTACTCATTGAAAATTCAGAATGTTTGACACCCCCGGAAAACAGCCTTAAATGAAGAAGGGAGCATGTGGGGAGAAACCAATCATATAAATGGCAGTCAGCCTCTCATCCTTTATTATTATTATATTTTTATTGTACAATTTTCTTAGTTATGTATAACATTTCTATATTCACGATAACAGTATACCATCTGGGCACAATCTCTATTGAATACACATAATAAATTTGTATTGTTACTATTATTCTCAATACCTATTCCTCTTTTGTCGAAAACTTTGCGTCGTTTGATTAAGCCCTCGGTTCAATTTTATCTATAATCTATTAATATCATCAAGCGTTATAAACATCAGGTGAATATCAACACGTGTAACCATTAATTTCCAAATAATTATACAGTTTGCTTATCTTAAGTGTTCATTGTTCATTATTTAATTGCACAAATGACCATATTTTTCGGAGTATAAGACGCACCAAGATTTTGAAGAGGCAAATTAAAAAAAAAAAAAAAGTTTTTGCACTCTGCAGACCTCCCAAAAACGGCCCGTTTTTTTGGTCAAAAAAAGGGCATGAGCCTTTAGGAGGCTTGTAGAGTGCTGCTGGGGGGGGGGGGGGGGGGCAAAACGAGCAAAAAACAGCCCATTTTTCGCTCATTTTTGCCCTCCCCAGCCCCCAGGAGCACCCTGGAAGCCGCCTAAAGGCTATGCATGGCCATTTTTGCAAAGGGGCGAAAATGCTGTATTCGTGGTATAAGATGCACCAAGATTTTCACCCTCTTTTTTGAGGGAAAAAGGTGCGTCATACTTTGAAAAATGCGGTACTTCATCTTTGTCTGCATGCGTACATTGCTAACTTCTTCTGCTATTTTATACCCATTAATAGAATAATATCCAGATTGAAAAAGTAATCTTTTTCTCCCCCGCTTCTGATTTCTATCTTTACACCTTTCATCCTTCTGAGGTCGATAAATTGTTGGGGGCCGACCCTTGAGTTTAAAAAAATGAGGTTTTCAGTCAGCTCAGGGGGACCCAATTCTGGTCAGCGAATGACAACAATAGAGTTTTAATGAGATTTACAGCCAGATAGGCCTCCTTGTTACTCACGTGAAGGTCTAGGAAGTGTTCTTTACTTCTCCCTCCTCCCTAACTGCCCTAGTTTCCATTGTTTAATAATGTGCGCTGAATACTTTTTATTTATTTACTTATGTTTGTTTGTTTTCCCCTGCAGGAACTCTTTGGCTGAATACTTCAAAAACAGCCGGAATGTGAAGAGACTGAAGGATCCTTGTAAGCAAATGATGATAAAAGGAGGTTTGGGGTTACGGGGTTACCTTTGAGGCCTAGCCTGAAAGAGCATCCGGTGCAAAGCGAAATATGTTGCAAATCCTTTTTAAAAATGTGGAACGTTGCCATACCTCCCCTTTCTTCGTTCCCTGCTTAAATCCCTTAACCAGTCAGTCAATAAACGAGAGCCAGTTTAGTCTAGCAGTGAAGGCACTTGCTAGGAACCAGGAGACGGTGAGTTCTAGTCCCACTTTAGGTATGAAAACCAGCTTGGTGACTTTGGACCAATCGGCAGGAGACTCTGAGATCTAGTCCTGCCTTAGGCATGAAAGCTGGCCAGTGACTTTGGGCCAATCACTAGGAGACAGTGAGTTCTAGTCCCACTTTAGGCATGAAAACCAGCTGGGTGACTTTGGGCCAATCTCCAGGATTATGTATGTTCACCACCTTGAGTTATTTATAAAGTATAATAAAAGGCGGGGGAGGGGGGAATTAAATAACTTCTTTATCCAGTCCAGCCGTTCTTCTGTCTAGCCCAGCATGGTCGTTTAGGGTCACAGATTGAGACTTCCCAGATCCTGATCCTGGATCCCTTTACTTGAGGTGACCAGCATAAGGACTCGGGTTTTCCTGCATAGAAGTTGTACCCCCAGTGCCCCTCGAGTTCAAGTCCCTCTTTATACCTTCTGGTTCCTAGATCCCAAATTCTTTCCCTTTTAATACAATACAATACAATAGCAGAGTTGGAAGGGACCTTGGAGGTCTTCTAGTCCAACCCCCTGCCTAGGCAGGAAACCCTATACCGTTTCAGACAAATGGCTATCCAACATCTTCTTAAAGACTTCCAGTGTTGGGGAATTCAGAACTTCTGTAGGCAATTTCTGTTCCACTGGTTAATTGTTCTCACTGTCAGGAAGTTTCTCCTCAATTCTAAGTTGCTTCTCTCCTTGATTAGTTTCCACCCATTGCTTCTTGTCCTACCCTCAGGTACCAGCCTCCTTTCGATCACGTCCCCACCGTCTTTGTTGGCCACCTTTTTTTTTGTTTGTTTGTTTCTGTTCCTCGTTCCTTTTGAGGCAGGAAGCCACTCGTAGCCTCTGCTTCCCTTCTGGGTTTCAGGTTTTGGGTAAAAAGCCAAATTACTTCCCCAAACCCTCCTGCCTTTTCTCCCCTTCAGCCCTGCGCTTCCGACTCCTCAAACATACCAAGTTGAACGTCGTGGCTTTCCTCAGCGAATTGCCCAAGACTCAGCACGACGTGAATTCCTTCGTGGTGGACGTCTGCGCCCAAACGGTGAGTAAGGAGAAAAGACCGGCCAGGTCCGGTCTGACTGAACAAGCATTTGATGGGCTGTGGCTCCATGACGGTCGTAAGTCGAGGCTTAGCTGTATTTTGAGATCAGGCAAGGGGAGGCCTGTTGTTCTGACTCAGCTCCCCAAACACAACAAACCGAGGAAGTCAACTCAAAGGTTCCTTTATTAGGAGTACCGACAGTTTCTCTCTCACTGCAGGCTAACATCCGTCCTAACGGAAGATGAATAGTTGTCTGCTACATCTATTCATCTCCGCCCCCTTCCTTTCATCCCCAGAGTTTGGGTGGGGCTTCACTAGCAGCGGTGGCTCTTCCATCCCAAGGACCGGCCCATAGATTTCCACTGTTCTCCTCTCCTCTGCCTTCTGTGCATCCTCACATCAGGCACTGGGCCCAGCTGTTCCTCCTCTTCCTCATCTGCCACCTCCAGATTTGGGGGCTGTTGACTCTCCATCTGAGGGCTGACGGACGGCCCAGGCTCCGCCCCTCCCCCCTCCTCTCTCTCTCCCCCCAGCTCAATCTTGCTGTCAGGGTTCCAGATCGCATCCAATAATAAATCAGAGCCCGAGGCAAAGTATTGCTCAGAGTTCCAATTGATGAAGAGAGCCACGTCGGCACATCTGGGAAAACCCGAATCTGAAAGCTTCCCGGTTTTCCCCACCCAATTTGAAAGTTCAAGATCCTGCCCCAAACACCCACAAGTTCATCCCATGGTCCCATCATCCACTGCCACGAAGACAGATTCCCCCCATCCAGATCCGGCCAGGTGCAGAGGCAGCCTGTTTTGAACGCTGCCCCTTTCTCGTTTCAGAATACGCTGTTGTGTTTTACCCTGAACGGAATCTTTAAGGAAGGTGAGTGCGTGGTCGAAAGGCCCCGTCCTACAACGCAGGGGGGGAGGGGTCAAGCCTCAGCATGCACCCTTCCCCTCTTCCTGACCCCCTCCTCTCTCTTGTTTCCTTCTCCCACTGCAGTCGACAGCCGGTCTCGGGATACAGTGCGAGCCTTCACCCGGATCTTCATTGCCGTCCCTGTTGGCCACAGCGGGTAAGAGGCTCCAGAGGGTCAGCAGACAGGCAGGAGAGTCAGGGGCTGCTTGAGTGCTGCCCGGCGGGGATTGGGGGAGACCCCAGTTCGAATCCCGCCTTAGGCCCTTTAAGTCGCTCCCTGTCTTGTCTGTCTCATCCCCAGCCTCCCCTTTAAATGCATTGCGTCGCCTCCAGAAGTCAAAACATGTGCAAAAGATGTTTGGGTTTATGAGCCCAGCACCCTCTTGTGTATCACTGATGAAGTTACCTAGTTGGGTAATGAAATGTCTGCAAGAAAACAGCCACCAAGCTCAGAGAGCACCAAGGACCCCACAGTCCTCCTCCTCTCCACTATCCCCGCTCCCTTCTAGCCCCGATGACGTTACCTGGTAGGGCGATGAAACGTCTGCAAAAGAAAACCGGTCCTAACTCCCGCTGTAACTTCAAGCGGTCCCAAAATGAGCTGTTGTAAGTCGAGGACTTTCCTGTCCTGGGGGAGCCTCCGGCTGCAGCTCTTCCTTTCTTTTCGCCAGGCTGAGCATCGTGAACGACCAGATCTTCATCCGCAAAGCCAACAACACGGAAATCCGCAAAGCCTTCGTCATGCCGGCCCCCACCCCGTCCTCCAGCCCCGTGCCCACCCCTTCCACAGAGCCCATGCCCTCAATCTCCTCCAGCCCCGGGCCCATCCTGACGGCTGAGCATCAGGAAATGTTGCAGAATTTCTCCCTGCAGTCGGGCATGAACCTGGAGTGGTCTCAGAAGTGAGTGCCGGCAGGGGAGTGAGGGCAGGAAGGGGTAGGGGGTAGAGGCCAAGATGGCGTCAGACCGGCGTTGGGTCTCTCCCGTGGCTTAAGGACCTCTCTCTTTCTCTCCTCTCTTTCAATCTCTATTCTTTCTCTATTTCAATCTATTTCTTTCAATCTCTTATTCTCTTTCAATCTCTTTCAATCACTCTCTATTCTCTTTTTCTTTCAATCTATTTTCTTTCACTCAATCTGTTCTTTCTTTCAATCCATATCTTTCAATCTCTCTCTCTATTCTCTTTCTCTCAATATCTTTCAATCTCATTCTATTCTCTTTCAATCTCCCCCCCCTCTCTTTCAATCTCTCTATTCTCTTTCTCTCAATCTATTCTCTTTCACTCAACCTCTATTCTTTCAATCCACATCCTTCATTCTCTTTCAATCTCATTCTATTCTCTTTCACTCAATCTCTATTCTTTCTTTCAATCCACATCTTTCATTCTCTTTCAATCTCTATTTTCTTTCAATCTCTATTCTTTCTTTCAATCTATATCTTTCAATCTCTCTCTCTCTCTCTATTCTCTTTCAATCTCTATTCTCTTTCAATCTTTCAATCTCTCCTCTCTCTTTCAATCTCCCTATTCTCTTTCTCTGTCTTTCAATCTCTATTTTCTTTCACTCAATCTCTATTCTTTCAATCTCTCTCTCTCTCTATTCTCTTTCAATCTCTCTTTCTCTCAATCTCTTTCAATCTCTCTCTTTCCCGCTTCCCCTCCCAGGTGCCTCATGGACAACGAATGGAACTACGCGAAAGCAGCTCACGCCTACACCCACCTGAAGGTGAGTTATCCGTCTCTGCCTTCGGAAGCACAACCTGATTCCTATTTGTGCTCAGGGCGAGCAAGTGGTGCCTCTTTCTTGGGATTCTGGCCATTGGACAGGTAGCCCTCTACTTACAACGGTTCACTCAGTGGCCAAAAGCCCCAATGGGCACTGAAAAAAAGCAACTTAACGGCCATTTCGACCCCTGTTCTTTAGCTCTTCCCTTCGTCTGGCAACTCTGCATGCGCACACTGGGAACAGGCTCCAGCTGTTCTTCTACCTCACTGATGTCTGACTCTGAAGGCAGCTGAGAACTGTCAGACGGCCCTGTTCCCCCCCTCTCTGCCTCCGACACAGAGCCCCCCTCAGAGCCTTCCCCAGACTCCAGGACTGGCCCAGGTTCCTCCCCAACCTCCTCATGCTCCGAATCTGCTGCCAGCTCCACCGGCGGGCCACAACAGGGGAAACTGTAAGAGTCGTAAGTGTGAGAAATGGTCCTAAGTCCATTAACTTTGAATGTGGAATGAAAGAACTGTTGTAAGTTGAGGACTACCTGTACCACAGTCCAGGACATCCCACAAAAGACACCTCGAGGACGTTTGCCGACAACTCGGGCACCGAAAAAGCTGCGATTTCACACTTTTTTCCTCTTTTTTTCCCGCTTTCTCCCAGGCTGAGCAGAAGATCCCCGAAGTGGCGTTTATCCACTGAGTGGAACGACCAAAGCCGATCGGAGCAGCGTTGTTGTTGTTGTTGAGACCCCTGGTTTTTGTAAATACAAGTTTCTCCGTTGTAAATTAAGAGAGACTCCTGCCCTGCTCCTCCCATTGGGGAATGCAGTGCCTCTTAAAAAAAACCCTTTTGCCTCTCGGGTGGAGGTAGAAAAACTCTGAGTTGTGCCGTAGCCGAAGACACAGCGCCGTCGACAGTTGGAAGAGGGAAGCTGGCGGCTAAGTAGACAAATTCAGACGCCGGAGAGAAAATAGAAAGAAAGAAACCTTTCCTCCATCCCTTTCCATTTGGAAACGTGAACTTTTTTAACGAATTACTTTCAGCCAATTCTTAAATCTTTTTTTTCCCCTTAAACCCTCTCGAAAGCTACATTTCGTACGGGCCGCGACGGCCCAGCAGTTCGAAACACAAAGATGATGCCGCGAGAACTCTAAACTTTCAAACTGGGAAACTGGGACAGAACGCTTCCCAAACCCTGTTATTTTTGGTTTTTTTCCCCCCGGCGTTACGTTTCCTCGTTCCTAGGTGCACTCTAACTCTTAGTGCCTGGTTCTGCTTTGAGGTGTTCCTTGTTGTTTTCCTTTTAAGCGAGAAAAGGCTTGGAGTCCAGCAAAGCTCTAGTTTTCCTTCCAGTCCTTGGAAACGCTCTTGCCTAGTAAAGTTATTATTAAAATCTTGGACTTTGTGCATCACGTTCTTGGGCCTACGAGGACCGGACTTTTTCTTCCGTGAATCTGGGGGGGAAATTCCTCCTTCCAAAAAACTTCTCAATCAAGACATTGATAAAAGACTAGCTGATGACCCTGTGTTGCTCGGGTATTTATTTATAGGGGGGAAAATGTCCGGACCAAACGTAATTTCTAATATTGGATTTCCCCCCTTACCAGATGGAGCCCCCTTGTACTGTGAAGCTGTTACCAAGGCAACTCCACTGCACGGTACAGTAGAAGCCATTTTAAGGCACAACAGGCTGTATCTTAACCGAACACCTCCCAAGGGGTGTTAGGGGTGTCTTACCCCCACAGTATTTTTTCCAGAGAGTAAGTCTATCTGTGTACCAAGTTTGTTTGAAATTGCTCAAGGCGTTCCAGAGTTATGCTGGTACACATAGACATTTTTATGGATGGATGGATGAGATAGATAGATAGATGTTAGATAGATGATAGATAGATAGATAGATAGATAGATAGATAGATAGATAGATAGATAGATAGATAGATAGATGATAGATAGATGATAGATAGATAGATAGATAGATAGATAGATAGATAGATAGATGTAAATAACTTGATTTTTCCCTCAAGCAGGATATATGTTGTCATGCGCGATGTGTCTCTTGGCAAAGATTTCTTTTTTTTTTTTTTAATTTAAAGGCTCCTCTGGGTAGTTTCTGTCCCAACAAGCAGGAATAATAACGGAACAAGACAATATATATCCAGGGGGATGTATATTGTAATGCATAAATGAAGCTGGAAAGTTCAGGATTATACATTGGGGGATGGGGAGAACAACCCCGGGATCTTTTAAAATTTGCTTACTGCGCAAAGCATTAAACCTAACCAGATCATATGTTTTATTGGCCAGTGTGATTAGACACACAAGGAATTTGTCCCCCGTGCACAAAATGGTAAAGGATGAATCGTTAAGAGGCAAACATAAATCATAGGATACTAAAGTGATAAATGATTCAAGATTCTCTCTGGATTTGTTTGTGTGGTTGCAGCTTAACCTCCAAGCCCCGTAATTTTCTAAAACGGCTTATTTTTAAATCCATCCTACTAAGTGCAAATGAAACTGGTTCATTTAATGCAAGCAAATGTTGGGTCAATGCATTTATTACATGCCACGTGAGACCCTAAACTTCGAGCAGATCTGAAAAGAAGACAAAGGTTCCCCTTGCACGTATGTGCTAGTCTTTCCTGACTCTAGGGGGCGCTGCTCATCTCCGTTTCAAAGCCGAAGAGCCAGCGCTGTCCGAAGACGTCTCCGTGGTCATGTGGCCGGCAGGACTCAACGCCGAAGGCACACGGAACGCTTTTCCCTTCCCACCAAAGGTGGCTCCTATTTTTCCTCTTGCATTTTTTCACGTGCTTTCGAAGTGCTAGGTTGGCAGAAGCTGGGACAACGAACGGGAGCTCGCTCCGTTATGTGGCACTGGGGATTCGAACCGCCGACTTTTCTGATCAACAAGCTGAGCGTCTTAGCCACTGAGCCACAGCGTCCCACTCTAAAAAGTAAGCAAACCCCCCCTCAAATTTTTTTTGGGGGGAGAAGGGAGATTTGCACCTTACTCCCTCCTATTTACGCCCTGGGGCCAAAAGCAGCAATTCCCCTTAAATGTAACCCGTGGTTCCCGACCCAGGGCAACTTCCGGGTTTGCACGTGTGGACTCCAACTCCCAGAGTCCCACCGCCTGCGTGGCCCCTGAGCATGCTGGGAGTGGAAGTCTTCCGACCTGGAATTGCAAAGGAAGGAAACCAGCAGCGAGTAACCCGGTGTTTAGTTACTCCACGTTTAAACCGGGGCTGGGTTCGCTCCCCCCAGCCCACCCCAAGACTCTTCTGGATCGTGCAGGCTGGAGAGCCCCGGAACACGCATCTAGGGGTGCAAACGACCGCCTCCGGCCGGCCAAGAAAGAAAAACCGAAACACTTTTAACTTTCTACTCCCTTTCCCACGACCTTGCAAGCCCCCCAGAACAAACGCGGTCCCTTCCTTCTTCCCTTCTTATCTAATTTCCTTTCCTTCCTTCTTTCCTCCTTTCCTTTCTTTTTCTTCTTTCCTTCCCTCCTTTCTATTTTACCTGTTTTCTTTTTTTCCTCCTTCCCCCTCCTCCCGTCTTCCTTTTCTTTCCTTCCTCGCTTTCCTTTCCTCCATATTTTACTTTCCTTTCTTCTTTCCTCCTCCCTTCTCCTCCTTTTATCTTCCTTTGTCTTTCTTTCCTCCGTTTTACCTTCCATTCCTTTCATTTTCCTTCTTCCCCCCTTCCCTCTCCTTTTACCTTCCTTTCCTTCCTCCTTATTTAACGTTCCTTTCTTCTTTCCTCCCTCCCTCCCCTCCTTTTATCTTCCTTTTCTTCCCTCCCTTTCATCTTCCTCCCCTCCCTATTTCCCCTCCCTTCCCTTTCCCCTTTACTTTCATTTCCATTCCTTCTTCCCTTCCCTTCTCTCGTTTCTTCTCCTCCTCCTTTCCCTTCCCTTCTTCCTTTCCCCTTCCGCCCATGCGGCTCCCCTGATCCGCGATGCTGCTGCTGTTGCCGGCTCGGGGCGCGTGGGCTTCCCCGCGGGCGCGCGTGGGCTTCTCCACCCTCCTGCACGGGGGCTTGCCCAGCGCCCGGCTCGGGATCCCCCCGACGGCCAAGCGCCTCTGGAGCTCCGCCGGCCGGCCAGCGCAAGAGCCCTTCCCGCTGGACGGCTTCGTCAACCGGGACACGGAGCTCTTCCACCACGAGCGATCGCGCTTCTTCCGCAACGTGGGGCTCTTTTGCATCGGCCAGTTGGCCTTCTGGCTCTACCTGGCCGACCTCGCCTTTACGACCCTGCGGGAAGCGCCGGCAGCCCCGGAGAAACCGGGCTCCGAGAACCCCGAGCGGCCACCCCAGCCGGCCCGACCGTGGCTGGGCAACCTCTTCAACCTGACCTCGGGGAATTTCGGCTCCGCTAAGTGGCGCTACGGCTTCTCCGCCACCTGCGTGGCCGTCGGTAAGCGAGGCGGGGCATTGCATTGGGGGACAAGGTTGTTTTGGGGCGGGTTTTTTTTTGTTGCAAAAATGGGCTAAAAACCCAACTGCGAGGCTCAACTCCTGGAAGTAACCGGGAATGTGTGTGTGTGTTTGTACACGTGTGTTTGGGTGTATTGTTTGTTGCATTTACAAAACTCCCCTAGGTTCCTGCTCAGCCCCTGGAAAATGGCAATAGCCCTTTTAGACGTATATACCGCTTCTCTGTGCTTTTACAGCCCTCTCTAAGCGGTTTACAGAGTCAGCCTCTTCCCCCCCCCCCAACAAACTGGGTCATTTGACCCACCTTGGAAGGCTGAGCCAACCTTGAGCTGGTCAGGATTGAACTGCTGTCAGTGGGCAGAATTAGCCTGCAGTAGTAATAGGAAGGAGGGAGGGAGGGAGGGAAGGAAAGAAGGAAGATAGATTAGATAGATTAGATTAGATAGATAGATAGATAGATAGATAGATAGATAGATAGATAGATAGATAGATAGATAGATAGATAGATAGATAGATAGATAGATAGATGATAGATAGATGAAATATCAGGTGAAACTCAAACAATTAGAATATTGAGCAAAAGTTCATTTATTTCACTAATGCAACTTAAAAGGTGAAACGAATCTATGAGATAAGACTCATTCCATGCAAAGCAAGATAGTTCAAGCCGTGATTTGTTGTAATTGTGGTGATTATGGCTTACAGCTCATGAAAACCCCAAATCCACCATCTCAGGAAATGAGAATATTGTGAAAAGGTGCTAAATATTCTAGGCTCAAAGTGTCCCACTCTTTAATCAGCTAATTAAGCCATAACGCCTGCAGAGGGTTCCTGAGCCTTTAAAGCAGTGTTTCTCAACCTTGGCAACTTGAAGATGTCTGGACTTCAACTCCCAGAATTCCCCAGCCAGCAAATGGTTATGAGAGTTAACTTATGTGGTGACTTTGCTCTTAGAAACCCAATTCAATTTGATATTGGCCCGTTATGCGGAGGCAGGAAAGGAGTGAATTCATAAATAGTATGATTTCATATTCCATAATTGGACTGTGTTGGTTTTGTGTGAAGCCCTGTGTTTCTGTGCTGGGTTGAAATTAAGTCCCCCTGTTTTATAAGAGGGTCTTTGCCAACACCTCATTTTCCCTCTTTGTTTGAAAAAAAAAAAACCACCCCAAATTCCCTCCCTTCTTCTACCTTAAACCCTTGTGTAGCTAGCATTGCGCTAATGTGGGAATCGATCCTGGTTTATTTAGCAGAATTTAGCCTTAAAAGGGTGGGAGAGAAGTCGGAAGTCTGGAGACCCAGGACATCGAATTGCCCTCAGAAATCTTCATTTGGGGCAGGCATTCAGGATTCGGTCAATACAAAAGAATCCTCATTTTAAGACACCATTTGTTGTCACAGCTGTGAGGAAAAGTAACATGGCCACCAATTCTAAATAGATTAGATGGATGGATAGATCAATCTATCTAGTCTGTATGTCTGTGTCTGTCTGTCTTTCTCTCTATAGCTGCCTTTGGGGAGATAAGCAGCATTGAAGAGTAAAATAATAATTTCCATTTCTTTATATATATTTAATATATCTCAACCGCCCCTTGGAGACAGATTCTGGGCAGTGCGTGAATATAATCAATAAAATTCCATGAATTGGCATACTCAAAAGCCAAAAGCACATGGAGCACAGTTCCCTTCCCACCAAAGGTAGTCCCCATTTTTGTCCTTGCATTTTTCACATACTTTCAGACTGCTAAGTTGGCAGAAGCTGGGACAAGGAACAGGAGCTTAGGAGTTAGGGATTTGAACTGCCCAATTGCCAACCTTTCTGATTGACAAGCTCAGCATCCTAGCCTGAGTCACCACCTGAATATAGAATGAAAAACTTTTTGGAGTCCCTTATAAAATAATAGACGCAAAATTTAAATGGAAGGAAAAGTTCAGACCATGAAACTTTATTTTGGTCTGGCTTCGGTGGATGGAATTAAACCCCCTTTCTGGGTTTGTTGCATTACCTGACATGGCCTATCTTGAAGGAAAGGACTCCATGTCTGAATGACCAACCCAAGTCCAGCATTTCTCTCAGGATGAAGGTTGGCCTTCCTGACCCAGCTGGTCTTAGGAGGGAAGGCTCGTTGGTCTTGCGAAGACTTCTTCAGTCTTGGGTCAACGTGTTGGAAAGGAGCATGAGTGGACTTCACTCTACGCCTTTTTCTCAAAGGCTTCCTGTCACTAAAAGGAACTTCAGCTCTTATTTTGAATTTCAGCTCTTTTTTTTTTCTTTTGAAGTCCAGCTCCCTCAACTTGGAATCTTGGTGGTCTCCTTTTCTTTTGGAGGGAAAGTCTCTTCTTCAAGCCTTCTTCTTCCCTCCAGGTCTTCTGAAGTTCTAACCAAATCTCTCTGCGGTGGGCTCCTTTTATACCCTTCCTCTCTCCCCCCCCCCCCCCCCGAACCTGCTGTCAGCTGATTGGTGACCCAACTTGGCAGTCTCCCCTTTTCATTGGTTCTAAGCCCACCCATTTCATTGGTCCTCAGGCCCACTAAATGACCAATGACGACACGGTCTTTTCGGAGGATGCCCATTGGCTGAAAATGGTGAGGTTTTGAACTCCGGAATTTGAATAGAACCATTTTAAATGCACCAAATAATTAAGCGATGCTTAACATTAAATTTATTCTGACTATAAAAAACATACTTAAAATAAAATAAGCCGGGGAATTAGACAAGCCAAATCAAGCCACGAGATTGATTTTCTCTCCAGCACAAATACTTAAATCTTTTTAAAATGCAGAAATTTGAAACAATTATTTATTAGCTGTTTGTGCAACAATTCATGTTAAGATATTCTAGTTGTGTATACATAGTCCTTGTTTAGTGACCACCTGGCCACCTGGTTGTTAACAGAAGCGGTCTTTATATATAGCATATTTATAATGTTACATTTATAAATATACTTTGATTCATATAAAAATATATAAGGTTATATTTTAATATATAACTTATATTTTTATGCCGTGTAAAAATGTGGAGCTAGGTTAGAACTGGAGGAAAAACAGCAACCAGTTTTATCTTTAAAAAAAAAATTAGGTGTATTTCCCTCCCTATTTTTTTTTTAAATCCATCTTGGGTGTGTGTTTTATTACTGTGTGTGTGTGAATAATAAGTATGTGTGTGTGTGTCAGAGACAGGCACATATAGAGGTGCTTTGTAAATTAATTAAAATGAATTAAAGATAACGGGTAAGGTTATCCATGTAAGGAAATATATTGTTTGATCTCTGTTATATATATAGCAATTTGCTGTATTGTGTTGTAGCTTGCCAAGTTACATTAGTTTCCCTCACCAATACTATTACATACAAATAGGGAGCAAACACCACACTCCCTTGCACTGATGATGCTATCTAGTTGGGTCATTAAATGTCTGCAGAAAAACAACCAAGCTCAGAGAGCACCAAGGACCCCACAATTCTCCTCCTCCTCCTTCCCCCTTCTAGCACTGATGATGTTACTTAGTTGGGTCATGAAACGTCTGCAATAAAACCGCCAAGCTCAGAGAGCACCCAAGGATCCCACAATCCTCCTCCTTCCTCCTCCCTCTCCCTGCAAACCCCACTCACTGCTAGCACTGATGATGTTCCCTAGTTGGGTTATAAAACATCTGCAAGAAAGCAGCCATGTTCGGAGAGCGCCCAAGGACCTTACAGCTCTTGCAAATATTCCCTTCTGTTAAATATTGATGGATTGATTGATTTCTCCCTCCGACGGTGTTTCTTTGCAGGTACGCTGATCTTTGTGGCAGGCTTTGTCTTCGCCCGACGCTCTGTCGGCCGAGTCCTCCTCCTCCGTGGCAGTCAGGAGGTGACTTTTACGACCTATTACCTCTTCGGCTACACTTCGTCCTTCACAGTGCCCCTTCGCCACATCTGTTGCATGTCTCACCGTTCGGAAGTGGCCGCCATCATCCCGGTCAAGATCAAAGGGAAGCCTTTTTATTTCTTGCTGGACAAGCAGGGATCCATCGCCAGCAGCTCACTATTTGACATCACCGTGGGGGCCTATCGCAAATGGTGAGATCCGTGTCCAGGGGCTACGAGGCCCCGACGCGTCCGGAGGCTGCTGGAAGAGAGAAGAGGAAAAACGCAGACATTCAAATCCAGAATTCACCGCTTCTTCCCTGTGGGAACTTTTGAATGATACCCTCAACTTTCTGCTTTAAATTACATTTAATTTTTTTTAAAAAGAAAGACCTTAAAAAGAGGAAGCGAAGGCAAGCAAGAGGGCCAGCAGGATGCTCTTTTACTCGAATTGTACTGGGTGTTAAAAATATAGAAAGCCTCTGGTTTCAAATGTGTGTCGTCTCATACTCCAGGATGTTAGGGACCCATAATGGGAATTTCAATATGAATATCTATACATTTGGCCCAGGGATGCTAATGCTGTGTGTGAAACCAAGAGTGGTGAGCACTCATCTCTATCTCTCTATCATCTACCTTTTATCTATCTTATCTATCATTTATGTCTCATCTATTTATCTATCTATCATCTATCATATCCAATCTTTTAATTTTAAATTTTGCCAACCGATGCCATTACGTCACTCTGCCACAAAACATGGGGTGTTTTTTTTTTAGCACTTTGAAAGCCATATATTTAAAGTTAATTCCTCTGACCATCCAATGCCAGCAACTTGGAGGAGCTTTGACCACGCACCGAAAAACCTCCCAATTGTTGTAGTTGAAGAGAGGGAGAGAAAGAAAAAAAAACCCCACTGCTCTGCAACCAGCAAAAGTGGATTCTTTTGGAATAATAGGGGGGGGGGAGACCCCATCCTGTTTGAGTTAAAAGAAAGAGAAGGAATCGGCTTTAATCCTCCTCCTCTTCCTTCCCCTAAGCATCCTTGCTTGCAGCTGCTGTTGCCGCGGCAACCTCAGCCTCTGCAGTGAGAGGGAACCAAAATGGCGGCTCCAGGGAGCGGAGAGCTGGGTGGCGGGGAGACCCCAACTATGGTTCACGAGAGAGCGGAGCCCGAAAGGGAGACGGGGGAGCAGGGAAGTGGAGGTAAGCTGGTTCAGGCTTTTTTTTTGCAACCGTTAACAGCCTTCTGCATGCACATTTTAAATTATCTGTCTACCTACCTACATCTGTCTCTATGTCTGTCTGTCTATATCTCTCTATATCATATCTATCTATCTATCTATCTATCTATCTATCTATCTATCTATCTATCTATCTATCTATCTAATCTATCTAATCTATCTATCTATCTTGTCTGTCTGTCTATCTATCCCTACCTCCCTTTCTATCATTTATCTAACACTATTTGTCCATCTGTCTGTCTATCATCTTTCTCCCTCCCTCCCCCCCTCTCTAATAATAATAATAATAATAATAATTTTATTTGATTAGCCGCACCCCTCTCCCAAAGGACTCGGGGCGGCGTACAATCAAGCAGATAAAAATACACATAAGACAAACATATACACAAAAACAGAGACATATACATATGTGCATGGAGGAGGATGGACTTAAGTGAAAGACAGTTAAAAAACACAATTTAAAATCCCCTAATAAAATTACCAAATTAAAAACCCATCAGGAGCGTTACTCTCTAAATAGATAGATAGATAGATAGATAGATAGATAGATAGATAGATAGATAGATAGATAGATAGATAGATAGATAGATATAGAGATATATACACCCATACCTATATGTCTGTCTCTCTGTCTATCTCTATCCCTATATCTCTGTCTATCCATCTATGTCTCCCCATGTTTATCATCTATATCTATCTACATCTCTCTATCTTTATCTATCTATCTATCTATCTATCTATCTATCTATCTCTATCTATCTATCTATCTATCTATCTATCTATCTATCTATCTATATCATTTATCTCTGTGTATCTATTATCTCTATCTAATCTATCTCTCTGTCTGTCTGTATGTATGTATGTCTATATCTATATATATATATATATCATCTATATCTATCTACATCTATCTCTATGTGTCTGTCTATCTATCTATCATCTATCTATCTATCTATCTATCTATCTATCTATCTATCTATCATCATCTATCTATCTAATTCTTGAGAATGGGGAGGATGGGCAGTGCAGTCCAGAGGGCTGGGATGGGTTGGGGAATCCAAGGTCAGAGATATCCTGGCTTCTTTCTATTCATTGATTGATTGTGTTGCCCCATCACAATTTAAAAGGCTTGATTCAAATCGACTCGATTTAAATCATAATTTTTAAAGAGCAGCTGTCATCTCTATCCCACAGTGCTCCTCCTCCTCCTCTGACCCGCTGTTGACTCACCGACAGTCCTAACATTGCAGAATAGACAACCTCATATGCTACATAACTAAGCTCCATTTCATGCTGAATAAACTAAATTATTAATGCATCTTAAATAGAAAACTAGATAGATTTTTTTTACTCCAAAAGCATTTTAGTAAAATAAATTTGATAAAAATAAAATCCGATTTAAATTTTTTAAATCCATTAAAAAAATTAATCGTTTTATCCACCCTGCTTAATACATTTAATAAATATTTTCTGGCGCTTTAGAGGTTACGCTCAAGATTTTGAGGGGACACAGTTCTTTGCCTTTGTGATAACCTCTGATCTCCCCCCCCCCCCCATGGGATTGAAATCTACTTCTCTTTTTATCTTAACTTTCTTTCTCCGCCTATTTGTCTTTCCTTGGCTCTCCCTTATCCATTGTTTCTTTCTCTTTTTTTATCCCCTTTCTAATATCTCTTGTTTTTCTCTGGATTTGCTGAGGATTTGTTTTCCTTATCTGAAAGGTGAGCTTTGGCAGGACTCGGAGTTCCTTAAGAGGTATCGCCGGTGTCACCTTTGTCGGAGGGCAGAGTTCTGGCGTCATTCGGTCTTGGCTGGTTAAAGATTTTTTAAAAGAACATTGAAAAGTAATACAAGCTAAGAGGAGAAAGAGAAGGGACAGAACGGGGAGGGAGGAAAGGAAGAGAAGGAAGGAAGGAGAGGATAATGAAGGGGAGAGAAATGGAAGGAGGGAAGGAGCAGGAGAGGATAATGAAGGGGAGAGAAATAGAAGGAGCAGGAGAGGATAATGAAGGAGAGAAATGGTAGGAGGGAGGGAGGGAAGGAGCAGGAGAGGAATATGAAGGAGGGAAGAAAGGAAAATGAAAGGGGGAGAAATGAAAAGAGGGAGGAAAGGAGCAGGAAAGGAAGGAAAGGATAATGAAGAGAAGAATGGAAGGAAGAAAGGGGCAGGAGAGGATAATGGAGAAATGGAAGGAAGGAGAGGATAATGAAGGACAAATGGAAGGAAGGAGAGGATAATGAAGGAGAGAAATGGAGGGAGGGAAGGAGCAGGAGAGGATAGTGAAAGATAAATGGAAGGAAGGAGAGAATGAGGGAGGGAAGAAAGAAGAAGAAAACAGGAGGGAGGGAGGAAATTGAGATGATGAAAAAGGGAAGGGAAGAGTTGAAAAAAGATATAGCAAGTACTGTGTCAGAGGAAACACGAAGGATGGAAGGAAGGAGAGACTAAAAATGAAGCAAGGAAAAGAGAAAAAAAACATCAGAAAAAAAGGTTATCTTCTTTACAGTTCTAAGTATAATTATATCTTTATAGTTCTAAGTACAATTATACCTTTACTTCTCACGACATAGCTTCCCTCCTTTCCATAATCAATCCTGTTTAATTATCAGAACCATAAATCGTAAGTTGATTTTTTCTCTCTCCTGTTTTATGGAAAGCCTTTAAGGCGTTGGCTTATCAAGGCCAATCATTGTCTTATCAAAGAAGTCCATTTAAGCCATCTCAGCAAATTCGGTCATTTCAGGATTTCTTCCTCCGTTGTGGCTTGTGCCAAATCTTCACACCCTTGTGCCTACAACAACCTTACAGTGGTTTCTGTCGGTGAGCCCAGTTCAGCTGTGTGTGTTTGTTGGCAGAGAGGCAGGTCTGGATTTGGCCTTTTAAAAAAAGATCCACGAGAGATCACCTTAGGGGGAATCCAGCCAGCTCCCTTGCGTAAGAAAATATTGTACTATCCCATGCTAAGAAACCTGATCTGCTGGTAGTCCTCAATTTACAACCATTCGTTTAGCGAGCAGAATTACACCACCACCCGGGGAGGTGGGGGAGGCGACTTAACCACCAGTCCTCAGGCTTATGACCGGTGCCGGATCCCAGAGCCCCGTGATCAAAATTTGGGGCCCTTGTCTACGAGGGTTGCATCTAAGATCGCCTGATGGCCATTTGTGACTTCTGACAAGCAAAATCAACGGGGAAAGTCAGATTTGCTTAAAGACCGTGCGACTCGGTTAACAACTGCAGTGTTTCCCTGGCAAAAAAAAAAAAGTTGAAAAATCAGTGCGAATCAGAACGCCCTCGCTTAGCAATGTAAGCGTCCGTCTTGAATGGTAGTCGTACATTGAGGACTCTACCTGCAAATAGATTCCTCTCCAGCTGTCAAATCTGGACATCCCAAAATTTGTTGTTATTGTTAGTTGCGAAGTAGTGTCTGCTCCATCGCAACCCCATGGACCACGTTCCTGTCCTCTCCCATCCTCCGGAGTCCATTTAAGCTCAGGCCGACTGCTTCGGTGACTCCATCCAGCCACCTCCTTCTCTGTCGTCCCCTTCTTCTTTTGCCCTCCATTGTTCCCAGCATGAGGCTCTTCTCCAGGGAGTCCTTCTTCCTTCTCCTTAGGTGGCCAAAGCATTTGAGATTCATCTTCAGGATCTGGCCTTCTAAAGAGCAGCCAGGGTGGATCTCCTCTAGGATTGACCGGTTGGATGGCCTTGCAGTCCAAGGGACTCAATGCAGGAGTCTTCTTCTCCAGCACCAGAGTTCAAAGGCCTCCATTCTTTGGCGCTCAGCCTTCCTTATGATCCAACCTTCACAGCCATCCATTGCAACTGGGAAAACTATCACCTTGACTAGACGCACGTTTGATTGGCAGGGTGATGATATCTCTGCTTTTTAGGATGCTGCCTAGATTTGCCATCGCTTTCCTCCCCAGGAGCAAGCCTCTTTTAATTTCTTTGGCTGCAGTCCCCATCTGCGGTGACCTTGGAGCCCAGGAAAGTAAAATCTGTCACTACCTCCATTTCTTCCCCATCTATTTGCCAGGGATTGAGGGAGCCGGATGCCGTGATCTTAGTTTCCTTAATGTTGGGTTTCAAGCCAACTTGCACCCTCCTTATCCATAAATACTGATCCTACTAAACAACCCTTTTGCACCGTTTCCCAATTTTCCTCCGTAATCTCACCCAAGTAATCTTTCCCGAATCACCCCTTCAAAAAGGATCTTCTCTAGCCCTCCGTGGTGTTTACGTCTGGATGGCAGGCTGTGATCCCTGCGTGATCTTTCCAAGCTTCCTAGAAATTTGAGATATTTATTTGGGTCATCTGGGTGCAAACAGGATGGATGACCTTCTCCAGTGAATTTTATTTAGCGCAGCCAGTAAAAAACAAATCCAGTCGATAAATATAGACCCTGCTTTGCTTGCCAGTTGAATCCACCACTGTTCATATTCAGGAAATGTTATATAGGTTAGTGCCTTGACTTACGGCCACAATGGGGCCCCGAATTTCTGTGGTTAAGCGAGACCCATTTCGCAACCTTTCTTGCCACCGTCCTTAAGTGAATCCCTGCAGTTGATAAGTCGGCAACCCGGCTGTTAAATGAATCGGGCTTCCCCCGTTGCTTTGTCAGAAGGTCGCAAAAGCCGATCACATGACCCCGGGGCACTGTGACCGTCATAAATGTGAGACAGTTGCCCAGCGTGTGAATTTTGATCAGTGCCCTCGTAACTTAAAATGGTAATAAGTTGAGCACTATCTGTAATCTATGGAAAGGAATATATATATGATACTAGCTGATAATTTGCCGTTGTCCGGGAATTTATTTATAGGGGGAAAATATCCGGACCAAGCGTAATTTCTATTGTTGGATTTTCCCCCTTACCAGAGAGAGCCCCCTTGTGGAGTACTGTGAAGCCGTTACCACGGCAACTCCACTGCGCTGTACAGTAGAAGCCATTTTACGGCAGTACGGTAGAAGCCATTTTACGGCACAACAGGCTGTATCTTAACAGAACTCCCCGAGAAGTGCTAGGGGTGTCTTACCCCCACAGTATTTGTTTCCAGAGAGTAAGTCATCTGTGTACCAAGTTTGGTTGAAATCGCTCCAGGCGGTCCAGAGTTATGCTGGAACACACACACACACACACACACACACAGGCAGAGAGACAGCCATTTTTATATAGAGCGATAGATGAACTTTTAAAGAAAAATAAGTTTGAGTTTTAAATACTTTTTCTCTCCACAAAGCGCCATTCATGATAAGCAAACTCTGTAACACTCGATTCAGTCTGCACTTAAAAACAGGATGAAATTTATCCTTTTCAGGGGCCAAAAAGACATTGTTACTCATGCATTCGTGATTTTTTTTTGGGAAAAAAATAAAATTAAAGGGAAAGCAAAGTCATTTGGGAGGGCTGCAAAAAGAAACTGAGAACTGCAGAGCTTTTCGTCTGAACCGCCCAACAAAACCACTTAAAAGGAAGGAGGGGAAAAAAAAACCCTCCCAAAAGCTAATTAATAAACAAGGATTTAGGCTCTAAGCACATCATGTGCTTTGTGGTGGCTCGTCCATCTAACTCTGATTTAATCAGATCGTGGCTTGGAAGGAGTACGCAAACCGGTTCGTGAAACCCATCTCCCTTTACAATCTCTTTGATAACTCTGAAGCCCTTGCTAGAGTTTTTTTTTTTTCCCAGCTCGAGAGACCGACGGATCCTTTTAATCTTTTCTGTCCCACCGACGGTTTTCTGTTTCTCATCACGCAGATCTGTTTGTGTCTCCTTTTCCAACCCCTGGAGCTTTCCCAGACGGGAGGCGGGGGTTTGGGCAGATGTCCTGATGGTTGTTGTTCTTTTAAGCTTATTTTCGATTCTGAGAACTAGTCTCATGTTTTGGCTGGGTGGAAAGTTCCAGGAGGCTGTTTGTTTGGTGACAATCCCATGCTCAGGAGGTTGGCTCGGAGGCGACCCGTGCAGGGATGGGTAAGGAAGACGGCCTGCAAATATGAAATTTATCCAGTTAGTACAAGATTTCTTGCTCTTGGCAAGTTTAAGATAGGTGGACTTCAAGTCCCAGAATTCCTCAACTAACTGGGAGCTGAATTCTACCCATCTTAAAGCCTGCTGGTCGGGGGATTCTGGGAGTTGAAGCCCACCCATCTTAAAGCATGCCGGCTGGGGGATTCTGGGAGATGAAGCCCACCCATCTTAAAGCATGCCGGCTGGGGGATTCTGGGAGTTGAAGCCCACCCATCTTAAAGCATGCTGGCTGGGGGATTCTGGGAGTTGAAGTGTAGCAGGGAGTAAAAGGGACATTAACTAAACCTTCTCTTTGATTTCTAGAAATCTTAGTCCACACCTCTCCAATTTCAAGTTTATCCCTGCTGTGTTGAGGGCTAGGAAATTTTTTTGTTTATGTGGACGGAAGGGAGGGAGGGAGAGGAAAGAAAGTTAAAGGAAAGAAAGAGGAAGGAATGAGAAAGGAGGAAAAAGGTAAAGGAAAGAAAGAAAAAGAAAGAGAGAAAGAAAGAAAAAGGAAAGGAAGAGAAAGGAAATAAGGATGAAGGAAAGGAAGGAAGAAAAGGCGAAAGAAAGAAAAAGAAAAACTTTAAAGTGTTTGTGGCTGTAATACTAACTTCTCTATTGCAAGATTAATTGATTCATACGGTTTCAAATCCTTAAAATACATATTTCTCAATGGTCCTCTTGTCGGGGAAAACAGTGGGAAAACTGCAGATTCCTGATCCAGAGGAAAACTCCAAAGTCCACCGCATGTTTTCACCTGCAGTTTGGTTCCCAGACCCCCGCAGATATGTGTGTGTGTGTGTTGGAGGCTGTTGACAACTTTTCTGCGAGGAGTTTTGGTCGAATTCCAGCCACCCCAGCTGTGGGGATGTTATCTTCCCGCGGAGGCAGATAAACACTAAAGCTGCAATGTCAGTTAATTTCCAACCCACCCACCCCCTGCCTCCAAGCCTGGCTAAGATCCAGCCGAGCTCTTCCAAATAACAGGGGCCGGCGGCTTTTAATTTCACGAGGAAAGGGATTCTTGGAATTGGATGCGAGCACATGTTGTAAACACGGGATGGGGAGAGAGAGAGGGAAGGAGGGAGGGAGGGAAGGAGAGAGAGGGAAGGAGAGAGGGGGGGAGGGGGGAGGGGGGAGGGAGGGAAAGAGAGAGGGAGGGAGAGAGAAAGAGAGAGGGAGGTAAAGGGAGAGGGAGGGAGAGAAAGGGAGGGAGGGAGAGGAAGGGAGAGAGAGAAAGGGAGAGGGAGGGAGGGTGAGAGAAAGAGGGAGAGGGAGGGAGAGAGAAAGGGAGGGAGGGAGAGGGAGGGAGGAAAAGAGAGAGGGAGAGAGAAAGAGGGAGAGGGAGGGAGAGGAAGAGGGGGAGAGGGAGGGAGAGAGAGGGAGAGAGAGAGGCATCTGGTGTTTGGTGAAAGCATATTTTCTGGGCCCCCAAATAAGCCTGTGTAGCCTTGTTTAATCCACTTTCTGGCTCTGTTTGTTAGAAGGCAGACATTGCCTGGGTAAACATTGCCATTAAATGTGACTTATCAGCCAATTTTCAAGCACCAGTCGGTTGAGAAATTGAGGGGGTAGTGGGGGGGGAAGGACCCAAAATTTAGATTTAAGGATTTCGAATTCCGCCGCTTTGATTTCAGATCGAAACGGGATACATTTTTCTCAGTGTTGACATCCTCAGTTCTCCTGCTCTGCCATACTGAACTTGGTACCTCACTGAGAAATGGCAGACAGGTAGATCTCGAATCATGACCAAAATGGAGACTGGGGCATCCATCGCGATGTGAAGTGCTTAAGCGAGCTGCGGAAGTTTTTACAACCTTCCCCTGGTTTTCCCAGTTGCAATGGATGGCTGTGAAGATTGGACCATAAGGAAGGCTGAGGGCCAAAGAATGGAGGCCTTTGAACTCTGGTGCTGGAGAAGAAGACTCCTGCATTGAGTCCCTTGGACTGCAAGGCCATCCAACCGGTCAGTCCTAGAGGAGATCAACCCTGGCTGCTCTTTAGAAGGCCGGATCCTGAAGAGGAAACTCAAATGCTTTGGCCACCTGATGAGAAGGAAGAAGGACTCCCTGGAGAAGAGCCTCATGCTGGGAACGATGGAGGGCAAAAGAAGAAGAAGGGGACGGCAGAGAAGGAGGTGGCTGGATGGAGTCAACGAAGCAGTCGGCCTGAGCTTCAATGGACTCCAGAGGATAGTAGAGGATTTCTCTGATCCAGTGTTTCTTAAACAGAAATTTGATGGTGTTCCTTGGCAGAGGTGGTATATCAGGCTGGTTTGCAAATCTGTGACCCCCTAAATCAAGGCACCCCATATATGTGTCCTCACACGTTACCCAAATTTCCCCCTACGCTTCAAAGGGTAGCCCAAACCTTAAAAATGGGGCCAGTTGAATAAATAAACTGGGATTCAAGTCATCCGCGCAATGGTTCTTTTTAAAACTAAAATGCTTGAAAGTAAGGGGGGTTTTTTTGTTGATCCAGATTAGACAGGAATTAGCTGGCCAGATGTTTTAGGGAAGTCAAAACACTTCAGTTCCCTCTTTGTTTGTCTAAAAGTTGTTTATCTGCCTTGCAGCAGAGAGGGGGAAAAGGGAGTTGGGGGGGGAGGTTTTTGGCTAACAAAGTTCAGGCTGCTTAAGGTGGAGGAATCCGATGTGAAGAATATTTTTTTTTTTTGATTTCGGCTAAGAGAAGTCAAGGGTTTTCTACAGAAGTTCACTTCACAGGACGGAAGGACTGTACTTGCAAAGATTTAAGGGATGAAAGAGAGAGGGAGAGGAAGGGAAGAGGAAGGAAGGAAGAGAAAGACAAAAAGAGAAGGAAGAGAGAGAAGGAGAAAGAAAGAGAGAAGAAAAAGAAAGAAAGAAATAGAAGAGAACAGAAGATAATAGATAATGGAATGGAATAGAGAGAGAGAAGAGGAGAAGAGAAGAGGAATGGAATGGAATAGGATAGGATAGAAAAATAGGATTCAGAATAGAATAGAATAGAATTCAGAATAAAATAACATAGAATAGAATTCAGAATAGAATAGAATAGAATTCTTTATTGGCCAAGTGTGATTGGACACACAAGGAATTTGTCTTTGGTGCAGATGCTCTCAGTGTACATAAAAAGACAAGACACATTCGTCAAGAATCATAAGAGACAACACTTAGTAGCAGTCATAGGATACTATGAATCGGGAAACAATATCAATATAAACCGTAAGGATACAAACAAACAAAGTTACAGTTCTGCAGTCATAAGTGGGAGGAGATGGGAAACGATGAGAGAACTAATAGTAATAGTATACAACCTTAGTGAATAGTTTGACAGTGATAAAAAGAAAAAGAGGAGAAAGAAAGAAAGAGAAAAAGAAAAAGAAAAGTGCAAAGAGGCATAGTGAATATTACTGCCAATTTATAAGGCCTTGGTAAAACCACACTTGGAATATGGCATCCAGTTTTGGTGGCCATGATATAAAAAAAGATGCGGAGACTCTGGAAAGAGTGCAGAGAAGAGCAACCAAGAGGATTAGGGGACTGGAGGCTAAAATATATGAAGAACGGTTGCAGGAATTAGGTGTGTCTAGTCTAACAAAAAGAAGGACTAGGGGAGACAGGATAGCAGTCTTCCAATATCTCAGGGGTTGCCCCAAAGAAGAGGGAGTCAAGCTATTCTCCAGAGCACCTGAGGGTCAGAACAAGAAGCAATGGGTGGAAACTAATCAAGGAGAGAAGCAACCTAGAACTAAGGAGAAATTTCCTGACAGTGAGAGCAATTAACCAGTGGAACAACTTGCCTCCAGAAGTTATGAATGCTCCAACACTGGAAGTTTTTAAGAAGATGTTGGCTAGCCATGTGTCTGGAATGGTATTCAGTCTCCTGCTTGAGCAGAGGGTTGGACTAGAAGACCTCCAAAGTCCCTTCCAACTCTGTTATTCTGTTCAACAAAAATCTGTGTGTGTGGTTAGATTGGGGGAGCCTCTATGGGGAGAAGCAGTCTACTTCCTCCTCCCAAGGCTCTTGCATTTGAGGGGTTTTATTGTTGTTGCTAATGGCTAAGGGGGGGGGGTCTATATCTCAACCTAACTCAGAAAAGCCTCCCCCCCCTGCAGAGCTGGTAAGGCCGGCCATTCAAAGCCGAGAACAATTGGTCACTTCTTGCAATTGTTCGAAGGGGATGTTTGCTCCTTTGATCCCCCCCCCTCCCAGAAGTAAGGGCCGGTGGAGTGTGCAATCCTGTCACACGCACATTGCAACACACCCATTTCTGGTGTGTTTCTAAAATAAAATAAAAAACTTGAGCCCAACAGCAAGAATAGAAGAGCTTCAATGCTGTGATGGCATTAAGGGTTATTTTCTCTTCAACTCCCAGAATTCCCCATCCAACATGCTTTAGATGGGTGGGCTTCAACTCCCAGAATTCCCCAGTCAGAATGTTTTAAGATGGGTGGACTTCAACTCCCAGAATCCCCCAGTGTCTACCCATCTTAAAGTTGCAAAGGTTGAGAAACATTGCTCTAGCCTAATCTAGGGCAGATGTTTGCAGGGCATCTGGAGTCTCACGGGAGACTATCGTGGCTGCCAATCATTAAACTCTGGCTTAACCATTAAACCAGAGTTCCCAAGACTTTTGAAGTGGCCCCCAGCCTATCCGTCTTCAAGCTTGACGGAGCTGTCATTTTGAATGTGACAGAAAAGGGACATTCCTAAATACTGTGAAAGTTATCCCCTGCTCATTAAAGGCAATTAAACCGACATTTAAGTTAGCTTTTATCCAAGGGTTAAAAAAAAGGATTCCGTTTCTTTCTTTCTTTTTTTTTTAAAGGATTCCCAATCAGCACAGAAAAATAAAAGTAGGATATTTAAAGAACCGAAATGGCTCCACGTTATGAATAATCAGAATTAAGAGGAAAGCAGGTTAAGGCATTTGACAAAACTAGGAGTCTCCAAACTTAGCAACTTTTTAAAGACTCGCGGACTTCAATTCCCAGAATTCCCCAGCCAGTATTGAAGTCCCCCAAGTCTTTAAAAAGTTGCCAAGTTGACTAGGGAATTCTGGGTATTGAAGTCCACGAGTCTTTAAAAAGTTGACTGGGGCATTCTGGGTATTGAAGTCCAGAAGTCACCAAGTTTGGAGACCCCTGTTTTCAACCCTTAAAACCCACTCCTCACCCCATCATCCATGGCTCCCGGGGACTACAATTCCCAAAGTGCCCAGCTATGGCACCCAGGATGAGGGTATTATTCTCTGCCATGGGTTGAAGCTATGAACAGGTGATTCTCACACACACACTTCGTACATCTCCCCTCTCCCCAAAGAATGGAAGTTGTTCCTATGGGGCTAGATCTCATCTCTTGAGATAAAGCCTCCACGTCTAAGAGTAGTCTACCTCTGCCCAGGTAACCAACGCCGACCTCGTGGCAAAGGACCCACGCGGTTGCAATTGCCCCCCTCCCTTCCCCCCAGTGATCCCCTGGTCCCTTTTGGCCGGTGGGGGTCTGGTAGAACCTCCCCATCCGATGGCAGTCTACCTGGAAATCTACTGGCTCCCCGTCCTACCTGGGCTGAAAGCTGCGATCCACCTTAAGGGAGCCCGGGAGGCGGATCCGTGGAGGCGGGAGGGGGAGGCGGAGGCTCCGGCTGGCTCTACTTGAGCTGCCGGCCGGCGCGATCGGGTTCTCAAATCGGATCTAACCAGATTCCCCCTCGGATCTCCAGGTCGCCGCTTTGTTCCCAGGTAAAGCGCTTGGAAACGGGCTGGCCTCTCTTCCTTTTGTGTGTGTGTGTGTGTGTGTGTGTGGCTGGGGATGATGGGTTGTGTAGTAGAGCGACCCTCGATTCCTTCTGGCAAAGGGATCAAATTCACGTCATTTTCTTCTTTTAAATCCACCTAAGATCGCTTTGAAACCCCACCGGGGCTGAGAGGGCGGTGGGTTGTTCTCTACAGCCACGTGGGGTTCCCCAGCCCATCTTCCCCATCCCCTTTGAGGATGGGGTTTGTGGTCAAGGTACCGGCTTTGGGGCCAAGAACCAGCCCTGGAAACGTTTAGACGGGCCTTGTTTCCCCCTTTCCTTAATATAAAACGGGAAACTAGTTTCTCAGGCTTTCTTCCCTGGGAGAAGAATATCTTCTCAGGCTCTGAAAAGGTCTCTAGAGACCGACATGGCTCCATCTTTACTTCGCATGAGGTCTTCTCTCAGTGAGGAGTTTGAAGGCTTTCCCCACACTCAGGAAATTAGCTTCTCAGGGTCTTCCCTGCAAGGAGAAGACCAGCTTCTCAGGGTCTGGGAAGGTCGAGACGTACATTGGTCCATCTCTCCTTAGCATGAGATCTTCCCTCAGTGAGAAATGAGTTTTCAGGCTCTCCCTGCGCTCAGAAAACTAGCTTCTCAGGTTCTCCAAAAAAAAATTAACTTCCTGGTCTCCTTTCCGCAGGTGACAGCATGAGCTCCCCCGGCATGACCCCAGAACTGGACATGAAGGACGTGGAGCTGAACGAGATGGACCCCGAAAAGCAACCCATGACCGCCTCCTTGCCCCTGGCCAGCTCGCCGGGCAGCCTGGGCGAGAAGAACGGCGTGGTGAAGGTGAAGATGGAGGAGGAGGAAGAGGAAGCCGAGATGGCGGCCAAGTTCACCGGCTTGTCGAAGGAGCAGCTGCTCCAGGTAGCCGGCACTCCCGCCTGGGTCCGGACTCGTTGGGCCCTCCTCATCCTCTTCTGGCTAGGCTGGCTCGGCATGCTGGCCGGAGCCGTGGTCATCATTGTTCAGGCCCCCCGCTGCAAGGATCTCCCCAAGCAGGAATGGTGGCAGAAAGGAGGGATCTACCGGATCCTGCAGGTGGAAGGCTTCCAAGATTCGGGCAGCGATGGCATCGGTGACCTGACAGGTGAGTTCTGATGGGCACTGTGGTACCAAGGAGTCCCAGACTCTCTCTCTCTGGCTTGCTTTGCTTCCCCTGGGTGGAAGGTTATAGCAACAGGGATCTCCTTGCTTGGAAGTCACGGAAGATCCCCAGATCTTTTTTCCAAAGGGTCTTCTAATAATGTCTAATCAAACCAGATTCGGCCGGATTGATTGGGGCTTAGGTGGAGGGCTTTCCCTAACTTTAAATGACAGTTTAGGATTGGGGTTACTACTTGGAGTGCTTCCTTTTCCCCTATCCTGATATTAGATGGACGGACGGACAGAGTAGATATAAATGCACACATAAAGTGGATTTTTAAAAAATCTACTTGTCTCGCTCCTAGATTCTGGAACAGGCTGGTTTTTATATATAAATCCACACATAAAATGGATTTCTAAAAAAAGAAATCCACTTGATTTGTCTCGCTCCAAATTCTGGGACAGGCTGGGTTTTATATATAAACCCACATATAAGGAGGATTTTTTAAAAATCCTCCTTGCTCCTAGATTCTGGGGCAGGCTGGTTTTTATATATAAACCCACATATAAGGTGGATTTTTTTAAAAAAAGAAATCAACTTGATTTGTCTCGCTCCTAGATTTTGGGGGAGGGTGGTTTTTATATATAAATGCACACATAAAATGGATTTTTTTAAAAAGAAATCCACTTGATTTGTCTCGCTCTTAGATTCTGGAGCAGGCTGGTTTATATAAACCAGCCTGCTCCAGAATCTAGGAGCGAGACAAATCAAGTGGATTTCTTTTTTATATATGTATATAAAACCAGTCTGCTCCAGAATCTAAGAGCGAGACAAACCAAGTGGATTTAAAAAAAAAAAAACCCGAACCTGGAGATCCTCCAAAGGGACTGGGCAGTCTCCATGGGTCATTTGGAGACTGACCACTGCTGGGGTAGGTATGTGGGGCGGGGGGAGATCGCCCTGTTCCAGGTTGAAGGGAAGCCATGCCGGTCCGGCCAAAAGCCAGTTTTAGCCGGTTTGAGCTTCCTGAGTGGTAATTGCTGACTTGTATTTCATCAGTCTTGACGTCAGTCGAATAGCTGACTCAGCTCCCGGCTAGTTAGGTTGAAGGACTATGAGTTTTTTTTTTCTTTTCTTTTCCCGGCATTTCTTTCCTTCCCTTTTTTTCTTTCGTTCTTCCTTTTGTCTCATTCCTTCCTTTTTCTTTCTTTCTTTCCCGTTCGTCGGTTTTTCTGCCTCCCCTCTTTTTTCTCCCTCCTTTCTTCTTTTGTCTTCCATTCATCGTCTTTCTGTCTTCTGTCTTTTTTTTCTTTCATTCTTCCCTTCCTTTCCTTCTTTCATTCCTTTTTTTTGTTTCTCCCGATCATTGGCTTTCTGCCTTCCCTCTTTTTTTTCTCATGGCTTTTGTCCTTTTTCTTTCCCCCGTTCATTGGCTTCCTGCCTTTCCTCTCGTTTTTCATTCCTTTTTTCCTTCCGTTCTTTCTCTGTCTTCCATCTTTTTTTTCTTTCATCCACTTCTTTCTTTCCTTCAATGCCTTTCTGTCTGCCTGCCTGTCTTTCTATCTTCTTTCTTTCTTCTACTGTCTTTCTTTGTTTCGTGGTCTTTCTCTTTTCTCTTTCTTTCTGTCTCTTTCTGTCTTTCACATGGTCTCCTTCCTTCCTTCCTTCCTTTCTTCCTTCCTTCCTTCCTTCCTTCCTTCCTTCCTTCCTTCCTTCCTTCCTCCCTCTCTCCCTCCCTTCCTTCCTTCCTTCCTTCCTTCCTTCCTGGAATTTTTCAGATCTTTTCTGCTGGATTGGTGTCCCTTTGACCCTTGGCCCAAACTTTTGGGGGAATTTGTTCTGATGTTACGAAACTCCACAAACAGTGGTTAATTCTGTGCAGGGAGTAATCAGTTTCTCTGGAGTTTGTAGAGTTTCAATCTTCCAAAAGAGAAATATTGCACAATAAGGAGGATCCAGGCAGGACAGCAGCAAAACTGTGGCATTAAAAATAAGACAATTATTCTCTATCTAAGTCTTGACAAGCTTGTATACTTTACTTTAACTCCACCATAAAAGCAGTTCATTGCCCACATATTACCCCGCTTGAGGACCAGAAACTTGAGTTGTTGTTTTAAATTAAGCTTCTTTGTAACATCCTTGTTAAGCAGAGCGGCCTCGTTGCCAGTTTTGCAAAGGTTGGCGTAAGAGGTTCACAACAAAAACGAGGAAACGAGATGCCTCTTGTCCCCGTTGGAGGCCCGCAAACAACGACCTTGCAAAGTAGGGCAGGGCTAAGGAATGGTTGATGCTCTGCCCACGCATTTTGCCCTGAGCTCCTTAACCACTGACCCAGATTGGGTCAGGACTTGTGGGTTTTGAAGTGGAGGCGTTTTGGGATGACGGATGCCGCCACGCCCAAAAACCGAATGCCAAATTCAAACCAGTCCAAACTTGATAATCGCCCGTCAAAGAATAGATATTTTGACTTGAAGATGGTTGAGATTTGTGACACACCAGGATTGGATTGAGGCATTTCTCAGGAGAGGGGCCCATTATAGAAAATTAAAGTCAGTGGAGTTCTGGGAGGTCATCTAGTCCAACCCCCCTGCTCAAGGGTGCAAATTCACCCTTCGATGTGCCTTCAAAAGGATGTAATTTGCAGCTGGATTTCTCTGCCTTTTAAAAAATTCCCCACAGTGTCATTGTGCAACCTACGCTCACAAGTAGCCGGCTAAAGCAATTTTTAACTTCGATTTCAATTCAGAATAGAGCCGGAAGGGACCTCCGGAGGTCTTCTAGTCCAACCCCCTCCTCAGGCAGGAGACCCTATGCTATCTGAGACAAAAGGTTTGTCCAATCTCTTTTTTAAAACCTCCAGTTTGCAGCAAGCCAGCCTAAATACAGATGCTGGGAAAATTGGTTTATGCAATTCTATTTTCCTGTCTTTTGTCCATGTCCCCTTTCGCCATCTCCTGACAAGCGAAGTCCACGGGGAACCCAGATTCACTTAAACGACCGTGTCACTAACTTAAGAACAATGATTCACTTAACCACCGTGACAAGAAAGGTCGTAAAATAGGACATGTCTCACTGAACAACAGAGAAGCTGAAAGAGTGAACTTGCAAAGGATAAGAATTCCTTGTGTGTCCAATCACACTTGGCCAATAAAGTATTCTATTCTGTTCCATTCCATTCCATTATTTCTTATTCTATTCTATTCTTTCATTCCTTTATTCTATTCTACTCTATTCTACTCTACTCTATTCTTTCATTCTTCTATTCTATTCCTATTCTATTTTTTTCTTTTCTTTAATTCCTCCTGTTCTATTCTATTCCTTCATTCCTCTATTCTACTCCTATTCTATTTTCTATTCTATTCCTATTCTATTCTATTTTCTATTCTATTCCTATTCTATTTTCTATTCTATTCCTATTCCTATTCTATTTTCTATTCTATTCCTATTCTATTTTCTATTCTATTCTTTCTATTCTATTCCTATTCCTATTCTATTTTCTATTCTATTCCTATTCTATTTTCTATTCTATTCTATTTCTATTCTTTCTATTCTATTCTTATTCTATTTCATTCCTCTATTCTATTCCTATTCTATTCTATTTTCTATTCTATTTTCCTATCCTATCTCACCACAGCCTTTTCTCCCTGCTACAAATTTAATTCCTTCCCCCCCCCCCCTCAAAAAAAGTTGCTGTCATTTGTTGGGGCAGCTTTGCTGTGGAACGCAGAAAAGGAGGGCAAAAATCCCCAGAGAGCCGGGAGAGAGAGAAGGAAAAAAAGAAAACAAGACAGCTGTTCCTTTGTGCCGTTGAAGCCGACGCGAGTTGGCTTGCTGAATAAATTCTCCGCCTCGTTACCTTTCGGATCAAGTGCGGATCACGGTAGCCAGGAAACGGTTCAACGGAGCAAGTGAAAGGATTAAAAAAAAAGGGGGGGGGGAAATCCAACAATTGCTCACTCAGACTGGCAATGTGTAACCTTGAGCAAAGAGTTAGACAGCGTTCGGCACGGATGTTTTGCACGCACAGTTTGCACAACCACAATCTGGGATGCTGGCCAGAACAAACTAAGATTTGTTCTCCGCCAGCTCTGGATGACACGGAGTTAAGTGAGACATTTTGTTACTAGCACTAGCAATAGGCCTTAGAGACTTATATCCCGCTTCATAGTGCTTTTATATCCCTCTCTAAGCGGTTTACAGAGTCAGCCTCTTGTCCCCCTACAATCTGGGTCCTCATTTGACCCACCTCGGAAGGGCGGAAGGCTGAGTCAACCTGGAGCCGGTCAGGATCAAACTGCTGGCAGTGGGCAGAGTTTGCCTGCAGGAAAGAAGGAAGGAAGGACTAGCAATAGCCCTTAGACTTATATACAGCTTCATAGTATTTTTACAGCCCTCCCTAAGCGCTTTACAAAGTCAGCCATCTGAATCCTTATTTGACCCACCTCGGAAGGACGGAAGGCTGAGTCAACCTTGAGCCTGGTGAGATTCGAACTGCCGAACTGCAGCTAGCAGTCATCTGAAGTAGCCTGCAGTGCTGCCCTCTAACCACTGCGCCAACCTCGGCTCTCTTAAGTGGGCTTTGCCCCACTTTGCGACTTTCCTTGCCACATTTGTGAAATAAATCACCCCAGTCATTAAAGGAGTCACACGGTTGTTAAGTGAATCTAGCTTCCCCCATTTGACTGCGCTCGTCAGAAGGTCCCCTAATGGGGATCACGTGACACAAACACACACCCCCGGGACACTGCGACCATCATAAATATGACTCCGTTGCCAAGACCTGAATTTTGATCCCTGTTGACGGTCACGAGTGCAAGGGTCAATCCCAAGCCACTTTTTTTCCCCAGTGCCGTGGTAACTTTCGGCGGTCACTAAATGGAACAGTTGTAAGTCAAGGACCACCTGTATTGACTCCTCCCCTAATCACACCTATTGTTTTTCAGAAAATGGTGCATGCGGATTTTATTACAGATTTGCAGGAAACTTGCTTTTGAAAGGCCTAAAAGAAACTTGGTTTCTTTTTCTCTTTTTCCTCTTTTTCTTTTTAGGGGTGAAAGACAGGATGCAGTATTTAAGTACTCTGAAGGTGAAAGGTTTTGTCATCGGCCCTCTCCACGTCAATCCCGCGGACCAGCCGGACAGCACCAACCTCCAAGACGTTGACCCAAAACTGGGCACCTTACAAGATTTCCAGCTCGTTTTAGAAGCTGCCAAGAAGAAAAGTAAGTGGCGAAAAATATATTCAAATATATAATCATAGGTTCAATATATGTACTTAGTAATAAGGAATATATGGATTGAATAATGGCTCAGGAGCGAAGATGCTGAGCTTGTCGATCGGAAAGGTCGGCAGTTGGGCGGTTCGAATCCCTAGCGCCGCGTAACGGAGTGAGCTTCCGTTCCTCGTCCCAGCTTCTGCCAACCTAGCCGTTCGAAAGCGGGTAAAAAATGCAAGTAGAAAAACAGGAACCACCTTTGGTGGGAAGGGAACAGCGTTCCGTGCGCCTTCGGCGTTGAGTCATGCCGGCCACAAGACCATGGAGACGTCTTCAGACAGCGCTGGCTCTTCGGCTTTGAAACATTGAGTTAATAGAGCACTTACCATCTTTTATTTGTTTAATTGTAATTTCTTTTCTTTGTTGTGAGCTGGCTAAAATAACTGAGATTCAGGTGAAAATAATAATAATAATAATAATAATAATAATAATAATAATAATAATAATAATAATAATAATAATAATAATAATAATGTCTATGATGTTTAAACATCTGGCTGAGTCTGCAAGGAACTGTAATAAGGATAATTAATCTCCACGATACTGTTTATGTACCACTATGCCCAAATAACATTTGTTTTGCGCCTTACAATAAAACGTTTTTTGGGGTTTTTTGGGGGGGAGGGGACAAAAGAAGGAAGGCTATTTTGGGGATGGCACTTGTTACACAATTCCATGGAAAATATTCCTCCTTAATTCCTTTCCCGTTGTCTGTATTGTTTCTCAATCCGCCTCAGATGTTTTGTCAGTTCTGAAGTAAGTGAACAAACAAGGAAGCGCAGGGCCTATATATTTCACAACGAAGGCTGCGTAAATATTAATTTAATTTAATTTAGACACCCTGCACACAATGCTTTGTCGATTGGCTCATCCCAGCATTATGTAGGTTAGATTTTCAACCCGGTCTCTTTATTTCTGTTTTTGGCCCTGTTTTTGGGCCCGCCCCAAAAATCTAATGGAAATAAAAGTTAAAACAACAATTGAATAAGGTGTGACTTTTGTTTATGATCCAAGCTTTGGACTTGGGACTGTTTTTCACACTTAACGACCGTTGCAGCATCCCCAAGGTCACCTGATCAAAATTCAGCCTCTTGGCACCTGGCTCGTGTTTATGACGGTCCCCCGGGGGTCATGTGATCCCTTTTTGCGACCTTCTGACCAGCAAAGTCAATGAGGAAGCCTAATCCACTTAACAACCGTGTGATTAAGTTAACATCCGAGGCGATCCACTTAACAGCTGTGGCAAGGAAGGGCATAAAATAGGGCCAAAACTCCCTTAACAATGGTCTCGCATAATGACGGAAATTTTGGGCTCAGTTGAGGACGTAAGCCAGGGATGATCTGAGTAGAATTTTATGGAATGATTAGAATAGAATAGGATAGAATAGGATAGGATAGAATAGAATAGAATAAATTATAGAATAGAAAATAGAAAAGAATAGAAAAGAATAGAATAAACTATAGAAGAAAAGAGAGTAAAATATAGAATAGAATAGAATAGAATAGAATAGAATAGAATAGAATAGAATAGAATAAACTATAGAAGAGAATAAATTATAGAAGAGAAGAGAAGTGGAGTAAAATATAGAATAGTAGAATAGAATGGAATAGAATAGAAAATAGAATAGACTACAATAGAATAGAATAAACTATAGAATAGAAGAAGAGAGTAAAATATAGAATAGAATAAACTATATAGAATAAATTACAGAATAGAATAGAAGAGAGTAAAATATAGAGTAGAATAGTAGAATAGAATAGAATAGAAAATAGAATAGAAAATAGACTAGACTAGAAAAGAATAGAATAAACTATAGAATAGAATAAACTATAGAAAAGAAGAAGATAAGAGAGATAGAATAGAATGGAATAGAATAGTAACAGAGTTGGAAGGGACCTTGGAGGTCTTCTAGTCCAACCCCTGCTTAGGCAGAAAACCCTATACCGTTCCAGACAAATGGCTATCCAACAACTTCTTGAAAACTTCCAGTGTTGGGGCATTCACAACTTCTGGAGGCAACTTCTTTTCCACTGATTAATTGTTCTCACTGTCAGGAAGTTTCTCCTTAGTTCTAAGCTGCTTCTCTCCTTGATTAGTCTCTCCTTATTTGTTGTAATGTAACATGTCTCTCTTTTCAGATGTGAAGGTTATCTTGGACCTGACCCCTAACTATCATGGGCAATTACCCTGGTTTAGCCGAGATGTATGGCTTGAGGGGGATTTCCAGAACAAAATGAAAGTAAGTGAAGGAAAGCGTGTCCCCCCCAAAGGAAAACTTGTGTGTGTGTGTGTGTGTGTATAAAACGATGAAGTCCCTTTTAATAATTTAAACAGCACAGCCAAAAGACGAACAGAGGTAGGATGCAAGCATTTCTTATTGACTCATCAGTCAATCAAGAAATTACAATAACACGGTTAGAAACAGCCTCTAATATAAGATCTAGCAGCAAAAGCATGAGTTAAGCCTATAAAATAAATATAAATATCTAAGGATCTAATCAGAGAATGTGCAGTTGATACAAGCAGCCCTTGCATTTACAGCTGCTCATTTAGTGACTAAAAGTGTGACTTATGACCGGTCCTCAGAGTTATGATGTCACAGTATCCCCTACTGTGATCAAAATTCGGGCACTTGGCAACAAACATGTCTTTACAATGGTTGGTTAATTATTACTATAAGTAGCTGAATACCCGTGCTCTGCTACACTGGCCCCACTGATCCTCTCCTATTCCCTTATCTCCCTCAGGATTGCCCCACAGAGTCTTCTCCGAACTTATCCCCTTCTCTCCCTCAGTCCAACTCCTTAGAATCAGAGCATTTTTTTCAGGTGGGGAGAGGGAGTAGAATGTCTAAACTCCCAGCCGGCAGGCCGGATGAGTCACGTTCTGGCCACGCCCACACCCAAGTGGCAGTTGGAACAGAGTTCTTTTCAGGTGGGGAGGGGAAGTAGAACGTCTACCTCCTTAGCATCAGAGCGTGCTAATATAATCATGTAAGAAATATCAATTATGTGATGTTCATTTCGAAAAATCCTCTCTTAGCGAGGGTTTAGAAGCAAAGAGGAACATACTTGCCAAATTTTAAGTTTGTAGGCTTTACGGTTTTGGAGTTTTCGTAATGATGCGTGAGGGGTATTTTGCTTGTGTGTGTGTGTGTGTGTGTGTTCTGTATTTGCTAGTGGAGCTCGAAAACTGATTTTTTAATTATTATTAATTGGCCAAGATTCATGGGGAAGCAAAACCAACTGTCACGGCTAGGGTTGAGGGAACGTCTTGGTGGGGATCGCTGAGGACTATTAACTTGTCTCGTTCTCTTCTTGACGTTCTGCCCTACAGGAAGCAATCCAGTTTTGGCTGAGGAAAGGTGTCTCTGGAATCCAAATCGGAAGCATCGAGCAATTGAATGTAAGCAGACCGCCCCTCCTTAGCCCCCTTTCCATTCGGTGTGGGAGGCTTATTTAGCCTCGACCTGACTGCTGTCCCTTTTAATTTCTTTTTTTTGAGGGGGGGAGGAAGGGGGGGGCTTGCAAGGAGAAGAAAGTAGAGGTGCTAAAACCAGGGAGGGGGCCCTCCAGTCTCAACCAACACCTCTCAATTCTGTTTATTCGACAGGATTTCCAACTCTTGAGTGAGTGGAAGAACATAACGCAACAAGAGGCTGTTGATGATCAGGCTGGGTGAGTAAAAACAGACACCTTTCTTACCAAAGGTTTTCTTTCTTTTTTTCTTTCTTTCTTTTCTTTTCTTTCTTTCTCTCCTTCCCTCCCTCCCGCCCTCCTTTCCTTCCATCTTCTTTCTTTTATTCAATCTTTCCTTTTTTCTTTTATCTTTCCTTCTTCCTTCCTTCTTTCTTTCTTTCCATCCTCCTCCTATCTTCCCTTCCTTCCTTCCCCTCCTCCTTTCTTTTTCTTTCCTTCCTTCTTTCCTTTTCCTCCTTTCTTTTCTTTCCGTCTTCCTTCTTTCTTTTATTCAATCTTTCCTTTTTCTTTTATCTTCTTCCTTCCTTCCTTCTTTCTTTCCATCCTCCTATCTTCCCTTCCTTCCTTCCCCTCCTCCTTTCCTTTTCTTTCCTTCCTTCTTTCCTTTTACTCCTTCCTTTATCTTTCCATTGTCCTTCTTTCTCTCATTCCATTTTTCCTTTCCTTTCTTTCCTTCTTCCGTCTTTCTTTCTTTCCCTCTTCTTCTCCACTCATTTCCCTTTATCTTCCCTTCCTTCTTTACTTCCCCTCCTCCTTCCCTTCCTTCCTTTCTTCCCCTTCCCTTCCTTCTTTCTTTCTTTCTTTCTTTCTTTCTTTCTTTCTTTCTTTCTTTCTTTCTTTCTTTCCCTCCCCTACCTCATTTTTCCTTCCCCTTCCTTCCTTCTGTCTTGCATTCTGCTCCCGGTTGTGGTCGTAAGTCAAGGACCACCTGGAGACATCCCCCTTCTCGCTTCTTCTCTTCCAGGGTTCTGATTGCCATGACCAGGCGTAAGGACGCTCGAGGGATTTTCTCGCTTCTGAACGAAACCACAGGGGTGGACATGCTAACCAGCCAGTATCTTCAGGAGCTGGTGAAGCCTGAAGGGAAAGATACCACTACGCTGGGACACACGGCCCAAGAACTGATCTACCATTATATCAAAGAAGCAGGAGACCGATGGCCCAGCTGGAGCGTAAGTGTCCAGCTTTAGGATCAAGCTGAGATATTTAAAGGAGAATATTTGTAGCTCGGAGTTGAAATGTGGAATCTTTGGTGCTTTCTGAGCTTGGGGGCTTTCTTGCCGACGTTTCATAACCCAACTAGGTAACATCATCAGTGCTAGAAAGGAGTGGGATTTGGGAGGGACAGGAGGAGGAAGAAGAGGAGGAGTACCGTGAGATCCTTGGTGCTCTCTGAGCTGTTTTCTTGCAGGCGTTTCATGGCCCAACTAGGTAACAGCCTCAGTGCTAGAAGGGTTGAGGAGAAAGAGGATGGGGAGGGGGGGAAGGAGGAGGACTTTGGGCTCCATGGTGCTCTCTGAGCTTGGTGGTTTCCTTGGAGACGTTTCATGACCCAACTAGGTAACGTCATCAGTGCTAGTGCGAATTCCCTCTGAGGCTCTTGCACCCATCGTTACGCAAACTTTTGGAACTCTGACTTAGCTTGGTTTTCTCCGCCGGGATGCTAATGGCCTCTCTTTTTCTTTCTCTTCTTCCGCAGATGGGTAGACCAGATTTTGGACATTTGGCCCAATCTATGGGGGAACAGTTGCTTCGGCTTCACCATCTCCTCTTCTACACTTTGCCCGGCACGCCCTTCACCGATTACGGAGATGAAATTGGCCTACGGGACATGCCGGGACAGGTAAGATCAGCCATAGAAGGCGGCAAGGTTTGGGCGACATGGGGCGTATAACTCTGTGTGCTCAATGATGGAGGGTAGAGGGATATTTTCCTGCCTTCCACCAGCAACGATCCTCTTTAATTTCTCCTCCAGCCTGCGACATCCAACATCACACGCATGCAGTGGGACAAATCGGCCACTTATGGGTTCTCCAGAGGGGGGCAACAGCTGGCTGAAGCCGAGGACAGCAACGTCACCGTGCAGGTAAGAAAAAAATCGTGGGAGAGAAGCTAATTTTTCAGGAACGAAAAAAATTGGGGGCCGAGATTCAGGGTAGAAAGCGGGAGTTGTAGTTCCGCCTTAGGGGTAAAAGCCAGCTGGGTGACTTAGGACCAATTACTAGGAGATTGGGAGTTCTACTCCCGCCTTAACTATGAAAGCCAGTTGGGTGACTTTGGGCCAATCACCAGGAGATGGAGAGTTCTAGTTCCGCCTTAGGCATGAAAGCCAGCTGAGCGACTTGGGACCAGTCACCAGGAGACAGGGAGTTCTAGTCCCGCCTTAACTACGAAAGCCAGCTTGGTGACTTTGGTCCAATCACCAGGAGGCGGGAAGTTCTAGTCCTGCCTTAACTAGGAAAGCCAGTTGGGTGACTTTGGGCCAATCACCAGGAGACAGGGAGTTCTAGTCCCGCCTTAACTACAAAGGCCGGCTAGATGACTTTGGTCCAATCATCAGGAGACGGGGAGTTCTAGTCCTGCCTTAACTACGAAAGCCAGCTTGGTGACTTTGGGCCAATCACTAGGAGACAGGGAGTTCTAGTGCCAACTTAGGCATGAAAGCCAGCTGGGTGACCTGGGACCGAGCAATAGTAATAGGTGCTTTGAGCGAATCCCAGAACATCTGAAGCACCACTTAAACTCCATTGGTGTTGACAAAATAGCTGTTGTAGCCGCCAGCAGCCAGCAGAGCTGGCAACAGACTGGGACAGTGAGGAGGGTTGGGGAGGAACATGGGCCAATCCTGGTTGGGGAAGGCTCTGATGAGGGCTCTGTGTCGGAGACAGAGAGGGGGCCAGGGCCATATGCCAATTATCAGCTGCCGACGATGAATGGCTCCTCCCAGAGGAAACAAAAGAGGAGCAAGAGGGGAGTGGAGTTTGCAGGAGACTAATAGTTCGCTTAATTGGTTCGTGACTCTCCGAGGCTCCTGGCCAAGTTCTGCAGAGATCAGCCTGGCAGCTCTCCAAGCCAGATAAGCTCTGTGACTGTAAATCCTCCTTCAAAAGACTTTGCTGGATGTGAAGGAGCAGAACTCACAATAAATTAATAAAAGGGTTTTTTGTCGGGACAACAAGGAGTTTTGCTTTGTGCTCTTGGGAAGCCTCAGTCATTACAATCCCCATCGGTCAATTGCAAAAAGCAGCTTGTCTTGGAACAGCTTCTAGGCGACAACACTAGGTGCGAGAAAGCTAGAAAAATATTATAACACCCCCACCCCCCACCCTGCCCCGTTTTTCTTTTCCAGGCGCAGCAGGGCCACAAGGGGTCCCTCCTGAGCTTCTTCCAAGAGCTGAGCGAGCTTCGGACCAAGGAGCGCTCCCTCCTGCACGGCGACTTTGCCCTGGTGCAAAGTTCGAACTCCTCCGTCTTCTCCTACCTCCGGGTCTGGGACCAGAACAAGCGGTTCTTGGTGGTGCTCAACTTCGCCCCGCAAAAGCAAACCGTCTCCCTCCCCACCTCCCACCCTCATCTCCCAACCGAAGTAGACATGGAGCTCAGCACCCATCCCAGCCGGGAAAAGACGACGCTGGATGTCCAGAACCTGAAGCTGCTCCCTTCGGAAGGGCTCCTCCTCAGCTTCCCTTACGTGGCCCTCTAGTCGGTCTTCTCCCAGCCCCTTTCCAGAAGGAGGTGTGCCTTGAATCCCTCAAAAGAAGACACTCCAGCCAAGGATGTCTCTCCTGAACGTGCTAACGTCCTTCTTCTCTGTCTACCTGCCTTTGTAACCCCATAGCTCAGCCCTTCCTAGACCCCAGACTCCCAATTCCCACATCCAGCTGGCCCAAAGAAGGTCTACGTTGCTCCTCACCACCTTAAGAGGTTGAAGTTGGCCAAGGTCACCTCTGTTTCATGAACATTCCTGGATCTGCCTATCATTTCCCCCTAAAAATCTAATGTTGGCAGGTCATTCTCTGAGATTAGAGGGAGGCGTCAACCTCCATTTTCTCCAGCTGGAGAGGATGATGGGGTTCAGTGAAACGATGGGTTCTATACTATAGCGACGTTTCTCAATCTTGGCAACTCTTAAGACGGGTGGGACTTCAACTCCCAGAATTCCCCAGCCAGAAGCTGGTTGAAATACTCTTAATCTCAGAGTGAAACCTTTGTGTGGGTTCTGGTGCTAACACAAACATAAACACACAAAAGACACACACACACACATCCCATCTTCAGCTGTGGTTCTGCAGTTTTCAGTTCCGTAATCTCTTCCTGATCCCAAGTATGAATTTTCTCCTGTCAGTGTCTGCCCCCCCCCTCACCCCCTTGAAAGATCTTCTGTCCGCCTAACTCCCTAACAAAGTGTGCAAACTTCCATGTGTTTTGCTGTGGGGAACCAGTTTTAATAAATCTCTCTCTTTGCTTTCAGACTCATCTGGTTTCTGTTGAGTAGGGTGGAATCTAAGGATATGTGTCGGTCATTTTTAAATCCCTATGTGGTTTGGTTCAGATCATATCTGGTTGAAAGAAGGGAACCACTATCTCTTCCTTCCTTCCCCCCTCCCTCCTTCCTCCCTCCCGTCCCTTTCCTTCTTTCTTTCCTTCCTTCCTCTCTTCCCATCAGTCCCTTTCCTTTCCTCCTCTAACCCTCCTTCTTCCCCCCTCCCTTCTATCAGTTTCCTTTCTTCCTCCCTCCCCTCCCTCCCCTCCCTTCTTTCCTTCCTTCCCCCCTCCCTCCTTCCGTCCCTTTCCTTTCCTCCTCTCCCCCTCCTTCTTCCCCCCTCCCTTCTATCAGCTTCCTTCCTTCCTCCCTCCCTCCCCTCCCTTCTTTCCTTCCTTCCCCCCTCCCCCCTTCTGTCCCTTTCCTTCCTTCCCTCGCTTCCCTTTCCTTCCTCCCCTCCCCTTTCTTCCGTCCCTTTCCTTCCTTCCTTTCTTTCTTCCTTCCTTCCTTTGGAAAAGATTATGGGTATGGTGCTGCAAGGGATCTATACAGTATATGTATTCAGCCATGTGGATCCTGACACTAATCTGCTTTTGAAGTAGATATTGTTTAAATCAGCACCTTCCCAGAAGGCTCTGGATTTGCAACAGATGGGAGTTGTAGTCCGATGTATCCCACAAATTTCCCATCCTGAAATAGTGCAGTATCTCTCAATTTTCAATCATTATAAACTGAATGGACTTCAACTCCCAGAATTCCCTAGCCCTCCTGCCTGCCTGCCTGGGATGGGGAATTCTGGGACTTGAAGTCCACCCATCTAAATTACTGAGAGAGTGAAACACTGCTCATTCATTCCCAAGGTCCCTTTGCATAAACTAATGTTTGCTTCAATGGCTATTTTAAATACTTAATTGAATTATTACTAAGCATTTTAAAAAAAATATTCATCAACAGAGGAGTATTATTGGCTGTCTGTCTTATTTTGGGGAAAAAATATTATTAAAAACAATATTTTGCAAATTTTAAGATTGATGGATTTCAACTCCCAGAATTCCCCAGCCAGCTGGGAAATGAAGTTACGACCTTAAATATACTCCCCTTTAATAGCCACACATTCATTGGGCGGCTTCCCCTTTAAATCTCCCTCTCTTTATTGACAGCCGACAGTATTTTTTTTCCGGGTCAGGCTTCCTCTTGACTCCGCCCCCTTTTCCTTTTCTTCCTCCTCTCCTCGGCCTGTTATGACGGCTTCTCCTTTAAGCAGCCCCCTCGACGCAATGCAGAGGAGGCTGAACCAATGGGGGCACGCTCAGCGGGCCACGTGAGGGGAGTGAGCAGGGAGGCGGAGCTATAGGGACAAGAGCCCGGATGTTAGAAGGCGGGGGCGGGGCGTCGCCCATGCAGCCGGGTTGCTCGCCGGAACTCGTTGGCGGAGCGATTCGATTGGCGCGGCGAGGCGGCCGAGCAACGGTCGCCGCCTGCCGTTGGGGGAGCGCCAGGGCGCATGCGCGAGAAAGGCAGCACAGCAGCGGCTCCTCAGTCTGTGGCGGACGGAGGCGGGCAGGATCCTAAGGCTGAGAGAACGCGGCCTGCTCCCTTTCCCGGTCACCATGGTGAGGGGAGGGGGCAATTTTGAGGCGGGGGGGGGACGGGACAGCGTGAATAAACCCACCCGGGCCGCGCGTGATCCCCAAAAGAGGCGGGGCAGGAAAGGGGAGTGGCCAGACTTGGAGAGGGGGCTCCTGAAGACCCTCTAGCCCACCCTCTATTAACCCCCCCCCCTTCAACAAGACGGGGGTCCCCCCGAGACAATAGAGGGGCTTTGACCGGGGGAGGGCCTGGACCCCCTCCTCTGAAATGGGGGGGGCTAGTAGTCTCAGGGAGGGGGGAATTTGAGCAGAGGTCAGCACCAGAGGAGGGGAGGGGCGGAGCTATATGAGGCCCCGCCCCCTTGGATATTGGGGTCGCGGGGGAGGGGCTAAGGAGGGAGGGAGGATTTAGAAATGCCAATCATTGTTAGTTTGGAAAACACAGGTGTGTAAAATATGGATATAATATGGAAAAATTATAAATAGACTAAAACAAGTAGAAATTTAGTTCAATTTTTCTTTACTTTTCCTATTACTGTAATTACTGTTTTAATTTAAAGTACTGTTATACAGTAGTGGCCAAAATTGTGGAAACCTTTTGGGAAAAGTGGGCAGGTTTGATGGCGAATAACACCGCTTTTTTATTTTGCTTTAATAGTCCCATAAAATTACACATCAATGGCCGGAATTACAAATGGCACTGCAGAAAGTGACTTAATGACTGTGTTTCACGCTGACGACCAGGGCGGCAACATCCCAGGGGTCACGGGATCAAAATTCACACGCTTGGCTCACAGATATGACCTTTTTCAGTGTTTTGGTACCCATCGCCAAGCCTCCGAATGTACCCCCCCTTAACCGTGGGGATGGTGTCCCTTTTTGGCAGTGCCCTTGTAACTTCGAATGCTTTCTCCATAGACTGTTGTAAGTCGAGGACTACCTGCATACAGTGAGAAGGAAGCTGGCCCGATTTAGAAAGGGAGTCTTGACTTTTTATTTTCTGGTTAATTTTCTCAGGCTGACCAACTGACCGAGGAGCAGATCGCAGGTAAAGAATTGGAGGGTCCCTGGAAGAGTTGCGGAATTGATTCGGATAGCTGGAAAACAGACATCTCCCCCCCCCCCCCGAAAACTCAACTGTCATTTAGACAAAAGAGGCTGCCTTCTCACAATCAGCTACTCTTCCCTCTGAAAAATGAGATTGCGTGTGGTTTTCTTTCTCTTAATCTTTTTAAATTATTTCTTTTTTTAAATAATTCATAATACAAAATACAAAAATGGCAAACAAAACAGTGGGAAAGACAGGGGAGGGAAAAGTGTAGGAAAAAGAAAGAAAAGGCATTGACTTCCGACTTCCTTTGGTGCAGTCGAATAAGATAACCTCAAAACCTAGTTTGTAATAGTGTAAACTAGCTATTTCTATATCAACAAATCTTATCTCATCGGCAAAACCCAAAATCAATCATTCCCACCCACCCACCTTATCATCTACCTTCTATCCATCCATCCATTTATCTATCATCTGTTATCTATGAACTATCTCATCTATCTATCTTCTATCATGCATCCTTCCATCCATCCATCCCTATCTAATCTACCATCCATCCATCCATCCAGCTATCTAATCCATCCATCCATCCATCCAGCTATCTATCTAATCTTCCATCCATCCATCCATCCATCTACTGTGATCTATCTGCTACCTATGATCTGTCTATCTTCTATCATCCATCCATCCATCTATCTATCTATCATCTATCTGTTACCTATAATCTATCTCATCTATCTATCTTCTATCATGCATCCTTCCATCCATCAATTCATCCATATCTATCTAATCTATCATCCATCCATCCTTCTAGCTATCTAATCATCCATCCATCTAGCTATCTAATCTTCCATCCATCCATCCATCTAATCTATCTTCCTTCCATCCATCTATCTACTATGATCTATCTGCTACCTATGATCTGTCTATATTCTATCCATCCATCTATTTATCTTCTATCACCTTTCTGCTATCTATGATCTTATCCGTCAATCTAACTATCTTCTATCATCCACCCATCCCTCTATATCTGTCTGTCTGCCTGCCTATCTCATTTGCTTTGTTAAAAGTTTGGATCGAGGGGGCGAATGTAGATCTGACCTTGCCCTCTCTCCTGTTCCTTTCAGAGTTCAAGGAAGCCTTCTCCCTCTTCGACAAAGACGGCGATGGCACCATCACCACCAAGGAGCTGGGCACCGTGATGCGTTCCCTGGGTCAGAACCCCACCGAGGCAGAGTTGCAAGACATGATCAATGAAGTGGATGCGGATGGTGAGCAGGGTCCTTACTGGGATGGTGGCTGGGAGGCTGTTTGGGGAGAATAACAGAGTCATTTAGAATTGGAAGGGACTTGGAGGTCTTCTAGACCAACCCCATGCTCAAGCAGAAGACCCTCTATTATTTCAGACAAATGGCTGCCCAATCTCTTCGTGAAAAACTCCAGTGTTGGCTCAACTTCTGGAGACAAGCTGTTCCACTGATTAATTGTTCTAACTGTCAGGAAATTTCTCCTCAGTTCTAAGTTGCTTCTCGCCTTGATTAGTTTCCACCCATTGCTTCTTGTTCTACCCTCAGGTGCTTTGGAGAATAGCTTGACTCCCTCTTCTTTGTGGCAACCCCTGAGATATTGGAACGCTGCTATCATGTCTCCCCTGGTCGTTCTTTCCATCAAACTAGACATACCCAGTTCCTGCAACCGTCCATCCTATGTTTTAGCCTCCAGTCCCCTAATCATCTTTGTTGCTCTTCTCTGCACTCTTTCTGGAGTCTCCACATCTTTTTTACATTGTGGGGACCAAAACTGAATGCAGTCTTCCAAGTGTGGCCTTATAAAGTGGTATTAACCCTTCACGTGATCTTGATTCTCTCCCTCTGTTGATGCAGCCTAGAACTGTGTTGGCTTTTTTGGCACTTGTACTACACCACTGGCTGATATTTAAGTGATTGTCCACTAGGACTAGAGCGATAAGGGGCTAAAGTAGGCCTTCATTTTTCCAGAGTTTCAGCTTAGAGGGGGAGAATCTAAATTTTTTTAGTGGGGAATCTAGCATTTTGTGTACACGTTCTTGTGATTGGGTAGCAAAGAGCTATCTTTATTTCATTTTTTTTTAGTCAGTTGATCTGACTGATCCTTTCCCCAGGCAACGGCACAATCGATTTCCCAGAATTCCTCACCATGATGGCCCGGAAAATGAAAGACACCGATAGTGAAGAAGAGATCCGCGAGGCCTTCCGAGTTTTTGACAAGGTGAGTTTGCTTAATTTGGGAAGGCTTCGGGTAGTCCTCGACTTACGACCTCAGTTGAGCCCCAGAGTTGGCTGGAAGCATTTGTTAAGCGAGTTTTGCCCATTTTACGACTTTTCTTGCCACCGTTGTTAAGTGAAGCGTTGCATTCGTTAAGTTGGTCGCCCCGTTGTGAAGTGAATCTGCCTTCCCATAACTACAGCGCAGGCGGCCAGATTCTGCACAGCAGCACTGGGGATTCGTCACAAACATGTGTCTTCTCCACCATAGTGATGTTATACAAGTGTGGCAAGGCCTTTGCGCTGCTTAGTCACTTCCCTCTGAGCGTTGAACCTACAACTAGCCACACAGTGCAACTAATCGTATAGTCAGACCATGTGTAATTGACACTGGATTTTATTACAGGTTTTAGTTACCATATTTTTCGCAGCATAAGATGCACCTTTTTTCCTCAAAAAGAGGCTGAAAATCTGGGTGCATCTTATACAATGAATGCAGCATTTTTGCCCTTCCAAAACACTGCCCCCTTCACCAAAATGGCCGTGCATACCCTTATGGAGGCTTTCAGAGAGCTCCTGGGGGCTGGGGAGGGCAGAAATGAGCAAACAATGGACTGTTTTTTGCCCCAGCCCCCAGCAGCACTCTATAAGCCTCCATAAGGCTATGCATGCAATTGTTTTGATAAAAAACGGGGCCGTTTTTGCAAAAAAACAGGCCGTTTTTTGCTCCCCCCCAGCACTCTGCAAGCCCCCCCTCCCCTGGCTATTTATGCCTTTTTTTGGGGGGGGAAACGGGGCCGTTTTTGGGAGGTTTGCAGAGTGCAAAACCTTTTTTTTTTCCTTTTGGAAAGCTCTTTAACGGATTGATGAGAATTAGATTGATCAAGTGCTGTGCCAACAGAAACAAAGTCTTAGGTGCTGCAGATTGTCAGCGATTTCCTTCTCCAGCACATGGATAGATACACCTGGAAACATCTACCTACCTACCTACTCTCTCTCTCTACCTACCTACCGTATTTCTCTCCCTATTTCTCTCTATCCCTCTACCTACCTACCTACCTAGCTACTCTCTCTCCCTCCCCCCCTTCCTACTGTATTTCTCTCTCTTTCTCTCCCTCTATCTACCTACCTAATTTTCTCTTCAAAACCTTGGTGCGTCTTATACTCCGAAAAATACGGTATTATTTTATACTAGAAGTGTTCAGTGTATATTTCCTGAGTGCTTTTATTTGTTCAGGTCACTGGTCTATGACTGTAATAATAAATGGTTCTTGTTGGTCCTAAAGTCATTAATTCAGCGCCTCTATAACTTTGAAGGGACACTAAACGAACGGTTGTAAGTTGAGGCCGGTCTGTCCCTCCTTCCTTTTCTCTCCAGGATGGCAACGGGTACATCAGCGCCGCCGAGCTGCGCCACGTGATGACCAACCTGGGCGAGAAGCTGACGGACGAGGAGGTGGATGAAATGATCCGAGAAGCGGACATAGATGGGGACGGGCAAGTCAATTACGAAGGTAAGGGGCTTTTAAAGACCCTTAAAAGAGGTCGAAAGTGCAGGTGGCATTTATGCCAGGCAAATGTTTTAGTATATTTCCCCTGCCCCCTCTTACTGGGCAAGTGGAGCTCTTGAGAATACTGAGGACTAGAAACAGGGGAAGGAAAGGTGGGTTCAGATCCCCCTTTTACAAACCACATCAAAGGACTTTGCTTTGTGAGCGCACTCCCGTTTCCCCTGAAAATAAGACATTCCACCGGATAATAAGCCCAACTGTAGTTTTGTTTCCATTTTGGTGCATCAGCCTTGGCCACTTTGAAGGCAGCTGGCTGGGGAATTCTGGGAGTTGAAGTCCCATCTTCTTCAAAGTGGCCAAGGTTTCAGAGACATTGACCTACAGATAGATACAGATTAACAGAGTTGGAAGGGACCTTGTAGGTCATCTAGTCCCGCCCAGGCAGACCCTACACTGTAGTTTCAGGACCAATTTTTAACCTTTTTATCTGCATCTTTTGCGAATGAGGACATCCTGTCTGTCAAGGTGGCCAGGGAATTATGGGAGTTGAAGTCCACCCTTCTTCAAAGTGGCCGAGGGTTGAGAGACACAGATCTAACAGGATACAGTAGTGGCCAAGATTTGTGGAAACCTTTTGGGAAAAGTGTATTTTTGAATTTTGTGGCTTAATAACATCACCTTTTTTGGAGTAGGATCATAAAATCATATATCAGCGGAAAGATAATTTAATCAAGAATGTAAGGCAACAAAGTTTGTTCAATTATCTGTATTCTATGAAAGTGTGTAGCCAAATATATAGCCAGCAATAAAACACAGTTAATAGAAGCAATCATTCAATCTTGGTTTCACATTATAACAGCTGCAGAACTAAATGACTTGGTTGACTTGATGGGAAGACGTTGTAAGGTTGTAATCCATGCTAAAGGTTACCCAACTAAGTATTAACTGACGTGATAATTTTTGTATGTCTCATTTTTTTCTATGGTGATAATTTTTATATATATCATTTTTGTCTATGGTGATCATTTTTGTATAGCTCGTTTTTTCTATGTGTTTCACTTGTCTCCTTCATAACCGCTCTTCTAATAGCAACTCCTTCATAAAAGTGGTTGCATTACATTCTTGATTAAATTATCTTTCCATTGATCTGTAATTTTACGGCACTACTAAAAAAAAAAGTGGTGTTATTCGCCATCAAACCTGAAAAATACTGTATACTTTTCCCAAAAGGTTTCCACAATTTTGGCCACTACTGTTATGTTCTTGGAACAATTGCTTGTCTAAACAGATTTATTAATGGGTGGGAGGCATCGTCCTTTTGGTAGCCCCTTCCTCAGCAGGCCCTGACTCCCTTCTCCGTCCTCTCTCCTTGCTCCGTAGAGTTTGTACAGATGATGACCGCCAAATAAGACAAGCCGCTGCCTCTTCCCCCCCTCCTTCCCCTCCCCTCGGCCGCTCCCCTCACCCGTTCAGGATGGAAGGATGGCCTGCTTCCTGGCTGGGATCTTCTCCAGCCCCACCTGTCTTTTGTCTGTGTACATCTCATGCCCCATTGGCGCTTTTAGCAGTTTGTGGCTGTACCCTGCTCTGCCTCCCTTTGCCCGCCCTCCTCGTGCCCCGGGGTGGGCGTGGCGGCGGCCAGGGGGGACGGTGCCTCGAAGCCCTTGCGGAGAGGGATGGGGACGGAATACGGGACGCCTTTGGACAAGAGGTGGGTAGGAAGGTGAGGCCGCCCCCTCTCTCCCCCTGGTTCAACCCCTGCCTTCCAACCCAAAGTCTCTCCCACCCACCCACACATTCATGGACTGTTGTCGTATGCAGTTACATACTTCCTCCATCGACCCGTTGTCTTCCTAGGACTCTCTGCATTATCTTGGATATATTGTAATTGTTAAACCTAATCGGTACCATCCTCTCCACCTCCCACCCCGACCCTCTCCAGAGCTTCAGGGAATGCTTCTCTTCCATTCCAGTTGATGTAAAGTTTTCTTTTTATTATTATTTCTCCTTTTATTTTATTTTTTCTTCTTTTAAATAAACTTTGTGTTTCAAACTGGTGGAGCCAATCTGCTGATGTGAAAACAAAAAACAAAAAAACAAAGTGACCTGAAGCCCTGCTGCTTTTTGGAGGAGTTTGGGATACTTGTATATTTTTTGCAGTCGCTGAGAAATCAGCGTTCTTCAAAGATTCCATTTCCACCCCACAAGACTGCAGCAGATTCCCCGAAAGTGCCATTCTTGGGTTTTCCCTTGGATCTGCCAGCTCCCAGATCAGGAAAACCTGCATATATTTTTCAAACCAGTCTTTCCTTCTTTGGCAGCGATGGGAATTGGAGGCCCACTGAAGGAGGTCACTTAAAAAAGGAAAGATTTTCTCTAAATTGCAGAGTCGAGAATGAAAAACCAGCTCTGGCCATTTATTTGGGAAGATTGGCAGGGTAGGGGGAAGAGATACTATTGATATAACTATTCAAGCTTTGAGATCCCCATCAAAATAAAATTCAAAGTGAAGGGGTAAATTTGTGGATTTCAGCATTGGGAAGTCTAGTGTATTTCAACTTTCCAGAGAATGTACTAAGCAAGGGACCGTATGCCCAGTGCCATGAAAGAATGAACTTGTGATATTTCAGGTTTATATGGATACGTTTGTCGTGTGTATACACAAACACACCAATAGTAGAGTATATTTGTAGCGTGGGGTACTTAGTGCTCTCTAAGCTTGGTGGTTTGCCTTGCAGACGTTTCATGACCCAACTAGGTAACATCATCAGTGCTAGAAGGGGGAAGGAGGAGGAGGAGAATTGTGGGGTCCTTGGTGCTCTCTGAGCTTGCAGACGTTTCACGACCCAACTAGGTAACTGTGATCCTTGTGCTAGGATGGGGTGGGGCTAGCTCATTTTAGTGGCTCAGTTCAACCCTCCGCTCCATATTTTCTGTTGGTACCAAAGTGTCGAAGGCTTCAAAAAGCACACAATTGGGAGAAATGTGCGTTCAGGCACCCTAACAAGGACTGGCTGCACAAACACCTATAAAATGAGAGCCACCCCCCTCCTCCTCCTAGTCCTGATAACATTGCCTAGTTGGGTAATAAAACGTCTGCCCCCCCCCCCCAAAAAAAAAAAAGAAAAACAGCCAAGCTCAGAGAGCACCAAGGATCCCATAGCCGACCTCCTCCTCCTCCTCCTCGCTGCAAACCTCCCTCCCTTCTACACAGATTAGGTTCCCTAGTTAGGTAATGAAACATCTGCAAATAAATAAATAAATAAACCACCCAAACCAACCTCAGGGAGCACCACATAAACCACAGAACCAAATATTTCCGAATTTGTTCCATCGTGCCAAACCTGGCAATGCTTTTTGGTCTTGTTCTGACTGGGGCTTCCCAAGAGCCTGAAGCCTGAACTCCTTGTTGTCCCGACAAAAAAACCCTTTTATTAATTTACTGTGAATTCCGCTCCTTCAATACAAATACAATAACAGAGTTGGAAGGGACCTTGGAGGTCTTCTAGTCCAACCCCCTGCCTAGGCAGAAAACCCCGCTTCAGACAGATGGCTTTCCAATATCTTCTTAAAGACTTCCAGTGTTGGGGCATTCACAACTTCTGGAGGCAACTTCTGTTCCACTGATGAATTGTTCACCTCCAGCAAAGTCTTTCAAGGGAGGATTTACGGTCACAGACCTTATCTGGCTTGGAGAGCTGCCAGGCCGATCTCTGCAGAACTTGGCCAGGAGCCTCGGAGAGTCACAAACCAATGAAGCGAACTAATGGTCTCCTGCAAACTCCACTCCCCTGTCGCTCCTCTTTTATTTCTTCTGGGAGGGGCCATTCATCGTCCACCTGTGACCTTCCTCCCAAGTCGACCCCCGTTCTTTATCTGTTCCCTTCGTCTGGCAACTCTGAACTCATGCGCACACTGGGAACAGGCTCCAGCTGTTCTTCTGCCTCACTGACGCCTGACTCTGAAGGCAGCTGATAACTGTCAGACGGCTCTGGCCCCCTCTCTGCCTCCGACACAGAGCCCTCATCAGAGCCTTCCCCAGACTCCAGGACTGGCCCAGGTTCCTCCCCAACCCTCCTCACTGTCTGAATGTTGTTGGCAGGTCTTTGGAATTAAATCTTGCCCAAAAGAATCCAAGAAAGAGCGATTTGGCTTCAGAAGCAATTTTTATTTTCAAATAAAAAATACACATGGTTTGGTTGCATGGGCCAGGACACACACATACCCCCACCCCCAAATGGGTGGCCCCTGGCTTCTTGTGCTACTGAAAAGGACGTTAAAAGGATGCCCTCCACTCCCTCACTCGTCTCCTCCTTGGCACAGAGCGGAGGGCGTCATGGCAGTTAAGACATACACATATATGTACAGGCGTGCGCACACGGATGTCCCTCGCCCCACAGAAAGGAGGAGCGTCTTAGCTCCCCGCAGGAAACAGCTGCCAAGTACAAACAAACGGAAGGCGGAGGGAAGCAGCTGGCCAGATCGTTGATTTGGGTACCACAGCTAGTCCTCGACTTACGGCCGCGACTGAGGCCAACGTTTCGGTTGGTTAGTGAGACACAAGCGAGGTTGGCCCCCTTTTTACGTCCTTCCTTGCCACCGTCCTTAAGTGAATCTGGCTTCCCCGTTCGACTTTGCTTGTCGCAAAACGGGGAATCGTGTGACCTTAGGACACAGCAACGGTCGTAAGTATGAACCAGTTGCCAAAGCGTCTAGAATTGCGATCGCGGAGAGGCCGCCACCGTCGTACGTGTGAGGTTACTTTTTTTCCCCTAACTTCGGATGGTCACTAAACGAACCGTGGTAAGTTGAGGACTACCTGCCTTTTAAACAGGCTTAGAAATGGGGCGAAATTAGCACAGGCTGCTTAGATTTTTTTTATCCTTTTAAAAAAATATAGATATATAAGCGTTCAGAAAATGTCTTGTTATGTTTGCCCGAGTTTCCTCCCAACCTCTCGAGCGAGACACCCGGCCCGGTTCACACGATGCTTGGTTAAAGCTAGGTTCAAGACTTCCTCTCTAAATCCCATCTCCCCGGATGTTGAAGCCAAGCGTGGAATTCATTTACTTTTTGCGCAGGGAGAAAAATGAGTGGCACCCTTCCACTCCCTGCCCAATACTGTGATTTTAAAGCCTCCATTCGCTTCTTCCTTCCTTCCTTCCTAGACCAGGAAAAACAGATTTATTAGGCACTTTCCCAAATTCCATCTTTGGAAGGAAGATTCCCGTCACGTCCCATTGCAGGAGTGGAAAAATTCTAGAGCAGTAGGTTCTCAAACTCGTGGTCCACGGATCCTTGGACTTGGGAAAAAATATACTGATTTAAACCTTAAGTCTCGGCGGTCAAAGATATTTAAAGGGAGTCCGTGGGAGGAGAAATATTTAGAACCACTGGCCTAAAACGTTTCACCCCTCGCTAGCTTTAAGATTGGGTAGGACTTCAACTCCCAGAATTCCCCAGCCAAGTAACAACAATCCTGCCTGGGGAATTCTGGGAATTGAAGTCCACCCGCCTTAAAAGCTGCCAAGGGTGAGAAACACAGATCTAATATCTTGTAGTGGCCCAGATTTCGGCAGAAAATCAAATTTTCCCAGGCTGTAAGTTTTTTCTCTCTCTAAAGCGCCCTATCTATCGCTCTCCCACGACGGTATAAAAATTATCAGTTTTCAATGGTGGCAGATGGGGGTTCTTTTAAAGGAACTCCAAATGCTTCAAGTAGCAATAATTGTCCCATTTAATGTCGATCAAACTGGCAAACTGGGGGGTCTGGGAAGAATACTGAACCCGTTCTTATTTTTCCCACGCTGGGCATTGCTTACACTTTCTCCGTTTTTTCCCTCGTTCCCCAAATCGGAATACATTGCTAATTGCACTTCCCTTATCTCAATCTTTCTCTCAATCTACCTTTCTCTCTTTCTCTCATCTTTCAATCTTTCTCTACAATCTCGCTCTCTCAGTCTTTCTTTCTCACTCTTTCTCTCCATTAATCTCTCTCAGTGTCTTTCTCTCAATCTATCCTTTTCTCTCAAATAATCTCTCCCTCCCTCTCTCCCTCCCTTTTCTCGGGCCCTTGTCCTAATGCTGTTTTTGTGCATATATATAAATATATATATATATATAAATAGTCTCGGATTCAAGAATGGGAAAGAGCCCACTCTTTTATTCATACCCCCTAACAATCACCCATTTACAGCTTCGGTTGTTTCGGATAAAAATATTCCTTAACGTGCCATCACCTGTTCTTAAAAAATTAATAATAATAATAATAATAGTCACCTTGTCAAATTCCCCAACCAGAAATTCAGCAACTTACTGCCCTGACTTTCCTGAAAAACCCCATTATTTTTTTTCCCCCTACATAAAATACACAGTCCTCAAAACACTTCTTTTGCAACGTATCTTTTTAAGTTTCCAAAAAATCTGTGCAATAAATTTTGAGACACTCAAGACATACCATGTTTATAGAGAATAAAAATTCGAAAAGGACTGTTGTTTTTTTTCCCCTTTTTCTTTTTTTGCCCTGGTAGCTTAAGCAATAGGGAACTTTTTTAAAATAATGACAATTAATACTGCTGTAAGACGATTGGCGAGGGTCTTAAGGAAAGCCCCTCTTGTATTTAGCACAACTTCAAACGCTGTTAATCCACCTCTTAAGAATTCGACGTCTTTGATGTCATTAAATTAACGGAGGACCCGAGTAGAATTCCCTGGGGTTCTTTTTTTTTAAAAAAAAAGGTCTTTCTTTCTATAAATAAGGATGTAAATAAAAATCTAATCTCTGTAAGCAAGCCGGCGAACAGAATAATTCTTAATGATGTGCTCTTTTTTTTCCTGTTCTATATTTCAACGTGGTTTTTTAAAAATCTTCTACTGAACTGGATTTCTGTCTTTTCTCGCACACACACAAAATTCTAACTGAAAGACGCTGCCTTGCACAAACATTCACTCCCATGCTTGGCTTTTCAATATATATATATATATATATATTTAAACAGACAGACAGGAATTGCTTTCTTAAAAATATATCTCTCTCCCCCTTTTGCCCCCACCCGCAAAACTGCCTGAGCTTATTAGATTCACCCAGAAAAATAGATCCGACTGGATCCTAAGGCATCTCCCTCCCCGTCCCATAAGAATCTCTCAAGATTCAAGAGGAGGTTGACATTAAGTCCCTCTCGCTTTCCCCCAAAAACAAAACAAAAAAATACATTTTCCTACAAATTTCCTATTTGGCTTCTTTCTTCCGGACACATAAACAGATTGATGCGTCTTATTCTGTGTTGTTGGGGGGGGGGTTGTTTCTTTTACGCATATATACATACATACACACATACACACAGGTAGTCCTTGACTTACGACCACAGTGAGGGCCGGAATTTTCACCGCAAAGCAGTTTCTCTTTTTTTTTTTTTGCCGTGGTTCTTCAGCAATTCGTTGTGGTTGTTAAAACGAATCACGTCATTAAGCGAATCTGAGAGCCAGCTGCGAACGTCGGCAATGAAAATTTTGCGTTCCCGAGACGCTGCACCCATTTGTAAATAGACGGACGCTCATTGCCAAGTGCCCGAATTTTGAACCCGGGACCGTAGAGGTGCTAAAGAAAAACAGTCATAAGCGTGAGGACTGGTCATACGTGGCTTTTTTTCAGTGGCGCTGTAACTCCGGTCACTAAAAGTCTAGGACTGCCTGTTTATCCCTTAAAAACCCTAGCACCCTGCTCAAAGTGAGTTTTAGAGTTTTACCTGTTTAAAAAAAAAATCCTATTTTACTTCTGTGTTGTTTTTTTATACAAAGGGTTTGAGGTTCAGGAGTCCCCCAGCAAGAAACTGTAGCCCCGGATGTAAGCCTTGTGCCAACCATCATGTAACCTGGTTGATTTTGCCTTAGTGTGACACGCAGACTAACCCATATTCATAGTTGGAATGGCTTAGCGTAACATCTGAGCCCAAACGTATCTTGGCGATAAGCTTTGCCATTAGAAGTTCTATGTCGGACACAGGAGTATATGGGAATTAAAAAATAATAATAATAAAGTACAGCTAGTCCTTGACTTACGGCTACAATTGAGCCCAATATTTCTGTTGCTAAGAGAGGAGTTCCCATTTGACGACCTTCCTCGCCACAGCCGTCAAGGGAATTACTGCAGTTCTTAAGTTACGAATAAGGTTGTTAAGTGAAACCAGCTTTTCCCCGTGGACTGGTCAGAAAATCGCAAAATGTGACCCCGGGACACTACAACCGTCATAAATATGAGACAGTTGCCAAGCATATGAATCATTATGTGACCGTGGGGATGCCACAACTTGAAAAACAGTCGTAAATCAGTTTTCTCAATGTGTTGTAACTTCAAACGGTCACTGAATGAACTGTTGTAAGTCAGGGACTACCTGTAAAGCAGGAGAAAATATTCTCCTTCTCCAGAATGCAGTTTTGGCCTCAGAAGGAGCAAATCCCTTCCTATTAACAGTTTATCCAAATAATGATAATTAAATGTTACCCACCCTGAATTAAAAAAACAACAACAATCCCATCAACTGAAGTCTGTTTTAAAAATAATCCCAGGTTTGGATTTGCAATAACGCAGCTCACCACCAGGGGGACATCTAAGAGGACCGCTGCCCTCTGCTGGTAGTTTGGAAAATGGCAGCCTGTATCTGCGACAGCCTTAATTTCATTCCCAATGGAGGGCTGGGGAAATAGGGTCCAAGGCAGCCCCCTTTGCATGCAGAAAAGCGCCAGACTGGGTAGGAAATAAAATGGTGACGCTCTCCACATTAAAAAACAGCTCGCGGTAGCAAACTCTCCCTTGGCTGCACCGTCGTGGTAATCAAACCCCCTGGCCCATTTCTGAAGGAAAGTATCACATCATGGCGGGTGGGTGGGCTGGAAATGGGGACGTGGAAGCCGGGCTCCCCGACGCTCCCCAGACAGCAACATAGACAATAAATACCCCTTTTCCCATCCAGCGTTTCAGTGCTCGCCCCCTTCCCGCCCGCCCCCCTTTCCGGCTGCTACGAGGGGGGGTCGTGGCAAATGGTGGGGATCTTGGCTTTGGGGGGACGGGAGGAGGACCCCGAAGAAGAGGAGGAAGAGGAGGAGCTGCTGCTTCGTCGAGCCTCAGCCCCGGTGCTGGACATCTTCAGCTTGCGCCGTTTGGCCAGAGGGGCGTTTTCCACACTTTTCAGAAAAAAACCTTCGCGCTTTCCCTTATTGAAGGCCTAGGCGACGAGAGAGAGAGAGAGAAAAATGTTATTTTAATTTTTTTATATATGTCAAAAGAAAGGATGGCCTTCTATTTCCTTTTTAAAAAAATTGTTTGTTTATATATTTTCACATTGCATAACCTGTTTCCCCCCCAAAATAAGACCTAACTGGGAAATAAGCCCTGGCGTGATTTCTCAGGATTCTTGTAATATAAGCCCTACCCTAAAATAAGCCCCAGTTAAGATTGTCAATCAATGGATGCATTCAGTAACATATTTCCCTGAAAACAAGACCTAAATGGAAAATAACTTCTAATGCATCTTTTGAAGGAAAAATTAATACAGGTAAAGGTAAATGTTCTCCTTGCACGTTCCTGACTCTAGGGGTCACTGCTCATCTCCGTACAATCACACCTCGTCCCATCCCATCCGTCCCCTCGGGGGGGGGGGAAACAACAAATCCCCCAGCCTCAAAACTGGTATACCCTCACCATAAACGTCACATTCACGCCTGTTCGCACAGCGGGCCCCGAGCTCTCGAGGATGTCCGGCGTCATGAGCGGCGTGGACGAGAGGGCGCTGCCATCTTGGAGCCACTCGCTGTACCGTAAGTTGGACATTTTCAACCGCTTGGCGGGGTCGACCGTCAGGAGACCTGGCCAAAGACAGACAGACGAGATTAAAATCACAAAACACGGGATTCACTGAACAACCTTTTCCCGGGGCTGCCGTAACGTCGAACAGCCACTCAATGGACATCTGTAAACCGAGGATAATCTGGTAAAATTGAAAACCCTCGTGGGTTGGAAAAACACGGCTGCTACGATGCAGAAGTTGCTCAACTGGTGAAAGCTCTGCTTCCTTCTTCGCCGTGAGATGGAGGTTTTTTCCACCAACCGACAGGCGGTTTTACACAACACGCCTGAACTCAATTAACCTTTTCTCTACATCTCAAACCACGCATTTAATCCTAAAGTCGCCCGAACAGGCTGGGTTTGCACAGCAAATGCCACAGGGGCGCAGTGGTTAGAGTGCGGTACTGCAGGCTACTTCTGCTGACTGCCAGCTGACTGCAATTTGGCAGTTCTAATCTTCCCAGGCTCAAGGTTGACTCATCCTTCCATCCTTCCGAGGTCGGTCAAATGAGGAGCAAGATTGTTGGGGGTCAAGAGGCTGACTCTACAAACCACTTAGAGAAGGCTGTAAAAGCACTGTGAAGCGGTATATAAGTCTAAAAGTGCTATTGCTATTTTTCTTCCTTCCTTCCTGTTAGAAGGCAGTATTTCAGGCAAACTCTGCCCGCAGCCAGCAGTTCGATCCTGACCAGCTCAAGGTTGACTCAGCCTTCCGTCCTTCCGAGGTCGGTCAAATGAGGACCCAGGTTGTTGGAGGTTGACCTGACCCGATTTAAGCGTGTTGTTGTGTCCCCGCAATGCTCTTCCCCCTGGAAGGTCTCCCCATTCCCACGCCCGGCTGTCCATCTCCCCCTCACCTCGAACCAGCTCCTTGGCCTCTTCGGACACGTTCTTCCAAGCTTCGCTCTCCAGGGAGAACTGCCCTTCCTTGATTTTGTGCATGATATCGGCCGCATGGCTGATCGCGCTGCCTTCCTGGCTGCTGTGGAAGGGGACCTGGCCAGACAGCATGGTGTACTGGAAGGGAGGAGAAGGCAAATGAGCGGAAGGAGAGACACACAGGGCAACGTCACGTCTCCCCCCATATGACTTGCAGCTTCGAAGGGTGGTGGTAAAAGGGACGCCCCCTCGAGAAGATTAAATAGGGAGATTTCCCGCTTTGGCTGAATGGTGCCTTCAGCCCATTGACTGTCCTGACCCCCTGGTTCCCCTCAATGACCCCCCCCAACAATTACAAAATCTGTGGGGTCCTTGGGGCTCTCTGGGCTTGACGTTTTTTTTCTTGCAGGCGTTTCATGACCCAACTAGGGAACGTCAGTGCTAGAAACGTCTGCAAGAAAACAAGCCAGCTCAGAGAGCACTAAGAAGTGTCTCCTCCTCCACCTCCTCCAACCCTTCTTCTACTCCATCTCCTCTTCCTCCTCCTCCTCCATCACTCCTCCTCCTCCTCTTCCTCTCCACAATCCCCATTCCCTTCCTGCACTGATGAGGTTACCTAGTTGGGTCATGAAACATCTGCAAGAAAACAAGCCAGCTCAGAGACCACCAAGGACCCCCCTCGTTTATAACCTATCTACCGTACGCAAACGGCTTGGTGGAACGACTTCCCCCATCCCTTTTGACAAGCTCAACCTACCAAGATCACCCCCAGGCTCCAGAGATCACAAGATTCATCGTAGCCTCCGTCCTGCAAAAGTTCGGGGGCCGCGTACTGGAGGGTAAAGCAGGGGGTCTGCATGGGCTGCGAATTTTGAGGGCAGAGGCGGGCAAAGCCGAAGTCGATCACCTTCACGGGGGCGCCCTCTGACTCGTCTGCGTAGAGAATATTCTAGGAGCAAAGGGACAACAGAATTACAGGTAGTCCTCGACTTACGGCAGTTCACCCAGCGATCATTTGAATTGGCAACAACGCTGAAGACGGTGATGATGGGGCATTTTTCACACTTACGACGGTGATTCACTTGGCCCACGTGGCAAGAAAAGTCGTAAAAAGGGGACAAAACCCACTCAAGAACTTTCTCACTTAGCAACATAAAGCTGTCAAGGTTCCAAGTTCTGTGGTCAGTAAAGTGAGGAGCCAAAATTGTTGGGGGCAAGAGGCTTACTCTGTAAACCGCTTAGAGAGGGGCTGTAAAGCGGTATATAAAATCTAACTGCTATTGCTATCTTATAATTCAATTTTAAAGGTGTGTCGGGTTAAAAACAGAAAACCTCTTTAAATGCAGTTTTGGGCTCTTTCACCAAGCATCTTCCCTGGGAGCTCAGCCTCCCCTTTTCCTTGCGTACCTCGGGCTTGAGGTCCCGATGCACCACTCCCGAGTCGTGCATGAAGCTGACGGCGGAAACCAAGCTGCGCATGATCTGGCTGGCTTCTGATTCGCTGAAGTGTTGCTTCTTCTTGATCCGGTCCAGGAGTTCCCCGCCCCTCAGCAATTCCATCACCAGATATGTGTGATACTACGGATAAAGATGGACAAAAAGGGACATACAGCGGTGCCTTGATCCAACCTCTTAATCCTTAACTAGATTGCATTTCTCGAATGGCTTCCTCTCCAAAAACGAGGATCCTCACCTGGTCCTGATGAACGTCGTGAAGTTTGACGATGTTCGGGTGGGTTTCGCAGATCTGCAGAGCCGCCACCTCTCGTTGGGTGTTGACTTCCATCCTGCACCGGGAAAAAGGAGGAGAAAGATGCCACTGTCCATCACAGCTGATTGAAGGTAAAAAGGTAAAGTTTCCCCTCGCGCCTAGGTGCTAGCTGTTCCCGACACTAGGAGGCTCTGATCATCTCAGTTTCAAAGCCGAAGAGCCAGCGCTGTCCGAAGACGTCTCTGTGGCCATGTGGCCGGCATGACTCAACGCCGAAGGCGCCCGGAACGCTGTTCCCTTCCCACCAAAGGTGGCTCCTATTTTCCTACTTGCATTTTCTTACGTGCTTTCGAACTGCTAGGTTGGCAGAAGCTGGGACAAGTAACGGGAGCTCACTCCGTTACGTGGTGCTGAGATTCAAACTGCCCAACTGCTGCCCTTTCTGATCAACAAGCCCAGTGTCTTAACCACTGAGCCCCCACGTCCAATTCCACCACTATAAAGTTCCCTTCCCTCCCCCATCTCATAGCCTTCGCACCCCATCATTCCTCCCTCCATTTTCCACGCAGCGCCAGTTTTAACCTGGTGACAGCCTCTTCAGCTACCTTAGCGGCACCGCTGACCTCGCCAAAGGGAGAATTCTTAATTTCAGGGATTCGAACACAAGCCCCATCAGGAGCTAGAAAGTTTTCTCAGTCTTCCCACGCCTTGCGCCGTGTTCTCTTTGACGCGGGGGAGCAACAGGACTGAAAATGGATTTTTTCCTTGCTGACTGATATTAATAGCCCAAGCCACCCACTTAAATCTGGCTCAAGATTTGACTGAGTTCTTCGCCGTATAGATGAATTTCAGCTGTTGCAGTTTTGAATAGGGGCAAAGGCCCCTTTAAAAGGCGGGGCGATAGAAGGCATTTCCGATTGGCTGCTTCCATCGGTCCCTCCTGATTGACTGAGACCGTGAGTATAAATGCACCTGCTCACAGACTCTCTGAGGCATTTTGCGTCTGGGTCAGAAACCCAAGATCGACTCGGCATAAAAAGAACCAAAAATAAAAAATAAAATAAAAATAACAAAACAACCAAACAAAATAAATAAAATAATAAAGAAATGAAATAATAAATAAACGAAATAATAAATAAATGAAATAATAAATAAAATAAATCTAAAATAAATCTAAAACATAAAATATGAAAATATAAAATGAAATGTAAAATACATATAAAATAATATAAAATATAAAATATGGAATCTGAAATGGGAAATATAAAATATGAAATATGAAATAAATATAAAACAAAACATGAAATATATATAAAACATAAAATATGAAATAAATATATAAAATAAAATACAGAATAAATATAAAATAAATAATATAGTAATTTATATTATATAATAAATAATAAAATAAAAAGAACCAAAAATAAAATAAAATAAAATAAAAACAAATAATAAATAAATGAAATAAATAAATAAAATAATAACTAAATAAAATAATAAATAAAATAATAAATAAAATAAATATCTAAAATAAATCTAAAATAAATCAAAAACATAAAATATGAAAATATAAAATGAAATGTAAAATACATGTAAAATAATATAAAATATTATAAAATATAATATAAAACATAAATCTGAAATGGGAAATATGAAAAATATGAAATATGAAATAAATATAAAACATAAATATAAAATAAATATAAAATCAGAGACAAAATAAATATAAAATAGAACCTTTCTGGGTGGATGAGGCTAGCGAGTGGCAAGAAGCCCTTTGGAGAAAGGAAATAAAAATTGACTACCTTTTGCTGATGATTTTGACCGCAAATTCCGTTCCGTTTTGTCGATGTTGGCAACGGCGGCAGACGGAGAAGCTTCCTTCCCCCAGTGGGGGCTCCACCAAATCCATCTCATATTTTTGGAAGAACGAAGAATCCTGAGAGAGAGAAAGGAGAGAGAGAAGCAGGGAGTTAGTAAGTGAGACAGGTGATTCTTGCTCTTAGCTTTGCAAGTAGAATCACTTCATTTGGCTTCTAAATGACCTCGAATGCTTACAAACTCTGTGGATCCAATTAATACCTGGACTCTCGTGAAAACTTTTGACTTTCAACTTCTTGGAAAGCTGGCGATTTTCCTTGACTTACGACCATAAATCACTCCAAAATTACAGTCGTAAGCCCAGGCAGCTGATCACTGGCCTACGGCCCTGGCCCCCTCTCTGCCTCCGACACAGAGCCCTCATCAGAGCCTTCCCCAGACTCCAGGACTGGCCCAGGTTCCTCCCCAACCCTCCTCACTCTCCAACTCTGCTCCCAGCTCTGCTGGTGGGTCACAACAAAAATTTGCCCCACTCTGCTATGGCTTCCTGCTTCTCCTTCTGAGGACAATTCCCCCCCTTGCCTTCATCATGGCACTGCGGGCCACCGCAGACCTTCCGGGACGCTCTCCGTCATACGCTGCCTCAAGTATGTCAGCGGTCACAGCATTACGGTTGAAGAGGATTGACGGGGCGATGAAGGAATATCCCTTTTGGAGAGAAAAACCAGAAACAGTGTTGTGAGATGATCGCTGCCAGGCCTTTGAGAGAAACAGTTGTGGGAATTTGGTATGTTTAGTCTAATGAAGAATTTGGGGGTACAGCAGCGGGATGGACCAGAAGGCCTCCAAGGTCCCTTCCACAACTCTGTTTTTCTGTATTCTGATTTGCACAAAACAGCAATCAGAACCACAAGGTTGACATCAGGGCATCAATCTTCCATCACTCATCGTTTATTTTTCTGACCCGTTCGTCTTTCATTGGGAGAATCAAAATTCAAAGTGAATGGAGCACCCAAATTTTGTTCACATGACACCCCCCCACCTCAAGGATGCTGCAATAGTTCATCAGTCCATCATATACCACTTTTTCAAGCGCCTGTTGTAACTTTGAACAGTTGCTAAATGTATGATTGTAAGTCGAGAGCATTCTCACATAGAAGGTGAGTATTTCTTTTTGAACTATTAAGAGGACCAACTGGGGTGTCATTTCGCCCAAAGGACCCCTGAAATTTCACCCTGGCTGCAAGAAAACTACACACACCGTCGCTGGCTGGTTGCTAAGGAAAAGGAGGAAGTTTGAAAGAACATTTTGAAACTCGCCAAGCAAAAAAAAAAAAAAAATCTAGTCCTCCACAATGAAAAAAATCTGCACTTTTATTCTGTTCCAGCGTCTTCGCAGACAAGTAAGTTCGTGCAAGGCGCTTCCTGAAATGATTTTAGATTGGGGAAAAAAACCCAGCTTGTTTCAAAGCGAAAACCACAATTTTTCTGGCCGCAATTTTTTAACCGCTCGGAAAGATCTTTTTTTCAAGATCTCTCCGATCACTTTCCTTCTCTCCGCGGCTTAAGTTCATTTCATTCTCCCTCGTTCCAGTTATTTGGGGTCCCTTGTCCAGGAAGTTTGATTACGTAGAAAAATCCCAACGCAGCGAAATGACAATTTGGACCAATGAATTTTAAATTGTATTGCCTTGAACTTACAACTTCCCAAGGTGCCTGCTCTGGGACTGGGGTCTGAGGCTGATTAGCCTGATGTTTTCCTTACCCTTAAAGTTCATTTTGTCGATAGGTTAACTCTAAAAATCGAAGAAAAAGGAGACTCGGAATATTTTGTGACCTGGGAACTTTTTCTACAAATGGTTAGTTGACAGATACAGAGGTTAAATGAGTGGATTTATGTGAAATATGGACTACACGAGAAAGAAAAAATGATTAGCAAATATTTTGATGGGTAAAGGTAAAGTTCCCTTCGCACATATGTGCTCATCGTTCCCGACTCTAGGGGGCAGTGCTCATCTCCGTTTCAAAAACAAAGAGCCAGCGCTGTCCGAAGACGTCTCCGTGGTTATGTGGCCGGCAGGACTCAACACCGAAGGCGCATGGAAACCCAGACAAACAACGTAAACATACAGTCTGTATATTAACCCAAACTAATTTATAGTTAAAACAATCTAAAACCAATTAAAACCCCAATTTAAAATTTAAAAGCCATCCACTTGCATTTTTTACGTGCTTTTGGTCTAAGTTGGCAGAAGCTGGGACAAGTAATGGGAGCTCACTCCGTTACGTGGCGCTAGGGATTCAAACCGCTAAACTGCCGACCTTTCTGAACAAGTATCTTAGCCACTGATCATATAATCACCGCGTCCCTTTTTGATGATTATATAATTGATTTTATAATGGAAGATAATATACTTTTCAACAATTTATATAATTGTATATATGCTTATATGTGCATGATTATAATATTATGATGATGCTTATATGTTAACACGTTGGCACCTAGAAAACACACTGTTCAATCTAGAAATTGAATTTATGATATAAAACAATAAAAATATTTAAGAATAATAATAAAAGTTCATTTTGCCACGAATATTATTACTGATAGAACACGATCGCCGGGATTAACACATCACCAACTGATTGCTGCAAATATTAAAATCTTCACAACAGCTTGTTTGTTTGCAATGAACCCTATCCAATGACTGAGAGAGTCCTCGAGTTACGACCGCCTGCCTATGCCGGTTATAATGACATCCGATTTTCTGGTGCTTTTTTGCAGTGGCCGTTAAGTGAACCAGTGGTCGTAATTGTGAATGCTGCAGTGGTTCCAACGAACCCATTGTTTGTTGTTTTTGTATACTCTTGCCGCAATTTTGCCGTAATCCTTACTAAGGGCTGGGTATTTATTTTTTTTAAATCCTAAAATGAGGTCTGCCACCTGCAATACCATTGGAAAAGATGGCATTTGTGGGGAGGGACGCACCTGGAAGACACGGTCTAGGCTGGGAGGGGTGCCCGCCGGAGAGTAGATGGGCTCCAAGCTGGTGAATTCTTCGGCAAAGTTTCGCACGTCCAACTCATGACGAATGAGGGGTTTAAACGGCGGCCTGATCCGGCGTGCTGCTAATTCATCCCAGTCCAAGACCTGGAGGGGAGGAAAAAATAATTGGGGAGAAGATATAACTAGGCTGCAGAGATAAACCAACTCTGTGTTGCTCAACCTCAACAATTTCAAGATGGGTGGACTCCAACTCCCAGAATCCCCCAGCCAGCCTGCTTTAAGATGGGTGAACTTCAACTCCCAGAATCCCCCAATCAGCACACTTGAAGATGGGTGGACTCCAACTCCCAGAATTCCCCAGCCAGCCTGCTCTCCCAATCCTTGCACGCACAATTCTCCGGGGAATGGACTCGGGAGGGGAAGGCTGGCCAGGAATCCACCCTGCCCAAGGTCTCCAAGGCGAGTGCAGGACTCGCAAACCTTACCCTGAAGAAGGGGTGCTCTTTAATCTCCTGGGCCCCCATCGGGCCGGACCCCAAGCGTTTCTTGGGGTCTTTGCACAGGAGCTTCTGGAGGAGGTCGCGAGCGTCGTGGCCGATGAGCGACGGGAAAGGTGGGCTGCATTTCAGGATCCGTCTAGAATAGAATTGCACTTAAACTTATACACCGCTTTGCGGTGCTTTACAGCCCCTCTCTAAGCGGTTTACAGAATCAGCCTCTTGCCCCTCACAATCTGGGTCCTCATTTTAATGACCTCAGAAGGACGGAAGGCTGAGTCAACATTGAGCCGATCAGGATCGAACTTCCTGGCTATGGGCAGAGTCAACCTGCAATGCTGCGTTCTAATCACTGGGAAGGATGGAAGGAAGCGGTTTACAGAGTCGGCCTCTTGCCCCCCAACAATCTGGGTCCTCCTTTGACCCACCTCGGAAGGACAGAAGGCTGAGTCAAACCTTGAGTCTGGTGAGATTTGAACTGCCAAATTGCAGGCAGCTGGCAGGCAGCAGAAGTCGCCTGCAGTACCGCCCTCTAACCACTGCGCCACCAAGGCTCAAGAAGTTGGAAGGAGCAGGGGACAAATTCCTTTTAAGAACTTCCGTCGCTCTTGTTGGTTTTGCCCCTCATTTCATCGGCTACCTGCCCCCCCTCCTCCCTGTCTCCCCAAATCTTCCCGTTCGCCCCCACCTCACCTGGAGACCTCAGCCTGCGAGTTCTTCTCCCCTTCGAGCGTAAAAGGGGACGCACCCGTCAAAAGCTCAAAAACCAGGATTCCTAAACTCCACCAGTCCACAGACTGCAAAGGGGAGAAGAGAGAGAGAGAGGGAGGGAGGGAGGGAAGGAGGAAGAGAGAGAGAGAGAAAGTCAACGGGACTGAACTGGTAGAATGCCGGCGGTTCTTGACTTACGACCGTCTGCCTAGCGACTGCTTGAAGATCTAACGGCATTGAAAAAAGGGACGGACAGACGGTCCTCACGTTTACGACTGACACTTAACAACTGTGTGATACGTTTAACAACTGGCAAAAGCAAGGTCATAAAATTGGGATGATGATTTGCTTAACAACTGTGCTGCTTAGCCATGGAAATGCTGGTCCCCATTTTGGTCGCAAGGTCGAGGATTACCTGTATTCCCACTTTGCTGTCTTCCACTTGCTCCCCCTAAGTATGTCTCCCACTCTTATTAGAAAAAGCCTTCCCCACACTGACTTTTATCCAAAGCTTCTGCGCAGATAAATTAATGCTGCCTCCCTTCCCCCCCCCCCCCTCCCTCAATACTTGTGGAATTTGCTTTCTGGCCTGTTGCAGAGAATTTTACGCCAACCTTCTCACCTTCCCGTGTCCACTTTTGCTGCGTACTATCTCGGGGGCCATGTATTCGATGGTGCCGCAAAATGAGAAAGTCCGTTCTTTCTGTGGCAAGGGGAAAGAAGAAAGGGAAGGAAGGAAGGGGACAGAAAGAGAGAAAGAAAGGAAAAGGAAGGAAAGAAAAGAGAAAGACACAGACAAACAGAAAGAGGAATGGAAGAAAGAGAAAGAAAAGAAAAATGGATGAAAGGAAGAAAAGAGAAAGGAAGAAAGGAGAAATGAGAAAAAAAGAAAGGAAGAGGAAGGAAGGAAAGGATTAAGGCAGACAGAAAGAAAGAGGAAAAAAGAAAGAAATAGGTTGGAAGGAAGAAAAGAGGAAGGAAGGAAAGAAAGGAGAAAAAGAAAGAAAGGAAGAAAAAGGAAGGAAAGAAAACATTAAGGCAGAAAGAAAGAGAAAAAAAGAAAAATAGGATGGAAGGAAAGAAAGAAAGAAAAGAGAAAGAAAGAAAAGAAGAAGGAAGGAAAAAATGAGTTTTGATGACAATCAATAAAGAGGCACATTTTGTGCAGCCAGAAGACTGAAGAAGGGAAGAAAGCAGCAACCAGATCAGAATTGAGGATTATCTCATCGAGGGGTCTCCAAATTTGGGAACTTGTGGACTTCAACTCCCAGAATTCCTCAGCCAGCCAAGGGGGAATTCTGGGAGTTGAAGTCCACACATCTTCTAGATTGCTGGCTAAAGCTGGTCTTCATTGCCTGATGCCCCACCCCTTACAAAGACTCCCACCCACCCCACCCCACCTACCACCATTCCCAGGAACCAGACAATCACGGATGCCATTTAGGGGAAGAAGGGAGCTTCTCAGGACAATCCGAACTCACATCCTCCGTCACAAATTCTTTGCTCAGGCCGAAGTCGGTCAGCACCACGTGACCCTCGTTGTCCAGCAGGATATTCTCCAGCTTCACATCCCGATAAATGATGCCAAGCTGAGGAATGAGAAAGGCACCTCTTTGGCCCCTTGCGCCAACGACAACACTACAATCATCAGACAAGGCCCCCACCCAGGGGTGGCATTCACTTCCTAAGGTAAAAGGTAAAGGTTCCCCTCGCACATATGTGCTTAGTTGTTCCCGACTCTAGGGAGCGGTGCTCATCTCCGTTTCAAAGCCGAACAGCCAGCGCTGTCCGAAGACGTCTCCGGGGTCATGTGGCCGGTATGACTCAACACCAAAGGCGCACGGAACGCTGTTCCTTTCCCACCAAAGGTGGCTCCTATTTTTCTACTTGCATTTTTTTATGTGCTTTTGAACTGCTAGGTGGGCAGAAGCTGGGACAAGTATTCTATTCTATTCCAAAATTTTATTCTATTCCAAAATTCTGTTCTATTCTATTCTATTCCAAACTTATATTCTATTCTATTCCAAAATTCTATTCTATTCCAAAATTATATTCCAAAATTATATTCTATTCTATTCCAAAATTATATTCTATTCTATTCCAAAATTCTGTTCTATTCCAAAATTCTACTCTATTATATTCCAAAACTCTATTCTATTCTATTTTATGTTCTGTGCTTCAGTTCAGGGGAGATGGGCGGCCTAGAAGATTTAAGCAATGGGCAAGTGAAAGAGTTCTCACCTTGTGGAGGTGCTCGATGGCCAAAATGATCTCCCCGCTGTAAAACCGTACTTCCTCCTCCGAGAAATGGTCCCGTTGGTACAAGTGAGTGAACAGCTCCCCTCCGCTCACGTAATCTAGGAAGGAAGCCGCGGGAGAGGCTCGGATCTGAACCCTTCGTGCGGGCAAATGTCCCCCCCCACCTCCCTCCAATCCCGTCCTCCCCTTTCTCTCCTCCGGCCTCGATTCCCCCCACCTACCGAGAATCAGGTGGAGCTTGGAGTCCGTCTGGAAGGCGTAATGCAGCGTCACGAGGAAAGGCGACTGGCGGACGTGCTCCAGGACAGTTCGCTCGGTCCGCGTGTGCTCGGTTGTCTTGGCTTTAGCGACGATGGCCGCTTTGCGGAGTACTTTCATTGCGTAAAGCTTGTTGGTGTCGTGGCCAGTTAGTTTACGGACCAGGAACACCTTCCCGTAGGCTGAAGTGCAGAAGGAAAAGCAATAAGCGGCGTTGGACGTAGCGGGTGGTTCTCGCTTTCCAATGGTTTGTTTAGTGACCGAAGCTACGACAGCACCGAAACAAGCAACTTACGGCCGTTTCTCACACTGACGGCCAGAGCGCCATCCCCGGGATCAAAATTAGGATGCTTTGCACCTGGGTCCTATTTATGACGGCTGCAGTATTCCCGGGGTCACGTGACCTCCTTTTGCAACCCTCTAGCATGCACAGACTCACTTAACGACCGTGTGACTAACCTAGCACAGGGACTCAACTTCACAACGGTGGCAAGAAAGGTCGTAAAACGGGGCAAAGTTCACTTTTTAACAAATGTCTTGGTTAGCAACGGAAATTTGGGGCTCAGCGGCGGTTGTAATTTGAGGACTACCTTGTATTTCGTTTCCCTTCCAGCTCTGCTTTTCAATCCCTCCCCCTGAATCAAGAGTGAAAATTGGCAGCAATTTCAAGATTCTTAATGGGTTGTTTTTTTAACCAAAGGGAAAAAAATGCTCTGTCTATTATTAGGCAGAGGGAGGGAGGGAGGGCGAGAGAGAGACAGAGAGAGAGAAAGAGAGAGAGACAAACACAAAGAGAGAGACAGAGAGAAAGAGACAGAAAGAGAGGACAGATACAAAGAGACAGAGAAAGAGAAAGACAGAGAGAAAGAGACAGAAAGACAGAGACACAGAGAGAGAGAGAGAGAGAAAGAGACAGAGAGAGAGGGGAGGGGATATTAGCTAAAAACCTTATAAATCTGGTTTGCACTTACCTCCGGTCCCCAAAACTTTGAGCAGTTCGAAATTTTCCATCCCCACTTTCTCCTCATCGTGTCCGGTTAAATTTGCTAAGCGGGGAAAGAGAGACAAAAACGCACGTGTTATCCCGCCGATAAAAGAATCCGAAATGCCAGACTATTTTTAATTCCAGCCCAAGAATTTAAACCCCAAATTATATTCCGCGCACAAAATCCTAACCTTGGAAGGACACACAGAGGTCATGTAGCCCAACCCTCTCCCCTTTTCAGGGCAAGATCGTCTCTGAGCTCCCAGCCTGGGTTTGAGGACTAGAATCTTTGCCAATGTTATTTGGAGCCACCTGCTTCCAAGGAGCAGTTCCAGAATTTGTAGTCTCAAGAAAGAAAGAAAAACCAATTTGACCATTCAAGAGACAAGAGAACAAGTGGAATAATAGAATAACAGAGTTGGAAGGGACCTTGGAGGTGGTCTAGTCCAAACCCCTGCTTAGGCAGGAAGCCCTACACCACGCTAGTCCTCAAGGCTTCTGGGGAGCTCAGAGAAATCAAAATAACCAATTGCAAGAAGGGGGAAAAATGAAAATATTTAAGGGGAGGGCAGCAGAGTTATCCCCCTAAGCACAAAGATTGGTTTGGATGATTTGAAAAGAGGCCTTCAAGAGAATTGCGAAACGTATCTGTTTCTTTTTAAAAGCAACATTTTATTTATTTATGTATGAGAAGAGTGCCAAAGCAGGGGGAATAGTAAGCTTTCTAAAGTAAGGGAAACAAAGTTTTCTTAAAAATAGTTATGAAAACAAGCACTATAGAATAGAATAGAATAGAATAGAATGGAGTTGAGTAGAATAGAGTTGAGTAGAATAGAATAGAATAGAGAGTAGAATAGAATAGAATAGAGAGTAGAATAGAATAGAATAGAATAGAGAGTAGAATAGAATAGAATAGAAAATAGAATAGAGAGTAGAATAGAATAGAATAGAGAGTAGAGTAGAATAGAATAGAATAGGAAATAGAATAGAACAGGAAACAATAGAATAGAGAATAGAAGAATAGAATAGAGTAGAATAGAATAGGAAAATAGAATGGAATAGAAAATAGAATAGAATAGAACATAGCCTGTTTCCCCAAAAATAAGACCTCCCCGAATAATAAGCCAATCAGGTTTTTGAGCGCACGCTCAAAATAAAAATAATTTTGTACCCCCCAAAATAATAAGGCCTCCCCCAAAATAAGGCCAAGTGCTTATTTCGGGGGTCAAAAGAAAATAAGACCCTGTCTTATTTTGGGGGAAACACGGATAGCATAGCATAGCATAGCATAGAACATAACAGAATATAGAATAGAACTTAATAATAGAATAGAACAGAACAGAATTCAATTCTTTATTGGCCAAGTGTGATTGGACACACAAGGAATTTGCCTCTGGTGCATAAGCTCTCGCTTGTACATGCAAACAACAAAGTGACAGGTCACAGATCATAAATCATAGTTACAATCACTCATCATAAGATACAAACAAGCGATAAAGATCACTTTACCAACAACTTCTAGTACAGGCCTCTTGAAAAAAAAAAGTCAAAAGAATGGATCTTCAGCAATAACCATCGCCACAAATAACAACAGGGCTATATAATAATAACACACTCCTGCTATTCATTCCTAGTGAATGCTGATCAGAACGACCTCTACGTTCTGTCAATCAACTAAATATAAATAAATACATTTGGTGTCCCCTGCAACTTCCTAAACTCCCCCGGTAATTCCCAATCTTTAGGCTCATGGTACTTAAGTAATTAATTACTAATTAATTAAACTAACTTTACTGGATTTAGAGGCTACCTGACTGCCCAGCGCTGGCATTTTGGCTTCAGCAGACTGAATTTATTATACAGGCTCTATTTCAGACATCCAGTTGGGGTCTTATTGTTGTTTTTCCTGTAATTTTTAGCTTCAACGCTATTTTTTTAAAATGTTAACAGCATCAGACCATCTTTTCCATAACCCTCTAACCCACTGCCCTGATTTATTAGTTTAATTTATTTTTTTGAACTAAAAGCAGGGATGGCCAGCTCTAATAGGTAGTCCGTAAGAGGCAGTGCATCTCAACTCAGCAACTTTAAGCTGGGTGGCCTTCAATTCCCAGAATTCCTCAGCCAATTTACTTTAAGATGGGTGAAATTCAACTCCCAGAATCCCCCAGCCAGCACGCTTTAAGATGAGAACTTCAACTCCCAGAATCCCCTAGCCAGTGTGCTTTAAGATATGTGGGACTTCAAACTGCCCAAAGAGCTGCTGATTCTGTTCTACAGAGGAATTATTGAGTCTGTTATCTCCATAACTGTCTGGTTTGGCTCTGCAATCCAACAAGACAGACGGAGACTTCAGAGGATAATCAGAACTGCAGAAAAAACAATGGCTACCAACCTGCCTTCCATTGAGGACCTGCACATTGCAGGAGTCAAAAAGAGGGCTGGGAAAATATCTACAGACCCCTCGCATCCTGGACATAAATTGTTTCAACTCCTACCCTCAAAACGATGCTATAGAGCACTGCACACCAAGACAACTAGACACAAGGACGGTTTTATCGAACTGGCATCACTCTGCTAAACAAATAATTCTCTCAACACTGTCAAACGATTCACTAAGGCTGCATTACTCTTACTATTAGTCTTCTCATCGTTCCCATCACCCATCTCCTCCCACTTATGACTGCAGGACTGTAACTTGCTTGTATCCTTACGATTTGTATTGATATTGTTTGTTTCCTGATTGCTTATTTGTACCCTCTTGAGTATCATTAAGTGTTTGTACCTTGATGAAAGACAAGACAAAAAGGCAAGATACATTATCTTGTCTTTTGATGTACACTGAGAGCATCTGCACCAAAGGCAAAAATCCTTTGTGTGTCCAATCACACTTGGGACAATAAAGAAGAAAGGAAGAACTCCCAGAATTCCCCAGCCAGCACTGTGGCTGGTGAATTCTGGGAATTGAAGTCCACCCATCTTAAAAGTTGCTGAGGTGGATTGAGCCAGGACGTCCCAAGGGATCTGAGGGGCAGCCGTGACCCTCTCACTGCCTCCTCATCGCTGGAACCTTTGCTCACACACAAATCGCACCTCCCCACCCAATTCCCTGGGGAGTCACCCCATTTCCGGGCAGGTGAATCATAAGTTAGCCAACAGGCGGTGAAGCGAGCCTACACTTGCCTACCACCCCAAAGGGCCTCTTTTTCCAACCACACGTAGAAAACACGGCCCTCGCTTAAATCTTCCTCGGCTGATGAGATCCTAAAGGGAGTCGTGGGTTTTCCCCCACATTTTCTTTGCTCACACACCGGCCGTTCAGATCAGCTTCCCTGCGCGCCACGTGCTTCAAATTAAAAATTATATTTAAAAAAATAAATAAAAAATAGGGCCATTTTAAAACCATTTCCTTCTCCTTCGGGGTCTCTTGAGTAAAACCGTTCATCCACGCTAAAAGCAATCAGACCCACGCACGCACATTAGACGCCTCTTCTCTGCGAGTGGGTGTGCATAATCATCTTTGGATGAGAGCGGGGAATGCAACGAGGATTTCATTTTAATGCACGTCGATTAGCGTACATCCAAAGTGACAATGAAGTCTTTTATTCTATTCCATCCTACCTCGGCTGCTCTTTTCTCATTACGATTGGCAAAAATAGATTTTTTTTTATAAATTATTCCATCCAAAGGAGAAAACCCTAAATCCGAAAGAAATCACTTTACTGGCCCGTTTCGTGTCCCGTAAACCCATCTCTCCTACCAGACAACTCAGCAAACACTTCCCACAAAACAAGCTCCTGTCCTTACGTCTTCCCGGAGCGTGCTGTCCCCAAAGGTAGACTGCCCTGCTAGCTGGAGGCTCCATTTCTGAAATCTTGACTGACAAATGTGAAAACCCTTGGCTTAAAAGGACATGCTTATTGCTCTATGACCCAGATTTACGATAATTAAGGAGCGGAAAGGAAGATCCTGCTGGGGGTGGGGGGGTGAGTGGTGTTGATTGACAAGCGAGGCACATGAAGAGGGGGTTGGGGCTTTGCATTGTATACACCCACACCCGGGTTCAGATAATGTATTTAACCAGGCCACCCAATGATAAAAGAACTGCCTTCAAACATGAATCAACTTAAATAGGCTTTTTTTTTTGACAGCTGGGAAAGAGACAGGCAGTGGCTTCCTTTCACGCTGCAGTTGTCCATGTTTTTCACACTTGGCAACTTCAAGAGGTGTGTGTGTGTATAGACTCCCCACTCCCAGAATCCCCCAGCCAGCAAATCCAAACACTTCTCAAAAGTTGCCAGGTTTTGGAAAACACGGATCTGTAAGTGATCCCAAGATCGCCCAGGGTTATACAGAGGCGTCCAACCGGAAAATGGACAAAGGTGCATCCCTTGGCAGCCAAAAAATAAGGGGGGGGCTTTGACCCCAGTCCAGCGAGGGTAGGAGGGGGCTCCTTCCCTTGTTTGCACCAGTTCACCCCCCTACCTCCAATTTAAAGGTGTGCCTTGCTCCCCCTTTCCAAATAATTAAACCATTGGAACGCTGCCTTCAGAAGTTGTAGTAGGGGCTCCATCACGGGAGGATTTTAAAAAGGGAGACCGGACAGCCACCCTGTCTGAATGGTATAAGGACCGTGATGGCAAACCTCTCTGATGGCACGCGAGCCGTGGGCCCAATTCAGCTGCGCCACACAGGCGGGCATGCCTTCTGTCGGCCAGCTGGTTTTCAGGTCTCTGCCACGGGGGGGGGGGATGTGAATGCGGGGGGGGGGGAGCTGTGTGTGTATGCATGGGGCCCCCGCTTGCACGGGGGGGGACACGTTGCATTTGGGGGGTTCAGGTGCGCACGCTTTGGGCACTCCGTCCGGAAAAGGTTAGCCGTCTCTGGTATAGGATTTGCTGCTTGGGCAGAGGGCTGGACTAGAAGACCTCCAAGGTCCCTTCCAGCTCTATTCTGATTGATTGATTGATTGAAACGATACAAGGTCTCCTGCTTGAGCAGGGGGCGTTGGACTAGAAGACCTCCAAGGTCCCTTTTCCAGCTCGATTCTGATTGATTGATTGATTGAAACGATACAAGGTCTCCTGCTTGAGCAGGGGGGGGGTTGGACTAGAAGACCTCCAAGGTCCCTTTTCCAGCTCGATTCTGATTAAACTGATATACCTACCGTACAGTTCAATACTGTAAGGAGGTTCAGATGCTGAAGGCAGAGTGGGAGGGGGGATGTTAAGCCGTGAAACACCCCACCCCAGAAGCAGCCTTCTGCGCCCCCTCCCACCACCCACCTGCCGCTGCCTGCAGGCGCCGCGGCTGCTCGCTGGCTCGAGCCCCCAGCCCGCCCCCACGTGCCAATCCCGACGGGGGTGGGCTGGTGATTCAGAAGCACACATAAACCCCCAACCACACAAACACACACACACAAAAACGAGCCCCGGTTTCAGCTGGGCGGAGAGGCGGGGCTTGCCTCCATTCAGAGGCGGGGCTTCCCCCACTTTGAAAAATAACATTCGGCCAGGCCTGGCCAGCTCCAGCCTTTGCAAAGGGGGGGTCGTCTGGCTGGGCTCTGGGGGTCCCGACGAGCCCGGGTTGGCACTGCCAGGCAGGCATTCCCCGTTTTGGCCCGGCTCTGCGTCCCATTCCTGCTTTGCAAAGCTAGAAAGGAGGGGGGGTGGGTGGAAGCAGGAGTTACAGAAGCAACTGGTGGCTCGCCTTCCGGATATGGGGAGAGGGTCCCGCGAGCGACCCCTCCCTGCGCTCCTGGCCAGGGTAGCTTCCCAAGAGACGATGCCCGCGCCCTGCCTTCTCTGAAGCACCCCCTCCCCAATATCTCTTCTGCTACTGGGGCAGCCAGGGACCCCCTTCCCGATCCAGCGCTTCGCACCCAACTCGCCCCTACCCCAAGGCTGTCACCCCACCCTACTGGCGCGCCCCGTCTCGGCCCCAACTCCGCGGGCCTCCGCGCGCGGCCGCCTCCCCCCCTCCCTCCAAATATGGGGAGGGGGAGATCCGGCTGTGACCCTGACATTTCAACCCCCCCAGACCCACTGGGGACCCCCCTATTCCCCGCGCCCCGGCATGGAGAGGCTTGGAGAGGCTTCAAGGGCGCGCGGTGCGCCCTAGGCGCGGCTGGCGTCTCCAAGGTCCCCTTGCGCTCCAGCGGGGTGGGGACCCCTCGGTTGGGGGATCCGGGACCCTGGATTCTCGGGTACCGTTGGTCAGGGGCAGCTCCACTGTCTCCTCCTCGGTGCCGTCCTCCATGGCCGAGCCGTCTCCCTCCTCTTCCTCCTCCTCCTCCTCCTTCCTTCCCTCGCCTGTCTAGCGCTGCCTCCGCTCGCCTTACATGCTGCGGGCCGCGCACACGGCTTCCTGGTGCAGCCAGCGAGCGCCCGCCGCTGTCGCTGCCGCCGCCGCCTTCTCCTTCTCCAGGCCTGAGTCAAGAGGCAGGAATGCGCGAGAGGAGGAGGAGGAAGAGAGGAAGCGCAAGGCACAAAATCTGGGGACCCGCCCCGGGGAGGGCGAGGGGACCCCCTTCCTGCCACCCACCCACCCACTCTCCCCGAAAGTTGCCCGCAGTTGTCACCCGCCGGAGAGGGGAGAAGAAAAAAAGCGCAGCGCTTTTTCATAGAAGCCCCCCCCTTTTTTTTTTGCAGGTTTGGGGGGGGGCAACCGGAGCGCTTCTTCCCTCTCCCGTCTGCAGCCCCCCTCCCTCTCCTTCCTGGGTGGGGAGGGGGGCAGTTTTGGGCCGCCAAGGGTCTGCTTCACCCCTTGGATACAGGCCGAAAAGACAGATACTTTAAGACACGTACAAAATGACAGAATACCAATGGCTAGAAAGGGGCCTTGGAGGTCGTCTAGTCCAACCCACTGCTCAAGCAGGAGAGCCTGTACAATTTCAGACAAATGGTTGCCTAATCTCTTCTTAAAAATCAATCAGAATAGACCTGGAAGGGACCTTGGAGGTCATCTAGTCCAGCCCCCTGCTTGAAGCAGGAGACCCTTACAAAATGACAGAATAACAGAGCCAAAAGGGACCTTTGAGGTCATCTAGTCCAACCTCCCCTCCCCCATTCAAGCAGGAGACCCTTACAAAATGACAGAATAACAGAGCCAAAAGGGACTTTAGAGGTCTTCTAGCCTAACCCCCTGCTCGAGCAGGAGACCCTTACAAAATGACACAATAACAGAGTCAAAAGGGACCTTTGAGGTCATCTAGTCCAAACCCCCCCCCCCCCCGCTCAAGCAGGCGACCTTTACAAAATGACAGAATAACAGAGCCAAAAGTGACTTTAGAGGTCTTCTAGTCCAACCCCTTGCTTGAAGCCTTCAGGGAAGGAGCGCCCACAACTTCTGGAAGCAAGCTATTAGTCAGAGAAGGTTGGGAGGAGGTCTGGATTTGCAGAGGGGGCTGCTCCCCCCTCCACCCCGGAATCCGCTTCTTTCCATTCAAAGTGGGAATTTGGGAGGGTGCGAAATAATCCATTTCAATCTCCAATGTCCCTAACCCTTCCCACACTCACATAACAGAAAATCTGGTTGATGTAGAACTCGGGAAAATAAAAGCAAGCCCACTAAAGCTACAATCAGGTGAATGGCAGGCCAGAGAAGCGAGTGGGGAGGGGGCATCACTGCGAGGGGGGATGGGAGAAGCCGGGAGCCCAAATGAAATTAATCGATCCTTGGAACGATCCTGAAATTCCAGTGGATTTCCAGAGATGGTTTTATCTGCTTTCAGGAGACCTGCAGAAAGCTTCGTTGGTCTAGAAGTGCCTCTGTTCCCCATCCAAAAACATTACGATCAATAAACTTGGTGGTTTCCTTGCAGACGTTTTATGACCCAACTAGGTAACATCATCACTGCTAGAAGAGAGGGAGGGGTTTGTAGAGAGAAGGAGATGGAAGAGCAGGAGGGTTTGTAGAGAGAAGGAGATGGAAGAGCAGGAGGGCTGCGAGGTCTTTGATTCGCTCTGAGAATGGTGGTTTTCTTGCAGACGTTTCATGACCCAACTAGGGAATGCCATCAGTCCGAGTGGGGTTTGCTGCAAATGTTTCCTGTAGCACTGATGATGTTTGGGAAAGAAACATCTGCAAGAAAACAACCAAGTTCTGGTCCCGCCTTTGTCATGAAAGCCAGCTGGGTGACTTTGAGCCAATCGTCGGAAGACGGTGAGTTCTAATCCCGCCTTCACCACGAAAGCCACCTCGGTTACTTTGGGCCAATCGCCAGGGGACTGGGAGTTCTAATCCCGCCTTAGTCGTGAAAGCCAATTGGGTGACTTTGGGCCAATCCCTTTCTCAGCCCCACCCACTTCCCAAGGTTGTGGCTGTCAGATAGGAGGAGGAAGGTGTGATAGATATGTTTGTTATTTGTAAAAAAAAAAACAATAAAGATTGGATACAAAAATAAATAAATAAAATAAGGTAGAATAAATTTCCAACAAAGTCACTCTACTGAAAGTTTGGGAAGAATTCACCGTCAAACCCCAGATGCTGGACAATTTGATCATCTCACTTTCATGGCAAAATAAAGAATAAATAGAATGAATAAATAAATAAAATACAGAATAGAAATAGAATAGAATAAGAAATAATGGCCATGCTCACTTTGTGCCATCTGGAGTCTCAGCTGCTTTCGCTCAAAACGCCAGGTATCAAGCCCAATCCAAAATCTTGTAATTTATTTATTTTTAAATCTGAACAGGGACCTTGTTTGAAATATGTCTTCGGCGGCCGAGGATTGCTAAAGTCACAGTGGCACAGGATAGACTTTGTTTGAGAAGTGGGAAATAGAATAGAATAGAAAAATTAGAATAGAATAGAACAGAACAGAATAGAGATTTAGAATAGAATAAAGAAATTAGAATAAAATACAATAGGATAGAGAAATTACAATAGAGAATTAGAATAGAATAGAGAAATTAGAATAGAATAAGAATAGAATAGCATAGCATAGCATAGAAAAATTAAAATAGAATAGAGAAATAATAGAATAAGAATTAGAATGGAATAGAGATTTAGAATAGAATAGAGAAATTAGAATAGAGAATTAATAGAATAGAATAGAATAGAATAAGAGAATAGAATATGATAGAATAGCATAGCATAGCATAGAAATAGAATAGAGCAGTAGAATAATCATGTTTAGTGTTGTTATTGTATTTTTATTAGAAGATACGTTATGAAGGAAATGAAGAGTTACATATGGCATAATCCTTCAATCCTTTCCCTTAAGTTGCAAAGTTGACTTCTGAAAAAAGAAGTGATTTCCCCCGACCTAGAAAAAACGAAGCGGCCCTTCGTTTTTTCCCCCCTTCTCTGTGGTTGCAAAGGCCAGGGAGAAATTTGCAGAGCAGCTGCAAAGATCCTTCAAACTGCGACGCTTCTTAAAACAGGAAGGAAGTTATTTGTGCAAGAAAAAAACAACAACAGATACATCTCCCCTCTTCTAAAGTCGGTGGTGGGAAGTGGCTCGTAGAAGGACACTCTGCAGTTAAAGCAGAGTTACTTCGGAAGTTACTTTCTTCTTCTTCTTCTTCTTTTCACGCTTCCTCTTTCCTGGACTTCAGAAAAATCTCATTTAAGATATTCGCCCCTTCGCTGATTGCATTCCCTAAGTCTTTAGGCACAGCAACTTAAGAGAGGAAACGGGTGCAGCTTTAGATAAAATCTCCTGTCAATCAAACTCGGCTCAGAGCCACATCTGTGTCTTTTCCTTAATTGCACTTGTCCGGTGAAGGGGGGGGTTGATATGCACCCAAACACCCCTAAGTTTGTACCCTCCAGCTGCATAAACTGGCAGAATTCTCAGACAGAAGGGCGGCTGTAAGGTTTGAAATTCTAAGATGGTTCTTTTCGCCATGTAGGAAAGGATATTGGGTTGAATATAACAGAAAGGGCACATCAGAATACAAGGTAGTCCTCGACTTACAACAGTTCACGTAATGACTATTCAAACTCACAACATTGCTGGAACAAGGGACTTACGAGTTACAAGCTTTGCAGCATCCCTATAGTGACAGATTTTATCTTCCTGGGCTCCAAGATCACCGCAGATGGGGACTGCAGCCAAGGAATCAAAAGACTGGGGAGGAAAGCGATGGCAAATCTAGGCAGCATCCTAAAAAGCAGAGACATCATCCTGCCAATCAAGGCTGTGTCTAGTTATGACGATGGTTTTCCCAGTTGCAATGGATGGCTGTGAAGGTTGGAGCATAAGGAAGGCTGAGCGCCAAAGAATGGAGGTCTTTGAACTCTGGTGCTGGAGAAGAAGACTCCTGCATTGAGTCCCTTGGACTGCAAGGCCATCCAACCGGTCAGTCCTAGAGGAGATCCACCCTGGCTGCTCTTTAGAAGGCCAGATCCTGAAGAGGAAACTCAAAGACTTTGGCCACCTGATGAGAAGAAGAAGGACTCCCTGGAGAAGAGCCTCATGCTTGGGAACAATGTGGAGGGCAAAAGAAGAAGGGGACAATGGAGAAGGAGGAGGGCTGTTGTAGTCGTAAGTCAAGGGATAACATGCGCAGGAATAATACCTGTACAGAATAAGAAAGAGTGGGAAGGGACCTTGGAGGTCTTCTAGTCCAACCCCCCCTCAAGCAGGAGACCATTCCAGACAAATGGCTGCCTAATCTCTTTTTGGAAACCTCCGATATGGAAGCACCACAATCAACCATGGCAAAAAAAGTCATAAATTACTGTAACATTTTATTTATTCATGACTAGCTGATAATCCAGCATTGCCTGGGTATTTATAGACATCGAAGTGTTTGTTTGACAGGGAGCCATTGAGAGGGGCCTTTCTTCCCCCTACTCCCATGCCCATCATCCCTGACCTCCCCCTTCCCCCTCCCATGCGCTCCTCTTTCCCGCCCTGTCTACGATCCTGGCACTTTGCCCCAAACCCATCAGGCGCTTCCCCATTGGTCCACTAGAGGGCAAACATCACGGCTGGCACGCCACAGGAAGCTGCGAAAGAACTGACATTGCAAACAATTGCCACTCTAGGACGTCGCACTCACTCTCCTTAATGGCCCAGGCTCTCCCTTCTCCCTCCCATGACATCACAAGCAATTGCCGCTCTAGGACACAGCACTTGCTCTCCTTAATGGGCCAGGCATTCCAGAGTTATGCTGGACACACACACAGACATGCTCACCAGGGGTGTCTCTCCCACCCCCTCCATATTTTTTTCCCAGAGAGTAAGTCATCTGTGTACCATGTTTGGTTGAAATTGCTCAAGGTACTCCAGAGTTATGCTGGGGACATACACGCATCCTTTTTAATATACATATATATATAAATAAAGATTTATGTATTACATTCATTTGGCCCCCATCCTTCCGTCTTGCCACAGGTACGATTTGCACTGACCACAAAAAAAGCTGGTTGATTGCCAGCCTTTGAAACTCCTTGCCACAAGAAGGAAGCCCCAAATAGCTAAAAAAAAAATAAGTCTCGGAAGGGGGCTGAAAGTCCACAGGGGTTTAGTTGCGAGAGTAAAAAGGATCCAGTTGTTGTGGCCCACCATTGGCAGCAGAGTCGGAGAGTGAGGAGGTTGGGGAGGAACCTGGGCCAGTCCTGGAGTCTGGGGAGGGCTCTGTGTCGGAGGCAGAGAGGGGGCCAGGGCTGTATGCCGATGATCAGCTGCCTTTGAGTCAGACATCAGTGAGGCAGAGGAACAGCTGGAGCCTGTTCCCAGTGTGTGCATGCGCAGAGTGGCCAGACGAAGGGAACAGCTAAAGAACAGGGGTCGACTTGGGAGTAAGGCCACAGTGGATGATGAATGGCCCCTCCCAGAGGGAATAAAAGAGGAGTGACAGGGGAGTGGAGTTTGCAGGAGACCATTAGTTTGCTTCATTGGTTCGGGACTCTCCAAGACATTGGCCAAGTTTTGCAGAGATGGGCCTGGCAGCTCTCCAAGCCAGAGAAGGTCTGTGACTGTAAATCCTCCCTTGAAAGACTTTGCTGGATGTGAAGGAGCAGAACTCACAATCAATGAATAAAAGGGTTTTTTGTCGGGACAAGGAGTTGGCTTCGTGATCTCGGGAAGCCTCGAACACCAGTAGATTCCAGCAACTCATGGGCATCACCCCAGACTGGAAGGCCTTGTCGTTTTCACGCAGAGTTGTAGCATATCTTTCAGGAAACGGGACTTCCCTTGCTAGCTTGTGCGTCTTTGTGAGCCGGGTTGTGGCTTTGGCGTTTGTGGCTTGTCGGTGGGAAGGGAACAACAGAATATCACAAGAGACAGTTTGAAGCTGGATCCTCCTCGCCCAGCGGCCACCCTAAAAGAAAAGCAGACGCATGCGTGATTCAGAATAACAGCGTTGGAAAGGACCTTCTAGTCCAAACTCCTGCTCAGGCAGGAAACTCTGCCTACACCATTGATGGCAACTAATCAAGGAGAGAAGCAACCTGGAACTAAGGAGAAACAGTGAGGACAATTATTTGGACAGTGAGGAGGCTAGGGAGGAACCTGGGCCAGTCCTGGAGTCTGATGAGGGCTCTGTGTTGGAGGCAGAGAGGGGGCCAGGGCCGTATGACAGTTATCAGCTGCCTTCAGAGTCAGACATCAGTGAGGCAGAAGAACAGCTGGAGCCTGTTCCCAATGTGCGCATGCACAGAATTGCCGGACTAAAGAACAGGGGTTGACTTGGGAGGAAGGCCACAGGTGGATGGTGAATGGCTCCTCCCACAAGGAATAAAAGAGGAGCGACAGGGGAGTGGAGCTTGCAGGAGTCCATTAGTTCATTCCTGCATTCTTGCCAAATATTGCGGCGTCTGAAATATATCATCCTGGCCACTCTCCAAACCTGATCAAGGTTGGCAATTGTGAACTCTCTTGAAAGACTGTGGGAGAGGAAAGACTTTGCTGGAGAGGAATTCACTGTCAATTCAATAAAAGGGAACGAGGACTGGGCTTCGTGCAGCAGGAGGAGCTTAGGTCAGACATCAATCAATCAATCAAGCCTCACCTCTTTTCTCCTCGCTGGTTGTGGACAATTGGCTTGGTGGTCCTGACTCTTCCACAGGGACCCCAGGCTCTTCCAGAGTCCCCCACAAGACGCCCAGTCGGCGTTGCCGAAAACGCTGTCTGGGGGTATCCTGGCCCCCTTCTTCGTCCCCGGACCCGGAAGGTTCTGTTACGGGCATCCGGGAACTGAGGCGGCAACGGCGGAAGTGGACTGGCGGGCTCTCTGGGAGGCTGGCGATGCTGCTTGCTTTGCGGAGAAGAGACGGCGAGGTGGACGTGCTGGAAACTTTTGGGGGAGATTAAAAAAAAAACAATTTGGAAGATGTCAAGCTAGAAAACTAGCATCTGAGAATGGAGGAGATTGCAAATATTTAACCCTGGGAAATAAATTATGGGTGGTTTAGAAGGAAGGAGAAGCGGAATACCAAGGGAGTCCGCGTAATAGAATATTACAGAGTTGGAAGGGACCTTAGAGGTCTTCTAGTCCAGGGGTGTCCAAGTCTTAAAGTTCCCAAGTTTGGGACACCCCTGTTCTAGTCCAACACCCTGCTCGAGCAGAAGTCCCAATATAATTTTAGACAAATGGTTGCCCACTCTGTGTTCTTAAAAACCTTATTTTTTAGGAAGGGATGAAGGAAGGAAGGAAGGAAGGAAGGAAGGAAGGAAGGAAGGAAGGAAGGAAGGAAGGAAGGAAGGACAGACAGACCGTTTTCACACTTCGGATCTCTCTGGATCTCACCTATACTCTCAAGCCCCTGTTCCTCAGGCCCTGCCAGGCTCTCGCTGCTGCTGCCGGCTCCCTCCGCCATGGGACGCGGCTGTTCCCGTCGAAGTTTCATCAGTCTCCTGATCTTGCCAGCAATCCAGTTACTCTTCCTAGCCCACGAGGATAAGAGGGCAAAAAATAAAATAAAAATGAGAAGCCCTTTCCAAGTCAAAGAGAACTGAATGGACACAGCCAGATGTGTTGTCATGACCACAGTAAGAGGACCAGCTGGCTGCTACCTTGCTCTAGGATGGAGCTTTTGTTTTTAATAATTTCCCAAGGATTCTCTACAAGTCTCCTAAATAATTGAATACCAGAAGGACTAGACACAAGGATAGTTCCCCCCCCGAATGCCATCACTCTGCTAAACAACTAATCCCCCACAAACTATTTATTAATCCTGTATTACTATTCTTCTTCTCTTCCTTCCTAGTACCTATCTCTTCCCACTTGCGATATAACCCTGTTGCTTGTATCTTTCAATTTTATATTGTTTTTATTGGTTTCCTAATATAATTTGATTGCTTATGAGTAACCTATGACTGTCGCTAAGTGTTGCATCTTATGATTCTTGATGAATGTATTTTATTTTTCTTTATGTACACTGAGAGCATCTGCACCGAAGGCAAATTCCTTGTGTGTCCAATCACACTTGGCCAATAAAGTATTCTATTCTATTCTATTCTATTCTATTCTATTCTATTCTATTCCTTATTCTAGTTTATTTCCATTTCCATTTCCATTCCATATTCTGTTCTATTCTATTCCTTATTCTATTCTATTCTCATTTCCATTTCCATTTATTCCATTCCATTCTATTCTATTGTTCTATTTAAATCTGGTTTTGTGGTCTGTAAAAAAATTGTGCGAAGGAGATACACCCTGTACTGCTGTCCGTCTGTTGGAGCCTGGCTAAGATTTGATGCTCTTATTTCCGTGTCCTCAAAGGAAGACATGGCTTGCTCCTGTGCTCAGGATGCCTCAAAGCTACCGGGGCCAGGAGTTTCTGCGTGTCACACTCACTTGCCACGGGGAATTGCAGGTTCCAGGACCCGGTACTGGTCCATGATTTTCTCAACCAATTTCTGCTTCTCTCGACGCAATTCGCCTAATTTGTCTCTGTGGGAGAAAGAACAGGGGGCGGGAGGGGGGGGTGTTCGGGTTATAAACTGGATAACCAGGCAGTGGAAAGAAGCCCCCAAGCCCAAGATTCTGGATTGGATGGCTCTCTACAGAACTGTAGAGTCTGAAGGGGCTAGGAAGGTCATCCAGTCTAACCCCGGCTTGAGCAGGAAATTTGCTTTGGCAGCTGTACTGGAGGAGCTGAGAAAAAAGCTTGCATCGCAACTGACGTTTCGTCTATCAGATATTGGATGAAAACTGCCTTCTTGATTGGGGGGGGGGGGTGGAACACAGGTAGTCCTTGACTTAACGATCACAGTTGAGGTCAAAATTTAGGTTGCTAAGTGAAGCATTTGTTGAGCTTTGCCCCATTCTATGACCTTTCTCGCCAAAGCTATTAACTGACTCCCTGCGGTTGTTAAGCGATTCTGGCTTTCACCCTTGACTTTGATTGTCAGAAGGTTGCAAAAGGGGATCTCCGCCCCCTGGGGGACGCCACAACCGTCATAAATATGAACCAGTTGTCAAATGTCCAAATTTGGATCATTTGACCCCGGGCGATACTGCAAAAGTCGTTAAGTGTGAAAAACGCAGATTCGGACAGCGAGGAGGTTGTGGGGGGAAGGTGGGCCAGTCCTGGAGTCTGGGAAAGGTTCTGAGGAGGTCTGTGAGTTCGATTCCAGGTAGAGGCAGGTTTTCCTCTCTCTGGGCTCGCTGAGAATGTATCTGCTGAACAAAACTCCGCATTCGCGACAGGAAGGGCATCCGGCCAGGAAACCTGAGCTAGCTCCATTCAGTTGCCCAGACTCCATCCCGCAAGGGATTATGGGGTCGTTAAAAGAAGATGACGATGAATCCTGAGCATTTAACCGGATAACCCAGGAGGAAGGTTATGCACAGAAGTTTTTTTGCAAGCAATCTCAAACACACACACAAAATACCACGGAGGGAAACAAGCTTTGAACTGAATTGCTTTTTTGCTCGAGTGACAGCCATTTCGGCAAAACTCACTGATACTGACGCTGCTCCTCCTGAAAATGTTCTCGGTTTTCCATGCTGCGCTCCAACAGCTGCCTGTTCTCCCTGCTCAACATCTGGATCTCCAGAAGAAGGTGTCTGTTCTCTTCCTCCTGCTTGCCCTTCAGCTGCACTAGGAGCTGCAGAGAAGGACGGAGGTCCGGTCACCCAAAGCACCATCGGTGGTGTATCTTGGATATCCAGCTGATAGCAATAGGCCTTAGACTTATATACCGCTTTACAGTGCTTTACGGCACTCTCTAAGCGGTTTACAGAGTCAGCCTCTTGGCCCCCAACAGTCTGGGTCCTCATTTTACCCACCTCGGAAGGACGGAAGGCTGAGTCAACCTTGAGCCTGGTGAGGTGGGCAGTGGGCAGTTAGCTTGTGTTAGTGCATTCTAACCATTGGAAAGAAAGGAAGGAAGGAAGGATGGAAGGAAGGAGGGAGGGAGGGAGGAAGAAAGAAAGAATAAAGAGAAAGAAAGAAAAAGAAAGAAAGAAAGAAAAAAAGACAAAAAAGAAAGAAGAGGGGAAAAGCAATAGCTCTTAGACTTATAAACCGCTTCACAATGCTTTACAGCCCTCTCTAAGCGGTTTACAGAGTCAGCATCTTGGAGGAGGGTTGGGGAGGAACCTGGTCCAGTCCTGGAGTCTGGGGAAGGCTCGGATGAGGGCTCTGTGTCGGAGGCAGAGAGGGGGCCAGGGCCGTATGCCAGTTATCAGCTGCCTGCAGAGTCGGAGATCAGTGAGGCAGAAGAACAGCTGGAGCCTGTTCCCAGTGGGCGCATGCGCAGAGCTGCCAGACACGAAGGGAATAGCTAAGGAACAGGGCTCAACTTAGACCACAGGTGGACGATGAAGGACCCCTCCCAGAGGGAATAAAAGAGGAGCGACAGGGGAGTGGAGTTTGCAGGAGGCCATTAGTTCGCTTAATTGGTTCCTGACTCTTCGAGACTCCTGGCCAAGTTCTGCAGAGATTGGCCTGGCAGCTCTCCAAGCCAGAGAAGATCTGTGACCGTAAATCCTCCCTCGAAAGACTTTGCTGGATGCGAATGAGCAGAATTCACAGTCAATAAATAAAAAGGGTTTTTTGTCAGGACAACAAGGAGTTGGCTTCAGGCTCTCGGGAAGCCTCGATCAGACCACCCTGATCTATTCTGCCTTCTCTCTCTCTCTCTCACCCCCCACCCACCCAAATTGGGCCAGCGTGGGAAGGGGAGGCAAGGGGGAACGGGTAGTTTTTACCTCACATTGGGTGCTCAGGCGCCCCAAGGTCGTATCCAGCTGCTGGTTCTGTTCTTTCAAGGCAGCGTTTTCACCTTCCAGCTTTGCCTGCTCCAATTGCAGGCCGGTCAGCCGGTTCTGCGTCCCTTGGAGCTCACCCTGGAGGTCATCGTGGCCTCGCTCGGTCTGGGCCAATGCTTGTTGGACCCTGCAGTGTTTGGGAAAGGGCCATCCTGTTACCAAAAGCGACTTCCTACCTCGCAGCTCGAATCAACTTCAATTATCCACCCCCACCGCCCACAATATAATCATACGTAGAAGAGAACAAAGGTCGTACCAGTCGGAGTAACAGAAAGAGAATAAGAGAGTTGTTGGAAAGGGGCCTTGGAGGTCATCTAGTCCAACCCCGCCACCCAAGCAGGAGACCCTACGCCATTTCTGACAGAGGGCAGTCCAGTCTCTTCTTGAAAGCTTCCAGGGATGAAGCTCCCACAACTTCTGAAGGCATCAAACGGTTTAAAAATGGTTTGTTAAAGCTGGCATCCTCCAGATAAATTTCCCCAGCCTTACCGCTCGTGTTCTTCTTTTAGTTTGGCATATTGCTCAGCCAAATCCTGGTGCCGTCGCTCGGCTAACTCGAGCCGTTCCTTCTGGGCCTGCAATGCCACCTCTTGTAGGTCCAGGCTGGTCTTCTGTCCCAACAGTTGGTTGTGCCTGTAGGCAGAAAGTTGAGCTTCAGCAAATCATCCATCTTCTTTTAACGACCCCATAATAATCCCTTGCCGGGTGGAACTGGCCAGCTGCCATTCCTGTCACCAGTACGGAGTTTTGTTCGGCAGATATATTCTTATTGTGCCCAGTGAGAAATATCTGCCGCTACCTAGGATCGAATTCACAGCCTCCGGATTGTGAGGTGAGAGCTCTGCCTCTAGGCCACCGCACCACTCTCTCTTCAGACTAGAAGACCTCCGAGGTCCCTTCTAGCTCTATTCTGATTGATTCGTCTCCTATTAACAACCCCATAACCCCTTGTGGGGTGGAGTCTTGGGCAACTGAATGGAGCTGAGTGTTTACTGGCCTGATGCCATCCCTGTCACCAGAGCAGAGGTTTTTTTCCAGCAGATAATATTCTCATTGAGCCCAGAGAGAGAAATATCTGCTTCTACCTAGGATCGAACTCACAGCCTCCTGATCGTGAGACAAGAGTTCTACCTCTAGGCCACCACATTACTCCTGGTTGAGCTTCAGCCGATCAACGCATCATTACATTTAGTCCTTGACTTACGACCACAATGGAGCCCCCAAATGTCTGCTGCTAACAGAGACATTGGTTAAGGGAATTTCGCCCTGTTTGATGGACTTCCTTGCTCAATTGTTGTCATAAGTTGAGGACTGCCGGTCATGGCTTAATTAAACTGCCGGCTATCTGCAATGGACAAGGGCATCGCGGGCGTGGCCTGGCTGTGATTTCCCACAATCCCCCAGCTGCAGCGGCACCTGTCCTCCAGTTCACGCTGTTCCTTCTCCAGGCCGCGCAGCGCTGCCTTCAGTCCAGCTTGCTCGCTTAGCGTCCTCTCCATCTCGTCCCCTTGCTGTCGGTGTAGCAGCATCAAGCGATCGTGATCCAGCTGGAGTTGCTCGTAGCGTCTCCGCCATCCCTCCGCCTCCATCCGCACCGTCTGAACTTCGGCCTCGTGGCGCCCCGACCTCTGCCGGACTTCGGACAGCTGCCTTAGCAGGAGGGGCCGCTGGGAACGCAGGGATAGGAAGGCAGGTCACGAACGTCCAAGATTTAAACTTAAAAATCGCGGTGCAGAGTGAAAGAGGCGGTGGCAGCCTCAAATGCAGGCGATCCTCGATAGAATGGGGACCAAAATTTTGGTCACTAAGCAAGGTGGTTGTAACATGAAGATGGGCAGCATATGAACTTTCTTTCTTTCTTTCTTTCTTTCTTTCTTTCTTTCTTTCTTTCTTTCTTTCTTTCTTTCTTTCTTTCTTTCTTTCTTTCTTCTTTCTTTCTTTCTTTCCTATCTAGTCATCCATTTAATATCTACATATCTACATCTATCTCTCTATTCTATCACCTATCTATTTTATCTCTAATCTCTATCTATCTATCTATCTATCTATCTATCTATCTATCTATCTATCTATCTATCTATCTATCTCAACTATCTAACTATCCTCTCCATCATCTATCTGTCTGTCTATCTATTTATCTCTTTATCTTTCAATTCTTTCACCTATTTTCTCTCTAATCTCTCTATATCTGCCTGTTTATCTATCTATCTATCTATCTATCTATCTATCTATCTATCTATCTATCTATCTATCTATCTATCTATCTATCTCAACTATCTATCTAACTATCCTCTCCATCATCTATCTGTCTGTCTATTTATCTCTGTAGCTCTCTATTCTCTCTATCACCTATTTTCTCTCTAATCTCTCTATATCTATCTATCTGTCTGTCTGTCTGTCTGTCTATCTATATCTATCCTATATATATCAACTATCTATCTGACTATCCTCTCCATCATGTTCTATCTGTCATCTGTCTATTCTATCATCTCTCTATCATCTGTCTCTATCATCTATCTCTATCCATCCATCCATATCATCTCTCTCTCTCTCTCTCTCTCTCTCTCTCTCTCTCTCTCTCTCTCTCTCTCTCTCTCTCTCTCTCATCTCTCTATCTTTATAAAATGTATTACTTACTTCAAGTTAACTCTGGGCTGAGTTTATTTCTAAATAAATAAATACATTTATTTAAAATCAATTAATTTCTAAAATTTACACGCTGCCCCATCTCGCTGTTAGAGCTGCCTGGCTTAGCCATGGGAATCCTGCTCCCAAATGTGGCCATAAGTCACGGACCACCTCAAATTTATTTACAAGGTTGTTAAACGAGTCACACTCAATTTTTCCTCCGGTTGTTAAGCAAAGCATCCATGCGGTTGTTACGTGAATTGTGCGGTCATTAAGTGAGTCCAGCTTTCCCCTTTGCAATGAGTTTGCTGGTCTGAACCTCACCTGCGAGGTGCTGTTTTGAGGCTGGGGTCTCCCATTTCCTTCCTGGCCTTCTGCTTGTTGCCGCGTCAGGCCGGACAGCACTGTTTGGAGGCTGCTGGCCAGGGACTCCAGTTGGGTCAGGCGTCCGGTGAGTGCCGAATTCTCAGCCTGGAGAACCGCCTCCTGGCAGGAAAGACAATTCAGTGTGCCAAATTTTTGAAAAGCTCTCCTGCCATTTAGGGGGAAAAGGGTGTTGCAGGATTTAGATCAGGATAAGAGCTGGAAGGGACCTTGGAGGTCTTCTAGTCCAACCCCCTGCTCAAGTAGGATACCCTATACATACCATTTCAGACAAAAGATTGTCCAATCTCTTCTTGAAAACCCACAGTGATGGAGAAGGAAGGAAGGAAGGAAGGAAGGAAGGAAGGAAGGAAGGAAGGAAGGAAGGAAGGAAGGAAGGAAGGAAGGAGAGGAAGGAGGGAGGGAAGGAAGGAAGGAAAGAAGAAAGGAAGGAGAGAGAAGGGAGGGAAGGATTAGAGGGAAGGGAAGGAAGGGAGTGGGGAGAAGGGAGGGAAGGAAGGAAGGAAAGAAGAAAGGAAGGAAGAAGAGAAGGGAGGGAAGGATTAGAGGGAAGGAAGGAGAGAGGAAGGAAGGAAGGAAGGATTAGAGGGAAGGGAAAGAAGAAGGAAGGAAGGAAGGAGAGAGAATGGAGGGAAGGAAGGATTAGAGGGAAGGGAAAGAAGGAAGGAAGGAAGGAGAGAGAAGGGAGGGAAGGAAGGATTAGAGGGAAGGGAAAGAAGAAGGAAGGAGAGAGAAGGGAGGGAAGGAAGGATTAGAGGGAAGGGAAGGAAGGGAGGGAGGAAGGAAGGAAGGAAAAAGAATAACAGAATAGGAGAATTGGAAGGGACCTTGGAGGTCTTCTAGTCCAACCCCCTGCTCAAGCAGGAGATCCTATACTGGCAATACAGGTAGTCCTCACCTGTGTTTGAAGCAGTTGCTCCTTGGGGAGGTGCAGTTCCTCGAACTGTCTGACGAGGGCGCCCCCAGGCTGGCCTTTGCAACTGCTCCTTGGCTTTGGTTGCCTGCCAAGACAGGGACCCATCAGCAGAGAGAAAAGGGCATTTTTTTTGGCAACACACACACACATACACCAAAATTGAGGGTGGGATTGGCCACCTGGGCTGAAGGTGGATGGAACTCCCTCAGCCACTCCTTTGCCCAGGAATCTATTCAGGGTGGATCTAATTAGAGCCATTTTGTTGACGTGCAACTTAGAAATGTTTAGAAATGCAGATATGGGCTTTGGATGCAGATTTCCCCTTCCCCTCCTCGCCCTCCCTCGTTCTCTCCTTTCCTTCCCACTCTTCTTAGCCTCCCTCCTCCCTTTCCTTCTTCCCTCCCTTCCGTCTTTCCTTCCCCTCTGTTCTCATGCTTCCTTTCCTTTCCCTCCGTCTTTTCATTTCTTCCTTCCTTCTTTTCTCCTCTTAGCCTCCCTCCTCATCTTACCTTCTCTCCTTCCTTCCTTCCTCTCTGTTCTCTCTCTTCCTTTCCTTTCCCTCTGTCTTTTCATTCCTTCCTTCCTTCTTTTCTCCTCTTAGCCTCCCTCCTCTTCTTACCTTCTCTCCTTCCTTCCTTCCTCTCTGTTCTCTCTCTTCCTTTCCTTTCCCTCTGTCTTCCCTTCCCTTCCTTCTTTCCTCCTCTTCTTAGCCTCCCTCCTCCCTCCTCTTCTTACCTTCCTTCCTCTCTGTTCTCTCTCTTCCTTTCCCTCTGTCTTTTCTTTCCTTCCATCCTCCCTCCCTCCCTCTGATACGGCTGCCCATTTTAAGGAATGACAACACCATCCCCCCCCCAAGCCATAAGACCAGAACAAACCTCCCCAGACCCCTATATATCCCCATAGACTTTCCCTGGGTCCAACCTCAGCCGCCCCTTCCCCAACCCCCTCATTGCCTGCAACCGGCAAACCCCCTCCGGTGATCAGCACAGCCTAACCTGCTCTCCGTCTCTGGCTGAGGTTTTTGCTGCTCCTTCGGTGGGTGGCCTTGTGACTCAGCTGCATTGCCTTTGGAGGGCCCAGCCTTTTCTCTCGCCAGCTCCTGCAGCACAATCAGACATCCTGTGAGCGAAAGGCCTGGCCTACCCTTTACTCATTCAATGACTTACAAAGGACTCTTTTTCAGACTTACGACCGTCCCAGCATCCCTCATGGCCACCCAATTGAAATTCAGACTCATATTTACGACGGTTGCGGGATCCCGGATCCCCTTTTGCAAACCTCCGTCAATGGGGCAAGCCAGATCCGCTTAACGACCATGTTATTACTCACTTAACAACAACAGCGATTGGTCAAACAACCAGGGCAAGGAAGGAAGATCATTACACGGAGCCAAATCTATCTGGCTTAGCAACAGAAAGTTTGGGGCTCAGTTGTGGTCGTAAGCCGAGGACTAGTGCCCACTAGCGGCCAACAGAGCTGGCAGCAGAGTCAGACAGTGAGGAGGTTGGGGAGGAACCTGGGCCAGTCCTGGAGTCTGGGAAGGCTCGGATGAGGGCTCTGTGTTGGAGGCAGAGAGGGGGCCGAGGTTGTCTGACAGTTATCAGCTGCCTTCAGAGTCAGACATCAGTGAGGCAGAAGAACAGCTGGAGCCTGTTCCCAGTGTGTGCATGCGCAGAGCTGCCAGAATAAAATAACAACTCAGAAATCAGGGTCGACTTGAGATTAAAACCACAGGTGGACGGTGAATGGCCCCTCTCAAAGGACATAAAAGATGAGCGAAAGGGGAGTGGGCTTTTGCAGGAAACGATTCGTTCGTTCGTTCGTTTCAGGAGTGTGAAGATCTGTCCCTGAATCTCAGAGACTCTGTGCCCATGTCTTTCCTTGCATTTGGACAATATTGACATGGCAGCTTTCCAAGGTAGATAAGGTCTGTGGTCATAAATACTCCTTTGAAAGACTGTTTGCCAGGCCTTGGCTGAAGGTGAAGGAGAGGAATTCACATTCGTTTCATAAAAGCGGTTTTGTCAGGATCAGGAATCTGCTTCGTACTTTTTTGGGGAAAGCCTAGATCAGAAGAACTACCTACAATCCTGCTTACCTGCTCCAAAATGGCGGCTGCTTTCTCCTTATCCTCCAGTTGCTTTCTCAAGTTCGCGTTCTCCTCTTCCAGCTCACCGAGACTTTGGAGAACCCCTTGCAGGCTGGCGTGATCTGCGGCCTGCTGGCGTGTTTGAGCCTCCAGGAGGGCCAGCTGGCGTCCCTGCTCGGCCAGCGCCTCCTCTTGCGCCTGAGTTTTGGCCGCCAGCCGCCAGCCGTCCTTGTCCGCTTGCCGCCGGCCTGCTCTCGGCTCGGCTCAGCGCCTCTTCCAAAGCCCCTTTCTCGACCTCCAGCTGAGCCAAGGTGACCTTGTGCTCCTCTACGCTCCGTTGCAGGTTCCGTAGCTCCCGTTGAGCTTCGGCCAAATCTTCGTCCTTTTGTCGGAGCTTCTGGCCTAACTGGGCGCCCCGAAGATGCTCCTTCTGAAGGCTTTGCTGCGCCTGGTTTAAGTCCACCTCAGCTTGGGTGGCTGCCTCTTGCAAAACCCGCGATCCGGCTTTTAACGCCTCCTTCTCCCGCTCTAACGCCTGGATCTCTTCAACCAGGCGCCCGGCCTCCGCGTGCCACCGCTCACATTCCTGCTGGGCTTCGGCGTACGCGCCTTGGATGCTACTTAGCCTCTCCTCAAAGCTCGCGGCGTGTCTCGATTCAGCCTCCCACGCCTGCTCGGCCTCCCGCAGTCGAGCCTGAGCTCTGGACAAGGCAGCCTTCGTTTCCGTTACCGAGGTCTCCGATTCCTGTTTCGAGGCCTGGCCTTCCTCCGTTTCGGTCTTTTGGTGCACCGAAAATCCCTGGTTTGTGTCCTTGATCATCTAAGTTCTCTTTTTCTGCCTGGCCAGGCCGCCGTTCTGGCTAAGTGAGACAGAAACGAGAGTTGGAATTGCTGCTTAATGGGTTTCCCCAAAAGATATGCCTTCCCTCCCCCAAAAAAGAGGGTAGATTTGCAAAGGGAAGCTGGATTGGTCGTTTGCATCCTTTTAGAGAGTCCTTTGAGGCCACTTGGAGGTTTATCTTGTATCCTCAGAGTCGCCTGAGCTTTCTCCACACCCATTTGCACTACTCCAGTCAGGGGTGGGCTTCCAAAATTGCAGCCACGGGTTCGCTGCCCTGTTGCTGGATGGGCGTGGCCATGGTGGGCGTGGCCTAGCCAGCCTCCTGCACCACGATGGGGAGGGGAAGAGGCATTTTTCACTCTCCACAGGCTCCGGAGAGTTTCCTCGAGACTCCGGGAGGGTGAAAAGTGCTTCCCCTGGGCTCCAGAGCCCCGTATCCGGACTTCTGGAACTTCCAGGAGGCCCGTTTCCCCCCTCCCCGAGCCTCCACGACGGCCCTGTACACACCTGGCATGATAAACAGGCCTGTATTGAGACTCCTGGCAGCGTCAGGGTGTGGTAGGATTGGTGGGGTGGCCAGCCAAGGGTGGCATTTGGGGGCTCACCGAACTGGGCAGAATCCTAGCTAGGGGATCGGCCAAACCTGTGCAAACCCCCAGCAGCTCACTCCTGTCGCCAGTGACCCTGGGGACACAGATAAAACTCTGCGTGTCCTCAACGACTCTCTAAAAGGATGCAAATGACCAACGGTCTGCAAGGAGCATCAATCCTTTCTTTCCCCACCAAGAAGCTTCTTGGGATGAAAAGCGAAACGTCTTTGAAAGAAAGTCCAGTGGCCTCCTGAAAAAGCACCATTGGGGGACACCTTTCTTCTCCCTGTGTTTGCCTTCAGGAAAACCAGGGAGGGTCAAAATCTGAGACGCTTCCTCAAACTACCTTTCTACTCTGGGCTCAGATTTCTCTTATCTCTTGGCTGTTTTGATTGCAGCTCTTCCTCCTGTCCCTCAAGGTTATTCTCACCATCCATAACGCCCACTCCCTATAATGATAGGACCGGGTCCAACAGCTCCCTCTCTCTTCCATACCAGCCCGTCAAGGTTGGCGTCCTTCAGCTCTGCTTCCATATTCTTTGATCCCAACGCAAGCTGCATCGTACGCCGTTCCCGGTTCTCTTTTTCCACAGCTAGCAATCGATCGGCCTCCTTCATCTCACAATCCAGCAAAAGGGGAACTTCGGGGAAGTCTGCAACCAGGAGGGAGAAAAAAAATATACCGTATTTTTCAGAGTATAAGATGCATTCCCCCCCCTAAAAGAGGGTGAAAATTTGGGGGCATCTTATATACCAAATGTAACCCCGCCCACTCACCGGCCCCCATCCTTTGGCCTCTGCCTCCGAGCAATTTGCCTCCTTGCAGCAAACAGCCTGTTTCAGTTTCACCACAGCTTGATTAGCACAAGCAGCTGATTGTCGGTTGGATCGGCCTCCTGACCATCAGCTGTTTCAGGCTGCAGGGATTGCCTATTGCCGCCTCTGCGTGCCCCATTTTTGGCCTCCGCGTGCCACATTTTCCATACATTCCAAATCCCTGCTACCTGGAACGGGTGGAAATTGGGGCATGCAGAGGCTGAAAATGAGGCGTGCAGAAGCGGCAATAGGCTATGATGATCCCTGCAGCCTGAAACAGCTGATCGTCAGGAGGCCGATCCAACCAACAATCAGCTGCTTGTGGTAATCAGGCTGTGATTAAATTGAAACTGAAACACGCTGTTTACTGCAAGGACGCAAATTGCTGGGAGGCAGAGGCAGATTTTTTTTTCTTGTCTTCCTCCCCACAAACTAGGTGCGTCTTATACTTCGGAGCATCTTATACGACAAAAAATGTGGTATATATAATTGTTTGCTTGCAAATGTGTACGGAACGAAGGCCAGGTGATCTGGGAGAACTGAATATCGGGACAAGTAAAACTCACCATTTGCACCCAGGTGAGAATACTCGGACCACGATTCTCTCGGGGCATTCTTCAAAGTTTCTCCCAGCTGCTTTTTCAGGAGGAAATTCTCCCTCAAAATCTCCTCCGATTGGTAAGAAAGCTGCTCCCATTCCTGAGGAATTGAAATTTTAACCACAAAGTTGAGTCTATCGTTCCCCATTTGGACCTAGGAGTCCTCATCTCAAACGATCTAAGCCCCAGAGCTCACTGTAACAGCATTGCCAAAAAGGCATTAAGAGTTGTTAACCTATTTTTGCGAAGCTTCTCCTCCGATAACATTGTACTGCTAACTAGGGCATACAAAACCTTTGCCAGACCAGTCCTCGAATACAGCTCGTCTGCCTGGAATCCACATTGTATATTGGATATTAATACAATTGAGCGGGTCCCGAGGTATTTCACGAGAATATTCTGTCAACTCCTGAGAGAAGAGGGGGGGGGGGTGCAATCCATGCATACTGCCGGCTAAAGTCGGATCTCAGATTACCGCAGCAGGCTTGGGAGGGGTGCACCTCATTGGGGAATGTGATTTATGACACAGACACAGGGAGAGGAGGAACAGGGGTAAAGTTCAGCCATAACTGAAACAAAGCTTAGATCTGACTGCGAATAAATGCTCCTAATAAATGACTAATTTTCTGTTGGAGTTTGCTCCAAGGCTCATGAATCAATTAGGGCATTTTTTTGGAAACCTGACATATTCCACTCCTCTGCTCACAATAGAATCCCTTATGCCACCAGGCTTGAAATGTTGGCCTTGGACAATCTAGAACTACGCCGCCTACAGTCTGACCTAAGCACAGAACACAAAATTGTCTGCTACAACATCCTACATGCCAACGGCTACTTCAGCTTCAACCTCAAAAATACGCGGGCAAACAATAGATTCCTTTTCAACCGTACCTCTTGGATCTGGTTCAAGTGATTCTGCAGACGCAGGTTTTCTTTCTCTGCCAGACTCAGGCACTGGCTTCGGGTGTAAACGGCGTCTAGTTCTTCCTCCATCGTGGCTTTTGCCTCCAACAAAGCCTTGGTGAAGTCACGCTCCTCCTGAGAATCAAAAGGACCTATTTAAGCCCAGGGGTAGGATTGAAAAAGGTTAGCAACCTGTTCTCTGCCCGGTTGCTGGGTGGTGTTTGATCTCCGTTTCAAGGCCAAAGAGCCAGCGCTCTGAAGACGTCTCTGTGGTCATGTGGCCGGGATGACTAAACGTCGAAGGCGCACGGAACGCTGTTCCCTTCCCACCAAAGGTGGTTCCTATTTTTCTACTCTCATTTTTTATGTGCTTTCGAACTGCTAGGTTGACAGAAGCTGGGACAAGGAACGGAGCTCACTCCATTACGCGGCGCTAGGGATTTGAACTGCCGAACTGCCGACCTTTCTGACCGACAAGCTCAGCATCATAGCCACTGAGCCACGGCAGACCATTACAGGGGCGGAATTTTGCAAATCTCAAAGTCCCTCTCCCCTCCCTCTTATCTTTATGCTGCAAGAAACTAGGGAGGGTCCCTCCGGAGATATTTCCCACGCACCCCTTTTCCTTCTGAGGGCTCAGCCGTCTCTTATCTGTCTCCCGCCTGGTCTGCAGCCCTTCCACCTGTCTCTCAAAGATTGGTTCTCACATACCAGACCCAAAGCCAAAATGAAATGGTCACCTTGAGCTGCGCCCGGCATCGTTCCAAAGCTGGTATCCTTTCCCGCAAGGCCGTCAGCTCCGACTGAAGCCGCTCTGCCCGCAACGCCTTCTCTCTCAAGGCATCCAATTCGTCCTGGTACAACCTGGCTTGGCGCGCCTCGCCTGCCAACGTGCGGTTCTGGGTAAGAAGGAGCAAACTAGAGATGACATCATCCCGATGATGTCATACTTGCCGGTGATGTCAGGACACGCCTGCCGTTCTGACATCGTCTTGGTTCTTTGCAAATTCCAGCCCCATCCTTTTCTTGATCCCATAGATAGCTGAACTGGTCCTTGAAGATACAGTTGGTCCTCGACATACGACCAAAATTGGGCCCAGAATTTCTGTTGCTAAGCAGGACCATTGTTACGTGAGTTTTGCCCCACTTTGCAACCTTTCTTGCTGCAGTGAAGGAAATTTACAGCCTAAGAAACTAGGGAGGGTCCCTTCTGAGCCTCTTTCTCCATCCCTTATGCAGCTGAGGGCTAAGCTGCCTCTTATCTGCCAGTTACCTAAAGCTACAATAATAGAATCTAGCACATCTGAAAGTACAAATCTCCCCCTGTCTCCTTTACAGCCTGAGAAACTAGGGAGGGTCCCTTCTGAGCCTCTTTCTCCATCCCTTATGCAGCTGAGGGCTAAGCTGCCTCTTATCTGCCAGTTACCTAAAGCTACAATAATAGAATCTAGCACATCTGAAAGTACAAATCTCCCCCTGTCTCCTTTACAGCCTGAGAAACTAGGGAGGGTCCCTTCTGAGCCTCTTTCTCCATCCATTGTGCAGCTGAGGGCTCAGCTGCCTCTCATCCAATTTTTCCCATGGCTTTTGAATCTTCTTCATCTCCCAAGGGCTATTCCTACAGACCAGAGGTGAGTTGCTGCCGGTTTGGCCCAGTTCGGCTGAACCGCTAGTGGAATTCTGGCCTGGGTCACAGAACCGGCAGCGGCCCAGGCCTGCCACGCCCACAAAATGGTTCCCTCGCTACTGCTTGGTCGCCACCATTTGGGATTTTAGTGATTTAGTGTTCTCCTGCGCAAGCGCAAAGAACAATTTACATTGAACAGCGCATATGCACGCAGTGATGCCGGCAGTAACTCTCCCTTGCTACAGACCATTGTTGGGTCCTCCTCAACTTACAAACCAATCATTTCAATCCAGAAGATTGCAAAGTCAGACCAACGTGGCCTGTGAGGTTTTGCTATAGAGAAAAGCACCTCTTGTTGACTCTTTCGAAGCTGCTGCTCCAAATTCCTGGATTCCTCTTGTTGATCCAGCAGCTCCTCCATCTTCCTCTCCCTGAAACAAGAGACTGGAAAGTCAGGTCTCAGGAAGGGGATGAGGGGCGTCGCAGAGACACAAAAGGGAGATAAAAGAAAGAAGGGAGGGAAGAAGGGAGGGAAGGAATTTGTGAGAAGAAAGTGGAGGGGAGAAGAGGAAAGAAGGAAGGAAATTTGTGTGAGAAATTGGAAGGGAGGGAGGAAGAGCTGGAGGGAGGGAGGGAAGGGAAGAAGGGAATTTGTGTGAGAAAAAAGAAAGAAGGAAAAAAGAAAGAAGGAAAAAAGAAAGAGAAAGAAAGAATCGAATTTGTGTGAGGAAGGAAGGAAGGAAGAAAGGAAGGAAGGAAGGAAATTTGTATGAGAAATTGGAAGGGAGGAAAGGAATTTGTGTGAGAAAAAGGAAAGAAGGAAAAAAGAAAGAAAGAAAGCCAGAAAGAAATAAAAAAGAAAAGAAAGGAAGGAAGGAAGGAATTTGTGTGAGAAAAAGGAAAGAAGGAAGAAAGAAAAAAGAAAAGAAAGAAAGGGATTTGTGTGAGGAAGGAAGGAAGGAAATTTGTGTGAGAAATTGGAAGGGAGGGAGGAATAGCAGGAGAGAGGGAGGGAAGAAGGGAATTTGCGTGAGAAAAAGGAAAGAAGGAAGGAAGGAAGGAAGGAAGACAAAAAGAAATAAAAAAGAAAAGAAAGGAAGGAAGGAAGGAAAAAGAAAAGAAAGAAAGGGATTTATGTGAGGAAGAGAAGGAGGGAGGGGAATATTGCAGGGACGTCTGAATTGTTCACCCCAAACCCTCCATATCCTCACAGCATCTCCACTCCCCACCTCATCCCCATAACTCACAGCTCGCCTTGTAGGCGCCGCACATGGGCCTGACGTTCGGCAAGCTGAACCCCCAGGTGGGCATGGTTACCCTCCAGCTGGGCCACCAAGGGGGCTCCCCTTTTCTGCTGCAGCTCCCACAGTTGCTGTGCAGGAAGGAAGGATGAAAAAGACGAGGTTGAAGGGGCAGAGAGGGTCATCGTGAAAGGACCACGACGAACGATGAGAATTATTCCCAGGGACTTTTCTCATACAGATAGAGCTCGACTTACAACCACTCATTTAGTGACTATTCAAACTTAACAACAGCACTGAAAAAAATCCTTCCTCTTCCCCTCACTTCTCTTTTCCTTTCCTTTCTTCTATCATTTTTCTTCTATCTTCCTTTCCTTTCCTTCTTTCATCTTCCCCCTTCCTTTCCTCCCTCCCTCTCTCCTTTTTCCTTTCCCTTCCCTTTCTTCTGTCGTCCTTTCTTTTCCTTTTTTCTTTTCCTTTCCTTCCCTTCCCTTCCATTTTTTCTATCTTCCTTTCCTTTATTCTTCCTTTCTTTTCCATCTTTCCTTTCCTTTCTTCCATCTTTCCCCTTTCTTTCCTCCCTCCCTCCCTTTCCTTCCCTTCCCTTTCTTCTATCTTCTTTTCTTTTCCTTTCTTTTCTTTTCCTTCCCTTCCATTTCTTCTATCTTCCTTTCCTTTCCATCTTTCCTTTCTTCCATCTTTCCCCTTCCTTTCCTCCCTCCCTCCCTCTCTCCCTTTCCCTTCCCTTCCCTTTCTTCTATCTTCCTTTCTTTTCCTTTCCCTTCCTTCCCTTCCATTTCTTCTATCTTCCTTTCCTTTATTCTATCTTCCTTTCCTTTCCTTCCATCTTTCCCCTTCCTTTCCTCCCTCCCTCTCTCCCTTTCCCTTCCCTTTCTTCTATCTTCCTTTCTTTTCCTTTCCCTTCCTTCTCTTCCATTTCTTCTATCTTCCTTTCCTTTATTCTATCTTCCTTTCCTTTCCATCTTTCCTTTCTTCCATCTTTCCCCTTCCTTTCCTCCCTCCCTCCCTCTCTCCCTTTCCCTTCCCTTCCCTTTCTTCTATCTTCCTTCCCTTCCCTTCTCCTCCCCTCGACAACAGTGGCAAAAAGGGTTGTGAAAATCATGGTTCTCTTAACAACCCCCTTGCTTATCCAATTGTAGCTCTAAGTCGAGGACTACCTATAAGACAGAGCTTGTATTCAGGGTTGTTCTTCTGGCCTGGTCTACCTCACAAGTCTGATGTTGACTGTACCAAAGCTAGGATCTGATATGATCTGATGTGATCCCTGCACAGGTGACTCTGGTGATCTGAAGATCCTCCCTATGAGACGAAGGCAGGAGAGGCAACTGTTGTGTCCCTCACCTCCAATCCTGCATCTCGCTCGGCGACCAGCTTTTGAACTCGGGCTCCGAGATCCCACAGGAGCTGTTGCATGCTGGAAGGGTCCATCTCTTTCCACTGCAACCCCAGGACATTTTCCGGTTCCTGGCTCACCTGGAAAGAACAAAACGAGGAGTTTTTTTATCTCTCTTAGAAACCAATTATTGGCACTTCTTCTGTTTGTTGATGTTGCAAAGCCCTGGATCCAGGGGTGAAATCCAGCAGGTTCTGACAGGTTCTGGAGAACCGGTAACGGAAATTTTGAGTAGTTTGGAGAACCGGCAAATGCCACCTCTGGCTGGCCCCAGGCATGGGTGGGAATGGGGATTTTGTAGTATCCTTCCCCTGCCACGCACATAAAGCCACGCACACCAAGCCACACCTCATCTTTAATGAAGGTGATTGCATTTGACAAGTTTAATGAAAAGAAGGACCAGGGGAGGCATGATCGCATCTTCCAATGTTTGAGGGGCTGCCCCCAAAGAAGAGGGAGTCAAGCTATTCTTCAAGGCACCTGAGGGCAGGACAAGAAGCAGTGGGTGGAAACTAATCAAGGAAAGAAGCAACTTAGAACTGAGGAGAAACTTCCTGACAGTTAGAACAATTAATCAGTGGAACAGAAATTGCCTCCAGAAGTTGTGAATGCTCCAACACTGGAAGTCTTTAAGAAGATGTTGGATAGGCATTTGTTTGAAACGGTATAGGCCTTCCTGCCTAGGCAGGGGGTTGGACTAGAAGACCTCCAAGGTCCCTTCCAAATATTCTATTCCACTCCATATTCTATTCTATTCTATTCTATTCTATTCTATTCCATTCCATATTCTATTCTATTCTATTCTATTCTATTCATTCCTTTCCATTCCATATTCTAGTCTAGTCTAGTCTAGTCTATTCCTTTCCATTCCATATTCTATTCCATTCCATTCCATTCTATTTTCTATTCTATTCTATGTTCTGTTCTATTCCCTTGGGGCCTGGAAGCTCAATTTTCTCTTTTGCATCTCAGCCAGTAATTTTGGCTTTCCAACTGCAGCAAAGTCACTTTGAGCTGCAGGGGAGGAATAATTAACAGGATGCGCAGGGAGAGAGACCGTTTTTCTCCCTTTTTTCCCCCTGCAGTGAAGAATAGAAGATTGTATGAAACATTCACACTACAACTAAGCAATTGCAGTTCCCACATTTCGACAATCTTAATTCTTTCCTGTTGAGCTCGTCTGCCTGGACTCCACACTGTATATCGGATATTAATACAATCGAGCGAGTCCAGAGTTATTTCACGAGAAGAGTCCTCCACTCCTCTGCTCACAACAGAATCCCTTATGCCACCAGGGGTTGGACTAGAAGACCTCCAAGGTCCCTTCCAACTCTGCTATTGTATTGTATTGTCTTGCACAATTTAAGCTGTTCCGAATCAAACAGCCTTTTGCAATTGACCAATGGGGATTTGGTCAATGCCGATCATGTTCAAATTGCTGTTACAATTATTTTTCATGCAGTCAGCCAGGTGTTCAGACTGGATTTGGCATTTTATCCACCAATCGAGTGGATAGGCAGATGTGACTGTTTGAAAGTATTAAAGGTACCGACTCCAGCTGCCTTTTGCAATTGACCGATGGGGATTTTGTCAATGACGACGGTGTTCAAGTGATGCTCCAGATCCTTTTATCATTATTATTACTATTATGTGGTTAATCTTTGGTGAGATTCACAGCCTTTGGGGCTGGTTGGTAGCTCAACAGCTCGAGTCCTAACCAAGGACCTAGGAACTGTTAAGGTAACATCAGAGAATATAAGTTGTTCCAAGTAGGGTGTTTTTTTGTAGAGTCAGAATATTCAAGTCAGGTAAATTTAGGATTTTCAAATAGCGAGGTAGCCCTTTAGGCATTGCTCCAAGGGCTCCAATCACAATTGGGACAACACATGATTTCTTTTTCCACAGTCGCTCAACTTCAATTTCCCTTGGAGATGGAAATATGTACATTTCTTCATTGTCGTCACCATTTACCTCTTTGATAGCAGACGCCAAAGTAGCTTGCACACTGATGTCCAGCGACTGGATTCGGCCAATGAACACATCTCGCTGTTCACACTATTGGAAATTCAAGGGAAAAAGTCAACAACTCGCTTTAATAATAATAAATTAAAAAAAAACCAATCAGCTACGAATCTAGAAGCAAAATGCAAGAACCTTGTTTCATGAGATTATCTAGGAATCTGGAAGTGGGTAGGAGAAAGTCCTTAGGTTTGATTGCAGGAAATAAATTTAAAACAAGTGAAGGCATATATGCATTAATATGAATCAATATTGGCTAATTGCTTTTATTATGAATTGCTTGTGTTACTATATAATTGTTACTGATTAAATCCATATTGGCTGTTTGCTCCTGATATGATACACTGCTAGAAATCCTCTATTAAGAATTAAGCTTTGTTACTGGCTTCTGCTTGTCTCATTGTATACTGTCAGAAATGAGTTGTTTTCTAGCCTAGCAAATGGTAACCTTAATACAGGATGGCATGACTGCAAACGTTATCTCACTGCTGCGTCCCGCTTCTATTCTTCGCTTCAAAGATAGGCACATTCTTGGAAACATAGAAGAAATTGTTACCCAGGAATATCAGGCCCCATAGATAAACTAGGGAGTTCTCCTGGCTCCTAAATCCTTAAAGCGTTCTGCCGAAAATCAACTTGGCAAAGGGGAGCAGCAAGGCTATAGGAATCCTCCACCGAAAAAGGTAGACAGAGGCAGGTTATTGAACAAAAAAGGATGCTTTAAAGATCCCGTTGGTAACGAATCTTTGTCTCTGATTGGATCAACTTTGTTTCTATCTGCCTAAAATGCATATAATACTCTGAGCCCCTCTTGCAGGGGGCGGCTATTCCTTCCATGCATTGGTTTGCATGTTTTGGAGATAGTTTTGTCACAACCTACCTGAACGGCACTTCCTAGCAAGAGTTGCACCAATTTCTTCATCTCCTGAACGGCCTGTGCTGAATCGGGAAAACCAAGATTAGAACCCTCCTTGCAAATATATGTTTGTTATTCTGTCTTCTGAGCAGGGGGTTGGACTAGAAGACCTCCAAGGTCCCTTCCAGCTGTTATTCTGTCTTCTGAGCAAAGGGTTGGACTAGAAGACCTCCAAGGGGGTCTTCCAGCTGTTATTCTGTCTTCTGAGCAGGGGGCTGGACTAGAAGACCTCCAAGGTCCCTTCCAACCCCATGATTCTGTCTTCTGAGCAGGAGGTTGGACTAGAAGACCTCCAAGGTCCCTTCCAGCTGTTATTCTGTCTTCTGAGCAGAGGGTTGGACTAGGAGACCTCCAAGGTCTCTTCTAACCCTGTGATTCTGTCTTCTGAGCAGGGGGTTGGACTAGAAGACCAAGGTCCCTTCCCGCTCTGTTAGAGTTGGAAGGAGGTCTCCTCAGACTGGCGGCCGTAAAACCAGGCTGAGGGATGTGGCTTGTGAGTTTTTCAAGAAAGGGAACACAACATCTATCCATCTGACCGTCTATCACAGCCTAAATTCCTCCCCAGAGTTTCCCAGCTGCCATTACCTGTGAAAGGTTCTCTGACCATAACATAGAGATTTGGAGGTGAAGAAAGGATCACCTGGTGGAGCTCATCCTGGGATTAAAAAAAAAAAGAACAAGCAAAATACAGATAATCCTAAACCATTCATTTAGTGACTGTTCAAAAGTACAAAGGAAAAAAGTGAGTTATTACCATTTTCCCCATGAAAAACGGAGGGAAAAAATTTCCCGGCATCCCCGTGATCCTGTGATCGAAATTCAGACTCATACTTATGACAGTTGCAGTGTCCCAGGGTCACATCATCCCCTTTTGCAACCCATCAACTCAAGGGGGTAAAGTCTAATTCACTTAACAACCGGATGGCTAACTTATCATCTGCCGTGATTCCCTTACCAACTGTGGCAAGGAAGGGGCTGGACTAGAAGACCTCCAAGGTCCCTTCCAGTTCCATTCCATTCTATTTTGTATTGTATTGTATTGTATTGTATTGTATTCTATTTTCTACTTCGTATTCTATTCTATTCTATTCCATTCCATTCTCTACTTCTTATTCTATTCTATTCTCTACTTCTTATTCCATTCTATTCTATTCTATTCTATTCTCTACTTCTTATTCTATTTTTTCTATTCTATTCTATTCTATTCTATTCTATTCTCTACTTATTATTCTATTCTATTCCATTCTCTACTTATTCTATTCTGTTTTATTCTATTCTATTTTCTACTTATTATTCTATTCTACTAAATTTTCTTTTGTGTGTTGCCACCTAGTTTAAAGTGGCCAAGGTTAAAAAACACGACCCTCCATCAAACCTTTTTATCCTGACCGGGTTGAAAAAAAAAAAGAAAACAGTTTATGCTTGGAGAGATCCTTCCAGCTGTGGTGCCAGACAGATCCTAAGGCCCCAGTTCGACTCACCCTGTAGAAATTCTGCAGCCTTTGGAGGACTATTTGAAGCGCCTGCAATCTCTCTTCCTCTCTGTTGTCATCTCTCCAAGCAGATGGAGGTCCTCTAGGAATCAGGTCACTAAAGAAGGCACAATGGACAATTAAAGATGGGTGGACTTCAACTCCCAGAATCCCCCAGCCAGCATGCTTGAAGATGGGTGGACTTCAACTCCCAGAATCCCCCAGCCAGCATGCTTGAAGATGGGTGGACTTCAACTCCCAGAATCCCCCAGCCAGCATGCTTGAAGATGGGTGGACTTCAACTCCCAGAATCCCCCAGCCAGCATGCTTGAAGATGGGTGGACTTCAACTCCCAGAACCCCCCAGTCAGCATGCTTGAAGATGGGTGGACTTCAACTCCCAGAACCCCCCAGTCAGCATGCTTGAAGATGGGTGGACTTCAACTCCCAGAATCCCCCAGCCAGCATGTCACAAATTCAATGTAGACATTTGTGTTCTCTCTTCGAAATGGAAGGGGAAAAAAATCTGCAAATTGCTCTCTAAATTGCTAAAAATCTGTGAATTGCCCATCTTGAATGAAGCTATTTTTTTCTCCTGTGGGTTATAACAAATAAACCCACAATTTCTGCAAATGCGTTAAAAGACTGAACCACGAACTGAGTGTACCCTGCAATCAGCCATCCTCCAAAGATGCTTTTCTAATTTTTATGTTTTCTTTTAAAATAAAAGACAATTTTTTTCCTCCTGGCAACTCCCTAGCACCCTTTATCGTCTTTCCAAGTAGGGGAAATATCTGGTTTTGTTTGGTCTTTTTTTTAAAGAAAAGAAAATTGTGGTTCTCTGTGATTTCTTTCAATGATGTTTGTTTGTTTTTTCCTTTTGGCCATGGAAATTCTGCACAAGGGACGCAACCGTTTGAGAACTCTGAGCTATTTCTTTCCTATACTTGCCCTGATCCTGAAACTACGCGGGTTCAACCGCACAATCAGACCAGGATTTGCTGCTGTTGTGTTGCCTCTTATGCCGACAAAAACCATGACTCACATCATTTGCATGACCTGTTGCAGGAAGTCTCCATTAACCAGTTTTCGGAAATATTCGCTCGCCTCTTCCTCTCCCTGGGGAAGTTGGTCGGGGCTCCTGCCCACCAGATCCTCCAGGGTCTGCATCTGTTGGGCCAAGACGTCAAGGCAAGGATGATCCAAAGCACCAGTCTGGGCTGGGTGGCTCACTTTACGACCGCCTCGCAGAACGTTGTGGCCGTTAAGTGGACTGACTACCTTTGATCAGTTCCTGAGTTTGCCCATCAACGCGTCAAACCCTTCAACTGTTTAAACCGCCTGGAGAAGGGGCTGCACAGAATCAACCACGTTTAAAAGGATCTAGGTTTTCTTGTATTATTTTCTTGTATTATTTTATTTTACTTTATTTTATTATTTTATTATTCTATTCTATTCTTTCCTATTCTATTCTATTCTATTCTATTCTATTCTATTCTATTCTTTCCTATTCTATTCTTTTCCATTCTATTCTTTCCTTTCCTATTCTATTCTTTCCTTTCTTTTCCTTTCTTTTCCTTTCCTATTCTATTCTTTTCATTCTATTCTTTCCTTTCCTTTCCTATCCTTTCCTTTTCTTTTCCTATCCTATCCTATCCTTTTCTATTCTATTCTTTCCTTCTTTCCTTTCCTTTCCTTTCCTTTCCTTTCCTTTCCTATCCTATCCTATCCTATCCTATCCTATCCTATCCTATCCTATCCTAGACTTTCCTTTCCTTTCCTTTCCTTTCCTTTCCTTTCCTATTCTATTCTATTCATTACCAGCCGATAACTCGGCGTTGCCCAGGTATTTATTTATAGGGGGGAAATGTCTGGACCAAATGTAATTTCTAATGTTGGATTTTCCCCCTTAGAGGAGGAGTACCCTTGTGGAGTACTGGGAACCCTTGTGGAGTACTATGAAGCCGTTACCATGGCAACTCCACTGCCCTGTACAGTAAAAACCATTTTACAGCAAGTACGGTAGAAGCCATTTTAAGGCACAACAGGCTATATCTTAACAGAACAAACACCCCGAGCACTTTTAGGGGTGTCTTACCCCCGCAGTATTTGTTTCCAGAGAGTAAGTCAAGTTTGGTTGAAATTGCTCGAAGGCATTCCAGAGTTATGCTGGAACACACACACACAGCTGTTTTTTAAATATATAGATTTCATTATTTATCTATTTTTCTAGTCTATTGTTGGGATCGTAAATGGAGGATCACTTATGTACAGTACTATGGGACTATTCTAAGTGAAACAAGAAAGAAGCAGATCTGAAACATAAATGAAATAATTCTGATCCTGAAAAGACATAACCCACAATTAAGAGAATTTTTAATTAAGAGAATATGGTTAGCAGATATAATTTTAAAAATCCACCTAGGATTGGCCCATCCATTAAAAAGCAGCTTATTATCTCGGCAAGTTGAACACAAGTGTTTATTTATAAGCATCGCATCTTTCAGGACTCAAGGCCCCATCCTCCACAGCCTTTTGGTCTGTTTGGAGTCCACATGCTTGGAAACAAACATAAACCTAGTTAAGGTTTAGTCTGTCACTTGGGTCTCTTGTATGGTGGGAAGTCAACATTTGGTCAGGTAAAGAGGGAAGGGAGATTAGGGTGAGGGTCCCAAGACAGGAGAGTGGGTTGCCCAACCTTGGTGGGACTCCAAACCTCCAAAGCTCCTTTGCCCCCAGACCCGAATCCAAAATCAGCTCCCATCAATCAAGCTTGTTGACATGGACTTAGTTTAGAATGTCATTAACCAAGTTCAAGCTGAAGAGTTTAGAAGGTCAACGTTTCTCCACTTTTGTCAACTTGAAGACGGGTGGACTTCAACTCCCAGAATTCCCCCGGCCATCTTGACAGATCCTGGGAGATGGATGTCCACCCATCTTCAAGCAGGCTGGCTGGGGAATTCTGGGAGCTGAAGTCCACCCAATCTTCAAGTTGACAAGACAGGGAGAAGTTGGTTTAGATGAAGTCCTACCAAGATCTCTCTCTCTCTCTCGTTCTCTGAACAGTCCACCACAAGTCCAACCCTCCCTGAATACTTCCTCCATCCCCAACCCCCTCAAGCGAGGCTCACCCAGGTGACCAAGGGCCCGGATACGAATTCCTCCATCGCTTCAAGCCCATCTTCATCCATGGTGTGGCTTGACGCGATGTCTTCTCCTCCATCCAATGCTCCTGGAGGCCTTAGGTAAGTCTGCCGTTCATGCACAACGTGCAACGTTGGGGATGTTTTAGGACTTCCTTCCGTAATCTGTTTTTTTTTTTTTTGAAGTGGGGGGGGGGAAACAAGTAAGAAGGAAGCTGGATTGCTTCAAAGCTCTAAATTACACCCTTCGTGGTTTTCTCTTTCCCAACGCAGTAGACAGGAAGTCCCTCAAAATGAAACCTAGCCTGTTTGAAACTTCTGCAGGACTCCCTATATATTTTTTTATTCCGATGAGCGACGGCATCAAAGAGCATTTGCCAGAAATAGTTTTCGGAGGCCGGGCTGCGATTTTCTTGACTCGCTGCTGTAAAAAGATAGCAATTGCGGTCACAGCCCACCCGAGAACTTCCACAGGAAGTTTTCCCCGTCACCTACTCAAACGGTGTCATCACAACGGCGGCCTTCTGTTTTGTCAGGAAGGCGTTTTATTGGTTTAGTTTGGCTTTCCACCAAATAAACCTTAGAATTGGACCAAATACATGGAGGCAAACCCACGTTCCAGGAAGATTTGAAACATCCAGTTTGGGTCTCCCCCCTTATAAAAAGAAAATGTTGAGACTCTAGAAAGAGTGCAGAGAAGAGCAACCAGTCATTTTTTCAGCAATTAGATGGAAGTTTTCCTTCCTTCCTTCCTTCCTTCCTTCCTTCCTTCCTTCCTTCCTTCCTTCCCCCTCCCTTCCTTCCTCCTTCCTTCCTTCCCAAACATTCGGTTCTTGGATTTCCCATCCAAGTTCTAAACATTTCGGCTGTGCAGAGGTTCAAATTGATAAAATTAAATGGTTGCAGGAACTGGGCATGGCTAGTCTAGTGAGGAGAAGGACCAGGGGAGGCAGGATAGCATCTTCCAATATTTGAGAGGCTGCCACAGAGGAGGGGATCAACCTGTTTTCCAAAGCACCTGAAGGCCAGACAAGGAATAACTGAGAAAGGAGAGATTCAACGTGGAAATAAGGAGACGTTTTCTGACAGTGAGAACAATCAACCCATGGAACAGAAGTTGCCTTCGGAAGTTGTGGGAGCTTCATCACTTGAGACTTTCAAGAAGAGACTGGGCTGCCCTCTGTCAGAAATGGCGTAGGGTCTCCTGCTTGGGCCCCACACTAGGAGGCTGAAGCAGACCCTGAGTCAGAATTTATGCCTCCCCTCCGACCCTCACAAAAAGACCCCGAAGGGCGAGACTCTCTGCAGCAACACAAGCCTTCTTTGCACGTATCCGTCCCAGGGGCCGTAATTTGAGGACCCTTGATTGAGTGCAATATAAAAAATGTGAATAATTTTTTTCTTGCGGGCCACCAGTTGGTGACCGCTGCTCTAACAGACCAGTGAAAGACGGAAGATTTTCTTCTTCTTCTCTCTGATGGAGTGCGGTTAGATTTTTGTAGGGTTTATCACCTTACTCCCAAGCCAAAGTAACCCCAAAAAACAGACTTGAGACCTCAATTTTTTTTCCAGATGATTTATTTGCTATCAAGAGGAACAAAGAAGAAGCGAAAGGAATTACGTAAACCAAGAGAAGAGACTATTTCCAGCTCAGGGTTAAACTGTGGAGTCCTTCGTGCTCTCTGAGCTTGGTGGGTTTTCTTGCAGACTTTTCACAACCCAACTAGGTAACATCATCAGGGCTACGAGGGAGTGTGGGGTTTGCTCTTTTTATATAAAGGAGCTTGCCACTATCAACTCCAACAATCAAATAAACAGTCTAATCAAGGAACTACCAAGAAGAAAATTACACAAGACAAGCCACAAGTATATAAACAGAGAGCAAACCCCACACTCCTTCCAGCACTGATGATGTTATCTAGTTGGGTCATTAAACGTCTGCCAGGAAACCAAGCTCAGAGAGCAATCAAGGACTCCATCATTAGGTAAACACACACAACTCTCATCTCTGGGGCGCCATCCTGAGCCAATTTCAAAACACCTCAAGGACCATCAACCTGGTGGTGTAGGATGGGCTCCAGATCAGCAATGGGCCTCTGGGCCTCACAGCTGGGAGACAATGTTGCTGGCCAGGCTGCAGGTCAGTCCCGTCCCGTCCTCTTCCACGTTGAGGGACTTCACGATGCTGTCCTCCACCACCATGGAGAACCTGAAAAAAAGGAGCGGAAAGAGGGCGAAATTAGGACGGAGAAATAATTGGTGGAAAAAATAAGATTTCTGGATTGAGAGGGTACAGGAGGCAATCAAGCTAGAGCTGAGAAGGTTCAACCAGGCTTTGTAGTAATAGCTTTTTTAACTGACTCTTTTGAAGGGCGTGTAAATGTGGTTTACCTCTATGTGTCCGTCAATGACAGAGTCACGCGATTATATATATATATAATCGAATGTATGTATGTATGTATGTATGTATGTATGTATGTATGTATGTATGTATGTATGTATGTATGTATTTGTGTTACAACCCCTGGTATGCCCAAATATGGGAGGGAGCTCACTACTCCCCCTTTCTGCCCTTCGGCTCATTACAGAAGACCATCCAGGCAACAAGTCTCCCTTTATTTATTTAGCAGCACAAATACAACACAAACACAGCAAAGGCAACATTAAAAATAAAAATATGGTTTTCTGCCTGGATGGTCTTCTGTAATGAGCCGAAGTGCGGCGTCCTTTTCCCTCTACCCGTCATAACCGAAAGCCCTATCAATTGTGGCGACAACTGGAAAACCCTCCCCTTGCCATAGTCTTCTCCTGGCGCACTGTGCTTCTCTCCCTCCCACACCCACACCGGAAGCTCCTCTCAAAATTGTGGTGCCGACCGGTGACGGAGCCGCAGCAGAGGGAGGAAAGAGCCACATGCGGCTCCAGTTTGCTGACCCCTGACTTAACCAACCCAGCAAGAAAGGTCGTAAGGAGAATATGTCTGCTGGAAAAAAAGACAACTCCGTTCGAGTGACAGGAAAGGCATCTGGCCAGAAAACACTCAGATCCATTTCGTTGCCCAACACTGCACCCCCCCAAGGGATTACGGGGTCTTTAAAAAAATGATGGTGATTGTAGTTGTAGGTCAAAGGATGTCTGTAAAGGTTTTGAAAGGGAAGGCATGAAAACACATGTTTATGTCACACAAATGCAATTTCTGGCTCTCAAACCTTTTGGATCGGTTTGTCCCAAACAGTTGCCGGAGAGAGTCCTTGTCAAGGAGAAGGTTTGTCGCCTGTGGGAAAAAGCAAAATTGGGGTTGACCTTCAACATCTGGGAGATTTGAGACAGATTGGTCTAGTGGTTAAAGCACCAGGCTTGAAAGCAGGAGACAGTGAATTCTAGTCCCGCCTTAGACATGAAAGCCAATTGGTTGACTTTGGGCCAATCACCAGGAGACAGCGAGTTCTAGTTCCGCTTTATGCATGAAAGCCAATTGGTTGACTGGGCCAATCACCAGGAGACAGCAAGTTCTAGTCCCGCCTTAGGCATGAAAGCCAATTGGTTGATTTTGGGCCAATCACCAAGAGACAGCGAGTTCTAGTTCCGCTTTATGCATGAAAGCCAATTGGTTGACTTTGGGCCAATCACAAGGAGACAGCGAGTTCTAGTTCCGCTTTATGCATGAAAGCCAATTGGTTGACTTTGGGCCAATCACCAAGAGACAGCGAGTTCTAGTTCCGCTTTATGCATGAAAGCCAATTGGTTGACTTTGGGCCAATCACAAGGAGACAGCGAGTTCTAGTTCCGCTTTATGCATGAAAGCCAATTGGTTGACTTTGGGCCAATCACCAAGAGACAGCGAGTTCTAGTTCCGCTTTATGCATGAAAGCCAATTGGTTGACTTTGGGCCAATCACAAGGAGACAGCGAGTTCTAGTTCCGCCTTAGGCATGAAAGCCAATTGGTTGATTTTGGGCCAATCACCAAGAGACAGCGAGTTCTAGTTCCGCTTTATGCATGAAAGCCAATTGGTTGATTTTGGGCCAATCACCAGGAGACAGTGAGTTCTAGTTCCGCTTATGCATGAAAGCCAATTGGTTGACTTTGGGCCAATCACCAGGAGACAGCGAGTTCTAGTTTCGCTTTAGGCATGAAAGCCAGCTGGAGGACTTTGGGCCGGTCCAAAGTGCATAATCCAAGCACCCTGGGTCTCCCCTGTCATAGTCTAGAGCCCGAACCCCCACACTTGGCCAGGTTTTCCCTTACCTTCCCAAAAGCTCCTGTTGGATCAGCCAACATCCGCACCTGCGAAGAAAAGAAAGCAAACCCCAAATTAAAAATCAGAATGTGGAGCAATTCTTAACCTTTCCCAACGATGGTTTAGCCCAGGTGTTGGCAACCTTAAACACTCAAAAGAGCCACAAAGGTCCTAACCGGAAGCCCAGTTCCCCCACCATAGAGTCTCCTCCTAGCGCAGTGTCCTTTTTCCTCTGCTGACCGGAATTCTGGTTCCCCCACCACAGAGTCTCTTCCTACAGCGGCATCCTTTTTCCTCTACCTGTCCTAACCGAAAGCCCTATCAATTGTGGAGCCGACCGGCAACAGGGAGCCGCAGCAGTGGGACAAAAGAGCCACATGTGGCTCCAGAGCTGCCCCCAGGTTTAGCCACTCAGCTTTCTCTTCCGGATGGAAAAAAAAAAACTTGTCAAATTATTTGCAGGAAAAGTTTTAAATGTAAAAAAAAAAACCCTGTCAAATTATTTGCAGGAAAAGTTTTAAATGTTAAAAAGAAAAAAAAAACCAGAAAAGAAAGGAAACACCCCAATCCGTTTGTCTGGGCATGATTATGGCACACCGGGCAAGTTTCCCACACCGGTTGTGGTAGCTCAGGGGCAAACCACATACCATGCAGGAATTCGAAAATCAAATTATTTTGCCCCTGGGATGGGCGGGCAGAGAAATCTCTGAGGTTCAGTTGCTGAAAGGTGTTCTGGGAAACTCCCTCTGGAGTGCCAAGCAAGCAGCCACAAAAGCTGCCCCAATTATCCATAAGAAATTTCTTTTCTCCCAGGGTTTGGCATCTGCCCAACGCTCTTGGTTCATTAACTCCCATTCTTTGCATTAAGAGGCAACAAGAGAGGACTGGCTGGTTTAGAAGACGTGTCAAAGACTGTATTTACCGGAGTATAAGACGCACCTTTTTTCCTCAAAAAAGAAGGCTGAAAATCTGGGTGTGTCTTATACACCGAATACAGCATTTTTCGCCCCTTCATTATTGAAAAACAAAAAAACCCCAACAATGTTAAAAGTTTCTGCCTCCAAGCCATCCAATCGGATGTTTTGGCAGATACGGTTATTTATTAAGTTCTTCTTCTTAGTTCTTCTCCCCGGCTTGGCAGCGGCTGTGGCATTGTCGACGGAGCGCAATTTGACTGACTTCATCTGATAAAGTTGGACGGGCGTATTTTGAGAAAGCTCCTTCAAAACCTGCAGAACTAACCTGGCATCATGTGGTCACTGCTAAAGGGACAGTCAGATAAAGAGACAGCTGAGCCCTCAAAGGGATAATGGAGAGAGGGGGGGAAAGAGTCAGAAGGACCCTCCCTAGTTTCTCAGGCCATAGAGGAAGACCTTGGGAGACAGAGTGAAGAGATGCTGTTGAGGGAACACACAGATAAGAGACAACCGAGCCCTTAGCTGCATAATGGACAGGCTCAGAAGGGACCCTTCCTAGTTTCTCAGACTATAAAGGAGCCGGCTGTAATAGTATGTGAGAAAGACCTTGAGGGATGGATGAAAAGGTGCCAAGGGAAGGAATAAGAGATGGTTGAGCCCTCAGCTACATAATAGATAGAGGAAAAGTTTCAAAGGGACCCTCCCTAGACTGTCTTGGGATGTAAAGGAAGGGAAGGAGAATCTAGATAATCAAGGCTCTGGTTTTCCCAGTTGCAATGGATGGCTGTGACGGTGGGACCATAAGGAAGGCTGAGTGCCAAAGAATGGAGGCCTTTGAACTCTGGTGCTGGAGGAGACTCCTGCATTGAGTCCCTTGGACTGCAAGGCCATCCAACCGCTCAGTCCTAGAGGAGATCAACCCTGGCTGCTCTTTAGAAGGCCAGATCCTGAAGAGGAAACTCAAAGACTTTGGCCACCTGATGAGAAGGAAGAAGGACTCCCTGGAGAAGAGCCTAATGCTGGGAACGATGGAGGGCAAAAGAAGAAGAAGGGGATGGCAGAGAAGGAGGGGGCTGGATGGAGTCACCGAAGCAGTGAAGCACTCGGCCTGAGCTTCAATGGACTCCAGAGGATGGTAGAAGATAGGAGGGCCTGGAGGAACTTTGTCCACGGGATTGCGATGAGGAGCACACGACTTCGCAACTAACAACAACAATGAAAGTGTCAGCAGAAAATTAAGACAGTTGCAGCCGACATCTCTGAAAAACATCAAGCCAATGGGGGAGAAAAACATATTTTTCTCCCTCTCTGGCACATGAAGAATTAGAATTTGGCAGCACTTTTTGTAGACTTCTGTTGGGTTTCTACTCTGAAGGAAGGAAATAAATCTCGCTGCAAATAAATTCCAGAATGTGTACATAAAGAGAATGAAAAGAGAGGGTGGGCGGTGGGCGGGCAGGTTGATATCAACCAAGTTGCCAAGATAAGTGTTTCTCTGAAACTTCCCATCTGTGACATCTGGCGACCGCACAATGTATTATGAATCATATTCGGTTATATAAACCTGAGGAGCAAAAGGAATCTTGCATAATCTTGCAAAGAGCAAAATGATCTGGTTGATAAGTATTTTTATTTTGAGGCTCCCTAGATCTTCCCTGCTGCTACTCACGTCTTCAAAACAAGGTGTGGCTCAAACGTGGCAACTTGAAGGTGGGTGGGCTTCAACTCCCAGAATTCCCCAGCCAGCATGCTTTAAGAGGGGTGGACTTCAACTCCCAGAATTCCCCAGCCAGCATGCTTTAAGAGGGGTGGACTTCAACTCCCAGAATTCCCCAGCCAGCATGCTTTAAGAGGGGTGGGCTTCAACTCCCAGAATTCCCCAGCCAGCATGCTTTAAGATGGGTGCACTTCAACTCCCAGAATCCCCCAGCCAGCATGCTTTAAGAGGGGTGGGCTTCAACTCCCAGAATCCCCCAGCCAGCATGCTTTAAGAGGGGTGGACTTCAACTCCCAGAGTTCTCCAGTCAGCATGCCTTGAGATGAGTGAACTTTGACAAACACACACACACACCCCAAAAATAAATTCCTGACCCAAATGCTTTAAGATCAATGGATATTAACTCCCAGAATTCCCTAACCAGCATGCTTTGAGATGGGTGGACTTCAACTCCCAGAATTCCCCAGCATGCTGGCTGCAGAACTCCCAGGATTCTCAGCTGGGGAATTCTGGGAGTTGAAGTCCGCACCTCTTAAAATTCCCAAGGTTCAGGAACATTTGATGTATATTTTTTCCCAATTGCTTTTGTGGCTTGGAAAAAATCAAACAGGGGTGGGGGTGGGGGGAATCTCCTATCCTACCCACCCACCCCCCACTTATTTTTTTACCTTTCCTTCAGCTTGGTGAGCCTTTCCCCATTCGTTCATCACAAAGATATCGTTAACTGCCAAGCAAGCAATGATCTCCACTCCTTTCCCCTTCAGTTGTCCTGCTTTCTCCACGTAACCAGGTAGATGTGTCTGTCATTGGACACAAAACAAAGATGAATTACAGATAAGTCCTCGTGTCAGCGTTCCAAATATCATCCAGAATTAAATCAGAGTCCAAGGCACAGCTTTCCTCAAAGTTCCAATTTAATAAGGGAGACGTGGGGGAAAACCCGAATCTGAAAGCTTCCTGGGGTTCCCACCCAGTTGAAAGTTCATGATCTTGTCCCCACACCCACAAGTCCATCACATGGTCCAATCTTCCTCTGCCACGCTGGCATTTCCACCCATCTAGTTCCGGTCAGGTGCAGAAGTGCGCAGACAAAGAATGACCTTGGGCTTCTAGAAAGGAATGTTTTATTTTGACAACACCACATTCTACATTTCTACCCCTTACTATTCCCCTACCCAATTCCCCACTAACGAAAGAGCAAAGGAAAGAAAGAGAGAGAGTGTGGCAGGCCAAAGATCCTAAAAGGAATATGACTGCAGGCCTGACACCTCGACTTATGACCTCAACGGAGCCCCAAATTTGTCTTGCGAAGAGAGCACAGAGACCTAAGTAGAGTTTCTTTATGCAGCGTCCTCTGCATAAAGTATTGTAGCTGAAAACAGATTCCGGTACTCACAAATTAATGACCACAATTGGGACGGGAACGTCTCCTGCTAAGCTATGCAGTCGTTAAGTAGTCGCGCCTGGTTTTACAATCTTATTAACTTTCAACAAGTCACTAAACAAGCCAAGGGCTACCGTTGTCAAAGATCTCAAAACTTTTGTTTGAAGTTTTACAGTGCCCCCTGAACTGCCTCCGACTTCAAATCTTCAATCCTGGAGGATTCTAAAATAGATTCTTACTTACTTTGGAACAACCAGGGGTGAAGGCACCCGGCACCCCAAAAAGAATCCCCTTTTTCCCCTTGAAGAGGCTGGACAGGTTCACTTTGTTGGAAGGGTCTCCTTCGTAGACCTCCACGCTGGGCAGCTTGTCTCCAACCTGTCAAAAGAAAGCAGCCAGACTTCAATTCCCAGAATTCCCCCGTCGGCATGCCCTGCCTATCAGAATGCAAAAGGGGACAACTGCAATCTTACTTCTGTTCTGTTTATACTCTTTTTCCTTTCTGCAGCTGGTCCTGGACTTACGACCACAACTGAAGCCCCCAAATTTACGTGGCTGAGCGAAACATTTGTTAAGGGAGTTTTACCCCCATTTTGCAATCTTTCTGGCCCCACGATCGTCAAGGGAAATCCCTTCAGTTGTTAAGTTGGTAACCCCATTGTTAAGAGAATCTGGCTTCCCTGTCAACTTTGCTTGTCAGAAGGTCGCAAAAGGGGATCGCGTCACCCCGGGGACACTGCAACCGTCGTAAATGTGTATGGGTTGTGACCGTGGGGATGCTGCAATGGGTTGTAAGTGTGAAAAATGGTCATAAGTAGCTTTTTTCAGTGCTGTTGTAACTTTGAATTGTCGTTAAGTGAACCTGTATTGCACACATAGTATTGCAGCCATCTCCTTTACAGCCTGAGAAACTAGGGAGGGTCTCTTCTGAACCTCTTTCTCCATCCATTATGTAGCTGAGGGCTCAACCGTCTCTTATCTGACCCTTCCCTTGGCATCTTTTCATCCATCCCTTAAGGTCTTTCTCACATACTATTACAGCCGGTTCTTTTACAGTCTGAGAAACTAGGGAGGATCCCTTCTGAGCATGTATATTATGAAGCCAAGGGCTCGGCTGTCTCTTATCTGTTTGTGCTGTTTGTAACTTCGCTCAATAAAAGAACTGTTGTTAAGTTGAGGACTGCCTGCATATAAATTACCAGTGACGTTTTGAAATAGGTTGGTTCATGAGAATGGAATAAGTCATTCTATATATTAATCTGTAAAGAAAGGAACAAAGCTACATTCTGGCTTAGCTATGCCGAGTAACCAACATGTGGCAGGCTTAGCTATGCTGAGTAGCCAACATATGGCAAGGTTTGCAACCCAATTTATACAACTTAGCATTGCATCAAATCAAACCAAGTATGGCATGCCTGTCATTTATCACTCAATCAGCACCCTTGATTTTTTTGGGGGGGGTGTCCCTGCACCCAGCTGTTGACAGATGGGGGGAGAACCCCCAAACGTGCAAATTACACCATTAGCTGTGTTCCTTTGCAAGGGGGTGACTTTAACATGGGAAGGCGCTTGCAAAGCCCAGTTCAAGGTCATTGCATGGGGGGGTTCCAGATGTTGGCACATCAGGAGGCGGACCCCCTCCCCCAAGCGTGCAAATGACACGACTGACAGTGTCCTTTTGCACTGACCCCTTTGCACGGCGGTGACTTTGCAAAGGAGGGCGCTTTCTAACCCTCTCTGGAGGTCACTGCGGGTTTGGGGTTTTTTTTTTGCACCCAGCTGTTTGCAAACCAAGAAGCCAACCCCCCCCCCCCCCTTCCCGGTCCAAAAAACAGGCGTGCAAATTGCACGGTCAGCAATGCCTCTTTGCATTGGGATTTTATTTTGCCTTATTTTCTTTTGCACTCACCTTAAGGGCCGCCATGGCCGCGGCTCCCGAAGCAAAGGCCCGCCGGGTCACCCCGCGGCTTGCAAGCAAGTAAGCAGCCCCAGTTCCCCAACAGGCTCGCCCCAGCGCCCCCGTCCGGTACCACCCCGTTGCCATGGAGATCCCGGGAGTGACAGCAGCCATGGCAACGCGCAACCTTTTGAAGTTTGCGGGCCAACCCCTCTCTCCGGCTGCCCGGGGCTTCCTTGCGCGCGACACCCCCCCTCCGACCGTGCACGCGCCCTGAAGCGGGTGGGTGGTTTTGCTGGGGAAGGGCTGGCTGGGAGGAAGAGAAAAGAAGATCAGGAATGCAATTATTTTATTTTATTGCATTCTTAAACGTGTTTGGGTTTTGTTTTTTTTGCAAAAAAATTAATAACAATTGGGAATTGCAATCGACCAGGCTAGACACTGGATCCGTTTGGGAATTGCATTGTTTGGGATATAAATGAATACATCGGTCGTTGCAAGCTTGGTCCACTTTTATTTTATTTAATCATGCTTCGCTTGGCGTCTTGTCAAAAATCCTCCCATTCCTAGCCTTTGCCAGGTACAGCCCGATGGGACTTGTAGTCCCAAAATCACGAGAGGACCTTGGTGCTCTCTGAACTTGGATGTTTTCTTGCCAAAGTTTCACGACCCCAAAGTAGGTAACATGATCAGGGCTGGATAAGGATTAGCTTATCTATTCTATTCTATTCTATTCTATTCTATTATCTATTCTGTTCTGTTATATTCTATTCTATTATCTATTCTCCATTCCATTCTATTCCTCCTATTCTATTCTGTTCAGTTATCAATTCCATTCCATTCTATTCTGTTCTGTTTAATTATCCGTTCCATTCCATTCTTTGGGGCTTGGCAAAACGCGGAACCCCCTAGCGGCCGGAACCATGTCAGGCTCGGGTCGCGTTTCCGGGAGGACCTAAGTGAGCGTTGCACAAGTGCGCCGGAAATGAGCGGAAAATCCGGCGGCGTTTGTTTACACCAAAACCGGAAGCGGCCCGGAAGGGATTTCCCCCCCTTCTCCATGCACGTGTCCCTCCCTTTGGTCGCTTCGCGGACCGAAAAACCATGAAACTCCTGACCCACAACATGCTCACTTCGCACGTGCGGGGCGTGCGGCCCGGAGGAGGGTTTCCCCTTCTCATACAGGTAAGCCAGGATGGCGAAGCCCTCCCCCCCCCCCAAAAAAAACCCGGATTCTGCAGTCCATGCTTCCCAGCAGGCTGGACTACATAGCCCATCGTTTAAATCCTGTTAGGGTGCCGCACTCCAACTCCCATCCCCCGCCAGCCAACCTCCCCCCGTTTTGCATTTTCCAGCTGCATGCTGGATTACAACTCCCATCATCCCCAGCTCCCCCCCCCCCTCTCCTTTAGATTTCTTAAATTTAGCAGAAAAAGAAAGAGAGAAAAACCGAGCTGCCCTTCAAGATGGGTCTGGTAGTCCTAAATCTGACGTTGGGGGGCCTCCCAATTTAGGAAAGGAACTGCGGAGTCCTGCTTGTGACCCCATCATCCCCTGCCTGGCTGCTTTTATTTATTTATTTATTTGGCTTGATTTCTATAGCCATTTTTACATTTGACATTGAGTCTTTATTGATTAGCCATATCAAAGTGCAAAGTCCCTTCTGGGAGAGGGGGCGGTCTAGAAATCAAATTAATTAATTAATTAATTAAAAGTCCCAGAAACAAATTATTACCAAAATTTGATAAAAGCTATTTAAAATGGAATTGGATAAAACACCATTCAAAATGGAATTGAAATAAAATGCCATTTAAAATGGAATTGGGATAGACTACAATAAATAGAAAAGAATTAAATAAAATAGAATAGAATAGAATTGGAGGAGAGAATAGTAGAATGAATAAGATGGGATGGAATGGAATAGAATAGAACGGAATTCTTTATTGGCCAAGTGTGATTGGACACACAAGGAATTTGTCTTTGGTGCAGATGCTCTCCGTGTACATAAAGAAAAAAATAGAATACATTCATCAAGAATCATAAGTGAAAGACTTAGTGAAAGTCTTAGGTTACTAAAAGCAATCAAATTATACTAGGAAACAAATAAAACAATATGCCCTATAGCGTCATTTTGAGGGTAGAAGTTGAAATAATTTATGTCCAGGATGTGAGGGGTCTGAAATTATTTTCACATCCCTCTTTTTGACTCGTGCAGTATACAGGTCTTCTAGAATAGAGTTGAGTGGAGTTGGAAGGGACCTTGGAGGTCTTCTAGTCCAACCCCGTTTAGGCATGAAACCATACACCACTTCAGACAAATGGTTATCCAACTTCTTAAAAACTTCCAGTGTTGGAGCATTCACAACTTCTGGAGGCAACTTCTGTTCCACTGATTAATTGATATAACTGTCAGGAAATTTCTTCTTAGTTCTAAGTTGCTTCTCTCCTTGATTAGTTTCCACCCATTGCTTCTTCTTCTCCTACCTTCAGGTGCTTTAGAGAGTAGTTTGACTCCCTCTTCTTTGTGGCATCCCTTGAGATATTGGAAGAGTGCTATTCTGCCACCCTTAGCCCTTCTTTTCATCAAACCAGACATGCCCAGTTCCTCCAACCGTTCTTCATGTGTTTTAGCCTCCATAAGCATTGCAGCCTGCTTAATTGGACCGCAATCCTTGTTTTAAGGGTTTCCCGAGACTGATTTTTCTCTCTTTTCCGCCCACAGGCTACAGAGGTGAAAGTGAACGATATCGATTTCAACCCCCAGTTCACGGCACGGATGGTGCCCAAAATTGAATGGGCAGCTCTGGTGGGCGCTGCTGATAGTGTAAGTCCTCAGCAGGTATTGGGGTGCCGAAGGAAAAAGGCAGAGGAAACAGCGATCCAGCTCTTCTTTATATCCCCCCTGCCTGGCATTTTTCAAACGTGGGCATCTTTTCATCTTTCCTATATTTGCCAGTAGCCCAGGGCATGTGTGTATGCGTGGCAGTTTAGGTGGCCCTTTGAGGCTTACTGGGAGGAGACCATCCCAGCCAGTGGTTGAAAATGACAGCAGGTCTTCCTTCCTTTTCAGTTGGGTCACCGCTCAGACCTTCCCTCCGAGCTCATCCCAGACTACGAGAAAAATGAAGATTTTCTTCGGAAAGTGCATCATGTCTTGATGGAGGTTTGGAACCCTTTCTTTCCTTTCTCCTTTCCATTCCTTTTTTCCCTCTCCTTTCCTTTCCCTTTCCCCTCCCCTTTCCTCTTTTTTCCTTCCTTCCCTCCCTCCCCCCACTTTCTTTCCTTTCTCCTTTCCATTCCTTTTGTTTTTTTCCTTTCTCTCCTCTCCTCTTCCCCTCCCCTTTCCTTTTTTCCTTCCTTCCTTCCCTCCCCTTCTTTCCTTTCCATTTCTTTTTTTTCTTTTCTCTCCTCTTCTCTCTTCTCCCTTCCTCCTTTTCTTCCCCCTTCCCCTCCCCTTTTTTTCCTCCCTTCCTTCCCTCCCCTTCTTTCTTTCCTATCTCCTTTCCATTCCTTTTTTCCTCTCCTTTCCCCTTCCCCTCCCCTTTCCTCTTTTTTCCTTCCGTCCCTCCCACTTTCTTTCCTTTTTCCTTTCCATTCCTTTTGTTTTTCCTTTCTCTCCTTTTCCCTTCCCTTCCCCTTTCCTCTTTTTTCCTTCCTTCCCTTCCCTCCCCTTCTTTCCTTTCCTTTCCATTCTTTTCTTTTTTCCTTTACTCTCCTCTCTTCTCCTTTCCTCCTTTCCTTTCCCCTCCCTTCCTCTTTTTTCCTTCCTTCCCTCCCCTTTTCTTTCCTATCTTTCTATTCCTTTCCTTTTTTCCTTTCCCTTTACCCTCCCTTCCTCTTTTTTCCTTCCTCCCCTTCTTTCCTTTCCTTTCCTTTTTTCCTTTCTCTCCTCTCTTCTCCTTTCCTCATTTCCTTTCCCCTCCCCTTTCCTTCCTTCCCTCCCTCCCCCTTGCTTTCCTTTCTCCTTTCCATTCCTTTTTTCCCATCCTTCCTCTCCTTTCCCATTCCCCTCCTTCCTTCCTTTTTTTCTTTTCTTACTTTCTTTTTCTTCCCCACTGATTCCATTTTTTTTCATCGTTTAGGTGGAAGTGATCGAAGGCATTCTAAAATGTCCGGATACCGGGCGGGAATTTCCCATTACTAAGGGTATCCCAAACATGTTGCTAAGCGAAGATGAGACATGAGCTGTTTGGCTGTCAAAAAGGCACTAGAAGAAAGTCCAGAGGGATGGAGGAGAACTATTAACTTCCTTGCAACAGTTTGTGCGTTATTGTTTGTTTTGTGTTGTGTAAATAAATCTGAATGCTTAAACGCAGTCTTCCCGACCTTGGTAGAGAGTCTTAGGATTGGTGTTGAGCAGATCTGTTGGGAAACTGGCCTCGACATATGACCGTTTCTTCAGCAGCAGCAAAAAAAAGGTTGTAAAACCATTTTTTTGCAAAATTCTTTCTCTTCCCCTCCTCCCATTCCTCTGCTTCTAAAACCCTCATATATCTGGAAGCAATATTCCTATTTCTTTTGTTCAAAGTTTTTCTTTGCTTTTCTCCTGGGTAAATACCCATCACTCCTTTGCTCCCAAATGCTGGTCCCAAGTAGATCTGCTTTGCAAAAAAAAACCAGTTTACTGGAATGTCAATCTTCCTTTCTTTTCAATCTTTTTTTAAAAAAACGACCCTTAACATTTGAAAAAGCGGGGTAGGGAATCTCTCTATTAAGGCATCCAAGTGTGGTCAGGAATCACACAGGATTTCCTGTTTGAGGCTTCTAAAATTCAGCTTTTTCATTATATTTTTAATGAAAATTTCTAATTTTCTAATTGCCTTTCCCTGCCATGTAGTCACAACCTTGAGACGGATAGCCATACCGGATTAACAGAGTTGGAAGGGACCTTGAAGGTCATCTAGTCCAACCCCCATCCAAGCAGGAGACCGTACGCCATTTCTAACAGAGGGCAGTCCAGTCTCTTCTTGAAAGCTTCCAGGGATGAATCTCCCACAACTTCCGAAGGCAGCTTCTGTTCCGTGGGTTGATGGTTCTCACTGTCAGGAAATTCCTCCTTATTTCCAGGTTGAATCTCTCCTGGATTAGTTTCCATCCATTGTTCCTTGTCTGGCCTTTGGGTGCTTTCAAAAATAGCTCCCCCCCCCACTCCTCTCTGTGGCAGCCCCCCCTAACCCCTCAAATATCAGCGGAGCTCATGAATAAATGAGACATAAAATCATATAGATGGATCGCTCGCTTCCCTGGCTGGCAGCGAGTTCGAATTCATCGGGGGAAAAAGCTGCCGTCAATCAAAAGGCAGAGACTTAGTTGTTTCCAGAGGCTGCATTGGCCTTTTAATTCTTCCAGTAATAGAGCTCTCTATGAATGTATAACTGCCTATACACAAATCAGATTATTTATAATATGTACACACACATAATTTAATTTTAAAAAAAATCCAGCGTCTTTTATCTCCCCCCCCCCCCAGTCTTCCTTTCCCCCCTCCCTTCCCCAAGGAGAGAATCACACCTGCCTCATTGGGGAAGGGACAGGTGTGCCGAGATCATCTTCCTTTTTTAAAATTTATTTTTTTCCTGCAACAAATATACAATAAAATATATTGCTATGTACACGGCTGTCCCGTTTGAGCCACACCGGGGGTGGGGTGGGGGGTGTCTCCCTTCCGAATTTCAGCGGGAATTGAGAGGGGGAATAAGGTGGGGGGGGTTTTCTTTTATTGCTTTGGACAGAGGTCAGGTTGGGCTGGAGGTGGGGGAAGGGGGGGGGCAGACATCTGTTGGGACGAAGAGAGACAGGGCATCACACCTGAAAAGAAAAGCAAAAACTTTTTGCCTTTTGAACTATTGCTATGTGGAAATTCGGTGAAGGATGCAGAACGAAAGGACCGGCCTTTTATTATTATTATTATTATTATTCTGTCTCGGAGGGAGGGGTCTTTCTCCTTCACCGCAGCCCACCACTTTCCTGGGTTTGAAGGCAGGTTGCGTGCGAACGAGGCAGGTTCCCCCTCCCTCAGAGACCCTCCAACTCTCCGCACCCCCTTTTATTTAAAATTCAAAGTTATTGCTTCAAAGGGATAATTCAGGGAAGGAGAGAAGGGGGCTGATGGCAGGAACGGGGCAGAGAAAGAGTATCCCTCCCCTGAGGTTGCGTGAAGACGGCACACGCAAAGGCAAAATGATGGGGGGGGGGTTCCCGTGCCCTCCCTCCTTCCCCTTCCCCTCGGAGTCCTGGAGCCGTAACTCCCCATATTTTCTTAAGGTGCTTTGGATCGGGGCCCGTAGCCCAAGCATATGAACACTGGGAAGAAAACCTAGGCAGCAGGAAAGGACCCCCTCCCCAAAATGGATGTTCAGCTTGGACTTCGACTCCCAGAATTCCCCACCCAAAGGAGTCACATCTGGAGTGGGGCAGTTCCAATTCCCCCCCCCCCCCCATCCTGTAAGCTAAAAGAGCCCAAAATTGCCAGTGCTACAGGATCTAATCTCTTTCTCAACCTCGGCAGCTAGAAGGCTGGACTACAACTCCCAGAATTCCTCAGCCTGCATGAATTCTGGGGGTTGAAGTCCACCCAGCTGAAAGTGTGCTTGCAAGGGAATTCTGGGAGTTGAAGTCCACCCCTCTTCAAGCATCTTGCCTGAGGGATTCTGGGAGTCTAAATCCCCCCCACCCCTTAAAGCAGGATGACTGGGGAATTCTGGGAGTTGAAGCCCACCCCTCTTCAAGCATCTTGCCTGAGGGATTCTGGGAGTCTAAATCCCACCCCCTCTTAAAGCAGGCTGACTGGGGAATTCTGGGAACTGAAATCCACACACACACACCCGCCCTCCTGCTGCCTTGCTCTAATCTCCTTCCCTGCCCACCTCCCCCACTTCCTGATCAATAAATTAAAATTAAAGTATGGCTTCCAAAACGTTTTGTCCCTGTCTCCACCAACCGGCCCCGGGTGTCAAATCAAATCTGGGGAAGATTGCCGTGGCGCCTGCATTGCAGTGGTGTCGTTCTCCGCGGTGTGTGAAGCATGGAGGGGGGAGCGACCGCGAGGTTTGCATATGGTGAAAAATGCATATTAGTAGCGCGATAGCCATGGCAGGGATTCAGAGGGTGGAAGAACCCGCATCCGGACCTCTGCGGCTGCTGGTCTCCGTCGCGCGCTTCTCAGCCCACTACCCACTCCGTCCTGGATGCCTGGGCTCCCCCACCCCCCCTGAATCCTGACCCCAATTCTCAGCCTGTCCTGCCCGTCAGTCCATCATGGCTTCCAACATCTCCAGGAAGAGCTTATGCATGGGGATTTTGCCCTCCAGTTTCAGGCTGTAGAAGTGGTGCAGCACCCGGGTGGCGGTTTGACGCAGCAGCGGGAGGGTTAGCAAAAGGCGGCCGGCTCGGCGAGGTTCCTCGGGGCGCCGCGAGGCTTCGTACTCCAGCAACGCCTCATGAAGGACGTCCCGGAGGCGTTGCACCGCCGCCATGTCCTCGATATGAACGGAGTCTGGAGGCAGAAGGGAAGGCGACGGAATTACAGGGATTGACGGGAACTAGAACTCACCGTCTCCTGGTGATTAGTCCCAGTTAACCCAGCGGGCTTTCATGCCTAAAGTGGAACTAGAACTCATTGTCTCCTGGTGATTAGTCCCAGTTAACCCAGCGGGCTTTCATGCCTAAAGTGGAACTAGAACTCACTGTCTCCTGGTGATTAGTCCCAGTTAACCCAGCGGGCTTTCATGCCTAAAGTGGAACTAGAACTCACCATCTCCTGGTGATTAGTCCCAGTTAACCCAGCGGGCTTTCATGCCTAAAGTGGTACTAGAACTCACAGTCTCCTGGTTTCTAGGTAGACAAGTTACCGCAGCCTCTTCCCTGCGCTCACCTGAGTTGGCCAGGGCCAACGCCTTCAGCAGCACGTATTCCTCGCGCTCCAAGCGCAGCGCCCGGTATTTCCGCACCAGCTGGAGGACAACACTGCTCAGCTCCAGCAGCCCCGCCGTCCGGGCAGCCTCTTCGTCGAGCGCAAAATCTTCCGCAAACACAATCTCATCTTCACAAGGCAGCGAGCGCCAGGCGACGCCAAGGAGTAAAACTTCCAGCCAGACGCTTTGAAGGACGGACATCTGATCGGCCAGAGATAACGCTGGGAACCCTGAGCCGGGAGAAGCAAACCAGGAATGGCGGTTTAAATTCAGGGGCAAAGATTAGGCAGTCCTCGACGTACGACCACAACTGAGCCCAGCATTTCTGTTCCTAAGCAAGACAGTTGCTCAGTGAGTTGGGCCCCATTGACGACGTTTCTTGCCACGCTTGTTCAATGAATCGCTGCAGTTACCTGGTATATTTTTGGCCCAGCCAATGATAACCACAATTTCCCGATCGGCCAGATCACACAATGTGCTTGCGGCTTTCGCGGGCCCCTCGGGAAGTGCCGGGTCGGGCATGGCGTAGAGTTTTTCTGGCTCGGCGACCAATAAGTGGGACACCATCGTATTCATCGGAGCTGGTCATCGGAAGGAAGAGAGAAGAGAAAGGGATTGGATTTCTCCCAGTAGAAAGAGAGAAAGAAAAACGAACGGAAACGAATAGAGAAAGGGAGGAGAGAGGGAAAAAGTCAAGGAAGAGAGAAGGATGGGCCAAGTCCTCTCGTGTGTGTGTGAGAGAGAGATAGAGAGAGAGAGAGAAAGAGAGAGAGGGAGGGAGGAGAAAAAATGAAATTATGATAGGTGGGTTTGATGAGAAAAATAGAGAAAAATAAAAGTAATGTTGATGTAAAAGAAAAGGAAGTTATTTCGTGATTTCTTTATGCACTTTGATTCTTTTCTTTCTTTCTTTCTTCCTCCCTTCCTTCTTTTCTCCTTCCTTCCATTTTTTCTTTCTTTCTTTCTCCCTCCCTTCTTTTCTTCTTTCGCCTTTCTTTCTTTCCCCTTCCTTCCTTCCTTTCCTTTCCTTTCCCTTTCTTTCTTTCTCATCCTTCTTTCCCTCCCTCCCTTTCTTCCTTTCTCCCTCCCTCCCTCCCTTTTCTCCTATCTTCCTTTTTTCCTTCTTTCTTCTTTCCCCTTCCTTCCTTTCCTTTCCCTTTCTTTCTTTCTCGTCCTTCTTTCCCTCCCTCCCTTTCTTCCTCCCTCCCTTCTTTCCTTTTCTCCTATCTACTTTTTTCCTTTCTTTCTTCTTTCCCCTTCCTTTCCTTTCCTTTCCTTTTTTCTTTCTTACTTTCTTTCTCTTCCTTTCCCTCTTCCCTCCCTCCCTCCCTTCCTTTCTTTTTCTTTCTCTCTCTCTCTTTCCTTCCTTCCTTCTTCCTTTTCAAAGAAAAAAAATAAAGCAAGGGGCTATTCAAGGGTCAAAAAAAAAACCTTGTCCAGGATCACCCTAGATCGCCGCAGACCCTGGGACGGCTTAGCAGGTACTTCAGCCAAGTCTGTGTAAACAAACAATGGTTTGTTGGTCTGCAGCTGGACAGGGGAACAGACAAATTCAGAACCCAGCCAGTACTTGTTATATCCAGAGGAGGCCAATACAACTGTCCTTGCAGCGGCTCAAGAGGTAGAATCTCAACCCTGAGCTTTCTCCAAATTATGGGGGTGATTCAGCCATCCAGGGAACTCACCTGACTTCTTGGTGGTAGCTGTGGCGATCTGCGGAGACACAAAAGTGCTGGGGTAGGGGGCCCCCTCCACCTCTGGCCGGCGCTTGTATTTCTGGCGACCCCCACGAACCCGATCAAGGCGTACCCCTGGAAATTGGCAGGGGGAGGAAGAAAGGAAGAAAAATGATTGCTTGGAAGAAAACATGTACGGTTGCAGGAACTGGGCCTGGCTAGTCTAGGGAAGGGATGGACCAGGGGAAGACAGGAGAGCATCTTCCAATATTTGAGGGGCTGCCCCAGAGACGAGTTAGGGGGTCAAGCTGTTTTCCAAGGCACCTGAAGGCCAGGCAAGGAACAATGGATGGAAACTAATCAAGGAGAGATTCAACCTAGAAATAAGGAAGAATTTCCTGACAGGGAGAACAATCATGGAACAGAAGTTGCCTTTGGAAGTTGTGGGAGCTTCATCCCTGGAGACTTTCAAGAAGAGACTGGACTGCCCTCTGTCAGAAATGGTGTAGGGTCTCCTGCTTAGGGGGTGGGGGGGTTGGACTAGATGACCTACAAGGTCCCTTCCAACTCTGTTAATCTAATCTAATATAATTTACAATCCTTCTCTTTTGGTCTTAATTCAGATTCTAGTGTATCATTCAACATCGTGGCTTGGGTTTCAATAGGCCAAAAGTTAGAACTTTGTCTAAAAACAGTTTAATCCACACAAGTGAGGGGGGTTAAAAACCGATCCCGTTTAACGATGCAGCCCTCACTTAGCGACTGCCTCGTTTAGTGACCGTTCCAAATATGGAAAAGTAACTTTGCGACCCGCCCTCACATTCACGCCTTTCGTCGGTCTGTAAACAGTCAAAATAAGATTTGTCCGCACAATTGCAGTTTGATTTAGCAGCAGCTTTGCTTAAGGACCAGATTAGCGGTTTTCCCAATTGTGCTTGGTAAATGAGGACGAAGCGTACAGAATGACAGAGTGGGAAGGGACCCTGAAGGTCTTCTAGTCCAACCCCCTGCTCAAGCTTTCCAGAGCTTCCTCCCAGAATGCATCTGGGCAGCGGGCGGTACGAACTAAGTGGAACTACGATTCCCAGCATTCTTCACTCCAGGCCAACCTTCCTAAGGAAGCTGATAAATGATCCATTGGTCGATCCTTCGTTGAGATTTAAGCCCCTTCCCCCCCTACCCCCAAATTACCTTCCTTCAGCATGCCCACGCGCAGGCACTTGGTGAAACGGCACGCCTGGCACGCTTTCCTCCGACGTTTCGTGATTTCACACTCGTTGGTGGCCGGACAGCTGTACTCAATGCTTCCTGCAGGACAGAGCAAAGGCAGATGTCAAATTTCGTAAAGAGGCCCTAATCGATTCATAATTATCGAGCCAAGGTTTTAATACCAAAAACCAGTGATTTATTAGGAGCTCCATTAGGCAAGATTTGTTCGCAGTTAAGCCTGTGATTTGTTTGATTTTCTTCTGTTCCTTCCCTCCCCTCAGTCTGTGTCATAAATCACATTCCCCTGTAAGTTGCACCCCTCCCAAGCCGACTTTTTTTTTAAATGACTCTTTTGAAGGGTGTGTAAATGTGGTTTACCTCTGTGTGTCGATGTTGCAGCATCCCCAGTGGTCAAAATTCAGGCGCTTGGCAACTGACTCTTATTTATGATGGTCACAGTGTCCCCAGGGTCATGTGATTCCCCCTTTTGCGACCTTCTGACAAGCAATGGGGAAGCTGGATTCACTTAACAACCGTGTGGCTAACCTAACTGCAGTGAATCACTTAACAATTATGGTCGCAAAATGGGGCAAAACCCACTTAAATGACTCACTTAGCAGCAGAAATTTGGGGCTCAATTGTGGGCCGCAAATCGAGGACTACATATAGCTTACTCAATCTGTCCTACAGGCTCAAAAGCAACAGAAATTTCATGTACTGAATAGGTTGACAGCTGGATAGCTTGCCTGTGGGCATCTTACCTCTCCCAGTACAGGGCAAATAAAGTTTCTAGTCCAATTTGGGGAGTTTTTATTGTTCCTAATTTATATCCCGCCCTCTAGCACTATGGAACAACACCCCAAAAAGATCTGGTTTTAAAGGAAGTTTTTCTTTTTAATAAATCACTTTTAACTCCTGGAATTTCCCCTCCCAGCTTCGTGATGCAACCGAATTTTGCATTGGGGAATTTTTGAAAGATTTCCCAATTATTTGTCATAACTGGGCAGGCAGGTGTAAAGTTAGCCAAGAGTGTGGATTTAAATATACCGGACAGCCACGTCTGAAATGGGATAGGGTCTCTTCTTCTTGAACAGGGGGTTGGACTAGAAGACCTCCGAGGTCCCTTCCAGCACTATTCTGATTGATTCGTCTCCTTTTAATGACCCCATAATCCCTTGCCGGGTGGAGTCTTGGGAAACTGAATGGAGCTGAGTGTTTTACTGGCCAGATGCCGTCCCTGTCACCAGTACGGAGTTTTGTTCAGCAGATATACTCTCATTGTGCTCCGAGAGGGAAATATCTGCCGCTACCTAGGATCGAACTCACAGTCTTTTGATTGTGAGGTGAGATCCCCCACTTCTAAGCCTCTTAGACTAGACTAGAAGACCTCCAAAGTCCGTTTCCGGCTCTCTTCTAATCGATCGATAATCTTCCCTTTTCAGAATGATTTTGGGTTAAGAATTTCTATCGGGTTCAAGAAGGACGGACCATAGAGCCAGAAAAGGGAAGAGCTGACCTTGGATCGTCCGCTTGAAAAAGGCTTTGCAGGCTTCGCAGGAGGCCACCCCATAGTGGTACCCCGAGGCGATGTCCCCGCAGACCAAGCACAGCCGTTTGGGCATCGTGTTCAGCATGTATTTCCCCCGGCCGGGAGCTTCGTCGGGGTCGTCGTCATGGCGTCGGCGGGAAGCTCCTGTCCCGGCTGGTAAGGTGCTGGCGGTCTCGAGTTCGGCGGGGGCCCCACTGGTGCTGGTGTCGGAAGACCCGCTGGGACTGTGCTGGACGAGGCTGTCGGGCGAAGCCGGCTCAGTTTTGATGAAGAATTCCGTACGGCGTTCCCGGGAGGACATGGCTGGAGAGAACTCTGCAGGAAGGAGGCGGAGATAAAATCAAGTACGGTCAGAATGGGTGAAGGGGTGCCTTTTTTTGTAATCAATTCTTTATTTTCTTCCGGTGTAAACACACATATTTTGTGGATAGTGTATTGACTGGGTTAAGTCCTCTTTAAACAACATTAACAAGAAACAAATAATAATAATAAAATTTCACCAACTGACTACCTACAACGCCATGACCGCGTTGCTAAGATCATTCCCTGGAAATTGTGCCAAAAGTTTGGATTTGAGTACAGCAAAAACCACCGGGACCATTGGGTTGAGAATGTTTTAGAGAATGAGAAAGTCAAGATCTTGGGGAACTTCGGAATCCAGACTGACAGGCACTTGGCCTACAACACACCTGACGTAAGAATAGTTGAAAAGAAAAAAGCTTGGTTCATTGACATTGAAAATACCTGGAGATGCGCGAATTGAAGATAAACAGCAAGAAAAAAAATCACAAAATACCAGGACTTGCAAATTGAGGTTGAGTGACTGTGGGAAAAGAAATCTTGCGTTGTCCCAATTGTAATTGGAGTCCTTGGAGAAATACCTAAAGGGCTACCTCGCTATTTGGAAATCCTGAATTTATCAAACGAACATTTTGATTCTACAAAAAACTTATATCCTCCGACGTTACCTTAACAGTTCCTAGGTCCTTGGTTAGGACTCGAGCTGTTGGGCTACCAACCAGCCCCAAAGCCTGTGAATCTCACCAAAGATTAACATAATAATAATAATAATAATAATAATAATAATAATAATAATAATAATAATAATAATAATAATAATAATAATAATAATAATTTGGAGCACAACACGCCAGAGATCACGGTTGTAGAGGAGTGAAGTGTACAGTTTATTGATATCGCTGTTCCTGGACATGCCAGAATCGAAGAGAAAGAACTAGAAAAAATCATGAAATATCGCAACCTGGCCATCGAAACTACACGGCTATCGATGAAGCATGTAAGAGCGAGACCCATTGTCATCGGGGCACTTGGCACCATGTCCAAGAATTGTACAAGATACATCCACAAATTGCAGCTTCCTGCAATAACACCAGCGGAACTGCAAAAAACTGCACTACTCGGGACATCTTATATTTGAAGAAGGTCCTTGGTTGATCCCTAGGACGCTGGCAGCAAACCGTATCAATCATTAGCACCAGTCACTGGTATTTGTGATGCGTTTTTGAATGTTCAGTTGGCTGAGTTTCATATTGAATGAAGAAATAATAATAATAATAATTAAAAAAATCTTTATTATGGTCAAAGACTAGCAATAGACATTACTTTTTCCAATATATTTAAAAAAGCGGACCTTAAAATCTATTTAAAAAGCACTAGCATTAAAAGTGGATAATAAAAACACATGCTCTCAAACTGTTCAGATCACTCTCTGGTTTACGTGGGCGAAAAGCCGATAAGTATGGGAGTAAATACAACGGTCCAGGAATTGTTAAGAGAGATGTCCAAATAATTGGTACAAGAGGACAGCTGGAATTCTGCAACCAATTTTTTTCTTGTGGACATTGCAGCAACAGAGAATGTGGCCACTGCATGCGTGGTAGACAATAATAATAAAAATAGTATGCGGAGTTCTAAACTTCCAACTTCCACTGGTCTCTTTTCATATTCCTTTATCATTTAAACATAAATAACCTTTCTTTGCGCCCCGTGTTTATTATCCCTACCGAATGCTATCATTTGATAGTTAAAAAAAAGATCACTCCTTGTTCCACCGTAGCTTCAATATTCCAGGTGGGTAAAAAAAGGGTGAAGGTAAGGGGGTAATTCGCACAACCTGTTTAGTTGGTCAAGGAGAATATTCGTGGCTCAAGGTTGAGATGAGGGGTCCTTGATGTTGGAGGAGGAAGAGGAGGAGGAGGAGGTGGAAGAGGAAGAGAAGGAGAGGAGGAGGATTGTGAGGTCCTTGGGCAGTTTGGTTTTCTAGTAGACGTTTCATGACCCAAATAGAGAACATCATCAGAAGGGAGGGAAGTTGGAGGAGGAGGAGGAAGAGGAGGAGGAATGTGGGGTCCTTGGTGCTCTCTGAGTTGCGTGGTTTTCGTGCAGACGTTTCATGACCCAACTAGGTAATATCATCAGTGCTAGAAAGGAGGAGGGTTTGAGGAGGAGGAGGAGGTCACTGGGGTCCTTAATGCTCTCTCAGCTTGGTGGTTTTCTTGCAGACGTTTCATGACCCAACTAGGTAACCTCATCAGTGCTAGAAGGGAGTGGGGTTTGCAGGGAGGAGAAGGAGGAGAAGAAGGAGAAAGAGGAGGAGGAGGAGGAAGAGGAGACATTCGGGTCACGGCGACGTCATAAATATGAGTTAATTGCCAAGCATCCAAATTTTGATCAATGGCACCATGGGGAGGGGGAATGCTGCAACAGTCGTAAGGGTGAGAAACGGTCATAAGTCCCCCTTTCCCAGCGCCGTTTGCAACCTCAAACGGTCATTGAACGAATACAATTATAAGTTGCAGATCAGAATGTGTATATCTTAATTCCCCAAATTGCATATTTTATTGAATTGGGAGGAGGGAGCATATTTTGAGGTTCAAATTCAAAGGATAAATTTTTTGGGCAGGGGGGGAGAGTTAAACTCCCGCAAAACCAGGGCAATGGGCACAGCAACTTTGCAACAACAGCCCGCCCCCCACACCCAAAAAAAACCTTCTAATAATTAAGCCCCCGAGACGCCGTCCTTCAAAAATTAGCCGTGACTTTAATTTCCCAGGTTTCCAGACGCAACACAGCCTCTGCAGTTTGGGGGGGGGGGAGAAGGAGGAAGGGGGGGGGGTCACTGAAGTAAAGAATCTGCAGGTTGTTTTGGGGGGGAAAGGGAGCTGAAATGAGCCCCCCCACCAATCCTTTCAACTGACTCCTGTGCCCCTCGTTCCGCTATTGGAGCTGATCTGTAGATCCCGGCACCCAGCCAGGGGAATGAAATGGTTTCAAGGTCATTCCAGGGAGATCCTATCAGGCATGGCGTGGAGGGGGGGGGGAGGCAGGAATGGAAGCAGGCTGGGTCACCTTGGGTGCCCCCTCCCTTCTATCATTCCTTCTGACTTCCAAGGATGCAACCCCCTCCCCTCCTGAAAATGTAGGGATTCGATCTATCCAGACTCTGGTTAAAATCTGCCTTTCTTTCTTTCTTTCTTTCTTTCTTTCTTTCTTTCTTTCTTTCTTTCTTTCTTTCTTTCTTTCTTTCTTTCTTCTTTCTTTCCTTCCTTTCTTCCTCCTTCTTTTCCCTCCCTCTTCCTTTCTTCCTTTCCCTCCTCCTCCTTTCTTTCATCCTTCCCTCCCCCTCCCTCTTCCTTCCTTCCTTCCTTCCTCTCCCTCTTCCTTCCTTCTCCTCCTTTCGTTCTTTCTTCCCTCCCTCCCCCTCCTTCCTTCTTTCTTTCCTTCCTTCCTCCCTCCTTTCTTTCTTTCTTCCTTCCCTTCTCTTCCTTCTTTCCTTCCCCTCCTTCTTCCTTCCTTCCTTCCTCCCTCCCCCTCCCTCCCTTCTCTTCCTTCCTTCTCTTCTCTTCCTTTCCTGCCTTCAGTAGTTATGAAGTGCTACCTCCCCAAACCATGGTCTCAACAAACCATGATCAGTTGCAAAAGCGTTAATTCCAGTTTGGCCCCAGCTGGCCCTTTCCAGACATGTCAGCCAACTTGAAATGCTACCAGCCATTTTGTTCGTGCGGAAAGAGCCGACTCTGCGGCACGGAGGATGGGTTACGGAACTCCGGACCGGTTCACACAACCTATGGAACCGATTTCAAACGAGCGGTTTTCATTTTTATCTCCTTTTTCGCACGTTTTGCACTTATGCAGCTGGGAGGGACCTTTGCCCCGTTTCAATCTCTTCTCCCCTGCGCAACGGAGGGCCAAAGTAGAACTGACGCAAGAGGGGTTGTGTGTTTTTTTTGTGTGTGTGTGTGTGTGTGTGAAATTGGGTGCACTTGGTCAACTTTTCCCCCAATTCTTAAGGCGCTCCGAAATCTTGGCAAAAGTCTTGGTACAACTTTGCCGTTTGAGAGGGAAAGTGGCATTATATAACCCACCCACCCTTCTACATGAAGTCTCCAATCCATGACTCAGGAAAGCGGCGAGGCCTAAGTTGCACACACACACACACACACACCACACACACACAAGGAGTTTCTCCGTGGCTACGCAGAGTCTCCCTGCACCTACAAGCCGCCTGATCCTTTTCTGCAGGCATAATTTCTCCTTTAAAGTCACCCTTGGCGACCTCTGACCTCCCTGGGAGTTGATTCCTGCGGGTTCCTCCCCCTCCCCCCCCTCTCTCTCTCACACACAAACACACACCCCAAGGCACAGTGCCTCTTAGCGGTCCAGTGAGGGGAGGGGGCAGCAGCATGTCGAAATGAAATTGAATTGAATTTAAAAGGCGCCTCTCTCTGCACCGGGTCTGCATTCACACGTGTCTTGGCGCCAACTGGATGCCAGGCTCAGTTTGGGGGAGGGAGGGGGGGCTAAGGGGTCACACATCCAGCTGTCAAAACCAGCCAGCGGTGGACTCTGTCCAGGTGAGGGAATCCAGGTATCCAGGCATGCTGCGGGTGGGTGGGAGGGGGGGTATTTCCCATGCACACATGCTCTTCCACCATGTGCTTTCTGAAAAGAGCAAGCTGGGTGTATGTGCCTGTGTGAATGTGTGTCTGATTCTCACACAGACTTCCCTTGCACCCAATGCCCCCCCTCCTCTTGCCTGCCCCCCCCCAAAAAACTGCAAAGTTGCAAGTGACAGTCCAACCTCAGTCATGTCCAGGAATGTTCTCTCTCTCTCTCTCTTTCTTTCAGTCTCTCTTTCTTTCTCTCTCTAAATCTCTCTTTCTTTCACTCTCTCTCTCTAAATCTCTCTCTCTTTCACTCTCACTCTCTTTCAATCTTTCTTTCTTTCTCACTTTGTCTCTCTCTCAATCTCTCTTTTTCAATCTCTACTTCTCTCTCTCAAGCTCTTTCTTACTCTCTCTCTCCCCCCAATCTCTCTCTCTTTCTCTCAATCTCTCTCTCTTGTTCAATCTATCCTTCTGTCTCTCAAGCTCTTTCTTGCTCTCCCTCTCTTTCCCTCCAATCTCTCTCTCTCTCAATCTCTCCCTCTTTCTCAATCTCTCTCTTTTTCAATCTCTCCTTCTCTCTCTCAAGCTCTTTCTTGCTCTTTCTTTCCCCCCAATCTCTCTCTCTCTCTCTCTCTTTCAGTCTCTCCCTCTTTCTCTCAATCTCTCTCTCTCTCTCTCCCTCTCTTTTCTTGCGCCAGGGGGCGCCCACCCCTCCGCCTCCCTACCGGCAAATCCCCACATTTGGCCAAGATCTGCCGGCCGTGACATCCCAACTGGGGGGCTGGTGAAGGAGGGGGGGGCGAGACACGGAGGCGACCCTCCCTCACCCCCCTACCCGGCTTGCTGGAGAGAGAAGGGGGGGGGGAGAGAAAGAGGGAAGCCGGCAAGGCGCTGGGCTGACTCCCCTCTATTCCTCGGCAGGCAGAGGCAGAGACGCCCCCACGTGTGTCCCCCCCCCTCGGCCCTTGGGACCCCCATGGCCCCTCCTGGACCTGCGCCCCCCCCAGCCGCTGTTCCCGGGCCGGCACCCGCGGGGGTCGCTCCTGCAGCCCGCCCGCCCCCCCCCCCCCCTTCCCCAGCCTGAGGATCGCACTGACCTTGGAGCAGCGGACCAAGGGCTCGGCGCGGGGGCTGCAGGGCAGGGGCGGCCGTCGGGGTCCCGGCGCTGGGCGGCGTCCGGGCGGCTGGCCTCAGTGGCCCCGCGCGCCGGGGACCGGGCGGGCCATGAGTTGGCGGAGCTGCGCGCTGGCCCCGGACTCTAGGACACAAAAGGACATCGCAGCCCACTTCCTACTCGGCTTCCTCCAGCTGGCGGGGGCGGGGACGGGGGAGGGGCTATGCAGAGCAGGGGGAGGGGCTCCTGACGCACGCCCCGCCCTCTCCCCCCTCCCGCGCGCCGCCGCTTCGGCCCCCGCCCGCCCCCACCCGCGCGCGCCCCCGCGCCTGGAGCTGCCGGAGGAGACGCGGTGTTGCAATTGTATTTATATTTAGAGAGGGAGAGAGAGAGGGAGATGATAGATGATAGATAGATAGATAGATAGATAGATAGATAGATAGATAGATAGATAGATAGATAGATAGATAGATAGATAGATAGATAGATAGATAGATAGATAGATAGATAGATGATAGATAGATGGATAGATGATAGAGATGATAGATAGAGAGATAGATAAAGAGAGAGATACAGATGGGAGATTATAGATTAGATAGATAAATGATAGATATAGATAATTGCAATGTCTCTGTCTGTACCTCTTTATCTATCATCTTTCTATCTATCTCAATAGATATTTATTTTTGCAAAAAAGAGAAAGAGGACGCAATAGATAATAATTGCAATATCTTTATATCTATATTTCTCTTTGTGTGTGTGTTTGTATGTGTGTGTATACACACGCAAACATGTATATATACACACACACACAGACATTGTGGCAAAAGAGGAAGCGGAAGAGACAGAGGTTGCAATAAGATGTATCTATATCTATCTATATATTGCAATAGGGACATTGTTGCAAAAACAAAGTGATAGACAGCAATACACGGAGATATATATTGTAATTAGATTGAGATACATTATTGTAAAAATGAATTCCTTCCCTCCCTCCCTCCCTCCCTCCCTTCCTTCCTTCCTTCCTTCCTTCCTTCCTTTGATTCTGCTGAAATTCTGAATTTATGTGAATTTACACTTGTGTAAGTGCTTCCAAATTCTGGATCTTTTGCGAAAAATGCACACAGGCTGGGGAAATTTGAAAATTGCTGAGGTCCAGCCACACTAGCTTAGATGATTCAGACCGAGAGGTGGCTCTGCATTTGTTCCAGAGCAGGCCCTCCAAGCTGAGGATGATGGGATTTGCAACCATCACATCTGAAGATTCCTAGCGGGTCTCCAGGCTCTTTGCAATCCCAAGACTGGACAATAGAGGTCGCACTTCCCCCAAAATGGACAGCTCCGTATTTCACCCAATGGCAGAATGAAAAAAAAATAAAAAATAAAAAATAGGGGGGGGGAATCATTAGTTGTTCCATCTTTTTTCACAATCTGGAATTTGGCACCTATTTCCAAATCTGAAGGAAAAAAAATCCTTTAGTTGCATCATCGAACCGATACCTGCTGTTGTAGGTACAGGTAGTCCTAGACTTACGACCATAACTGAGCCCAGAATTTATGCCGTTAAGTGAGAAATTCATTAAGTGAGTTCTGCCCCCTTTTATGACTTCCCTCACCACATTTCTTAAGTGAATTGCTGCAGTTGTTAAATTAGTAATGCGATTTTTAAGTGAATACGGCTTTCCCATTGACTTCGCTTGTTCATAAGGTCGCAAAAGTTGGATCATGTGACCCCGGGACACTGCATTGGTCATAACTGTGAGTCAGTTGTCAAGCACCTGAATGCAAAGCACCTGACCCTGGGGATGGTGCAGAGGTTATAAGTGTGAAAAATGGTGCTAAGTCACTTTCCCCACCAGTCCCATTGTAACCAAATGGTCACTAAACAAACTATTGTAAAGCCATCCTGTAATAAATAAATAAACAAATAAAATAAAATAAAAATAAAAATAAAATAAAAATAAAAATAAAATAATAAACTAAACTAAAATAAAATAAATAAAATAAAATAATATAATAAAATAATATAATAAAATAATATAAAATAAACTAAAATAAAATAATAAACTAAAATAAACTAAAATAAACTAATAATAAAATAATGAAATAGTGAAATAATGAAATAATGAAATAATAATAAAATAAAATAAAATAATAAAATAGTAAAATAAAATAATAAAATAGTAAAATAAAATAAAAATAAAATAAAAAAATAAAATAAAAATAATAAAAATAAAAACCAGCTATTGCCAGACACATAGAGGTAAACCACATTTACACACCCTTCAAAAAAGTCAATTTGAAAAAAAGCTAAGAATGAAACCAAAAGACCTTTGTCTTTGTGTGTGTACACATGCGTGTGCGAAGGAGGAAAGTGGCAAGTAGTGTGTAAAAGGCCGAGCCAGGATAGCTCCTGGAAGTCATGGGGAGGGAGGAAAAACAACAACATTAAATGTCAGTTGGCACGGGTGTCTTTGGCTCAGCTGGACCGTCTGCTAATGGCTTGGCATTTCTGCCCCACATTAGTCCTGGTCTCAGATCGATCGGTTGGCAGACACAAGAGAAGTTGGAGGGATGGGCAACAGAATTTGCCAAGGGCCCACCTGCATTTGTAGCAAGCTAGATGGACCTTTTGCAATGGATGGCTGTGAAGGTTGGACCATAAGGAAGGCTGAGTGCCAAAGAATGGAGGCCTTTGAACTCTGGGACTGGAGAAGAAGACTCCTGCATTGAGTCCCTTGGACTGCAAGGCCATCCAACCGGTCAGTCCTAGAGGAGATCAACCCTGGCTGCTCTTTAGAAGGCCAGATCCTGAAGAGGAAACTCAAAGACTTTGGCCACCTGATGAGAAGGAAGAAGGACTTCCTGGAGAAGAGCCTCATGCTGGGAACGATGGAAGGTAAAAGAAGAAGAAGGGGACGGCAGAGAAGGAGGGGGCTGGATGGAGTCACCGAAGCAGCTGGTCTGAGCTTCAATGGACTCCAGAGGATGGGAGAGGACAGAAAGGCCTGGAGGAACGTTGTCCATGGGATCGCAATGGGTTGGACACGGCTTTGCAACAAACAACAACAATATGCAGCCTATAGAATAAAACAATCAAATCAAGAGTGACAAGAAGATGGACCCTGTCAAGGTTAGATAGCTGAGGGTGGGGCTTGCCCCTTCCCCATCCAAGAGACCCACCCTAGATGAGTGTCAGAAGACATTACCAAGGTCTGAGTTCAGATCCTGCCCCAGACGCAGCCTTCGGACAGGTTTTTTTCTCCGAGGAGAACGATTGGCTGCTTCTGATCTAGCCAAGGGATCTATTATGGATGAAAAGGGTTGTGTTGAATGCAGAAATCCCATCTGGAATGTAAGAAGGTGACCTCAACAGTCACCTCAGTAACTTTAAGAGGGGTGGACTTCAGCTCCCAGAATTCCCCTGCCATCATACTGTAGGTATACTTCAACTCCGAGAAGTCCTCAGCCTTGTTTTAAAATGGGTGGACTTTGACTCCCCAAATTCCCTACCCAGCATGCTTTAAGATGGGTGGGCTTCTAGAATTCCCAAGCCAGCCTGTTCTGAGATGGGTGGACTTCAACTCCCAGAATCCTCCAGCCAGGATGCTTTAAGCGGGGTGGACCTCAACTCCCAGAATTCCCAGGCCAGCATGCTTTAAGATGAGTGGACTTCAACTCCCAGAATTCCCCAAACTCATCCAGAAGTTTGATATTAGCTAAAGGGTGGTACTAAAATCTGCAGGACATTCCCACAAACCAACATTCAATAGAGCTAGAAAGTCGAAGAGAAACACAGAAAAAGATCCAGAGTTTGATGTCCAGGCTGGGAAGCTGAGAAGGTGGTGATCTCCAAACTAAAAACCCCATTGGTACCATTCAGAAGACACTTTTTACCCAGAACTCTTTGTTTCTCTTTTCCTGAATCCGTACAGTCTCTTCATCCTAACTAACCAGCCCGTCTGTGCCCAAAGCAGCCACAAAACCAGCAAACCCTGGCCCACAACTAACCTGGATCTACACAGTTGGCAAACCCAGATGTGACCTGGTTGTGGGAACGAGGCGAGCGAAACTGCAGGACCGTAAGACTGTATTTTGAAGGCTGAAATGTCCAGCTTGGAAATTTATGGAGGTTGCCAAGGTTTCTAGCTTCTCTGATTCCCAGGTGAACCAGCTGGGGCTGATGGGGTTTGTGGTTCTGGAAACCCTTTGGGAACTTGGCCTCCAGAGGAAGGCTAGCTGGCTCCGTTTCAGTGTATTTGCTTATTTTCATTTCTTCCGCCAATTAAAAATTGAGATTTATTTTTGCCTGAAACAAGCCAGTGTTTGTTCTCACATAAGTGGAAATCCCCCAAAATGGGTGGAATCCAAGGTCTAAAATTATCCAGGACTGCTTGAAAGACCGGCAAAGAGCAGCCATCAATGGTGGCTCTGTGTGACAAGGTCATGTGGCAGGAAGGAGGTGGAGGTGAGCTTGGAAGGCTGAAGGGGGGATGTTTGCAAAGGTTCTTGGTGGATGCGGACCTGTCCGAGGAGATTCAGAGCAGGCACGGTGAGGGTCCGGGGGCCACAGAGGTCCCTCAAAAGGTCCTCCAAAGCTTTGCAACTTGGCTCAAGGTTCTACAGATGGTGGTTCTAAGAGAACTCAAAACCATCCCTGGAAAAAAAACAACTTTGGAGAACTTCAGAAGGTCCTCAACTCTTGTTGAAAAGAATCAAGGAATCTGGTCATCAGACAGTGGACAGGGAAAACATTTTTTGGGGGAGAACTTCAGAAGATCTTCAACTCCAACCCAAGGATTTGGATCATCAAACAGCAGACTGAAAACAACTTTGGAGAACTTTAGGAGGTCCTCAACTCCTGCCAGGAAGAATCAAGGATTCAGGTCATCAAACAGTGGACTGAAAACAACTTTGGAGAACTTCAGAAGGTCCCCAACTCCTGCCGGGAAGAGTCAAGGTACCAGATCTTCAGGCGGTGGACTGAAAAAAAAAACTTTGGAGAATTTCAGAAGGTCTCCAGCTGGGAAGAATCAAGGAATCTGATCATTAAACAGTGAACTGAAAAAACTTTGGAGAACTTCAAAACGTTTCCACCAAAGATCAGGCAAGGAACAGATGGTGGACATTGGAAAGAACAACAAAGATCCAATACTATCTCCGAAGGGGATCTAATTGATCCTGGGCTTAGCAAGGGCTCTGGAAGGACGGGAGTGGCGGGGGGGGGGGAACTGGCATCCCCAAACCCCACCCTCTGTAAGCATGTCCTTCTTCTCCGTCCTCCTAATGGCCTCATGGATCCTTGGCCAGCACATGACTGATTGCGCATTTTCCATGTGCCAGAATTTGGATCTTGAGGCGGCTCGGGCCAGAAGGATTGAGGCAATCCGAGGCCAGATTCTTAGCAAGCTGCAGCTGGAGACACCCCCCAAGGAAGAAGGGGTGCCCCATCCTTTGCCCCCCGAGGTGATGCTCCTCTACGACAGCACGCGGGAGCCGGTGAGGCGGCTGGCCACCTGCAAGGGACGGCGCACGGCTCAGCGCGAAGACGAGGAATATTACGCCAAAGAAGTCAGGCGGGTGGAAATGTTGACCTCCGGACATGCTGATAGTAAGGGGAGGGGTACTTGTAAAAAAAAGGGGGGAGATAGGCCTCTGGCAAAAGGAGGAGAAAATGGGGAGAAAAGGAAGGAAGAGGGATCTCCAGGGATCTCCAAACTTGGCAACTTTAAGACTTGCGGACTTCAAATCCCAGAATTACTGCGCTGGCTGGGGGATTCTGGGAGTTAAAGTCCGCAAGTCTTAAAGTGGCCAAGACTTCACTTAAATTGATGATTATAATGGAATAAAAATCACCGACGGATTTTTTTTCTCACCCCACAGATTCCATCCCCGGCCCTTTCTCCACCCCCTTCTTCCGATTCCTGCACTTTGGGGTCTCCGCTGCGCACCCCAACTTCAGCAACCTGATCCAAGCTGAGCTGAGGATCTACAAGGTCCCGAATCCTGGATCCCACGCCACTGAGCAACATGTGGAGCTCTCTCAGGTTAGGAGATTTGGAATCTTGCGGCCACCGATTTGGGCGTCGATGCTAAATCTCCTGTTGGGGATATTAGGCTGAGAAACTGACTAGGACAGCTGCCTGAAGAGCTTAAAATAATGTATTTTTAAAAAAATACCTGAAATCTGACATCTCTAGGTGAGGCCAACGAGGGAGTCTTCTGCCCAGACCCAGCGTTATGTGGGAAGCCGTGTTTTACTGCCCAGGCATCAGGCCGAGTGGGTGTCGTTTGATGTCACTGAGAGTGTCCGTCGGTGGATGAGGAACAGAGGTAAGAAGGCTTTACTAAGCTGGAAGAGAGTAACAACAATCAGCATTCTCAAAAGTACAGCAGTGAGAATTGTATATTTGCACAACCCTGGAAAAAATGAGGACACTCCTACAGATGAAAATATAATTTTTTAAAAAAATAGATTGTGCAGAAATGGATAGTTTAACATTAAAGATAAAGGATAAAGAAGGCACAGAATATTTTTAACATGGGATTTTTTTTTTAGCAATGGTTAGATAACAGAGGTAGAAATTAGAAGTTGGAAGAATGCTACTGTGTACAAGTAAATGTTATTATTATTATGTAGAAATAAATTGACCCAAGCCATACACTTTTTACTAAGCGCTGATGTATATTAAAGAAAATATTAGAATGCGTAGAAATGGATAGACTAACGCTTACTACTAAGGACAAAGAGGATACTGAATATTTTTTTTTTTGACATGCGACTTATTTTATCAATGGTTAGATCATAAAAGCAGCATTTAGAAATGTAGGGACATAAAAAGGATAAATGTTAAAACGGAAAATTGGATAAAATAGACAAGCTAAATATTATTGCTATTGTAGTTATCAATGTTATTGTGATGAATGCTATTGTGTGTTAAAGAAAAATGTGTGTGTATTTGTGCTGATATGTGTTGTATTTGTGCTGATAAATATTTGGGCATACCAGGGGTTGTAACACAAATACATACATATCTATCTATCTATCATCTATCTATCTATCTATCTATCTATCTATCTATCTATCTATCTATCTATCTATCTATCATCTATCTATCATCTATCTATCTATCTATCTATCTATCTCTATCTATAGATAGATAGATAGATAGATAGATAGATAGATAAATAGATAGATAGATAGATAGATAGATAGATAGATAGATAGATAGATAGATAGATAGATAAATAGATAGATAGATAGATAGATATACAACATTATATCTACATATATCTATATAATATACAACATTAAAAATAAAAATATGGTTTTCTGCCTGCATGGTCTTCTGTGATAAGCCGAAGGACAGAAAGAGGGAGTGTGACCTTCCTCCCATATTTAGGCATACCAGGGGTTGTAACACAAATACATATACATATACATATACATATACATATACATATACATATACATATACATATACATATATAATTTTAAAAAGAACCAAAGCGGGGGGGGAGTCATTTTTCTCTTGTGACTTTTTCTGTGTTTTTTCCCACCCAATCAGGGAAGAAACTGAGTTTCAAACTGGAATTGCACTGTCCCTGTTGCAGTTCCACCCCAGCCTGGAACACAATTAACTCCCAGCACAATGAGCCTCTGGAAACTCTCTTTGCAGGTAGGCGTGGCTTGCATATATATATATATATTTGCAAGCCTCCTCCTTCTCCTCCTCCCTCATTCTTCTTCTTCTCCTCCTCTTCCTCCTCTCCTTCTTCTCCTTCTCCTCTTCCTATCTCCCCTCCCTCCTCATGCAGCATCCCTTCTCCTCCTCCTCCTCTCCCTTCTCAACTGCCATCCCTTCTTCTCCTTCTCCTATTCCCTCCTCCCCCTCCTCTCCATAAACCACGCTCTCTTCTAGCACTGATGATATTACCTAGTTGGGTAACAAAACGTCTGCAAGAAAGCCACCAAGCTCAGAGGATCCCTCCAAGTAGAAATAAGTCACGTTTTCCTCTCTGGTCCACTTGGTAAAGCTGTCCATGAGCATAACTCTGTTACTTCAGCCTCTTCACCACTACTCCACCCTGATTGTAGAGTTTGAGTTGTGGATCAGTGAATTTTCCAAACTCTTGCTGCAGCAACAAAAATTAGTGCGTTCTCTGTGCATTTATACAGGCCTGTTTGCTTATAGTATATCGCCTTAATCCTATTAATAAATCTCTCCCCAAAATCCCTATCTTTCAGCTGTGCTAACGTAAATTGCCAACTCACATTGTCAAATGCTTTCTGCGCATTTAGGAAGATCAACGCCATTTGCTTCCCTGGATGTGCTTCATAGTACTCCAACGTGTTTAAAATTATACTCATATTGTCTTTGATTGGTCTCTTAGGCAAGAGTCCACTTTGGTCTGGGTGTACGAATTGGTTTAAAAGTCTTTAAAGTCTTTCTACAATGATTGAAGCATGTATTTTATAGTCCGCCTTCAATAAAGATATCGGTCTGTAAAAAAAATTATCATACCTTTGTCAGGGTTTCAAATAACATCCAAAATTAAATCAGAGTATGAGACAAAGGATTCCCCAAAGTTCCAATTTATTAAGAGAGCTATATTGGCACATCTGGGGAAACCCGAATCGGAAAACTTCCAGGTTTCCCCCACCCAGTTGAAAGTTCAAGATCCTGCCCCAAACACCCACAAGTCCATCCCATGGTCCAATCTCCCACTCCCATGAAGACAGATTCCCTCCCATCCAGTTCTGGCTAGCTGCAGAGACAAAGGATGACCTTAAGTTTCCAAGAAGAATGTTATTATGGCTACATATCAGCCAGCTCCATATAATCTCCCCCTCCCATTTTCCCACAGTGGCAGGCCTGAAATCCAAAAGGAACGGATGGCTTGCAGGTCTCACGACCTTTGGTATGAGTGTAATATATGCTTCTGTCCATTTATACAGGTCTGGATGACAACCTCATCAAGGAGGCATGGAAGGGATGGTCCAGACCCCCAGATCTCACGCACAAAGCCCCGCACCTCCTCCTCACTTTGCTGCCCTCAAACCAGCCGGACGCTGCCCCAAAGGGTCGCCATCGCCGGGCAGCTAACACCTCCAGCTGCCCTAGGTAAGGTACACTGGTTGTTGTTTCCCCTCAAAAACATCCAGCAGAAAACAAAATGCACAGGTACAGTATAGGTGGTACCTTGCTCCATAGTAGCAACTGTGAGAGGGATCTTGGAGTCCTAGTGGACAACCATTTAAATAGGAGCCAGCCGTGGGCAGCAGCTGCCAAAAAAGCCAACACAGTTCTAGCTGCATCAACAGAGGGAGAGAATCAAGATCACGTGAAGGGTTAATCCCATTTTATAAGGCCTTGGTAAGGCCACACTTGGAATACGGCGTCCAGTTTTGGTTGCCACGTTGTAAAAAAGATGTGGAGACTCTGGAAACAGTGCAGAGAAGAGCAACCAAGAGGATTAGGGGACTGGAGGCTAAAACATACAAAGAACCCTTGCAGGAACTGGGTATGTCTAGTTTAATAGAAAGAAGGACATGGGGAGACATGATAGCAGAGTTCCAATATCTCAGGGGTTGCCACAAAGAAGAGGGAGTCAAACTGTTCTCCAAGGCACCTGAGGGTAGAACAAGAAGCAATGGGTGGAAACTAATCAAAGAGAGAAGCAACTTAGAACTGAGGAGAAATTTCCTGACAGTTAGAACAATTAACCAGTGGAACAGAAGTTGCCTCCAGAAGTTGTGAATGCCCCAACACTGGAAGCCTTTAAGAAGATGTTGGATAGCTATTTGTCTGAAACGGTATAGGGTTTCCTGCCTAGGCAGGGGGTTAGACTAGAAGATCTCCAAGGTCCCTTCCAACTCTGCTATTGTATTGTATATTATTGTATTATTATTTTATCTTTATGCTATGTATAAAAAAAACTAGACTGCATTGCATTTATGAAATCAATGAACTGATACAGAGAAAGAAGATTTTTATTTCTGCATGCAAAAAAAAAACCCCAAACATTTTGCACTCCGAAAAAAAAAAAAAAGACGCGAGTCCCCATTTGGCGACCTTTTTTAGCGGCAAAGCAGAACGCTGGTTTTGTGGAACGCTGCGGTTGTTAAGCGAGCCACACGGTCGTTAAGTGAATCTTGGTTCCCCATTGATTTCTGCTTGTTGGGAGGTCGCAAAGGGGGAATCGCCTGACCTTGGGACGCTGAAATTGTCATAAATACGAGTCAGTTGCCAGGCATCTGAATTTTGATGCTGTGGGGAAGATGCAGCGGTCGTCAGGGTGAAAAATGGTCGTAAGTCGCTTTTCACAGTGCCGTCGTCACCTCGAACAGTCAGTAAAGGAATGGTTGCAAGTTGAGGAATACCTGTATGTCGCTCTATCTTGTGGCTGTGAGTTCCACTGATTAATGCCATATGATTTGACTCCTGAAATTCTTCTTCTGGCTTAACGCAGGAATCCGGATAAAGACTGTTGCCTTCACCCGCTATATATAGATTTTCGGAAGGATCTGAAGTGGAAATGGATTCATCAGCCCAAAGGATATAAAGCAAATTTCTGCACTGGCAGCTGCCAATATAGCCTAACTACCAATATGCGTCATAACATGGTGAGAATCAGCCTGCAATCGGCCGGCTGGATGGGGGATTCTGGGAGTTGAAGTCCATCCATCTGAAAGCATTCTGGCTGGGGAATTCTGGGAGTGGAAGTCCACTCATATTAAATCAAGCTGGCTGGGGGATTTTGGGAATTGAAGTCCCCCCATCTTAAAGCATGCTGGCTGGGGAATTCTGGGAATTGAAGTCCATCCATCTTAAAGCATTCTGGCTGGGGAATTCTGGGAGCGGAAGTCCATCCATCTGAAAGCATTCTGGCTGGGGGATTCTGGGAGTGGAAGCCCACTCATATTAAATCAAGCTGGCTGGAGAATTCTGGGAATTGAAGTCCATCCATCTTAAAGCACGCTGATTGGGGAATTCTGGGAGTGGAAATCCACTCATATTAAATCAAGCTGGTTGGGTGATTCTGGGAGTTGAAGTTCCCCCCCCCCCATCTTAGAGCATGCTGATTGGGGAATTCTGGGAATTGAAGTCCACTCATATTAAATCAAGCTGGATGGGGAATTCTGGGAGTTGAAACCCACAAGTCTTAAAGATGCCAAGTTTGGAGACCCCCTGTTTTAAAAGAACCTTTCCCCCTCCCAAAAAAAATTTAACCAACAAGAGTTCCCTGTTTTAAAACTATTTGAAAGCCTTTGAACCTTCTAAAAGAAAGGTTTTCAAATGTTTATTTTCAGACGGGGAACTCTGTTCGTTTAAAATATAAATATACATCTCCCTGGACTTTGAATCCAGATGTAAAACGTTAGAGATAAGAATTGGCTGCATTTTAAATTTTCACCTTTTTCTTTTTCTTTTGGAAAAGAGGGTGAAAGGGACTTTGAAACCAAGGACGGGCTGTCCTGGAATTGGGAGGGGGGGTAATTTGGTGCCTGATCCTTTTCTCCCTCTTTCTGCACCCCCTTTTTCTGCAGGTGCTCCCCCTGTACAGTAAGGTGAACCCCGAAGGGTCGGCTGCTCCATGTTGTGTTCCCCGCAAACTGGAACCTTTGACCATCCTGTATTACGTCGGACGCAAACCCAAAGTCCAGCAGCTGAGTAACATGATTGTGAAATCCTGCCGTTGCCGTTAAAACGGGGGGGGGGGAGGGTGCGTGACTGGGCCCTTCCACTTCCCCCAGAAAAAAAATCATCCGATAAGAATCCCTGTTTTCCCCCTCTCCCAGCTTTAAAATCAGGAGAATGTGTCCTTCAAAAGAAGAAACCTTTCTACTGTGAAGACCCAAGGGTCTAGTCCTCATTGTCAAGGAAATTCAATCGTTAAGGGCTGAGCTGCGCGACTGGTGGTTGGGGCATGAGGTTGGTGGGCTGCACATGATCTGAGACATTTGTTGTTCCCAAGAGCCTGAATCCAACTCCTTGTTGTCCCGACAAAAATCCCTTTTATTAATTTGCTGTGAATTCTGCTCCTTCACATCCAGCAAAGTCTTTCGAGGGAGGATTTACGGTCACAGACCTTATCTGGCTTGGAGAGCTGCCAGGCCGATCTCTGCAAAACTTGGCCAGGAGTCTTGGAGAGTCACGAACCAATTAAGCGAACGAATGGTCTCCTGCAAACTCCACTCCCCATTCGCTCCTGTTTTATTCCCTTTGGGAGGGGCCATTCATCGTCCACCTGTGGCCTTACTCCCAAGTTGACCCCTGTTCTTTAGCTCTTCCCTTCGTCTGGCAACTCTGTGCATGCGCTCACTGGGAACAGGCTCCAGCTGTTCTTCTGCTCCACTGATCTCCAACTCCGAAGGCAGCTGATCACTGTCAGACGGCCCTGGCCCCCTCTCTGCCTCCGACACAGAGCCCTCCTCAGAGCCTTCCCCAGACTCCAGGACTGGCCCAGGTTCCTCCCCAACCCTCTTCACTGTCCGAATCTGTACTGGCGGGCCACAACAGAGGAGGAGAATTATGGGGTCCTTGGTGTTCTCTGAACTGGGTTGTTTTCTTGAAGACATTTCAAGACCCAACTAGGTAACATCATCAATGCTAGAAGGAAATTGGATTGAGGAGGAGGAGGAGAAGAAGAAGAAGAAGAAGAAGAAGAAGAAGAAGAAGAAGAGGAGGAGGAGGAGGAGGAGGAGGAGGAGGAGGAGGAGGAGGAGGAGGAGGAGGAGGAGGAGGAGGAGGAGGAGGAGGAAGAAGAAGAAGAAGAACAAGAAACAAAACATTTTTGAGTTGTTGAATTGTGATGCTCAACATTCTCTACTAATGAAGGAGGAAGAGAAGGAAGAGGAGGAGAGGGAGGAGGAGAAGGAAGAAGAGGAGGAGGAAGAAGAAGAGGAGAGGAGGAAAAAGGAAGAGGAAGAAGAAGAATGGGGGGGTGTTTTTGATTCTCTCCTTGCAGACCTTTCGAGACCCTACTAGGTAACATCATCAGTGCAATAGTTAGATTTGGGAGGAGGGGGAGGTGAAGGAGGAGAGGTCCACCCATCTTAAAGCCTGCTGACTGGGGAATCCTGGGAGTTGAAGTCCACCCATCCCCGAGTGGCCCAGCTCGGATAAAACGATGAGACATTGATTGACGAAAGAGAGAAGAGGCTGAAATTGAAAGGGGCGGAAAAGCAAAATTTACTGATTTACTTCCCAGTTTTGAAGGGAAGGAGCCCCCCGAGAGGGACGGAGAAGTGGGGGTTCAGAGACTCTGGATTTGGGGCTCAGATGATCCCCCTTCCTTGCAACTGCAAATGAAGTTTGTCAACCTGTTTCTCCATCTGTCCGGTGAGCGGGTGATTCGCCCCGAGGTTTTTCTGATAAGCTGAGTTGGGTTAATAAAGAGAAGAAAACAACAACAAGATTTGGAATGTCAAACTGAAACATTTTGTGATTCAATCATTTTGTGATTTTCGCAGCTCTTTGGGTCATTATCGGGACTCCTCGACTTACGACCAGAATTTCTGTTGCTAAGCAAGAACGTGTAAAGCGAGCCATGCCTGAATTGACAAACCTTTGTCCAAAGCGGTTAGCAAATCGCTGCCGTTGTTAAGTGAATCACATGGTCGTTAAGCGAATCTATCTTGTCTAAAGCCGTCCGGGAAGGTCAAATGCTGACCCCGCCACCACCAAAAGGCCTCTACTATCGGTTGCTAAGTGGACCAATTTGGATCACGCAACTGTGGGGGATTGCTGCAATGGTCGTAAGTCAAGGAGCAGTCATAAACCGAGGACCAGTTGCTCAACTCTGGACGGACACTACGTGAATGGTTGTAAGTCAGGGGCTATCCTGAAAGTAGTCGCTTTTCAGTTCTATCTTTGGCCTTTGGCTGTAATAAAAGATAAATTTGTAGGTTTGGTTAACTCACCGAGGAGTGTAGCCTTTAAGATCGCCAAGACTTCTTCCTCTATTAATTCTTGCAGAGGTAAAGGCATCTAAGAAGTGGCAAGAGAAAGACTTAAAAAGTCAAAAAAGTCAAAATGGCAGCCGTAACGCAGTCATTTTTACTTTTTTGACCCTTTTTCCTTAGCGGATATCCATTATGAGGACATTTACGTCATCCAAGATTTGACTTGAAATCACAAACATTTTGCAATTCCAGATTGTTGACCAGTCAGCTACTTTCAATTTCCAACTGAAGTGGGGGGGGGGAGGAGAATTGCAATTCTGCTTGGCAGTGGGTGATGGGCCCTGTAGTTCTTTCCCCGGGAACTCGAATGGTGCGAGGGCCCTAGAGGGGGAAGCCCCCGCCTCACAATCCAGAGGCTTGTGAGTTTGATCCTAGGTAGAGGCAGATATTTCTCTCTCTCTGGGCACGATGAAAATATTATCTGCTGAAGAAAACTCTGCATTGGCAACAGGAAAGGCATCTGGCCAGTCAACTAGCTCCATTCAGTTGCCCAGATTCCACCCCGCAAGGAATTATGGGGGTTGTTAAAAGATGATGGTGAGTGTTTCCCGGGAAACTGTATTTTGCAGGGAAAAGACGAGAAAAGAATATGGTTGCATTGGTTTTGTGATTCGGCTGTCTTGGAAAATAAACATGAAATGAAATTTAAAATGGAAACGTCAATATTGCAGGGACAGCTAAATCCAGAGCTGGATCGAACTGCACCACTGATCAAATAAAATTGAGGGGGGGGGGAGGAGGAAGAAAACCATAGAGGAAAAAAACTCTATGGTTCAGAGGACCAAATTAATTGCACCAATCAAGCGCAGGGATAGGAAAGGTCACCAAGCAGAGATGCAGAAATAGGATGACAACGAAAAACTCACAGCCACTTTAGAGTCCCGTTCGTGTTTCACAAATTTTTGCTTGTACGCTTTGTCCTAGGGGGGGGGGGGGGGAGGAAAAACGAAAAACCGAAGGCTAATTTTGCATTTGCAATTTTTTCCCCCCTAAAACACCCCAATCCATTATTTCCCCTTATCTGGTTACATCCACCACTTTTCCTCTTAACTATGGATTTACTATATCTCTCCTATATCTAACCTTTTCAAAAAAAAAAACCACCCAATATCCTATATTTTGGGAGAGATTGAAAAAAGAAAAGAAAAGAACACAAAAAGAAAACAACACAATTCAAGTTAAGACGCAGCCAAGCCATCCCATAAACGGCCAAATAAAAGTCATCAGGCTGATAAGGCAACCTTGGGGTGTGGATTTCCACTCCCAGAATTCCCTGGCCAGGGGGAGGGGGGATTCTGGGAGTTGAAGTCCACCCATCTTAAAGTTGGCAAGGTTTTTGAAACACTTAAATAAATAGCCATCAGAACCTAAGCTATTATAGATAAAAAATAGCTAAAATCCTTCCAGCTGGAGAGAAATCCCTAATGAGATTTTTTTTAAAAAATATATCAATATTTGCTACCTTTCAAGAATACTCTTCTCAAACTTGCTACCCAGTTTGCCAAAATCTTTTTTTTTCCCCGAGTCAGGAGCTCTTCCTTTCCCCATTCACAGTCACCTTAAAAACGGAGTCCGGAAACTCTCGGAAGTGGCCCATATCCCTGTGATTGATCTGTTGTCCCATGTGCAAGAACGAACTACCAGGAACATCTGGACAGAAGAAAGGGACAGAAAATGGGGAGAAAAGCTATACAAGCCAAAGGATTCAGTACCATTGGCAGACAAAGAACCAGGCTCAATTATGGTTCTATGGACTACCGAGAGAGGGAGAGAAAGAGAGAGAGGTTCAGAAGGGACCCTCCCTAGTGTCTTGGCCTGTAGAGGGGGGCTGGGGGAGGGGGGAAGGAATGCACTTCCAGGCTTGCAAAAGCATGTTAGTGTAGCTTTGAAATAAAGAATCGTTAACTGGCTTGCTCCTGTCTGCGCTCCAGTTCACCTGGGGAGGATTACGGGAATGCAGGCTGCGAGCTCTTCCAGGTGAACAGCGCCTGGCTGTCTCCAGCGCATTATTCTGAGTGCAAGAAGTGAGCCAAGCTGCCATCGACTACCCCCCCCCTCTCTCTGATTGTCGGCTCGTATTACTCGTCTCCGAAATGACATGCAATTGGCAGATGGATCAGGGAGAATGGGGAGTCCGGGGGGGGGGGGGGGGGGGGCGAAAGCTAAGGAACAAGGTGGAATTTTTCAGGGTGCCGGATCGGTGACTTCACTTTTACGGCGGTTGCAAGGAGCGGATCTGCTTGGAGATTTGGAGAGAATGATCCGAGGAGCCAATAACGGGCAAGTCCTCGGCATTACGACCACAACTGAGCCCCACATTTCTGCCGCTATATGAGATCGTTCGTCGAAAGAGTGGGGTTTTTTTGCTCCCTTTTACGACTTCCCTTGCCGCGTTTGTTAAGTGCATCTGGTTGTTAAGCGAATCTGGACTTCCCCGTTGACTTGGCTCGTCAGAAGGTCGCAAAAGGGGATCACGTGACCCCGGGGGGCATGGCAACCATCATAAATATGAGTCCGTTGCCAATTTGGATCATGTGACCCCCGAGGACGGTGTAATGGTCACGAGAGGGGGAAACGGGCGTAAGTCACTTTTTTTCAGTGCTGTTATAACTCCAAACGGTCACTAAATGAACTGAATAAGTCAGGGGCTACTTGTCGTTATGCAAGCAATAATTTCAGGAATATCCGAAATTCTGCAGCATATATTCAGACAACTTTTCGTTACCTGGGGGGATAAAAGATTCGCCCTCCCGTTTCTTGGTCTCCTCTTGAATTTGTTTCGACTCCTGGAAAAAAAACGAGGAAAAAAGAAAAGATATTGCACAAGCATTAAGAAAGAAAAAATAATTAAATATTTTGTATAGATAAGAGTTCAGGGACGCAGTGGCTCATGGGCTAAGACGCTGAGCTTGTCGATCAGAAAGGTTGGCAGTTCGGCGGTTCGAATCCCTAGCGCCGCATAACGAAGGGAGCTCCTGTTTCTTTCTTTCTTTCTTTCTTTCTTTCTTTCTTTCTTTCTTTCTTTTTCTTTCTTCTTTCTCTCTTCCTCTTTCTTTCTTTCTCTCTTTCTTTCTGTCCGTCTCTCTATCTGTCTCTTTCTTTCTTTCCTTCTCTTTTCTCTCTCTTTCTGTGTTTTTTCTTTCTCTCTCTCTCTTTCTTTCTTTCTTTCTTTCTTTCTTCCTCTTTCTTTCTTTCTTTCTTTCTTTCTTTCTGTCTGTCTGTCTGTCTGTCTGTCTTTCTGTCTTTTTCTTTCTTTCTTTCCTTCTCTCTCTTTCTGTCTGTCTTTTTCTTTCTTTCTTTCTCTTTCTTTCTTTCCTTCTCTCTCTCTCTCTCTCTCTCTCTCTCTCTCTCTCTCTCTCTCTCTCACACACACACACACAGAGGGATGGGGGGGTTGGCACTTCCCCTACCTCTTCATTTTGCTGTGGAACATCCTCAGGACTAGTAGAAAGAGAAAGAGGAGGAGAACAGAAGACAACATTGAAACAATCCCTTAGCTAATGGAAAAACAGATTAACAGAATAAGGGAGTCGGAAGGGACCTTAGAGGTCCTCTAGTCCAACCCCCTGCTCAGGCAAGGAAACCCTATCCCAGACAAATGGTTCTCCAATCTCTTCTGGAAAACCTCCAGCCACAACTTCTGGTGGCAAGTCATTCCACTGGTTTAATTGTTCTCCACGGTCAGGAAATGTCTACGTTGCAAGCAGAACCGTTTCGTTTCCCGATTCACAGAATTAGTTAATTTCGACTGAACCTGCTCATCGGAGCAAGCCAGTTTCTTCTCCCTCCTACCCCTACCCCAATTTCTTGGGTCAAGGCCCAGATGTGAAGATCTCCCTGTTGTCCAGCGAGAACCGTGAGTACCTTAGGGGAAGGTCTTCCTCGGGGATATCTTCGGACGCTCTCTGGAAGAACACAAAACAGATGAGAAGGACCTTCCCTTGGCCCATCAGGGGTTTGTGTTTTTTTTGGGGGGGGATCCAGCCTCTTCCCCCTCCCCATCTGTTCCTGCATTGCACAGTTTTGCACATTGCAAATAATTTTTTTGAGTGTGCATGTGCCAAATGCAGGAACGGAAGTTCGAAATATTTTGATTACGGATAATCCTCAATTTACACCCACAACAAGGAACAGATTAGATTAGATTAGATTAGATTAGATTGGATGGGTTGGATGGGGCCTTGTAGGTCATCTAGTCCACCCACCCACCCCCACCCAAGCAGGAGACCCTACTACAACATTTCCGAAACTCCATCATTAAGGGTGGTTGCTGTGACCGCGTTTGGTTATTACTATTTTTCTTTCTGCCACGTCCATTAAGTGAATCGCCTGCGGTCCTTAAGAGAGACCGTACGTGAACACAATTTTTGGGGAGTTTCCCTTGCCGGCTTCTTCTCCATCGACTTGGGTTGTCGGAAGCCAGAGAGGAAGGTGACAATGGTACTTATGATGTTTGCGGCATCCTGGGATCACCTGGTAGTCCCCTTTTAGTGACTTTTTACCAGCCAAGTCAACGGGGAAGCCAGATCCACTTAACAACTGCAGTGATTCACTTAATGTACGGGGCAAGAAAACTCATCACACAGGCCAAAATTCACTCGACAAGATGTCTCACTTAGCAATGAAAAAAATTGGGCTCCATCGTGGTCGTAAGTCGAGGACCACCCCTGACTAGATTTATTCTGGTAGGTGGAGATAATCTTGGGGTTTGATAGCCTTTCTACAGTATCTGAAATTAAGAAGAATTAAGTATATCCAGAGGGATATCACTTCCGTTTTGCCAATCAACAAAATATCAGGAAAACGGAGCGGAATAATAATAATAATAATAATAATAATAATAATAATAATAATAATAATAATAATAATAATAATAATAATAATAATAATAATAATAGAACCAGACAAACAAAGAAATAAAGCCCACCACCTACCCTATCTTGGTTCTTGAAGAAATCCTCGCTGAAGATTTTAGACAAACTGGGAAGAAAAGAAAAGTTGAATCAAAGTAACTGGAGAAAGTGAAAAATTACCGACTGCGGGGCGGGGGGGGGGGGAGAATTCTTTGCCCAATTTGTAAAAATCAGATATTGAAGTTAGTCAACCAGTTAGCAGGATCAAAAATGAAAGAGAGAGTCATTTAGTGAACCAGTTCAAATAATGTTTTTCAACATTAGCCACCTTAAGATGGGTGGATTTCAACTCCCAGAATTCACCAGTCCGCATGCCGGCTGGGGGATGCTGGGAGTTGAAGTCCGCCCATCTCAAAGGAGGCTAGATGGGGGATTCTTGGAATTGAAGTCCACCCATCTCAAAGCATGCTGGTTGGGGGATTCTGGGAGTTGAAGTCCACCCATCTTAAACGATGCTGGCTGGGGGATTCTGGGAGTTGAAGTCCACCCATCTTAAACGATGCTGGCTGGGGAATTCTGGGAGTTGAAGTCCACCCATCTTAAACAATGCTGGCTGGGGGATTCTGGGAGTTGAAGTCCACCCATCTTAAACGATGCTGGCTGGGGGATTCTGGGAGTTGAAGTCCACACAGCTTAGAGGATGCTGCCTGGGGAAATCACCAGTTTTCAGTTTTGCCTGTAGCGTTAAATGGACGTTCCAGGCCCTTTTTGGTAACTTCCCGGCTGTCTTTAAAAACAAACTTTTCTTAAGTTTTATTTTTGCTTTTCCAAAGCTGGGGGAAAAGAGGATCCGTGTTGTTTTTAACTTTCCAAAAGAACATACTCTGTCACCTGGGCGCCTTCCAGCTGCGATTTCTTCATGGATTTCTACAAAATACAAATACGCACAAACAGGCAGCTTATATGAAAGAAGAACAGACAAATCACCCCCAAACTCAGCCCCTTTGTTTTCCCGCAGGCTAAGAAACTCACTTATTCCACGTCAGCTTTCTCCAATCCGATGGTCTCCTGGACTACAATACCCATCACCCCCAGGGTAGAAGGGTCCTTGAGAAAATCTTCAGTCCCATATAAAATCACTCTTTTGCAAAATTCATGTTTATGATGAGACAAGCTGAATACCGTATGACACTATGTGATCGGGCTTGATTGATCAACACTTACAGCTTGAAAATTAATGAGTAGTTACGATCGGCCTCTCCTCTCCCCTTCTCTCCCTCAGGCTTGCCCCACAGAAGCGTCTCCTTTCTTATCCCCTTCTCTCCCTCAGTCTAACTCCTTAGCATTAGAGCATTTTTCGGTTGGGGAGGGGGAGTAGAATGTCTAAACTCCCAGCCTGTAGGCGGATGAGTCACGCACTGGCCACACCCATGCCCAAGTGGCAGTTGGAACAGAGTTCTTTTCAGGTGGGGAGGGGAAGTAGAACGTCTAACTTCTTAGCATCAGAACGTGTTAATAACACTATAAGAAATACTAATGATCTGATGGTCATTTCAAAAAAATCCTCTCTTAGCGAGCACCTAGAAGCCAAGAGGAACATAGGTGCTGAATTTCAATTTTGTAGGCTTTACAGTTCTGGAGATTTCGTGGTGATGCATGAGGAAGTTTCAAGAAACCGGGGAAAAAACTAAACCAAATGAAAAAAAAAATTCACAAATATTTACTCTGCGGAAACTGGCAATCCTCTTCGGTTCGGATTTCTTTAGAAACCTTGAAGAGAAAATGAAGAAGAGTTTAGGACTTCAGTACAGCATGATGTAAAGTATACAGGCGGTCCTCGACTTACGACCACAATTCAGCCCAAGATTTCTGTGGCTGTGTGAGGCATTTGTTCAGTGAGTTTTGCCCCATTTTGCGACTTTTCTTGCCACCGTTGTTAAGCGAATCCCTGTCAAATTACTAAGTGAATCAGGTTTCCTCAGGGGCTCGTCGGAAGGTCGCGAAAGGACTTTGCGTCTTTCCTCCAATTTCTAATGCCCTTAATTTCTAAAGGGGTTTGGGGAAAAGGCTTCTGAACGCCTCCCCCATCAGATGACTCCCCCCCCCCAGCCAGAAAAATATTTCCCAAGAAAGTATGACATTTGCACAGGGCACTTTTCCACGTGAAAATCACAGCATGGCCCCTTCCGTACCGTGGCATCCAGCTGTGTGGCTCTGCCTCCTCGGAGGTTTGCTGCAATGGAATGGGACAGTTAGAAGAAGGGATGGTGTGTGTAACCCCCTGTTTCTCTGCTCTCCTCCCACCTGGGGGCATAAACTGCTCACAGCTATGGGTCTCTAAGCTAAGCATCCAGATGTGCTGGACTGTGTCCCCCCCCCCCCCATGCTCAGATGGGCTTAGTGGTCTGGTCGTCCAATGTTCCGGTTTGCAACAATGGTGCACTGCGGAAGAGGAGGAGGAGGAGAACTGTGGGGTCCTTGGTGCTCTCTGAGCTTGGTGGATTTCTTGCAGATGTTCCAGGACCCAACTAGGAAACGTCATCAGTGCTACAAAGGAGGGAGAGGAGGAGGAGGAGGAGGAATGTGGGGTCCTTAATGCTCTCTGAGCTTGGTGGTTTCCTTGCAGACGTTTCATGACCCAACTAGGGAACATCATCCGTCTAGGAGGGAGGGAGGGGAGGAGGAACAGGAATGTAGAGTCCTTGGTACTGTCTGAGTTTGCTTGTTTTCTTGCAGACGTTTCATGACCCAGCTAGGGAACATCGTCAGTGCTAGAAGGGAATGGGAATTATAGAGAAAAGGAGGAGGAGGGATGGCAGTTGAGATGGGAGAGGGAGAGGAGAAGGAGGAGAGGGGGAAGGAGAAGGGGAAGGAGGGATGGTGGATGAGGAGGGAGAAGAGGGGCTAGGAAAAAGAGAAAGAGGAGAAGGAGGGGGAGAAGGAGAATGGCAGAGGTGGAGGGAGAGGGGGAAGAGAAGGGGAGGGAAAAGGAGAAGGGGAAGGAGGGATGGTGGATGAGGAGGGTGAAAAGGGGATAGGAAAAAGAGAAAGAGGAGGAGCAGGGAGAGGAGGAGGAGAAGGAGAGAAGAAGGAGGAGGAGGAGGAGGAGGAGGAGGAGGAGGAGGAGGAGGAGGAGAAGAAGAAGAAGAAGAAGAAGAAGAAGAAGAAGAAGAAGAAGAAGAAGAAGAAGAAGAAGAAGAAGAAGAAGAAAAATGAAGCAGAAGGAGAAGGAGGGAAAGGAGGGATGGTGGAGGAGGAGGGAGAGGAGGAGGAGGAGAAAGGAGAAGAGAAGAAGGAGAGGGTAGGAACAGGAGAAGGAAAAGATGGATGAGAAGAGGAAGAGAAAAAGAAGAATAAGCTGGAGAGGAAGAAGAAGAAGAAGAAAGGAAGAAGAAAAAAGGAGGAAGAGAAGAACAAAAAGAAGGAGAAGAAAGGGGAGGAGGGGAGGACACATTGAGACGAGAAAGAGAAAAAAATGACAAAGAGGTAGAGAAGGAAGAGGAGGAGGAGGAGGAGGAGAAAGAAAAATGCATGAATTCCTAGGAATTCCTACCTCTTCTTTATCAGAAGCCGCATTGCTGGGGAGGCGTTTAGACCTTTAAACAAGAGACGGAGAGAGAAACTCAACCAAGTCAATTAACGCACAAAGATTTTTTTTTTGGGGGGGGGGTCCCTTCCCTTGTCCCTTTGACATCCTGCCTTGGCTTCCCCGCTCAAAGGAGAATTCGGAGATGCCCATCTCCTCTTGCTTAGAGCCAGACTCTGAACGGGCAGCGATTCAAGGCTACCGAAGCTGGATCAATTCCCGGCAAGAACCGGGAAAGAGAGAAAAAAAATCCCTGCCAGGTATAAAACCTGATAACCAGGCGTTGTCCGGGTATTTATTTATAGGGCTGGGGAAATGTCCGGACCAAACGTAATTTCTAAATGTTGGATTTTCCCCCTTAACCCCCTTGTGGAGTACTGTGAAGCCGTTACCATGGCAACTCCGCTGTACAGTAGAAGCCATTTTACTCCAGGCGTTCCAGAGTTATGCCGGGACACAGACAGACAGACACACAAAACGGCAGGAGAGAAATTAGCTAGTCAAGGTTGTCCTTGACTGCACAGTAGAAGCCATTTTGCGGCAGTACGGTAGAAGCCATTTAAAGGCACAACAGGCTGTGGCCCAGGGAGGAGCAGAGCCCTTGAGCAGTGATATTAAATCAGTGTTGTTTTTTGGGGGGTAATAATGACACGTGACACTCCCCCCCCCAAAAAAAAAGATTGCCAAATGGTTTTCCAGGTTGTGGAGTGGAAAGGAAGCTCTTACTTGCTGAAATAGCCAAGGGGCAGTGAGGATAAGCTTTTCTTGGTGGACTCTCTCAGGTTCTGGAAATTCTGGGGAAAAATAAAAGATGTTTGCAAGGATTCGTGGCTATTGGGTTCCTCCTTTCCTTTCCCCTTTCCTTCTATCTTCTCCTTTCCTTCTACCTTCCTTTCCTTTCCTTCAGTCTTCCTTTCCTTCAACCTTCCTTTCCTTTCCTTCTATCTTCATTTCCCCTTTTCTCTTTCCTTCTATCTTCCATTCTTTTCCTTCTACCTTTCCTTTCCTTCTATCTTTCCTTTCCTTCTATCTTCTTTTCCTTCCCTTCCTTTCCCTTACCCTCCCTCTCTCTTTCCTTTCATCCTTTCCTCTCCATCCCATCCCATCTTATTTTTCCTTCTTTTTGTCTCTCCTTCCTTCCTTCCTTCCTTCCCTCTTTTTCTTGCCCTTATTGTTTCCTTCCTTTCGTCCCTCTTTTCCTCCCCCTCCTTTCCCATCTCTCTTTCTTTTCCTTCCATCCATCCACCCCTCTTTCTTTTCCTCCCCCCTCCTTTCCCATCTCTCTTTCTTTTCCTTCCTTCCATCCATCCACCCCTTTCTTTTCCTCCCCCCTCCTTTCCCATCTCTCTTTCTTTTCCTTCCTTCCATCCATCCACCCCCTTTCTTTTCCTCCCTCCCTCCCTCCCTCCTTTTCCTCCCTCCCTTTTTACCTGGCGTTTCTGCTCAAAGATTGCTCCCATACTGCTTCGCATCGACCTGGAAAAACAGCAAAGGAGAGAGAGAGGAAAGGAGGGAGAGAGAGAGGGAAAGAGAGGGAGAGAGAGGGAGAAAGAGGGAGGGGGAGAGGAGAATTAAAAATAAGCAGAATTGCAATCAGAAAAGCAGAGGTTGGACTAGAAGACCTCCAAGGCCCCTTCCAACTCTGTTATTCTATTCTAACCGTTGAAAGTCCGCCTGCATTTTCCCCCCCCCTCCTCCTCACCATATACTATGCTTGGACTCCTCCCTCAAGGCACTCTCTTCCTTGCGGTAATCCGGGAAGACGGGCTTGATGATATGTTGTCCACCCTTGGGTGACATCTCCACAAGCCTCTCGTCCTTCTTCACCGACAGCTGGCTTCCTCCTTCCTTCTTCTCTTCCTCCTCGGGGATGTCCTCCTGCCTCTGCTTCTCCAGGGGCTTCAGTTCCAGCATCGACTCATCCAACAAGGATAACTTGTCCCACTGATCTTCCACCTCGCCCGTGATGGGGTCCCTGGGCAAGTCCCACGGCTCATCCAGCAAAGTCAGGAGGTCCTCTTCCACCCCACTTTTCTCAAACCGGGTGGGTTGCTCCAACCCAATCTTGCTCTTCTTGAGTTGAGGTCTTGGTTTCTCGCTAGGCTTGGATTCCTGGCTTGTCCTCCTCGGGAATGGCTGGGGTTTCTTGATGGTGTCTTTGTCGGCCAGGAGTTTGTTGAGCTCTTCCTGAAGGAACAGCTCCACTTCCTTCCTCATGGTGGTCTCCTCCTCAACCAGGCGTTCCGCTTCCTCCTACAAGGGGATGGCGAGACCTCGAAGTTACACCCGGTGAGTTTGGATTGGGCCTAAAGGAGGAGGAGATTTGCAGCTCGGGGTTGGAAGTGAGGGGATCTGGATGCTCTCTGAGCTTGGGGGTTTTCTTGGGACGTTTCGTGACCCAAGTGGAGAACATCATCAGTGCTGGAAGAGGAGGAGGAGGAGGAGGAGGAGGAGGAGGAGGAGGAGGAGGAGGAGGAGGAGGAGGAGGAGGAGGAGGAGGAGGAGGAGGAGGAAGGAGGAGGAGGAGGAGGAGGAGGAGAAGGAGGAAGCAGAAGGAGGGATGGTGGAGGAGGAGGGGAAAGGAGAAGAGAAGGAGGAGGGAGTAGGAACAGGAAAAGGAAAAGATGAATGAGAAGAGGAAGAGAGAAAAAAGAATAAGCTGGAGAGGAAGAAGAATAAAGGAAGAAGAAAAAAGGAGGAAGAGAAGAACAAAAAGAAGGAGAAGAAAGGGGAGGACAAATGGAGACAAGAAAGAGAAAAAAGTGGCAAAGAGGAGAAGGAGGAGGAGAGCAACTGTGGGTCCTTGGTATTCTCTGAATTTGGGGTTTTTCTTGCAGACGTTTCATGACCCAACTAAGTAACATCATCAGTGCTAGAAGGGAAGGGAGTTTGCAGAGGGGAGGAGGAGGAGGAGGAGTGGAAGGAGGAAAGAGAAAAGGAGGGTTTCTGAGCTTGGTTTTTTTTCTTGCAGACATTTTATTACCCATGTAGGTAACATCATCCGTGCTACAAAAGGAAGCCCCAGAGTGTTTTTTTTTTCCAGAGGCAACTGGACATTCTGGTTTTTTTTCCTTTGAAGTCGTTTTGCTTCTCATCCAAGAAGCTTCTTCAGCTCGGACTGGACGGTGGGGAAAGTCAGAGTTGAAGAAGCTTCTTGGATGAGAAGTGAAACATCTTCAATTTAAAAAAAAAAACCCTGAAAGTCGGGTTGCCTCTTGAAAAAAAAAAAACCACCCAAGAAGCAACAGATGGAAGGAGAGAAGCAACCTAGAACTGAGGAGGAATTTCCTGACAGTGAGAACAAATTAACCAGTGGAACGACTTGCCACCAGAAGTTGTGAACGCTCCAACATTGAAAGTTTTAAAGAAGATGTTGGATAACCCTTTGTCTGAAGTGGTGTAGGGTTTCCTGCTTGAGCAGGGGGTTGGACTAGAGGACCTCCAAGGTCCCTTCCAACTCTGTTATTCCGTCTGGCATCCCTTACCTGAGCTTTGATCCCATCGGAGGTAGAGGGAAGATTTGCTTTACTTTTGCCTTTCTCCATTTAGAAATCACCTGACGGGAGACAGAAAAGGGAGTTTGCTGTTATTTTCCAACGTAATCTTCCTACCTTGAAGCTGCCACACCAATGTTCAGATCCTGGCTTCGCTGAGTGGTGCTCACTCCACAAAGAGCAGCCATTGGTATCACCTGGCTGATATTTTCACCAACATTCAACCCATTTCGTGCCAAATTCAGATTCACTTCCCAACCGTGTTACGGGCTTAACGCCTGCTGCGATTCCCTTAACGACGGCGGCCAGAAAGGTCATAAAGCGGGGCCAAACTCGCTTAGCAGCGGTCTCACTCAGCAACAAGAAATGTGAGGCCCAATTCCACTCGCCCGTGGTGGACTATTGTGTATGATTGTTATTTTTCTGCGTCTTGTTTATAATTCTGGTTTGTAACCGTAATAAAAAGAATTAATATTAACCTCTGGTTACCCCACACTTTGAAAAAAGCTCTTTCAACGCCACCCCTGTGGAGTAGGACAGGCTGAGGGGGCGGGCAGCTAATCAATAGCCCAACCCACAGAAAATGCCATGGCAACAGAAATCCACAGAATTTAGAATTGTTTCTCTATTTTCTGCCGCGGTTTTCTCTTAATCTTCCTGTTCTTTTGCCTTTCTCAGCTACTGAATATTGTTGTAATAAAGAATGAAATTCGTAGGGTATTCTTTCTTTCTTTTCGTGGGAGTTTTTTTTTTTAATGTTAAGATAGATGTGAGAGATTATTTCCATGTCTCACATTTACCTTGGCACGTTTTAGTAGACACTTATATTTACTTATAGTAAATATTCATACATATAGTACATATTTATACAATATAAATAATATGGATATCATACTAAATACAATTATATTTGCATGGTGTGGATTAGAGAGCATTAAGGAAGGAGGGAAGGAAGGGGAAAGAAGGAAAATAAACAAAAGAGGAATGAAACAAATGAAAAAGGAAGGAAGGAAGGAAGGAAAAAGAAGGGTGATAAACAAGAGGAATGAAAGAGAAAAAAAGAAAAAAGAAGGAAGGAAAGGAAGGAAGGCAGAGGAAAGAAAGAAAATAAATGAAAGAGGAATGAAAGGAATGAAAGAGAACAAGGAAGGGAGGGAGGGCAGAGGAAGGAAAGAGTAAATAAAAGAGGAATTAAAGAAATGAAAGAGAACAAGGAAGGGAGGGAGGGCAGAGGAAGGAAAGAAAGTAAATGAAAGGAATGAAAGAAAAGAAAGAGGGAGGAAGGAGGGAAAGAAGGACAGGAGAAAGGATTATATTAAGGTTAATTACGATTTTAAACCTTGATATTTATCAACTGATGATGGTTTAAGATTCCACATCCAAAGCAGAATGTAACTTTTACAAACAGCTGCAAATCACATCAAAATATTCATAATACGATATTGTTTTCGGGAAAAGCAAGAAATCCCTGCTAAAAAAACTCTACCCGTTTCTACCCCTCAGGTACAGAAAATATAGGGTAAATGGTGGAGATAATGTAATAATCGTAATTGAGTCTATCGATCCATTCAGCTCTTGCAGGAGATGAGGCATAATAAAATCAAAAGATCAAATTTTAAAAAGCGGGTTTTGAAGGCCAAGGGGATGAAGATGCCATTTTGTAGAGTTTTGGGCTGGACTTAAAAGAGCAAAGGAAGTGAGGAACAGGACACCAAGACACACCAAGAGACAAATCAGAGTAACTGCTGAGTTGTTTTAATTTCTGTAATTTCCATCACAACCCCAGTTGATAAAATACACAAGATAAGAACAGGCACATTTGTGAAGTGAAGAATGGAAGACAGGAATGAAAAGGGCATTCGACTCCTTGTAATTTTTCTCTTTCTTTCTTTTTCTTTCTCTCTCTCTTGCTCTTTTTCTTGTTCTCTAGCTCTTTTTTCTCTTTCCCTCGTTCTTTCTTTCACTCCTTTCTTTCTCTCTTGCTCTTTCTTTCTTGTTTTTTTCTCTGTCTCTCTCTCTCTCCCTTTTTCTTTCTCTCTCTCTCTTGCTTCTTTGGCTTTCTTGTTCTCTCTCCCCTTTTCTCTCTTGCTCTTTCTCTCTTTTGTTCTGTCTTTCTTGCTCTTTCTCACTCGCTTTCTTTTTTACTTTCTGTTTCTCTCACTTCCTTTATTCCTTTCTCTTTCATTCCTTTCTTTCTTGCTTGCTCTTGCTTTCTCTTTCTTTCTTTCTCTCTCTCTTTTGGTTTCTTTCTCTCCTTTTCTCTTTCTCTTTTTTCTATCTCTTTCTTGTTCTCTCTTTTTCTCTCTTGCTCTTTCTCTCTCTCTTCTTTCCTTCTCTCCCTTTTTCTCTTTCTCTTTTTTCTATCTCTTTCTTGTTCTCTCTTTTCCTCTCTTGCTCTTTCTCTCTCTCTTCTTTCCTTCTCTCCCTTTTTCTCTTTCTCTTTTTTCTATCTCTTTCTTGTTCTCTCTTTTTCTCTCTTGCTCTTTCTCTCTCTCTTCTTTCCTTCTCTCCCTTTTTCTCTTTCTCTTTTTTCTATCTCTTTCTTGTTCTCTCTTTTCCTCTCTTGCTCTCTCTCTCTCTCTTGTTCTTTCCTTCTCTCCCTTTTTCTTTCTCTTTTTTCTATCTCTTTCTTGTTCTCTTTTCCTCTCTTGCTCTCTCTCTCTCTCTCTTGTTCTTTCCTTCTCTCCCTTTTTCTTTCTTTTTTCTATCTCTTTCTTGTTCTTTTTCTCTCTTGCTCTTTCTCTCTCTCTTCTTTCCTTCTCTCCCTTTTTCTCTTTCTCTTTTTTCTATCTCTTTTTTGTTCTCTTTTCCTCTCTTGCTCTCTCTCTCTCTCTCCCTTGTTCTTTCCTTCTCTCCCTTTTTACTTTGTATCTCTCTTTCTTGTTCTCTCTTTTCCTCTCTTGCTCTTTCTCTCTCTCTTGTCCTTTCCTTCTCTCCCTTTTTTCTTTGTCTCTCTCTTTCTTGTTCTCTCTCCCCTTCTCTCTCTCTTGCTCTCTCTCTCCAATGTGCGGTTACAGCCAAATTCTACAACTCCACCAACGGGAGGAACCTCTTCAGATGTAGGACACAATTTTATTGTTTGCTGTATTGTTGTTGTTGTTGTTTCTGCTCCTCTTCTCTTCTGCTTTTAATCAACCCGTTTCCCTCCAAATAACTGAAAAGAGCAAAGAGACCGATGCTTCCCAGCTGCAGTTTCTTCTCGGAACTACATGATCCCAGAATTTCCTTGGGGAAGAGGCAAAGAGGGTCCAAGGATCGAACCCCCCCTTATTCCTGTCGTGTAGCTACGCTCCTGAATTCGACAACGGATAGAGAAAAGGGTTGTGTTGCATCCGAATTGGCGAAGAACATGCAAAGGAGAGACCAAGCCAACATTCAGAGCTGAATGTTGGGTAGGCATCAACGCCAATTTACCAGGACGTTCAATTCCAGAAGCCTGCAAAAAAAAAAAGATCACACAGGCAGTCACAGGCACATAGGTGGAGAGGGTGTGTGTGTGTGTGTCCCTGTAATTTTAGAAATTACAGGGGGGGGGGGGACTTTCCTCTGGGGAGGGGGGGGGCTCAGAAAGAGTAGCCATTGTGCAGAAAGATTCTCGTCATGGTGTGCGGGAAAGGCCTTGAGAGAAGGATGAACGGATGCTGCCAAGGGAACGGTTAGATAAGACAGGGGTCTCCGACCTCGGCGTCTTTAGCCTCGTGGACTTCAACTCCCCGATTTCTCCCGTGAAGTGAATTTTGTCCCCATTTTACGACCTGCCTTTGTTAACGTTTGTTAAGTTAACCCTAACCCGCAACCCTAGCCCCTCCGGCAACCCGAGCCACCACGCCTCTTCTGTCACACTAATGGCTGCCGCAAAAAGCCATTAGCGAAGAACAGGGAGGCGACGGGACGGGACATCGGGTCCTGGGAAGCATGGTGGGAAGTGCATGCACAGCCTCAGGGGCGAACAGCTGCCGTCACAGCGCAACCCAGCAGCGGCCATGAGGTGACCACGCTCAACACCTCCTGCGCCACATAAAATAATACCTCCCCAAAAATAAGGCCAAGCACTTATTTCGGCGGGTCAAAGAAAATAAGACCCTGTCTTATTTTCGGGGAAACACATATATCGCCGTCATCTCTTTTACAGCTGTAGAAACTAGGTGGGGTCCCTTCTGACCATTACACAGCCAAGGGCGAGGCTGCCTCTTATCTGACTATTCTCTAGACAGCTTCTCTTCACTCCTTCTCTCGGGGGTTCTTTCCCACCTGCCATTCCAGAGTGGGGGGAATGCCAAGAACTTGGGGGCACAGCCCGCTGGCTGCGGGGAGCCCCGCCGCAAACAGGACAGACACATGCCGGAGCATAAACTCAGCATCTCGTGCAGACAAAAACAGAATGGCTTAGGATTTCAGTTCTCCGGGAGCAGGGCGGGATGGGGAAGAATGGATGGATCGGCACCGTGGATCAGACAATCTAAACTCGGACCCACTCCTGTCTTTACACCGATTCGCCTTTGTCCCGTGTCCGGCTCAGAAGGATCAAAGGTAACCCCAGGGGTACGGTGGGATCCGTGCGGTGTCGTGCCCGCGGACGCCAGCGGCGGGGCAGGCGGGTGGAAGGGGGCCCCCCGTCACTGAGCGTGTCGGAGCTCTCGTCAATGAACGCTAGGTTTTCTCCCGTGTAGTCTATCGGCTGTGGGGAAAGGGCATGGCAGGCGTTGAGCGGGGCCGTTGTTTGTGGCGAGGGCGAGGAATGTCCCGGGCACAGCATCGGGACGGGGGGCATCAGAGCCGGATGCTGCAAGAGGAAGGGGGGCGGTGGAGAAGACAGGGGGTTTTCCCCTTGTGGTAAGATGGCAGAAGGCGACAAAGGCTTCTCTTTTAAGGAAGGTATGCGGGGCAACTTGTCCGGGAATGCCATGTTCGGGACACGGAGCTGTGATGCCACGTTGCCGGTCCAGGAGGCGGCATGAGCTGTGAGATCTCCCATCTGCGGAAAAATAGGAAAAATCAAGAAGCAAAGACGGTCCCCCAGGCCTCAGCAAACTATAATTATTCTATTCTATTGCATTCTATTCCTATTTCCTATTCTATTCTATTTTCTTTTCCTGTTCTATGTTCTATTCCTATTCTATATTCTATATTCTATTCCATTGCATTCCATTCCTATTTCCTATTCTATTCTAGTCTCTATTTTATTATCTACTTCTTATTCTATTCCATTCCATTCCTATTTCCTATTCTATTCGTCTCTATTTTATTATCTACTTCTTAATTCTATTCCATTTTATTTTATTTTCCTGTTCTATGTTCTATTCCTATTGTACATTCTATTCTATTCCATTCCATTCTATTCCTATTTCCTATTCTATTCTAGTCTCTATTTTATTATCTACTTCTTAATTCTATTCCATTCTATTTTCTTTTCCTGTTCTATGTTCTATTCCTATTCTATATTCTATATTCTATTCCATTGCATTCCATTCCTATTTCCTATTCTATTCTAGTCTCTATTTTATTATCTACTTCTTATTCTATTCCATTCCATTCCTATTTCCTATTCTATTCGTCTCTATTTTATTATCTACTTCTTAATTCTATTCCATTTTATTTTATTTTCCTGTTCTATGTTCTATTCCTATTGTACATTCTATTCTATTCCATTCCATTCTATTCCTATTTCCTATTCTATTCTAGTCTCTATTTTATTATCTACTTCTTAATTCTATTCCATTCTATTTTCTTTTCCTGTTCTATGTTCTATTCCTATTCTATATTCTATTCCATTGCATTCCATTCCTATTTCCTATTCTATTCTAGTCTCTATTTTATTATCCTTAATTCTATTCTATTCTATTTTCTTTTCCTGTTCTATGTTCTATTCCTATTCTATATTCTATATTCTATATTCCATTCCATTCCTATTTCCTATTCTATTCTAGTCTCTATTTTATTATCTACTTCTTAATTCTATTCTATTCTATTTTCTGTTCCTGTTCTATATTCTATTCCTATTCTATATTCTATATTCTACTCTATTCCATTCCATTCCATTCCTATTTTCTGTTCCTATTCTATGTTCTATTCCAATTCTATATTCTGTTCTATTCCATTCCATTCTATTCCTACTTCCTATCCTATCCCATCCCATCTTATCCTAAACACTGTGCTAGTTAGAAACCTCCAGCTAGTCCTGAGCTTGTAGTCCAAGCCCTTGCAAAGGAGGCACGTGAGCAAACTAGCTTTTCGAGGCTTTTCTAACCAGGGTTTGTTTCTCTGCATTCCCTTTGCCCATCAAGCGTCAGCGGGAGAGAAACCGCTTTCAATTAAGACCGCTGATGAACGAGGGAGCGTGGGAAGGAAATTAACACCATCTGGGACTTTTTTGGAGTGGCAAAATGGCCTCGTGCCCAGCCTGCGAGCCCTTAGAAGCGCCTGTGCGCTTGTGTGTATGTGTGTGTGTGTCAATTCTCCAGCCAGGAAATTGCCAGCTGCAGTTTAAATTAATTCCTCCGTCGGCAACGAATTTGGGATATTGGGCAGATTAGAATTAACACTGATGACCGCGAAGTGGGCCGAAGGCAGCCATAAGGGCCATAATCTAAGCCTAAAAACGCTTGACAACAACAGGTTTAAAAAAACGAAAGGATTTCCAATTCCAATAGAAGAGAATATTTGTAGCTCGGGGATGGAAGGAGGGGCCCGTGATGCTCTCTGAGCTGGGTGGTTTTCTTGCAGACGTTTCATGACCCAACTAGGGAATGTCATCAGTGCTAGAAGGGAGGGGGAGAAGAAGAAGAAGAAGAGGAGGAGGAGGAGGAAGAGGAATGTAGAAGAAGAATGAAGGAGAAGAAGAGGAAGAAGGAGGAGGAGGAGGAGGAGGAGGAGGAGGAGGAGGAGGAGGAGGAGGAGGAGGAGGAGGAGAAGGGGAAGAGGAGGAGGAATGTAGAGTCCTTGGTGCTCTCTGAGCTTGGTAGTTTTCTTGCAGACGTCTCATGACCCAACTAGATAACCTCATCCATGCTAGTCAGTCTAACACTGATGATGTTACCTAGTTGGGTCATAAAATTTTAGCCAACATAAACCAAGTACATTTCCCCCCCCAGAAAAGGAGGAACTCTGTAAGGCAGAAAAAGGACTTCCTTTTCAAAACCTTTCTGGGATCGGCCCCAACGTTGCCCTCTCCAAAGGATGCCTTCCGAAGGCTCCTAAAACCCTGATAAAAACGGGACTAGGGTTTCCAAAGGGTCATTAAAACCTCTCCGTTTTAATCCGGAAAATTGGAAAATCTCAGGACGCCAATTCCGATGTGCAACTCACAGAAGAAGTCAATTGCATTTTGGCCCTCGAAGGGGAACAAACAAAAACTCACCCCCGTCTCTCTCAAATGCTTATTAAGTCAATAGTTTCATTAAGGCGGTGAAAGCTTTTGCCTCGTTAAAATGTTCCTGAGCAAAAACCTCGGGCCAAATTCAGCCAAATCCTGAGCTCGCCTTTCTCCCTACTGTTAATATCCTTGATACCGCAGCGCTAACTGGAACGGATGACATTCCCTAGTTGGGTCATGAAACGTTTGCAAGAAAACAAGGAAGCTCAGAGAATATCAAGGATTCTACACTCCTCTTCCTCCTCTTCCTCCTTCTTTTCATTCTCCTCCTCTTCCTTCTCTCCTCTTCCTCCTCCTCTTCTTCTTTTCATTCTCCTCCTCTTCATCCTCTCCTCTTCCTCCTCCTCCTCTTCTGCTTTTCATTCTCTTCCTCCTTTTTTCTCTATCCTCCTCCTATTTCCCAATTTCTCCTCCTCCTCACACATCCCCATTCCCTTCTAGCACTGATGGCGTTCACTAGTTGGGTCATGAAACGTCTGCAAGAAACCCACCCAGCTCAGAGAATATCAAGGATTCTACACTACTCCTCCTCTTTTCTCTCTCTTCCTCCTCCTCCTATTTCCCAATTCCTCCTCCTCCTCCCCGCACATCCCATTCTGTTCTAGCACTGATGACGTTCCCTAGTTGGGTCGTGAAACGTCTGCAAGAAACCCACCAAGCTGAGAGAGGCCCAACCAAGGACCCCCCATTATTCCTCCTCAATCCTCCCTTTTGGTGGGAATTTGGGGGCTAGGGGGTCATTTCCAACACAGCCAGGCTGGAAACCCCTCCCCCACACTTTTAAATAACTGGGGGGGGGTTGCTTGTGGGGTGCTCACCTCAGCTCTCGTGCGTCTGGACAAGACCCGCAGCCAGTTGCCAATCATGGTCAGAACGGAAGCGAAGTAGGCCAATCCCAGGAGAATCCAGACAATCACCAGCGGTTGGTACCAGAAATAGGCGCTGCTTCCCATGTCACCTGGCAGGTAGAATGCAGTGGGAGCTGGAGGTTCACAACCTTTGCCCAAACCGCCAGAATGAAATCCAAACTGAAACTCCCAGCATCTATCCATCCATCCTTCCTTCCTTCTTTCTTTCATGCCTCCTTCTCTCTCTTTCTTTCCTTCCTTCCTTCTTCTCATTCCAATTTCCTTCCTTCCTTCCTTCTTTCTCATTCTCATTCCCATTTCCTTCCTTCTTTCCCTCCCTCCCTTCCTCCTTCCCTCTTTCCTTCCTTCCTTCTTATCATTCCCATTTCCTTCCTTCCTTCCTTCCTTCTCATTCCCATTTCCTTCCTTGCTTCCTTCTCTCACCCCTCCTTCCTTCCTCTCTCCTTCCTTCCCTCCCTCTCTTTTTATCATTTCCATTTCCTTCCTTCCTTCTTTCCCTCCCTCCCTTCCTCCCTCCCTCTTTCCTTCCTTGTTCTCATTCCCATTTCCTTCCTTCCTTCTTTCCCTCCCTCCCTCTTTCCTTCCTTCCTTCTTCTCATTCCCATTTCCTTCCTTCCTTTCTCCCTCCCTCTCTCCTTCCCTTCTTCCCTTCCTTCCTTCCTTCTTCTCATTCCCATTTCCTTCTTCCCTCCCTCCCTCCCTCCCTTCCCGAGCCCTGGAATCCCCCTTCTGCCCCCTCTGCCAAACACTTCACCTGTTCCTCCTCTGGGGGGGGGCTCACCTGCCACGTAGTCCCCGAAGCCCACCGTGGTCAAGGTGATGACCACAAAGTAGATGCTCTCCAGGAGGGTCCAGCCTTCCACGTGCTGGAAAACGAGGGTGGGCAACGAGACGAAGAGGAGGCAGCCAATCAGGATGAAGAGCAAGGCAGAAAGGATCCGGACGACAGTGGGGCTGACTTGCCATTTCTGCGGAGGAAGAAAGGAAGGGGGGGAAAAAATACAGAAAGAGATGCAGCACCTATAGAGAGTCCTTGATTTACGACGGCTTGTTTAGTGACCCTCCGAAGTCACGGCGGCGCTGAAAAAAGCGACTTGCGTCCGTTTTTCACCGTTACGACCCTTGCACCTCTTGGCAACTGATTCGCATTTATGACGGTTGCAGTGTTCCCGTTTTGCGACCTTCTGACAAGCCGAGTCAATGAGGGAAGCCAGACCCACTTAACGACCGTGTTCCTAATTTAACCGCTGCAGCGATTCACTTAGTAACTGAGTAGCAAAGCTGGAAGGGGCCTGGGAGGTCTTCTAGTCCAACCCCCCTGCTCAGGCAGGAAAGCCTACCCCATTTTCAGACAAATGGCTGACTAATGTACCTCTTGGAAAAAAAACCTCCCGGGATGTGTAAGATTGTAATACAATATATATAATCTATTTTTCTTACATACAAAAGTCAGTTGTATTGTGTCCTTTGTGAAGCAATACCCAGTGAATTTCATTTCATTTCATAACTCCCACCACTTCTGGTGGCAGGCTGTTCCACAGGTGAATCGTTCTCACTGTCGGGAAATTTCTCCTTATTTTCCAGGTTGCTTCTCTCCTTGATTAGTTTCCACCCATTGCTTCTTGTTCTGCCCTCAGGTGCTTCGGAGAATAGCTTGACTCCCCCTTCCTTCCTTCCTTCCTTCCTTCCTTCCTTCCTTCCTTCCTTCCTTCCTTCCTTCCATAGAATAGAGAATTGGAAGGGACCTTGGAGGTCTTCTAGTCCAACCCCCTGCCTAGGCAGGAAACCCTATACCGTTTCAGACAAATAGCTATCCAACATCTTCTTAAAGACTTCCAGTGTTGGGGCATTCACAACCTCTGGAGGCAATTTCTTTCCACTGATGAATTGTTCTAACTGTCAGGAAATTCCTCCTCAGTTCTAAGTTGCTTCTCTCCTTGATTAGTTTCCACCCATTGCTTCTTCTCCTGCCTTCGGGTGCTTTGGAGAACAGCTTGGTCTCCTTCTTCTTTAGGGCAGCCCCTAACTGTGGCAAGAAAGTTTGCAAAACTCGCCACAACCATCTCGCTTAGCAACGTACATGCTGGGCTCGATTGTGGTCGTAAGTCGAGGACTGCCTATTTATCCTGCTTTTAATGACTTGCTATTAAAAAAACCCCTAGCAATACCTGGCAAATGAATGTGAACAGGACTCACCAGGAAAATATCTTCTACTTTTCCGATGCCTTTCCTAAGGGAGGATCCCAGCTGATCTCCGACCCCAGCAAGCAGCATCCCAAAAAGAGGAATTCCCACCAGGGCATAAAAGATGCAGAAAAGCTGGCCGTATCTGGTCTTGGGCGAGATATTTCCAAAACCTGTTAGACCACGGAGGGAAAAGAGAGGTCAGAAAAAGAGGGAGAGAAAAATAAAAACTAAGAATCATTGGCTGCCGTCCCAAAGAACGCTTTTCTTTCTTTTTAAAGTTTTTATTTTTAAACAAACATAAAACAAACAAAAATAAACAAACACAAAGTAGAAAAACCCTTCTCCAATTATTTACGGTGTGTCGATTGGTTACAAAACTTTTGTGCTTTCTCACGATAGACTTCCCTTGCAATTTACATAAAGTCTCATATCATCAATCCAATATATAGGTAGACAATTATTATAATTATTAAACATTCATTTGACTCTAAATGATTATTGCATCCTTTTTACGCAAAGTATTCTAAAATAAATTTATATTATGGCATTTCATTGCATCATCCTGAAATCACCCGATAGTATTACATCTTTATATTCTATTCTGTAGAGAGTGGTTTTTCTTTTATAACAAAGCTTTTCAGCATCCTCTCCATAGTCCACACCCCACCCCAGGACCAGCCCAACTTTCCATCCACCCCCCTTGGGTACCGATTGTGGTAATGACGGTGCCGGCGAAGAAAAAAGCGCTGTCCATATCCCAGCGAGAAGTGTTGGCGTTGCTACCGTTGACGGCTGGATTCACGCCGGCCCCCGTCGCCTCATTTATTTGCTCGGAGGAAGGACAGAGAAAGGGATTGCGGGTACTTTTATAGTGCAAATTTCCCCCAATGCTACGTAACTCAGTTGCTTCTTTCCACCAATTTCCGCCCCCCCCTTGCAACTTCCTAGTTCAGCTAACAGGTGGTGGCTTTTCCTGGTGGTGCCCCATCCGACGATTCAACCGGTCAAATTTTACGTTTTGAGCTCCGCCAAGGTTGGGGAGGAGAATGCAGGTAGTTCTTGATTTAGGATCATTTGTTTAATGGCCGTTTAATGAAGTTATGACGGCCCTGCAAAGAGAAGTGAGGGGTGATCTGTATAATAACCCAAAGGTGGATAATTCCCTAGCTGGGGGATTCTGGGAGTTGAAGTCCACCCAACTGGAAGCTTCTAAGCTTGAGAAAACCTGGGGGATTCTGGGAGTTGAAGTCCGCCCACCTGAAAGCAGCCCACTTGCCCTTCCCCTTACCTGGATCAGTTCCTCCAGGTCTTCTACCGCCACGCACTCATGCGCCTTCAGGAAGTGCTCCAGGTAGACCTGGATCTTCACCTTTTGGACCGCTTCGTGAGGCTGCTCCAGCAGCCGGAAGACGACAGCGCCCATCCCCAGGTAAAGTACGACGACGGAGACCAGGGCCAAAACCGTCGTCCGGCGCATCACTGTACCGGCTTCCGCAGGCGCCTGGCTCAAGATGGAGTCCTTGGAGACGTAGCAGACTATGGGCAGAGAGCCATGGAGGTCAACGGCTGGTGGATAACTCGCTGCCAGAGGATGGGCAAAGAAGACGGGCAACACCCTCAAAAGGCTGGTTTGCCGGAAAAAGCAAAGCCACCGGTCTCCGAAAATGGACAAATCTGGTCTTTGGTGCTGCACGGAGCTTCCTTGTTCAGGAGCAGTCTACCTTTAAAACGCAAAGATGCCAGGATGTGGATTTGGGTTACTCTTTTTTTTGGGGGGGGTTCTTTCTTGGCTGTAATTTTTCCTCTCTCTCTCTCTCTCTCTCTCTCGGGAGTGTGAGCGGTTTGTTAATGGGGACAGCATTTATCCATCCATCCAAATAGAATTGGAAGGGATCTTAGAGGTCTTCTAGTCCAACCCCCTAGATCCATGCGAATCTAGCTGAGACATTGGGCGTTGGAGACAAAGTGTTCCCTTTCTCTTGGAGCCTGGAAAAATATTCCTTCCCATCCTGTGCACCCCAAACTCTTTCTATCAAGTTACCCCCACCCCCACCCCCCACCCCCAAAACACTAAATAGTCCTCAACTTATAACCAGAATTTCGGACCAGAATTGCTAAGCAAGGCGACTCTGAAGTGAGTTCCCCCAATTTAACAAATTTTGCCGCAGCCGTTAAGCGAACCACTGCCATTGTTAAGCGAATCAGATGGTCATTAAGTGAATCCATTTCCCCCCCTCCCCTTTGAGTTTCCTTGTCAAAGGCTGCAAAAGGAGATCTCGTGAGCCCCGCACGCTGCAATGGTCATAAATATGAGTCGCGTGCCAAGTAATTCCAATCACGTAAGTCAACTTTTCCCAGGGCTGTTGTAACTTCGAGTGGTCCCTAAATGAATTTTAAGTCAAAGACTATCTGTTTATCACGCCCCGCCCTCCACCCCCCAAAAAAGTTTCCTAACCTCTAAATCTGTGCCGGTCCAGAGTTCAAGAATAAAGCAAAGAGTTGTTTTTCTGGCAAAGGTAGTTTTGCGGTTGTGTGGACGTTCACCGCTGTGGCCAGAAGCCAAGAGAATTTTGCGGCAAGGTGGGAGCCATGCCAGACCCCCCCCCACCCAAACTGATCAACCGAACAGGATGCAATTAAATGCCATCCCGTCTTTCTCTCTGGCTCCCGATGAGTGAATTAAAAATATTTCTGATTCTCCCTTTGGGGGAGAAGGAGGTCTTAAGTCCAGTGGCCGGTGCCTGGATGGAGCAGGCAGCAGTTCAACAGGGAGGGAGGGAGGGCTTCTCTCTCTAGAGCTGGCAGCCTGGCACAACAACCCCCCCCCCCCAAGCCTCAAAACGGGCTTCAGTGCAGGCAGCTTCTGGATCAGACAGAACGCTTCGGCCAGAAGGAAAATGCTAGGGTGAAAGAAGGGTGTTGAAGTGTCAATCAAATCAAAGCTTTTCTGGACCAGCGTAAGAAAGGTAAAATGCAAAGTGAATAATTTCGAAAGGCAAATGTCTGAAATATATCATGAAAATGTCTCTCTTTCTCTCATCTCTCTCCATCCCTCCCTCCGTCCACCGTCCATCCGTCATGTCTCTCTCTCTTTCTTTCCTTTCTTTCTTTTCTTTCTCATCCTTCCTTCCTTTTTTTCTTTCTCATCCTTCCTTCCTTTTTCTTTCTCTTTTCTCTTTCTCTTTTTTCTTTCTCTTCCTTCCTTCATTTTTTTCTTTCTCTCTATCCATCCATCCCTCCATCTATCTCTCCATCCCTCCTTCCATCCACCGTCCATCCATCATGTCTGTCTTTCTCTTTCCTTTCTCTTTTCCTTTTCTTTTTCTTTCTCATCCTTCCTTCCTTTTTCTTTCTTTTTCTCTTTCTCTTCTTCCTTTCTTTTTCCTTTCTCTTCCTTCCTTCCTTTTTTCTTTTTCTTTCTCTCTCTCTATCCATCTCTCCATCACTTTTAAAATTATCGTTGGCATCCCACCTTTCTCATGCCTTACACAAAGATTGAATCGGATTCGAATTGGAAAGCTTGCGAGGTTGTCTCTTCTAGGTGCGGAGGTAGCGTTCTGTGTGAGCCGAAAGCTTGCTCGGTTGGGTCTCATGGACCTTGAGGCAGCCTTGGGATCGTCGCTCCGACAGCATTCCTCATCAGAGACCCTCACTGACACCAATTTCCACAAGCAAGAGGTGTCTGCTCCCTTCTCCATTGTGGCGTTGTGCACACCCATAAGTTCTGCCCTTTTTCACTTCTTATCACACGCACGTTCTTGCACAACAATCTCTCTCCCATCCACGGGCCGCTCAAATGGATTCGGGGGTCTCGGGATTGGCTGCCATTGGGGGGGGGGGGAGAGCCAGTTCTAGTTTTCCCTTACAGGATAAGTTTGGCCCAGTCGTCCCTTCTTGGCCCAGCCTACCTGGCAGAGTTGTCGTTCGTAGGGGAAATTCGCGGGATGGGTTTTTCCCATCGCTTTCTAAAGGCGAGGCCCATTTCCTCGGGAAGCTGGGGAAATGCAGGCGAGGGGTGTGGAAATTAAAAAATAAATGACCCGAAACTCAAAACAAGGCAACATTGCACTGCTTTCCCACAACACACACAGACACACACACAAACTGGCTGGCTCAGCCTCTTTTTACGCTTCACTCCCTCTCTTGCGCTCTTCAAGCCTCCTGCAACCTTGCACTAACTTTTATCTTCCTGCAAAGCAAAGGTTTTGATTTCACACTCATTTACACGCTTGCAAAATGTGGGGATTTGTCTCCTTTGGGGGGGATGCTTGACTTTTAAAAAAAAAATCCTGTTTTTTTTTAAACTTACAAAGCCTGGCTCTTTCCCTTATCCTGCTGGCCACCGTGTGTGTGTGTGTGTGTGTGTCCCCAAATTGTGTTAACACACACAAATACACACCACCCTCTTTGTGACCCAGAAGCAAAATGCCATGTGCTTTGGAACTGGTATATCCATCATTCTCCTTTCCCCCTCGCTGGTGTGTTTCTCACTCCCAGGCCACACCGCTCTGTCGCTCACCCCAGGTGTGCACACCTGCCTTGTCTTCTGCCCCTCCCAAACCTCCTTGGGCTACCTACACACACACACACACACACACACACAGAGAGGGGGGGAATAGAAAACCCTGCCTAGGCAGGGGGTTGGACTAGAAGACCTCCAAGGTCCCTTCCAACTCTACTATTGTATTGTATTGTATTGTAAAACCCGACAATAACAACAAAGGAGCAACACACTTACCTGGAGGAGAGGTGTGTGTATGTGTGTGTGGGGGGAAACACGACTGTTTCGGCTGTGTGGGGGAGCGATGAATGCTTTGCACATTTAATGCTGTTTCACCATCTCTTTAAGTCTAGGTTCCTAGCTCCTTCACCCCACTCTCCCAAGATCACACAGGAGCCCCCTTTCAAAAAGCCCTGGGAGGGGGCATGGGTGCTTAGGGGGTGGGGAGGGGCAGTGGGGAGAACCCGGGCACCCTCCCTCCCTCCCTCCCTGTTGGGTGTACTCACTTGCTTGGCTTGCAGAAGCTCAGGCGGGTGGATGGATGGATGGATGCTCTGGCTGGCCTCGGGCGGGGGAGTCTCCTTTATTTGCCTTCTTGCCCACCCACCCCCCCTCTTCCTCTTCTGCCGGGACCGTCTCACCCATCACCCCCAGCCTGGCCGGCCCCCAGAAACCAGCCCACCGGGTGGAGACGAGCAAGGAGTTGTGGGTTAACTCTTTGGGCAACGCCGAGCCAGGAATGACATGGGAGAAAAAAAAAAATCAGAAACACACAACTGCACAATGGATGCACCGTGTAGTATCTCCCCCCCCTCCGCCCCCAAGGGGTTTTCTCAGCCCCTTCCTCAACCAAAGACTTGCGATAAGGTGTGTTTTTTGGGGGAGGGAGGGAAGGAAGAGTAGGAATACAGCAGAGCGGCTGGCAGAGGAAGTTGGCAGGGAGGAGATTGGTGTGGAGCAAGGTATGCCCACAAGCCCTGAGGGGGGGGTATTGATTGTGATTTGGGGGGGGCACGAAACCCCAGGAAGGTGAGCGAAGCAGGAAGATGCCAGGGGAAGGGGCTGAAAGAGCCGGGTCAATCTCTGAGCCCCCAAAATGGGGGTAGGATGAATGTTATTCCAGCTGTTAAGAAATCTGCCCACCTTGCAAAAAAACAGAAGAAGAAGAAGAGAAGGAAAGAGGATGCGTTCACACAACCGCTTCGTTCCATTGAGGGATGGATCATGGAGCTCTAAGGGGGCTGCTGGATGTGCATAAAAGAGCGGGGAGAGTGAGAGAGAGAAGGAAAGGAGGGGGGAAGAAAGGGAGACAAAGGGAAACGGAGGGAGAACAAGGGGAGGGAGGGAGGGAAGAAAGGGAAGAAAGAAAAAGAGAGGAAGGAAGGAAAGAATGAAGGAAGGAAAAGCAAGGGGAAGGGAGAGAGGGAAGAAAGGAAAGAAAAGAAAGAAAAAGAGGAAGGAAGGAAAAGCAAGCGGAGGGAGGGAGGGAAGAAAGGAAAGAAAGAAAAAGAGGAAGGAAAAAAAACAAGGGGAGGGAGGGAGGGAAGAAAGGAAAGAAGGAAAAAGAAAGAGAGGGGGGAAGAAAGGAAGGGAGGTTTGGGCACACTTGGCTTTCAGCAGCTGTCAGTATAACTGCAGAGATCCAGAAAGAGTGTGTGGACAATGATGGATGGATGGATGGAAGGAAAGGAGGAAGGAAAAAAGGAGGCAGGCAGGCAGAGGGAAAAAAGAAGAAAAGAAGGAAGGAGGGAGGGAAGGAAGGAAGGAAGGAAAAATGAGGCAGGCAGGCAGGCAGAGAAAGAAAGAAAGGAGTTAAAGGGGAAGGAAGGAGGAAAAGGAAAGAAAAAAGAAAAGCAGAGGATGGAAGGGAAAAAGAGAGGGAAGGAAAGAAAAGAGAATTGGAAAGAGAAGAGAAATAGAGAAAACACAACCATTATTTTTTTTGCCATTAGTGGCTTAAAAGAAAACAAGAACAAGGAACTCGAAAACTCAAAAGCAGCCTGACTTGGCTGTTCAGCCATGCTGGCATCCTGGCAAAGTTTCCTGGATGACTTTTGTCCAAACCTGTCACGGAAGTTTCTCTTCCAACATCTCCTCCTCAAGATAATTCTGCCAACTCCCAGACCGCACCAGGGCTGTCTGTCTTGCCTGGTGACGTCCAGACCAACCATTTAGTAGAAACCAAGGAATGAATTCACAGCCAGATTCGTAGGAGGCGAAGAAATTGAACTTTCGTCATCTGTGATTCCGGCCCGAAAGAATGTACGACCAAACACTTTGATCCAGGAGGAGCAAGGATGGGGTTGGGCAACTGGTTTGGTATCAAAGTACGTCTCCCCAAAATTCGGGGGGCTCCCCAAATGAGCCCAAACTCCCAAGGAATTTAGCAACCCCCCTAGAATATTCTGTTCTATGGAGGAAGTATTGAGTCTGTCCTCTGCACCTCCATCACTGTCTGCTTTGGTTCTGCAACCCAACAAAACAGACACGGACTTCAGAGGAGAATCAGAACTGCAGAAAAAACAATGGCTACCAACCTGCCTTCCATTGAGGACTTGCACACTGCAGGAGTCAAAAAGAGGGCTGGGAAAATATCTACAGACCCCTCGCATCCTGGACATCAATTGTTTCAACTCCTACCCTCAAAAACAACGCTATAGGGCACTGCACACCAAGACAACTAGACACAAGGACAGTTTTTTCCCCCAATGCCATCACTCTGCTAAACAAATAATCCCCACAACGCTGTCAAATTATCTACTAAGACTGCATTACTATTATTCTCCTCTTCCTTCCTAGCGCCTCTCTCTTCCCACTTATGACTGTAATTGTGTTGCTTGTATCTTTCCATTTATATTGTTTTTATTCATTTCCTAGTATGATTTGATTGCTTATTAGTAACCTATGACTGTCACTAAGGGTTGGATCTTATGATTCTTGATGAATGTATTCTATTTTATTTTGTCTTTGTCTACACGGAGAGCATCTGCACCAAAGACAAATTCCTTGTGTCCCCAATCACACTTGGCCAACAAAGAATTCTCTTCTATTCTATTTATTATTCTTTCTATTCTATTTTCTATTCTATTCCATTCCGTTCTGTTCTCTCCTATCCTGTCCTGTCTGTTCTACTCCATTCTATTCTTTTCTACTCCTATTCTACTTTCTACTCTATTCTATTCACTTGTATTCTACTCCACTCTACTCTCTATTCTATTCTATTCCACTCCATTCTACTTTCTATTCTATTCTATTCTATTTGTATTCTACTCCATTCCACTCTATTCTCTATTCTATTCTACTCCACTCCATTCTACTTTCTATTCTATTCTATTTGTATTCTACTCCATTCCACTCTACTCTCTATTCTATTCTACTCCACTCCATTCTACTTTCTATTCTATTCTATTCTATTTGTATTCTACTCCACTCCACTCCACTCTCTATTCTATTCTACTCCACTCCATTCTATTCTATTCCACTCCACTCTCTATTCTATTCTACTCCACTCTTCTACTTTCTATTCTATTCTAGTCTACTCCACTCCACTCCATTCTACTTTCTATTCTATTCTACTTGCATTCTACTCCACTCCACTCTCTATTCTATTCTACTCCACTCTTCTACTTTCTATTCTATTCTATTCTACTCCACTCCATTCTACTTTCTATTCTATTCTACTCCACTCTTTCTATTCTATTCTACTCCTTTTTTCTATCACATCATATCTCATATCATCTCACATTATATTTTCCACCTGACCAATGGGTCAATCCAGTTGCAAACTACAGAATGGCAGCATGGAGCTAACTTTCTGCTTGCAGGAATTGGAGCAGGTAGGGTTCATATTGTGTCATCAAGGCCACAGCCAAGAGCCAGTCACCGGTTCTTCCATGGGGTGTGGATGCTATGAGGGCTGGATATTCTCACTCCCTTGAATGAGGACCCCCCCTCCCCTCTTCTGGGCAGTGTCGGGAACTACACAGAAGAAAAACAAATAGCTATGATAAAAGTTAACAGTAAATCTTCAGCTCCTTCAGTGACTATTATTCTGCACCCTTTCCATATTTACTCCTCTCAATGTGGACTAGCACCCTGTGCATCAATAAGAGGCTTTACTTTGAACAGGTTTTTCATCTGTTATTAACACATCGGTGCAAAGCCGTTTCCCCTCGGCAGCCATGTTGCAGAGAGGAGCTGAACACGATTGAATTGTAGCCACAATGGAATTGGTGTTGAATTCCTACCTTACAATCTTGGCTTGCATCTATCACCCTTTTTACAACTGGCAGCCGAGTTTCGCAATAACCCCCTTTTGCACTAACTGGGTTTGATATACACTAACTAGGTTTGATATGGTTTACTAACTCTGCTTGGATTTATTTTTTGCTGAATATTTATTACCTGTAAATATGAAATGCTGCGAGCAGCTAATCCTGGCTTGCCAATTATTAGAATTAAACCGGCATATCCGCTTGAGAAAAATCTGCTTTTCTCTGAAAAGGTGGACCTCAATACGGGGAGCCGTCTGCATTTTAATTCATTCACCAACATTCCTCCACATTTCAGTAAGATTTATAGGTATTCTTTTTCTGTGTTTATGGCTGTTTTGCTTATTTATATCCATTTATTTGTGCCGTTTTTTCATACTTGTTTCCTTCAACTTGTTGAACAAATAAATAAATAAGATAAAAATAAAATAAATAAGATTGGCTCAAAGCTTTAAAGAGGCTGGCGGGCAAACCCCAGCAATGTCCAATGCTCTCTCCTTGCAAGCCTGGGATTCGGATGTCCTACCTCGCAGGGGTAGTTCGCGGGGATCGGTGGGGTAAGTCCCAATTTTGTATCGTTATCGTGATGGACGGATTGGGAATCCTCACTGGGAGAAAATCTACGGACGAGGTTGCCAGGAGATATCAAACGACGTAACGACAGACGTAGCTAATCAATCAGGCACCAATCGAAGACGGGAAGTAATTTGTGTGATTCTGAAGTTTTTTTAAAAAATAGCAAGCTGGAGAATTCCCCAAATCTGATTTGGTCCAACTGATCCAAACCATGGATTATCCCATCCCAGACACCCCCCAAACTTCAGGGAGTACTGTTTTGACCCAGGCTTCCCAAAAGCATGAAGCAAACTCCTGGTTTACTTCGATCTCAACTATCAAGATCCTTCCTTCCTCATCCTTGTAAATTTGTTTGATGGAAATCGCCTCTTTTAATATATAGGACTACACTTTTTGGTCGTGCTAATGAGATGTATGCATTATCCCTAGTTTGGGATATTCTAACAGTTGTTTTTTCTTTTATATGGACTTCTTGTATTGCTATCATGTCCAAATTGAACTTCTTTAATTTGTTAAATATTTTCCTTCTTTTGGTGGCTGGATTTAATTCCGTTGATGTTAAATCGATAGGATTTTTTTTTTCTCCTCTTCCATTTATCAGCACCTTCGTCTTGTGCTTCTTGTCGTTCTAACTTCTTTGGTTTCGTGGGGTCTTCTCTCGTAGTTCTCCATCTTTCCTTCTCCCCTCTCTTTTAATTTGTAATGCTCTCTTTTCTTTTTCCGTTAGTCTCGAGTCTCTTCCTTCCAAATCTTCCCTTTTCTTCCACTTCTTCAACCAGTTGTTTTTAAGTACAATGACAATAAAGGTTATACTTCTTCTTCATTACTAACATGTTGACTGTAAAATCCCTCCGCCTTGTCCACGGTGTTTATTCTATGTCTGTCATCCTGCCACGTGGCCATAACGCCTTCCGGTATCAGCCACCTGAAGTTGGTGTTATATTTGGTTAGTTTGGAAGTCAAGAATTGGTAAGGTCTTCGCATTTCTTTGACCCTTCTTGGTATTTGAGTATGAGGCAAACCCCCTTTTTATTCCTTGACTGTGAATTCTGCTCATTCACATAAAAACAATGAAGGCGGGCACGTTGAGAATTATATCCGCTGAATGTAACTCCGGATTGGCGACAGGAAGGGCATCGGGCCAGTAAATGCTCCGCTCCATTCAGTCGCTCAGACTCCATCTGGCAAGGGATTATGGGGTCGTTAAACGATGATGATGACGCTGAGAAATATTGAAAACGGTGGGATATAAATCTAAAAAAACAAAACAAAAACCAAGCACTACGCAGACCCCTTTGAGCCGCGAAAGAGCAGCCCAATAAGATAACGCATAGTGCAATCAATGCATAAAATTGAATTTTTTGTTAGAACACACCAAACAGCTGGCTTCCTTTAATTCATCTAAATTTTCTCCCGCCGCAAGGCAGAATCCTCCAGGATCAATCTATCTATCCTTTCTTTCTTCCTCTCTTCCCTTCCTGCCTTCTCTTCTTCCTTATATACTCTGGAATGCCTTCGAGCAATTTCAGCCAAACTTGCTAAACAGATGACTTGCTCTCTGGAAACAAATACTGTGAGGGTAAGACACCCCTAACACCCCTCGGGGGGGGGGGGTGTTCTGTTAAGATACAGCCTGTTGTGCCGTAAAATGGCTTCTACTGTACTGCTGTAAAATGGCTTCTACTGTGCAGCGCAGTGGAGTTGCCATGGTAACAGCTTCACAGTACTCCAAAAGGGGGGTCCCTCTGGTAAGGGGGATAATTCCAACATTAGAAATTACATTTGGTCCGGATATTTTCCCTCTATAAACAAACACCTGGGCAACGCTGGGTTATCGGCAACTATATCTATCTATCTATCATCTACCTACCTACCTACCTATCATCTCTGTCTATCACCTATCTACCTATCATCTCCGTCTGTCTGTCTGTCTATCTATCTATCCATCATCTCTATCACCTACCTATCCTGTCTGTCTGTCTGTCTGTCTATCTATCTATCATCATCTATCTATCTATCATCTATCTATCTATCTATCTATCTATCTATCTATCTATCTATCTATCTATCTATCTATCTATCTATCTATCATCTATCTATCTATCATCTATCTATCATCTATCTATCTATCTATCATCTATCTATCTATCTATCTATCTATCTATCTATCTATCTATCTATCTATCTATCTATCTATCTATCATCTATCTATCATCTCTCTCTGGGAAAAAAATGGGCCAGACATCCTGTCGCTAACACAAAATCCATTTATTGGAAGGGGCAAGCGATGATATAGCACCAATAACGGTGAAAGTGTCTAGCGGAAGAGCACAGAAGCTTATTCCGAATCATACGGCAGCTACCGGCTTTTTGGGAACGGGGGGGGGTGGGGTGGGGAGGAGGAGGAGGTAGAGGGAGGGGAGAGAGGAGGGAGGGGAGAGAAAAAAAAAGAGAGTGCCCCTCTACCCATTTCACAGAAATCTGCTTTCAACAACACCGAAGATAAAACGCGCAGCCCCCCCCGTCCCCCCCCATGTCGTTTAAAGTGCGAGTGTTCTCGATATACTATGGGTTAAATATTTAAGGGAAATTCAAGGGGTTCCAGCAAAAAAAAAATCACCAACCAGCTCCAGAATTAAAGGATGGAGCCTAGGTTTTCGGGCTAAAATTCAGGGAAGGAGGCGAGGGATGCAAGGGGGTGGGGGAAGGGAAGGGGGAAGTGTGGATCTAGTACCCTGTTTGCATGCCGGTCGTCTCCCCTTCTTGCCCCACGCCCCACGCAACCCGGCACTCATTTATACACGCAGGAGACAGTCTGCAGCATTAAGTGTGTGTGGGAAGGGGAGGGGGGGAGGAAGGCGGCCCTCCCGTCCGACCTCAGTTCTGCGGGGTGGAGTAAAGGCTGTGATGATGATGGCTGCCGGAGGCGGCCGCTTGCGAGAACAGAAGGGGGGCGGTGGGCGGGTGGCCGCCGAACCAGTCGTGCTCCCCGCTGCGGTTGATCGAGCCGTAGTAGCTCCCGCTGTTGGTTCGTCCGGTCAGGCTGCATAAAGAGAGAGAAGAAACGAAGGGAGGAGTGTCAAGATCGGGACCCGCATGCAGTCAGGACAAGGATGGAGAAAGCTCAAACGGCGTCCTTCAAAATGAAAAAAGGACTTCTGCAGTCACGACCTAATCAGAGACTTGTCAGATGTTGCGTCTTTTCTCTATCCTGCTCTAGAGAGTGGAGAGTTGGTCTCGGACAGAAAACTACTCGAAGGGACTAGAAGCATTTGAAATGAGGATTGACAGCTGGTTGTTATGTATTGTTCTGACTGAGGCTTCCCGAGAGCATGAAGCAAACTCCTTGTGCCGACAAAAAAACACTTTTATTAATTGACTGTGAATTCTGCTCCTTCACATCCAGCAAAGTCTTTCGAGGGAGGATTTACGGTCACAGACCTTCTCTGGCTTGGAGAGCTGCCAGGTGGATCTCTGCAAAACTTGGCCAGGAATCTCAGAGAGTCACGAGCCAATGGAGCGAACTAATTGTCTCTCCTGCAAACTCCACTCCCCTTTCGCTCTCTCTCTCTCTCTTTTTTCCCCTCCTGTGTTACCGGGAAGGTTTTGTTGGATATTTGAAGGATGGAAAAAAGGGAGATTTACCTGCCAATCAGTCCTTCGTTTTCTCGCTGCCCAGGATAGTCGAAGAAATAAGAACGGGAGACACCGAGCTGCCGGTTGAAGACACGACTGGCGCTCTGTCAGGGGAGGGAAAAGACCCTTTCAGCTTTCCTTCCCTTGCCGGTTGGTTATTTTGCTTCTTCGGCTGGCTTAGCAGATCTAAGTTCCTAAGTCCCTAAGTTAACAGGGCGGATTCGATTTAAATCGAGTCGATTTAAATCAAGTCACAAATCAAATCACGAGTAAAAAGGTTTGATTTAAACCGACTCGAATTTAAATCAAGTCCACCCTGTTACTTAGGGACTAGGAACTTAGACCGGATTTAAACTGACTCGATTTAAATCATAATTTTGAAAGAGCAACTGTCATCTCTGTCCTGGAACGGCTCCTCCCCTGAACTGCTGTTGACTCACCGACTGTCCCAACATTGCAGAATCTGCAGCTTCCTGCGACACCACTAAGCTCCGTTTACTCCGCTGAGTAAACTAAATTATGAATGTTACCTTAAATGGAAAACCATCTACAGATAGATTTTTTACTCCAAAAGCATTCGATTAAAATAAATTTGATAAAAGGAAAAAAGAAAATCCAATTTAAATTTTAAAAAAATCCGATTTAAAATTATTTTTATCCATCCTGCTAAGCAAAACACTGCCCCTTTTCACAGCCTCCAGATTGTGAGGCGAGAGCGCCACCTCTAGGCCACCAGGCCACTCACGGAAAGATGGGCAGGCCTCTCTCTCTCTCTCTCTCTCACACACACACACTCTCCTTCTTCTTATCTATCTATCTATCTCCCTCCCTCCCCCTTATCTATCATCTATCTATCTATCTATCTATCTATCTATCTATCTATCTATCTATCTATCATCTATCTATCTATCATCGTCTGTCTGTCTATCTATCTATCTATCTATCTATCTATCTATCTATCTATCTATCTATCTATCTATCTATCATCTATCTATCTATCTATCTATCTATCTAATCTATCTATCTATCTATCTATCTATCTATCTATCTATCTATCTATCTATCTATCTATCTCTATCTATCTATCTATCTATCTATCTATCATCTATCTATCATCTATCATCTATCTATCTATCTATCTATCTATCTATCTATCTATCTATCTATCTATCTATCTATCTATCTATCTATCATCTATCTACCTACCTACCTACCTACCCTTTTTGAGTGCTGTTGGTTTTTATACTAACTCTAACCAGGGGCTGACTTGTTAGCTGGGAGAATTCCTGTACACAGGCTTTAAGCAATGAAGCGGTTTGATTGAACCTTCACTTAATACAATGCAATACAATACAATAGCAGAGTTGGAAGAGAACTTGGAGGTCTTCTAGTCCAACCCACTGCCTAGGCAGGAAACCCTATACCATTTCAGACAAGTGCCTATCCAACATCTTCTTAAAGACTTCCAGTGTTGGGGCATTCACAACCTCTGGAGGCAATTTCTGTTCCACTGATTAATTGTTCTAACTGTCAGGAAATTTCCCCTCAGTTCTAAGTTGCTTCTCTCCTTGATTAGTTTCCACCCATTGCTTCTTGTTCTACCCTCAGGTGCCTTGGAGAATAGTTGGACTCCCTCTTCTTTGTGGCAACCCCTGAGATATTGGAACAATGCTATCATGTCTCCCCTAGTCCTTCTTTCTCTTAAGCTAAACATCCCCAGTTCCTGCAACCGTTCTTCCTATGTTTTACTCTCCAGCCCCCTAATCCTCTTTGTTGCTCTTCTCTGCCCTCTTTCCAGAGTCTCCTTATAGACCTGCTCTTTCGTGCACCCGATATCAGCACCACCATTAAAATCCAGAGTCTGTTCCCCTCCAAATGTCCCACTCACCATATCCTGAGCCGGCCGATGCACCCGGAAAAAGCCCACCAGCAGCGTAGTGGGCAGTAACTCCCAAACAAAGAGGATGAGTCCAAAAACGATATAACCTTGGTCCCCGAGATCGGTTATGAGGTCAGCCTGGAAGGGGGGAAAGAGATCAGGTAGTAAAACACACTCCTTTACTCCCAAATCTTTACAGGCACTCCTCGACTTATGACTGGTCACTTAGCAAATATCCCAAGTTACGACGGGCCTCCCTGGGAGTTACTTTGGGTCATATTTACATTTGTAGTCGAAATATCATAAAATCAAATTGGTTATGTGATAAAAAGAAGAAAAAGAGGGGGGGAAAATAGAAATAGGAGAATAGCAGAATGATCCAGTAGAAAGAGATTGTCAAGAAGGTAAAAATATGTTTGAATTAGAACGTGTGGGAATTCTATTAAGAACCTTAAAGCTGATAAATAATTATGTTATGTGGATTGTATCAAACTTGAAACTTGGAAGGTTCGTATTGTTAATGGAAAACAGATGGAAAAGAACGGATCAGTTGTTTATTTTGAAAGAGAAAGAAAAAAAAACTACATGGTTTGTACATGTTAAAAACCAGAAATTGGAAAACAGGAGGAGAAATGCAATACAGCTAAAATTGGAAATAAGGGAAGTATAATGTAAAACGAAGTACGTCTTTTGGGTGGGAAAGTTAAAGGGGGAATTGGGAAAAAATACCCTGTTCACAAAAGAATGTTGATCATGCCACAAAAATAAATTTAATTGGAAGAAGAAAATGATCCTGTCTTTGATTATGTGGGTGTTCCAATTTAGGACCATGATGGGGCAGGCTCCCTAATGGTCACAATTCGAGGGCAGCGTATAAATGGGCTACAAAGCTTGCCAGCCACCCATCCAGCTTTGCCAGTGTAGGATAGTACGAAAGTGGGCATTGGAGCATTCCTCTTTTCGGAGCCTGGGGAAAACTGCCCCAAGCTTCCTTATTCAAGGGAGGGGAGGATGGGAAACGTAGTGCAAGATGATGGAGATCCACGCCCCCCCAAAGCTGCTCTTCAGCTTCCCCCAAAAGGATTCACCTGGTCGGAGACGTTGTACCAGTCGTAATCGAAGGAGTCGAGCCGGGTACGGGACGAAAGGGCCAAAGCAGCTAGGTTGTAGCAGGCGCGGCTGGCGTAAAGCAGGACGATGGTTCCCCCCATGGCCGCCGTCTGGCACAGCGTAGTGCCCTGTTTCGGAAAGAAGCGATTAGTCTGCAGGCGGGTTATTGCAGATTAAAACACCAGGGGCATCGCAATACATTTTTGCTACGGTTTGCAAGAAGGGTGAAATGGAAACCGGGAATAATTTTAAAAGCTAGAAAAATATAATAGGTAAAGCTAAAGGTTCCCCTAGCACTTATGTGCCAGCTGTTCCCGACTCTAGGGGGCGGTGCTCATCTCCGTTTCAAAGCGGAAGAGCCAGCGCTGTCCGAAGACGTCTCCGTGGTCATGTGGCTGGCATGACTAAACGCCGAAGGCGCACGAAACGCTGTTCCCTTCCCACCAAAGGTGGTGCCTATTTTTCTACTTGCATTTTTTACGTGCTTTCGAACTGCTAGGTTGGCAGAAGCTGGGAAAAGTAATGGGAACTCACTCCCTTACGCGGCGCTAGGGATTCGAACCATCAAACTGCCGACCTTTCTGATCGACAAGCTCAGCGTCTTAATCACTGAGCCCTTAATAGAAGAATAGGAATAGGAATAGAATAGAATATAGAATGCAAAATATAGAATGGAATGGAATGGAATAGAATATAGAGAAGAGTAGAATAGGATTCATAACAGAAGAATAGGAATAGGAACAGAATATAGAATAGCAGAATAGAATAGAATGTAAAATATAGAATAGAATGGAATGGAATAGAATATAGAGAAGAGTAGAATAGAATAGGATTCGTAACAGAAGAATAGGAATAGAATAGAATATAGAATAGAGTAGAATAGAATAGGATTTAATAGGAATAGAATTCATAATAGAAGAATAGGAATAGAATAGGATTCATAATAGAATAGGAATAAGAATAGAATATAGAATAGAACAGAATAGGATTCATAATAGAAGAATAGGAATAGAATAGGATTCATAATAGAAGAATAGGAATATAGAATATAGAATAGAATAGGGTAGAAATAGTGGAATGAAGAACGAAATGGAATGAAGTGGAACGGAATAAGGGAATATTCTGCAGAAACCGAAGGGGGCACCTTGGCTTCCAGGTAGATGCGTGTCGAGGGGGAGCCACGGGCCACGAGGAACAGGCAGAGGGCGAGCGAGACGGCTCCCAGCACGAACAGCGAGTCGCTGATGAGAACTCGAGCGAGGACCACCGCCCAGGGCTCAGCCTGGCGTGCCCGCACCAGCACGGCGCACGCCACGTTCACCGCCAGGAAGAGGACGCTGGCCCCGAAGCACGCCCCTCGCACCAGCAACCTGGGGGAAACAACCCAACTCTGAGAAAGGAGCAACTCACAAGATCCCCAAACTTTATTTCTTCGGGATCAACAAAGCCCCTCGGAGGTAAACAACATTGACGACACAGGTAGTCCTCGACTTACGACCACGATTGAGCCCCCAAATTTTATGCCGCTAAGCCAGACTGTTGTCAACTGAGTTTTGTCCCGTTTTACGACCTTTCTCGCCACATTTGTTAAGCGAGTCCCTGCAGCTGGTAAATCTGATTGTTAAGCAAATCTGGCTTCCCCCGGTGACTCGACTCGTCAAAAGGTCGCAAAAGGGGGTCACGTGACTTCGGGACGATGCAACTGTCATAAGTACACGCCAGTTGCCAAGCATCCAAACTTTTTATTTATTTTTATTTATTTATTTATTTATTTATTTATTTTTTTCTTTATGTGAAAAACGGACGTAAGCTGCCGTCGTGACTGAACGGGCACGAAGGGAATGGTCGTAAGTCAAGGACTGGATTTTTCCACAAGGAACCCCATGAAGACGCTGGAGAAATACAAATACTCACAGGCCTTTGATCAGTTCGGGACGATATTTCGCTTTGGCTTTAAAAACCACCTGAAAAGGAGAATAAAATTGACCGTTGGTTTTATTTGGGGGGGAGGGGGGGAAGTGGGGGGGGAGAGGAGGCGGAGGGGGTTTTCAGCGGCCCGCTTCGATTCTGTTTGGATGGGACAGGCGCTGCCTGCATTTGCTAGAAGTGGGATGCAATTAAAATTACAATGCAGTACTACAGGCTAACTGCCCACTGCCAGCAGTTCGATCCTGACGGACTCAAAGTTGACTCAGCCTTCCGTCCTTCCCAGGTGGGTAAAATGAGGACCCAGGTAGTTGCGGGGAAAGATGCCGACTGAGTTAACCGCTTAGAGTGTCTGTGAAGCACTGTAAAGCGGTATATAAGTCTGCTGTTATTATATCAGAAGCATTCCAAAGGCAGGGAAACAGGGTTTTCTCAAGCTTACATTCCCTCTCACCCAAAGCCATCCCGTGGCTGGGGATGATGGGAACTAGGGCAAGAGAAGGCATCCGGTTCTATAAGGCTTGGGGAGGGGGTAAGAAATTTTAGCTTCCTGTCTCAAATGAAGGGAGGAACACAGCCAATCCGTTGCCAAAATGACCGAATGACCTTGAACTTGGTTCCTAAGGGAGCTGTCTAATGCACGGCTGAGAAATGCATCAGTTCTATTCTTAGGTTACAAAAAGTGGGGCAACAAACCACAATTCTGCCAAACCAGAATAATTTTGCACACTGTCCCTGTCCCTCTCTGGTTTGGGAGTCCTCCTCTTGATAACACACTTTGGTAGCAAGATATGCACCACCCGTATCAAAAGTGCTGGAGTGGCTACTCAGCTGCAATTAGGCAACTCAGTTGTTCCAACCCCTTGCAGACACAAAAGCAACGTGCCAATTTCTGCATGTCGACGGGATATATGCAGAGAGAGAGACAGACAGAGACACACACACACACAGAGAAAGAGACAGACAGACAAAGAGACAGAAAGACAGAGAGAGATAGAGACAGAGAGAAAGAGAGACAGACAGAGACACACACACAGAAAGAGAGACAGACAGACAGAGACAGAAAGACAGAGAGAGATAGAGACAGAGAGAGAGACAGAGAGAGAGAGAGACAAAGAGGCAAAGAGACAGACAGAGAGAAAGAGACAGAGAGAAAAGGAGAGAGACAGAGAGAGAAAGAGAGAGAGAGACAGAGAGAGAAAGAGACAGAGAGAGAGAGACAGAAAGAGAGACAGACAGAAAGAGACAGACAGAGAAAGAGAGACAGAGAGAGAGACAGAGAGAGAGACAGAGAAAGAGGCAGACAGAGAAAGAGAGACAGAGAGAGAGACAGAGAGAGAGACAGAGAGACAGACAGAGAAAGAGACAGACAGAGAAAGAGAGACAGAGAGAGAGACAGAGAGACAGAGAAAGAGAGAGAGAGAGACAGACAGAGAAAGAGACAGAGAGACAGAGAAAGAGACAGAGAGAGACAGAAAGAGAGACAGAGACAGACAGAGACAGACAGACAGACAAAGAGAGAGAAAGAGAGAGAGAGAGAGACAGAAAGAGAAAGAGACAGAGAGAGAAAGAGAGAGAAAGAGAGAGAGAAAGAGAGAGACAGACAGACAGAAAAAGAAATAGAGAAAGAGAGAGAGTGTGAAAAAACAATTAGCACACATTTTTAAACCACTAGCTATTCTGCTATCTTAATTTACTGATAAGGCTTCCTTGTGGTTTTGATAAGGTGGTGAGTTCATTTGTTTTGCCCTTTTTCTGAACACAAGAGGTGCTAACAACGCAAAATATTAACACTCTGTTGTGTGTGTGGAGGGTTCCCTGTGATTTTTTTTTTAATTGGCATCCTGGATGGAAAAGAAAGGCAATCCTGTTACTTTTAACCATAACATGATTTGAGACCTAAATACAAGTTTGTAGACTTTTTGCTGTGAATTGGGATAAACTGTCAATGTGCCGCTTATGAATACGGTGGATTTTTATCACGAAATGAACAGATAACATTCCATTAAAATGATCTACAGAAAGAATCAGCATATCAAGGACCATATGCCGCCTCGGGGATTCTGGGAGTTGGAAGTCCACACATTTTAAAGTCCACAAGGTTGACAAAACCCTGGTTTGGAGGGGCGTGGGGGAGTTCAAAATAGATATATAATGTTTGAGTCTGGAATTATTGAATCTGTCCTCTGCACCTCTGTAACTGTCTGGTTTGGCTCTGCAACCCAACAAGACAGACGGAGACTTCAGAGGATAATCAGAAGTGCAGAAAAAACAATGGCTGCCAACCTGCCTTCCATTGAGGACCTGCACACTGCAGGAGTCAAAAAGAGGGCCGTGAAAATATCTACAGACCCCTCGCATCCTGGACATCAATTGTTTCAACTCCTACTCTCAAAACGACGCTATAGGGCACTGCACACCAAGACAACTAGACACAAGGACAGCTTTTTCCCCAATGCCATCACTCTGCTAAACAACTAATTCCCTCAACACTGTCAAATTATCTACTAAGACTGTATTACTATTATTATTCTCTTCTTTCCTAGTACTTCTCTCCCCACTTATGACTATAACCACGTTGCTTGTATCTTTAACATTTATATTGTCTTGTTTCCTAGTACAATTTGATTGCTTATGAGTAACCTATCGCTAAGTGTTTTCTTACGATTCTTGAAGAAATGTATTCTGTTTTATTTTTCTTTATGTATACAGAGAGCAGATGCACCAAAGACAAATTCCTTGTGTGTCCAATCACACTTGGCCACTGAAGGATTCTGTTCTATAAAGAATTATATTCTATTCAAGGTATCTTTTAAGCCAAGACATGCCCACAGCAAATAGAACTAAGATGTAATTTGTGGGAGATCAGTTAGTGCAAATCAGGTTAGCCTCTTTGCAAAGGGTCCTTGGTGGTCTCTGAGCTTGGTTGTTTTCTTGCGCTGATAATGTTACCTAGTTGGGTCGTGAAACGTCTGCAAGAAAACCACCCAGCTCAGAGAGCACCAAGGACCCCACAGTTGCTCTCTTCCTCCTCCTCCTCCTCTTCCACCACCACCCCCTCCTCCTTGCAAACCCCATTCCCTTGTAGCACTGATGATGTTACTTAGTTGGGTCATGAAACGTCTGCAAGAAAACCACCCAGCTCAGAGAGCACCAAGGACCTCACAACTTTCCTCCTCCTCCTTCTAGCACTGATGATGTTACTTAGTTGGGTCATGAAACGTCTGCAAGAAAACCCCCCAGCTCAGAGAGCAATAAAGACCCCTCATTTCAACCCTGACCTACAATTATCCTTTCTTGCTTTCCTTTGTGCCTATAGGTCCCCAGCTGCCGCGTGGCTAGGTGAGCATTTACCCAGAAGGCCTAGGGACCAGTGCCTCCATCTTGCCATTTACCCACAACCCCCCTGGGGTGACGCTTGAAGCAGAGCGGCCTTTACCTGGGCAAAATAGAGGTTCATGAGGGTCAGGGTGAAGAACTGGAGGCAGACAGGGCAGCAGTATAAGAGCCAGAAGAAGAAGGGGTGCAGGTGGTTGGCCTTGAGCGTGTTCCGGAAGTAGAAGGAGAAGAGCGTGGTGCGCAGGGCGGCCCAGAAGAGGCAGAGGAAGAGGAAGACGGTCTGGTAGCTGAACTTTTTGTGACGGTAGAGGAGCACCAGCCAAAGCTGGGCGTAAACCGAGAAGAAGAGCAAGGCGTACAAAGTCGTGTACAGCGTCGTCAGGCCCAACTTGACGGCGGGCGGGAAGGCCGGCGTGAGCCGCGAGGCCGGCACGATCGAGCTGAGGTTGCTCACGGCCTTCTCCATTGTCACCGGCTAGGAAGCAGCCGCTGCCGCCATCATGCCCGCCCCCTCCCACCAGACTGCAGAGAGAGAGAGAGAGGGGAGGGAGGGGGTATTGCACCACCACCGCAGCCCCTCTCTCTTGGCACCACCCCCGAAACCGAGGGCGTGTTACATCCTTCGGGGAGGTGGGGGAGGCGGCCCCTCCAGTGGCAGAGTCAAAGGAGGCCCGGCCATTCCATGGGAGATCCTGGGTGGGTGGGTGAGTGTGGGGGAGGCAGCTGAGAGTCAGAGAAATGTCTGGGTCTCCTCGTGGGGCGTGAAGAAGGGGCAGCCGCCCCACCCTTTCGATCCGGTGCTGGAGCTTTGCAGGAGCTGCAAGGGAAAGAGACAAGAAGTTGGGGTGCTTTTCAAGCTGCCCCCCTCCCCCGCCTTTCTCTTTGCCGCCCCTCCCCCGGAGGGGAAGTTTCTGGGACTCTCACCCTGCAGGCCTAGAATCCTGGACAATCCTCCCTACTCACGGCCTTCCACTGTCTGGGTCCCTTAAAGCCCTCTCCCCCCGCCCCATTCTCCTTGGGTCCCTGCCTCCCTCGTACCCCCCACCCCTATTCCCCTGCTGCCCCACTTTCACTCCCAATCCTCAGAGGTCTGGGATTCCCCCTCCCCCTCCTCTCTATTTCCACCCTTGCAATGTTTGAGCCTCTTAGGAGCTCCCCAATTCTCCCTGAAGCCTTACCTCCTCGAGCCACCCCTACCTCCCAGCTGCCCACTTTTTAGCCCTGCCCCTCCAAATCCTTAGAGGTCTGGGACCCTCCCACCCCCAACCTCCCATCTCCACCCCTTGCAATATCTGAGTCCCTTAGGAGCCCCCAATTGTCATTGAAGCCCTGCTTCCTCAGGCCCCTTACTCCTATTTCCCTGCTGCCCCACTTTCACTTCTGAGTCCCCCTCCCCGATCGTCAGAGGTCTGGGAACCACCATCCTCCTACCCCTGCAATATCTAGGAACCTTAGGAGCCCCTCCCATTCTATCTATTCCCCCCCCCAGCCCTATCTCTCTGCTGCCCTCCCCCCCTTTCATCCCTGCATCCCCCCCAATCCTCAGAGGTCTAGGAACACCCGCCCCATCCTCCCTTCTTCCACCCCCTTGCAATATCTGGGACCCTTTGGAGCCCCCCCATTCTCCTTGAAGTCTATCTCGAGCCCCCCACCCCTATCTCCTTGCTGCCCCACTTTAACCCCTGTCCCCTCAATCCTCAGAGGTCTGGGACACACACACCCCTGCAATATCTGGGAGCCCCTCCCATTCTATCTGTCCTTCTCCCCCTACCTCCCTGCTGCTCCACCCCCTTTCACCCCTGCACCCCCCCCCCAATCCTCAGAGGTCTGGGACCGCCCCCTCCCAACCTCCCTTCTCCCCCCCTTGCAATATCTTGGTCTCTTAGGAGCCCCCCCTTCTCATTGAAGCCCCCCCTCTTTGTGCCCTTGCCCCCCTCCTCTCCCCCGCCTTATTCTTGGGCCTGAGAGCCTTAAATGCCCTTTTAGCCCCCCCCCCCCCTCGGCCACCTGGGACCCTCGTCGCCTCCCCAGATACCTGGTTCCCTTAACCCTCCCCTGCTCTCTCGGGCCCCCGAGCCCCCGGCTGCCTCTCTGGCCCCACTGCCTCAAATCTGGGCTGGGGGCGGGCAGAAGACGCCTCCCTCCCCACAAATCCGGGCCAGCCGCAAGCGCGCGACCTCCCAGCTGCGCCCAGCTGCGCCAAGTGCCTTAGCCCCGCCCACTTCCCCAGCCTCACCGGGTCGGCGTGCCGGAAGTGACGTGAGCGCCGCCGCCACACTCCGCCCCTTTCAGCCTCCAAAGGGCGTAGAGCGCGTCTCTGAGTGGCCTGACTAGAGCGGCGGCGCTTTTTTTTTTTTTTTTTCCCCTGTCCGCCATCTTAACGACGGGCATTTGTGCGCGTTTAAGTCATGGAAAAGGGGAGGGGGTGAGAAAAGGATGATCCACAAGACGGAAGTGCCTCGGGGCTCCAGGTTCCGCTGGGTTCTTGCCCTCTGCTTCCGAGTGCAACTTTTCTCTGGGGTCCTTCGTTCCGCTTCATCCGTTTTCCCCCCATTTAAATAGTCCTACGTTCCTGCTTTTTAAGATAAAAAAAGAATAAAAATGTACTCTGTAGATGCAAGAGCTCTGCATTGAATAAATGACCAGCAGCCTGGCCTCCAGCAGTGAAATGCTTAGAATCGAGGCGAGCCAGTGTTTTAATATAAGCTGTGTGGGCGGCAACTCCCACAATCCCCCAGCAGCTAGCAATGAGACATGGTGGCCTGGGGGATTCTGGGAATTGTGCGACTTAAAAATCGCCGAAATCGTGCGACTTAAAAATCGCCGAAGTCGAGATGCAGCAAAAACCAAAGCGTCCTTTAATATTTAGAAATTGTGGCGTAAAATATTTATGGGACCGAAGAGTCAAAATGAAGCCTAGCCAGTTTTTTTATGCACTTTTTTTTAAAAAAAAGGGCAAGAGGCAAATGTAGCCACAGAGGGAAGGAAGGCAGAAAGCAAGCAAGCAAGCAAGCAAGCAAGCAAGCAAGCAAGCAAGCAAGCAAGCAAGCAAGCAAGCAAGCAAGCAAGAAAGAAAGAAAGAAAGAAAGAAAGAAAGAAAGAAAGAAAGAAAGAAAGAGGAGGGAAGGCACTGAAGAAGGGAGAAGAAAGGAGAAGGGGAAGGGGAAGGAAGAGAGCAAAAGCAAGGAAGGGAAAGAAGGAAAAAAGGAGAAAAGGCAGAGGAGGGAAGGGAGAAGAGGAAAGGGAAAGGGAGGGAGGGAGGGAGGAAAGAAGGAAAGGGAAGAAAAAAGAATGGGATGGGAAGAAAAGGAAAAGGGGAAGGGAGAGAAAGAAAGGAGGGAAGGAAGGGAAAGAACGAAAGGGGAGGAGGGAAGGAAGAAGAAAGAAGAGAAAGAAAAGTAGGAAGGGAAGTGAGAAAAAAAGGGAGGGAGGAGAGGGAGGGGGCAGAGAAAAAAGAAGGGAAAATAAAATGAAATGAAAAAAAGAAAAAGGGAAAAAGGAAGGATGGGAAGAAAAGAAGGAGAGGAGGGGAAGGAGGGCAGGGAGAAAGGGAGAAGAGGTAGGAAGAGGAAAGGGGAGAAGAGAGGAAAAAAGGAAAGGGAGGTGGGAAGGGAAGGAAGGGAAGAAAAAGAATCAGATGGGAAGAGATAGGAAGGAAGGAAGAGAAAGAAGGAAAGGGAGGAGGAAAGGGGAAGGAAAGAAGGAAGGAAAAAGGAGAAAAAGAGGGAGAGGAAGGAAGGGGAGGGAGGGAAAGTAGAAGAGGATGGGAGGAAGCAGGGGGAGAAAGTGAAAAAAAAGGAAGGAAGGAGACAGGAGAGGCAGAGAGAAAAAGAAGGGAAAGTAAAATAAAAGAAGAAAAATCGAAAAAGAAAAAGAAAGGAAGGAGGCGGGAGGAAAAAAAGAAAGGGGGAAATAAAATAAAAGGAGGAGAAAAAAGAAGAGATGCAAACTCCCCCCTCCCCCTTTTCCATCAATCCTGGGGAAATAGGACGGGGGGGTTGACGAGCCCCCCAAAAGGGAGGAGCCTCCCCCCGCCTCTCCGCCCCCTCCCTCTGACGTGGCGGCTCCCGATTGGCCCCCGCCGGTGGCAGTTCTTTATCGCCTTGGCGACTCCGGCTGGCTGGCGGCTGGCGGTAAACAGGAGGAAGGGAGCAAGAGAAGGCGGCTCTCGGTCCGCAGGTGAGCGCATCGGGGCAGCCCCGGGGAGGGGGCCGGGGGGAGTAATTTAAGAGAGGAGGAGCCGGATTTAATGCTGGCTGGGTGGGTGGGCTGCAACCCCCCTCCCCAATCTGGGCGGGGGGGGAAGAAAACCTGGGGAGGGGGACACATTTGCATCCCCCCTCCCCAATCTGGGCAGGGGGCAAGAAAAATCTGGGGAGGGGGACACATAACAGCTTTGCATCCCCCCTCCCCAATCTGGGCAAGGGGCAAGAAAAATCTGGGGAGGGGGACACATAACAGCTTTGCATCCCCCCTCCCCAATCTGGGCGGGGGGGAGGAAAATCTGGGGAGGGGGAAAGACACTCAGCTTTGCATCCCCTAGAATACAAAAACTGGGTGGGAGGGGTCTGGATGGGGAGGGGGCCGCTTTGCAGGTGGCAATGGACCCCCTCTCTTCTTTGCAATTTGGAAAATGGGGGTGGGTGGGCAGGTAGGGAAAGCGGCGAGCGTATGGGCTGGGGGGCAATTGGGGATTTGCAAAAAAAGGGGGGGAAGGGGAGTGGGCTTGCTTCTGCAATCTTGCAGCACGAATCTCTGGGGGGGGATTAAGCTGCGGTGGATGGAGGAGGGGGTTGCCCAGCTCTGCAGAGGAGAGGAAAGGGTGGGGGGGGAGGCTTCCCCCCAGGGAAGGGGTGGGATGTGCTTGCAGAACTCCCTGCCACTGGATTAAAAAAGAATTGCAGGGAACTGAGCAGAGGGGGCAAAGGAGGCAAGGGAAGGAATCCGGGTGCCAGCCAAGGTGTTGGTAGGGGGCTTTGCCCAGAGCCTCTTGGTAGCCAAAGGCTTTTTAAATTTTATTTATTTTGCAAGTTGTTTGTTGAAGTGAGTAATAATATATATAATTGTTTACATGTAAATATATGGAATACAGTGTAACTGTCCTTGCCATAAAACAAAGGTAAAAACAAAATAACAGATAGATGGATGGATGGATGGATGGATGGATGGATGGATGGATATAGATAGATAGATAGATAGATAGATAGATAGATAGATAGATAGATAGATAGATAGATAGATAGATAGATACTATTTTAAACAGGGCTAGTATGGTACAATCATTTCAGATCCATCTCTCTTGATGGCAGCCTGACTACTTTGGGTTTCCTACAGCTAGGAGTGGCAAGGGAAGGTTTCTGAGTTTCGTGAGCTGACCCGTCTCGTGAGTCAGAATTGTGAAGTTTTGAAGCTGGACAATGCTTCCTGGTGTGTAACTCACCCCTTTCGGTTGAAATCCTAGCTTTGTTCACCAGGAAGTTGGTTTCACACAAGTTAGGGATTCTACCGTATTAGTGTAGTATGAATGCAACATCGGGGGCCTTCAGTTCAATTGTATAGAATGGGAAAGATGTGTGTTTGTGTGTTTTATTTTGATAAGTTACTAGCCGATAACACGGTGGTGCCCCGGTATTTTTTTATAGGGGGGGGGGGGAATATCCAGACCAAACGTAATTTCTAATGTTTTTCCCCCTTACCAGAGGGAGCCCCCTTGTGGCGTACTGTGAAGCCGTTACCATGGCAACTCCACTGCGCTGTACAGTAGAAGCCATTTTACGACAGCACAGTAGAAGCCAATTGAAGGCACAACAGGCTATATCTTAACAGAACGCACACCCCGAGGGGTGTTAGGGTTGTCTTAACCGCCACAGTATTTGTCTCCAGAGAGTAAATCCTCTGTGTACCAAGTTTGGTTGAAATTGCTCAACGGTGGAATCTAGTTGGCTTTTGATCGCTGGAGGCAGTTTGGATAGTGAGATGGTGGCGTAATAGATATATTTAATTAATTTATTATACACGTACATATGTAAATATAAAATATAAATTTCTCTCCTTTTCCTTCCTCCCTTCCCGTTTCCTTCCTCCCTTCACCCTCCCTTTTTTTCTCCTCTTCCTCCACTTCCTACCTTCCTTCTCCAATTTTCCTTCCTTCCCTCCCCCTTCCCTTTCTTCTTCCCCCCTCCCTATTTCTATCCTTTCCTTCTTCTTTCCTTTCCTATTTCTCTCCTTTTCTTTCCTCCTCCAATTTTCCTCCCTCCCTTCCCATCTAATTCACTTTCCTTCCCCCCCCCTATTCCTCTCCTTTTCCTTCCTTCCCTTCTCCAATTTTCCTTCCCTCCCTTCTTCTTTCCTTCCCTCGCTCTCTTCCCCGCACAGGCAGTCTACTGCCGCTTAGCCTTCTGGGAAACACGGGGTCGAGAGGCAGGGGCGATGCCAGCCCCCTGACCATGTTCCAGATTTCCGAATTTCAAGATGAAACTTTCTCGACGAATGAAAAGGATCCCACGGATTTGAAGCCGAGCACCGGGACGGCCAAGGATCTTAACAGCCCCTCCCATGAGAACCCAGGTGAGGGGAAACGTTGGAGGCCGCCTTCCCAGCTTACTATTTCCCCAATTCCGCCGCTAAGCCATGCGGTCATTAAGCAAGCCAGCATGTCACCTCTCCACTCCATTTTACAATGGTTTTTTTTGCAACTTTGAACGGTTTGCTGAATGAACAGCCAGAAGTCGAGAGCTGCCGACTGTGCGTGATTTGGGCTTTAATTTTTAAAGGGAAAGGTTCTCCTCGCACGTATGTGCTAGTCGTTCCCGACTCTAGGGGGCGGTGCTCGTCTCCGTTTCAAAGCCGAAGAGCCAGCGCTGTCCGAAGACGTCTCCGTGGTCATGTGGCCAGCATGACTCAACCCCAAAGGCGCACGGAACGCTGTTCCTTTCCCAGCAAAGGTGGTCCCTATTTTTCCTCTTGCATTTTTACATGCTTTCGAACTGCCAGGTTGGCAGAAGCTGGGACAAGTCACGGGAGCTCACTCCGTTACGCGGCACTGGGGATTCGAACCGCCAAACTGCCAATCTTTCTGATCGACAAGCTCAGCCTCTTAGCCACTGAACCACCGCATCCTTGCTTTAATTTTAGCTTGGGCTAATTTTAAGGTTGCGGGACAGGAATTGAGGGGGTTTCTTGTCTGTGCCCCCCCAAAGCTGCCTTCCTTATAAGAAGGCGTGATGGCTTAACAACCGCCTTGCTTAGCAACGGAACTACTGACCTCCGTTGCGGTCGTTAAGTCGAGGACCTCTCTCTGGATATGTTGTACTTTCTTTTGGGGACGCTGAGCTTGTCGATCAGAAAGGCCGATGGTTGGGTGGTTCGAATCCCCAGCGCCACTTAACGGAGTGAGCTCCCGTGACTTGTCCCACCTTCTGCCAACTGAGCAGTTCAAACGCACATGAAAAATGCGAGTAGAAAAATAGGAGCCACCTTTGGTGGGAAGGGAACAGCGTTCCGTGCGCCTTTGGCGTTGAGTCATGCCGGCCACATGACCACGGAGACGTCTTCGGACAGAGCTGGCTCTTTGGCTTTGAAACGGGGATGAGCACCGCCCCCTAGAGTCAGGAACGACTATCACATACATGCGAGGGGAACTTTTACCTTTACTTTCTTTAACTTGAGATTTCTTGCTCTCTAGAACTGAGACGCCGCATTGGGTCTGACCAACTCGATTCGGAGACCTCCGATGAGCTGGGAACATTCCGGGCACGCTCCCGCTCCGCCCCTCCCATCTTGTGGGCCGCGCAGCGATACGGCCGAGAATTACGCAGGATGAGCGATGAATTTCACGGCGCCCTCCAGGTAAGGCTGGTCCAGTGCCGGGGTGGGGGTGGGGGTGCAAAACGCCAAGCAATCTTTACCTTTACGGAAGCCTCCCAAATGAGCCTTACTAAGGGCGTAACCTACAGGCAAGTCCTCGACTTACAACAGTGGAGCCCCAAATTCCTGCCGCTAAGAGAAACATTGGTGAATTTTGCCCCATTTTACGACTTTTCTCGCCGTCGTTAATTGAATCATCTTGCTACCCCATGGCTTGTTCAAAGGGGAAGTCATCTGACCCCGGGACTCTGCAACCGTCATAAGTATGAGTCAGTTGCCAAGCGGCTGATTTTTTTTTTACCACGGACACGCCGCAACGGTGATGAATGATCCCAAGTCACTGTTTCAGTGCCGTTGTAACTTCAGACGGTCACTAATTGAACTGTTGTAAGTCAAGGACTCCCTGTATTCTAATGGTAATTCTAATTGTAACTCTGAATTCTAATCGGAATCCTAATTCAAGCCTTTGCTTGATTTAACGCATCTCAAAAAGAGGGAAACGGCCACCGATGGTCCTTCGTCCCGCTTTGCCCAAAATAAAAAAAACGGTCCAAGAAGAGGAAGGCGCCAAACACAATTGACAAAACTCTTGACATTTTACCGATCGGTAGAGCGTAGTGATGGTGAACCCTCTTTTTTTCCAGAATCTTCCACGCCCGAAAAGCGCCGGGACCTGTTCCCGCATGGATCACCCTCCCAGCTGGAAGGACACTCTGCGGTCATGGTGGCGCCGAAGTTGCCCGGAAAATGGACCTTCCGGTTCTTAACCGGGCTTTGCTGCTACCTGTTGCGGGGATGGGGGTGGGGGGGGTGGGACGGGGAGGAGAAACTTGGTGGGGTTTCAACCGTATGCTTTTTCCTCCGCGGTATCTCAAAAATCATTCCGGGGACCGAGTTCGTTCCCTGACATTTCCATTCTTTGCGCCACCTAAAAGATGTTTATTCCGGATCTGACATTATGGCACCGTCTAGATTTTGACCCTCTGCCCGTTTAACCCTTGATTAAATCCGGGGCCTTTTTTTCCCCTTCCCCAATATCCAACACCCCTAATTTTCCAGGCTCCCCATCTTCTCCCAGAAAATCAAGTCGAATGCCCGTTTTTTAACAAAGCAAATCAAAGAACAAAAAAAAAACCAGCCCTGGATTTTCTTCTCGCCTTCACTCTCTGTATTGTTGCTGTTTATTTGTCTTTAATTCCTAAAGGGGGGGGGGGATTGTATATAAAGGTTGTTTTTTCTGGCTTCGCATTGCCCTCGTACCTGTTTCTTCACCCCGCAACCTCGCGGCTGAGTGGGAGGCGCGGATCTCCCCATCCCCCCCAAACGAGCGATTAAAATAGCCTGACATTCCTGGCTAATTTAGGGTTGAGTCAGCCCTAAGTGATTCAGTTGGGGTAAGGCGCTAAACCAACAATTAGCAACCGGTGTTGGCACCTCGCAAAGACGACAAGCGTCGAAATAGGATAATCGACTTCACGAAGGGAATGACCTTCTCGAGAGTTGGAAGGATGCCGGTTTCAGCTGGAGGGATCTGCGCCTGATGTGGCCCGCCAGTAGAGCTGGCAGCTGTTTCGGAGAGTGAGGAGGGTTGGGGAGGAACCTGGGCCAGTCCTGGAGTCTGGGGAAGACTCTGATGAGGGCTCTGTGTCGGAGGCAGAGAGGTGGAAAGAGCCGCATGCCAGTTATCAGCTGCCTTCAGAGTCAGACATCAGTGAGGCAGAAGAACAGCTGGAGCCTGTTCCCAGTGTGCGCATGCGCAGAGTTGCCAGACGAAGGGAGCAGCTAAGGAACATGGGTCGACTTGGGAGTAAGGCCACAGGTGGACAATGAATGGCCCCTCCCAGAGGGAATAAAAGAGGAGCGACAGGGGAGTGGAGTTTGCAGGAGGCCATTAGTTCCCTTCATTGGTTCCTGACTCTCCGAGACTCCTGGCCACGTTTTGCAGAGATCGGCCTGGCAGATCTTCAAGCGAGATAAGGTCTGTGACCGTAAATCCTCCCTTGAAAGACTTTGCTGGATGGGAATGAGCAGAGTTCACAGTCAATTAATAAAAGGGTTTTTTATCGGGACTAGGAGTTTGCTTCATGCCCTCAGGAAGCCTCGGTCAGAATATTGCCTGCTCTTACACCACGCCAGTGGGGTCCCAGCAATACCGTTTCCCGCAATCCAGGCATCGTAGCTCTTCCATGTCGGCTTGGCTCAAGTCCCACGACCACAGCTGGCCGTTTTCAGCCACGCGGCCTGGAGACGCCGACTTGGGAATCACACTGACACCTTGGTGCAGAGCCCAACGGAGCAATACCTGGGCGGGCGGGCGACCGTGCCTGTGGGCGACGGCTCGTACTACGGCATGCTCTACCAACGGACCAGTCCCCAGGGAGGAATAAGCTTGCAAATGGATGCCGTTTTGGGTGCAGAATTCCAGCAGCTCCGTCTGCCTGAGTTCGGGGTGGAATTCCACCTGCAGGACGGCAGGCGTCACCCTGCAGTTGGCCAGCAGTTCCTGAAGGTGCCGGACGGTGTAGTTGGAAACGCCGATCGCTCGGAGCTTCCCGTCGTCGTGCAGCCTCTCCAAGGCGCGCCAACTCCGCAGCCGACGTTCCGGGTTGCTGGCGTCGTCCTTAGGCCGGCCTTGAGTCCCCGGCCAATGGATCAGGTAGAGGTCCAGGTAACCGCAATCTAGGTCTTGCAAGGTGCGAAGGCAAGCCGCGTAGGCAGCTTCCTCTCCGTGGTCTTTCGGGCTCAGCTTGCTGGTTAGAAACACGTCCTCGCGGGTGAGACCGTGGCGAGGTAGCAAATCCTTAAGGGCTCGTCCGAGCGCAGCTTCATTGCCGTAGACGGCGGCCGTGTCCACCAAGCGGTAGCCATTCTCCAGAGCTGCATCCAGGCTGGCACGCACGGCCTCGTCCCCCTTAAGGCGGTAGGTGCCAAGGCCCAGAAGTGGCATGGGGGCGCCGGTGTTTAACTGCACGGTCCGTTCTGGGACCCTAAAAGGAGCAGAATTGGATATAGCAATAACCCTTAGACTTATATCCCTCTCTACGCGGCTTACAGAGTCAGCCTCTTGCCCCAACAATCTGGCTCCTTATTTTACCCACCTTGGAGGGACAGAAGGCTGAGTCAATCTTGAGCTGGTCAGGATTGAACTGCTTGCAGTGGGCAGAGTTTAGCCTTCAATATTGCATTCTAACCAGTGGGGAGGGAAGGAAGGAAGGAAGGAAGGAAGGAAGGAAGGAAGGGAGGGAGGGAGGGAGGGAGGGGGGGAAGGAAGGAAGGAAGGAAGGAAGGAGAGCTGGTCGGGATTGAACTCCTGGCTGTGGGCAGAGTCAATTTGCAATGCTGCATTCTAATCACTGGGAAGGAAGGAAGGGCAATAGCACTTATATACTGCTTTACAGTGCTTTCACAGCCTTCTCTAAGCAGTTTACAGAGTCAGCCTCTTGGCACCCAACAATCTGGGTCCTCATTTTACCCACCTCGGAAGGACGGAAGCTGAGTCGCTAATGTAGAACGGATGCTGGGGTTCTCTTTGCCACCAGGGCAAAGCGAGGTCGTAAAATGGGAGCCCCGATCACCTAACCAGTGTCTTGCTCAGCCACGGAATTTTGAGCGTGGTTGTAAGTTGAGGTGTAAATGGGATCTCCTGGTGGTGCCCCATCCAAGCAGGGACCAGGTTTTTGCAGAACTGGACTCCGGGACAGGAGGGAGGGCGAAGCCAAATCTCCACGTCACGTTGGCTTTGATGGGTTGAGGGGCTGCGGACGAGCCCCCAACCACCAGCGCCTCATTCCAATAGGAGAGCAAGTGGTACGCCCTCTAGGGGCTCCTTTGCGCCACTGCACCCTTCAGGTTGAAAAGTCGCCCTCTAGCGGTTGGTCTTTACTACTGCATCCCTCCCAGCAGCCTCTTTTCAAAGAGAAAAAGGTGCAAGCTTTTTTTTTGGGGGGGGAGGCTGCAGGGCGCTTCCTCAGACGACCCCCACCATAAAAGCAAAGAGGGGAGGGGGCGTTGCACGGGGCCGCCAAAGGTCCTGCTTTGCGACCCCCAAATGGGGGGGGGAGCCTCGCATTAGGCAAGAGACGGGGGCCACGTTCCAAAGTCCCCCTTTGGGGGCGCCCTTTTGCATCTCGGGGGACCCCCACTTTAAGGTAGTTTGCACGTGGATTTCCCTGTCTTTAGCATGCAATCCTAAACATGGTTTAGCTAGCAAGCCTGGTTTAAGCCAGCTTTAAACCCCAATCGGGCCTTGGTGGGTTGTTGTTTTTTGCAGACTTGCTAGCCTGCCTTTCCCCCCACTCCTCTATTTTGCAAAAGGGGGCGAGAAGACCCTCCCCCGCGCCCTCTCCCCCGGCTTACCAAGACTCAGGAAGGGCAGGCTCTGTTGGCTGCATGGTCGATCAACAAGGAGAGGAGGCGGGTGCAGAGGCCGGGTGATAGGCGGGGCTGCCGCCCAATCGGGACTAGAAGAAGAGAAGGAGAACCCGGGAAAAAGAAATTAGAGAGAGAGAGAAAAGAAGAAAGAAAGGAAAAGAGAAAGAGTGCAGGAGAGAAAAAGGAGAAAGAGATCCTGTGTGACAGAGAAAGAAAGAAAGAAAGAAAGAAAGAAAGAAAGAAAGAAAGAAAGAAAGAAAGAAAGAACAACATGAAAGAGAAAGAGAGAGCGTGTGACAGAGAAAGAAAAAGAAAGAGAGAGAAAAAAGAAGGAAGGCAGAAAAAGAGAAAGAGCGCATGAGAGAAAGAGAGAGGGAAAGAGGAGAGAACGTGTGACAAAAGAAAGAAAAGAGAAAGAAGGAGGGAAGAAAAAAGAAAGTGCATGCGAGAAAGAGAAAGTAAGAGCATATGACAGAGAAAGAGAGAGAGAAAGAGAAAAAAGTGCATGAGAGAGAAAGAGGAGAAAGAGAGAAAGAGCATGTGACAGAAAGAAAAAAGAGAGAGAGAGAGAGAGACAGAGAAAGAAAGCTTAATTTCTCGGGTGGACTGAAAACTCGAGTTCCCATCGTTCCCAGCCAGCCCCGGGTGGGGCAGAGACACAGCGGCACGGTGGTTAGAGTGTGGTACTGCAGGTACTTCTGCTGACTGCCAGCTGACTGCAGTTTGGCAGTTTGAATCTCACCAGGCTCAAAGTTGACTCAGCCTTCCGTCCTTCCGAGGTGGGTAGAATGAGGACCCAGATTGTTGGGGGACAAGAGGCTGACTCTGTAAACCGCTTAGAGAGGGCTGTAAAAGCACTGTGAAGCGGGATATAAGTCTATGTACCCTTCCTTCCTTCCTTCTCTTTCCAGTGGTTAGAATGCAATATTGTAAGTTAACTCTGCCCACTGCCAGCAGTTCAATTCTGACCAGCTCAAGGTTGATTCAGCCTTCTGTCCTTCCAAGGTGGGTAAAATGAGGACCCAGATTGTTGGGGGCAAGAGGCTGCCTCTGTAAATTGCTTAGAGAGGGCTGTGAAGCACTGTAAAGCGGTATATAAGTCCTTCCTTCCTTCCTTCCTTCCTTCCTTCCTTCCTTGTGATTAGAATGCAGCATTGCAGGTTGACTCTGGCAGGAGTTTGACCCTGACTAGCTCAAGATTGACCCTTCCTTCCTTCCTTCCTTCCTTCCTTCCTTCCTTCCTTCCTTCCTTCCTTCCTTCCTTCCTTATGATTAGAATGCAGCATTGCAGGTTGACTCTGGCAGGAGTTTGACCCTGAGTAGCTCAAGATTGACCCTTCCTTCCTTCCTTCCTTCCTTCCTTCCTTCCTTCCTTCCTTCCTTCCTTCCTTCCTTCCTTCCTTCTCTTCCCAGTGGTTAGTATGCAATATTGTAGGCTAAATCTGCCCACGGTCAGCAGTTCGACCCTGACCAAGGTTGACTCAGCCTTCCGTCCTTCTGAGGTGGGTAAAAGGAGGACCCACATTGTTGGGGTGCAAGAGGCTGACTCAATAAACTGCTTAGAGAAGCCTGGGAAAGCACTGTGAAGCGGTATATAAGTCTAAATACTATGGCTGTATTATTCATTATAATTATTTCTATCCTCCTCCTCATTATTAAACTCAAATCACAACATTTCCGGGGGAAACCTCGCCAGGGGAAGCTCAATAAAACACCCACCCACACCCACGGGCCTTCAGATTTGACAGCCGCCGCTTAGAGACGCCCCAAAGTCCAACATTTTGGGCCAAATGTCCGTTTCTTGCCGACCAAAGAAGAACCACCTTCAAACGGCCACTTGCTTAGAACAGAAGGAAAGCTCGGCGGGCGGAGGAGCAGTGACGCGGGACGGCCAGCAGAGGGCGCCAGACGCCGCTTTATTTTGGGGAGGGGGCGAGAAAAGCCGCTTTGGAGAGGAGAGATTAGGTAAAAGCTTTTCCCCCCTCTTCTTTTTCATCGCTTTTTTTTCTTTTTGATGGTATTCCCCCCTGAGACACCCCCCTCCCCAATCTGGGTGGGAGTCCTGATGGATGGAGAGACCTCCTAGCCTGCGGTGGGCTTCTTCCAAGCCCCCCCAACCTTAAAAAGCCCCTTCCCCAATTAGGAGTTTTCTGCTTAAGCCCCCTTCCCACCGGATGGGAAACGTTGAAAGTGGTTTATTCAGGACCGGTTATTTCTTGCCCCCCGCCCCCTATACATATGCAGGGGGGGGGTCCCAGCTGCCAGGAAAGGGGGGGAACAGGTGCCCCCTTCCTCCCCCCCCAATGTCGCTGTGCAACTTGGCGTGGTTCCCCCCCTTTTATTGCAGCTGCAAAAACTGGGCAAGAGATGCAATGCGCTGGGGAGGGGTCATTGGGATTTGAGGGGGGAGGGAGGGGGAGGTGCAGCTGAAGGCGAAGTTGCCCCCCCTCCCTCTCCCCGGGTCCTCCCCCCCTTCCCCTCCGCCTTCCAGCCCCCACTTCTTGGCACCGAAGAGGCGACACCGCAGCCGGAGGCGAACCGTTCGCAAGCTGCGTGAGCGGAATGCAAGAAGGCAGCGCCCCCCCCCCCACGAAACGCCCCCTAGCGGCGGCCGGGGGGACTTCAAAGGATGAGTTTTTGGGGGGTGGGGGAGAGGGGAAAAAGAGGGGCGCGGGGTGTGGGTGGGTGGGTGGGTGAGCTTGTCGATCAGAACGGGCGGCGGTTCGAATCCCTAGTGCGGGTCTCCTGGGTGAGCAGCGGGGTTGGACTAGATGACCTCCAAGGTCCCTTCCCACTCTGTTACTGTTTACTGGCCTCAGTCTGATCCCCCCCTCCACTCGTTTGATGGAAGGGGAGGGTTTGATAAGAGAGGGGAGAGGGGGCTCAAAAGAAGTCTGGCTTTGGGGAAGGGAAGGGAGTAGCAGGGAGTTCCGCAGTCGTCGTCCCCTAATCTGCGCACAGAGAGAGAGATCTTGGCTCTTTTGGGGGGAGACGGGGGTAAGAGAAGCTTGTTGGGGGGACCCCCTCCTCCCCTTCCTTGTTTGGGGGACCCCCTCCCCTTCCTTGTTGGGGGTCCCCTCCTCTCCTGAACCTCTCCCCCTACCTTTGTGTCTCGCTTTTCCTCTCGAAGCGCTCCAGGCGACTTACAAATGTCGCCCGTTTCCCCCCCCCCTTAACAACAACCCCGCGAGGACGGCTGGGCTGAGCGCCCGTTTCCGAGCCTCCCCCCCCCCCCGCCCCCCGGCTTGGTAGGAAGTCCAGATCAGAAGCCAAGCCTGCAGCTGGCTGGCTGGCTGGCTGGCCGGACTACCAGCCCCAGCAGCAGCCCCCGGCCAGCTGGGGTAAAGGACTACAAGCCCCATTAGCCCCAGCCCAAGCTTTCCCTCCACCCCTGCATTGGCGCGTCGTTCAACCGACTCATTTTTCCCCCCGAGTTTTCTTTGCCAGCGGAACCCACCCACCAGACAGACCCTCGCCCCGTTTTCTCCACCCCACCCCGACCCGATCCGAGTTAGAGGCGTCGTGCGAACGCGTCTCTCGGGACCCCCTCCCCTCCCCGATCCAGGTTCAAAGCATCGCGCGGATGCGGGAAGCTGCCTGCTTTCTCTATTCTTCCTCTTTTTCCCTCCCTCTTTCTCTCTCTCCCCTCTCTTCCTCTCTGCCGTCTTTCCCGGACCGGGTCTGCTGGCGGGAGGAGGGGGGGGCTGGGAGGGGCTGATGGATCCGGTGGTACCTGCCTGAAAAGAGAGAAGGGGGGGGGGAGAACGCAAGCTTGGAAGCCACTAGACCTTAGTTTATTAGGAGCGGCAGGATCTCCCCCCCCCCCCGCCGCCGCCGCTGTATTGCAGAAGGGACGAGCTGTGCCCCCCGCCCCTTATTATTTTTTTTACAAAGCTCTCAGGGTGGAGAGGCGAACGAGGCAGCCCGTAAGAGCATCTTCGGAGCCAGAAATCCGGTTGCTGTGCCAGCCGACATTGGCCGTGGTCTCTCTCTGTCCCCCCCCCCTCAAGCTTCTACGCCCCGTCGCTTGATCGTTCTTGCTTTGTAAGCAAAACGGTGGGGGGGGGAGCAGAGCGAAAGGAGAGCCGGAGAGAGAGGGTGGGGGGAGAGAAAGAAAGAAAGAGAGAGAGAGAGAGAGAAGAGAAGAGACCAGCTCCTTTATAAAAGCCTAGTCGCGCCAGGCATCTCTAAAGCCAGAATTCATTGCAACGCCCCCCCCCCTCCTCCTTCGGTCTTTCAAGCTTTTGCCTGCCTCCCCCCCCCACAGCTGGGCAGTTGGCACCGATTCCCCAGAAAGCGGCTAGAGGACCCCTCCCTCCTCATCACCAGGTAAGCAAATGAGGAAATTAAAAATAAGAGGTGCAGGTGGGGTGGTGGAAAGAAGGAAGAAAGGAGAAAAGGCGATGGCAGACGAATTGGGGAAAAGGTTCCTCACCTTTTCATAGGTGTCTTCCTCTCTCTCTCTCTCTCTCTCTCTCTCTCTCTCTCTCTCTCTCTCTCTCTCTCTCTCTCTCTCTCTCTCTCTCTCTCGCTCCCTTTTCCCAGCGGACCGAGAAAGTTGTCGGATGAGCGGTTTGGGGGGGGGGGTGGAAGCCACGCTACAAATTTTTAAATGAAGGGGTGGGGGATGCGACGAAGAAGGTGCCCCTATGCCAACAGGGAAAAAGAGATTATACGGGAGCAGAGAAGGAAACAGAGATTAAAACTCTGCATGGATTTGTCCAGCCTGGAAAAACGAAGTCGGAGAAACTATATAGATAAGGAGAAGGTTAATTTTGGGGCTGTGGGGGAGGGAGGCAAGAGGAGACACCCCCCCAACCCCCTGCTGAAGAGAAATTGGCCCAGCCAAGAATAGAGGTATAAGGATGGAGATTAGATTTTTTTTGGGGGGGGGGGTGTTTCTTCTCACTGCCCTCCCCTTCCCCAAAATGTGGGTCACACTCTTCGGGAGCCCCGAAAAACCCAGAAAGAAGTTTGAGGAGGGGGCACTGCAGATTTTTGGGATCAGGCTTTCCCATTGGATGATTCCTTTACCTCCCCCCCCCCCCCAACCTTCTCCAGAAATCACTTTCTCACAATCAAAACAACCGGCTAGTGCCAAGAGAATTCAAGAGGAATCTTTTCCTCTGCATGAGCTCAAAGATGATGTACTTGTGTTGGTGTGCTGATGCCAGGCTCCTTCGCGGATTAGGGATGAGCAACAGGGTTTGAGAAGGAAGGATAACCCCCACCCCCATCCCCATCCACCACCCCCCCAGAAGGAAGGAAGGGGGACCAAGGGGGGGAGGGCACCGCCTGGCACCACCACACCATGAATTAAACCATTCTCGTTTCCCTGCCCAGCTGCCTTGTCGGTCACGCTTTGCGCCAGGGAAGGGCCAGCCGAGGTGGAAGGGCAATGTGCGGGGGGGGGTCCCAAGCGGGGCACCTCCCTGCTTTGTGGGAAGCTGGCTTTGCCCCTGTCAGCGCATCACCCCGGGTGCCGCAGATCCAGAAGGCGGTGTGGGACGTTTGCAGCATAGCACAGAAGCGACACGGAAAGAAGCGGTCCATGCCGGACCGCATAGCTTTTGGGGGAGGGCGGGAGGGGGGGGGCTGGCTGGCATCGTCCCACTCTCCCGAAGAGAAAAACCCAGGCACATGGGTGCCCGCCTCTACGTGGCAGCAGGGGCTCATGTTTTGAAACTGTAGGGCAGAACCATGGAGTCGAGGGTTATACCGTGCTATCCTTCGGAGAGGTTTTAGTAATGCCACATGCTCCTGAAGTCCTGGCAATGTTCCAGCCAGGGGCACACAGGTTGGCACCAAACGGGTCCGTGTGCCAGGAGGGTTGGTCTCAGGCTCCCATCAAAGAAAGGGTGAACCTCGAAGGAAGGGCTCTAGGATGCCAGGGGAGAGCTGTGGGGGCAGGTCCTACCCCGGCAATGCCTCTCCGCCTGCCACTTTTCCCGCAGCCTCCGTCAAGCTTGGGCATCCCAGCGCAAAAGAAGTCCCTCTTAAGCATGTGCAGAGAGCGGCTCTTTGGAAGGAGGGAGGGCCCTCGGCGCTTGGCGCAACCGTGCCCATGTGCCTGCCCGTTTCCATGTGCTTTTCAACCAGCCGCAGATTGCTCGGGCCTGGCGCTTGTATATGTGGGGCAGTTGGGTAGACCTTGGCTGCTAACCTCCTGCAATCCTGCCCCACATCTCCCACCCTAGAGTTGGCATTTTTTCCCTTGCCCGGCTTCCCCACACGGCACAGGCTGTCTGTGCTCGATCACTGCAGTAGCATGGATGTTACAAGCACATTTTTTTCCCCTCTTAATGTTTGTGCCGAAAACGGCTTCTCGTACAGAAACTTTAAGCCCTTTTTCAAAAGAAAAGGGGGGTTTGAGTGGGGAGTTGGTAAGGGAGGGGCCAGTCAGGGTCGTCGTTCCCCCTAACTTCAGGCCTGGCTTCCCACCCACCCACCCCATGCTCAGGGGACGGATGGACGCCGAGTCAGAAGGAGCATGGAAATTTTGTTTAAAGAGGATGAGTTTAAAAATCAAAAGATTGAAGATTCAGATTTCCCAATTTAATATCCTGGGAGGTTTTACTTATTCGGGGAGAAAACTGGGGGTTTTGAGGGGGGGCAGGTAAAACACAGCAGGACTGGATTAGCGGAGAGGGGTTATATGGAAGATTGCCCATCCGGGCGCCGTTTTAGGACAGGAGGGAATTGGGCAGGACTGGAACTCGGCTCTTTTGATACCTGGCATGAAAAGGGGTAGGGGGGCTTCAGACCCCATCATATCTTCCTTTGAGAGCCTCCCACGGTCTTCCGTGATGGCTTTAGAAGTTGAGTGGTGGGCAGGCAGACAGAAGGGACAGTTTACAAACGATGTACTACAGGGAGGAAGGTGTGAGTATTTCCGAGTGGTGCTCCTTCCCTGGTGAAAGTTAGGCAACTCTGAAAGTACAGGGAGTGCTTGACTGACGACCACCCAATCCAGCCCCCGATTTCGGTGGCTATGTGAGACCGTCATTAAGGGAGCTCTGCCCCACGGTATGACCTTTTTGGGGGGGGCACCGTTGTTAAGCAAATCGCCGAGGTTGTTAAGTTAGTCGCACCGTTCTTAAGTGAATCCAGCTTCCCCCATCGACTTTGCTTGTCGGTTAAGGTCGCAAAGGGGGGATCAAAGGACACCCACCCACCCCCGGGACACTGCGGCCATCATAAATAGGAGCCAGTTGCCAAGTGACTGAATTTTGATTGCATGATGCTGGAATGCTGGAGTTATGACCATTTTTCACACTTACGACCGTCCCAGCATCCCCACAGACACATGATCGAAATTCAGCCGGTCGGCAACTGACTCGTATTTATGACGGTCCTGGGGTCTTGTGTTCCCGCTTTTGCCACCTTCTGACAAGCCAAGTCAATGGGGAAGCCAGATCCGCTTAACGGCCATGTTACTCTGTAGTGACTCCCTTAACAACTGTGGCAGGACAGGTCGTACAACGGGACAAAACTCACTGAAGTAATGTCTCCCTTAGCAACAGGAATTTTGGGCTCAAAATTATGGCTGTAAGTCGAGGACTAGCTGTACTGTGTGAAAAAACACAGAGAGGTACAATAATTAGTTTAGGGGGCTGCTCGAAGTTACGACAGTGCTGAAAAAAAGGGGCTTGCCGTTCCTCGCACTTAAGACCATTGCCGCGCCCCCAATCCATTTAGGACAGTTATGGTGCCCTGGGATCAAGTGATCGCCATTTGAGATCTTCCCAGTTGGATTCCCACCGGCTAAGTCAACAGGGGAATCCAGATTCGTTGATCCTCCCTTGTGCTTCACTTAATGACCGAGGTGATTCGTTTCACATTCATGGCAAAGAAAAAAAAGCACATAAAATTTGGATGCGGCGCATTTCACGAGTGCCTCGCTTAGCGACGAATGTTTCCCAATGATGGTCGTAAGTCGAGGACTACCTGCCACGCTCAACCTCACAGGGGTGTTTGCAAGGGGAGGGCAAGGAGGAGAGAATATTTTTAAAATAAAGTTTTAATTGTGGTGGAAGGTTCTTCCTCTGTTTATCTAACCCCTTTGGCTTGGCTTCCTGCGTCATTTTCGACGCTAACCGTCAAGAAACCGAGGAAGTGGGGGGAAACTCCCCTCAATGCTTGTGTCCAAAACGAGGTCTCCCCGTTAGGCGAATCTTAAAATTGGGCCATGATTCCAAGGCTCCCGCTTAATTTCTGCAGAGAAAAACGCATTCCTTTTTTCCATCTGAGGTTTAATAGAAATGCGACGTAACCATGATTACAGGCTGCAAATCTCTCTTTAAGCCACGAATTAGTGGCGGTGGGCAGAGTTCCAGACCCCAGTTTGGGAAGAGAGGAGATCAAAGAATCAGCTAAAACTAGCCAGTTTGGTCTATTGGCTAAAAAACCAGGAGTCTGGGAGTTCTAGTCCCGCCTTAGGCAATGAAAGCCAGCTAGGCGAACTTTAGGTCAATCAACAGGAGACTGGGAATTCTAGTCCCTCTTTAGGCAGTGAAAGCTAGCTGGATGACTTTGGGCAAATCACCAGGAGACTGGGAATTCTAGTCCCTTTTTAGGCATGAAAGCCAGCTGGGTGACGTTGGGCCAATCACCTGGAGACTGGTTGTTCTAATTCCTCCTTAGGCATGAAAGCCGGCTGGGTGATTTTGAGGCCATCACCAGGAGACTGAGAGTTCTAGTTTCTCCTCAGTCAATGAAAGCCAGCTAGGTAAACTTTGGGCCAATCAACAGGAAACTGGGAATTCTAGTCCCTCCTTAGGCAATGAAAGCCAGCTAGGCGAACTTTAGGTCAATCAACAGGAGACTGGGAATTCTAGTCCCTCTTTATGTATGAAAGCCAGTTGGGTGGCTTTGGGCCAATCACCTGGAGACTGGGTGTTCTAGTTCCTCCTTAGGCATGAATGCCGGTTGAGTGACTTTGGGCCAACCACCAGGTGACTGGGAGTTCTAGTCCCTCCTTAGGTGTGGGCGACTTCCGGCAAGTCCATCTCTCTCTCTCTCTCTCTCTCTCTCTCTCTCTCTCTCTCTCTCTCTCTCTCTCTCTCTCTCTCTCTCTCCCTCCCTCCCTCAACCCAGCCCACCTCACAAGGTTGTCATTGGGAGGAAAATAAGAGGGGTCTTCAGCATCTCCACTGCCTTATTTTTAAAATATTAATTAATTAAAGGTGGAGTATAAATTAAAAGAAAATTGGCCTATGATTGGGCTTCCTCCCAAGGACCCAAACTCCAGGGATTTTACTAAACAGTTCTTTCAACCCTGCAGAGTCCTAGCGGATCAAACGTAAGGCTGATTAAATAATAAAACCAATATTTATTAGCTGGATTTTTGGCGCCTAGTGCTGGATAGCCATTGAGCTTAAAAAAAAGTGGCCCAGCCGATAAGATTTATAACACAACCGTTGGCTGGATCAGTTTTTTTTTTTTTCCCTGAGATAAATTTGCCCGGTTCCCGTCGCGGGTTAAACCTGGAGTCAGGCGAAGGGAATCGACCCATTATTAGGAAATAAAATTTCTCTTCCGAATCTGACTTTTTTGGAAGGCGAAGACTGGACTCCCGTCGTCAACATTAAGAATCGCTAAAAGAATAGTTGGCCTAATTTGCAGGATTGGTCGGACGGCTGCCAGAACAATCAAACAGCTACGGCAGCACTTATGTATAATGAGAGAGGAAGATGCTCAGTGATGGCGCAGGAATGTTGCTGGAAATATATACACAAACCACAGGATTAAAATGATTCCTGCTAGCCTTGCCTTTCCGTGACCATCAGCCGGGGATGATGGGAACTAGAACCTGCAATTGGCCCCGGAGTGTTAGAATATCAGTCACCGTAAAAGAACAGGGATAATCAATGAACAGATCATCGGATGCTAGACAAATAAACAATAATCAATAGCTACTATCTAAGTAAATAATAGAAAAGGGATACAATTAGACAATTAGATAATAAGTAAATAACAAACAGAAATCGATAAGATACTAGGCAAATAAATAAACAGGCAATCAATAATTAGATAAATAAGAAATGGAAATCAATAATTAGATAAAATAAGAAATGGAAATCAATAATTAGATAAATAAGAAAATGGAAATCAATAATTAGATAAGTAAATAACTAGAAATTGATAATGAGAAACTAGATAGATAAATAACAAATAGGTGATCGATAATTAGATAAATAATAAGTGGAAATAGATAACTGGACCAGTAAATAATAAGTAGAAACTGGTGAGATACCAGATAAATAAATAAATAACAAATAGGCAATCGATAATTAGATAATAATCATATATGGGAAATTGATAATGGAATGAGTAAAAATTAAATAGAAATTGATAAGATAAGTAAATAGAAATTGATAATTAGATGATTAAATAATAAATAGAAATTGATGAGATGATTAAATAATAAATAGAAATTGATAATGAGATAAGTAGATAGAAATCAATAATTAGATAATAAGTAAGTAAATAATAGGAATTGATAGATAGATATGTAAATAATACATAGAAATTAATAGAGATACTAGACAAATAACAAATAGACAATTGAAAATTAGATAATAATAAGTAGAAATTGATAATTAGATGTTAGATAATATATAACTAATAGACAATTGCTAATCAGATAATGGAAGGGAAGGGAAGGGACCTTGGAGGTCTTCTAGTCCAACCCCCTGCTCAGGCAGGAAACCCTGCACCACTTCAGACAAATGGTTATCCAACATCTTCCTTAAAACTTCCAATGTTGGAGCATTCACATAGTTAATAAGTAAATAATAGGTCATCAATCAATCAATAATCGTCTGCCATACGCTATATGAATAATAAATAAATAGTCATGAATACAGAAATGCAAAGATCTGGGGATTCTAGGAAAAGAAAGGTGAACGCCTTTCCTTCATCTGTGGGGGAGGAAGTGGGCTGGGGGGGAACCGGCAGAGCGAGAAACGGAGTAGTGGATACTCCGTAATCTGAATTAGTGATGCGCGGGCGGGGCTGGCCAAGAACATGCTTTTGCACTTTAGTGTCACTGCGTGTGCTTAATTGTCCCGGCCTCCTATTCCTGGCACTCCAGAGTGACGTCAGAAAAGGAGATTTCCACTTCGGTAAAAAACGATAACTGCTGGGAAAATCCGTAAGGCTCGGAAGAAGTCGTTAAGGTAGCAATTTAAGATACTCAAGGTTTACGTTTCATTTATGTGTATTTGTTTTTACGAATAACTCAAGGCGGAAAATCTATTGAACATGCTTTCCTCCTCTGTTCCCCCCCCAAAAAAACAACAACAACCCTGTAAGGTAGATTGGGCTGAAAGAGAGTAACTCAGCTGACTTTTGTGCCTAAAGGCAGACTAGAACTCCCAGTCCCCTGGTGATTGGTGCAGAGTCTCCCAGCTGCCTTTCGTGCCTAAGGCGGGATTGGAACTCCTACTCTCCTGGTGATTGGTCCAGAGTCACCCAACTGGATTTCATGTGTAAGGAAGGACTAGAACTCCCAGTCTCCTAGTGATTGGCCCAAAGTTCACCTAGCTGGCTTTCATTGCCTAAGGCAGGACTAGAACTCTCAGTCTCCTGGTGATTGGCCCCGAGTCACCCATTTGGCTTTCATGCGTAAGGAGGGACTAGAACTCCCAGTCTCCTGGTGGTTGGCCCAAAATGACCCAGCTCCCTTTCGTGCCTAAGGCAGGACTAGAACTCCCAGTCTCTTGGTGATTGATTCAAAGCCATCCAGCCGGCTTTCGCTACTTAAGGCGGGACTAGAGCTCCCGGTCTCCTGGTGATAGGCCCAAAGTCACCCAGCTGGCTTTCATGCCTAAAGAGGGACTAGAATTCCCAGTCTCCCAGTCAGAATATAAGGACCACCTTTGGTGGGAAAGTAGCAGCGTTCCGTGCGCCTTTGGCGTTGAGTCATGCCAGCCACCTGACCACGGAGACGTCTTCGGACAGCGCTGGCTCTGCAGCTTTGAAACGAAGATGAGCAGCGCCCCCTAGAGTCAGGAACGACTAGCACATCTGTGCGAGGGGAACCTTTCCCTTTTACAGACGAAGTGTGCGTAAGTCGAGAACCTCCTGCAGGCGTGCGTCCCCTGTCCCAAGAGCTTTGAAAGAACTTCCCTCGTTCCAAGGTCACTTCTCCAGGAAGTTCTCACGCTAGTGATTATTCAGCCGGGGCGTAATTATGACCCAGATCAGGATGCAAGAAGCACACCATGGTTCTTGTTGGCGGTCCGGAGGCAACGCAGAAAGGCAGTGTCAGGTCTAGATAAAGCTGAACGGCTTCCAAGTTCTTCTGGACAGGAGCCACGCGGGACGTCGTACTAACTTTTCTGCTGGCCGAAGCGGAAAACCCAGGGAAGCGGTTGGTCTCCCTCCAAGAGCAGCTGGCAAAAGCACCTTGCAGAAAATCAGGGGGTGGGGGGTGGGGGAGGTCTTACTCCCGAGTGGGTTCGTTTGCTCGCCTGTAGACCACCAGGGTGGGGGGTTGTCCGAGCAACCTCGCGGCTCCCTCTACATACAGGTAGTCCTCGACGTGCGCCTTCCGCAATTGAGCCTGACGTTTCTGGCGTTCGGTGAGATAGTTTGTTAAGCACTGATTAGCACAGATGACGTTACCCAGCTGGGTCATGAGACGTCTGCAAGAAAACGAGCAAGCTCATGCAGTACCAAGGACTCCGATTCTCATGCTTCCTCTTCCTCCTCCTCTTCCTCCTCCTCCTGCTCCTCTCCACAATCCCCTTTCCCTTCTAGCACTGACGATGTTCCCTAGCTGGGTCATGAGACGTCTGCAAGAATCCCACCAAGCCTAGAAAAGTACCAAGGATTCCACATTCCTCCTCCTCCTCCTCTCCCTCCCTTCTAGCACTGATGTTGTTCCCTAGTTGGGTCATGAAACGTCCCCAAGGAAACCACCAAACTCGGGAAAGTACCAAAGAGTTCACATTCTTCCACCACCACCACCTCCTCCTCCTCTTATTTCTTCTTTTCCTCCTCCCCCTCTCCCTCCCTTCTAGCACTGATGATGTTCCCTAGTTGGGTCATGAAACGTCCCCAAGGAAACCACCAAGCTCAGAGAGGACCAAGGACTCACAAAAGCCAATCGATGACGTTGGGCCCATCACTTTCTCATCCCAATCCGCCTCGCAGGATTGTTGTTACAGGGGCAAAGAGGAGGAGGAAGGCGTGTTGGATATGTTCCCCACTTTGAGTTATTTGTGAAAATTAATTAAAGGCAGGACACAAAATAAATAAATAAAGCATAAGCAGAAATCTTGGCTCCTGTGATGCACATAAATTGCACAAGGGCTTCCCTCTCCAGAAGTCAGCTGGCTGGGTGCCTTGCCTTGAATCTTCTCTTCTTCCTGCTCCTTGGAGCCAACTCCATGTTGCAAAGTCTTCCACAAAAACACAGATGTAAATAAATGCGTTGAAGGAGGTTTCTGATTCCTCCTCCTCTCCCGGGGAAGACAAACTTGTGATGGTATAAGGGTTGACATGCCACAGACGAGCTTTCAAATCCAGTCGTCTCCCTTGACCATCATATGGAGAACAGCAGGACTCCACGTCCAATCATCCCCAGGAGGCATTGGCCTAGAATCCAAAACTTCTTGAGAAAGATCTCATCCATGATGGAAGGGAATCTGGGAGGCCAGATGGAGAACTGGAGGTCTTAGTTAGGCCAACTCTGGCTCGCTCGATTCCTACTGCGTGTCCTCCAGAATATTGGACTACAGCTCCCGTGAGTTGTAGTCAGATTGGGTCATTGTAGTCCAATAAAGTTTACTTTAGGGCAGCAACTTTAAGGTGGTGGACCTCAACTCCCAGAATCCCCCAGCCAGCATGCTTTAAGAGGGGTTAACTTCAACTCCCAGAATCCCCCAGCCAGCATGCTTTAAGAGGGGTGGATTTCAACTCCCAGAATCCTCCAGCCGGCATGCTATAAGAGGGGTGGACTTCAACTCCCAGAATCCCCCAGCCGGCATGCTTTAAGAGGGGTGGACTTCAACTCCCAGAATTCCAGTGTGGCTCGCTGGAGAATTCTGGGAGTTGAATTCCACCCATCTTAAAGTTAGGTTGAGAAACGCTCAAGGGATAACGTTGGGAGCCATCTTTGGAGTGTTTATGAATCATCTCTTGGTGGCCCTTGGAGACCCAAATATCAGCTGTGCGTGATGGGCTCTGTAACCCTTTTTCTTTCCTCTCTCTCTCTCCCCAGAGTCATCATCTCCACCATGTCTCTGCTGAAGACGTCAATCATGCTCTTGGCTCTGTTCCTCCCATCGCTGCTGGCCACAGTGGACGACGCCTTGGGTCCGTCCAGGACTGGGTCCTCTTCTCCAGACGGTGGCAACCGTAGCTCCAAGTGTCAGGAAGTCACCGAGTGCCAGGAAGGTGTCATCTTACCTGTGTGGCTCCCTCAGAATCCTTCCGTGGGAGACAAGGTGGCCCGGGCCATCGTTTACTTCGTGGCCCTCATCTACATGTTCCTGGGCATGTCCATCATTGCCGACCGCTTCATGGCCTCCATAGAAGTCATCACCTCGCAGGAGAAGGTGATCACCATTAAGAAACCCAACGGGGAGACCACAACGACCAGCATCCGTATCTGGAACGAGACAGTCTCCAACCTCACCTTGATGGCCCTGGGGTCGTCTGCCCCCGAGATACTCCTGTCCATTATCGAGATCGTGGGACATGGCTTCCACGCAGGAGACATGGGCCCCAGCACCATCGTGGGCAGCGCTGCTTTTAACATGTTTATCATTATCGCCGTCTGCATTCACGTGGTCCCTCAAGGTGAGGTACGGCGCATCAAACACCTGCGGGTTTTCTTCGTCACGGCGGCCTGGAGCATCTTTGCTTACATCTGGTTGTACCTCATCTTGGCCTGGTTCTCTCCCGGCGAGGTGGAACTGTGGGAAGGTCTTCTCACCTTCCTGTTTTTCCCAATCTGCGTCCTCCAAGCTTGGGTGGCTGACCGCAGGCTCCTCTTCTACAAGTACGTCCACAAAAAGTACCGGACGGATAAGTCGCGGAGTCTCATTATCGAGACCGAGGCCGACATCGGCTACCCGAAAATGGACATCGAGTTGGATAACTCGCTCAAGGAAGGATCGGAAGGTCTGGGAGATACGGGGAAGGATCAAGACGACGAAGCGCGCAGGGACATGGCGCGTACCTTGCGCGATTTGAAACAGAAGAATCCCGAAAAGGACATGGAACAACTGATCGAAATGGCCAACTATCAAGTACTGGTCCAGCAGCAGAAAAGCCGCGCTTTCTACCGCATCCAAGCAACCCGTATGATGATCGGAGCTGGGAATATCCTCAAGAAACACGCGGCTGATGAGGCCCGCAAAGCGATCAGCATGCAGGAAGTCCAGACGGAGGAAGACGAATCAGTGACCAGAGTCGGTTTCGAACCAGCTCACTATCAGTGCTTTGAGAACTGTGGCTCTGTGGTCCTGACCGTGGCCCGTCGAGGAGGGGATCTGGCCTGCGTCAGTGTGCGAGTGGATTTCCGTACGGAGGACGGGACCGCGAACGCTGGCTCCGACTACGAATTTGCAGAGGGTACCTTGCTTTTCAAGCCAGGAGAGACACACAAGGAACTGCGAGTGGGGATCATTGATGACGATATTTTTGAAGAGGACGAGTATTTTTACGTCCATCTCAGCAATGTCAGGGCAGCCTGGGCCGAGCCGGGTCCGGTGCCTCCTCCAAAAGCTTGTCTCGCGCCCTCCAAGATGGCCACTGTGACCATCTTCGATGACGACCACGCCGGTATCTTTACCTTTGAGGGACCCTCTAAGCGAGTGAGCGAAAGCATCGGCGTGGTGCACATCAAAGTGCTGAGGACTTCGGGGGCCCGCGGGCGAGTGGCTATCCCCTACCACACCATTGAGGGCACGGCTAAAGCCGGCGAGGATTACGAGGAAGTAGCCGGCAAGGTGGAGTTTCAGAACGACGAGACGGTGTAAGATAACAGCATGGGGACCCCGATGGGAACGGCGGAGAGGGGTGGAAGGACAGTGAATGCGTGGGAGGAGGGAAAATGGGTTATCGAGTTATGGCAAACCTTTTCGACACAGAATGCCCCAAACAAATGTGCGTGGGCGCCAGAGCACCGGGTTTCTGGCATACTCGTGCACCGGCCAGTTGGTCGTGCGTGCCAGAGCACTGGAAACGCGAAGACCAGCTGGCTGGCGCACACATTCCTGTGTTTTGGCCAGTTTGGGTCATTTTTCAGGGCATTTTTTTGGCCCATTGTGGGATCGAAAAACAGCCCGAGAATGGCCTGAAAAACGGTATGTTTTTTTGCCATTTTCCAGTGCTCCGGCACCCACAAGGACCAGCAGGCCGGTGTCCATGTGCATGCCAGAAAGCAGAAGAGTAGCTGGTGATGGCACACATGCCCACAATTACAGTGGAAATAAAAATGGGTTAATTTGAAGAGGGCAACGTACCTGATATTTAAGGCCTTGGGGAGGAAGAAAAGAAAACCTATAGTTATTTGGGAACTGGAGGATGGTTTTTGTCATTCCCGGCCTGGGTTTTCGGGAGGTTGGAACGGGACCGTCCGGCATTTGAGAAATCTCGGCAATAAAGAAAAGCCGTTGACCTGAACTAAGGTGCCACCACCAAAAAGGCCACGCTCCTTACTGTGAGCTGCTGTACGCCGGTGTGTATCATGTCTTCATTTTCCAGGCCCTTTGAATAGTCCTCGGCTAACAGCAGTTCATTTAGCGACCGTTCCAAGTTACAACGGCGCTGGAAAAAAAGGGAGTTACGGCCATTTTTTTCACACTTAACTTGCAGCATCCCCAGGGTCGCATAATTAAAATTCAGACGCTTGGCAACTAACTCATACTTACGATGGTTGCAGCATCCTGGGGTATGTGTGTGTGTGTCACGTGATCCCATTTGGTACCATCCAACAAGCAAAGTCCACATAGTTTCTCCATCACGGCTTATATTGTTCATTTATAAAATTTGTATCCATCCATGTTTTGTCCAACAACTCTGGGCAGCTCACAACATAAAACAACCTTTGGGAAACGTTAAAACAGTAAAAAAGACGGCAGATTAAAAAACATTCACAAATGACTTACGATCCCCACTGGCTCCAGAATGACCGTCGCTAAGCGAGGAGGAGTTAAGCGAGCCTGATGTTAGGACGTCTTTTAATCACTGCAGTTCTTAAGTGAATCAAGTGATTGCTAAGCAAATCTGGCTTTGGAGCCAGCAGGGAAGGTCACAAATGGTGATTGCGGGAGGCGAGGATGTTTTCGGGCCGTCGTAAGTGTGTGCTGGTTTTACTGCCTTTCTTGCCACTATTGTTAAATCCCTGCAAGTTGTTAAATTAATCACACGCCTAAAAACACACGCCGGAAATTACAAAAACCATCCTCCAGTTCCCAAATAACTATAGGTTTTCTTTTCTTCTACCCCGCTTCTGCAAGGTCTTAAATATCGGCTACGTTGCCCTCTTCAAATTACTCCGTTTATTTTATTTCCACTCCGACAATTACGTGGTTGGATATTAAAATTTTCCAGCTTTCGGTACACCGTTTTATCAGATTTAACGGTTTTTAATTTGTTTTAATGGTTTTTTTCAGGCAGGGAGGAGTTGGCTACTATGGGAATTAGGCGGTGGGAGATGATAAACGTTTATAATAATCCAGAAAAGATATAAGCCACAGTAGCAGGTCAGCAAGGGATCTGGTGTGTGTGTTTTTTTTACTACATTTAGGTACAAAATGTTCACGGTTTTTTTGTTTTTGTTTTACTGACTATGGTACAAACTCTGAAAACTTTTGGGCACATTAAAAAAAGCTACCGTGTTTCCCTGAAAATAAGACAGAGTCTTATTTTCTGTTGACCCTCGAAATAAATGCTAGGTCTTATTTTCGGGAAGGTCTTATTATTTTTGAGGTGCAGGAGGCTCCTTAACCTCGACCGTTTAAAACTGGTTCCAGCTCCCTCCCCCCTCCCGTCCGCACATCATCAAGATGAAGAGCGAGAGGAGGAATCCTGGGAGTTGAAGTCCACAAGTCTTAAAGCTGTCAAGTTTGAACACCCCTGGGTTTTTTTTTCTAAAGGGTTAGGGGTGCAAGGGTCTTGTAACTTGACAGCCTTAAAACTTGCGTGCTTCAATGCCAGAGTTCCTGAGCCAACATGACTGGAGGAGGAATTCTGGGAGTTGAAGTCCACAAGTCTTAAAGCTGTCAAGTTTGAACACCCCTGGGTTTTTTTTTCTAAAGGGTTAGGGGTGCAAGGGTCTTGTAACTTGACAGCTTTAAGACTTGCGTGCTTCAAATGCCAGAGTTTCTGAGCCAACATTTTGGTTGCTAAGCAAGAGCGTTGTGAAGTGAGTTTCACCACATTTTACAAGTTGGCCATGCCCACCCAGTCACATGGCTGGCAAGCCAGTCCCACCTGGTCACATACAAGTTGGCCATGCCCACCCAGTCACATGGTCAGCAAGCCACTCCCTCAAAGCAGGCCACACCTACAGAAGAGGTTCTAAAAAATTTTGAAACCCATCACTGGTGAGGGGCGTGTGGAATATTTTCCTTCCTCCCCCCCCCCCCAGGAAATGGCAGGGACTGGCTGCGCGTGCGTTTGAATATTTTAGTGGAGGGCTTATTTTTTGGGGGAGGGCTTATTTTAGCACATGCGCTCAAAAGCCCGATTGGGCTTATTATCCAGGGAGGTCTTATTTTCAGGGATTTTCCAGTTTTAATTCCTTTTTCAAGAAAGGGAAAAAAGCATAATTAAAAAAAAAATCAGCAAATAGGCAGGTTTATGTTTACCTGACAACTTTGGGCCCATCATTTTTCCCGGCAACAGCCTACCCTGCAGGGCTGTTTTGGAGAAAATTTAGAGGAGAAAAATGAAGATGTTAAAAAAAAAAAAGACATGGGAAGAATGACACTTCATGCTTACTGACAAAGTCCTTGGCTTACGACCACAATGGAGGCCAGAATTTCCAATGCTAGGCAAGGAGACAGTTCAGTGAGTCAGACCCAATTTTACAGACTTTTTTTTTTTTTTGCCAGGGTTCTTAAACTGAATCCCTGCAGATTTAAAAAGCTGGGCAGATTTTTGTAGACGACATTAAAACAAGGTTCATCCTGGACTTGCTTGATTTTATTTTATTGCTGTTTCTGACAATAGTTTCTGTACTGCTGAATTGTATTGACGCTTAGTGGCTTACACGATCATAAAAACAGCCATAAAGTCAACATACATCGTGGATAATCAAATAATATTTAAACAGAACAGTACAGGTAGTCCTCAATTTATAAGGCACCTGGTGCAAGAATCAGAAAGATAGATAGATAGATAGATAGATAGATAGATAGATAGATAGATAGATAGATAGATAGATGATAGATAGATAGATAGATAGATAGATAGATAGATAGATAGATAGATGATAGATGATATATATATAGATAAATAGATAGATAGATAGATAGATAGATAGATAGATAGATAGATAGATAGATAGATAGATAGATAGGATGGGTGGATGGATAAATGGATGGATGGATGGATAAATAGATGGATGGATGGATTGCAGGAAGGAAGGGGGAGAGTGAGAGATGGTTAGATACACCCTGGTGGAGGGATGGAGAGAGAGAGAGAGAGAGAGAGAAGAGATAGATGACAGAATGTTAGAATGAGTTAGATTAAAAGGTAAAATGAGATAAATGGAATGGAATTGATAAAGAGACAGACAAAATGAGATAGATAGAATGAGATAGATGGAATGTGATAGATAGTTTGATAGAGATATGAGAGACATAGAATGAAAAAATGATAGAATAGAATTTTATAGCATAAAATAGAATGAGATAGATAGATGCAGTAGAAAGAAAGATAGAGATAGATAGATGATGGATGGATGGATGGACGGACGGACGGACAGACAGACAGATAGATAGATCAATAGATAATGGGTAGAATAAGATAGATAGAAATAGATAGATAGACAGACAGACAGATAAAATGAGAGAGGATGATTGAATAGAGATTAACGGTTAGAATAAGATAGATAGAATTAGATGATTGAGAGAGAGAAAGAGAGAGAGAGACAGAATAATAGAATGAAAGATTAATGGTTAGAATAAGATATGATAGAGATAGGTAGGTAGGTAGGTAGGTAGGTAGGTAGGTAGGTAGGTAGGTAGGTAGGTAGATAGATAGATAGATAGATAGATAGATAGATAGATAGATAGATAGATGATAGATAGATAGATAGATAGATAGATAGATAGATAGATAGATAGATAGATAGATAGAATGAGAGTGGATGATTGAATAATGGGTAGAATAAGATAGATAGAATTAAATAGATAGATGGAGAGAGAGGGGGGATGATTGAATGAGAGATTAATGGTTAGAATAACATAGATAGAATTATATGATTGATTGATAGATAGATAGATAGATAGATAGATAGATAGATAGATAGATAGATAGATAGATAGATCTCCTTATTAAGATCATGTTTACTGTTGACACTATAGCCTGTTATTAAAAATATGCAAGCGGGACCCAAGAGTTAATTCAATTCGTGGCACTTTACCCAATGCTCAGGGATACCATTGTTTCATGCTAAAAACCCACATCTGTTTGTAACAAAAACCACAGAGGCTACGGCTTCGAACAGTCTCAAACCGTTCCCCACCCGGGCTCCCTTCAGCCAAGCCACCTCTCCGAGCCTCCGACACATGGCATTCATTTCTGGAAACGGTCAATCTTCCCTCTGCCAAGCATCGCCTCGCTTAGCCTCCCAACTTGACAGAGATTGACCTAATTGGCGAGAGGAGCGAGGGGTGGTGGTGGAAGGACACGCCGGGTTAACAGGCGGGTGTGAAAACACAGGGAGGGTGGAGAGACACGCAAGCCGGCCTCCCAGAAGGAGACGGTGTGAAACACGGCTCTCCTGGCACATGGGAAGGGTGCCAGACGTGATGGAGGAGGCGCAGAAAGTTTATAAGCGAGCGACAGGAGGAGAAATGCAGCTCCATCCATTCAAAATAAGCCCTTTTTTCTCCTTTAACCTAGTTTGGGTTTCTTTGGGCAGAACTGAATTAAACCTACAAGAAGTGTCGGTATCTTTTAATGTCCTTTGCGAGAAATTTCATAAAGACAGGAGGAAAAAATATATAGGTAAAGGTAAAGGTCCCCCTCGTGCATAGGTGCTAGTTGTTCCCGACTCTAGGGGGCGGTGCTCATCTCCGTTTCTAAGCCCAAGAGCCAGCGCTGTCCGAAGACGTCTCCGTGGTCATGTGGCCGGCATGACTCAATGCCAAAGGTGCATGGAACGCTGTTTCCTTCGCACCAAAGGTGGTTCCTATTTTTCTACTTGCATTTTTATGTGCTTTTGAACTGGAACAAGTCACGGGAGCTCACTCCGTTCCGTTCCGTGCGCCTTCGGGGTTGAGTCATGCCGGCCACATGACCACGGAGACGTCTTCGGACAGCGCTGGCTCTTCGGCTTTGAAACGGAGATGAGCACCGCCCCCTAGAGTCGGGAACGACTAGCACAGATGTGCGAGGGGGACCTTTCCCTTTACCTTATAAACTGATTTTAGAACTGATTTTTCCAGAGGTTTTGATTGTCCAGAGGGGTTGAGCGGAGCCGATGTCACCGGGAGTCCTAGCTATAAATTCCCTGCATATCTTAATCCTCTTAGGCTATCCGTATAGATATATATATACATATATTTCCCTTGCTCATCGGAAAGGACTCCAGGAACAAATGTCTGCCTTGTCATCTCTTCGAAGTGTGGCCGTCAAATGGCTGCCGACAGATGTTTACCGCTGGGAACTGGGGCAAAACTCTGTGGCCTCGGGAGAAAGTGGAAAAAAATAAAATGGAATAAATTCAGAAATTACTTTTTTTTCGCTTTAACCGGAGGCCACGAGTGGGGAAAAAAATGCAGAGAAATTATTCTCGGCACGGAACGGCATTTTGTTTATAACCGCAGGGAAACGCATCGGAGGTCCCCGACTTACGACCGCAGTGGGGATTGGAATGTCCGTCGCTAAGCCAGGCAGGGAGTTGGGCCCGATGCGACGATTTGCCCGAGTTGTTAAGCAAATCAACTCAGTTTGTTAAGTGATTCGTGGTTTTGTTAAGCGAATCTGGCTTCGCCCACTGATTTTTGATGGTCGGCAGCCAGCCGGGAAGATATTAATAGATTAACCGAGTTGGAAGAGACCTTGTAGGTCATCTAGTCCAACCCACCACTCAAGCAGGAGACTCTACCTACTCCATTTCTGAAACATGGCAGTGGATCCCAAATGGTGATCGTGAGAGGCCGCATCCGTCATAAATACACGCCAGTTGCTTCCATTTTGATTGCACGACTGTGGGGGAATGCTGCATCGGTCGTAAGTGTGAGGACTGGCCCTAAGTCGCTTGTTTCAGCGCCTACTTTTGTGAGTCAAAAATTACCTGTGTGGTTGTGTATGCCGAACAAACAATAGGAGGATCTAAGACTTACACATTCTTTGACGTTACGTCAAAGTTGCTTTTATCAGCACTGGAAAAACTTGGGCCAGTCCTCACACTTACGACTGTCCTGCCCCCGAAAGCTGGGAAATATAGAAGCTGAGTTTTTGTTTTGTTTTTTTTTAAAAAGAAAATTGCAAACATTTTGGTGCAAAGGTCTTAAAGAGTTTGTGGCGATGTTGGGAGTTTGAGTTTGAACTGGTTTCTTTCTCCCTCTCTTAGAAGATACATCGAGATTCAAATAATTGACGATGAGGAGTATGAAAAAAATAAGAATTTCTACCTGCAATTGGGACCCCCGGTTATTTTGGACATCGGAATCCGGCACGGTAAGGATGGGAAGGTGAAAAAGAAAGAAATTCCCTCCGTCCGGTTTTCACTTAAACCCGGAGAAGTTAGAGAGAGTCCCATTGAGTCTTCTTTCTCTGTCCGTTGTGTAGCTGAGGGCTACGCAAACTCTTATCTAACCATTCCCCAAGCAGCATCTTTTTCCTCCGTTGCTCAAGGTCTTTCTCCCAGGTCTGTTACAACGGCAATCTCTTTTTCCCCATCCTATCCTAGGTGACAGCAACGAGAATCAACTACCCGCAGGAGAGCGGGAAAACATTGCCAAAATGGGGTACCCCAGTTTGGGAGAAAACGCCAAACTTGAAGTTATCATTGAGGAATCTTATGAGTTTAAGGTAGTCCCCCCCCTCTGTCTGTCTGTCTCTCTTTGACTCTCTCTCTTTCTGTCTCTGTCTCTCTCTCCGTCTCTCTGTCTCTTTCTCTCTCTCTCTTAGTCTCTCTCTCTCTCTGTCTCTGTGTCTTTTTCTCTCTGCCTCTGTCTCTCTTTCTCTCTCACTCTGTCTCTTTCTATTTGTCTCTCTCTCTCTCTGTCTCTCTCTTTCTGTCTCTCTCTGTCTCTCTGTCTCTCTTTCTCTCTCTCATTCTGTTTTTTCTGTGTGGCCATGAGCCACAGTTTTTTAAAAATATTTATCGTTTATTCCATGCCAAGCTATGCTCAGTTAGCTTTGATCAGAGGCGACATTGAAAGCAAAACAATTGCTTTGCTCCCCTTCCCCCAAGATCCACCCACATGCCCCATTTCACGTCCCCCCAACCTCTTCCCCTCCAGAGCACAGTGGACAAACTGATCAAGAAAACCAACTTGGCGCTCGTGGTGGGAAGCAGCAGCTGGCGGGAGCAGTTCGTAAGCGCCGTCACAGTCAGTGCCGGTAAGAGAATTGAATTGAATTGAATATTTGGCCAAGTGCAATTGGACACCCAAGGAATTTTTGTGCGGAAGCCCCTCCGTATACATGCAAAGCAACAGAGAGAACACGTGTGTGTGTGTGTGTTGCAGCAAAACTCTGAAACGCCTCAAGCAATTTCAACCAAGCTTGGTACACAGGTGACTTACTCTCTGGAAACAAATACTGTGGGGATAAGACACCCCTAACGCCCCTCGGGGTGTCTGTTCTGTTAAGATACAGCCTGTTGTGCCTTAAAATGGCTTCTGCCGTACTGCTGTAAAATGGCTTCTACTGTACAGCACAGTGGAGTTGGGAGTCAAAACACAGGTCGGATTTGTCCCAACTTTGTTGTGTGAATACAGTGACGTTTTCCAGGCAGGGCTGGGGCGGGGGGGGGGGGGGGGAACAAGGAAGAGGGAATTCCTGCCGTTTTGAGGATTTATTGGTAATAAATTGCCTTTGGAAGCTGTGAGTGCCACATAGTATCAATAGAGTAAGTCTCATGCGAGAGCGAGGTGGGTGCGGGTTGGACTAGATGACCTCCAAGGTCCCTTCCGATTCCTGTTATTGTGGGAGTTGTGGGTGCTTCATCACCGGAGGCTTTTGAAAAGAGACCGGATGGCCATTTATCAGAAATAGTAGAGGTCTCGCGCGAGAGCGGGGTGGGTGGGGGGTGGGGGTGGGACTAGATGACCTCCAAGGTCCCTTCCAACTCTCGTTCCTTTTCCCGAGAGAGACCGAATCCGAGTTTTTATGACCCCTGACAGGTGACGACGAAGACGACGAATCGGGCGAGGACCGCCTTCCTTCCTGCTTCGACTACATCATGCATTTCCTCACCGTCTTCTGGAAAGTTCTGTTCGCCTTCGTGCCGCCCACCGAGTATTGGTGCGGCTGGGCTTGCTTCCTGGTCTCGATCTGCCTCATCGGGGTCCTCACCGCCCTCACCGGAGACCTGGCCTCTCACTTCGGCTGCACCATCGGCCTCAAGGACTCAGTCACGGCGGTGGTGTTTGTGGCGCTGGGTACCTCCGTGCCCGGTTAGTGACGCGTGGGGGAGGGCCTTACACACACGTCCAGACACAGAGTGGGTCAAGTGGGGATGGGTGGTATCAGATATGCTGCATTCTTCTGTGAGGAAAATAGAATAGAGCAGAAGAGAATAGAAGACAATAGGAATAAGAATAGAATAGAATAAAGCAGAATAGAATAGAAGAGAGCAGAAGAGAAGAGAATATGAATAGAATAGAATACAATAAAGCAGAATAGAATAGATTAGAAGTAGAGCAGAAGAGAATAGAATATGAATAGAATAGAACAGAATAGAATAGAGCAGAAGAGAATAGGAATAGGAATATAGGAATATAGGAATAAGAATAGAATAGAATAAAGCAGAACAAAATAGAATAGAATAAAGCAGAATACAATAGATTAGAAGTAGAGCAGAAGAGAAGAGAATATGAATAGAATAGAATAAAGCAGAATACAATAGATTAGAAGTAGAGCAGAAGAGAATAGAATAAGAATAGAATAGAACAGAAGAGAGCAGAAGAGAATAGGAATAAGAATAAGTATAGAATTGAATAAAGCAGAATAGAATAGATTAGAAGTAGAGCAGAAGAGAAGAGAATAAGAATAGAATAGAATAGAATAGAACAGAATAGAATAGAGCAGAAGAGAATAGGAATAGGAATAAGAATAGAATAGAATAGAATAAAGCAGAATAGAATATGAATAGAATAGAGCAGAAGAGAAGAGAATAGGAATAGAAATAGAACAGAACAGAACAGAATTAGAGTACAGCAGAATAGAACCAAGGGGGAACCCTGGAGGTCCTCTAGTCAAACCCCCTGCTCAAGCAAGAGATCCTCAACCATTTCAGGCAAATGGCTGTGCAATCTCTTCTTAAAAACCTCCAGTGATGGAAGTGCCCACGATTTCTGGAGGAAATGAAAAGCAAGGCCCCCTTTGCCCCTCTAAAAAACAAACCCAAAAGTGAGAATTCCACCAGAGGGTTAGCTGTCGGACTGCTCCGTGTTGCAGATGTTCTCTTGAAATAATCCTGGTCTTCCCAGATACACCCCCCCTCCCCTTGCCCATCAGAGCTTTGACAGGCCCTCCAGAGCAAGTCCTAAATTTGCTTTTTTTTTGCTATTTAAGGAGTCTTGACTCACCCAAGGGGCTCTGCCAACGTCAGGGACTGGCGGCTGAGCGAGCCGAAAGTCGACTCACGAAACACGCAGCTGACAAAACACCACGACGTGGAAAACGGCCGGGTGGATTTCAAAGCAGGCGTGTGCAAAACGCCCTTTCGCTTCGCCGTCAAACGGGGGGAGAGCGGGGGGAAAAAACCAGCCCTTGCAATTAAAAAACGAAACAGCCTCTTATCTTTTTTTAGGCTGGCAAACGATAAGATTGCATCTCCAAGTCGGGGAGGAGTGACGTGCAAATGTTTCCTTGCTCGCTTGCCCGCCACTTTTTCCTCTCTCTCGATTCTGATGGGCTGCTAAGGAACTTAGCGCCCTGTTATTAGTGCAAACCCACTCGTTCCTGCCAGTGAATTTGGGAGTGAAGCTCCTTTTTTTTCGGAAATAGCTGGTCTGAATAGCAGAGCGCCAAACAACTTTTAAACATTTGTTACTGGTGGGCAAGTTGCCCTCCGCTTACGGCCGTTCCTTTAGTGAACGTTCCAAGTTACGAAAGGTGATCTACGACCGTTGTCCCCAGTTACGACCTTTGCCGCATCCCCCCACGAGGCGATCAAAATTGGGGCGCTTGGCAACTGGTTCGGATCGATGACCTTTGATGTGTCCTGGGAACGGGGAGGGGGTCGTGTGATTCTCCTTTTGCCACCTTTTGACAAGGGAAGTCAAGTGGGGGAAGCCAGAATTTCTTAACAACTGGGTTACTAACTTAAAAACGGCAGGGATTCGTTTAACAGGCGCAGCAAGAAAAGTCGAAAAAGGGGGCAAAAGTCACTGAACGAGAGAAATTTGGGGCTCGGTTGTGGTCGTAGGTTGTGGGCTGCCTCTTTTCATTCATTCATTCATTCATTCATTCATTCATTCATTCATTTTGCAGCTTCTCTGCAAAATGGGCACATTTGTGAACGGCTGTTTGCCCCGTCGCAAAATCTCGCTTTGGGAATGAGCAAGGTGGGTTTTGGGTCAACAGCAAAGTTAAAATCCTTGGTTAACTGAAACTGTGTGAGTTGCAGGACTTTAAACTGGCATTTCTCAAGCTTTGCAACTTTTAAGATGGGTGGACTTCAATTCCCAGAATTCCCCAGCCAGCTTGCTTTAAGATGAATGGGCTTCAACTCCCAGAATCCCTCAGCCAGCATGCTTTAAAATGTGCGGTCTTCGACTCCCAGAATTCCAGCACACTGCCTGCTGAAGTCCGCAGGTCTTAAAATTGCAAAGTTTGAGAAATACTGGTTTAATCATGGCCAGGAATGAGTGGATTTCAAGAGAGGCCAATTAAAGCACTGATATTGGCTACAATGCCCAATATAATTAGGACCAAAAGTCTGGAGAATTTGCTTAATTTATCTGTTCATCAGGACCGAGGATACTGTCGGAGGCAGAGAGGGGGCCACAGTTATATGTCAGTTCTCAGATGCCTTCAGAGTCAGACATCAGTGGGGCAGAAGAACAGCTGGAATCTGTTCCCAGTGTGCACATACACAGAGTTGCCAGACGAAGGGAATAGCTAAGGAACAGGGGTCGACTTGGGAGGAAGGCCACAGGTGGACGATGAAGGGCCCCTCCCATAGGGAATAAAAGAGGAGCGAAAGGGGAGTGGAGCTTGCAGGAGTCCATTAGTTCGCTTCATTGGTTCGTGACTCTCCCAGACTCCTGGCCAAGTTTTGCAGAGATCGGCCTGGCAGCTCTCCAAGCCAGATAAGGTCTGTGACCGTAAATCCTCCCTCGAAAGACTTTGCTGGAGGTGAAGGATCAGAATTCACAATAAATTAATAAAAGGGTTTTTTGTCGGGACAAGGAATTGGCTTCATGCTCCTGGGAAGCCTTGGTCAAAACAAATTCCAGGCAAGGCCCATAAACCCACATTGGCGGCTTGACTCACTCCTCTCCATCTCTTTTTTCCAGATACCTTCGCCAGCAAGGTGGCCGCCATCCAAGACCAGTACGCCGACGCTTCCATCGGTAACGTAACGGGCAGCAACGCAGTGAACGTCTTCCTGGGCATCGGCGTGGCCTGGACCATCGCCGCCAGCTACTGGGCCAGCCAGGGGAAGCCTTTCAAGGTGCAGCCGGGTACCCTGGCCTTCTCCGTCACGCTCTTCACCATCTTTGCCTTCATCAGCATTGCGGTGCTATTGTACCGACGCCGGCCTCCGGTGGGGGGCGAGCTGGGCGGCCCCCGAACCCCGAAACTTCTGTCCACCCTGTTTTTCGTCAGCCTCTGGCTGGTCTACATCCTCTTAGCGGCTTTGGAAGCCTATTGCCATATCGAAGGCTTCTGAAGCGGCAGGTTCGAATCCAGGACTTTGGGAATCCGGAAAGGACCTCGCACCACTCGGAGGGACCCCTCCTCCCTGTGTAAACATGCAGGATCCCCCCACTCTTTTTAAATTTCCCCCTCTCTCCGCCGCCCGAAATTGCCAAATTTCTGTGTCCGTCTTAGGGCGTGCTCAGGACTCCGTTTCAGCAGGGACCAGGTGGGAGTTCCTCCACCTCGGTTTTTGGAGCACCTCAAGTCATGAGTTCGAGGCGGTGTGTCGGAGAAGACTGAAGGGGAAGGAGAAAAAAATTGGGGGGGGGGGAAGCTGTTGTGTACATGGCTGCGGCTGAATGAGGGATAGCAAGGATGGGTTTACACCTGTCCGATTTCTCTTCTTCTCCTGCATTCGTAGAAGACTTTGGGCCTAAGTGAGAGGAAGCGTCTTCCGAACCGAGTTTTTGGAACGAAGGAATTTGCACAAAACGATCTCCTCTTGGTCTCCCATCCGCGACGGGGAGAAGGGAAGCGGCCAGGCCGGGCCAAGAGGAGGGACAATCCCGAAACTGCCAATTTGTCTCAAGCACAGTCCAGGCTCTCTTTAAAAGCCAAACCTTCGCGCTCGTCCTGAAAACAGCACAAAACGTCTCTCCCAACGGCAGAAAAAGAGGGGGGGGGAAAGAGAGATAAGCTGCTTTTCGCTACACTTTCCCCCCCGCTAGGATTCCTCCGTTTCTGTCGGCCATTTTGGGGTGGATCCCCAATTTTAATTTTTGTTAGCCTTGATTTTACACACCGACCAAACATGGATATTTTATCTTTTGTGTTTCATTTCACAACTGAGCCAAAGTGGAGGTAGTCCTTCGCTTACGACCACCGTCGGGACTAGAACTTGGCTCAATAAGCGGGTCGTTGAATCACGTCCAATTTCGTCACCTGGTTTTGCTGCAGCCGTTAAGTGGATCCCGTGGCCATGAGCCGAGCCAGGCCCAGTTTTACTTCCTGTTGCTGTTAAGCGAACCACGTGGTCGTTCATTGAATCATCCCGGTTTTACTTCCGTCACGAGCACGTCCTCTCGTTCACTGAGCCAAGCGCAATTTTACTTTGGGATGCTATTAAGGGAAGCACGTGGTCACGGGAGTCGTGCCCCGTCCGATAACCTCCTCCGGCTGCTGTCGTTAAGTGAATCACATGGTCGTTAAGTAAACCCGGCTTTCCCCCACCCGCTTTGTGAAGCTTGCTGAGAAAATCGCAAACGGCATGGGTGACGACGCCTGCCACCACCACCCCTTCCGAGACCCTCCAACCATTGTTAAACATGGGGTCGCGACTAAAAACAAGACTGAACATTGGGGTCGCAAGCGAGAGGACCTACGGTGAATCGCCGTGTTCGGTAGCGTCCTAACTTGGAACAGGTCCCGAAGCGGATGGTTGTATGTTGAGGACTACCTGCATTCAAATTCACTTCGTCAACTGTCGCGTCTGAAGCCGGAATCACTTGTTTTCCATGTATTTTTCACCCCACTGTGCTCTTTCCAAAATTGGGGGGGGCCTCAGGACACCCCACACACACAACCCTGTTTGCATGGCAGCTTCTGTGCCCACCCCCACCCCCTACCCCACGGCCGATCTCGTGCCTCTCTGCGTCACTTTGTCCCAACGTCCGAATGTCCATCTTCGGCCTTCCTTGCCGTCTGGTTGCCCACCGAGTGACGTCGCCTGCGCTAACTTCAGATCTGTTTTCTGTTTCGTGCGTGATCTGTTTGTGTGAGTTTGTGGTTTTTCTAAAAACAAAACCCGACAAAAAAAACACCCCAAAACATCGAAAATTCCTTTGAGACGGTTGTCGTGTGTGGAAGGCAGCGAAACGGTTTCGTTTTTGTTAAAACGGCACCGGGGGAAAATCTCGTTTCATCCCGGAGGGACTCAGTTTGATCTCCATCCACAGCTGGAATAAGGGAAGGGTGGATCTATCAAAGGGATCTATCCAAAGGGAGGTTTCTGTATATCGGACTTATAGCAAGAATTTTATAGTCCTTTGGATCTATAAAAGGGATCCGTCAACAGGATTTCTATAAATCAAACGTATAAACAAGGGGGGGGGGAGAATCTATGAAAGGTCTCTCAAAAGGTGTTCTATAAATTGGACTTACAACACAAGTGGATCCATAAAAGGGATCCATCAACAGAGGATTTCTATAAATCAAAGATAACAAGGGTGGGTTTATAAAAGGGATCTATCAAAAAGAGGTTTCCCTAATTTGGGCTTATAGCAAGAGTGGATCTACAAAAGGTATCCATCAACAGAGGATTTCTATAAATCAAAGATGACAAGGGTGGATTTATAAAAGGGATCTATCAAAAAGAGGTTCCCTAAATTGGGCTTATAGCAAGAGTGGATCTACAAAAGGGATCCATCAACAGGATTTCTATCAATCAAACTTACAAGAAGGGTGAATTTATAACAGGGATCCACCGACAGAGGATTTCTATAAACCAAACACACAACAAGGGTGGATTTATAAAAGGGATCTATCGAAAGGTGGTTCCCACAAACTGGACTTGTAGTGGAGCTATAAAAGGGATCCACCAACAGGACCTCTAGAAAGCAAACAAGTGTGGATCTTTAAAAGGGATCTACAAACCATCTTTTTAAAAGGGTGGGTCTGTGAAGAGAATCTATCAAAGCGGAGGGGTGGGGAGCTTTCTATGAACCAGATCTATTAAAAGGGTGAACCTATAGATCAAGAACGACGGGGGGAAAAGGAGATTTTTCTAAAACTCTCTTTCCCGAGCTGGCGACTTTCGAAGGGGTCGGACTGCAACGCCCATCATTCCCAATTGGTACAGTCAATATTTGGGGTGGTGGTGGCAGAATAAAGCGTTATAAACCTAGGATCTCCAAACTCAACCACTGTTAAGGTGGGTAGGCTTCCAACGGCCAGAATTCCCTGCAGGGGAATTCTAAGCAGGACCCAGGGGACAGCAGCCAAACTACCCGCTTTCCCCGAAAATAAGACCCCCAACCTGGAAAATAAACCCTAGCATGATTTTTTTCCAAGATGCACGTAAATATAAGCTCACCCCCCCCCAAATAAACCCTGGTTAAGATCATCAGCGAGACGGACGCAATTAGTACCGTATTTCCCCCCCAAAAATAAGACTTAACCAGAAAATAAGCCCTGATGCATCTTTGGGGCAAAAAAAAAATATTAAGACTCAAGCCTTATTTTGGGGTATGTGCAAAACTATGGTACGTGGGGGGACGGGACAATTTTGGGTCACCCTACTACCCCCAAAAAAAGATGTTGAGACTTTGGAAACAGTTCAAAGAGCAACTAAGATGATCGAAGGCCAGGAAACTAAAACAGAGGAAGAACGACTGCAGCATTTGGGTATGGGACATAAGGGACGCGGTGGCTCAGTGGCTAAAACGCTGAGCTTGTCGATCAGAAAGGTCGGCAGGTCGGCGGTTCGAATCCCTAACGGAGTGAGCTCCCGTGACTTGTCCCAGCTGCTGCCAACCGAGCAGTTCGAAAGGAGGTAAAAAATGCAAGTAGGAAAGTAGGAGCCACCTTTGGTGGGAAGGGAACGGAGTTCCGTGCGCCTTGGGCGTTGAGTCATGCCGGCCACATGACCCCGGAGACGTCTTCGGACAGAGCTGGCTCTTTGGTTTTGAAACGGAGATGAGCAGCGCCCCCTAGAGTCGGGAACGACGAGCACAGATGTGCAAGGGGAACCTTTACCTTTTACCTAGTCTAAAGAAGAATTAGGAGGTGACATGATAGCAGTGTTCCAGTATTTGAGGAGGGGGGTCAATTATTCTCCAAAGCACCTGAAGGTAAGACAGTGGATGGAAACCCATCAAGGAGAGAAGCAACCTGGAATTAAGGAGAAACTTCCTAACAGGACAAATCACCCGTGGAATGGCTTGCCTCCAGAAATATCTCCATCACTGGATGTTTTCAAGAGAGTAGACAATCACTTATCTGTAAGAGTATAGGTTCTCCTGCTTGAGCAGGGGGCTGGACTAGAAGCCCTCCAAGCTCTTTTCCAGCTCATTCATCATTTAACCACCCCGTAATCCCTTGCGGGGTGGCTGCCGAGGCAACTGAATGGAGCTAGCGAAGTTTTTGAATGGCCGGACGCTCTCCTGTCGCCAGCGCAGAGTTTTGTTCGGCAGATCTATTCTCACTGTGCCCAGAGAGAGAAATATCTGCCTCTTTCTAGGACGGAAGGACTCGCAGCCTCCTTGAATGTGAGGCGAGAGCGCCCCCTCTAGGCCACCGCACCGCTCTCCCTTCCAGCTTCATTCGTCCGATTCCCACCCTTAGCCTGACCTTAAACGGAGCCCATTCTTTGCCATTAGGGGAGAGGTGGGGGCAAGAATCCGAAGGGAGACCACTGAATTACAAGTTTATTATTCAACGTTTAAAAAATAAAATAAAATAAAATAAAAAAGACAGAGAAATAACAGCAAAGAATGCCATTCCGGAGAAAAAAGAGCCAAGATGGAGCGGACGACGGATGACTTCTTTGGACCCATCCCGAAAGCAGCGACGGATGCACTGACCTGCCTACATTTTTAACCTTTTTGTCCCTTTTCCCTTACCGTCCCGGACAACCTTCCACCCAACCCAGTGCCCCTCCCTCCTCTGGGTATCCTCTCCCCCCCGCCCCTTCCATGCAGCTGGCAAAGCCCATCCAGCTGCAGGGAAGACGGAAAAAATGACATTTCCCTTTTTTTCTTTCTCAAGCTTTTTAAAAAAAGGGGGAAAAAAGGAGGGGTGCATTTAAAATAGCCCTTTGCGCCCCCCCCCCAGTAAAAAAAATTGCCCTTGTCTCTAATTGTGCATTCAAAAGGACACGGGGACGTGCGGCGTGCATATTTTCCCACTGGCACCACGGCGTGCATATTACGTGGGCACAGGGGTGTGTGGGCGCGTGCATACTTTTTTAGAAGGGGGAGGGGAGTGGATTGTCCAACCGTTGGGTCGCCCCGCCCTCCCGGAGTCTTTCTCCAGTCTCAATCCACCACAGAGAAGTGGGAGGAAGACATGTTACAAGTTAGCAGTTTTCAAAACAAAAAAACCCCACAAAGTAAAAAAAATAAAACTTTAAAAAACAAAAAAAAGGAAAGGAAACACAGAAGTGCCTTTAGTGTGTTTTTCGGCCCGGTCCTGCCCCCCTCCCCTCCCCATGTGGGGCGTGTTTAACATGCAAAGGTGCTGCCCCCCCCATGCTTCTCGTTGGCCTTCGGGGACGTCCCTCGTTCTCCGTTGGGATTCAAAGGACCGTCAGCTCGTCTTCGGGGGGCAAGGAGCTGACGCTGGTGCCGTAGGGGTGCCCGTTGCTGACCCCCCCGTCGAGTTCTTCCTGCAGGAATCGGCCGATTTCTTGCGTCAGGGAGGAGCCCTCCAGCTGCCACTCTTGTTCCAGCTGGGCTATCAACTAGGAAAGAGGAAAAGAAAAGAGGGAATGGATCAAAGAGAGGCGAGAACGAGTGGAAGCGTCTCGATCCAAAATACATTTTTGAGTTGGCAGCTGTCAGTCTTACTGTGTGGATCAAACAGGCAGATAAACTAATTCTACATTGCTGTAAAGTTACCGGAAAAGTCTGAAAATATAAGTCTCTGAGCCCTTTGGCCTCGCTTACAGCTTAACGACGGTTCGGTTTAGTGACCGTTCGATATCGCAACGGCACTGGGAAAAACAGGACTTGAGACCGATTTTCAGTGAACGACCCATTGTGGCGTCCCCGTGGTCACGCGATGTACATTCGGAGGCTTGACCACCGACTCGCATTTACGACGGTGGCAGCGTTCTGGGTGGCATGTGATTCTCCCCCTCTGGCGACCTTCTGATGACGGGGAAGCGTCCATGAGGACGCTGCCGGCCCCGTTCCAATCGTACCGGTTGGAACGGGATTTGCAACCCACCACTGCTCTGTTGCCTTAAGCTACATTAATAGAATCTAGCGCATCTGAAAGTACAAATCTCCCATTGTCTCCTTTACAGCCTAAGAAACTAGGGAGGGTCCTTCCTGAGCCTCTTTCTCCAGCCATTGTGCAGCTGAGGGCTCAGCTGTCTCTTATCTCTCTGTTGCCTTAAGCTACATTAATAGAATCTAACACATCTGAAAGTACAAATCTCCCCGTCTCCTTTACAGCCTGAGAAACTATGGAGGGTCCCTCCTGAGCCTCTTTCTCCATCCCTTATGCAGCTGAGGGCTAAGCTGTCTCTTATCTCTCTGTTGCCTTAAACTACATTAATAGAATCTAGCACATCTGAAAGTACAAATCTCCCACTGTCTCCTTTACAGCCTGAGAAAGTAGGGAGGGTCCCTTCTGAACCTCTTTCTCCAGCCATTGTGCAGCCGAGGACTCAGCTGCCTCTTATCTGCCTGTTCTCTCTCTTAGCCCCGACTCCCAAGGTCCAAGATTGGTCCTGGTGACCCTTTGTAAAATCACCCACCCGTGGTTCTTCATCCTCAATCAATTGCACCATTTCCTGGTGTCCCAAAAGTAGCTTCTCCTGCCGTCGTTTCTGGGCCTCTTCAAGCTGTGGGGATTGAAAAAGAGAGAGAGAGAGAGAGAGAGAGAGAGAGAGAGAGAGAGAGAGAGAGGGAGGGAGAGAGAGAGAGAATAAGAAAATAGAAGAACAGCCTTCTGAATTTATCAGCGGGTTTACTGTTCTGACCGAGGCTTCCTAAGAGCATGAAGCCACCTTGTCCCGACAAAACCCCCTTTTATTAATTTGCTGTGAATTCTGCTCCTTCACATCCAGCAAAGTCTTTCAAGGGAGGATTTACAGTCACAGACCTTATGCGGCTTGGAGAGCTGCCAGGCCGATCTCTACAAAACTTGGCCAGGAGTCTCGAAGAGTCACGAACCAATGAAGCGAACTAATGATCTCCTGCAAACTCCACTCCCCTTTCGCTCCTCTTTTATTTCCTCTGGGAGGGGTCCTTCATCGTCCACCTGTGGCCTTCCTCCCAAGTCGACCCCTGTTCTTTAGCTCTTCCCTTCGTCTGGCAACTCCTCGTATGCACACACACTGGGAACAGGCTCCAGCTGTTCCTCTGCCTCACTGATGTCTGACTCTGAAGGCAGCTGATAACTGTCAAGACGGCCCTGGCCCCCTCTCTGCCTCCGACACAGAGCCCTCCTCAGAGCCTTCCCCAGACTCCAGGACTGGCCCACGTTCCTCCCCAACCCTCCCCACTGTCCGAATCTGCTGGCTACTGGTGGGCCACAACAGTTCTCTACCAATTCTTTTTTCCAGGAGAATCAAAGTTGGCCCTGTTTTGTTCGCTCCCATCTAGACTACTGCAAGGGGATTGCCTTGGGACTGCCCCTTGAAGAACATCCAGAAATATTCTGAGGTTCAGAATCTGGGTGCAGATTAATCCTGAAGATAGGTTTGTTTGTTTTTTAATTTTTGGAGGGGTGTGTGTGTACTCAGCTCAGCTCAAAGCATCAGTCCAATAAACTAAGATTTATCCGGAATTGCATCCTTCTCCCCTTCCTTTCTACATACTTGGAAAGTTTCACTAACTTGTAAACCTTTAGCGAGAGCTCAACGTTAGAAAAATGGAAATTGAACATAGCAAATACGAAAATGCTGGATTGTTAGATGCTTACCCTCCGAATGGAGTTTACAGACTCTGTGATATGCCTTCTGTTTATCTCGGTTAATTCCCTGTGGGAGAGACAAACCAGGTTAAGGACAATCCATAACTTGCTTGCTTCTGCTCTGATCTAGGCTTCCTCATCTCCCTGGGAATGCTGCCAGAGACCTAATTCCCAAATGCAGAGCAAGGCCAAACTTAGCACAGAGTCAAACAGAACTTTTCAAAGTTTGAACCGACCAGATGAAGTAATGGCTTCTGGCAAAAGCTCATGTCATGTTTGCTCCTCTTTTAGGTCTTATGGAAGGGGCCAATCATCTCCAAGCCTTACTCCCAAGTCGCTCCTTTCGTCTTAACTGTTCTTGCCTTCTGGCAGCTCTGCGCACGCGTACACTGGGAACAGGCTCCAGCTGTTTGTCTGCCTCACTGATGCCTGACTCCGAAGGCAGCTGATAACTGTCAGACGGCCCTGGCCCCTTCTCTGCCTCCGACGCAAAGCCCTCGTCCGCGCCTTCCCCAGACTCCAGGAGTGGCCCATGCTCCTCCCCAACCTCCTCACTGTCCGAATCTGCTCGCCACTTGTGGTCCACAACAGCCTCACGCATACAAACCCCCGTCTTAACTCACACGTCTTTTTTGCTCCTCTCGCGAGATTTGGCTTCCGTGATACTGTTGTGACGTTTTCGATCCAGGATTTTCTGCAGTTCCTTCTTCTCTCTGACGAGAAAAGCAACAGCGGGCCAGGTTAGCGCTTATTCTCTACGAGGCTGTAAATAATCTTTTTCTCTCCTATCCTAGAGAGTTTCGGCGAGGCAGTGAAGATGCCAGACGGAGTTAAATTTTTTATTATAAAAGTTACATTTTTTATTTTCGCTGTCCTGGTGGGGTTTCCCCCCCACCCAAAAAAATGTAAAAACATCACTCCAAAAATGAGAACCATTGTACAGACAGTCCTCGACTTACTACTGTTTTGGGATACTACTGATCCCTTTTTGTGACCTTCCACCAAGCAAAGTCAGAGGGGAAGTCAGATTCACTTAGCAACCTTGTTCCTCACTTAACAACTGCATTCATTCACCTAACCACCGTGGCAAGAAAACTCGTCACAACTCACTTAACTGTCGGTTACCCACAGAAATTTGGGGATCAGTTACGGTTGTAACTTGAGAACTACTCTTATGTCTAGAAGAGGAATTAATAGAGCCTGATTGGGTACTAAATATTTTTCTGAAGTCCTTAAAGCGGGAGGGGAACCAAAGATGGTGGGATGAAAAGAAAGGCGAAATTCGCGTGTCATTTCTCCTCGCTTTACGACTCACTTCTCGCCCGTTTCTTTCAGTTTCTTCAGTTGTGCTGCCTGATAATCCTGGGCGATTTCTCTTAAACGCTGCTGCGCCTGAGGAAGAAGGCAAAAGAACTCAATCGGAACACAGCCGGAAGGGACCTTGGAGGTCTTCTAGTCCAGCCTCTGCTCAAGCAGGAGACTAGATACCGTTTCAACCAATCAATCAATCAACCAATCAATCAATTAAACAGAACAGAGTTGGAAGGGACCTTGGAGGTCTTCTAGTCCAGCCTCTGCTCAAGCAGGAGACCCAATACCATTTCAATCAATCAATCAATCACTCAATGAGAACAGAGCTGGAAGGGACCTTGGGGATCTTCTAATCCAGCCTCTGCTCAAGCAGGAGACCCTATACCATTTCAATCAATCAATCAATCACTCAATGAGAACAGAGCTGGAAGGGACCTTGGGGATCTTCTAATCCAGCCTCTGCTCAAGCAGGAGACCCTATACCATTTCAATCAATCAACCGATCAATCAATCAGAACAGAGCTGGAAGGGACCTTGGAGATCTTCTAATCCAACCCCTGCTCAAGCAGGAGACCCTATACCATTTCAATCAATCAATCAATGAGAACAGAGCTGGAAGGGACCTTGGAGGTCTTCTAATCCAACCCCTGCTCAAGCAGGAGACCCTATACCATTTCAATCAATCAATCAATGAGAACAGAGCTGGAAGGGACCTTGGGGATCTTCTAATCCAGCCTCTGCTCAAGCAGGAGACCCTATACCATTTCAATCAATCAACCGATCAATCAATCAGAACAGAGCTGGAAGGGACCTTGGAGATCTTCTAATCCAACCCCTGCTCAAGCAGGAGACCCTATACCATTTCAATCAATCAATCAATGAGAACAGAGCTGGAAGGGACCTTGGAGATCTTCTAATCCAACCCCTGCTCAAGCAGGAGACCCTATACCATTTCAATCAATCAATCAATGAGAACAGAGCTGGAAGGGACCTTGGAGGTCTTCTAGTCCAACCCCTACTCAAGCAGGAGGCCCTATGAAGCAGAGAGGGGGGATTTAAAATTATGAATTCAGTGGTCCCCGAGGTCCGAAAGGTTGGTGACCCCGGTGTATAGGATACCTGGTGCAGGTGTTCTCGCTTCAGCTCCCTCTCCAGCTGGTGCTGACCCTCGCGGAGCCGTAGCAGGCCCTGCAGCTGCCATTCCTGAAGGTCCATCTTGCATTGAGTTTCTTCGTGGTCTTGTCCTTGCCGAGCTCCTTCTAAAGAGCTTTGAGACCTATCAAGAAAGAAGACACCACAGCTGTGTTCCAATATCTCAGGGGCTGTCCCAAAATGAGATTTTTTTCAGGAGGCAACTGGAAAAATATGCTTTAAATCTCTTTCTGCATGGGAAAAATAGTCTAAATTTCCTTTTCTGCATGGAAATACATGCTTTAAATCTCCTTTTCTGCATGGAAAAAAATAGATAAATTTCCTTTTCTGCATGGAAAAATATGCTTTAAATCTCCTTTTCTGCATGGAAAATATAGTCTTTACATCTCTCTTTCTGCATGGAAAAATATGCTCTAAATCTCATTTTCTGCATGGAAAAAGTCTAAATTTCCTTTTCTGCATGGAAATACATGCTTTAAATCTCCTTTTCTGCATGGAAAAATATGCTTTACATCTCATTTTCTGCATGGAAAAAGTCTAAATTTCCTTTTCTGCATGGGAAAATATACTTTAAATCTCCTTTTCCGCATGGAAAAAATAGGCTAAATCTCATTTTCTGCATGGAAAACCTGCTATTAATCTCCATTTTGGCCTAAAGCTACTGCTCTAAATCTTCTTTTCTGCTTAGGAAATTGGCTTTCAGTCTCTTTTTTCTGCATGAAGAATCTGCTGTAAATCTCATTTTTGGCACGGAGAATCTGCCCTACTTCTCATTTTCCGCATGGGAAAAATGGCTCTAAAACCGTACTTCTTCCCTGCATGGCAAATCTCATTTAAATCTCTTTCTCGGGGCTTCTGTGTATACGGCACGTGCCCCAAAAAATCTGGTATTCTCACCCTTCCCGGCTACGCAGACGGCTTCTTTCCAGAGTCAGCTGGGCGTTCTGTTTTTTGTTGAGGCTGCAAATTTTTTTCATGTGTTTGCGACGAAGCTCCTTCAGTTCCCGATATTGCTTCTTCTGCAACTTCGCGAAAGCCTTTTGCTGCCTCAGTTCTTCCACAGAAGGTGGAGAGACCTCTGGAAAGGAAGGGAGAGCACAGCACGAGGGTTTGCGGAGTCCAGCGAGAAGGGCGGAAAGGAAACACAGAAGTGCCTTTCTTTCCACCACTGAAGAAGGGAGCGTGAGACGACGAAGAGTGGCCGATCGGGCCACTTCCTGCTTCTCCGTTCTCAAATTTCTCAATGTGGACTAGGAACATGAGTGGCTTTTTTTAAAATTTAAATCGTTCAATTTATATGACGCCCGCCTCACTGATAAATCGACTCTGGCAGCTTACGAAGTGGGAAATTTAAACAGACGTGCAATCTTCAATGTGCAACCACCATTGGCAATTTTTATTTGCTACGTTAAGGGAGTTACGTCCATTTTTGCCGTGGTGCTTAAGCGAATCACTGCTGTTGTTAAGCGAGATGTGGTCGTTAATGGAATCTCACCCCCCTCCCAACCCTATAACCTTGCTTGCTGGGAAGGTCGCGGATGGCGATCAGGTGACCTCGGAAGCCGCGGGAAAATATATACGCCGGTTGCAAAGGGTGTGAATTTCTGATCACGCGATTCGTGGGGGGGGGAAAGCTGCAACGGTTGTAACTGCGAGGACCGGTCCTAAGTTGCACGCTTTCACTGCCGTCAACGGGAACCCCCCCCCCCTTGGTGCTGAGGGGGCTGGCGACGCAGCTTCGTAAGCTTACCTGCCAGGACGCTGGCAATTAAGTCATCTCTCTGCACTAGAAGAGGAAGAAAAATGGACTTTTAGAGACTTTTAGACTCTGATCTCAGAATTGGGGGTTGGGCAAAAAACAGGGGGTCTCAATTCTTCACACACATGCACCCCAAACTTTCCCCCAGTGGGCGAAAAGACTCGTCCCACCCCCCAGGATTCCAACCAGAATTTTATGGGGAGAGAAAAGGTCCCAACCCTTTTGGTCCTTACCTTGACTGGGGACAATGCTGGGAGTCCGGGTAGGGGGCAGCACATCCGGGAGGGGTTTCTGGACCTCCCGCGACGGCCCCGGGGTCTTGCAAGAGGAATTCCGCAACAGGGATTCCTTCGGCCTCTCCATGTTCTCCTGCTCAACGTGGGGGAAATATGGGGAAGTGGAGTTGGGAGGTGGGGTGTCTCCCAGCATCCCCCCCCCCTCTCTGGGGCCCCAAACTAGCTTTGCGACCACAAATTGACCCGTCAACGTAATGCGAGGATCTCCCGTGGATTTCCATCCGCCCGCCCACCCCCGGTAAACTGTCTGTCTCGCCGCACGTCGTTTTCCTTCCATCCCGTCTAGGAATCCTCCATCCTTCCATCCCGTCTAGGAATCCTCACCTCACTCAACATCATCAGGGCAGACAGCTGCTTGGCTCGTTGATCCATTAAGCTGATGTGTTTAATTGGGTTAATTAACGCCTCGGCGTAATCTGAGGAACGAAGAAAGAGAGCCGTAAACATCACTGCTTTTCCCCTCCCCAAAAAGAGAGAAAGAAACAGGGATTGGGATTAGATAGGAATTAGATGTGGATTAGACAGAGATTAGATAGGGGTTAGACAGGGATTAGACTGGGATTAGATATGGATTGCACAGGGATTAGACACAGATTAGACAAGGATTAGACAGGGATTGCTGGAGAATCTGATTACGTAAGGATTACATAGGGATTAGATATGGATTAGACAGAGATTAAACAGGGATTAGTTAGGGGTTAGACAGGGATTACATAGGCATTAGACAGGGATTAGACAGAGATTAGATACTGATTAGATATGCATTACACAGGGATTAGACACAGATTAGACAAGGATTAGACAGGGGTTGCTGGAGAATCTGGTTCAAATCCTCAGATTTTTGCTTTCTGTTGCACACCCACAAAGCTGTGCGAAACAGTTGTTAAGTGAGGCAGCTTTTCAGAGAGAGTTGCCCTGTTTTACGATTTTTCTGGCCACTGTTCTTAAGTGAATCACTGCAGTCTGCTTGTGTTTCCATTCCTTATCCCTATCAGAGGTGGGGATTGATTGCAAAGAATAAGGCGCTTGAGACTGCCCTACAGGGAGTCCTCGATTTACGACCACAATGTGGTTGTTTAGCGAACCTGGCTTCTTTGCTCGACGGAAGGTCGCAAAGGGGGAAATCACACGATCCCGGGACACCGCGAACCGTCATAAATAGGCATCAGCTGACATGCATCTAAATTTTGACCATGTGACCCATGCAGCGGTCGTAAGGGTGAAAAACGGTCATAAGTCCCTGGGTTTTTTTTAACGTGCCGCTGCAACTTTGATCGGTCAACTCCACAAGCAGGTCGTAAAAGAATGCTACCTGTGTGTGATTTTGGTGGGCTGGTTTAGTCTACCTGGCAGGGCGGGGTAGACATCACGGTGTGTCCCCCTCCTTAGGCTCCACCCCCTTCCCAGGAAGGACCCTCCCCCTTTCCCCAAGCCATTACTTTGATGGTCATCTGGAATATAGTCACACGCTTCTGTGTAGACCAACAAGGCCGGGAGACAGAGAGGCTGATTGCTTTCACTGCGCAGACAAATATAGTGGTACCCTGTGAAAGAGAAAACAACACACACACACACACACACACGAGATAAGTACATTCCCAGGGTTGGAAGGGACCTTGGAGATCTTCTAGTCCAACCCCCTGCCCAAACGGTTAAATTAAAAAAAAAAAAGAATACGATGCAATGGAATATTTTTAGAGAGCCAGTTTGGTCTAGCGGTGAAGACATTGGGTAGAAAACAGGAGGCTGGGAGTTCTAGTCCTGCCTCGGGCATGAAAGCCAACTGAATGACTTTGGGTCATTCACCAGGAGATGGTGAGTTCTAGTTCTGTCTTAGGCATGAAAGACGTCTGGGTGACTTTGGGCCAATCACTAGGAGACTGGGAGTTCTAGTCCCACTTTAGGCATGAAAGCCAATTGAATGACTTTGGGTGAATCACCAGGAGACTGGGCGTTCTAGTTCTGTCTTAGGCATGAAAGCCGGCTGGGTGACTTTGAGCCAATCACCAGGAGACTGAGAGTTCTAGTCCCACTTTAGGCATGAAAATCAACTAAATGACTTCAGGTGAATCACCAGGAGACTGGGAGTTCTAGTTCTGTCTTAGGCATGAAAGCCGGCTGGGTGACTTTGAGCCAATAACTAGGAGACTGGGAGTTCTAGTCCCACTTTAGGCATGAAAATCAACTAAATGACTTTGGGTGAATCACCAGGAGACTGGGAGTTCTAGTCCCTCCTTAGGCACGAAAGCCAACTGAGTGACTTTGGGCCAATCCCCAGGAGACTGGGAGTTCTAGTCCCGCCTTAGGCATGAAAGCCAGCTGGCTGACTTTGGGCCAATCACCAGGAGACGGTGAGTTCTAGTTCAGTCTTAGGCACAAAAGCAAGTTGGGTGCCTTTGGGCCAATCACCAGGAGACGGTGAGTTCTAGTCCCACCCCAAGCATGACAATCCCATTATCCCACAGAGGGGCAAGGAGTGGGGGACAAGGGGTCCAATCCTCCCATTCCCTTTGTCGCTGGCGGGAAGGAGCGATGGGAGGGGCTTACCTGCCCGGATGGCGGAGACGGGCAAAATCCGATGGCCCACAAATTTCCCGCCCTCCTCAAAAACCGCGATGCGCAGCGAGGCGAGGGTTGGCAGCACCACCTGGGCGGAGAAAGAATGGTTGGAAGGAAGCGCCGAGTTCAGATTGCGCCATCGACACTCTACACACACACACACACACAAATACACACACCCCTGTGCAACCTTTGTGAATTGTGAGAGGAGAACACAACAAAAGGACCTCCACCTCCAAGGGTCAAAATTTAATTTCCGGACAGGTCAGCTGAAAGTTGAAAAATTCGGGTGAAGGGGGAAAAAGAAAACGCACTTGGCACATGCTCAGAAATCCAGAGCTTCTCTAAATAACCGTCCCGGTTTTGCCCCTCTCACCTTCTGGAAGACGAAGGGCTCCTCGTCCCACACGGGGTTGAAGGAGTTGCCCTGCGAGGTCCGAGTGCGAAATTTGCGCTTGGTGTCCACCGGCAGGCCGAACATGTCTACTTCGACGTAAATGCCGATCCTCTTATCGGAGAGAAACTGTCCGGATATGATCTAAGATTGAGATGAGAAGATGCGTTTTCCTGGCTTCAAATGAAAACCCGGGTTGAATTCACAGGCCGTTTTTCTGACGCAACCCTCTGTATGTGCTCAGAAGCACTCTCTTCTGCTTAGCCTGCTAGCTCAAATAGCTTCGCTTGCCAATTTTATCTTTACATAATAACCTGATTAATGTTTTCAACCAGAAAACTAAAGGTAAATGGACAATATACATTTAAGGTAAGAGAAAGAAAAAAGAAAGGGAAGGAAAAAGTGGAAAAATAGAAGAAAAAAGTATTTTTTATCCCTCTCTCACTTTTTTCCTTTCTTCCCTCTTTCTCTTCTTTCACTCCTTCCTTGTTTTTCCATTCTTCCAGGCTTCCTTCCCTTTTTCTCTTACTCTCTACGTTCTCTTTCTGTTCCTCCTTTTTCTTTTCCCGTCTTTTATCTTACCCTCCTTCCTTTCTCCTCTTTTCCTTGCTTCCTTCTCTTTCTCCCTCTTCCTTCTCTTTCCTTCTTCCTTTTTCTTTTCCTTCCTTCCTTCCTCTCATCCACACCTCCTTCCTTCCTTCCCTTCCTTTCTCTCTCATCCACGCCTTCTTTCCTTCCTTTCTCTCATCCACACCTTCCTCCTCCCTCCCTCCGCTTTCCTTCCTCCCTCCCCTCAAATTCACCACTGATAGGGATCAACACATTTTCCACCCCATTTCTCGCCCCTCCCAGTCCGCCGTGCCTTCTAACCTTCACTCTGACGGTGTTTGCCACAATGCCATCGACAATATCTTCGGTGAACGGGTCGAAAAACTTGTCCGACCGTCGCATAAACTCGGGCTTGAGCAAGTAGCCGCTCCGGCGATTGTACTCAAAGATGCCCAGGTTCAGCTGCATTGGCAAGTCTGCATGGAGGGGCGATATCAAAAAACGCAAGCCGGGTTACTAGTCCTCATTATACCAGCAGAGGGAAAGCGTGCGAGTTTGATCCTGGGTAGATATTTCTCTCTCTGGGCACATTGAGAATCTTAACTGCTGAATATAACTCCGCCCTGGCAACAGGAATGGCATCTGGCCATTAAAACACTCTGCTAGCTCCATTCAATTGCCCAGACTCCACCCCACAAAGGATTATGGGGTCATTAAAAGAGGACAATGTAAAGCCCATTTCCCTGAAGTAGCGGGGAATTGTCGTTCAATTTTATGTGCCCGTATAAATAGTTATTAAATAATATAAATTGAATAAAAAAATAACTACACCGACATTTTGACGGCTGGCTAAACCAAAACCTCTCCCGTTTGCCGATCTAAGCAAGGATAAGTTCTTTTTTTAAAAAAAAATGCCTACACGCCTGTGCAAGTTTCTAGTCCTCATCTCCTCCCGGAAGGCGAACTCACCCAGGGATTGAAAATTGAGGGCCACCATCTGACAGCCGGCGTTCCAGAAGAGCTGTGGCATGTAGTTGGATGAATCCACGCGTGTCCCTTTGGGGTAAATGCGGCTCAGCTGCTTCTTGTTGTATCTGGGAAGGATCCGTGTCAAGGCCGAAAAGCATGTAAGTGGGGTCAGCTGTCCAGTTGGCTATCAACATGTATTTCGCGGCTCAAAGCAATCCCCTTCCACCTGCCCCCTTTCAATTCAGCCTTCCTTCTTAACATTAGAATCATAAACCATAAGGTGGGACCTGAGAGGTCATTTAGTCCAACCCCAAGCAAAGTTGGATCCTTTAGAGCAGTGTTTCTTAAAATGTCGGCCTAGTATCCCCAAATCCTCTCAGGAGTCATCAAACTGGACACTGCTGGTAGTCCTCGATTTACAACCACTTGTTTAGTGACCATTTGGTATTTCAACGGCCCCGGAAAGAGGCCGTTTTTCACACTGAGCGATCGTTGCGATCCAAATTCAGACGCTTGGCAAAACTCATACTTACGACGGCGGCCGTGTCCCCGGGGTGGTGGCGGGATGTCACGGGACTCTCCTTTGGCGAGCTTAAAGTCCCGGGGGAAGCCGGAGGCTCTTAACAACCATGCGGCCGACTGAACCGCTGCAGGGGTTCACTTAACGACCCCCCGTGGCACGGAAGGTCATAAAAAAAGGGGGGGCAAAACTCACTGAACCGCCGTCTCGCTTAGGGACGGAAATGCTGGGTTCAACGGCGGCCATCAAGTCGGGGGGGCTGCCGGTCTTCGCTCTGTCGAGAAGGAAAGAACGCCGGGTTCGAATCCAACCCCACCCATCCTGATAACTTGGACCGGAGCGAAGACATCGATTTAAACGTTTAAATATGTGATTAAATATCAGCCACGTCAAAGGGATGCTCCATCAATTAAAAAAAAAAAAGGGGGGGGGAGAAAGACATGGGTTCGAGAGACGTGGGTTGAAGGATACTCAACAAACTCCATGGGACTGTTGGTCAGCTGCTCCAAGCCTTTGGTCTCCACGAAGGAAGACATTTCGAAAGATTTGTTGCGTTCTGGAAGAGAAGGAAAGACAAAATAGAAGGATGTCGGTTTTCTTACACTCCCCTAGCACCCCCTTTGCCCCTGAAACAACAACAACAACCCTGAGGTTTAGGCCACACTTCCAATCACAATCACTGAGGGAGTTTGCCTGCAAAACTGGCTTTAAATTTGGCATCTGGTGTGACTCGCCATCAGAGCTGGCAGCCGATTCGGAGAGTGAGGAGGGTTGGGGAGGAACCTAAGCCAGTCCTGGAGTCTGGGGAAGGCTCTGAGGAGGGCTCTGTGTCGGAGGCAGAGAGGGGGCCAGGGCCGTCTGACAGTTATCAGCTGCCTTCAGAGTCAGACATCAGTGAGGCAGAAGAACAGCTGGGGCCTGTTGCCAGTATGAGCATGCACAGAGTTGCCAGACGAAGGGAACAGCTAAAGAACAAGGGTCGACTTGGGAGGAAGGCCACAGGTGGACGATGAAGGACCCCTCCCAGAGGAAATAAAAGAAGAGCAACAGGGGAGTGGAGTTTGCAGGAGGCCATCAGTTCGCTTCATTGATTCGTGACTCTCCGAGACTCCTGGCCAAGTTCTGCAGATATCAGCCTGGCAGCTCTCCAAGCCAGATAAGCTCTGTGACTGTAAATCCTCCCTCGAAAGACTTTGCTGGAGGTGAATGAGCAGAATTAAATTAATAAAAGGGTTTTTTGTCGGGAAAACAAAGAGTTTGTTTCTGGCTATCGGGATACCTCGGATAGAACAGCATCTTGGACCAGCCAGCTCATCTTTCAAATGAATTTGATAACTGTCCAGATAATCTTTAGGTGCTCAGACAAGTCTCTAGATCTCAAGGATCAGGGTAGTTTGCAAGGAGGGAGGGAGAGCCGAAAACAAAGAAAATCACAGCCTCTGGAAGGGAAGCTGTTTTTATGTGTCAAGGCTTCAGCGATCATATGTCCTTTCTCTCCAAACTTAACAACTGTAAGACCTGTGGACTTCAACTCCCAGAATTCCCCAGCCAGCCGGAAATCAAGAGGCTGCAAAATCGGGTGCAATCACTTAACGACTCTGACAAATTTTCTGCTCCCAATTGTGGCCGTAAGTCGAGGAACTAGCTGTGTTTTTTTTCCCCAAGAAAATACGCTCGACGTAATTAAGACACACGTGAAGCAGGCACCCCGGCTAACAATCTTAGGCCCAAAAAGTCCCCGATTAAAAGGCAAAGCTGAATTCAGTCCCCGGTCACCATTGCTCGGCCTTGTCCATCCCCCTCCCCTCCCACCCCGGTCACTCACTGCTGGCCACCTCGAAGGACTTGAACTTGACCGGTTCGATGTAATTGACCAACGTTGACATCTCCTCTGTGGCATTCACTTCGCTGCTGGCGGTGCCCTGGGGGCGATCAGGGGGTTTGGCAGGGGGAGGAGGAGGAGGAGGAGGAGGAGGAGGAGGAGGAGGAGGAGGAGGAGGAGGAGGAGGAGGAGGAGGAGGAGGAGGAGAGCAGGATGATGATGATGAGAATGAAAAGGAGGAGGAGGAGGAGAAGGAGGAGGAAGAGGAAGAGAATGAAAAGAAGGAGGAGGAGAAGGATGATGATGATGAGAATGAATAGGAGAAGGAGGAGGAAGAGAAGAGGAGGAAGAGAATGAAAAGAAGGAGGAGGAGGATGAGAAGAGAAGGATGATGATGATGAGAATGAAAAGGAGGAAAAGGAGAAGGAGAAGGAGGAAGAGAAAGAGAATGAAAAGAAGGAGGAGAAGGAGGAGAAGAAGAGGAAGAGAAGGAAGAGAATGAAAAGGAGGAGGAGGAGAAGGGGAAGAGAAGAAGAGAAGGAGAAGAGGAGGAGGAGAATGAAAAGGAGGAGGAAGAGAAGAAGCAGAAGAAGGAGGAGGAAGAGGAGGAGGAGGTGAGGGAGGGGGAAAAACATTATCAGCAATGCAAAACTTCAAAAACTGCTGTCTTGCAATGCCATTTCCCAGAATCCCCTCTGGCTCACGGCTGGTGGGGAAACCTGGGAAATGAATTTTTAGCCATCAGGACTCTTGCAGAGACTCCTGGGAGTTCTAGAAATCAAATGACTCCTCTTGTCCCTCCCCCCCTTTTGGCTTCCTCTTCATGGCCGCTTTGAAAGCCATCCATCCTACACCCCAAAATATTGTGGACAGGTCCTCCCAAAGCATCCCCCTCAAGCTGCGCATACCTCGTCGGTCGTTGGCTTTTTGGGGTCTTGCTGCTCTTCTTCCTCCTCGCTTTCGGCTTCCCGGTCTGGAGGTGGGGAGAAAGGAAGGGGATTAGGGGCTCGGTAGTCAAATGGTTTGTCTGTAGGATGGGGAAAAGGCCAGTTTGGCAGCCGAACCTCAAGGAACTACAACTGCCAGGAGGGCTAACTGTTTAAAAACTACATAAAAGTTCTAACTAGGCTAGCATTTAAAAGAGATATTTTTTTAAATTTAGCAAGTTTAAGATGTTTGGATCATTCTCCAAGAATCCCCCATCCAGCATGCTTTAAGAGGGGTGGACTTCCACTCCCAGAATCCCCCAGCCTGCATCCTGGGAAAACCTTTTCTTCCCCTTAGTTTGGGGGTGCCTGTGTTTGGGGGTGTCTCACCGATAGATTTGCGGGGTTCCCCCAGCTTCGCCATTCTGTCCGAGGCCTTTTCCTCCCCGTTGGTCAGGATGGAGGAAAGGATTTCCGGGGGTTCGGCAAAGGGAGAGCCTAAAAGAGAGGAAGAGAGGAGAATAACTAAACAAATGAAAAATCACCCTGCTTTTTTTTTTGCTTTCCTTTTCCCTCCTCCGCTCTGCTTTTCCTTGCGTGCTGTGGGTCCTCCGCCTCTCAGCCGGGGAGGATAGGATCAGCCTCTTGTTCAGAGCACTGCAGGAAAGTATGATTTATGATTAGACTAGAAAGGCGATAGAAAGAAGGCAGCGATCCTCTTGTCATCATCGATTAAGAGGCCGAATTTGGAATTATAAATATGATAAAGAAGATTAGAAGCCACATCTAGGTGTTTTTTTTCCCTTTCTTTTCTGTTTTTCTTCTACTTCTCTTCTTTTTTTCCTTTTTGCACTTTTTCCTTTGACTCCTCCCTCCTTCCCTTCCCCTTCCTTCGTTTTCCCCACTCTTTTCCTTTCGTTTCACCCTCCCTCCCTCCACTTTTTCTTCCTTTCTTCCTTCCCTTCTCTAGTTGTCCTTCCTTCCTTTCCTTTTTTTCTCTTCTTTTGTCCCTCCCTCCAATTTTCCTTTGTTCCCCTTTCCTCCTCCCTTCTTTCCTTCCTTCTTCCCTCCTCCCTCCCTCTCCCCCTTCCATTCTTCCTTCCTTCCCTTCTCCCTCCGGTTTGCCTTCCTTCATTTCCTTTTTTCCCTCTTCCTTTCTCCCTCCCTCCCTCCAATTTTCCTTTGTTCCTCTTTCCTCTTCCCTTCTTTCCTTCCTTCTTCCCTCCTCCCTCCCTCTCCCCCTTCCATTCTTCCTTCCTTCCCGTTTCCTCTCTCCTTTCCTCACTTCCCATCCTTCTCCCTCCCTCTATTCCTTCCTCCCTTTCCTCCTTTCTTCCCTTCTCCCTCTGGTTTTCCTTCCTTCCTTTCCTTTTCTCTTCCTTTGTTCTTCCCCTCCTTCAATTTTCATTCCCCTTTCCTCCTCCCTCCCTCCTTCCATTCTTCCTTCCCTTTTCCTTCTCTCTCCTTTCCTTCTTCCCTCCCTCCCTCCCCATCTCTCTCCCTCCCTCTATTCCTTCCTCCCTTTTCTCCTTCCTTTCTTCCTCCTTTCCATCCATCCTTCCTTCCTTCCATCCATCCATCCTTCCTTCCTTCTTTCTTCATGCTTTGGATAGCATGATGGGCTTGCCTGTAGATTTAATAAAAACAAACGAAGAACTTGGAGGCACCTACCCAGGGCAGGGGAACCTGGCTCGCCCACCCCGGAAGAGTCGCTGTAGCAGCTTGGCGTCTGCTCTAGAACCCGTTTGCGAACGCTGCCTTCCGTGACCTTGATGTGAGGCCGACGTTTCTTGTTTTTCACCAGAATGCGCCCCAATAATTCCTGGGGGCTCGGTAAGGCTATGCCGGGCTGGAGCTGCAGAAAAAGAGAGGGGGTGGGGAGAGAGACAAATTGGAAAATTATCTTGTGGTTAGAATGCAGAATTGCAGGCTAACTCTGCCCACAACCAGGAAGTTCGATCCTGACCGGCTCAAGCCTTGACTCAGCCTTCCGTCCTTCTGAGGTCATTAAAATGAGGACCCAGATTGTCGGGGGGGGGGGGGGGGGGGGGCAAGAGGCTGACTCTGTAAACCGCTTAGAGAGGGCTGTAAGGCACTATAAAGCGATATACGTCTTAATTGCTATTGCTATTCCTTCCTCCCTTTCCTTCCCTTCCCTCCCAGTGGTTAGAATGCAGTCTTTCACGCTGACTCTGCCCACTGCCAGCAGTTCAATCCTGACCAGCTCCAGATTGACTCAGCCTTCCGTCCATCCGAGGTGGGTAAGGACCCGGATTGTTGGGGGCAAGAGGCTGACTCCGTAAACCGCTTAGAGAGGGCTGTAAAAGCACTGTAAAGCGGTATATAAGTCTAAGGGCTATTCCTATTAAGAGCTACTCACCGGATATTTTTCAAAGGGGTCAATCAGAAGCGCTTCCCCGAAGATGCTCCGGCAGTATTCGGCCATCTTAGCCTGCTGCTTTGCTCTAGAAACGGGGCATAAAAACAAGGGAAAAGCAATTTTTGGATGCACGCACAGAAACTCCGTTAAAAAAAGGATGGGAGGCGGACCGACGGCTCCCACCAGGATCCAGCCGGAGCTTTACTCACGAATCGACGTGGTTCTCGAACGAAAGGATGACCGGGTAGGGGGAGGTCTTGAAGGCGCTTTCCGCAATGGCTTCGATGACCTCCTGCAGCGGAAGCGAGAGGCAAGCGAAGGGATGAAGCGTTGGGGAGCGAAGGGACCAAAAGACTCGAGCAAAACGATCAAGGTTAGGTGCAGGGTAGTAGATAAATAGCATGGGGGATTCTGGGAGTTGGAGTCCACCCATCTTAAAGCATGCTGACTGGGGGATCCTGGGAGTTGGAGTCCACCCATCTTAAAGCAAGCTGGATGGGGGATCCTGGGAGTTGGAGTCCACCCATCTTAAAGCATGCTGACTGGGGGATCCTGGGAGTTGGAGTCCACCCATCTTAAAGCAAGCTGGATGGGGGATCCTGGGAGTTGGAGTCCACCCATCTTAAAGCATGCTGACTGGGGGATCCTGGGAGTTGGAGTCCACCCATCTTAAAGCATGTTGACTGGGGGATCCTGGGAGTTGGAGTCCACCCATCTTAAAGCAAGCTGGATGGGGGATCCTGGGAGTTGGAGTCCACCCATCTTAAAGCATGCTGACTGGGGGATCCTGGGAGTTGGAGTCCACCCATCTTAAAGCATGTTGACTGGGGGATTCTGGGAGTTGGAGTCCACCCATCTTAAAGCAAGCTGGCTGGGGGATTCTGGGAGTTGGAGTCCACCCATCTACAAGTTGCCAACTTTGAGAAACTCTGCCACAGAGGTTTATTTTACTGATATTTCATATTTTTAACCGCCCCCTCGGTTCCTGCATTGAGAGGAGGGGGTTGGACTAGACGACCTCTCAGGTCCCATCCAATGGACCAGATTCCCCGATTCTAGTCTTAAGAAGAAAGACTGGGTTGAAAAGGTAAAAGGGAGTTTGGGGGGGGGGGGGGGTCTCTTTCCCTCCAGGAGGACAAACGACCCAGCGGAGTTAAAAGCATACCTTAAAAGGGATTTCTGTCGTCATTGTGAATCCGTGGGTGATGAACGGCTCTTCGTCCGGGGGACGCCCCTTCCAGCAATCAAGTTCGATACAGCGGCACCCGCTTAAGAGCACCTGGCGGTACATTTCCACGGAAGAATTGCCCGTCAGCTGCCCGGCTGGAAGAGAAAAAAAAAAAAGCAGGGGGGAATGATAAGGAATGGCCTTGGGAGACCGAAGGAAGAGCTGCAGCCAGGGGAAGGATCAGAGATAAGAGACAGACAAGCCCACAGCTGCCTAATGGATGGAGAAAGAGGTTCAGAAGGGACCTTTCCTAGTTTCTCGGGCTGTAAACGAGGTGGCTGGAATGGTATGTGAGAAAGACCTTGAGGGATGGATGAAAAAATGCCAGGTCTCGAAGAAGAAGAAGAAGAAGAAGAAGAAGAAGAAGAAGAAGAAGAAGAAGAAGAAGAAGAAGAAGAAGAAGAAGAAGAAGAAGAAGAAGAAGAAGAAGAAGAAGAAGAAGAAGAAGAAGAAGAAGAAGAAGAAGAAGAAGAAGAAGAAGATGATGATGATGGAGGAGGAGGAGGAGGAGGAGGAGGAGGAGGAGGAGGAGGAGGAGGAGGAGGAGGAGGAGGAGGAGATTGTGAGTCATGACCAGCCCAATTTTACAACCTTGCGACAATTGTTATAAGCGAACCTACAGGCATGATTTTGTTGAAAGTCAGAAGGAAAATCTGGGTTTCATCTAAAACGACATAAAAACTTGGTTGTGTGGCCGCTGGATGCTGCAAATGGACGTAACCGAATCACAGAGAAGGGAAGGGGACTTTGGAGGTCTTCTAGTCCAATCCTCTGCTCAAGCAGGAAACCTTATACCATTTCGGACAAATGACTTTCTAATTTCTTCTTGAAAACCTCCAGTGATGGGAGAAGGAAGGAAGGAAGGAAGGAAGGAAGGAAGGAAGGAAGGAAGGAAGGAAGGAAGGAAGGAAGGAAGGAAGGAAGGACGCACGGGCGGGCAGGCGGGCGGGCGGGGCAGGCAGGCAGGCAGGCAGGCAGGCAGGCAGGCAGGAAGGAAGGAAGGAAGGAAGGAAGATGGATAGCAGAATAACAGAGTTGGAAGGGACCTCGGAGGTCTTCTAGTCCAACCCCCTGCTTAAGTAGGAAAGAGGCCCAGTTCCCAAATGCTTGAAGTTTCGTCATATGACCCTGGAGATGCGGGGGGAGAGGGGGAGAGACTGTTAGAAGTTTAAATCCAGGTTGTACATAACCCTGAATAACTAAACAAGTAGTCGTAAGTCGAGGACAACCTCTAAAGCAATGTTAACCCTGCAACTAATTTCCTTCGGAGAGGAAAAGGGAAACCAAGTTAACTTGGACAATGAGGAGGCTTAAGAGAATATACATTTGTTCTGGCTGTGTTTTTGCAAATATTTCTTCTTCGGAATATCGAAGAGATATATATCTATATATCTGAAAGGCTGCCTACTGTGCAAGCTTTTCACTTCACAGAGTGAGGCCAAAACTGCTTTTGTTACACTCCCGTTCTCCTCCGGGGACGCTAGGAAATTGGAAGCTATTATCCGAGAGAGAGAGAGAGAGAGAAAATTCCCCATTCTTTGGCGCCAACTAATTGGGATGACGTCTCCAGGGGCTGCAACGCGGAAGGCAGCATATTCCCACCTTCAATTATTTGAATTATTCTGCAATTGAGCTGCTTTTCCTCGCCTGCTGGCTGCGTTTCTACGCGTACGTTTTAAGTGGCTGCATTCACACCCGTGTCTTGTACAACTCTCGTCCTCTAAGCCGTAAACAGCAACGGTTGGGCTTGTGGGCCGCTCTAAGCCGAGATCAAGCCAGCCAAACAGGGTTTCCCGCAATGTTCCAAACCATTAGTGGTGGCTGCTTGCATTCTTCCCCCAGCTGTTGCAAAAAAAACTCCAATTCCCAGCATCCCTCACTTTTGGACAAGTTTGCAAAGGCTGCTGGGAACTGGAGTTCGCGTCATAATGGGGCATTGTTTCTCAACCTTGCAACTTTACAATGGGCGGACTTCAACTCCCAGAATTCTCAGAATGCTGGCTGGGAGCTCCGGGAGTTGAAGTTCACCTATCCGAAAGCAAGCTGGCTGGGGAATTCTGGGAATTGTAGTCCACGCATCATAAAGCATGCCGACAGGGGGATTCTGGGAGCTGAAGTCCACTCCTCTTAAAACATGCTGGCTGAGGAATGCTGGGAGTTGAAGTCCACCCCTCTTAAAGCACACTGGATGGGGAATTCTGGGAGTTGGAGTCCACCCATCATAAAGCATGCTGGATGGGGGATTCTGGGAGTTGGAGTCCACCCATCATAAAGCATGCTGGATGGGGGATTCTGGGAGTTGAAGTCCACCCCTCTTAAAACATGCTGGCTGAGGAATGCTGGGAGTTGGAGTCCACCCCTCTTAAAGCACACTGGATGGGGAATTCTGGGAGCTGAGGCCCACCCCTCTTAAAGCACGCTGGCTGAAGACTTCTGGGAATTGAAATGCACATATCTTCACACAGCTAAGGTTGAGAAATGCTGACTTAGAGCAAAATTTCCCCATCTCTGTGGTAAAGGGCGAAAAAACAAATTGTACTGATAGATAAAGAGCTGGGTGGCGTCTTCTCTGCGCGGTGTTAATTGCTGGAATGTCAATAAAACGTTCAGTGCGAGCCATAAAAAAATGAGTCATTCAATTCTCCTCTCTGGCCACAACTCAGTTTAATGGTTCGACCTCCAAAATGCGTCTGCAAATCATATTGGATTAAAGAACTCATTATCACAGCAATATCATTTAAATGTGGGATTGCTCCCATTTTGTGACACCGCAACGCTCTAAAAACACACAACCTCAGTAAGCTTAAGACAGGTGGACTTCAACTCCCAGAATTCCCCAGTCAACGTGCTGCTTAGGGAATTCTGGGAGTTGCCGCCCACACACATCCGATAATAGGCAGGGGTGAGAAACATGGCTTTCTGTGATGGGAACTGCAGTTCCCAGCAGCCTTTGCACACTCGGCTGAGTATGGGGGATGCTGGGAGTTGAAGTCACCCGTCTTCCAAGTTGCCAGGGCTGAGAAACACAGCTCTACACTTATGGAAACTGCAATTCCCAGCAGCCTTTGCAAACTTGGCCGAGTTTGAAGGATGCTGGGAGTTGAAGTCCATACAGCTTAAAATTGCCACGGTTGAGAAACTCTGTTCTAAACCGAAACAAAACGAGGCACATTATAATAAAGAATAAAGAATTTAAAGAATAGATAGTTAGTTAGTTAGTTAGACAGACAGACAGACAGACAGATAAATAGAAAGATATAGTATAAAAATAGAGAGATGGATGGATGGATGGATGGATGAATAGATAGACAGACAAACAGACAGACAGACAGACAGACAGATAGATATAGATATATAAAGAGAAGTAGAGATATAGTATAAAGAGAGAGAGAGAGAGATAAAGATGTTTAGAGATAGATATATAGTATAAAGATAAAGGAATAGATATAGTTGGATGGATGGATGTAGTATAAAGATAGATAGATAGATAGATAGATAGATAGATAGATAGATAGATAGACAGACAGACAGACAGACAGACAGACAGACAGATAGATATAGTTAGATAATATAAAATTTTATATATATGAATGAAGAAGAGGTAGGTAGGTAGGTAGGTAGGTAGGTAGGTAGATACACACACACACACACACACACAGGAGAGAGAGAGAGAGTATAAAGATAAATAGATTAGATAGATAGATAGAGAGATAGATAGATAGATAGATAGATAGATAGATAGATAGATAGATAGATAAGATAGATATAGTATAAAGAGATAAGTAGGTAGATACACACACACAGAATAGAGAGAGAGAGAGAGAGTATAAAGATAAATAGATTAGATAGATAGATAGATAGATAGATAGATAGATATAGATAGATAGATAGATAGATAGATAAGATAGATATAGTATAAAGAGATAAGTAGGTAGCTACACACACACAGAATAGAGAGAGAGAGAGAGTATAAAGATAAATAGATTAGATAGATAAATAGATATAGATAGATAGATAGATAGATAGATAGATAGATAGATAGATAGATAGATAGATAGGATAGATATAGTATAAAGATAAAGAGATAGGTAGGTAGGTAGATAAATAGATAGATACACACACACACAGAAGAGAGAGAGAGAGAGAGAGAGAGAGAGAGAGACAGACAGACAGACAGACAGACAGACAGACAGACAGACGGATGCCTACACAGTTGCCCAGCCCGGTATCTATGCGTACCTGTGAGGTAGGTATTATGTGAAGAATTGATGAAGTAGCTGCTCAGTGGATGCGTCATGTCGTCACTCAGGTCCAGCTTTTCGGGGGGCACAACGGTGTTCTCTTCGCCCCCCAAGTACCGCCCAAAACCCTCCAGGGACATCTGATCTGGGAAAGGAAGAGAGAGACTTGAGAATCGAGTCGGACCAGACTCCCTTGGCCAAAGTCCTAGAAAAGCCAAGGATTTCAAATAAAAGGTAGTTGATTGGAAAGGAGGAGGAAGCGAGCACAAAGGAAATTTCAACCACAATTCAAGGACCTGCCCTATGTTATTACTATTGTTATGGCAGGTGGTCCTCGACTTACGACCGTTCATTTAGTGAATGGAGCTGTCAGAGAGAGAGAGAGAGACAGAGGTGGAGCCTGGGCCATCCATCAGCCCTCAGATGGACAGTCAACAGCCCCCAGGTCAGGAGGTGGCCGATGAGGAAGAGGAGGAACAGCTGGGACCAGTCCCTGACGTGCAGTGGAGAGGAGAGCAGTGGAAATCTATGGGCTGGTCCTTGGGGCGGAGAAAGACACTTTTTGCCGGGACTTCTGGCGTTCCTAATAAATTAAGCCTCGATTTAAGGGTTTGTGGTGTTTAGGGAAGTGGGTTAGAACAGATCTCTTACCCCTTTGCTGGAACTGCTGGTTGGATTCGTACTTGGCGATCAGTTGGCGCACTTGCGCCCGGGTCAGAGGTGGGTACAAGACCTCGTTCAGACGGGGGTCACGCTGCTTCTGGTTGATAAATTCCATCAGCTGGTCGAGGCTGAGATACGGCTTCCCTTTGGCTCCGCTGATTGGGTGAGGACAGAAAAAGGACAGGGGGGGGGAAAAAAACCCAGAGTCGGATACAGGTAGTCCTCGACTTATGTCCACAACGGAGCAGAGAATTTCTGTCGCTAAGCGAGACACTTGTTAAGGGAATCACTGCGGTTGTTAAGTTAGTCACACGGCCGTTACCCGAATCGGGTGTCAGGCCTGCAGCCATCTTTTTTTTTAGATCTTTGGCCAAGCCATGCTTCCTATTATTTTACTATTCATTTTCTATTATGGGAAAATGGGAGGGGGGATTGTTAGATGCTACATAGCCATAACAAAACTCTTTCTAGAAAGCCAAGGTCATCCTTTTGTCTTTGCACCTGTCGGGACAACAAGGCGTTTGCTTCCTGCTCTCTGGAAGCCTCGGTCAGAACAACGATCCCCGAGACTTACGACCATAACGGACAAGCGAATTTATGGTCCCAAGTCAAGCTGGTAGAGATGTACCGTGCCTCAGTTTCTGTATCGTAACCGGCTTCGCGTCCCCCGCAAAGGAGGGATCTCATTTGACTCACATCTCCAGCAGGATTTTATCGATGTCGGGACGAAGGCAAAGCTTGTTGACGAAACGTTCGAAGATCTCCAGGGTGAACTCTTCCGGTTTGATCGACTCGCTCTGGGGAGGAAATTGAGAGATTTAGGAAGAGGTCCAAATCGGCTTTCCTCAACCTTGGTGGCTTTTTGGGGGGTGTGGACCTCCGACTCCCCAGAATCTGGGATTCTGGGAGTTGAAGTCCAGACATGTTAAGAGCGGCCACTGTTGAGAAACCGGGCTGTAGAGATAAGGTGGGTCGCTTCTCCTCCCCCCCCCCCCAGCGTCCATCACGACTGGCCCTGCTGGCTGGGGATGCTGGACGTTGTAGGGTCCATTGGGAGGGTCCCTTTGGAGAATCAAAGTGACATTTGATGGGCCACAAAGTTAATTCAGGGGAGTAGAGATTGTTCCCATGATATGAAAAGGTCTTGTTTTTTTCTAGGAGCTTCTCCTCCTCCTCCTTCTTTTGTTCGGTCCTCTCCCTATTGCTTTGTTCTTCCTCTCCTTCTTCCTTCCTTCCTCCTCCTCTTTCTCTCCTTTGTCCTCCTCTCTCCTTCCTCTTTCATCCTCCTCCTCCCCTTCCTCCTCCTCTTTTCTTCCTCCTCTTCCTCTCCTTTGTCCTCCCCTCTCTCCTTCCTCTTTCATCCTCCTCCCCTTCCTCCTCCTCTTCTTTGCCCTCCTCTCTCCTTCCTGCTCTTCCTCTCCTTTCTCCTCCTCTTCCTTCCCTCCTTCCTCCTCTTCCTCCTCCTATCTTCCTCCTCTTCCTCTCCTTCCTCCCCCTTCTCCTCTTCCTCCCCTCTCTCCTTCCTCCTCTTCCTCTCCTTCCTCCTCTTGGCTTCCTCTCCTTCCTCCTCCTTCTCCCCTCTCCTTCCTCCTCTTCCTCTCCTTCCTCCTTCTCTTCATCCTTTTTCCTCCCTCTCCTCCTCTACCTTCCCTTCCTCCTCCTCCTCTTTCTCTCCTTCCTCCTCCTCCTCTCTCAAGTAAGTAGACATTACAATCCTGGGCAAACTCAGAGGTTTGGGGTGATGCTGGGGAAGAAATCTGGGTGAGTGAGGAGAATCAGAAGCAGCAGCAAACCCCCTCCCCACTTCGGCCTCCCCCTCCCGCCAGCGGAGGAACATACCCTGTTGAAATTCAGGCTGCAGGATTCCAGGGCTGTCTCCACTCGCTTCTTGTCAGCCGAGAACATTTTGAGAATACTGCAAGAAGAAAAAAAACAACCCTGGTCTAGGGTCTCCCGCTTGTGCAAGGGGTTGGACTAGAAGACCTCCAAGGTCCCTTCTAGCTTTTGTTATTCTGTAATTTTGCAAGGGTCTCCTGCTTTGAGCAGGGGGTTGGACTAGAAGACCTCCGGGGTCCCAACTCGGTCCTTCCTTCCTTCCTTCCTTCCTTCCTTCCTTCCTTCCTTCTTTCCTCCCTTTCTTCTTTCCTTTTCCTTCCTTCCAAAAAAGGTTTTTAAGAAGAGACTGGAGAACCATTTGTCTGAAATGCTATAGGGTCTCCTACTTGAGCAGGGGGTTGGACTATATGACCTCCAAGGTTCCTTCCTTCCTTCCTTCCTTCCTTCCTTCCCTCCTTTCCTTTTCCTTTCCCTTCCCTTCTTAATCCATTTACTTTCTTTTCCTTTCTCTTTTATCTTCCTTTCCCTTTTCTTCTCTTCCTTTTCCCCTTCCCTTTTTTCTCTTCCCTTTCATCTTCTCTTCTCTTTTTCCCTTCCCTTTTCTCCTTCTTTTTCCTTCCCTTCTTTTCTGTTCCCCCCTCCCCTCCCCTTCTGTCTTCCTTTCCTTTCCTTCTTTCTTCCCTTTCCCATCCCCTTCTATCTTCTTTTCCTTCCCTTTCCCACAAGAGTGCAGAATTCAAGCCTTCCCCCCACCCCCTCCCCCCCGGTTCTCCCGTCCCACAGAACCCAAATGAAGATGCGGACCCCCAACCCAAAAGGAATCTGGGAAGGGAAACCACCTTACCTCTTGACGGGGATCCTCCCATCCTGATTCACCTGGAGTTTCAGCCGGGTGTAGCTGCAACAGCACAAATGGGACAGTCAGTTCACAGAGCAGGAAGGAAGGAAGGAAAGGCAAGAGCTGCTTATCAGGGTCGAAGAGATAAGATGAAAAGGGGCCTTTTTTTCTCTCTCCCCCACTCCCACCCCCACCCCCCCAGATCAACATTTGATTCGATTCTTCTTGTTTCAAAGGCCGGCGTGGGTGCAGCTTGCCAATGCAAAGTCAGGTCAGCCAGAGCTTTCGGCGAATTTGCTTTCGGTGAATTAGGAATCCCCCCCCCCCTCCCACACACATTTTATCCGAATTGCTTTATTTAGTTTCCTGTGACTATCATTACGTGTTTTTATTACATTCTTGATGAATGTTATTTTTATGTACACTGAGAGCTTCTACGCTGGAGACAAATTCCTTGTGTGTGTCCAACCACACTTGGCCAATAAAGAATGCTATCCTATCCTATCCTATCCTTAATTCTCTTCCCTTCTACTCTATTATTTACTTATTCTCTTCTTTCATTCTTAATTCTCTTCTCCTCTATTACTTACTCTACTCTTTCATTCTTAATTCTCTTCTCTTCTCTATTATTTACTGTATTCTATCCTATCCTTAATCTCTTCTCTTCTCCTCTATTATTTATTCTATCCTATCCTTAATTCTCTTCTCCTCTATTATTTACTTTATTCTATTCTATCCTATCCTTAATCCTCTTCTCTTCTCTATTATTTACTTATTCTCTTCTCTCATTCTTAATTCTCTTCTCCTCTATTATTTACTCTTCTCTATTCTTTCATTCTTAATTCTCTTCTCTATTATTTACTCTATTCTATCCTATCCTATCCTTAATTCTCTCTTCTCCTCTATTATTTACTCTATTCTATCCTATCCTATCCTTAATTCTCTTCTCCTCTATTACTTATTCTACTCTAGCCTTTCATTCTTAATTCTCTATTATTTACTCTATTCTATTCCCCTCTTCTCCTCTATTATTTATTCTATCCTATCCTATCCTTAATCCTCTACTCTATTATTTACTTATTCTCTTCTCTCCTTCTTAATTCTCTTCTCCTCTATTACTTACTCTACTCTATTCTTTCATTCTTAATTCTCTTCTCTATTATTTACTCTATTCTATTCCCCTCTTCTACTCTATTATTTATTCTCTTCTCTCTTTCTTAATTATTTACTCTTCTCTATTATTTACTGTTCTCTATTCTTTCATTTTTAATTCTCTTCTCCTCTATTATTTACTCTATTCTATTCTATTCTATTTCATTCTTAATTCTCTTCTCTCATTCTTAATTCTCTTCTCCTCTATTATTTACTCTATTCTATTTTTTCATTCTTAATTCTCTTCTCACATTATTAATACTCTTCTACTCCATTCTCTACTCTACTCTACTCTACTCTACTGAATTATTGCCAGAAAAACCACTTACACTTTTTGCAAAAAAGTATTTCGAGAAGCATTTTGCGCGAGGACGTTGGTGGCCAGCTTGAATACTTCCTCGGCCCAAATCTGGAAACAGAAGGAAGAAAGAAAAAAAAATTACGCAGGAAGTCCTCGAATTACGATGGTTCTTTTAGTGACCGTTCAAAGTTACGAAAAGTGACTTATGACCCTTTTTCATGCTTACGACACCCCGCAGTCTCCCCATTTTGGTCCCCCCAATCAAAATTCAGATGCTTGGCCTCGTATTTATGACAGTTGCGGCGTCCCCCAGGGAGTATCACATATCCCCTTTTGACAAGCTTAACAACCGTGTTATCAATTTGACCAATGCCACGACTCACTTAACAACTGTTCCAAATACTCTGTTATCCCCGACTTGCTCCTTTGGTCACAACTCAACAACGCAACAATGCAACAAACGCACCAGCTCACTTTGAAACAAACGGTACCTCCTCAAAACAGAGTAAAAGTTGCTGCCTTCCTTAGATTTCAGCCGGTTTTTAAACATTAAGTCTGATTTGATTTGGAGAGCGAACAGATGCCATTCAAGGATATCGCAAATGCAAAAAACAGCAAATTTTCGACCACGGGCAGATCTGTTTTTTAAGCGGGGAAAAAAAACCAGCTTTCAAAAAGACAGCAAATAAATAGCCCACGGGATGAAGAAACCTTTGGAAATCTGAAATCTAGATTCTGGCTATTTAACCCCGTGGGATAAAAAGTAAAACCCTATTTAGTGCAACGGTTCAATTAAAGTGCGGTTTATAAGCATTTTGTTTTTATTGTTATGGCTTTTTGGGCATTTCGGTGGCCGGAGATGGTTTTAGTTGACAAGGTTTTTTAAAAGTTTCCCAAAGCGTTTTTAAAAAGTTTTTTAAGATGCGTTCAAAAAAAAACCCAGGACTTCGGAAGAAAACAAACAATCACAACCGTTGTGTTTTTGTGCAAATGAGAACACCGTCCATTAGCCGCTTGCAAATCTGCCTGAGAAATTCCCTGCAATTTATTTAGCTTAATGAGTAATCCAGAACTAAAAAGGAACAATTGCCAGAACAGGAAGTCTGGAAGCAACGCAGTTGTATCTGAACAATTTAAACAACCATAAAAATCAAGATGGAAAACATATTCTGGGGTCCTAGGCTCCACCAAGGAAATCGATTCCCTGCATGTAAAAAAGCTAGTTTCTCAAGGAGAAAAGATTCAGACTGATTTCTGCCTTGAAAAGTTAGCTATCAGTTATGACATTTTTCATAAGCAAAATATATATATAGTAAAAGTAAAGGTTTCCTTCGCACGTATGTGCTAGTCGTTCCCGACTCTAGGGGGCGCTGCTCATCTCTATCTCAAAGCCGAAGAGCCAGCGCTGTCCGAAGACATCTCCGTGGTCATGTGGCCGGTATGACAACGCCGAAGGCACACGGAACGCTGTTCCCTTCCCACAAAAGGTGGTTCCTATTTTTCTACTTGCATTTTTTACCTGCTTTCGAACTGCTAGGTTGGCAGAAGCTGGGACAAGTCACGGGAGCTCACTCTGTTATGCGGCGCTGGGGATTGGAACCACCGAACTGCCAACCTTCATGATCGACAAGCTCAGCATCTTAGCCACTGAGCCATTGGGATTTTATATAGAATATAGTACATATGATGATGATGATAGATGATAGATAGATGATAGATAGATAGATAGAGATAGATAGATGATAGAGATAGATAGATAGATAGATAGATAGATAGATAGATAGATAGATGATAGATAGATAGATAGAGATAGATAGATAGATGATAGATAGAGATAGATAGATGATAGATAGATAGATAGATAGATAGATAGATAGATAGATAGATAGATAGATAGATAGATGATAGATAGATGATAGATAGATAGATAGATAGGTGATAGAGAGAGAGAGAGAGAGAGAGAGAGAGAGTATTTTAGGTCTAAGCTAATGAATGTTTCCCACTCAGGGACTCCTTACCTTTGCTGTATTGTCTTGGACAACTGCCATGAAGTTGAGGAAACTCACGTTCACCAGGTCAGGTCCGTGAACCACTGTCAAAAGTTTATCCTCGGGTTGTTGTTCTGGACTTCCAAAGCCCAGGGTTTCCCGAATTTTGGGGTCCTTCAAAAGACAGGAGGAAACATAGAAGAGCTGGAAGAAGCCATCTTAACTGGATGGAAGCTACTAAGAAGCATGTTTTTTTGTTAGAAGTTCTCAAACTTGGCAACTTTAGGACATGTGGACTCCAGAATTCCCCAGCCAACATGCTTTAAGATGGGTGGACTTCAACTCCCAGAATCCCCCAGTCAGCATGCTTTAAGATGGGTGGACTTCAACTCCCAGAATCCCCCAGTCAGCATGCTTTAAGATGGGTGGACTTCAACTCCCAGAATCCCCCAGTCAGCATGCTTTAAGATGGGTGGACTTCAACTCCCAGAATCCCCTAGCCAGCATGCTTTAAGATGGGTGGACTTCAACTCCCAGAATCCCCCAGCCAGCATGCTTTAAGATGGGTGGACTTCAACTCCCAGAATCCCCCATCCAGCTTGCTTTAAGATGGGTGGACTTGAACTCCCTGAATACCCCAGTCAGCATCCTTTAAGATGGGTAGACTTCAACTCCCAGAATCCCCCAACCAATATGTTCACTTTCATTATGGATTTACAACCTGAAATTGTGTGCATTAGCTTTCCCTAAACTGGTTACTCTCTCGACATGGCGAATTTCAGCTGCCAGATTTCTCAGCGAGGTCCATGCTGCCTGGGGAATTCTGGGAACTGAAGTCCACCCCCTTGAGAAGAAGACTTCAGTTCCCAGAATTCTCAGCAACAGCCATACAAGAATATTGAGAATTGAAGGATGGGGAGGTTATCCAACTCCATAACTCGGTAAGTCACTGTATCTAGCCCAGAAAAACATAGTTAAAAACCAATCCAGGCTTAATGCGACGGGACGATGTTATGATTGGGTCTTTCCAGCAGGCGAAGCGATTACCCTGGTCATCAAATTATTTTAATTTTATTTCCTTGTTTTATTTCATTAATGGAGAGACTGCCTGGCTCCACAAACTCCAGGCAGTTTACATATTAAAAAATACGAAACGGAGGAAGAAAAATAATGGGCTTTCAACAACAACAACAACAAAAAAAAAAACCTGTACCCCAAATCAGAGTTTTCCCCGCAGAATGGAGCAGGCCAACAAACCAGAGTTTATACTCTGGAAACAAACCACAGTTGGTACTCTGGAAAGTGTTCCGAAAAGTGCTGGTTTACCTTAGGCAGCTTGGCATAACGTCCCGTGCGAGTGTCTCGGATGTAGCTGATATCCAAAACGTCCACTTCCTGTCGTTTTGGGTGGGGTGGGGTGGGTGGGAAAACAGGCAAGGAGAAAAAAAAAAAGGAGAGACACATTTCTTCAATTAATGTGCTTTAATAGCATGATGTCCCATTTCTGCCACAGTCTCCTGCAGCAACAAGAACCGCAAAATGTGTTAATTAGGCTGGGTAACGAGGTCTCCTCCTTCCTTGCCTCCCCTCCCTGCAACAAGGAACATATAATAATTTTAGAGCTGGGGGTTTTGTTGTTATTTTTTTTAAATTCTGCTGCTGCCAGAAATCTCCTTTTGTAAAAAAATCTTACATAATTGAAGGAAAGGACGGAGAAAGGAAGAAAAAAACAAACAAACCCACAAACAAATCAGCAACAACAAACATTAGTGTTATTATTATATTATGTTGGAGGCTACCCATTAGCTGGGCTTTATCCATTTGCACACCCTAATCCCTTCGCAGGAAAACAACACACTTCCACGCCATTTGCTTGCGTTTCCATTAATTGTCCCTATCAGAAATTCAATGCAAGGAATAACCAGCTTAAGGCTGCAATAGCACTTAAGACTTATATACCGCTTCACAGGGCCTTTACAGTGCTTGTATCTTTAAATTTTATATTGTTTTATTTGTTTCCTGGTACGATTTGATAGCTTATTAGTAACCTTGACTATCACTAAATGTGTACCTTTTTATTCTTGATGAATGTATTTTATTTTTCTTTATGTACACTGAGAGCATCTGCACCAGAGACAAATTCGTTGTGTGTCCAATTACACTTGGCCAATAAAGAATTCCATTCCATTCTATTCTATTCTATTCTATTCTATTGAATAGATTAGAATCCTATTCTGAATCCTATTCTACTCTATTCCTTATTCTCTTCTCTTCTATTCCTTATTCTGTTCTATTCATTCTGTTCTTATCTCTTCCTTTCCCTTCCCTTCTATTCGGTATTATACTCTTTTATTCTATTCTATTCTGAATCCCACTTCTCTTCTATTTCTTATTCTCTTCTCTTCTATTCCTTATTCTGTTCCATGTTCTCTTTTCTTCTTTTCCCTTCTATTTTCTATTCTATTCTATTCTATTCTATTCTGTATTCTATTCTATACTATTTTGTATTCTCTTCTCTATTCTGAATCCTATTCTGAATCCTATTCTATTCTCTTCTATTCCTTATTCTATTCTATTTTATTCTATTCATTCTGTTCTAGTCTCTTCCCTTCCATTCTGTATTCTACTCTTTTCTTCTCTTCTGAATCCTATTCTCTTCTCTTTTATTCCTTATTCTCTTTTCTTCCTTATTCTCTTTTCTTCTATTCCTTCTTCTATTCCTTCTTCTATTCCTTCTTCTATTCTATTCCTTCTTCTGTTCTATGTTCTCTTCTCTTCCCTTCCCTTCTATTCTGTATTCTCTTCTCTTCTCTTCTCTTCTCTTCTGGAATCTCTCCACTGGAAATTGTCACACACCCCCACACCCACACCGTCCTCTCACCCCACCTGGGCTGGGCCAAGAGTCCAGTTGAAAAAAAAAAGAAAAGGCAAATTAGAGGTTTTGCAGGATTGATTGTCAAATGCCAAAGAACTATGAACCGCAAGGAAATTATGCAGGGAAATCATGCGGTAACGAGAGAGAAAAAAAAAATATTGCAAGCTATTGAAAAACTCTCCGGGCTTTTTTCTGAGCGGAGAGGAAATCGCTTTTTGAAAGGAAAGGTGGAAGGGGGGGCGTGGGGGGGGGAGAAGCCACACCTGCAAGTAAAAGAATTGGCAATTTAAAGGGTTGATAATGGTGTTGTTGTTGTTTTTTAAATCGGGAGGATTTTTTCCCCTCCGTTTCCAAAGCTGACATTCCTTTGCGAGGTGTGGCGTGTTTTATTATCTTTCTTCTGATTTTTGCAGGGACAAATACAAAGAGATTGCAACCTGAGCTTTTCGTTTCGTTTTCTTTTCTTTTCTTTCTTTTCAAAAAGAGAAATTTTCCCCTTTAAAAGGCCGGGAGCGAGAGAAAAGGGAGATTTCTGTTTATTTATTAATTATTTTTTCCCCTTGCACTTCTACTCTTTTCACTCTTTTATTTATTATTAGGATTATTCTGATATTGTGTTTGGTTATAGTTTTATTCATGTGGTCAATGTTTTTATTACTACTTTATATTTTTATTGCATATTTATGTTTTATATTTGACTCATATTTCTTGCCATTCTGTTTGTTGTTAAATTGAGGGCTTCCTGTTAAAACTTCATATCGTTCACAGTCGAGGGGAGAGGGGGCATAATAAATAAATAAAATCTTTTTGGAGGAAAACATCAGGAGGAGGAAGCAGGAGGAGGACGACAGAGAAGAGGAGGATGAGGAATGAGGATGATAATGGAGGAAGAGAGGTTGGACAAGAAGAGAAGAAAGAAGGAGGAAGAGGATGAGGGATGATGATGATGATAATGGAGGAAGAGAGGTTGGACAAGAAGAGGAGGAAGAAGGAGGAAGAGGATGAGAGATGATGATGATAATGGAGGAGGAGGTTGGACGAGGAGGAGGAGGAAGAGAAGGAGGAGGAAGCAGAGGAGGAAGAGGAGAGGAAGAATAGGAGGAAGAAGAGAAGGAGGAAGGAAAGGAGGAGAAGGAGGAGGAAGGAGAGGAGTTGGAGAAGTGGAAGAAGGAGGAAGAAGAGGAGGAAGGGAAGGAAAAGGAGGAGGAAGAGAAGAAGGAAAAGGAGATGGAGGAAAGAGAGGAGGAAGAGGAAGGAGAGGAGGAGGACGATAAGAAGGAGGAAGGAGTTGGAGAAGAAGGAGGAGGAAGAAGAGAAGGAGAAGGAGGAAGCAGAGGAGGAGAAAAAGGACAGGAGGAAGAGAAGAAGGAAAAGGAGATGAAGGAGAGGAGGAAGAGGAGAAGCAGGAAACAGAGGAGGAAGAAGGAGGAAGAGGAGAAGGAAAAGGAGATGGGGGAAGGAGAGAATTTAGGAAGGAGAAGGAGAGGAGGAAGAAGGAAGAAAAAGTCCCAGTCTCAACCCCTTTCCTTGGGCTTTTGAAGCCTTGAAATCCTCCCAGCCAGCCAGCCTGCCTCCTCCAGCTACACCCAGCCTCTCTCACCCCAGATTTCTTGACAAACCAGCTTAGCGGCTTCGAAGCCCTGAAAGGAGGGAGGACAACACCACAAACACCTCAACCCAAAGTCTGCTACGCAACCCGCCTTCCCCTGGGGCGGTGTGTGTGTGTGTGTGTATTGGCAGGACCTTGAAAGGAATACCTAGATATGGCCCCCTCCGCAGGGTGGAAGTTGGCCTGTGCCCCCTGGTGTGTGTGTGACACACTCATACCCCCCCTACACACACACACACACACACATCGCACCGCTGGCTGCTTCTGCAATACACCAAATGCACCCAGAGCCTTTCGGAGCTCCCACATCCGTCCACCGTGATAAAGAGGGCCGGTTGCGTTTTCGAAAACGCTGGTAAAGAGATGGAAGGAAGCTGGGGAAGAATGCACGGAGGGAGGGGGGAGGGAGGGGGGGCGCAGAGGTTGAAGAAAGGTAAAATTGCAAACATACCAAACTCGGGCCGGTCCAGTAGAGGAAGAATCCTTGGGGATCCACGCGGAGAGTCACCAGGACTCGGCTGGTCGGTTCCTGGAAAGGGGAGGTGGGCGAAACAGGAAAGTCAAAAATCTGATGATCTTTTTTCTTGCAGATTAGGGGTTATTGCTAGTGTGGAGGAGAGTGAGAATGAGAGAGAGAGAGAGAGAGGGAGAGAGAGAGAGAGAGAGAGAGAGAGAGAGAGAGAGAGAGATGATTGATAGATGTATATTAGATAGAAATTGATAGTTAAATGATAGCTTATTGTTAGAGATATAGAGATAGAGATGGGTGGATGGATGGATGGATAGACAGACAGACACAGATAATAGATAGATGATAGACAGAGATGATAGATCTAAATGGATGGATGGATGGATGGATGGATGGATGATAGACAGAGATGATAGACAGAGATGATAGATAGATAGATAGATAGATAGATAGATAGATAGATAGATAGATAGATAGATAGATGATAAGAGATGACAGAGAGATAGATAAAGAATGATAGACAGATAAATAGGTATGATAGATATGATTGATTGTTAGAGATAGACGATTATAAATGATTGATAAATGATAGATAAATGATGATTGATAGATAAATGGTAGATAGATGTAAGATAGATAGATAGATAAATAGAGAGATAGATAGATAAATAGATAAATAGATAGATAGAAATAGATACAGATAGATAGATAAATAGATACAGATAGATAGATAGATAGATAGATAGATAGATAGATAGATAGATAGATAGATAGATATAGACTGACAAAGAGATGGATGGATAAATGATTGATAAACATATGATTGGTAGACAGAAGATAGATGGACAGATGATAGATAGATCGCTAAGAAATAAATATTTATTATTATTATTATTATTATTATTAGATAGACAGACAGACAGAGATAAAACTTTTGTGCACATTTAAAAAACTATTTTCCAGTTTTACTTCCTTTTTCAAGATGGTGAACAAAGCATCATTTTTTAAATAAATCAGTAAATAGGCAGGTTTATGTTCATGTCATAACTTTGGGCCCGTCATTCTTCCCGTCCCAACCTCCCCTGAAGGACGGTGGTGGTGAAAATTTAGAGGAGAAAAATGAATTTTCTTAAAAAAAAAGACAAGGGAAAGAATTCTTCTTCGCACTTACTGAAAAAGTCCTCGGCTTACGACCGCAACCGGGGAAGCGGGGGCATTTCCAATGCTAGGCAAGCATTCCCCAGCCCAGCGTTGCTTTAAGAGGGGTGGACTTCAACTCCCAGAATTCCCTAGTCAGCAGGCTTTCACAAGTAATTCTGGGAGCTGCCCAGACATAGTCCATGGATCTTAAAGTTTGACAAAAAGTTATCTAAATCAATGCAGAAGAATTTGTCTGGCTTCTGCCCCTGCAGATATTTTAAATGTCCTTGAATATCTGGCTTTTTTCCCAGGCTTTAGTGTAATGGTTGGGCCCCTGTTAGTTTTTTGCATATTTTTGCAAAAGTTATGTAAACGTTTTTTTCTTTCCTAAACATTTGTATGCATTCCCCCTCCCCCTACCCTCTATTTTGCTATCTTTACTTTTGAAAGGATAGGCTGCCCCGGTGCCCAGAGATGTTTGAAACGAGGCAGCCTCTAAATTTAATAAACAGGGGGATGGGGGAAAAAATAATAAATAAAACTTAAGAAGTTCTTTTGAATGGGAGGAAACTTTTCCTCCCCACCCTAGAAAATGTGCCGGTCTAAGCTTCGTTTTAACGAAAGCTGTGTGAATAATCCTTTTATTATTATTATTCTTTGCAGAAAGTTTTTTTTTTTAATTTATGCATTTAATCCTTTTGCTTTTGACTTGACTTCGTTGTTGCCACTTAAAACGCCCCATTTGAAATGTTGGGCAAGGCTGCCCATCCGTTCACCTGCCATTAGGATGATGCCCAGGAAAATTTATCGCATCTGTTTTTTTTTTGCTGGCTTTGAAACCTCCATTTCCCTTCTTATGCATTTCCCCCGCTAAAGCGATAATGACTCAAAAGTGAAAATAGTTGGATGATGTATCATGGGGCAGGCTTTAAAAGTAGAGTCGGGAATCTGTTTTGTTTTTGTTTTTAAAGTCATATGGAAGACTGAATTCCCAACAGTGGGACGAGAATCCCACTGTTATGGGATCGGTACAACATCTCAGGGGCGACAATAGCGGTCATCTCGAGGAATTCTTTGCAACGTCTGGGAATTTGGGGGGGAAGTTTGAAATATATAGCAAACTGTTTTAAAGATATAGGGTATAAATCTTGTAGCTAGCATTTTTCCCAGCTATCGCTATTTTATTCAGGCTTCCTAAATATTGGAAGACTGCTATCAATGTTTGTGTTTGTATGTTTGTATATGTGTACACACATACACATACACACACACACAATAGCAGTCGTGTGTGTTCCAGTATTTGCAGTCTTCCGATATCTCAGGGGCTGCCCCAAAGAAGAGGGAGTCAAGCTATTCCCCAAAGCACCTGAAAGCACAGGGCAAGAAGCAATGGGTGGAAACTAATCAAGGCGAGAAGCAACATGGAACAAAGGAGGAATTTCCTAAAAATTAACGGGTGGAACAACTTGCCTCCAGAAAGTTGTGGGCGCTCCCATCACTGGAGGTTTTTAAGAAGAGACCGGAGAGCCATTTGTCTGAAATGATCCAGGGCCTCCTGCCTGAGCAGGGGGTTGGTCTAGAAGACCTCCAAGGTCCCTTCCAACTCTGTTATCTTGGTTAAAACCAGACTCCAATGTGCATTGCATCAAACCAGCCAGCCAGCCATCCCTCAAGAAACGCTCTCGCGATTCTCTTTTGCGGCCGAAAGATTTCTCAGCTTGCAAACTTTCCGTTTCAACCAAAAGGCAGCCAGGGAATTCAGTCTATCTTCGCCTGACTTCCCTGGAAGCAACTTGGGAGATTTGGGGGACTTGGGAAGGAATCTTTTCGAGTTTCCAATCCTTTGGAAAGATATGGTGGCTGCTGAAATACCATTTATGCACAGAGAGAGAGAGAGAGAGAGAGAGAGGGAGAGAGAGAAGAGAGAGATGGAGAGACAGGGAGGGAGAGAGAGAGAGAGAGGAGGGAGAGAGAGAGGAGAGACAAAGAGAGAGAGAGAGAGGTGGGAGAGAGAGGAGAGACAGAGACACAGAGAGAGGTGAGACAGAGAGAGAGAAGAGGGAGGGAGAAAGGAGAGACAGAGAGACAAAGACAGGAGAGAGACACAGAGAGAGGAGAGGAGAGAGACAGAGAGACAGAGAAGGTGGGAGGGAGGGAGAGAGGGAGGGAGAGGGAGGGGCGGGAGACAGAGAGACAGAAGAGAGAGAGGGAGAGAGAAAGAAGAGGGAGAGAAAGAGGAGGGAGAGAGAGAGGAGAGAGACAGAGAGAGAGAAGAGAGAGAGGGAGAGGAGAGACAGAGAGAGAGGAGAGACACACAGAGAGAGACAGAGAGAGAGAGAAGAGAGAGAGAGAGACAGGGAGAGAGAAGAGAGAGAGGGAGAGGAGAGACAGGAGAGACACAGAGAGAGAGACAGAGAGGGAGAGAGAGAAGAGAGAGAGAGGAGAGACAAAGAGAGACACAGAGAGAGGAGAGACAGAGAGGGAGAGGCAGAGAGAGGAGGGAGAGAGGAGAGACAGAGAGACAGAGACAGAGAGACAAAGAGAGAGGAAAGAGAGAGAAAGAGGAGGGAGAGAGAGAGAGAAGAGAGAGAGAGAGACAGATTGAGAGGGAGGAAAGGGGAGAGAGAGGGGGGGCAGAGGGAGACAGAGAAGAGAGAGAATGTCACCCATGCCATCAAGGGCTAGGAGCATCCCCAGGGCAGACAAAATTTCTTCCCCAGCCAAGATTTTTAATGCAAACATGACCTCAGCCTCTGCGTTCGCACGCAGGAGCCAGGAAAAACAGGAGGCAAGTCGATGAAAAGATTTTTAAAAGGGGAGGGGTGTGTGCGTGTTGCTGATTAAAGTGATTTGAATCGGCCTCTCTTTGCAAAAAAAAAAAAAAAAAAAAGTGAGAGAGAGAGACAACCCTTTCCACCAGATTTCACTCGCGCCCGGCTCTCATCGCACACACCCAGAGCTTAACCTCGCACTCGCTCCTTGCCCTCCGGACCGTTATCTCTGTGGGAACCTTGGCAGGGGAGAATAATCCCTGCTCTGCCGTGGGCAATAAAAATGATAACTGAAAGGACAAAGAGGTGTCAGAATCCATTTGCTCAGGCTGAAAGGGGGGGGGAGTTCTCTGTTGTGGGAAACCCCCCCCCCCCCCCCGACTCAAAGATAGGAGCCAGTGTGCAAGGGGAGGAAAGGAGACCACCAAGCAGCCTATTTAATTCCCAACAGGTGGGGAAGGAATTGCAAAAGGAGGAGGACATTATAAAGCTCTGGAAACCCTCTAAAGAGTTATCCTCCTGCTGTAAATAACCCCAAGACCCCCTGCTAATATTTCAGGACCCCCCACCCAAAGACCAGTCTATGGATGAAGAGCCTGTTTTGGCTATCAGATACTGTCCTTCTCACTTTTAAAGCAGCGTTTCTCAACCATAGTGACTTCAAGATGGGTGGACTTCAACTCCCAGGATTCTCTAGCTAGCATGCTTTAAGGTGGGTGGGCTTCTATTCCCAGAATCCTGTAGCCAGCAAGGAATTCTGGGAGCTGAAGTCCACCCATCTTAAAGCAAGCCAACTGGGGGATTCTGGGAGTTGAAGTCCACCCATCTTAAATCAAGCTGAATGGGGGATTCTGGGAGTTGAAGTCCACCCATCTTAAATCAAGCCGACTGGGGGATTCTGGGAGTTGAAGTCCACCCATCTTAAATCAAGCCGAATGGGGGATTCTGGGAGCTGAAGTCCACCCATCTTAAAGCAAGCCGACTGGGGGATTCTGGGAGTTGAAGTCCACCCATCTTAAATGAAGCCGAATGGGGGATTCTGGGAGCTGAAGTCCACCCATCTTAAATCAAGCCGAATGGGGGATTCTGGGAGTTGAAGTCCACCCCTCTTAAAGTTATCAGCACTGGAAAACACCATTCTAAATCAATGCAGGAGGGTTTGGGGTTTTTTTTTTTTTTTGAATTTTTTGCAATTCCAGATGTGTTCACTTCAATTCCCAGAAATGTCCACTAAAGCGATGCTGGCTGGGGAATTCTGGGAGTTGAAGTCTCGTTGTCCCCCTCCTCCAAAGTTGACCAGGTTGAGAAAACATTTCTCGAAAGGCTTAAAACCAAGAAGCCAAAGCGAGTTTCCCAGCGTGGCTCAAATCCCTTTGGAGAGAGAGAAAGAGAAAGAGAGAGAGAGAGAGAGAGAGAGAGAGAGAGAGAGAGAGAGAGAGATGACACAGTTTGCGTGCAGATGTGACCCTTGGCGGATCTGTGAAATCCTGGGTTTTACTTCGCCTTGGATTCCCTGGGAGATTCCGCCCTGCAGCTGCCTGAGAAGCCAAGATGGGAAGGATCAGTTGGCAGAGAATCCGAAAACAAGTTTCTTTTGGACTTATGCAAATATTTGTCAAGCGTTCTTTTCACATCCTTCGGGCAGGAAAAGGGGAAGGGAAGGAGAGGAGAGACAGACAGACAGAAAGGAAGATAGGAAACTCTGGGCTGGAGAGTCGTGTGACCCCTCACTCCATTTGGTCCCACCTGTTGCTAAGGGGGTCCCCAGCCCCCTCTGAACACCCTTCAATCCTACCCCAGCCCTCTCTCTTCTTGCCATACGGCCTGCAGCCAGCAGCTGTTTAATGAAGAGAAGGACTAGGGGAGACAGGATAGCAGCCTTCCGATATCTCAGGGGTTGCCCCAAAGAAGAGGGAGTCAAGCTATTCTCCAAAGCACCTGAAGGCAGGACAAGAATGTAAACTAATCAAGGAGAGAAGCAACTTGGAACTAAGGAGAAATTTCCTGACAGTAAGAACAATTAACTACTTGCCACCAGAAGTTGTGAATGCCCCAACACTGGAAGTTTTCAAGAAGAGATTGAACAGCCGTTTGTCTAAATAAAACACCCCCTTTTTGGTCCCAGGAGGAGGCTCCAGGCCCAAAACAGTGAGTGTGCACGCATACACGGGAGGTAGGGGAGCATGGGTGGTTGTGCGCGCATGCGCAGGTGGGGGCATGCACCCTGTTGTGAAGGCTTTCGGCACGCCGCAACAAAAAGATTAGCCGTCACTGCCCTACACCATTACAGACACATGGCTGCGTAATGTCTTCTTAAAAACATCCGGTGTTTTGAGCATTCACAACTTCTGGTGGCAAGTTGTCCCACTGGTGAATTGCCCTCAATGTCGGGAGATTTCTCCTTCGTTCTAGGTTGCTTCTCTCCTTGAAGACCTCCAAGGTCCCTTCCGACTCGGTTATTCTAGCATAAAGTTCAGCCGTTGCTTTCCTCCCTTACCCAAGGTCTGGGTGAACACCGCAAAGGAGAAATGGAGGCCCGCAAAAATGGAGATTGTGTTTGCAATCCACAACCAAGTCCCTTGCAATGCCACAAACCGCACACTTCCTTCTGCACACAGCTGTAAGACGGTTTGAGATATGATTTGGAGAGGTACAGCAAAACCTCTCTCTCTCTCTCTTATCTATCTATCCCTCTCTATCTATATCTATATATCTATATTTATCTATCTATTTATCTCTATCTCTATCTATCTATCTCTAGCTAGCTGTCTTTCTCTCTCTCTATCCCTCTCTATCTATATCTAGCTCTATCTATCTATCTATCTATCTATCTATCTATCTATCTATATCTATCTATCTATCTATCTATCATCTATCTATCTATCATCTATCTATCTATCTCTAGCTAGATAGCTAGATAGCTCTCTCTCTCTCTTATCTATCCCTCTCTATCTATATCTATCTATATCTATCTATCTATCTATCTATCTATCATCTATCTATCTATCTATCTTTATCTATCTATCTATCTATCTCTATCTCTAGCTAGCTATGTATCTCTAGCTAGCTAGCTGTCTCTCTCTCTCTCTATCCCTCTCTATCTATATCTATCATCTATCTATCTATCTCTAGCTAGATAGCTCTCTCTCTCTCTCATCTATCTCTCATCTATCATCTATCTATCTATCTATCATCTATCTCTCATCTATCTATCTATCATCTATCTATCATCTATCTATCATCTATCTATCTATCTATCTGTCTATCTATCTATCTATCATCTATCTATCTATCTATCTCTCATCTATCTGTCTGTCTGTCTGTCTATCTATCTATCTATCTATCTATCTATCTATCTATCTATCTATCTATCTATCATCTATCTATCTATCTATCTATCTATCATCTATCTATTTATCTATCTAGCCTTATTTTTGGGGAGGCATTATTTTTGAGGTGCAGGAGGTGGCAAGCGTGGTCACCTTATGGCTGCTGCTGTGTTGCAATATTTTTGGGGCGGGCTCATTTTAGCGCATGTGCTCAAAAGCCCGATTGGGCTTATTATCCAGGGAGGGTTTTTTTTTTTTGGGGGGGGGGGGGGGAAACCGGGTACATATTTTTCTGAGCCGCTCTGAACTTTTTCAATCGGTGTGGGTCCTCCTTCTCAGTACCCCACCCCACCCCTTTTGATTTCTCTGGGTCCCTCGGCACCAGAGGCTCAATTGGATAGGATATCTCTTTATTTTACTCTTTTTCTTTTCTTGTTTTTTTTTCATTTCTAGCCTCAACTTGGCTACTTCCTTTTTTGGGATTGGAGAGAAGGAAGTCAACTCACCCCCGGGGCGGATTGCGAGAGGCTGTTGAAGGTTGTGAAACCCCGCAGCGGAGAGCCCCCCCCCCACCTCCCAGGGAACGCATGAACCGGAGTGTGTGTGTGTGGAAGAGGGGGGGGAATGGGAGATAAGTAAGAACACTTAGCCGAAAAGGCACCGGGAGGCTTTAAGGAAGAAAAGGGGAAAAAATGTGAATTTAAGAGATGAATTGGGATATTTGGGGGAGATACACAGCTGGGAAGATTTCACGGAAGGAAAACAGCAACGCCGTTGAGCAATGCACCTCTAACCACTTTTTCTAAACCTGAGTTTACTAACTTTTAGTCTTCTCATCGTTCCTATCACCCATCTCCTCCCACTTATGGCTGCAGGACTGTAACTTTATTGCTTGTATCCAGGGGTGAAATTCAGCAGGTTCTGGAGAACTGGCGGCGGAAATTTTGAGTAGTTGGGAGAATCGGCAAATGCCACCTCCGGCTGGCTCCAGAGTCTGTTGGGAATGGAGATTTTGCAATATCCTTCCCCTGCCATGCCCACCAAGCCACGCCCAGAGAACCGGTAGTAAAAACAAAATTAAATTTCACCACTGCTTGTATCCTTACTATTGATATTGTTTCCTGATTGCTTATTTGTACCCTGTGGCTATCATTAAGTGTTGTACCTTATGATTTTTGACGAATGTGTCTTATCTTTTTATGTACACTGAGAGCATCTGCACCAAAGACAAATTCCTTGTGTGTCCAATCACACTTGGCCAATAAAGAATTCTATTCTATTTATTTTATTCTGAATTCTATTCTATTCTATTCTGAATCCTATTCTGTTCTATTCTGAATCCTATTCTATTCTGAATCCTATTCTATTCTATTCTGAATTATATTCTATTTTATTCTGAATTATATTCTATTTTATTCTGAATTATATTCTATTCTATTCGGAATCCTATTCTATTCTATTCGGAATCCTATTCTATTCTATTCAGAATTCTATTCTATTCTATTCTGAATCCTATTCTATTCAGAATTCTATTCTATTCTATTCTGAATCCTATTCTTCTCAATTCTATTCTGAATTCTATTCTATTCTATTAAGATGGGCGGACTTCAACTCCCAGAATTCCCCAGCCAGCTTTGCCACTTTGTGGAGGTTTCCAGGAATTGAAGTCCCCTCATCTTTTATCGTTGCCGGAGTTGAGAAACCCTTTTCTGAATCAAGGGGGAAGATTTTTGGAGTGGGGACAATTCCAGATGGGTGGACTTAAACTCCCAGAAATCTCCACTGCAGCAACGCTGGCTGGGGAATTCTGGAAGTTGAAGTCCACCCACCTTAAAGTGGCCAAGGTTTTCACGGCTCCAATTCCCACCCACCCATGTCTCCAGCTTCAGGCAGAGGAAGTGACGCGCCAAGGAGACCCCCAAATTAGTAAGGTCACCACAAACACCAGGAAACCATTGGCACATTTAGGCAAAGAAATAGGCCTATGAAGTTAGCTTGGATGGGGCCATAGGAAAGTTGTTTGGAACAAGATTTTGGAGTGGGAGGGGGAGAGGGAGAAGAGGAGAGGAGGAGGGCACTTTCTAAAAGGACCCAGCAAACCTCAAGCAAGGGGGAGGGTCTTTGCTAGGGGAGGGGCTCTTGGAGAAGGGGGGGGTTAGAGAAGGGGGGGCAAGCAGGCCAACTCAAAGCCAACTAGTGGGGAAGGTTGTTTCTGTAACTCCTCCTCCCCCAAAGGAATCAAATAAAGCAAAGCTTGCAACCTGGTGAATTGACAGGTAAGGAAGGAGCTAAGAATGAGTGATGGAGACACACACACCCCTTGCAAAAGAGGGAGGGGTCCTCTGGCCGGGAGGGGTGAGATGCCAACAGGGAAAGAGGGAGCCAGATTGCTGGAGGAATTTGCATAAGGAAAGAGTTTTTTTTCTCTCTCCCCCAATTGTGTGCTGTTGTTTTTTTAACATTCCACCCTCCTGCCGCTACAAAGAATTAGGAAGTTTGGAAGGAAAGGAATTTTTAAGAGCGTCTTACGAAATCAAAGGGAGGAGGCGCGAGGAGAGAGAGAGAGAGAGGGAAAGAGAGAAAAAGAGAGAGAGAAAGAAAGAGAGAATGAAAAAAGGAAAGGAAGGAAAGCGGAAATAAAGAAATGAAGGAAGGAAAGAGAGAAAGAAAAAAAGGAAAGAATGGAAAGGAAGGAAAGGAAGGAAGGAAAGAAAGGAAGGAAGGAAAGAAAAATAAAAGAATGGAAAGAAAGGAAAGGAAAGGAAAGGAAAGAAGGAAGGAAGGAAGGAAGGAAGGAAGGAAGGAAGAAAGAAAGGGGGGAACCAATAGCAATTCCGGCTGGGGTGGTATCCTTTGCGCCCCCCACCCCTACAGCAGCAGACGGGAGGGGGGGCATAATTCAGTAGAAAGTGAAAGGACTTTCAGGGAGGATGAGCTCTCTCTTTCTCCCCCCTCCCAACAAAGTGCCAGCGAGAAAAGATGAAAAATAATAATCCAGAAAAGCGTTTGTTTGTCTGTCACTCCCCTCCCTGCCGTGTTCCTAAGAAAGTAGGCGGTTCCCCCACCTCCCCCGGATGTAAAGACAAGGGGGTGCAAAAAAAAAAGGAAAGTGGGGGAGGGAGGGGAGGGAGGGGAGTGTCTCTTGAAAGGACTTGCAAGAAAAGAGAGGCAAGGAAAGGGGGAAAACAAGAAAAGTTTGTGCCTCTGCAAGGTGTAGAAGGAAGGAAGGAAGAAGGAAGGAAGGAAAGAAGGGGAGACGGAGGGAGCTAAAGAAAGAAGAGAGAGGGAAGGAAGAAAAAAGAGAAGAAGGAAGGTAGGAAGGAAGGAAGGAAGGAAGGGAGGAAGGAAGGAAGGAAGGAGAGGGAGGGAGGGTGATTTGAGAGGGGAGGAAGGAAAAGAGAAGGAGAGGAAAAGAAGGAAAGAGGGCAGAAAGGGAGGGAGGAGAGAGGAAGGGAGGGAGGAAAAAAGGAGAGAAAGAAGGAAGGAATGGAGGGAGGGTGGGAGTAGAGAGGAAGGGAGGAAAGAAGGAAGGGATAGAGAGGGAAGGAAGGAAAAGAGAAGAAGAGAAAGAAGGAAGGAATGGAGGGAGGAAAGAAAGGAGTAGAGAGGGAAGGAAGGAAAATAGGAGAGAAAGAAGGAAGGAATGGAGGGAGGGTGGGAGTAGAGAGGAAGGGAGGAAAGAAGGAAGGGATAGAGAGGGAAGGAAGGAAAAGAGAAGAGGAGAAACAAGGAAGGAATTGAGGGAGGGAGGGAGGAAAGAAGGAAGGAGTAGAGAGGGAAGGAAGGAAAGGAGAAAAAGAAAGAAGGAATGGAGGCAGGGAGGAAGGGATAGAGAGGGAAGAAAAAGAGAAGAAGAGAAAGAAGGAAGGAATGGAGGGAGGGAGGGAGGAAAGAAAGAAGGAGTAGAGAGGGGAGGAAGGAAAAGAGGAGAGAGAGAAGGAAAGAATGGAGGGAGGGAGAGAGTAGAGAGGAAGGGAGGAAGAAGGAGAGAGCGAAAGAAGGAAGGAGGGAAAAGAAACCAAGGGAGGGGGGCTCACCTCGTCCCACTTCATGAACTTGCTGCCCTTAATGAGGGTCTCCGGGACGCGGAGGGGCTCCAGCTGGAGCGCGTGCACCCCCGGGCGCGCCCCGGCCATGGCTGCGCGCTGCTGGCGCCGGGACCACCGTCGCCACCGCTCGTCTCTGCCCGCTTCTTGGCCGCCTTTCCCAGGGCCGGAGCCTCCGGAGGCAGCGAGGCGGAGACTGAGCGGGGGTGGGTGGGTCCGGGCCAGGGGAGGAGAAGCTTAAAGAGGCCGCCCCCCACTCCTGGGGAGGAGCGCAGAGAAAGTTGGCCAACTCCGGAGGGAGAGGCGCTGCGCCGCGCCCGGCTTCCCACGGGATGGCAGGACCGCAGAGCCCATCGTTCCCCGCCGGGGATGGGCTAGCTAGAAGCCAGACTCATGGGCTTTAAGGGGAGGGGGCTTGGAGGAAGGACCTCGCAGGGTTTGAAAGTGGGGGGGGGGCGGATAAAAGCGAAAGGAGGGGCCGGAAAAGTTTACAAAGTAAATTTTGGAGAGGCGTAAAAAAGACAAGCAGAGATCCAGGGTGCCCAAAAAGGCAGTGAATCGTTCAGTGAATCCTCGATTTATGACCAGCATTGGTTCTGGGACGTCCGGTTGCAGAGCGGGGCGGTTGTTAAGTGAGTCACGTCCCATTGCACAGCATATTTTTTTTGCTATAGTTGGTAGGATTCCTGCAAACCCTGGAACACATTTTTCTTCCCAATTTTTTCTTTGAAAAGTTTTTTTAAATTTTGCATTTCTTACTTATAGTCACAGGTCTGCATTCACATAATCATTTGTTCTTCTTTATATTTATCACTTTTACACATTTATTTGTCCGTATAAATACACATTCTGGGTTTGCTTTGCTTACCATCCCCTACACCTCTTTTGTATTTTCACTACCCTACCGTTTCTTTCTTTTCTCCCTCCCTCCCTTCTGTACTTCTGCCCTTCCTCCTCTCCTTTCCTCCCTCTTCCTTCTCTCCTCTTTCCTCTTCTCCTCTCCTGCTCTCTTCCTTCCCTTCTTCCCTGGTCTCTCCCCTACTCCTCTCTTCTTCCTCTTCCCCTTCCTGCCCTCTCTCCTTCTCTTTCTCTCCATTATTCCAGCTTCTGCAACTTTGCACACGTCTGATTTTTTTTTATATTTTTGCACGCTCTACGCCTGTTTTTATTTTTTTATTTCCAGGCTCCTTGTTTACGTCCTTCGGTTCCTGTGCTGACATGCTCCGCCTAACCCTCTGGAAGTTCGAGAAAGTGAAGTCGGCTTCCTTCCTGGATCCCGGCCAAGTTGGCTTCACGCTCGCACGCTGTTTTAAATATGTTTGGCGAAAGCCAAAACAAATCTCTCTCGGACGCTTTTCTTGGGTTCCTAGAAACCCTGAGCTTTCCAAGCAACCCCACGGCCGTGACATTTCTAATTTTAAAGTTTCTAAACTTCGCTCCCACGAAGACGGACTCGCAGCAGCTCGTTTAGTGACGGAGGTTACACCGGGATGTAGGACTGCTTTTTCACACTTCTCACCGTTGCAGGCATCCCCCAGGGACGCGGTGGCTCAGGGGCTAAGACGCTGAGCTTCTTGATCAAAAAGGTCGGCGGTTTGGCAGTTTAAATCCCTAGCGCCGCTTACCAGAGTGAGCTCCTGCTACTTGTCCCGGCTTCTGCCAACCTAGCAGTTTGAAAGCACGTAAAAAATGCAAGGAAAAAAATCGGAACCACCTTTGGTGGGAAGGGAACAGCGTTCCGTGCGCCTTCGGCATTGAGTCATGCCGGCCACATGACCACGGAGACGTCTTCGGACAGCGCTGGCTCTTCAGCTTTGAAACGGAGATGAGCAACGCCCCCTAGAGTCAGGAACGACTAGCACAGAAGTGCAAGGGGAACCTTTATCTTTAAGAGCCATCTGACAGCTCTAGTCATACTTTATCATGCGGCAATACTTGGCAAGAATGCAGGAATGAACTAATGGTCTCCTGCAAACTCCACTCCCCAGTTGCTCCTCTTTTATTCCTTCTGGGAGGGGCCATTCATCGTCCACCTCTGGCCTTCCTCCCAAGTCGACCCCTGTTCTTTAGCTGTTCCCTTCGTCTGGCAGCTCTGCGCATGCGCACACTAGGAACAGGCTCCAGCTGTTCTTCTGCCTCACTGATGTCTGACTCCGAAAGCAGCTGATAACTGGCATACGGCTCTGGCCCCCACTCTGCCTCCGACACAGAGCCCTCCTCAGAGCCTTCCCCAGACTCCAGGACTGGCCCAGGTTCCTCCCCAACCTCTTCGCCGTCCGAATCTGCTATCAGCTCCACTGGCTGTTGGCAGGCCGCAATACTAACTTTGAACAGTCACTAAACGATTTATTGTTAAGTCAAGGGACTACCTTGTACCAGCTAACTCAGACACCGCTTTGTAAGCTGCAGTGCCGCCTTTGAACCACTGGGTGATGCCCAAGCGGGATGTTGAGAAGCCACGGCATCGCCCTCTACTGGTGAAGAAGTGACACTGCAGGGTGTGAAGAAACTGATTTGAAGCCGAAGCTGTTTTCCGGAGGGAACATGAGGCACATAATACAGCAATTCAGGGTGGATTTCTTTAGAAAAAGGAGTTAAAAGGCTCTTTTGTCTCGGGTGAAGCAAAGCTTCGCTTCCCCCCCCCCCCAGACCTTTTGGCCAAAGGCGTTTTTTTATTACAATGAAGTCTTAGAAAAATAGCGTAGAAGATGGTTTTGGTCTCTACTGCCTTGAGGGATGGTCAATTCCTAAAGAGTTGCTTTAAAAAAAATGTAAAGAGAAAGAGAATGGGAATTTTCTTTCTTTCTTTTTTTCTCCTTCCTTCCTTTCCCCGCTCTTTTTCTTTCCTTCCTTCCTTCTCCTACACCATTTTCCCTTTCTTCCTGCTCCCTTGTCTTTTTGCTGTCTTATTTCCTTTATCCTTTCTTCTTTCCTCCCTTCTTTCTTTGTCTTGTTACTTTCATCTTTTCTTTCATCTCCCTTTTCCCACTCCTCTTCTTTCTTTCTTTTTCTTTCTTTGACCTTACTTTTTTCATCTTTTCTTTCTTCATCTTCCTTTTCCCACTCTGCCTTCCTTCTTTCTTTGACTTTCTTCTTTTTTCATCTTTTCTTTCATCTTCCTTCCTTTTCCCACTCCCCTTCCTTCCTTCTCTTTCTTTCTTTGACTTCTTACTTTTTTCATCTTTTCTTTCTTCATCTTCCTTTCCTCCCTCCCTCCCTTCCTTCTTTGACTTTGTACTTTTTTCATCTTTTCTTTCTCCATCTTCCTCCTTTTTCCCTCTCTCCTTCCCTCCTTCCCTCCTCTTTCTTTCTCTTTCTCTCGCTGTCTTTCTTCCTCTCTCTCTCTCTCTCTCTCTCTCTCTCTCTCACTCTCACTCTCACTCTCACTCTCTCTTTCTTTCCTTTTCTTTCTCTTCCAGAAGGCACCTCTGCAGGTAAGCCAGTTGTCCAGTTCCAAAAGGATAGGAAACAAGTATTTTATAAAATCTGCCTGTTTTTGAGCAAAGCATCCATCCATCCCATATCTGCTGTGGGTGGGCATTTTGTATCACAGAATTTTTAAAATCACAACTTACAAGTCCGCGGTTGAATAGAGCAGAAAAGCGGGGGAGTCAAGAGTGAACCAGATTCTGGGTGAAGGAAGTAAAAGGTCCCGTGCCCCCCAATTTCCTGCTTGTGGCAGGGGATGATGGGAGCTGCCATCCCACAGGGCTACAAGCTGCGAGGTAGTAGAAAACACAGGGAAAGCCTCAAAAATATCCTTGAATGAGATGGGTGGACCGAACCCAGAGCTCCAAGCCCTGTATAGAGACCTGGCGGGTGTGTGTGAGTAGAACTTGGACGAGAGACCACAAAGAGATCCCGTGACAGTCGAATAGAGAGAGAAATAAACGAAACGGCAGGAAAAAATAAGCACTTCGGAATGACAGCCAAGAATATCACCCGGATGCGTCCGTCAGTAAGCCAGCTCCAATAAAACAAGGCTAAACATTTTAAAATTAAGTGGCATTAAAATTAAATCGCCTTTTGGCCCACTCGGTAGCTTGACTTGGCCCTGCCCATTCCAGTTTATTGCATGAGATTTTGCCTATAAATCTTCTTTCAATTATGGACTTCTTTTGTTTAGGTGTTTGTTGCTTTATTTCAATTCTACTCCCAAAACTGCCCTTCAAAAACACCCGTTCGTTTTCTGTTTTGCTGATTGGCAATTTGGGATTTTCAGACAAACAAACTGCATAAGGTCACTCCCAAAGATTGCTTTTGAGCTTGGGGGAGAGGGGGGGGGAAGGACCCTGCAAACCAGCTCTGGGATTAATGTCTCCCACAAAGAGACACCACATTCCTTAATATATTTTATTTTTGAAATATAAACAAGGGTTCTTTAACTCCCACAATAGTGCTTGGGCAATATTTCAGAATTCGACTCCTTTTATGGTGAAAAACTACGCAGCAGGTCCCTAAATCCAAGTTTTATTAACGGGGAGTTTATTTTAAGATGGCAACTCCCAGCCTTTCTTCTGTCCTTCTTTCCTTCCTTCCTTTCTTTCTGCTTTTCCTTCCTTCCCTCCCTCCATTTTCTTTTCCTTCCTTCCTTTCATCCTCCCTCATCTTTTTCCTTTGTTCCTTCGTTCCCTACCTTCTCTATCTTTCTCTCCCTATTTCTTTCCCTCCTTCCTTCCTTCTCAGCCTTCTCTCTTTTCCCCCCTGCATTTCCTCCCTCCTCTATCTTTTCCTTTCTTTCTTTCTTCCCTATCTTCTCAATGTTTTCCTCCCTCCCCAACTTCCTTTCTCCTCCCCTGCCTCCTTCCCTCTCCTCCCTCCATCCCCTCTTCCTTCCTGCCTTCCTCTTTCCTTCCTTCCCTCCCTCTCTCCTGCCTCCCACCACTTTTCCTTCCTTTCTTCCTTCCTCCTTCCCTGCCTCCCTCCCTCTGTCCTCCCTCCATCCGCCCTTCCTTCCTTTCTTCCTTCATTCCTTCCTTCCCTCCCTCTCTCCTCCCTCCTGCCTCTCTTCCTTCCTTCCTCCCTCCCTTCCTTCTTCCCTCTCTCCTCTTCTCTTTCTTCCTTCCTCTTTCTTTCCCTCCCTCCCTCCCTCCCTCCCCTCCGTCCTTCCTCCCTCCCTGCCTTCCTTTCTTCCTTCCTCCTTCCCTCTCTCCTCTTCCCTTCCTTCCCTTTCCTTCCCTCCATCTGTCCCCTTCTTTCTTCCTCCTTCCTTCCTTTCCTTCCTCTTTCCTTCCTTCCCTCCCTCTCTCCTCCCTCCCGCCCCTCTTCCTTCCTTCCTCCCTCCCTCCTTTCCTCCTTCCCTCTCTCCTCTTCCCTTCCTTCCTTCCTCTTTCCTTCCCTCCATCGGTCCCTCCCTTCCTTCCTTCCTTCCTTCCTTTCTTCCTTCCTTCCTTCCTTCCTTCCTTCCTTCCTTCCTTCAAACATCCCTGCAGCCCGGTTCATTTACAACCCATTCCCAGACCCCAATTCCCAGGGAAAATCTGAATTGAAATAAACAGGAGGCTGGAATTGAAGGCTGTCCATATCACCCCCAGAATGGATCCCCAAACTCCCAGCCAAGCAGAAAAGAAGCAAATCCATGGGGGGGAAAGAACAGAATTATCCCGAAATTGAACTCCCGCAATGGAGTTCGGTTCACTTTTGTTTCCTGAAACCTGGGCAGCGACGCTGAATGCAAGTGATATTTCTCAGGTGTGTCGGTATTATAAAACGGACAAAAGGAAACGCCGTGTGAAAGTTGGGGGCGAAACAGCAACGCGGTGCCGCTAATTGTGGGGTGTTTCCCCCCCCCAGAAAAAGAACACAGGGGGCAAAGGAATACAGGTAGTCCTCGCCTTATGACCACAGTTGAGCCCCTAGTTTCTCTTGTTAAGCAAAACAGGCGAAGGCGAAGCCAGATCGTAAAACGGCGATGTTTCACTTAGCGACTGCATTGCCGGTCCCCTTTGAAGTCGCTAAACGAGGACTCCCCGACATGCAGTATAGGAAGATGGGTTTGTGCAAAGCTCGCTTTTGGGGAATGCTTCGGTGTCCTCGCAAACCTGGGAAAAGGGGAGGGGGGATTCCATAACCCAGGTCAGAGGGTTGTGTGAATGCACCTGGGTTTCCCTCTTTGGGTTGGGAGGTTCTTTTTTTGGGGGGGGGGGGACACACCTGTGGATGTCATTTGTCCTGGGAAGAGCCTGCCATCTTGTGGAGGGTGTGCAGAACTACACGTGGAGTAAGAAACTGGGATCCTGGTTATTATTTTAAGGACAGCAGGAGAGAGGAATTACAAAAGCAAGAGAAACTTTTCAAAACGTTGAAAAAACTATTGAATCAAGAGCCACTGTTGGTGAAGGAAAAGAAAACCAAGAAGTTATATAATCATCTTGAACGGTGGTGCTCTTTATTCTTTCCTCTTTTTCCTCCTCTCCTTCCTCCTCCTCTCCTTCTCCTCTTTAGCCTTTTCTCCCCTTCTTCCACCACTCTTTCCTCTTCCTCTCCCTCCCCCTCTTTATCCGTTCTTCTTCTTCCTCCTCTCCTTCCTCCTTCTCCCCCTCCCCTTCTTCTCCCTCCTTCCTCATTCTTTCCTCTTCTTCCTCCGTCTTTCGCCCGCAGGGGCTGTATCTGCAAAAGGCAACATCGCTTAAGTTTCCTCGCTGGCTCTGGAACCTCCCTATCAAGCCATCAGCAATTTTGTTTTATTTGCTGGCTGGGTTTCTACCGCTAGTCCTCGACGTACGACCACAATTCCCAGTAACTTCAGTGAAGCGAGTTAACACCCAATTTTATGACTCTTTTTTTTTTGCCACCGTGAAGCGTACCACTGCAGTTGTTAAGTGAATCATAGGGTCAATAAGCAAATCAGGCTTTCTCCATTCACTTTGCTTGACCCTGCAAACGCTGCAACCATTGTAAACGATGCCAATTGCCAGGCACCAAATTTCATGCTGCAATGGTTGTAAATGTGAGGACTGGCCAGAAGTCACTTTTTTCATGGCCATTCTATCTTTCAACAGTCATTAAATGAAAAGATGGAAAAAGAAAGGGAGGGAGGGAGGAAAACTGGAGAAAGGGAGGGAGAAAGGAAGGAGGGAGGGAGGGAGGAAAATTGGAGGGAGGGAGGAAGAAAGGAAGGAAGGAAGGAAAAGAGAGAGAGAGAAAGGAAGGAAGGAAAGAAGGAAAATGAGGGAGGGAGAAAAATGAGGAATGGAGAGAGGGAGGGAGAAAGGAAGGAAGGAAAACTGGAGGAAGGAAGGAAGGAAGGAAGGAAAAGAGAGAGAGAGAAAGGAAGGAAAGAAGGAAAATGAGGGAGGGAGAAAAATGAGGAATGGAGAGAGGGAGGGAGAAAGGAAGGAAGGAAAACTGGAGGAAGGAAGGAAGGAAGGAAGGAAGGAAGGAAAACTGGAGGAAGGGAGGGAGAGATGAAAGGAGGAAGGAAGGAAAACTGGAATAAGGGAGAAGGAGGGAGAAAGGAAGGAAGGAAAACTGGAGGAAGGAAAACTGGAATAAGGGAGAAAGGGAGGGAGAAAGGAAGGAAGGGAAACTGAAGAACAGAGAAAGGAAGGAAAACTAGAGGAAGGGAAGGTAGGAGGGAGAAAGGAAGGAAGGAGGGAGGGAGGATGGGGGGGAAAATTGGGAGGGAGGGAAGAAAGAAGGAAAAGAAAGAATAAAAAGAGAGGAAGGAAGGGAACTTTGGCACATGCTCTAAAGCACCCTCCTCTTTCTCTCCCGCATCTTAGTCAACAAAAGCATCGGAATGGCCCCGGATGAAGAAGGGGAAATCAGGACCAGATAACAGGAGCTGAAGGTCCGTGTAGTGGTGGAAGGATGCCCAAGGCCTTCTCCAGAATTCTCCCCTGGGGACAAGAGGGGGGGGGGGAGTCTGGCTTTCTGGATGGACCCCGTGGATTTAAGCCCCTTTTTTTCAAAAGGCAACACATAAGAGTCCCTGGATTTCATGGGTGGATCTTCCTTTGTCCTTTCAAAAGATCTGCCCTCCGTGATTTCTCAGTGGAGCCGGAAGGGGGCAGACGAGAGCTGAGCCTGTGGTTGCGCTGCACTCCCATTGGGAGATATGCATTTAACCAGACCGGCTATCAATGCTCTTTTTGTCTTTTGTCCCTCCCTTCCTTCTGTCTTTCCTTCTTTCTTCCCTCCTCCCTCTTGTATTTTCTTTTCCTTTTGTTCCTCTTTTCCTTCCTTCCTTCCTCCCTCATCTTTTTTCTTTCATTCCTCTTCTTCTTTTCCTTTCTTTTCCTTTTTTCCTTCCTTCTTCCTCCCTCCCACCTCTTGTATTTTTTTTTCTTTCATTCCTCTTTTCCTTCCTTCCTTCCTTCCCTGTTTCCTTCCTTCCTTCTTCCTCCTTCCCTCCTGTTTTTTCCTTTCATTCTTCGTCTCTTCCTTCGTTTCCTTTCATTTTTCCTTCCTTCCTTCTCCCTCCCTCTTTTCTTTTGCTTTCATTCTTCTTTTCCTTCCTTCCTTCTTCCTCCTTCCCTCTTGTTTTTTCCTTTCATTCCTCTTCTCTTCCTTCCTTCATTTCCTTTCATTTTTCCTTCCTTCCTTCTCCCTCCCTCCTCTTTTATTTTGCTTTCATTCTTCTTTTCCTTCCTTCCTTCTTCCTCCTTCCCATCTCTTCCTTTCATTCTTCTTCTCTTCCTTCCTTCCTTCATTTCCTTTCATTTCTCCTTCCTTGCTTTAAATTTAACAATTAAAATTAATAATTTATTTTATTCAGGGCAGGCCGGCTTGCTGGAAAAGACAACTTTTTTAGGGCGCGCCGGAAGGAGGTCGGCAATTATGCAAAGGAGAGAGGGAAGAAGGAAAGAAGAGAAAAGGAAGAAAATAGGAAAGGGGGAAGAAAAGGAAAGGAAAAAGAAGGGGAAGGGAAGGGAAGGAAGGGAAAAGGAAAAGAAGGGAATGGAAGGAAAGAGAAAGGGAAGGAAGGGAAGTAAACTGAAGGAAAAGAAAGGAAGGGGAGGGGAGGGAGAGGAAAGGAAGGGGAGGAAAGGGAAGAGAGAGGGAAAGGAGGAGGGAGGAAAGGGAAAGTGCGAACTTTTCTGCTAACTTTAAGCAAGAAACGTCTTGCTTCCTTTGCATCTGCTTCCAAGGGGGGCCCTTCCTCTTTTCCTAGCATTTCTCCCCCCCCTACCCCTCCCCAAAAAACCCTGGCATTTCCCAGCAGGCCTGCTTCTCCAGCCCCTGGGGAAACTGCTCTTAATCTGGAGCAGACCAGCCCAAAGCCTGACTCAGCGCAGCTGCTCAGAAGTCTCTTCTCCTTGGCAGGAAGTGGCTGAATTGAGCTTCTATTGGGGCCCAGCCACGTGACCCCCCCTCTCTTCTTCCGCGCCTCCCCCCCCTTCCCTTCCCTTGCAAGGATCCTGTATCTTAAAGCCATAGAAATCTCTCTTTGGGACTGTCACACAATAGGGCATTTTTCTGCAAGCAGGCCATCCCTGGTCAGCCCTGGTATTATTATTATTATTATTATTATTATTATTATTATTATTATTATTATTATTATTATTATTATTATTATTAAACATGAAACTCAAGTCAACTGAACATTCAAAAACGCATCACAAATATCATTGACTGGTGCTGATGGTTGATACGGGTTGCTGCCAGCGTCCTAGGGATCAACCAAGGACCTTCTTCAAATATAAGATGTTCCGAGTAGCGCAGTTTTTTGCAGTTCCACTGGTGTTATTGCAGGAAGCTGCAATTTGTGGATGTATCTTGTAAAATTCTTGGACATGGTGCCAAGTGCCCCGATGACAATGGGTATCACTCTTACATGCTTCATCCATAGATGTGTAGTTTTGATGGCCAGGTTGCGATATTTCATTATTTTTTTCTAGTTCTTTTTCTTCGACTCTGGCATCTCCAGGAACAGCGATATCAATAAACTGTACGCTTCGGCCCTCTACAACCGTGATATCTGGCGTGTTGTTCTCCAAATGACGATCCATTTGTATTCGAAAGTCCCACGAGATCGTCACCTTCTCACTTTCGATAACTTTTCCCACTTTATGTTCCCATGATTTTCTGGATACGGGTAAATCACATTTTTTTTTTTACATAATGACCAGTGGATTAATTTAGCAACTCGGTCGTGTCTAAGCTTTGTAATCAGTTTGTGCGATTTTGCTGCCTTCACATATTAAACGTGAAATAGTTTCGACTTTGTTATTGCAAAGTCGGCAGTTTGGGTTGTCGGTGGATTTTTGTATCTTCGCTTTCATGGCATTAGTTTGTAGTGCTTGTTCTTGAGCAGCCAGTATTAAACCTTCCGTTTCTTTCTTGATAGTTGTTGTTGTTGTTGTTGTATTACCATCATCATTATTAGTTTCTTGATAGTTGTTGTTGTTGTTATTATTATTACCATCATCATCATTATTATTATTAGTTTCCTGGGGCACCAAGTGTCTCATGACTTTGACAACCATCGGCCACAGATTTTGCCTTTCTTTTTTTCCTTTTTTTAAATCAATTTTTTATCTTTGGAATTCTTTATACATATCAATGCGTGAATGTTGTGGTATTCTGGGTATCATACATTTCAATACACATAATCCTATTACTCCTAAATATTACGTATCACTTCCATTATTTCATATTATTTCTACATGCCTTTTACTACCACCCTTCATTTCCAAGCCTTCTTTCTGTCCTTTTGTGTATCTTAACATATTCATATATCATTACTGTTGTTCCCCTCTATTTTCTATCCCTGTTTTAACTTTTTCCCCCCTTTCATATCGCTATAATATTCAAAGATGTGTTTTTCACCTATGTCGTTATTCGTATTTCCTTAATTAAATCAAAATTTCATCATTTCATTCTTCCATTATTCAATATCTCAGTATACAGTTTTAGTACCAATCATTTATAAAGTACTTCTATGTTCTTTATGTTCTTCAATCCATATAATTCTACTATTAATACACATATTTAGACTTTGTCAACAATCGGCCACAGATTTTGCCTTTCTTAATACCTGCTTAAAAACACTCAATTTGTCTTATGGGGGGGGGGCAGAATTCCCTCTTTTTTAAGCAATAGGAAACACCCCCCAGCCACACATGCCCTAAAAAATAGCATTTTTTTTTCTATTGCCCTTTCTGTCCCTGTTGCAGCCAAATATTTTGCCAAAAAAAAAAAGGTTTTAGGAGAAGGGAGGAAAACTTTCAAAGGAAATAAATTTCTAAGGAATAAATGCTGGAATTCAGAGACAATCCAAGCACCTCAGACCTTAAATTTACTTTTTAATTTAGATAAACTTTTTGTTTACTTTCTGTTTTGATTTAGGGTCACTGAAGTGAGACGGCCGGCGTAGATATTTAGATAGAAAAATTAATAAAATCGTGTAAGCACAAAGTGAAGGCAAAGTAGAAGGGACTTCCAAAAGGTTTCAGCCACTACTCAACGGATAGCTTAGGTTAGGTGAGTTTTGGGAAAGGTGTGGAAATATTTCGGGAGGTGGGGGGGGGGGAAGAGAAGAAAAGAAAGGAGGAAGGGAGAAGGAAGAGGATGGGGAGAAGAGGAAGAGAGGAGGAAGTGGTAGAAGGAGGAGGAAAAGGAAGGAGAGGGGAAGGTGGAGAAGGAAAGGAAGAAGATGACGACAGAGGGGAAGGAGGAGAAGAGGAAAAGGAAGGGAAGAAAAAGGAGAAAGAGGAGGAGGAGGAGGAGGAAGAAGAGGAGGAGGAGGAAAGGAAGATGAAAGAGGGGAAGGAGGAGGAAGAGAAGAAGAGGAAAACGAGAAGGAGGAGGAAGAAGAGGAGGAGGAAAGGAAGATGAAAGAGGGGAAGAAGGAGGAAGAGAAGAAGAGGAAAAGGAAGAGAAGAAAAAGGAGAACGAGGAGGAAGAAGAGGAGGAGGAAAGGAAGATGAAAGATGGGAAGAAGGAGGAAAAGAAGAGGAAAAGGAAGAGAAGAAAAAGGAGAACGAGGAGGAGGAAGAGGAGGAGGAGGAAAGGAAGATGAAAGAGGGGAAGGAGGAGGAAGAGAAGAGGAAAAGAAAGAGAAGAAAGAGGCGAACGAGAAGGAAAAGGAAGGGGAAGGGAAGAAGAAGAGGGAAAGGAAGAAGAAAGAGGGGAAGAAGGAGAAAAAGAGGAAAAGGAAGAGAAGGAGGAGAAAGAGGAAAAGGAAGGGAAGGGAAGGGAAGAAGGAGACAGAGGGGAAGAAGGAGGAGAAGAGAAAAAAGAAGAGACAAAAGAGAAGGGCGAGGAAGAGGAATGGGAGAAGGAGAGGATAGAAGAAGAAGAACCACCACCATCTTCTTCATCCTCCTCATCCTCAGAATTCCGCGAGAAAAGACAGCCCCCCTCCGCAAGGTGGGCGTAAGGGGCGAACAATCGCAGTGGGGAAGGCGGGGGCGGATGGGGAGTGGGGAGGGCAACGGTCGCGCCCTGCCCTTCCCTTGGACTGGGGGTGGGTGGGGGTGTCGATTCCCTGCGCAGGGCGGCCGCCGCACCGGGACAAAGCGGGGAGGGGAGGGAGGGAGGGAGGGGAAAGCGAGAGCGGGCCCTTTAAGGGGGCGGGGAGGGGGAGGGAAAGAGGGGGGAGGGAGCCAGTGACACCGGGGGAGGCAGCCGCAGCAGCAGCCTCGGCGGACGCAGCCTCGGGACAAAGGGGACGCTGGGGATCGGGACCATCAGAGAAAGAGGAGAAAAAGGAAGGAAGGAAAGAAAGAAAAGAAAGAAGGAAAAGAAAGGAAAGAAGGAAGGAAGGAAAGAAAGAAGGAAAAGAAAGGAAGAGCGGGGGGCTTCCCCATCGGATTCCACGTGGGTGGGTGGGGGAGAAGAGCCGCGCCCTCCCTCCCTTCCTCCGCTCCACCAGCCGGCCGGGGCTTCCCTTCCTTCCCCCCCACGTGCTGCGCGAACTCCGGCCGGGGAACAAAAGAGGCGCGCCCGGCTGCTCCGCTGGCGGATGGCGGCTCCCTGCAGCCCGGAGAGCGGCGCGCCGGGGGATCGGCCCCGCGTCTACTTCCAGAGCCCCCCGGCGGGGGCGGCCGGAGGGGAAGCCGGTGCCGAGGACGAGGAGGGCCCGGTGCGGCGCCAGGGACGCGTGACGGTGAAATACGACCGCAAGGAGCTGCGGAAGCGGCTGCACTTGGAGGAGTGGATCCTGGAGCAGCTGACCGTCCTCTACGACTGCCAGGTGAGAGGGAAGGGAGGAGAAAGAGAGAAAGAGAAAGGGAAGAAGGAAGGGGGAGAAGGAAAAGAGGGAGAGGGAAGAAGGAAGGAAGGTGTGGATGAGAGGAAGGAAGGGAAAGAAAGAGAAGGAAGGAAAAGAGAGGGAGAGAAGGAGAAAGGGAGGGAGGGAGGAAAAGAGAAAGGAGGAAGGAAAAAGAGAGAGAGGGAAGGAGAAAGGAAGGAAAGAAGGAAAGAAAAAAGAGGGAAGGAAGGAAAAGAAAGAAGGAAGAAAGGAAAAGAGGGAAGGAGAAGGAGAAAGAAAGGAAGGGAGGAAAAGAGAAAGAGGGAAGGAAAAGAGAAAGAGAAGGAAGGAAGGAAAAGAGGGAAGGAGAAAGGAAGGAAAGCAAAGAGAAAGAGGGAAGGAAGGAAAAGAGAAGGAAGGAAACAAAAGAAGGAAAAGAGGGAAAGAGAAAGGAAGGAAAAGAGAAAGGGAAGGAAGAAATGAAAAGAGAAGGAAGGAAAAGAGACAGAAGGAAGGAATGTGTGGATGAGAGGAAGGAAGGAAGGAAAATACCCTTCCCCCTATCTAGGATTTGCCCAGCAAAGGGGGCAATTCAAGGCTGGGCAGTCAGAGGAAAAAGGGCTGTCCGGAGCCCCCCGCCCGGTTTTCCAGAGATGAAGCCCCCATTGCTTCTTCCCCCCCCATCCTAGCCCCCTTTGAGCGCAGTTCAGCTCCTAAGGCAGCAGCCCCTGCGCCATCCTGACCTTTGCTCCCTTAAACTTCCTCCTTGAAGTGTTCCCCCCACCCCATAAGGCGGTACCAGCGGCTGCCCTCTTGACCCAGCGCCAGCAAGGGGGCACCCATGTCTGGCTACCTGCGGGGTGGACCCTCCCTGGGAGATCCGAAGGGCAACTGAACCAGTTCTGTCCCAAACCCAGCTTGGGGGGTCTTCCTGGGGTTTGCACTGCTCCCCAAAAGGAGAATCGGGACACCTCCTTCCTCCCCCTTACAAATCGGTCAACCCCACTGAATGAAACTGGGAATTCTGGGGGCTGTAACTCCTGGCACACGCAGATCCTTTCTCCCATTGCTCAAACCGGGTTAAGGCAGCCTTCCCACTCGTAGATTCCCACAGCGGATCGCCCCCCCCGGGGGGGGGCAAGAATCTCCCCATTCCTGAAGAGAGTCATTTAAGGTCAATGGCATCCCAGCCCTTCTGGATGGCGTGGAAGAAAACTTTGTGCGGGGTCCCGAACGTTGACTAGAAGACCTCCAAGGTCCTTTCCAGCTCTATTCTATTTGATTGATTGATTGAAACGCTACGGGGTCTCCTGCCTGAGCAGGGGGCTGGACTAGAAGACCTCCAAGGTCCCTTCCAGCTCTATTCGGATTGACTGATCGATTGAAACGATACGGGGTCTCCTGCCTGAGCAGGGGGCTGGACTAGAAGACCTCCAAGGTCCCTTCTAGCTCTATTCTATTTGATTGATTGATTGATCGATTAAAACACTACAGGGTCTCCTGCTCGAGCAGGGGGCTGGACTAGAAGACCTCCAAGGTCCCTTCCAGCTCTATTCCGATCGATTGATCGTGTCCGTGTGAGTCAGAATAGGGCTTTTCTTTTAAAAAGACAAAAACTCCAGTTGTATAAAGTGTCATGAGTTGGGTTGAAGGGGGTGGGGGAAGGGATGTCCCTAACTTTGCCCAACTTAGCAGCTGGCACGCGCGCCCCCCCCTCCCTGAAATCCTGCTGCCTCTCTCTACAGGGGGTGGGGGGCGTCACGAGATTGGGCAGGAGTTGGGTTTTCCTCCGAGATCCCCAGACGGTGTCATCTGCTCCCCCCCCCCCCGGCAGCTTTTGAACCCGGCGTTCTAAATGTGGATCACAATAGCAGGATCGGCTTTCGGGGCCTCCGTCCGTCTGTCTCGTGTCGGGCGGGCACTTTGGCGACGGCTAAAGGCCAGCTGCTAACCAGTATGTGTTTTTTGAGGAGGGGGGAAAGGACCGAGAAAGGTCGGTGGGATGGGTCACAACCTAAGAGAGGAGGAGAACGCTGGAGATGGGCCCGCCTGGGCTAGATTTTCCCAGTGATGCAACTTCTGGTGGCAAGGCATTCCACTGGTTAATTCTTCTCGATTGTGAGGAAATTCCTCTCTTAATTCCAGCTTGCTTCTCTCCTCGGTTCGTTTCCCGTCCGTTGCTTCTTGTGTTTTGGAGGATAGCTTTTGACCCTTTCTCTTCCTTGGGGCAGCCCCTCAAATATTGGAAGATGCTATCCTGCTGGATAACCGGTTGCCTGAAGTGGTGTAGGGGTTGGACTAGAAGACCTCCAAGGTCCCTTCCAACTCTGTCATTCTATTATCTGATTATCGATTGTCTTATTAGTCATACGTTATCTAACATCTAATTACCGATTTCTATTTATTATTTACGATCTGATTTTCGATTGCTTGTTATTTATTTATCTAGTATCTCTTTATCAATTTCTATGTATTATTCACTTATTATTCTATTCTATTCCATGCCACCCCCTGGTCCTTCTGTTCATTCAACTAGACATCCCCAATTTCCTGCAACTATTCGTGTTTTAGCCTCCAGTCCCCTAAAATCCTTTCTTGCTCTTCTCTGCACTCTTGCTAACGTCATCAACATATTTTTATTTTTATAGCGTGGCGAACAAAACTGGGTATAATATTCCATGCGTGCCCTTGCCAAGGCCTTATAAAGCGGTATTAACACTTCACATGATCTTGATTCTATCCCTCTTGTTAATGCGGCCTGCGTTGGAATATTTTTGACCAGCTATAAACCCTAGTTGACCATTAGCTAAAGAAGCCATAAAGGACAGCCTTGAAAAGGGAGGTTAAACCCAGTTTGGGGAAAAAACAACAACGTCGCCCTTTTTTTCCACCCATGCCCGCTGTTCGTTTCACTTTACCTTGTTTACCAAAGTTACATGTGTGAATGGAAAAAAAACACAAAGCGGAGTTGTGAGTGGATTGATGCATTAAGGGTTTTTCCCAAGGCATGCAAAAGAGAGCAAGGCGTTTTTAAGGTAAAGGTAGTCCTCGACTTACGACGGTTCATTCAGTTGTTCAAAGTTACGACGGCACTGAAAAAAGTGACTCGGGGCAATTTCTCGCACCTCAATCGTTGTGGCATTCCCAGGATTGCGGGATCAAAATTCAGACGCTTAGGCAACTGATTCACACCGACGACCCCTGCAGCGGGATCAAAATTCAACTGTTTCACATTTATGACGGTAGCGGTATCCTCGTGGTCATGGCGATCCCCGTTTTGTAACCTTCCGGCCAGCAAAGTTCACGGATTCATTTAACAACTGTATGACTAACATGACACCGGCGGCGATGGCGGCAAGGAAGGTCGTAAAACGGGGCAAAGGTCGCTTAGCAAGTGTTTCACTCAGCGATGGAAATTTTGGGCTGGAATTGGGGTTGTAAATGGAGGATTAGCTGTGCCTATTTTAAAGACAGCTAAGAGTTAGGGTATGCGGTGACTTGGGCTAAGACGCTGAGCTTGTCGATCAGAAAGGTTGGCAGTTTGGCGGTTCGAGTCCCCAGCGCCGCATAATGGAGTGAGCTCCCGTGACTTGTCCCAGCTTCTGCCAACCTAGCAATTCGAAAGTATATAAGAAAATGCGAGTAGAAAAACAGGAACCACCTTTGGTGGGAAGGGAACGGCGTTCCGTGCGCCTTCGGCGTTGAGTCATGCCGGCCACATGACCACGGAGACGTCTTTGGACAGCGCTGGCTCTTCGGCTTTGAAACGGAGAGGAGCACCGCCCCCTAGAGTCCGGAACGACTAGCACAGATGTGCAAGGGGAACCTTAAGAGTTCAGTCCTGCCTATGTTTGCGGGCAAGTGAGTGACCTTTTTTGGGAAGGATTTAAAACAAGGGGAAGAATAAAAGCCAACATGAAGGTGAAAGCTTCTTTCCCTAAATAGCTTATGTACATGAGGACAGGTATTAAAAAGCCATTTAACCCATCAAAAGAAAGTAAACGGCCTACTGGCAAATGGAAAGATGATGTCCTTTTTAAAGATCAATTTTTAATCAATCGGCCTGATTAATTTATAGGTTGGTGCTGGGGATGCCTGAGTGCAGGATTGGTGTCTTCTATAGGGGCAGAAGAGGGACGGTGTCCATTCTCCTTGCAACTGAGGATGATGGGAAATGTTCTCCTAAGTCACCTTAGAAGCAGGGTTTCTCAACGTTTTAACCTTGGGGGGACTTCAACTCCCAGAATTCCCCACCACCACCACCAGCTGGAATTCTGGGAGTTGAAGTCCACCCAAGGTTAAACATTTAAGGAACACTGTTGTTGTTTTTTTGCTGGACCGGACTTTAGTTAGCAATGTTTTAAGGTTGGGTTTAAAAATAGGATTTGCTCCCTGCGAGGAGAGAGCTAGCTTATCAATAAAAAATTAAACCAGGAGAGTCATCCTTTTCCCCGAACTTGCGGGCAGGTTTAGAAATGGGCGCAGAAGGATTCCATTTGGCCCCTTTGATGGATCCTATTTCTGAAGGGGAGGGAGGGAGGCCAGCAAAGTTGGCTGCTTCTCTTTATCTTTTCCTCCTCTCCTCTTTTTTCTCCCTCTTTCCTTCTTTTTCTTTTCCCTGCTTCTCTTTATCTTTTCCTCCTCTCCTCTTTTTCCTCTTTATCCCTTTCTTTCCTTTTCTCTTTCCCTGGCTTCTCTTTATCTTTTCCTCTTCTCCTCTTTTTTCTCTTTCTCCCTTTCCTTTCCTTTTTCCTTTCTTCCTTTTATCTTTTCCTCCTTCCTCTCTTTTCTCCGCCACTAAGATAAGGGGCGTGGTAGCTATGGGTTGCGGGAGTGGCCTCTGTGAGGCCGTTCCACCTGGATGACAGGTGTTGGGGGGGCATGTGGGCATGTTTCCCCTCCCCCCAGGAAACGGCAGGGACCAGCTGCACATGTGTTTAAATATTTCAGGGGAGGGCTTATTTGAGGGGAAATGGGGTATATGCCCTGGTCTGTTTGCCCCGCTCCCCAATCTCTCCCGATTTATGGATCCCAGCAAGAGGAATAGTGTGTAAAAATTGGCTTTCCCCATCTTTTCTCTTGCAGGAAGAAGAAATCCCTGAATTAGAAATAGATGTGGATGAGCTTTTGGACATGGAGAGCGACGAATCGCGGAGCGCCAGGGTGAAGGTAAAAAGGGCAAGGGAGAAGAGGAGGGTCCCTTTTGCACAACACGGGTGCGCACAGGTTATAAGAGGGGCTTGAGAAAGGACATGCGTCAGGGACAGTGGCGGCTTGCTCCCGATTTGGCCCAGTTCGACCGAAGCTGTAGTGGTGGTGGCGGGAGTCTCTGCCCACCCGTCCGGATGCTTAGGCCAGCGGGAGAGGGGTGGGGAGAGAAACGCCTGTATCGTGCGATTTAGATGTAGCGAATATAGATTGTGCGTCGAGGCTGATTGTCGCACAGCTGGCTACCAGGTTGCCCGACCCGGTAGCATTTCACCCCTGCTTTTGTATGCGTGCCTCGTTGTCTCCACACAACCGTAACAAAAAAGCTTTGAAAAGTGTGCCTCTGATTGTCTCTACACAAAAGTTACACAAAGGGCTCGAGGAGGTGTGCGTGCGTCCCATTGCCACTAACACCAGGGCCGCAACAAGACGCCAAACCTTGGGTGTGTCCTTCTAAGCAACAGCCCAAAAGCAAGACGTCAGCTCCAGCTGGGGACTTGCAACCTTAAACCGAAACAAGCCGTCATCCAAATAAAGAGGGATTTTAAGAAATCACAGCTCCCCACCCTCAAAAGTTTGGCCAGAGATCAAAGGTGGCAAGCTTTAAAATAAACATGGAGTTTCTCTGATTTCTTTCCCCCCTGTTGTGTTCCCCATCCCGTTACAGGCACTTCTGGTTGATTGCTACAAGCCTACAGAGGTAGGTCTTATGTATATATATATTTTAAAATAAAATTTTTTCCAGTTTCCAGTTTGTCTCTCCCCCCCTCCCCACTTAAAACTCCCCAGGGAGGGTGCTAGTCCTTCCTATCTCTTTCCCAGCAGCTGCAAAACAGCTGTTGCCTCTGTCTCTGTGGGTCTTGCTCCCCCCCCAGCACCTGTTTGGGGGGGGGAATTGGTGTATGGCCCACCACCCACTTCCTTTCCTGGCCCCTTCTCCCAAGCCTGGCCTCCTGAAACAGCAGGGGTGGGGAGGATGGAACAGGTTGTAGACAAAAATGGAACAGCTTCCCTATGGTGCAAGAAAAGACTCACACACAACGCACACCACAATGGGCGAGAAGTAATCCAGCCAATGAGCCAAAATGAAGGTCGCTTACCTGGGCCAGCCTAATTTTTAAAAAAATCTTTCTAAACCCAGCTAGGTACTGCCGGGTGTTCCCGCTCTCGTTTGGGGGCAGACTGCGTCTGTTTGAGGAGGCTTGGCTTTACAATCCCAGCTCGAGCAGTGCCGGAGGCCTTGTTTTAAGTTAATTTTAAGCTAGAAGGCAGTGGGTTTCTCAGTGGCTTGGCCACTTTTTAAGAGGGGTGGACTTCAACTCCCAGAATTCCCCAGCCAGCAATCGGAATGCAAGTCCGCCCGTCTTAAAGCCTGCTGGTTCTGGGGGATTATGGGAGTTGAAATCCACCCACTTTAAGCCATGCTAACTGAGGAATTCTGGGACCTGAAGTCCACCCATCTTAAATCAAGCCGACTGGGGAATTCTGGCAATTGAAGTCCACCCATCTTAAATCAAGTTGGCTGGGGGATTCTGGGAGTTGAAGTCCTCCCATCTTAAATCAAGCCGACTGGGGAATTCTGGGAGTTGAAGTCCACCCTTCTTAAAGCATGCTGGCTGGGGAATTCTGGGAGGTGAAGTCCACCCATCTTAAAGCATTCTGGCTGGGGGATTCTGGGAGTTGGAGTCCACCCCTCTTAAAAATTGCCAAGGTTGAGAATCCTTGCTACGGACATTATGCAGGGGAGGAAAGTTTTATTCAGATCTTTTCTTCCTTTCTATCCTCCCAGGTTTTCGTTGTGGATTTGCTAGACAAGATCCGAGGGATGCAGAAACTTAGCACCCCGCAAAAGAAGTGACCTCCTGACCGTGGGCGGCCCTCCTGCGTGGCTCCGGCCATTCGGCGGCCCGCGTGTCGCCGAAATGTTAGCAGTGCTGGGTCCCAGGGAAGGAATGGGGAGGGGGCGCTTTCACAGGGCTGGGGAGAATCCATTAAGCTCCCCCCTCCCTTCAAGCACCACCACAAGAGGGGGAAGATTTGGGATGCTCTGATAATCAGAATAATTTGATCGCCTTTTAGCAATATCTCTCTGCAGCTGCCTTCCCCCCCTCCCACATTTCCCCTCCCCCCCATCCCCAAATCTGTCCTGGCTCCACAAAAGTGTGTCTGGGTGTGCAAAGGGAGGGGGGGGTTTCTCGAGGCGGAGGGAGGGCAGAAAGAGAGTGGGATCTTAAAAGGAGATTTGGACGGTGGGGGCAAGGGGGCGGGGAATATCTGGATTTGGGCTGTTTTGTTTTTTTTAATTATTGTGTTTTTATATAAATTTAATAAAGATGCTTTGAGAAGGGGCAGCCTGGTTTTTGCAATTGGGGGGGGGGGAGATCGACTGAAATGGTACAGGGTCTCCCGCTTGATCAGGGGGTTGGACTAGAAGACCTCCAAGGTCCCTTCCAGCTCTATTCTGAGCGACTGAAATGGTAGAGAGAGACACCCTGTACCACTCAGGAGCAAAATGACTGTCCAATCTCTTCTTAAAAACCTCAGCTTCTTGGATCACTAGGGTGTTGGAGGGGGGGAGAGGAAAAGAGGACTTCTGGTTAGCCCCCCCCCCACTCAAAAAAAGGCTCTTCCTTTCAAGCCGCTTCTAATTAGAGGTGGAAAAAACAGAGACAGACGGCAGCAGGCTGGCCCCCAGTGAGAAACGCCTTTGCCTCGATTGTCCCAATGGAGTTGTAGACAAAGCAGCCCCCCCCCCCCCCCCCTGGTGGTAGCGGCTGAACTAAGCAAGGAAGGAATGCTTTGCAGGGCCTGGAGCTCATCCCAGCATCATCGAGTTTCCGGCCTTAAGTCACCGCTGAGCAAAAGCTTAATGCCTCCCTCCCTCTCTCTCTCTCTTTCTCTGCCTCTGTGTCTTTCTCTCACTGTCTGCCTTTCTGTCTCTCTCGCTCTCTTTCTCTATCTCTCTTTTTGTCTTTCTATCTCTTTTTCTCTCGCTGTCTCTACCTCTCTTTCTGTCGTTCTCTCACTGTGTCTCTCTGTCTTTGTCTCTCTCTCTTTGTCTTTCTGTCTCTCTCTTGATCTTTCTCACTCTTGCTGTCTCTGTCTCTTTCTATCTGTCTCTCACTGACTTTCTGTCTCTCTCTCTTTCTCTCGCTGTGTCTTTCTGTCTCTCGCTGTCTCTCTTGATCTCTGTCTTTCTCACTCTTGCTGTCTCTGTCTTTGCCTTTCTCTCTGTCTCTCTCTTTCTCTCGCTGTCTGTCTTTCTCTCTCTGTATCTGTCTCCCCCCTCCCCCACCCTCTGTCTTTCTCTCTCGTCTGCTTGCTTGTACATGTGGCTTGGAGGTTGCTTTCGGCAAAGTCTGGCACCTCTCAAGCAGCCCAGGCCTAGAACAGGCTGGGCAAGAAGCCAGCTGACTTTGGGGAAAGGCCATCCCTGGGATATTGCATCCAGGTTTGGTCATCCCATTATAGAGAAGATGTTGGGGCTTTAGAAAAGAGTGCAGAGAAGAGCAACAAAAATGATTAGGGGACTGGAGGCTAAAACGTTATGAAGGAACGGTTGCAGGAACTGGGGATGTCTAGTTTAATGAAAAGAAGGACTAGGGGAGGCATGATAGCATCTTCCAATATCTCAGGGGTTGCCACAAAGAAGAGGGAGTCAAGCTATTCTCCAAAGCACCTGAGGGCAGGACAAAAAGCAATGGGTGGAAACTAATCCAGGAGAGAAGCAACTTAGAATTAAGAAGATGGTGAGAACAAATAACCAGTGTTATCCAGACGTTGTGGATCCTCCAACACCGGAGTTTTTAAAGAAGAAATGGTACACTGCTTGAGCAGGGGGTTGGACTAGAAGACCTCCAAGGTCCCTTCCAACTCTTGTCATCCTGAAATACCTCCAAGGTTGCTCCCAGCTGCCATTCCTCCTTTCCTTCCTATCATTGGAGGTTTTTAAGAAGAGACTGGACCAGCCACTTATCAGAAACTGGATTCTGCTTGAGCAGGGGGTTGGGTTAGAAGACCTCCAAGGTCCCTTCCAACTCTGCTATTCTGAAATATTGGGGCTGTCTGCCCCAATGGGCTGGGAAATCAGAGGCTGAAGGGTGCTAGGTCCAGAAGTGGTTCAAGAACCTTTTCCAGTCTCTTCCCAACAAGCAAAACCTTGCCTCCGATTTGTAAAGGGGCAAACACAAGCGTATTTAAGGAAGTCCTCAACTTACAACGATTTGTTTAGCAACTGTGAAAACGGCGCTGAAAAATGTGACTTGCAGCCTGACCTCACACTTAGGGCCATCGTCCGCATGTAATCAAAATTTGGATGTTTTGGCACGCATTTGCAACGTTCGCACCGGGCTTCGGACGAGTAAAGTCAATGGGGAAGAGCTGGATTCGCTTAATGACCGCGTGACTCAGAACGGAATGACAGAGTTGGAAGGGACCTTGGAGGTCCTCTAGTCCAACCCCCTGCTTAGGCAGGAAACCCCTACACCACTTAGCTGTAGCGCTTAGCTTACTCGGGGCAAAAACGGTTGTTAAATCGGGCGCGACTCACTTAACCCTAGCCCGTCTTTTGCCGGTTGTTGTAAGCCGAGGACTAGCTCTCCAGGACTGAACTGAAATGATCACACACACAAAATTGTGGACAAAGCCGCAATTAAGCCCACACGTGATTCTCCCCCCCCCAACATTTTATTTTTTAAAAAAGGAGCATAAGCCATGATTTGAACCCTTCCCACTTAACATCGCGGGGTGGGGAAAACCGCCACTCTGCACCCAACTCAGACGGGACCTTCCGGAAGGACCCACCGCACTTCCACAAACGCAAAATGCACAGGGCTTGTTCACCACCACGAATGTCTGGGATGGGACGGCTAAGAAAGACAATTGCTGGCAAAAACCCAGCCTTTTTTCGCACTTTGAGCAAGGCGATGCCGCCCGCCCGGTGCTCAGCAGTGCAAACTCATCCTGTTATCTCGCTTTCTCGCCAGTTCCTCGCAGCAGGAACTTCCGTTCCTTTATTTACGGAGTCCCTGCTGTCCTTAAACAAACCTAGTTGTTCCCCGCCCCCCCCTGCAAAGTCTTTTTCTTTTCATTTCTTCTTTTTTTTTTTTTTTGCAAGCTTGTGAAGAAAACTCTGTGGTATTCTTTGGAGAAAGTTCTAGAATTCCATGGGGAGAGTGGAGAATTCTAGGGTGGTCTCTTCTCCGTCTAGGATACGTAAGGTCTAAGGCCTCAATCTCATAAAGTCTAAATTTCTCAATCTTGGCAGCTTGAAGATGGGGGAGGGGGGGACTTCAACTCCCAGAATTCCCCAGCCAGAATTCTGGGAATCGAAATCCACCCCTTAAAGCATGCTGGCTGGGGGATTCTGGGAGTTGAAGTCCACCCGTCTTAAAGCATGCTGGCTGGGGGATTCTGGGAGTTGAAGTCCACCCGTCTTAAAGCATGCTGGCTGGGGGATTCTGGGAGTTGAAGTCCACCCATCTTAAACGATGCTGGCTGGGGAATTCTGGGAGTTGAAGTCCACCCATCTTAAAGTTGCTAAGATTCAGAAATATTGGTCCTGTTGCAACAGGCATCCATTCCTGCTCAATTTAGGACCACAAATCATTCAGGCCTCTCTACCCCCCTCCCTCCTCCTAACCCCCCTTTTCCCATCCTCCTTAGGGTCAAATGGCCCTGGATGATGGCAACCTTTTGAACACAAGGCAATGTTGTCTCCTGGTCAGTTTCCCCCCAAGCTGGGCCTTCGACCAGCTTTAAAGGTCTCAGGAGGGCAGGAGATCAGCCTGGCAGGCTGACCCTTTAGGGAAGACTAGAGCGCCAAAAATAGGAACCCTTTCCTCATCCCGTCCTCGGCTGGCCCGCCCGCCCGCGGGTGACTTCCTCCCCTACTTTGCATTCATGGCGCAAAATCTGGACTGTGCTTTTATTTATTTATTTATTTGGCCCACCTAGGAGTGACAAACCCCTTTTCCAGGTCCTTCTCCGGCCCGTCCGTCCGTTTTTCGCGTGCGCCCCCCTCCCCGCGATCCCCTCTTCCTTGGCCGAGACGCGCCGTTATAGTTCTTGGCGGCGCTCAATCTTCAGCAGTTCGACTTCAAAGATGAGAGTGGCGCCGCCTGGGAACAGCGTGGGTGGAAAAAAAGAGAGAAAGAAGAAGGCAAAGAGATTGAAGGATGGATGGAAAAGCCCTGGCGGAGAACTGAGATGTGGTCCTATATTTCTTTTTTTTAAAAAATCCTCGCGGCTGGATGCGAATGAAGTCAATCCATAAAAATGGAAGGGTATTTGAATTCAGACTGGCTGCAAAAGTCGATGGAGTTAGCAGATAGGGATAAGTCGACTCGCTTCGATGAAAGAACGCAATTAATTTTGTTTCGACTCGGAAACCTTTTCTGGACTTTGTGCTTGAGATGGGGGGGGGGAACCCATGCAACTTTGATTTTGGGTGTTGCTGATTGGATGGGTTTGTTGCTATAGAAGTGGCTAGTACGTGTTATTATGCACAAGTAAAAAGTTGAGGTGTGTGTTATTAGCTTATTCTACTGAGCCAATAACACACTCTGAGCCGTAGGGACGCGATGGATCAGTGGCTAAGATGCTGAGCTCGTCGATCAGAAAGGTCGGCAGTTCGGCGGTTCGAATCCCTAGCGCCGCATAACAGAGTGAGCTCCCGTTACTTGTCCCAGTTTCCGCCAACCTAGCAGTTCGAAAATGCAAGTAGAAAAATAGGGACCACTTTTGGTGGGAAGGGAAAAGCGTTCCGTGCGCCTTGGGCGTTGAGCCATGCCGGCCACATGACCACGGAGACGTCTTCGGGCAACGCTGGCTGTTCGGCTTTGAAACGGGGGTGAGCACAGCCCCCTAGAGTCGGGAACGACTAGCACATATGTGCAAGAGGAACCTTTACCTTAATGAGTCACAGACTTTTTTCCTCTTTCCCTTCTCCTCCCCTATGTTCCCATTATTCTCCTTTTTTTTTGTCTTTCTGCATTTTTCTATTTTGATCAGCTGATAAACATTGGTCCTTGCGTCAACAAAGTCAGTCCAATCAAGATAAAGTCCAATGAGAGAAATTAAGACAAGGATGTTACAGAAGATGTAAATTCTTCATTGCTTGGTTAACAGAATAGGATGTCCTGGTCTATGGCTGGCTGGTCCAATCACCAGGAGAAGGTGAGTTCTAGTCCCACCTTAGCCTGAAAGCCATCACAGTGATTTTGGGCCAATCACCAGGAGACGGTGAGTTCTAGCCCCACCTTAAGAGATAAAAGCCAGTTTGGATGACTTTGGGCCAATCCAGGAGACCATGAGTTCTAATCCCACTTTAAGACATAAAAGCCAGTTTGGATGACTTTGGGCCAATCCAGGAGACCATGAGTTCTAATCCCACTTTAAGACATAAAAGCCAGTTTGGATGACTTTGGGCCAATCCAGGAGACCGTGAGTTCTAGTCCCACTTTAGCGATGAAGGCCAGCTCAGTGATTAGTGGTTAAGATGCCAGACTAGAAACCAGGTGGCAGTGAGTTCTAGACCCACTTTGGGCATAAAAGCCAGCTAGGTGAATTTGGGACAGTCCTCCTCTCTCTCTCTCTCTCCCCGATCCACCTCACTGGGTTGTTGTTATGGGGGGGGTGAAGGTGTGTTGGATATGTTCGCTGCCTGATTTGTAAAAAACGAAGGTGAGGTGCAAGTAAATAAATAAAAGAAATAGAATACCTGGGATTTTGGGTGGTGCTCCCCGATCTCCATAACCTGTGAGAGAAGACAACAGAAACCAAATCAAACGGATATCAAATGATGCCAGGAAATACTTATTCTCAAGCTCCGGACAAGTTAAATAAGGCAAAGGGGCAACGAAGCAATGCCAGGGCATAGGTGCCACCTGACTTTAGGAGCATGGTGCCCACTCCAGGGTTATTCGGCTACTGGTTTTGCTCTCGTTCCTTACCCAGCTCCGAAGGGATGACTAACTTCCTTTTCTCCCCTTCGCACATCCTGAAACGGCAAAGACAAGTGTTTTGTTGGCATTGACAAATCTTGAGGACTAGAATTTTAAACTCTTTTAAACTCTGCCCTTCCAAACCCGGACGGTCCAAATTATAAACTATTAAAAAAAAACAATGTGAAGGCTACATTAAAGATAAATCACCTGGAGGAAACAACACAGGCCCATTTTGTTCCCGTGTCGCTGCCAAAAATGCCTCGGATATTACAGAGAAGGACCCAGGATTGGAATGCTCTGTACTTTTATTAAAATATGCGAGCTAAGAGTAGTACCCCCTCAAGAGTCCCAGGAGGAAATGCTCAGGGCACGCCCAATTAATCTGGGAGAAATACAGGCAAAATTCTGGAATGTGATAGGATAAAACATATGAACGGTCCCTGGTGATCTCTGCGCTTGGTGGTTTTCTTGCAGGCGTTTCGTGACCAAAACTAGGTAACATCATCAGTGCTAGAAGGGAGGGAGGGAGAGAAGAAGAGGACGACTGTGGGGTCCTAGGCACTCTCTGTGCTTGGTGGTTTTCTTGCAGGCGTTTCGTAACCTAAACTAGGTAACATCATCAGTGCTAGAAGGGAGTGAGAGAAGAAGAAGAAGAAGAGGAGGGGGAAGAAGAAGTAGAAGAAGAAGTAGAAGAAGAAGAAGAAAAGGAGGAAGAAGAAGAAGAAGAAGAAGAAGAAGAAGAAGAAGAAGAAGAAGAAGAAGAAGAAGAAGAAGAAGAGGAGGAGGAGAAGAAGAAGTAGAAGAAGAGAAGAAGTAGAAGAAGAAGAGGAGAAGAAGAAGAAGAAGAAGTAGAAGAAGAGGAGAAGAAGAAGAAGTGGAAGAGGAAGAAGAAGAAGAAGAAGAAGAAGAAGAAGAAGAAGAAGAAGAAGAAGAAGAAGAAGAAGAAGAAGAAGAAGAAGAAGAAGAAGAAGAAGAAGAAGAAGAAGAAGAAGACAGGGAGAAGGAGGATTAGAGAGGAGGACTGGGGGGTCTTTGGCACTCTCTGACTTGGTGATTTTCTTCCAGACATTTCGAGACCCAACTAGGTAACATCATACATGCTAGAAGGGGCATTTGCGGCAAACCTCACACTCCCTTCTAGCACTGATGACGTTACCTAGTTGGGTCATGAAACGTCTGGGAGAAAACCACCGAGCTCAGACAGCACCAAGGAGCCCACCGTCCTTTTTCTCCTCCTCCTCCTCCCCATTAACTCCACCCCCTTCTAGCACTGATGACGTTACCTAACTGGGTTACGAAACATCTGCAAGAAAACCACCGAGCTCAGAGAGCACCAGGGACCCCTCGTGTCAACCATGAGCTCCAAATAATTCCCTTTTATTAATAAAAGATTTGATTACTGCTCGTCCATCGTGGGCGCCCCAAATCCATTCGAACCCCCGTTCCTCAGACGTTGGATTTTACCCGAGCAAGCCTTGTTCCCAGCCTTTGATGACTTGTCCGGTGCCCAAGGAGAAGATGAAGGGCTGGTCACGAGTTAAACTGCTGTCAAACTCCGTCCCGTCTTCCAGTTTTCCCTGGGAAGGTGCAGAGAGGAAAATTAAATGGAAGGTGAGCGAATCTGCCCAAGGAGCGGCTGATTCTGTTCTACAGAGGAATGACTGAGTCTGTCATCTGTACCTCCATAACTGTCTGGTTTGGCTCTGCAACCCAACAAGGCAGACGGAGACTTCAGAGGATAATCAGAACGGCAGAAAAAAGAATGGCTCCCAACCTGCCTTCCATTGAGGATTTGCACACTGCAGGAGTCAAAAAGACGGCCGGGAAAATATTTACAGACCCCTCACATCCTGGGCATAAAATGACAGACAATCCTGCCCCACCTAAATAAATGGCTGCAAGGTGAGGACCACCTAGGCCTCAAAAGCTGTTTTTTCCTCCCCAGCTGTAATAAAAGAGCAGGAGGCTGGCCTTTATTCCATCTCCGCCTCTTTTATGCATGTATTTAAATCTCATGTTAATGTCATTTATAGTAACCGTTATCCCTAGTGCAGGGGGCAGCAACCTGTGGCTCTGGAGCTGCATGTGGCTCTTTCGTACCTCTGCGGCAGCTCCCTGTGGCATGTCGGCTCTACAATTGATAGGGCTTTCGGTTAGGACGGGTAGAGGAAAAAAGACGCCGTGCTAGGAGGAGACTCTATGGTGGGGGAACCGGACTTCAAGTCAGCTGAGTAAAAAAAGACGCCGTGCTAGGAGGAGACTCTATGGTGGGGGGGAACCGGACTTCAAGTCAGCCAAGTAAAAAAAGATGCCGTGCTAGGAGGAGACTCTATGGTGGGGGAAAAGGACTTCCGGTCAGCTCCAGAATTGAACGGGGGGGGGGGGGGGGGGGGGGGGGGCTGGCTTCCGGTTAGGACACTTGTGGTTCTTTTGAGTGTTGTAAGGATGCCTGCCCTAAATGCATTACGGTGTTTTTTTTCTCTGCCAGAGGACGAATTTTCTACAGGGCCCCAAATCTTCGTGAAATAGGGCAATGGGGTATAGTTCATTTATTTATACCAGGGGTCTTGAACCTTAAACACTGAAAGAGCCACAAAGGTCCTAACCGGAAGCCCCCCCGTTCAATTCTGGAGCTGACCGGAAGTCCAGTTGCCCCATCATAGAGTCTCCTCCTAGCCCGGCGTCCTTTTTTCCTCTGCTGACCCGAAGTCCGTTTCCCCCACCGTAGAGTCTCCTCCTAGCACTGCCTCCTTTTTCTCTACCTGTCCTAACTGAAAGCCCCATCAACTGTGGTGCTGACCGGCAACAGGGAGCCGCAGCAGAAGGATGAAAGAGCCAATTGATTTATACAACCGATCGATAAACAGACCTATTTGGTTGGGTGGCTGTACCGCTATTACAATAGGGAGCGAAACGCCCTTTTCATCGCACGCTGGGGACACGTCCTTATTCTGGTTTTTCCTGCTCCCAAATCATCTGGCAGTGGAAATACTCCGTCATCCAGGGCACGGTTGCCCACAAGGTGTTTTTTTCAAGCGGCAACTGGACTTTCCTGTTTTTTCCTTTGAAGATGTTTCCCGCAGCTTAGACTAGAATCGTCTAACGATCGGAATAATCTTGTTGTGTTTAAATAATATGGGGACTGGTATTAGAACCTCTGCACTGAAACACGGAATAATGAAAGAATGAGCGAGGGTTACCTTAACGCAAAGAGATGCAGAGAGTGAAATACGGGAGGCAAGTTAAAAATGAGGAGGATTCAAAGCCCCAAAGTGGGCGAGAGATGTTGGCCTGGATGAGGGAGAATTTCCACTGACAGCTGATTTTGGGGCAGAAAAGGAAAAAAATTCGAGCAGGGAGGAGAGAAAGGTGCGTCCAGGGCTCAAAGGGAAACTTGGGAATGGGGAATCAGGTTTTGGCCACGTCATTCTTTCTAACTTGGCAAGGAAAATCCACAAATTACACAGGAGTTTTCCGGGATCAGCTATTCACACTCTGCTTAAGGCTGCCACCGCCGAGCCCTGGAACCGGCGTTTGTGTGTGAGTCAGCGAGGGTGTGTAACTGAAAGACAGCTGAGGTGTGCATACTCCGGGAGGCTGACTCAGAATCAGGCTTGCAATAAAAGCCAATTTTCAAGTTGCTTCAGCCTTGTGGGAAATTTTTAGCGAACTCACCACAAGGAGACCAATTCACAATTGGCCGGCTGTCACACAAACCCTTTGTTGAATCAAACCATCCAGAATTACCCCGATGGGTGAGAAAGAAAGAAAGAAAGAAAGAAAGAAAGAAAGAAAGAAAGGAAGGAAGGAAGGAAGGAAGGAAGGAGGGAGGGAGGGAGGGAGGGAGGGAGGGAGGGAGGGAGGGAGGAAGAAGGGAGGGAGGAAGGAAGGAAGGAAAGAAGGAGGGAAGGAAGGAGGGAAGAAAGAAAGAAAGAAAGAAAGAGTGAGGGAATGGGAGAGAGAGAGAGAGAAAGAAAGAAAGAGGGTGGGAGGGAGATTGTGGGAATATTTGGTTTGCAGGGGGACTTGGGTGGATTCCCAGGACAATGAGACCGTCATAGATATGAGTCATTAGTCAAGCATCTGAATTTTTGATCACATGACCCTGGGGATGCTACAACAGTCGTAAGTGTGAAAAACGGCCATAAGTCACTTTTTTCAGGGTTGTTGTTACTTGGAATGGCCACTAAATGAACTGTTGCAAGGCGAGGACTTCCTGTATTGAAGTATGCAAAAGATCCAGAGATGCATAGCACTCCAAAGTGAGCGGGATGAAAAATGTGGCCTTCTTTTGCATTTGAGTGGGGTTGGAAGGATTTTAAGAGGTACGCATTCTTGAACCCCCCTCCTCAAAAAGGCCCCGTTCTTCCCTTCTCCTCCCACGGCAACATAACCTAACAAGTCTTTATCTGGTCCTCAAGCCAAAAGGAACTGCTCACTCCGGGGAGAAAACTTGGCAAATTTTAAGATAGGTGAACTTCAACTCCCAGGATTCCCCAGTCAGCATGCTTTAACATGGGTGGACTTCAACTCCCAGAATCCCCCAGCCAGCATGTTTTAAGATGGGTGGACTTCCACTCCCAGAATTCTCTAGCCAGCATGTTTTAAGATGGGTGGACTTCCACTCCCAGAATCCCCCAGCCAGCCTGCTTTAAGATGGGTGGACTTCCACTCCCAGAATCCCCCAGCCAGCATGTTTTAAGATGGGTGGACTTCAACTCCCAGAATTCTCTAGCCAGCATGTTTTAAGATGGGTGGACTTCCACTCCCAGAATTCTCTAGCCAGCATGTTTTAAGATAGGTGAACTTCCACTCCCAGAATCCCCCAGCCAGCATGCTTTGAGATGAGTGGACCTCAACTCCCAGAATCTCCCAGCCAGCATGCTTTTAAGATGGGTGGACTTCAACTCCCAGAATCCCCCAGCCAGCCTGCTTTTAAGATGGGTGGACCTCAACTCCCAGAATCCCCCAGCCAGCATGCTTGTTAAGTTGAAGTCTTCAAAATTGCCAAGTTTGGAAAGCACTAAACAAAACCCGTCACATTACAGGGAAAGGCGATGCCTCTTACGCAAATACCTGGGTGCCTATTTTGGCTATTGTTTAACAAGGGTTTTTCAACTCTGCTTGGCTTTCTAACACTCTCTTGAAGAGAGCTTGTCTCCTTCCACCTCCCATTCCCAGGTGGGGAAAGCTCTGGCTATATTAACTCCCCGCTTGGTCACACTCACCGTGTAATGCATGTGGAGCACGTCGCCCTTTCGGGACTTGATGGGGCAGTTGTCCACTCGCTTCTTGACGCCGATCTGCAGCTTCCGTTTACCTTCCGTGCTCAGCCCAGGCGAGCACAGCGCCCACAGGGCTAAGGTGAGCAGCGCCGTCCCCAGGTTCGTCTGCATCGCTGGAGCCCCTGCGGAGGAGAGCCTCGCGGATTAGCGGAGCCACAACGCGCTCTGGGAAATCGCGACACGGGGCGGGAGGGCTGGAACGGCATGCAGCGAGAGGCGGCTTCGTAGGGCAGGAGAGCGGGAAACCGAGCCGTCTATTTTTAAAAAATCCATCCTGGGAACAGGGGTGGGCTTGTTCCAGGTGGGAAGAATCTCCTTGGACATGGGGGGGGTGTCTCAACATAATTGCAACAGTGGGGGGGGGGGTCCTTGGTGATCTCTTGAGTTTGGTAGTTTACTTGTAGATGTTTCAGGACCCAACTGGGTAACATCATCAGTGCTAGAGGGATGTGGGGTTTGCAAGAAAGGAGGAGGAGGAAGAGGAGGAGGAGGAAGAGGAGGAGGAGGAATGTGGGGTCCTTGGTGCTCTCTGAGTTGGGTGGTTTCCTTGCAGACGTTTCACGACCCAACTAGGTAATATTATCAGTGCTAGAAGGAAGTGGGGATTGTGGAGAGGATGAAGAGGATGACGACGACTGGGAGGTCTTTCTCGCAGACGTTTCGTGACTCAGCTGGGTAACATCGTCAGTGCTGGAATAGAGTGGGCTTGTATGGTGTGAAGGAGGAGAGGAGGATGAAGGAGAAAATGGAGGAGGAGGAGGAGGAGGAAGGGGGGATGTGGGGTCCTGTTTTCTTTAGTTTAGTTTAGTTTAGTTTAGTTGTCCTGTACAACAAAATTCTTGTAGACATTTCAATGCCCAACTAGGGAATATCATCAGTGCTAGAGGGATGAGGGGTTTGCATGATGGAGGAAGAGGAGTTTGCAGGAGACCATTAGTTCGCTTAATTGGTCCGTGACTCTCCGAGACTCCTGGCCAAGTTCTGCAGATCTCGGCCTGGCAGCTCTCCAAGCCAGATAAGGCCTGTGACTGTAAATCCTCCCCCAAATGGATGGGAATGAGCAGAATTCACTTTAAATTAGTAAAAGGAGTTTTTGTCAGGACAAGGAGTTGGCTTCAGGCTCTTGGGAAGCCTCGGTCAGAACAGTTAGCAACTTTTAGGTGGACGTCAACTCCCAGAATTCCCCAGCAAGCAACTGGGGAATGCTGGGAGTTAAAGTCCACCTATCTTAAAGTTGCTACGATTGAAAAACACTTAAGATACGAGATTCATATTGGCGGCTGAAGTTTTTCTCCACCTCACCCATCAGTGCCTCATTCATGCAGGGGTTTTTTTTGCACTCGAGATGTGTTTGCAGTTGCATGCTCCCCCCCGACTTCAAACTTGGCATGCACCAGCAAGCAGCTCCCCCCCCCCCCTTTCTCCAGAGCCTCCAGACTTACCCGCGTGGCTAATGGGGAGTCGGGCTCTGCTCCCTCCCCTGATGCCACCAACACCACCACCGTCCAGTGTCTTTCAAGGAATCGCCACGGCAGAGTTGGCTCTGTGTCACCCACCCCGCTTATCTCTAACCCAGGGTTTTTCCAACCTTGGCTGCTTTCGGAAGAGGGGACTTCAACTCCCAGAATTCCCGGGTTTCTCAAAACCTGGCAACTTTGGAAGACGGAGGGACTTCAATTCCCAGAATTCTTCAGCACAGATGGATGGATGGATGGGCAGGGAATTCTGGGAGTTTAAGACCCTGCCTCTTAAACCTGTCAAGGTTGAAAAACACCGTTTCTTCCGCTTGTCCTTCCCATCCCTCCCAGTCTGCAGTACAGGTAGTCCTCGACTTACAACAGTCCGTTTAGCGACCGAAGTTACAACAGCGCTGGGGGCGGGGGGGGACAACCGTTTTTCAGACTTACGACAATTGCAGCATTCCCCACGGGGTCACGCGATCAAAATTCATACACTTTGATAACGGACTCATATTTATGACGGTTACAGCATCCGGGGGGTGGGGGGGTGGAAGCCAGAGTCACGTTAACGAGACCATGTTACTGACTTAACAACGGCAGCGATTCATCGAGGTCGTGAAATGGAGCAAAAGTCACTTAACGAACGTCTCACTTAGCAACATAAACGTTGAGGTCGTACGTCGAGGACTAAACCTGTATCTCCCCCACCCCCACCCCATCCCACCCCCGTTTGGCTTCCCCGCATGCTTTTTTTTAAGAGACCCCATACCCTCCCTCGCCTTCCCCCCCCTTCCTCGGCCCCTCCTTCTGGAAGGTCCAGACCCTGGCTTCGTTGACCGCTTCCTCCTCGCTACAGTTGGTCACTTTGGCCCATACCCACATGATGCCCGCGCCCGAGGGGTTCCTCACTTTGTGGACCCAGAGGTCCCCCGAGGCCCCTCCGGGAGGGGCGGGCTTCTCCCGGGGGATCCACACCTGGTTAAGCTCCGCCCCGCTTTTCTGGGGAACCGCCCCTTCTTTCCGCCAAGGCAGCCCCGCCGCCCTCTCAGGGGCCCTGCCCGGCTTACGGGGCACCCAGACTTCCCCCTCGGCGGGTTCCTTTTGGAGCCAGCCCCCCGCCTCCCGCTTGGCCCCCGCATGACCGGGGAGCCCCCCCGAGAGGCTGCGGCTGACCCCCAGCGCCAGGAGCCCCATGCTGTTCTCCAGGTGCTCCTGGGGGGCCCCCAAGTCCCAAGCCCTGTGGCTGTGCAGGCGGGGGGTGCCCCCTTTCCTGGGCTGGGCCTCCTTGGGGGCCCCGCAGCCTTCGCAAAGGCCCCCCGGCCAGGAGGCCCTCTTGTCTTGGACAGCCTTGCTCTGGCCCCCAGGGGCCCCAAGGGCCGCCCCCCAAAGGTCCCCCTGGGGCCCCCTGGCTGTGGGGGCTCCCCACCTCCCAGGGGCCCCCCTGAGGGCCTCCACCTTGCCCTGGGGGCCCTCCCCGCCCGTCCTGGAGTGGCCCTCCCCGTTCCCAGAGGCCCCCCCGCCAGGGGCCCAAGAGACCTGGGTCCCCACGTCCCTCAGCTCCGACCGTTTGGGCTCCCCGCGCTCTTCCCCCGCTTCTCCTCCTCCTCGCCCGCCCGCCTTCCTAGGCCGCTGCCCGCCGCCCGGCTCCAGGCTCTTCGGCGGCCCGCGCCCGGGTCCCCCCCTTTCCTCAGGGCCCCCCATGTCTCCCCCGTCCCGCCACCCCCCACTCTCACCTCTCCTGGCCTCAACGGATACCACCCACCCCCTCTGCGCATGCGCCTTCCCCTCCCCCCTCCCCGGCGCTTCCGCAGCGGAAGAAGCCGACGCGGGCGCCGCCATGTTTTTTTAAAATCCGCCCGGCCCTGCGTCACGTGACCTCGCGGCCTATTCCCAACCGCAATTCCCAATGTATTTGAATTAAATTCTCGGGCCTCCAATGAGGGTCGGGTTGAAGGTTTTTAAATCCGAGAGTGCTAAGGAAAAAAAATATATATATATAAAAATTAGGTAAAAGGTTTACTAGCTGGGCCCTTCCACGTGAGGGGGCGTGACGTCACTTCCTCCCCGGGAGAGAGGCGAGGGGGGAGATCTCGAGTGGGCGTGGTCAGGCCGCCTTTGAGTGGGCGTGGCCAATGGAATCCCTCTTCCTTTTCATTCTGCCTGTTAGTGTTTGCTAACCCCGTCAAATGGGCAGACGTAATTTCCTGTAAATATTTTAATAATATTTAACAATAATTAATAATTGATTAATTAAATAAGCAATAAGCATTAATAACAAAGATCTTCCTTTGGGAGGATGGGAGGATAATGTGACTCGCAATTAAAAATCAAATCTCTTGGGGGGGGGGGGGTAAATAACTTTTAAAGCCAAAAAATAAAGATGAAATAAAAGGAAATACAGGCAAAAGATAAACAGCACAAATTATATGGTGCAAGTAAGGACAAGCGGAACAGAGATGGAAGGGACCTTGGAGGTCCTCTAGTCCAACCCCCTCCTCAAGCAGGAGACCCTATACTAAAGTAGAATAAAAGGGGCAGTTAGAAGCTTGCTTAACGGAACAGTTAGAAGCTTGCTTAAAGGGACAGGGAAATGTCATCAGCCTTCAACCACAACATGTTCCAGCAAACGTCCCTATGTCAAAAGTCCAAAACCACAAGGTTCAATTAAAGTTCGTTAATGGCACGTAGTCCATACCTGTAACAAAAGGAGAAGTAAGACCCCCCATCTCCTTATAAGGCTTTTTCCTCAAGGTAACCAATCAGAAATGAGTAAAGTGTTTCCGTGTTACACTGTCTTTGAGAATGTATAAGAATGCGTGCATCAATAATAAAGGTTGTTCAGAATTTGCAATGTTGGCCATGGGCTAACTTTTCTAAACCTGGCTGCCAAATAAACTTTTCCTGTATCCTGAGAAGTCTAAGCCTGTCATTTTCTGCAACAATACCATTCCGAACAAATGTTTGTGCAACCACATCTTAAAAAAACCCCATAATGAAGCACCCACAACTTCTGGAGGCAAGTAGTTCCACTGGTTAATTGTTCTCACTGGGCAAGGAAATTTCTCCTTAATTCGAGGTTGCTTCTCTCCTTGATTAGTTTCCACCCATTGCTTCTTGTCCTGCCTTCAGGTGCTTTGGAGAATAGCTTGACTCCCTCTTCTTTGGGGCAGCTCCTCAAATATTGGAATACTGCCACTGTATATTATCAATCCTAGTCATTCTTTTCACTGGACTTTGTAGTTGTTAGTTGCGAAATTGTGTCAGACCCATCGCGACCACCTGGACAACATTCCTCTAGGCCTTCCTGTCCTCTACCATCCCCCTGAGTCCATTTAAGCTCATCCAGCCACCTCCTCCTCTGTCGTCCCCTTCTTCTTCTTTTGCCTTCCATCGTTCCCAGCATGAGGCTCTTCTCCAGGGAGTCCTTCTTCCTTCTCATTAGGTGGCCAAAGTCTTTGAGTTTCCTCTTCAGGATCCAGCCTTCTAAAGAGCAGCCAGGGTTGATCTCCTCTAGGACTGACTGGTTGGATGGCCTTGCAGTCCAAGGGACTCAATGCAGGAGTCTTCTCCAGCACCATCGTTCAAAGGCCTCCATTCTTTGGCGCTCAGCCTTCCTTACGGCCAACCTTCACAGCCCTCCATTGCAACTGGAGAAACCATCCCCTTGACTAGACGCACTTTTGATTGGCAGGGTGATGATATCTCTGATTTTTAGGATGCTGCCTAGATTTGCCATCCCTTTCCTCCCCAGGAGCAATCCTCTTTTAATTCCTTGGCTGCAGTCCCCATCTGCGGTGATCTTGGAGCCCAGGAAAATAAAATTGGACACTCCCTCCATTTCTTCCCCATCTATTTTCCAGGAATTGAGAGTTAACTGGACTAGCCATACCCAATTCCTGCAACCGTTCTTCGGATGTTTTAGCCTCCAGTTTTTAGCAACTGGGGAAAAAATGAGGCTCTGTCTCAAACATCTGTTTTAAGACACTTGAAGCAGAAAACACATCCAGTAGCAGGGAGTTCCCCAGCTTAATTGGGCAGAATATGAGTGAGGAAAACTGGCCCCTCTGGTAAATTTACCCCCAGCTTCAAAAGAGCTTTGTAGAAAGAGAGTTGACAGCCTCCCCCCTTCCACTCAGTTCCACCTATCCAAGAGTCACCAGGCCTTTCTAAATATTGACTTATCAAAGGTTAAAGCAAGGGGTTTTTTTTCATGGAAAAATCACGGGGAGGGATATTTGGCTGTGTCCTTGGGCTTCCTGGTTTGGGAACGAGTCCAATTTAGTTGATGATTCCAGTAAGGTAAAGGTTCCCCTCGCACATCTGTGCTAGTCGTTCCTGACTCTAGGGGGCGGTGCTCATCTCCATTTCAAAGCCGAAGAGCCAGCGCTGTCTGAAGAAGTATCCGTGGTCATGTGGCCGGCATGACTAAACACCGAAGGCGCACGGAACACTCTTCCCTTCCCACCAAAAGTGGTTCCTATTTTTCTACTTGCATTTTTTACCTGCTTTCGAACTGCTTGGTTGGCAGAAGCCAGGACAAGAAACGGGAGCTCACTCGGTTACGCGGCGCTGGGGATTCGAACCGCCAGACTTTCTGATCGACAAGCTCAGCGTCTTAGCCACTGAGCCACCGTGTCCTATTATATAATATAATATTATGTATTATATATCAAATAATATGCTTTTTTTTAATAATATGCATTTTTATATGCTTTCGAACTACTAGGTGGGCAGAAGCTAGCGGGAGCTCACTCCATTATGCGACGCTCGGGGTTCGAACCGCCGAACTGCTGACCTTTCTGATTGACAACTCAGCATCTTAGCCACTGAGCCACCGTGTCCCTTCATAATTCCACCCACAAAATCATGAATTTTCCCCCACCTTCTTGGGCCGAAAGATAGACTGCCTCTGAATATGGACGTTCTTGAATGGGCGAATCTTGTCAGTAGGGGCAGCCCTTCGCTAAATACCACAGTTCATTTAAGTTACAACGGCCCTGAGAAAAGGGAGCTTAGGAACGTTTTTCACACTTACGACCACCGCAGGGTCAGGTGATCCAAATTCAGACGCTTGGCAATGGACTCGCAGTTACGACGGTGGGGGTTACGCAATTGTCTTCGGGCAAGGAAAGTCAACGGGGAAGCCCGATTGGCTTAACAACTGAGTTATTCAGTAATCAATGGCAGCCACTCACTGAACCACCGTGGCAAAAAAAAAAGAGTTTGTAAAATGGGGCAAAGCTCACTGAACCGAGGTCTCACTTAACAACAGGAATTTGGGGTTGTCGGCCGAGGACTACCTGTGGTTATTTCTTTGTGTTTCCCAAAGCAAAAAGGAGGAGAGGGGGGAGAGGGAGGAAGGTGATAAGGGGCTAGTAAATCCGTATGTGTGTTGTATTTCACCCAACCCCAAAGAATCCCAAAGATTTGTGTCCTAAGGCAGAATCCCGCTTTCTGACACCCACAAGAGAGGGGAAAACAGGTTGTTGTGTAAGAAGCCTACAACGAAAAGCCACAAATAATGACACACACACACCCCGAAGTGATGTAAACGGCAACAAGACACATGGCTTGTCCCCGAAACAAACCAAGAGACAGGAAGTCTTCGACTGGACAATCATTCATTGAGTAACCGTTCGGCGTTACAATGGCACTGAAAAAGGCGATTTATGGCCACCGGTCCCCACGTTATGACCGTCGCAAGATCCCCGTGGTCGCATGATCCAAATTCAACCAGTGTGCATTTGCAACGATTGTAGCATCCCGGGGGTTATACCTGATCGCCATTCCCAACACGCAAAGTCCATTGGGGGGGGGAGGGAGCTGGATTCATTTAACGGCCACACGATCCACTTAACGGCCGCAGGGGACTCGCTTAAGCCACCGTGGCGAAAAGGCCGCCCAAGAAAAGCGGGCCTCCCTTAGCAACCATGTCCGTAGCAACGGAAATTCTCGTGACGATTGTGCCAGGAAGTTAAACCTGCATCCAATTTTCTGCCGCCCCCACCCCCCGTCCCCACCTCAGCCCAAACTAGTGGGTTGCCTCTGAGCATGTCAAGATTCACGCCCGGCAGAGAACGGTCTTCACTAGAGGATGAGAGTCAATGCTCCGTTGGGCTTGGTTCCGGCTTGGATTTAGCCAGGGATGCTGGTTTTGCTCTCCTCCGGGCGCTTCGTCCCCAGTGCTTCACACATCTGGAAGGACAAAAAAAAACAAAAAAAAAGACACCAAGCTTGCTTTGATCGACGGACTGGATCCTGTTTTTGTCAGGAGTTTTGCCAGCGTGACAATCGTTATGAGATAAACTCAGATAAACTCAGGAGCAAAACGCAGCAGACAGCGCCTTTCGACAATTAATAGTGTTTTATATATACAATACAATACAATAGCAGAGTTGGAAGGGACCTTGGAGGTCTTCTAGTCCAACCCCCTGCTCAAGCAGGAGACCCTATACCGTTTCATACAAATAGCTATCCAACATCTTCTTAAAGACTTCCAGTGTTGGGGCATTCACAACTTCTGGAGGCAACTTCTGTTCCACTGATTAATTGTTTTCACTGTCAAGAAATATCTTCTAAGTTGCTTCTCTCCTTGATTAGTTTCCACCCATTGCTTCTTGTTCTGCCCTCAGGTGCCTTGGAGAATAGTTTGACTCCCTCTTCTTTGTGGCAACCCCTGAGATATTGGAAGACTGCTATCATGTCTCCCCTAGTCCTATACACATATAGATAGTCATATACACACATATATAGTCCTATGTACATATAGGCAGACCTACACATGGTAAATAAATCCCTTACCCCTTCAAGGGCTTTTGCGGGAAGGAAGAGGGGCTTCGGGGCAGAAGTGGGTTGCTCCCAGCATTACCGCCGGTTCGGTGTGAGCAAAGATTTTGTTCAAATCGGATCTGGCCGAGAAGGAGGCTGAGCAGAAGCACCTCACTGAGGACTAGGAGCATGGGCTTTCCAAGCAGAGGGAAGACCTGCGGGAGTGCAAGGCCAGGTCCCGGCGCCTGGAGGCTCAGTGGGCTGAGATGGTCAGCCAGTTCCAGGCCATGATGCAGTCCCACTGGAAGGAGGCCCTCCGGCTCTTTGCCACCAGTGGCACTTCCCTCCAGCCTTCGCCCAAAGCCCCCCACCAGGAGGCTGAAGCAGACCCCAAGTTGGAATTTCTGCCCCCCTCCGACCCCCACAAAAAGACCCCAAAGAGGGAGACTCTCTGCGGCAACACAAGCGTTCATTGCACTGTATCCGTCCCAGGGGCCGTAGTTTGAGGACCCCTGATTGAGTGCAATATAAAAAATGCAAATACTTTTTCTGCAGACTACCAAAATTTTGTCACGGACCACCAGTTGGTGACCGCTGCTTTAGGACATTAATGTTGCTAAAGGAAGCCCCTATTCATTCATGACTAGCCCCTGGTGGCTTTCTCTCATTCTGCAACGGTTTGCTAATTGACGTCCTTTTACGAAGTCAGTGGTGAGTGGGAAAAAAAAAAGAGAGAGCAAGCCATTACAGAGGGAGAGAAAGTCACTGCAGAGAGAGGGCAAGACATATAAAAGAGAAAGTGATTTTACCTGCATGTCCTCTCGCTGAATTTCATCCCACGCCTCTCACAATGCCCGGATCGGTGACGACACACACATTTGCACGTCTGGGGATCGGGGTGCTTTTTCCTGTCCCGACAAGATGCACAGGACTGGCTAGAAGGAGAAGGAAACAACCGATGAAGCCCCTCAAGTGTATTCCAGGTACAATGGGGAATGACAACTTACTGTCATTGTAACCCAGGAAGGACTGTGAAATTGGCCACGCCTGACTGTTCTGCAACCACCTCCAGTGTCTACCCACTAGGACTAATTCTGTATGTGTGTAAATCAGGTTTATGGGATTTGTTGGAAGGGAAGGGAAAGGGAAGAGGGAGGAGAGGGGAGGGAGGAAAGGGAGGGAGGGAGGAGGGAAAGAGGGGAAGGAAGGAACATTGGGGAGAGAAAGGAAGGCAGAAAAGAGAAAGGAGGGAGGAAGAAAAATTGGAGGGAGGAAGAAAGGAAGGGAAAAGAGAGAAGGGAAGGAAGGAAAGAAAGAAAGAAGGAAGATTGGAGGGAGGGAGAAAGGAAAGGAGAAGGAAAGGAAGGAAAATTAGAGAGAAAGGAAGGCAGAAAAGAGAAAGAAGGAAGAAAGGGAAGGGAAGGAGGGGAAGAAAGAAAATTGGAGAGAGAATGGGAAAAGAGAGGAAGGAAGGAAGGAAGGAAGACTGGAGAGAAAGGAAGACAGAAAAGAGAAGGAGGAAGGGAAGAGAAGGAAGGAAGGAAAGAAAGAAAATTGGAGAGAGAATGGGAAAAGAGAGGAAGGAAGGAAGGAAGGAAGGAAGATTGGAGGGAGAAAGGAAAGGAAAAGAGAAGGAAAGGAAGGGAAATTGGAGAGAAAGGAAGGCAGAAAAGAGAGGAAGGAAGGGTAGGAAGGAAGGAAAGGAAGGAAATTGGAGAAAAAATGGGAAAAGAGAGGAAGGAAAGAAGGAAGGAAGATTGGAGGGAGGGAGAAAGAGAAGGAAAAGAGAAGGAAAGGAAGGAAAATTGGAGAGAAAGGAAGGCAGAAAAGAGAAGGAAGGAAGGGAAGGGAAGAAAGAAAATTGGAGAGAGAATGGGAAAAGAGAGAAAGGAAGGAAGGAAGGAAGATTGGAGGGAGGGAGAAAGGGAAGGAAAAGAGGAAAATTGAAGAGAAAGAAAGGCAGAAAAGAGAAGGAAGGAAGGAATTTTTTACCTAATTGAATTAGATCTGTAAAACATTGTTCTCAATCTGAAAAATACAAGAGAAAAATAACAATATTTAGTTCCTTGACCGCCTTAGGGAATATATATATATACCTTAGATTTAGTGGCCCGTGCATAAATATTTATCATCATTATTGATTTAAAACATTTGCGCACTCTCTTCTCCTCTCTTAAGAAATCTCAGCCTCCGTCCTTCCGAAAGAAAATGAAACCTGTGGCCTCTTGCACCCAGGATTTCCAACAGACCGTTTCAAAATTAACTATAACCCCCCAAAATTTTTTGCTGGGCAGAATTGTGACAGCTGAGCCCACCTGAAACCAGGATCTGTTTTAATAGACAAGAGGAGGTGACTAATCCTATAGTTTGAGTAGAAGAAGAAGAATAAACCCAGAACTGCCTGCGTTTTTTAAACAACTCTTCCCGGACCAACAGCGAAGTTGTGCTGAATTTCTAAGCGCACATCCTGAAGTTAATCCGCTCCTTTTAATGCCTGAAGCGAGCGCTTCTTTTATAATGTAAATCCAACATTTGTTGAGGATTTGAAAGCAGGTCTTTGACATTTTTTCATGGCTCCCCTGGCCTATTTAACATCAGAAGCTGTTCTTTGCTGTCACCAGTGGACAAAACTCTTTTAAACGTTTTCTTTTATTAAGGCACCGTATAACAGGAGGCGAATTCCAGCAGGCTTCTGCCCATTAATTCTGAAAGAACCCAGAATAATCCCTGTTTTACCGTTTTATTGCTTAGCACTGCACGGCGGCTGAAAAACGGTGCCTGAAATTTAAACCTTTCTCCCCCCAAAATCGTATATTTGTCACCTAGACTTCGTCCCTGATTTACAATCTCAATCAAGCCCAAAAGTTCCAAACAGTAACAAGAGTTGGAAGGGACCTTGGAGGTCATCTAGTCCAACCCCCTGCTCACACAGGAGATCTGTACTAGGGATTCGAACCGCCGAACTGCCGACCTTTCTGACCGACAAGCTCAGTGCACTGAGCCATCTATTCAGGCTACTGAGCCACCTAGTCTGCAGTGCAGTGAATGGTGCCTCATTTTACGAACTTCCTTGCCACAGTTGCGAAGTGAATCTCTGCGGCTGTTAAGTTAGACAAATGGTCATTAAGCAAAATCTGGCTTCTCCGTTGACTTGGCTGGTCGGAAGGTCACAAAAGAGGATCATGCAACCCTGGGACACTACAACCGTCATAAATATGAGTCAGTTGCCGAGAGTCTGAATTTTGAATACGTGGCCCTGGGGAATGCTGCAATGGTCGTAAGTGTGAAAAATGGTCCTGAGTCCCCAATAGGCACATAAAAAACAATATACGAACGATAATGAACATATTAGAATACTATGAGATACATTCAGGAAAAAAAGCAGCATTGATATTTATTGACGCACAAAAAGCGTTTGATAAGCTAAATTGGGATTTTCTTATAAATCAATTAGCAGTAATGAACTTTGGAGAGAAATTTATCGGGATGGTCAGAGCAATATATTCTAACCAGATGGCAAAAATAATACCTGAATCCTTTTTTTTCCAGTGGCGTTGTAACTTTGAATGGTCACTAAATGAACTGTTGTAAGTCGAGGACTATCTGTATTCAACTTTTTAAAAATACTATTAAAATTGGAAAAAATGAAGTCTTCGCTTCTGGTGAAATTAAAATTAACAAACTTTAATGTGATTTTTTTAAACGTTCATTTTACGTATGAATCAGCCTTCCTACCCTATCCACTGTTATGTATAGGTAGTCCTCGACTTATAACAATTCACTTAGTGACCATTCAAAGTTACGACGCCACTGAAAAAAAGGGACTTCTGTCTGTTTTTACGACCGTTGCAGCATCCCCATGGTCACGTCATCAAAATTCAGACGCTTGACAACTGACTCACATTTATAACGGTCGCAGTGTCCTGGGGTCACGTGATCCCCTTTTGCAACCTTCTGGGAGGCCAGATTCACTTAACGACTGCGTTAGTAACTAAACAACTGCAATCGTTCACTTAATAGTGGCAAGAAAGGTCGTAAACCGGGGGCGAAATTCGCTTAACAAATGTTTCCCTTAGCAACCTAAATGTTAGGCTCAATTGCGGACGTAAGTCGAGGACTATCTTCTAAAGCCTTACCTGCAGGTGCATTCCAGGTGCTCTTCAAAACTCAGCTGGGTTATATATCTGTTTGGAAAGAGACTAGCCATAACCTGGAAAACAGGAAGAGGAACATCTTCACTCTAAATGTCCAGGATTCAGTGCTAAATACAAACATTGTTATCTCCAGTAGGAAATTGAGGTAGAATTTCAATTTTAATTCAGCGCATATTTCTGGAGGCTAAAACATACGATGAACGGTTGCAGGAACTGGGCAGGGCTGGTCTAGTGAAGAGAAGGACCAGGGGAGACAGGAGAGCATCTTCCAATATTTGAGGGGCTGCCAGAGAGAGGAGGAAGGGGGTCAAGCTATTCTCCAAAGCAGACAAGGAATAATAGATGGGAACTGAACAAGGAGAGATTCAATCTGGAAATAAGGAGAAACTTTCTGAACTGTCAACCTATGAAACAGAAGTTGCCTTCAGAAGTTGTGGGAGCTTCATCCCTGGAAGCTTTCAAGAAGAGACCGGACTGTCATCTGTCAGAAATGGTGTAGACTCTCCTGCTTGGGTTGGGGGTTGGACTAGAGGACCTCCGAGGTCCCTTCCCACTCTGTTCACCTGTAAATTCAGTCACCACCTTGTGTAAATGGTACGTGGGAATGACCTTGAAATAAAGCTGCTAAGGGGACGCTCAAGATTTTGAGGCAGCCCTCTCAGCTACATACAAGTAGTCCTTGACTTATGACAGTTTGTTTAGTGGCCGTTCAGGGGGGAAAAACATGACTTCCTGATGACGTTTTTTTTTTCTCACACGGATGACCCTTGCAGCAGCCCCCAACGCAGATGGAAGCTTGGAAACGGATTCAAAAACTCACTTTACAACCGTCTCGCTTAGCCACCCGGAAACTTTGAACTCGACTGCGGTCGTACGTCGAGGACTCCCTGTATGCAAAAATCAGAATTCTCCTCCCACCAAGAGCGAGAGGATTTGTGAAAAATCAGCAAGAAATCAGGGACCAAAGTTGGAAAAGTTGGGGAAATAAACGGGGGGGGGGGTGTTGCAATTTTCTCACTATAAGCCTGAATGGATGTCCCGTCCCGTCCCCCCCTCTTACTTCCAAGATGACTTCCCTGGAACTGCTGGGCACGCAATCCAAAGAGTCGTCAGAACAGCAGCCGGTACAACGCCTGAGGGCCACGCAGGAAGGGATCATGATGAGGTTATCCAGAGACGGATGTTCTGCCGTGACAGACACCATCATCTCCTTGGGCTGACAGACGCTGCGATTGTAGACCTCCAAAAAATGGATCACTGCCAGGGAGAGACATCCAGGGTTTTAGCTGGCTCACTTGTCATACGAGAGGGCTGGCCCTCGGTTAGGTCTCCTTCGTTTCTTCCCTTCTTTCCTCCCTCCCTCGTTTTTCCTTCCTTCCTCCTTCCTTCCCTCCCTCCTTCTTCCATTCTATCAATCTCTTATCTGTCTCTCTTCTCTCTCTCTCTCTCTCTCTCTCATCTATCTACCTATCTCTCTCTTATCTGTCTTTATCTATCATCTATCTTCTTCTATTTCTCTCTCTCTCATCTCTAATCATCTCTTTCTATTTGTCTGTCTCTCTACCTTTATCTATCTATCTATCATCTATCTATCATCTATCTATTTATCTATCATCTATCTATCATCTATCTATCTATATCTATCTATCTATCATCTATCTATTTATCTATCATCTATCTATCATCTATCTATCTATATCTATCTATCTATCATCTATCTATCTATCTATCTATCTATCTATCTATCTATCTATCTATCTATCTACGGTACCTACCTAGCTACTTATCTATTATCTTATCTGTCTCTATCTATCATCTATCTTTTTCTATTTGTCTGTCTGTCTGTGTCTCTTATCTCTTATCTCTCTATTTTTATCTATCTATCTATCTATCTATCTATCTATCTATCTATCTATCTATCTATCACCTAACTACTTACCTATGTTACCTACCTACCTAGCTACCTATCAATTCTCTCTTATCTGTCTCTATCATCTATCTTTTTCTATCTGTCTATGTCTCTCTTCCTCTCTAATCTCTTATGTATCTATCATCTATCTATCTATCTATCTATCTATCTATCTATCTATCTATCTATCATCTATCTATCTATCTATCTATCTATCCATCTATTATCTATCTATCTATCTATCTATCTATCTATCTATCTATCTATCTATCATCTATCTATCTATCTACCAACATTGAAGATGTTGGAGGTGTGATCCCTATCTATCTATCTATCTATCTATCTATCTATCTATCTATCTATCTATCTATCTATCTATCTATCTATCTATATATCTCTACCTAACTACCTAGCTGTTATCTCTCACATCTCTTTCTCTACCTACCTACCTATCTACCTCTCTCTCTCATATCTTTCTATCTATCTATCTATCTATCTATCTATCTATCTATCTATCTATCTATCTATCTATCTCTATCCTCTATTATACAAATTTCTATGGTTACCCACATCACCCACGGGTGACTCAGGACAACTTACAACATTAACAATCCACACCACAGAACCCCATAAAACATTTATTTTGTAATGAATGTTTTATAATAAATATACATAAAGCCCCATTTATTTTACCCATCCCATGATAGAGCAGGCATAAATGCGGGGCACTCCCCCCCTCCCACTCCCCACGCAAAACATTTCTCAATTCTCAGCAGCTTTGAAGAGGGGGTTTGCTACGATATCCAGCTGTGGGGTTGAAGATGTTGGAGGTAGATCCAAACCCATTGAAAGACTGGGGCGAGGCAGGTTTAATGGGTGGGAGGGGGCACCTCTTCTTCACACGCCCCCAATCCCATCCTTACCTTCCGTAGTGGGCAGCATCTCCTCAGGTTCGACCCCCTTTTGCTCAGAGGGGGGCATTGTCTGTCAATACAAAAATATGGGGGGGGGGATCAGAATTTATTTCAATTGTTTCTCGGGTTCTATCGTATCTCAAGACTTAAAATGGACATTAAAAATGTCATCAAAAAAGCACAACAAAGAATGTTCTTTCTCCACCAACTCAGGAAGCTCAAACTGTCCAAGGAGCTGCTGATTCTGTTCTACAGAGGAATTATTGAGTCTGTCATCTTCACCTCCATAACTGTCTGCTTTGGCTCTGCAACACAACAAGACCGACACGGACTTCAACGGATAATTAGAACTGCAGAAAAAACAATGGCTACCAACCTGCCTTCCATTGAGGATTTACACACTGCAGGAGTCAAAAAGAGGGCCGGGAAAATATCTACAGACCCCTCGCATCCTGGACATCAATTGTTTCAACTCCTACCCTCAAAATGATGGTGGGACCTTGGAGGTCTTCTAGTCCAACCCCCTGATCAGGCAGGAAACCCTACACCACTTCAGACCAAAGGCTATCCAACATCTTCTTAAAAACCTTTTCTGGAAGGAAGGAAGGAAGGAAGGAAGGAAGGAAGGAAGGGAAGGGAGGGAGGGAGGGAGGGAGGGAGGGAGGGAGGGAGGGAGGGAGGAAGGAAGGAAGGAAGGAAGGGAGGGAGGGACCTTGGAGGTCTTCTAGTCCAACCCCCTGCCCAGGCAGGAAACCCTACACCACTTCAGACAAATGGTTATCCAATCTCTTTTTAAAAACCTTTTCTGGGAGGAAGGATGGATGGATGGATGGGAGGGAGGGAGGGAAAGAGGAGAAGGAAGGAAGGAAGGAAGGGACCTTGGAGGTCTTCTAGTCCAACCCCCTGCTCAGGCAGGAAACCCTACACACTTTCAGACAAATCCAATCTCTTCTTAAAAACTTCCAGTGTTGGAGCATTCACAAATTCTGGGGACAGGTTAAATAAAACCAACAAGACCAATGCAAAGGAACTATGCCTGTGCCAGGGTTTGGCATCTTTGCCCAAACCACTCTCGATCCGGGCACGCAATTTGGAAAAAAAGTTAGACAGGGAAGCCACGCCGCTGCCTTTAGACTGGGGCAAAAACCCTCGTCTCATCTCCCACGGGGCAGCTCTTGCTGCCCCCTGCCCAGCTCCCCGATGCCCATCCCGCCACCCGGCATTTTGCACTGCCACCTACCGTCAGCGAGCAGGTTGGCAGCTGCCATGCTGCCATCCAGAGAAGGAGCCCACACAAGGTTTTCATGGTCAAGAAGCTAAGGGCAGGGTGAGGGGGGGCTTCGGAAAGGTCCCCCACCCCTCGCCAGGGAACAAGCTGGCTTCAGTCCAAGGCCAGGCTCGCTGCCAGCTGCTGCCAGGCTGCCTGGGAGAGAAGCAGACTGCCAATTCTCCTCCTTCAAATAATGCAGATTTTTGTTTTAAAAAAAATGCCCAGGAAGCTGAGATCTCAAGGGCACCGGAGGCAAAGAAGCTGCCGTCGATTCTCGTTTCCCTCTTCCTCTGTTGAAGCCATGCCCTTCCAGGTGAGGCAGCCACAGGTGCCAAGCGAAGGTCGCAGGTGACCTCCGCCGTCCAGACAGGGGGGAGGCAGGTGGGATGCTGGCCAGGGGCCACCCACCGCCCGAGAGAAAGAGCTGCTGGCCGGGCGGGCAGGGTGGCCGAGAGCAGCCGTTCATGTGACTGCAGAGTGCCAGGCTGGGGAGGGGAGGCCGAGAGCGAGGTGGGGAGGGAGAGGAGGCGGGCAGCCAGCCAGAAATTTGGAGGGGAGGACTTTGGGAAGGAGGACGAGGGGTGGTGGAGTGGCTGTTTTGTTTAGTTAGTGGGGCAAATAACTCCAGGCAAGGGAAGGTACCCAGCGTTACGTCCTCTTCCTCACTCCAACAACCCTGCGGAGTGGGATGGTTTGAGAGAGAGAGAGAGAGAGAGAGAGAGAGAGAGAGAGAGAGAGAGAGAGAGAGAGAGAGAGAGAGAGAGAGATTGGCACAGCCAGCCAGACGGCTTTTGAGTGCCTGGGGTGGGACTAGAACTCAGTGTCACCTGGTGATGGTCCGAAGTCACCCAGTTGGCTCTCAGGCCTAAGGCGGGAGTCAGGACTAGAATTCCCCGTTTCCTGGTGATTGACCCAATTCCCACCCAATCGGCTTCCAGCGAAAGGCATGCCAGAACTCACAGTCTCCTGGTAATTGGTGCAGTCACCCAGCTGGCTTTCATGCCTAAGACAGGACTAGAACTCACCGTCTCCTGGTGATTGGCCCCAAGTCATCCAGCCAATTCTCACGGCTAAGGCAGCACTAGAATTCACCGTCTCCTGGTGATCAGCCCAAAGTCACCCAGCTGGCTCTCAGGCCTAAGGCGGGACTAGAATTCACCGTCTCCTGGTGATCGGGCCAAAGTCACCCAGTTCTATTTGATTTTAAACTTTATTTAAACTGGATTTTTAAATTCAGGATAATTTATTTATCGCTTTCGCGTAGCATTTTATCCCGTGTCTGTAAACCGATTAGAGTCGCCTTGCGCGAAATGGGTGGCATATAAATTTGATAAAAACATAAACAAAATAGGGAAAAAATATTCTTTTTTAGCTCCAGCACAGGAAACGAATAAACCGCCGTGCCATCTCTTCATTTTGGGCATGGCTCGGTCTTCAACCAGGGTGACCCTGGTGGCATTTAAGTTAATTCTTCCTCATCTGATCAGGCAAAGCCAGTGCGTTCTTATGTCCCTCAAGCCGAACATTTCAAGAATGCCCGCACCAAGAAAGCTAGAAGTTCAGGATTCAAGTTTCCTCGTGGGTTAGCTTTCGAAGATGCGAGGGAGGCGGTGAGGTGGACCCTGGGGTCAGCATTTTTGAGAAGGGCTGTTTAATAGCTGCTGGGCTGTTTGACGTAGGCAACGTCAGAATTCAAAGCATGAATCCAGAACGAATCAAGACGCATTCCGGCTTGCGGACACAACTCTCGTAGCTGTGGCATCAAATTTGAATCTGTCCCCCGTTCTGTTTGTCCTTCCCCATGTCCTTGGCTTCCCAGCACACCTTTCCCTCCATCCACTTTGATTAACTCCTTAGTTGAAGTGATATTCAGCAAAAGGAGCCATTTGGGCGGAGTTCGCCAGGGGAACTCACCGCCACTGGATGTAGATGCAATCGCTCCTTCGGATGGGACGAGCTGGATTTAAGGAGGAAGAGGCTAGTGGGGAGGGAACCACGTGGGGGGCTGTGCTAGGGACCCCACGTCAAGGCTGCGGCGGTCATATTTTGATCGCTTCCCGATGATGGGCAAATAAAAGGTTAGGTTTAATAAGAATTGGATATTCTTCATATCTATCCCAAATTTGTCAGTTGTGCGTTTTGTAGGAGAGTTTCTGTTGACCTCCTTTTGTGTGTTCTCACCCTGACAATGCACACACACACACACGCACGCACCCAAGTTGTGGAAAAGATTTCTTTGCCCATCCCCGTTTTTTGCACACTTGAGATGACACCAAAATTCACACCTACTTCTCACCGCAATTGTGATGTTGGCAGAAAACAAGCCAAGGAACATCTGTAGAAAAAGGACCCGGACTCTGTGTGCGTGTGTTTGTGTGTGTCTGTGTGTTTTCATCCCAAGGGTAGTCTGTGACATCCCCTAGAGAGGGGAGGGAATGGGGATTTTGCAGTATCCTTCCCCTGGAGTGGGGATGGAAGGAAGATTTTGCAGTATCCTTCCCCTGGAGTGGGGATGGAAGGAAGATTTTGCAGTATCCTTCCCCTGGAGTGGGGAGGGAAGGGAGATTTTACAGCCTCCTTTCCCTGGAGTGGGGAGGGAATGGGGATTTTGCAGTATCCTTCCCCTGCCACGCCCACAAAGCCATGCCATGCCCATAAAGCCACGCCCATTTTTTAGTAAAATAAATTGAATTTCACCACTGTGTGTGTCCCATTTGGGCCCGTGGGTATAGATTCTGCCCCTCCCACCCAACTCCCTCAAATCCCCTTTCCCTGCGAGTCCCGAGCAGACAAGACGCAGAACTTCCTTGGGGAAATGAGGATCAAAGAGAGGAAATGCAGCGAAGGGCTTCTATTGACAAGAATTGGGGAGCAGGGGAAGGGGTTCCGAAGGGGGAGTTGCCGAGGGTCTTGGCCAACAGGTTGGAAAAGGGCCAACTGCAATTGGATTACTTGGCGGTTCAGACAGGAGGAGCCGTATCCTTTGAGTCCAAGATTTCGGAGTGCGGTTTAGGGGAGGTGGGGTCTTCCTCTGGAATTGGGGGCCCCTTCTGTCGTAGATACTCTTCGTGCCTGGCTCTGTGGGGCAGGGGGGGAAAAGGAGGGTCAGAAACAGTCCTCAAGCACTACCGCTCGAAGGTCAACCCCCCCCAAATCCCCTGCCTTTCGCTGATGCCTTCTGGTGGGGCTGGCCTACAACTCCCAGAATTCTCTGCCAGCATGGCTGATGGGGGGGGGATGATCAGCGCTCCCAGAGAGGCCCCTCCCCTGCAGGACCTCAGTCAAAGGTGCCCCCCCACCCAGGGCGTAGTGGGAAATGTGTCTATTGATTAGGATGGGTTCAAACACTGATAAGGGTTTGTAACCCATGCAGAGGGCTGGGGAAGGGGAGGGGAAGGAAGGAAGGAAGGAAGGGGAAAGAAGAAAGGAAGGAAGGAAGAAGGAAGGCAGGAAAGGGAAACAAAGAAGGAAGGAAAGAAAGAGAAGAAAGTAAGGAGGAGGAAAGAAGGAAGGAAGAGGAAAGAAGGAAGGAAGGAAAGAAAGAGAATAAAGTAAGGAAGGGGAAAGAAGGAAGAAATGAAAGAAGGAAGGGAAAAGAAGGAAGGAAGGAACAAAGAAAGGAAGGAAGGGGAAAGAATAAAGGAAGGAAGGAAAGAAGAAAGTAAGGAAGGGGAAAAAGGAAGGAAGGAAGGAAGGAAGGGGAAAGAAGGAAGGAAGGAATTGGAAGGTAGGTAGGAAGGAAGGAAGGAAAAAGGAAAGAGCAGAAGGGAAGGGCGGAAGGGGAAAGATGGAAGGAAGGAAAAAACATGGAAAGGAAAGGACAAGGTAAAGGAAAAAGGAAATGGAACTGAACTTCCATCCTTTGCCACTGCAACATTTTTCTCACCCCGCTGTCCATATAATCCATCTTTCTTGGTCTCGGTTATTTATTTTTTCCCCTTTGGATTTTTTTTAATTTTAATCTTTTGCATAAAACAAAAATTGAAATACGCCTGCATGTTAATACCTGGCTTGCTCTTTTGCCTTCATAAGGGCCTGGCTGATCACACGGTCCCGCTCGTCCATGAAGCCGGTGTGAAGTTTTGCGACCTGCCTGCACGAAAAACGGAAGGCGTTGAAGAGGCCGACACAAAACGGGGGAGGACGGGGAGACGGGAGAGGACGGAGAAAGGCAGGATTCCCACCGTTGGGAATTTGAGAGAAGAGAGAGAGAGAGAGAGATCCCCTGCCTTCCCTCCATCACCCATTGGACAGCCACTTGTCTGAAACGGTATAGGGTCTTTTGCTGGAGCAGGGGGTTGGACTAGAAGACCTCCAAGGTCCCTTCCAACTCTGTTATTTTGTTATTCCTTCCATCCATCCATTTTTCCTTCCCAAAAAGAAAGCTTTTAAGAAGAGATGGACAGCCACTTCTCTGAAATGGTAGAGGGTCTCCTGCCCGAGCATGGGGTTAGACTAGAAGACCTCCAAGGTCCCTTCCAACTCTGTTGTTCCTTCCATCCATCCATCCATCCATCCATCCATCCATCCATCCATCCATCATTCCTTTTCCTTCCCCAAAAGAAGGTTTTAAAGAAGAGATTGAATAACCATTTGTCTGAAACGGTAGAGGGTCTCCTCCCTGAGCAGGGGGTTAGACTAGAAGACCTCCAAGGTCCCTTCCAACTCTGTTATTCCTTCCTTCCTTCCTTCCTTCCATCCATCCATCCATCCATCCATCCATCCATCCATCCATCCATCCATCATTCGTTTTCCTTCCCAAAAAGAAGGTTTTTAAGAAGAGATTGAATAATCATTTGTCTGAAACGGTAGAGGGTCTCCTCCTGAGCAGGGGGTTAGACTAGAAGACCTCCAAGGTCCCTTCTGACTCCGTTATTCTTCCCCCCCCCCCACCTATCCAGAGAAGGAGATGCTTTCTCCATCTTCCTTTCTTCTCTGGGAATCGGGGTTTCTCTTATCAGATGGTGGTCCGGGCTACGAGTCCTTCCTTCTTCCGTCTGCCAAGGCCATTTTCACAAGTTACACCAACCAAAGGTGCCAGATGGGTGAGAATTAGGATCATTATTTTTTTCCCCAGCGGGGGGGCATGTCAAGGGGCCGTTTCCCCCCCCCCCCCAATCTTGCTGCTCACCGGCGTGCAAGATTTGATTCCATATGTTTCTTCCCAGATGCCTTTTTAAGCCCTCGCCATTGTTACTTTTGGGCTTAAGTGGAGTGTTTAATTGCCTGAGATTTGATTAAAGGCCATTCCTGATTAATCTTCCCCTGGTCACAGCTGGCTAATGAGGCGGAGGATTAGAATAAAAAGAACCAGACGGCGGGCGGGTAGCCACGGTTGGCAAGGTGCCCTGCCCGGGGAGGAGACATTCAAAACAAATGCTTGACGGAGGTTGTGAGATCTTCTTCATGGATTTTTAAAAGGAACCGATCGGTAGCCACAAAGCCATTTTCGTTCCGAGGTCAAGAGGGGTCTTTCAAAAGCTTAAAAAACCTGTGGACTTCAACTCTCAGAATTCCCCAGCTGGCATGTCACATGCCGCCTTAATAACTCAGGGCAGGGGTGCCCAATCTTGGCAGCTTTTTGTTTTTCAGATGAACAGAGATGGAAGGGACCTTGTAGGTCATCTAGTCCAACCCCCCCACCCAAGCAGGAGACCCTATGCCATTTCTGACATATAGCGGTCCAGTCTCTTCTTGAAACCTTCTTTTTTGGAAGGGAGGGAGGGAGGGAGGGAGGAAGGAAGGAAGGAAGGAAGGAAGGAGAGTTTTGGAAGGGACCTTGTAGGTCATCTAGTCCAACCCTCCGCTGGCCCAAGCAGGAGACCCTACGCCATTTCTGACAGAGGGCAGTCCAGTCTCTTCTTGAAAGCCTCCAGGGATGAAGCTCCCACAACCTCCGAAGGCAACTTCTGTTCCATGGGTTGATTGTTCTCCCTGTCAGGAAATTCCTCCTTATTTCCAGGTTGAATCTCTCCTTGGTCAGTTTCCATCCATTCTTCCTTGTCTGGCCTTCAGGGGCTTTGGAAAATAGCTTGACCCCTTCCTCCTCTCTGGGGCAGCCCCTCAAATACGGAAACACTGCTATCATGTCTCCTCTGATCTTTCTCTTCACTAGACTAGCCATGCGGAAGGAAGGAAGGAAGGAAGGAAGGAAGGAAGGAAGGAAGGAAGGAAGGAAGGGCAATAGCACTTGGACTTATATACAGCTTCACAGTGGTTTTACAGCCCTCTCTAAGCGGTTTACAGAGTCAGCCTCTTGCCCCCAACAATCTGGGTCCTCGTTTTATCCACCTTGGAAGGATGGAAGGCTGAGTCAACCTTGAGCCGGTCAGGATCGAACTGCTGGCTGTGGGCAGAGTTAGCCTGCAATACTGCATTAAGGAAGGAAGGAAAGATGGATGGAAGGTAGTTAGGTAGGTAGGTAGGTAGGTAGGTAGGTAGGTAGGTAGGTAGGAAGGAAGGAAGGAAGGAAGGAAGGAAGGAAGGAAGGAAGGAAGGAAGGAAGGAAAGATGGATGGAAGGTAATTAGTTAGTTAGTTAGTTAATTAGGAAGGAAGGAAGGAAGGAAGGAAGGAAGGAAGGAAGGAAGGAAGGGCAATAGCAATCACACTTTAACTTACATACCGCTTCACAAACCTTTCCAGCCCTCTCTAAGCAGTTTACAGAGTCAGCCTCTTGCCCCTGTCCTCATGTGACCCACCTCGGAAGGACGGAAGGCTGAGTCAACCTTGAGCCGGTCAGGATTGAACCGCTGACAGTGGGCAGTGAGTTAGCCTGCAAGGAACCCTTACTTGTATGAGAGGAAGTGAACGAAGAGGCTCCCGGACATGATCAGCAAACAATACATCGCGATCCTCAGGTTGCGTTGCTGCCTCCTCTTGAACTCGTGGTGTGAATACCACTCCGGAGGGGTTTTGTGGAATTCCTGCCAGTAGGCATCGTCCCCATAGGGGTCTGGATTTCTGGGGAGAAAATTTCGTGTGCCTAATTACACTTGGCTAATAAAGAATTCTGTTTTGCTCTGTTCTGTTCTCTATATTCTATTCTCTATATTCTATATTTTATTCTTTCTGTTTTCTGTATTCTTTATTCTATGCTCTATATTCTATTCAATTCGATTCTATACTATTCTCTTTTCTTCTCTTCTCTTTTCTATTCCTATTTCTATTCTATATTCTATTCTGTATTCTCTTCTCTTCTCTTTCCTATTCTATTCTATATTCTATATTCTATTCTGTATTCTCTTCTCTTTCCTATTCTATTCTATTCTATATTCTATTCTATTCTTTTCTCTTTCCTATTCCTATTTCTATTCTATTCTATATTTTATTCTCTTTTCTCTTCTCTTCTCTTCTCTTCTCTTCTCTTCTCTTCTCTTTTCTATTCCTATTCCTATTTCTATTCTATATTCTATTCTGGATTCTCTTCTCTTCTCTTTCCTATTCTATTCTATATTCTATTCTATTCTCTTTTCTTCTCTTCTCTTTCCTATTCTATTCTATTCTATTCTATATTCTCTTCTCTTCTCTTTCCTATTCCTAGTTCTATTCTATTCTATATTCTATTCTCTTCTCTTTTCTCTTCTCTTTCCTGTTCTATTCTATTCTATTCTCTTCTCTTTCCTATTCTATTCTATATTGAATTCTGTATTCTCTTCTCCTTATTCCTATTCTATATTCTATTCTATTCTCTTTCCTATTCCTATTCTATCCTATTATCTCCTATTGCTATAGCTATTCCATTCCATTCTAAATTCTCTTCTCTGTTCCATTCCATTGCATTCTATATTCTATATCCTATTCTATTTCCTATCCTATCCATTTTACAGATGAATGAGCCTTCAACCCCATCCACTATCAAGTCCCATTTTTCCCCCCAGGGCTGTTGCAACTTCGAATGGCTGCTAAACGAACGGATGTAAGTCCAGGACTCCCTCCCCTGCGCTTACTCACTCACCTTCCCGTTTCTTGAGAGTGATCGGAAGTAAAAGCCTCTTCAGCCGACCGTCTGCGGTAGCCCTGACGCTCCCATGTTTTCTGCTGCCTTGGCTGCCGATGGAAGTGAAGATCGCCGAAGGGGTCTCGGGCTGAACCTCGGTGGGTTTCTTGCCACTGCCGGGCCTTCTGCATGGTTTGCTGGGCGTCGTAATCTCGGCGGCTTTTCTCTTTGCTCAAGGTGTTGTAGGCCTCGTTCAGCTTCACAAATTGGCTGTGCAGCTCGGGGTTGGTAGGGTTGCTGTCGGGATGGAGCTGAAAATGGGGGGTGGCGGAGGTGAATAATCCTAAAACCATAGGTCTCAGCCAGGGGGTGGGGTTGAAAAGCGTTAGCAACCGGTTCTCTGCCCAGTTGCCGGTGGGCGTGGCAACTCCTAAAGTTGACTTTGCATCAATCACCAGGAGCCAGGGAGTTCTAGTCCACTGTAGACATGAAAGCGAGCTGGGTGACTTTGCGTCAATCACCAGGAGCCAGGGAGTTCTAGTCCCATCTTAGGCATGGAATCTGGCTGGGTGACATTGGCCCAGTTCCTCTCTTTCAGCCCAACCCACCTCGCAAGGCTGTTGTTGTGGGGGGGAAAGAGGAGAAGACAGGTGCGCTGGATAATGTTTGCCGCCTTGAGTTATGGGAAGGAAGAATTCACCAGGTAAATGAACCACAGAGGTGCAGGGAGAGGTGCACCCGCTAAGCGGAACAAGTGAAAATGAAATTAAACTTAATGTAACCCAGCAATGCGGCGAGTTTATGATTCAGTCCATTGTTGCAAAGAGCACGGTGCGAACCCAGCTGTTCGCACAACGTTTGTCTTTCAGTGCAGGGTGTGTTTTGTGTGAACCCGGCAGCTGTGGCGAGTTGGCGATTCGGTGTATTGTGGAAGCTTAAAAAAAAAAAGGATAAACGGACAAACCATCCTTTGTGTCTTATACTAGTAACAGTGCGAGCTTGTTTCCCAAGCTGCGCCTTGCATTGAGCAGTGTGAAACTCACGGAACAGCCCCATCGATTGTGCAAAGTTTAGTTCGCCCTTCCCCGATACCAACATTGACCCAAGAGTGAAATAATTCAGAATATGGGCAAGAGAGGGGGCTACCTGAAGGGAACTGTGCGCCTCTCCTCCTTGATGCGGCAGAGTTAAAAATCAAATTGGAGAGGGCGGGTCAAATAGAGAAGTGGTAGAGGAGGAAGGGAAGAGGAGGAGGAGGAGGAGGAGGAAGGAAGGAAGAGGCGAGAAGAGAAGATGGAGAAGAAGAGGAGGAAGACGGGAAGAGGAGAAGGCAAGAAGAGAAGATGGAGGAGAAGGAGAGGAGGAGGAGAGGGGGAGGAGGAGCAGAGGAGAGGAAGAGGAGGAGGAAGATGGGAAGAGGCGAGAAGAGAAGAAGAGGAGGAGGAGGAGAGGAAGAGAAGATGGAGAAGAAGAGGAGGAGGAGAGGGGGAGGAGAGGAGGAGCAGGAGAAGAGGAGGAGACGAAGAGGAGCAGGAAGATGGGAGGAGGCGAGAAGATGGAGAAGAAGAGGAGGAGGGAGGAGGAGGAGAGGAGGAGGAGGAGGAGGAGGAGAAGAGGAGGAGGAGGAGAAGAATTAGAAGAATTAGAATTAGAATTAGAATTAGAATTAGAATTAGAATTAGAAGAAGAAGAAGAAGAAGAAGAGAAGAAGAAGAAGAAGAAGAAGAAGAAGAAGAAGAAGAAGAAGACGACGACTTTGGGAGATTCTAAGCCCCTTATCACAAGGTAAAAAACAACTATATAAAACAAAAGATTAAGAGAGTAAACCATACATGACATAAGAAATTTTGAAAGAGAGAGAGAGAGAACAATTCATCAGTGGAACTGCCTACCACCAGAGGATTTGCGTGCTCCATCACTGGAGGCTTTCAAGAAGAGACTGGACTGCCATTTGTCCGAAATTATATAAGGGCTCCTGATTGAACAGGGGGTTGGACTAGAAGACCTGTGAGGTCCCTTCCAACTCTGTTATTGTTTACAATCAATGCCTACAAGCCCATATAGATCTTACTAGCCCAATGGGGGGGGGGGGGGGGGGGGCTGTTTGTGGTTCAAGGCTGCCCTCTTCAGGCAGAAGCCAAAAATTGCAAGCGGGCTTTCACAGACCTTAACTAGGTTTTTTTTAACTAGTTCAATGACGTTTCAAGTTCTAGCCACCGGCCCATGTTTTAGTCATCGCTGTCATATCTGAGCTTTTGAAGGAAAACGAGGTTTGAGGGACTCATATGACTCTGCATCGTAAGCTTTGTAGTTTCATCTGACATTTTCAACACAGGTAAGGAGAAGGAAAGCAGAGCCTTTTGCATCTGTGCATGCCCGGATATTTTGACGCCATTACGTTTGTTAGTCAAGGATTACTTTATACCAGCTTCTGTTAATCTGGTCCTTTGGTCTTTGGACACACTGTTCTACCTAGGCTTCCCCAGGGGAACGAAGCTGAGTCCTCGTCCCGATAAACCCCTTTTTATTGAATTGACAGTGAATTCCTCTCCAGCAAAGTCTTTCCTCTCCCGCAGTCTTTCAAGATAGTTCCCAATTACTGACCTTGATCAGGTTTAGAGAGTGGCCAGGATGATATATTTCAGATGCCGCAATACTTGGCAAGAATGCAGGAATGAACTAATGGTCTCCTGCAAACTCCACTCCCCTTGCGCTCCTCTTTTATTTCCTCTGGGAGGGGCCATTCACCGTCCGTCTGTGGACTCTGAAGGCAGCTGATAGCTGGCATACGGCCCTGGCCCCTCTCTGCCTCTGACACAGAGCCCTCTTCTGAGCCTTCCCCAGACTCCAGGACTGGCCCATGTTCCTCCCCAACCCTCCTCGCTGTCCGAATCTGCTGCCAGCTCTGCTGGTCACTGGTGGGCCACAACAGGTGTTTAACTGGCTTCAAAGCTATCTTGTATTTATTAATCATGTACGATGAAATTTGGCTCAGCCAACTCCCATCAAATGGGCCCGGGGTGTTTCGATCAATGCTGTCCCCAATTTAAACCAATCAAGTGAACCAATGCATAACAATAAAACCATAGAGAACCTTATCGCAGGGGCATCATACATAAATAATGTAAAGAGTCGGAGAGACAAAAAAAATGTACTTGTGTAAAGACTGCTTTTGAGACCGCCTTACATGGGCAGTCTTCCCAAAGGAGGGCTCTACCTCCTTCCTTGCTTCCCCCCGCCCTCCGCCCCAAAGTGGAAACTTACCTGTTTGGATTTCCTAAAAAAGGCTTGCTTGATCTCCTTCGAAGTAGCATCCTGTTTGATCCCCAGGACTTCATAGTGGCTAATATGCCTAGCTGAAGACCTAGAAAGACGACATGGTTACTCTGCTGAAGACGACATTAATCTTATTGGTATTATTATTATGATTATTATGCAAACACCAGCCTGAGGAGCTCTCATCAGCTAGCCATAGCTTGAAATAGATCTATACTAGTCTCCCTTTATTTATTTATCAGCACAAATACAACACAAATTTAAAAAGGCTATAGTTTTCTACCTGGATGGTCTCCTGCAGTGAGCCGATAGACAGAAAGGGGGAGTGGTGAGTTGCCTCCCATATTTGGGCATACCAGGGGTTGTAACACACATACATACATACATATAATATAGCCATCCTCAGGCTTGTGTTTTGGCCAAAAACACCAGCCTGAGGATGGCGAGTGACACCTCGCTGAAACATTGCCATGACAATCTCAATCTTACACAGGAAAAGACATATATATATATCGTAGATTTTCACGGGTGTAGGTATGCTGGTTTTGTTGTATTCGGGTCTTTTCCCGTGTAAGATTGAGAGTATCTTGACGACGTTTCAATGAGGTCCCACTCGCCATCTTCAGGCTGGTGCCTTTGGCTTCGTGCCTGTGCGAGCAAAGCGCGATCAGAGCTGCCGTTCCCCCCCCTCTCTATACACACACACACACACACACACACACGATAAGATAAAAATCTAGTAATAAAAATAATGTGTACTTGTAATAAGTGTAAGTGCTGATCTGTAAACCTCTTTTTGTAATCTCTACTTGTAATCGGTCTCACATCTGCGTAGCCTGCCTCTTACTCCACTCCCTTTCTCCCACCTCCCCTCAATTTAAACCCCACATCCGTTGAGCCTTTCCACTGTCTCTGATGAAGCGAGATGTGGCTTACCAAAGCTTATACCTCTTCATATAATGTGTGTGTCGGAAAAGGTGCTCCCCGTCCCCCCTCCAGAATCTCATCAGTTCAAGTGCCTGAGTTAATTTCAAGAAACAGACTCACCAGCCGTAGATCGTGGAAGTAAAAGCCCGATGCCGGGAATTTTGGCACAGTTGGCAACAACGGCAAAGGAAATAGAGATTAGCCAAGGCCATTTCTTGAAATCCTGTTCTCATCCTGGCAAAAGGAATGAGGAAAGACAGAGGGGGTCATTCCAATGTAAGCAATTGGTCAAAGTTTATATATTTACAGTGCTTGTGGGTTTTTAGGGGGTTGGGGGCTTTAGTATAGTACAGGTAGTCCTCGCAATTGCAACGGAGCCCTACATTTCTGTTACTAAGCGAGACAGTCACCCCATTTTATGGCCTTTCTTGCTGCCGCTGTTAAGCGAATCATTGCAAACTGTATATATTGTGATTGGACAGGAGGATAGATAATGCACTAAGTAGGCTAATAGTTAATGGTTGAGACTAATTGTGTAAAATGTGAATGTATGGTCACTTCGACTCTGCGGTACTGCAGTTTTAAATGTAAAAATAATAAAAATATATTTCAAAAAGACAAACTCAGCGGCTGTTGACAAAAATAGGATTGCCAACACGATCGCCAAGGTCCGATGATGGATATGGCACAAGAAGAAGACGAAACATTTTGAATAGAGTGTATTATCAGGGTATATCGTTTACAAAAGAAAAATGAAGAGAGAACAAAACAAAAAGTTAATACATATACTAGTAACAATAGTAATTATATAACCAAATATGTTTGGCTCAGTTTCTTTTTAGATTAGCTCATTCATAATTCTGTTCGTTATATTGGCACATTTATAAATATAAACCATCTTTATATCATTTATACATAGCAATCATGTGTTGTGACTTTGAACGGTCACTAAAGGAATAATTGTAAGTCGTGGGCTATTTCTATATAGGATGCAAAGAACAGACCCTATAAATGAAAGAAACACTCAGAGCAAATTTTCTCAGCCATCAAAGCAAAATCAAGGACACCATCTCTCTTTTGCAATTTGTCCTGCATTAAAGTTGGATGAGTTAGATGATGAATTGAGTGGCCTTTTGACTGCAATAAACCGAGATTAGAGCCAATAAATAATTGTGACGACAGCAAGCCAAAGGACTACAACTCCCATCGCTCGCCTTGAAGCAGCCCAGCCAAGAAAACCAAGAAGTATAGGGTTAACCATTGGAGGGGCGGAACTCTAAGAAGCCTGCCGGCTATTTCCGGGGGGGAAGAAATATAGGAAGGACCCTTGCGGCAGAAGCCACCTTGAGAACCCGGAAGTGCAGCGGAAGGAAAGTTCCAAAACAATCCGAAGAGAATACCGGAGAAACGGGTCAAGGGACGTTTTGAAACTGCTCGTCCTTTTCTTTTAGAGGGGGAAAAAACCCCACTCAAACCGCAGCCACTCCCAACTGCCGGAGCAAACGTGGGAAGGTGACTGCGGGGGGGGGACGGGACCAAAAAGAGGGACTGGCAATGACGGGGGACACGGCGGTTACCATAGAAACTCACCAACGGGTGCGTCGACTTCGGCCGCCATTTTCTTCTTCCTGCCGCGAGCCCCGAAGGGAGGCGGGAGGGGGGGAGGGAAGGAGCGACATCCGGGTATTCCCGAAGGACTCCAGCTCTTGCCTCCAAAGAGGCTGGGCCTACAAGTCCCAGAATTCTTTGCTGAAGATGCTGAGGAGAGGGACGACACTTTGGGAAGCGGATTGGGATGGAGGGACAATTTATTATCATCTTTTTCTGAAGTTCTAGTTGGGACGTAGGTACCAAACAGGTGTATCTTTACCTCATGATTTGGTGAAAAGTTGGAGTGAGTCCAGCGTTTTGCACGCAAAGACATCATATACAGTGTGTTAAGTGAAAAGCTAGACTGGTGTTTCTTGCTCTCAGCAACTCCCAGAAGTCCCCAGTTGGTATGCTTTAAAAGCTGTGGACTACAAGTCCCAGAAGTCCCCAGCCAGCATGCTTTCAAAGGTGTGGACTACAAGTCCCAGACGTCCCCAGCTGGCATGCTTTAAATGCTGTGGACTACAAGTCCCAGACATCCCCAGCCGGCATGCTTTCAAAGCTGTGGACTACAAGTCCCAGACGTCCCCAGCCGGCATGCTTTCAAAGGTGTGGACTACAAGTCCCAGACGTCCCCAGCTGGCATGCTTTAAATGCTGTGGACTACAAGTCCCAGACATCCCCAGCCAGCATGCTTTCAAAGCTGTGGACTACAAGTCCCAGACGTCCCCAGCCGGCATGCTTTCAAAGCTGTGGACTACAAGTCCCAGACGTCCCCAGCCGGCATGCTTTCAAAGGTGTGGACTACAAGTCCCAGACGTCCCCAGCTGGCATGCTTTAAATGCTGTGGACTACAAGTCCCAGAAGTCCCCAGTTGGTATGCTTTAAAAGCTGTGGACTACAAGTCCCAGACATCCCCAGCCAGCATGCTTTAAAAGCTGTGGACTACAAGTCCCAGACGTCCCCAGCCGGCATGCTGTAAAAGCTGTGGACTACAAGTCCCAGACGTCCCCAGACGTCATGCTGTAAAAGCTGTGGGTATATATTTGTGTGTGTGAATGCTAATTCAAACGGATATATGCATGCATAGCTCTTTTTCTTGCCTATTTGCAGATCTGGGAAGGCTCAGTGATTTTCTTTAACCGCAGATGTTCCTGACGTCATGGTTGTAGGTCACACTTTAAAGCAGAAGATTGGGGTCCCAGCGACAATGGGGCTGCCGGGGTCTATCAAACACACGATTGTCCCCGTCCTCCAGACACAGAGGGGGTATCCCTCGTTTGCTAACAGCCAAAGACGCCCGAAGCCAAATCCCGACTGCTGAATCGAGCCCCAGTGAATAAATCTTTGCTTTATGCAAAAGGAGGTTTTTTCTCCCCCCCAAAAAAAGATTAAATTGAAAGATGCCAACTCCAAAGGCTGAAAGGCGAGAGAAGAGTGGGATCCCTTGCCAGGCATTGTGGGTCTTGGTTTGAGAAACAGATTCCAGATGCTTTTCCAAAGTTGCCGGGCAAAAGGACTCATATGTGGTCAGCTGTGAAATATACGGGAAGGGTGCCAACAGCCTCCCAGTGAAAAAACGAGCCAGGCAGCCCGACAAAACAAACTTTTGTTAAAGGTGTGACAGTGACATCTCCCTTTCACTGGGAGGAAGAGAGAATGGACCTTCTATTTTATTTTATTTCTGAATGAATTGGGGAGGGGGGTTTCCTCCTTCAAAGGGCTCAATCAGGACAGCTTAAGAAAACCAGTGTCAAAAGAGAATTATGTTGTTGCCAAAGAGAAATGTCATTTCCCCCCCTCCCCGTGGTACGAAGAAGGAGAGACAAAAGATAAAAAAGCTTTATGCTCCAGGCTCCAAGCTGACCTTAGATCACCAAATTTTGCAGAATTTTGAATCCCTGGTAATGAGAATTCAGTTTGTTTAAAAAAACACACACACATACAATTACTTTATTGGCATCAGGAGTGGGCAAGAAATAACCACACTATTGACTTTTAAGGATTCAATTCTAATCTATATAACACAGGGATTCTCAAATGTTTTGGTCTTCCAGCGATCCATGGTGGCTTTGAGCAGGTAATGGGAGAAATGGGCTTTAAAAGCCTGCCAATTTTTAAAAAGCGTCATTAAATCTTGCTCCTGTTTTATCTGGCTTGAGTTTGCAGCTGGTTTAAAGAGATAAAATAGGGAGCAAAATACATAATATAATAACAGAGTTGGAAGGGACCTTGGAGGTCTTCTAGTCCAACCCCCTGCTTAGGCAGGAAACCCCACACCACTTCAGACAAATGGTTATCCAACATCTTAAAAACTTCCATTGTTGGAGCATTCACAACTTCTGGAGGCACGTTGTTCCACTGGTTAATTGTTCTAACTGTCAGGAAATTTCTCCCTATTTCTAAGTTGCTTCTCTCCTTGATTAGTTTCCACCCATTGCTTCTTGTTCTACCCTCAGGTGCCTTGGAGAATAGCTTGACTCCCTCTTCTTTGGGGCAGCCTCTGAGATATTGGAAGACTGCTATCATGTCTCCCCTAGTCCTTCTTTTCATTAAACTAGACATCCCCAGTTCCTGCAACCGTTCTTCCTATGTTTTAGCCTCCAGTCCCCTAATCCTCTTTGTTGCTCTTCTCTGCACTCTTTCCAGAGTCTCCACATCTTTTCTACATCGTGGTCACCAAAACTGAATATGTTTGGCCTTACCAGCTCTCACCCTTTGTCTGTGCAAGCCCAATTCAGGTTTTTTTTTTTAAATTATTGTAACCCAATAAAAGAGAATATTTGTAGCTCATGGTTGAAATGAGGGGTCCTTGGTATTCTCTGAGCTCGGTTGTTTTCTTGCAGACATTTCGTGACCCAACTAGGTAACCTCATCAATGCTGGAAGGGGCATCTGCAGCAAACCCCCCTCCCTTCTAGCACTGATGATGTAACCTAGTCTGCAATGAAACAACCAAGCTTAGAGAGAACCAAGGACCCTTCAAATTGCAATTCTTCTCCAATTTGCCCTTTATGTCTGCCCTTTTGTCTGATGATCCTTCTTTCATGGCATCTGATTTTGACAATTTGTATGGAAACTCGCACTCTTAAATCAGGGCTCTCTTTGTTAGTTATAGGACCTTGGTGAATGCCCAGCCGTGCCATCCTTTGGAGCCGATCCGTTGTGGATTCCTTCCGCAAATGTTCGTATAAAGAACTGATAACTGAAGAGACAAAGCGTTTTCCAGTTGCAAGACGGATACGCCACAACGTGAGGCTTTTCCTTATACTTAATAATTCATTGTACATAGTATCTGGATTAATGTTGTGGCCAGCACAGCTGGCAGCAGATTCGGACAGTGGGGAGGTTGGGGAGGAGTCTGGGGAAGGCTCTGAAGAGGGCTCTGTGTCGGAGGCAGAGAGGGGGCCCAGTCAGACATCAGTGAGGCAGAAGAACAGCTGGAGCCTGTTCCCAGTGTGCGCATGCACAGACTTGCCAGATGACGAGAACAGCTAAAGAACAGGGGTCGACTTGGGAGGAAGGCCACAGGTGGACAATGAATAGGGAATAAAAGAGGAGCGAAAGGGGAGTGGAGCTTGCAGGAGGCCATCAGTTCGCTTAATCGGTTCGTGACTCTCTGAGACTCCTGGCCAAGTTCTGCAGAGATGGGCCTGGCAGCTCTCCCAGCCAGATAAGGTCTGTGACTGTAAATCCTCCCTCGAAAGACTTTGCTGGAGGTGAAGGAGCAGAATTCACAGTCAATTAAGAAAAGGGTTTTTTGTCGGGAGAACAAGGAGTTTGCTCTCAGGAAGCCTCAGTGAGAAAAATTAAGCATAGATAGTTGTGTGAACCTGCACTAAATGATAAAGGCAAAACACTACCACAGTTACCCAACGTAGCCAATTCCAAAACTGCCTGATTCTTAGGAAAAGCAAACCAACTTTTATTGCCAACAGGTACACCTTGACGTACAACCACAACTGGGCCCAAAATTTATGTTGCTAAGCGAGGCAGTGGTTGAGGGAGTTTTGCCCCATTTTACAGCCTTCCTTTCCAGAGTTGTTAAGTGAATCACTCTAGTTATCAAGTCAGTGACACCAGATTGTTACGGGAACCTGGCTTCCTTGTTGGTTTTGCTTCTCAGAAGGTCGCAAAAGGGGGAATCACGTGTCCCTGGGACACGGCAACGGTCATAAATATGAACCCATCGCCAAGCGTCTGAATGTGGCCGGCATGACTCAACGGCCGAAGGCGCACGGAACGCTGTTCCCTTCCCACCAAAGGTGGTCCCTATTTTTCTACTCACATTTTTACCTGCTTTCGAACTGCTCGCTTGGCAGAAGCTGGGACAAGTCACGGGAGTGCCCTCTGTTACGCGGCGGTAGGGATTCGAACCGCCGAACTGCTGATCTTTCTGATTGACAAGCTCAGTGTCTTAGCCACATAATGAATGAAAAAAGAAAATAGGAGAGGAATATTTACAGTATCGTACGGAGCATTGCGAACTAGGGGGGGAGAAAATATTTCATATTTCCCATCTTTCCAATGTGCTGAAACTAATAAAGCAGCAAGAGAATTCCTCTTGGGTTTTGCTGCAAAGAATCCCTTTCTTAATTGCTTTTGACGTTTTCATCTGTCTTCTTTTTAACACCCTCGTGAGCCTAACCAGATTCAGTGGTCTGTGTCTTCCCGGTTCAAATCCCAAATAAATGTTTTCCGCACGTCTTCTGCTCTCCGTTTAAACTGTGACATAACAGTGTCTTTCCCCACTTCCAACTGCAGATGGTCCTCGACTTACAACACTTCATTGAGTGACCGTTCAAAGTCACGACAGCACTGAAAAAAGGGAATTGTGGCCATTTTTCACACTTAAGACCCTCGCAAAACCCCAGGCTTTATGTGGTCAAAATTCGGTCCTTTGGCAACTGACTCCCATTTATGACGGTCGCAGTGTCCCAGGGTCCCGTGAGCCCCTTTTGCAACCTGACTCTGTTGCTAAGTGAGACACTTATTAAGCAAGTTTTGCTCCATTTCCTGATTTTTCTGACCACAATTGTTCAGAGAATCACTGCAGGTGTTAAGTCACACGGTTGTTAAGGGAATCTGGCTTCTGCCTTGACTTTCCTGATCAGAAGGTCACAAAAGGGGACTACATCACCCTGGGACATTGCAACAGGGGCTGGGGGTGTGGGGTGTGGGGAATCCCAGGACAATGAGGCCATCATATATATGAGCCAGTTGCCAAGCATCTAAATTTTGAAGATGCTGCAACGGTCGTGAGTGTGAAAAACGATCAAGTCACCTTTTTCAGGGCTGTTGTAACTTAAAACCATCACTAAATGAACTGTTGTTAAGTCGAGGACTAAGGCTACGACGACACTGAACTGTATTTTTGGGGGAATGAACATGTCAAAATATTCATGACTGGGAGAGACATGGGAACAAGGTCAGCCGATGAATAGGCATAGCAACTAAGTCAGACAATGGGAGCTTAAACAGATCTGAGTCCGTGCAAAGAATTGAAACAGAAACTCGAACAGTCTGCTCCTCTGAGAAGTAAACCATCAGTCTCTCTGGGCTTGTCTGCTGAAATGAAACTAACTGCTTGTGTTTGCCTGTAACTCTCCTGCCTCATGTTTACTTGGTAGAATCACCTGTTGGCATTGTACATTTATTCATCTATTCTTTTGGATATGAAGAAGTTAATGAATCCTGGTGCATCCGTGTGTGCTTCTGGATTTGAATTTATGCAACAAGCTCTGGCAGAACATTTATTTACAAAAAGACTTTAAGCCCTTTTAAAAATCCAGGGGAGGAAAATATTTTAAAAACGAGGAGTTCCTCAACGAACAATTCTTCAGCAACGCTGCAATGTGGCTTTTCTCCAGCCGCAGAAAATTATTTGCGATTAAACTGCAATGATGGCATTCTGGGTTGTAGGAGCTGCGAAGCCCCCCCACCTCCTCGCTCCATAATTAAATTGGAGTCTTATAATCTCATCCATCTCCGCTCGAGGGCTTGACGTCCTCTTTGGATTTATAGCCTCTGCAATCAGGTCCCAAAAAGCTTAACATCAGACACGGTGAGCGGAGGTGGTAGACTGAGTGAAGAATTAGCACGAAGAGTCAAAGTTTTTATTTATTTATTTGCCCTCCCTGCTTTTCCCCCCTTCCCCAAAATTGTTCTTTTTTTCACGTTCCAGCTGAGCGTTGCCAACTTCTTCCCAGCTCATCCTTTAACCGCAGATATCCCCAGCCGTAACCTCTGTAAAAATAAATAAGATGATTCTGTTTTGCAATTAAGCTGCCAGATTTTCAAATCCTCGATCTGCCGAAGGCTTTGCTTCTAACACAACGGCGACTGATGTAGAATTCCTGCTTCCTTTTTTTTACGTCTCTCCAACCCCAATTGGAGAGAAGCAGATCGAGATTTAATTTTTTGAACAGTTGGGCAGCCCTGGTTTGTATTTCTCCTTCTCTTAACCTCCTGGTGTTTTTCCTTCTTCACATCAATCCTGTGGCCCTCTGGGATGCATGAAAGGCAGCAAAATCTGAAAATATATCGCTCCGGCTTTGTGTCAGCCTCACCGGCAGGGGAGTTTCCAATGCCAGGGCATCTGAATACGGTCCGCTCTCTCCAGCCGTGACAAGCATTACAAGTTAACCACGTCTAGTTTGACAGCTTGGGTGTCCTCATGAGCAAGTGATGGTGTCTGTGAGCTTCAAACAAGGAGGGTAATTTCACACTTGTTTGGGTGAATTTGCACACCCAACAGGACTTAATTGTTCTGACATTCCCAAGAGCATGAAACAAATCAACAAATCCTCATCCCGACAAAAACCCCTTTTCTTGATTTACTGTGAATTCTGCTCATTCAAATCCAGCAAAGACTTTCGAGGGAGGATTTACAGTCACAGACTGGCTTAGTGGTGGCCGGTGATTGAAACACTTAAGGGAATATCTCTCCCGCCACCTTGAGTCCAGAAGCGGAACCATTGGTGGAAGGTGTAGACATTTTGGTGAGGTACCAAAAGGTACAGTACGTTTAGTACTGTAAGGAACCCTGGACAGCTCCTGAGTGAAGGAGTGGAATGTCTGCCAGTTTGAAGGTGTCTGCCAGTTTCAGGTGAGGTAACAGAAAGTGAGGCAAGTGGCAGTTGGAACAGAGTTCTTTTCAGGTGAGGAAGGGGAGTAGAACGCCTTAGCATCGGAGTGGTAATTACTGTATAAGAAATACTAATGATCTGATGGCCATTTCGAAAAACCCATTCTTAGCGAGCCAAGAGGAATGTAGTTGCCAAATTTCAAGTTTGTAGGCTTTACGGTTCTGGAGATTTCGTGATGAGTGAGTGGTATTTGCCTTTTAGATAGATAGATAGATGATAGATAGATAGATAGATAGATAGATAGATAGATAGATAGATAGATAGATAGATAGATAGATAGATAGATAGATAGATAGATAGATAGATAGATAGATAGATAGATAGATAGATAGATAGATCTAAACCAGAGGAAAAGCCGGACATTTCTCCTTTCTCTTTTTCCAGGTGAACAAAGCAGGCAGAGGATGGACCCAGATATCTCCTTACTGTTCAAGTGCCCGGATTCTGGGGGTATCCCCGAATCTCGCGTCCGAGTAGAAGTTTCCCCCCTCTACGACCGGAACTCGCTGCCTGCGGATCAGGTCCGAATCGATAGTGTTTGGGCAGCCCGTTGCCGGCAGAACTCGTGGCTTTTCGACGGGGCCAAATTTCGCCTCCACTCCGTCAAGCTGGACGCCGAGAGCATTTTGACTTTCCACCTGGGGCTTACCAGCTACAAGGACTTCGTGGGCACCAACTTGGCAGAGACAGCCTGGCAGCTGCGGGAACAAGGGGACAAGGACTTTGGCAACAGCCAAGCCTACCTCGCCGAACCCCTGGGTGTGGGCGCTATGGTCCACACAGCGGATGACAATTTTGTCTTCCTGCGACGCAGCCTGTGTGTGGGGGAAGCCCCAGGGAAGGTCGACGTCCCCGGGGGACACCCCGAGCCTCAGGTGGGTGTCTTTATCCAGTTTGATGCAGTGGAGGGAATCTCACCTGTCTTATAAATGCAGATGGCATCTCTAGGCCTCTGGACAGTTAGTCCTTGAATTACGACCAACATGGAGCACAGAATTTTGGTTGCCAGTCTTTCCAATCGAGGTACCACATGGCCTGATTAAATTTTACAACGCTTTTTGTGATATAAAGCAAGTCACCACGGTCGTTCAGGGGATCACGTCAACGTTAAGCAAACCTCCTGGTCCTTAAATGAATCCAGCATACCTAATGGACCGCTTTCTGCTGGAAAACACCCTAAAAGTCACAAATTACGACTGCAGGATATCCATAAATGTGAACCAGTTGCCAACTGCTAGGTTGACAGAAGCTGGAACAAGTAACGGGAGCTCACTTTGTTACATGGCACTAGGGATTCGAACCACCGAACTGCCAGCCTTTCTGATTCACAAGCTCAGCGTCTTAGCCACTGAGCCACCTTTATAATAGCCCTTATAATATAATAGGATATTATAATTATATAATGTATAATTATAGTTATAAAATATATAATTGTAGTTATAAAATATATAATTATAATTATATAATATATAATTATAGTTATATAATATATAATTATAGTTATATATCATATTATTTGATATATAATACATAATATTATATTATATAATAGGACACAGTGGCTCAGTGGCTAAGACGCTGAGCTTGTCGATCAGAAAGTGTGGCGGTTCGAATCCCCAGCGCCGCGTAACGGAGTGAGCTCCCGTTTCTTGTCCCAGCTTCTGCCCACCTAACAGTTCGAAAGCAGGTAAAAAATGCAAGTAGAAAAATAGGAACCACCTTTGGTGGGAAGGGAACAGCGTTCTGTGCGCCTTTGGCGTTGAGTCCTGCCGGCCACATGACCACGGAGACGTCTTTGGACAGCGCTGGCTCTTCGGCTTTGAAACGGAGATGAGCAGCGCCCCCTAGAGTCGGGAACGACTAGCACATACGTGCGAGGGGGACCTTTACCTATTATATTATAACATCCTATTAATGATATCCTATTATAACAAAGAGGCCTGTTTGTTGCTATTCCCCTCTTTCTTTGCAGGCCGTGCTCGGCATTGACGCTTCGGCGGGATCCTTGATTCGACATCAGGATCTCCCGGGGGATCTGGTGGTCAGGGAACTGTTCTCTTCTGTGCTTCGCGAGATCCAGGATGAGGTGAGAGGCTGGAGAAGGAGGCAGGGGGGGTTGAGCCAGGTCTCCCTTCCGCTGCTTCCCGAATCGCCTTTTGTTACCTGTTTCCAGGTGAACCTTCCGCCAGCCACTCTCAGCAGGCCCCTTTTGCTTGGCATCGTTCGGAACGAAACCACCGCCGGCCGGTGCAGCGCCGAATTCTACGTCAGGTAACGCTCGAGGAAGCAGGGATGCCGGCAGTCCTCGACTTAACGGCCACAACTGAGCCCCGGGATGTCTGTCACCAAATGAGACGTTTGCTAAGTGGGTTTTGCCCCATGTCGCGACCGTTGTTGTTAAGGGAACCACGGCGGTTGTTCGGTTAGTTACGTGAATCTGGCTTCTTCATTGTCATTGATTGGCAGGAGGTCATCAAACTCGACCCCATGACCCTGGGACAGAGGCGTAGACTTAGAATAACTTTATTGCCACTTTGGATGTCCACTAATCGGCACCCATTAAAATGAAATTTCATTTGTGGATGCATGTTTGTTTTTTAATGACCCCCAAAATCCCTTGCAGGGTGGCCTGATGCCCTTCCTGTCGCCAACGCAGAGTTTTGTTCAGCAGATGACACGGCAGCCGTCATAGGTCCGAGTCGGCTGCTGGTTCCTCCAGCCCATTTTCAAACCTAGGGAGGCCGTCTCCATCACGGCTTTAGCCGTCCTCCTCAGCTGACGGTTCCGCTCTCCTAATTTTGCCCTTCAGGTGCAGCCTGTTGTCGGAGGAGGTGAAGCAGCGTTACGCCCTTGGGGGACCAGAAGCTCAAGAATCCGTCAGCATCATCTTCGTCAGCCGAGAGGTACGTTTTGGCCTAAGTCACCCAGCCGGCTTTCATGCCTAAGGCAGGACTAGAACTCACCGTCTCCTGGTGATTGGTCCAAAGTCTCTCTTCCCCCTCTCTCTTTCTTTCTTTCTCTCTCTCATTCTCTTTTTCTCCCTCTTTCCCTCTCTCCCCCTCTCTCTCATCCTCTTTTTCCCTCTCTCTCAATCTCTCTCTTTCCCTCCCTCCTTCTCCTCATTTTTTCTCTCCCTCTTTCTCTCTCTCCCTCCCTCTCTCTCATTCTCTTTCTCTCTCATTCTCTTCCTCTCTCTTTCCCTCTCTCTCAATCTCTCTCTCTTTCCCTCCCTCTCTCCCCCCTCTCTCTCCCTCTCTCTCATTCTCTTTCTCTCTCTCTCTTTCCTTCTTTCTCCCTCTCTTTCTTTCCCCCTCTCTCTTTCTTTCCCCCTCTCTTTTTTCCCTCTCTTTCATTCCATCTCTCATTTTCATTCTCATTCTGTGTGTGTGCGTGTGTGTGCAGGATGTCCTGTCGATGGAGCAGCAGGGCGAATGGTGGAATGAACTGTGCCCATCAGCCAAAGGGGCCGTGAAACTTTACACGGAGGTCCTGGGAGCGCATCCGTAAAAGCCCACCGATAGACTCTCTCTCTCAGGGACTGCTCAGAAACTCTTTACCAAAACATCCAATGCCACAAATTCACCAGTTCCTGCTTTTCAACGAATGAGGAAGACTCACCCCCCCCCTCTCTCTCTCGAGAAAACAAACTGGTAAGGACTTCCAACTCCTAGAACTGTGCCTGTGGGCTCCTATTTTCCAATAAAGAGCTGCTTTTTTTTTAACTAAAAATAATTTCTCATTTCAGGTACAATTTCTGATGCTAGGATAGTTTGTCTAGGCTTCTGAAATTGTATTTCATGTCCTCTTCTTTACTCATCTGGCCCAGAGGCGGTATTCAGCAGGTTCTGACCAGTTCTGGAGACCAGTAGTGGAAATTTTGAGTAGTTCAGAGAACCGGCAAATACCACCTCTGGCTGGCCCCGCCCCCATCTATTCTCTGCCTCCTGAGTTCCAGCTGATCGGGTGGAAATGGGGATTTTGCAGTATCCGTCCCCTGGAGTGGGGCGGGAATGGGGATTTTATAGTAACCTTCCCCTGCCATGCCCACCAAGCTACGCCGTGCCCACCAAACCATGCCCACAGAACCGGTAGTAAAAAAAATTGAATCCCACCACTGATCAAGCTGCTTTCTATTCCTACATCCTTGGGAAATAGCTAAGCAAGAATCTACATCGTTGGCTGGGTTAGTTTTTGTCCCAAACTAAAATTGCGGTTTGGTGGATGTACAGTCCTGAAGTCTACAGAATGTTTGATGGGCTTATAAGCTTTGCCCCGTGAATACTAAAAGTGAAAACTCTAAACAAAATGGAATTCTGAGTCCAATAATGTGTTTCATATTTATAGTGGACTAGACGATAACTCGGTGTTACCCGGATATTTATTTATAGGAGGAAAATGTCCAGACCAAACGTAATTCCTAATGTTGGATTTTCCCCCCTTACCAGAGGGAGCCCCCTTGTGAAGTACTGTGAAGGCATTACCATGGCAATTCCACTGTGCTGTACAGTAGAAGCCATTTTAAGGCACAACAGGCAGTATCTTAACAGAACACCCCCCCGAGGGGTGTTAGGGGTGTCTTCCTCCACCCCCCCCCCCAGTATTTGTTTCCAGAGAGTAAGTCATCTGTGTACCAAGTTTGGTTGAAATTGCTCCAGGCGTTCCAGAGTTATGCCGGAATACACACATACACACACAGCCATTTTGAGGGGATTCTGGGAGTTGAAGCCCACCCCTCTTAAAGCATGCTGGCTGGGGAATTCTGGGAGTTGAAGCCCACCCATGCTGACTAGAGAGTTCTGGGAACTGAAGCCCACCCACCTTAAAGCTGCCAAAGTTGAAAAACTCTCTGGTGCATGACACACTGGGGGAAAAAAAAACACATTTGACTGGGTTAGTTGATGATGTGCTTTGCAAAGGGCACATTTTAATTCCATGCACCATTGCTGACTAGTGTGACTCACACGGGTCCTGTGTGCTTCCCAGCATCTTCTGTGTGGAATGTCAAATTTGTGAGATTTCTTAGGCCCGCCTGCAAAACCACCCAGCCTTCGAAGGGACCGATAACCCATCTAAAAAATGGCCACCTTAAATCAATCAATCTGTCTGTCTATCTATCTATCTATCTATCTATCTATCTATCTATCTATCTATCTATCTATCTATCTATCTATCTATCTATATCATTATCATCCTTCGGCCTCTCTATCCAAATAGTCTTCTGCTGAGTAATTCTTTTGAAATGCATCCTTCGCATTGCTTCGTCATTGTCTGCTCTAAATTACTCACAAACTCCTTTGGCGTTCTCAAGTCTGAAGGGCCGAAGACAAGAATGCAAAGAAGCAAAAATCCCAGGAGGAGAAAAATAAAACTTTCTTTGGTGGGAGGAAAACTATCTTCGCGTCGAACAGGCTGGGGAGATGAAATAAAGAAAAGACATTTGAAGAAGCAAAGAAAAAAAGAGAGAGGCAGGAATGGCACTTTTCATTAATTGCTCCCATTTCAGCTGCCGGTTTTGGGGGGGGGGAGTGTATTGTACTTTGGGGATACGATGGTCTCTGGGAGTTGGGATAGGTGGGTTTTTTTTTTAAATTCCTCTAATATTCAGCTGTTTTTGTCCTTGAAATGACTTTCCGGAGATTGGGAGGCTTTAACCATACCAAGAAGGAGCAAAGAAAGGCAAGAGTGACACCCAGTGGCTGTGTGGCCATAAGGCTGCATTTAAAAAAAATAGTATCCTAAAATATAGATAGTCCTCGACTTACAACGGTTCATTTAGTGACCAAAGTTACAGCAGCCCTGGAAAAAGTGCCTTAGGACCTTTTTTTGCATAATCTCCCCCCCTCCCTGGTCACGTGATCAAAATTCAAACCCTTAGCAACTGATTCCTGTTTATGACGGTCGCAGTTTCTGTCAGGCGATCCGCTTTCGCGACCTTCTGAAGATCAAAGTCAAATGGGGAAGCCGGATTCACTTAACAACTGTGTGTCTAAACTTAATAACCGCAGCGACTCACTTCGTGGTGACCAAGAAGGGTCATAAAACGGGGCGAAACTCACGTAACCAGAAGCAACAGAAATGTTTTGGTCGTATGTCGAGGACCGCCTGTGAACCCTAAGGTCACAAATGGAGGTCGCATGACCCCAGGATGCCACAAGTGTCATCGACACCCGTCAAGGGCCCTAATTTTGATCACTTGATTATGTATGGGGTTGCCTTGCCTACCTTAAGAGTGAGGACCAGTTGCAAAGTTACACCTTTAACAATTAACAGAGTGGGAAGAGACCTTGGAGGCCATCTAGTCCAACCCCGCCACCCAAGCAGGAGACCCACACCATTTCTGACAGAAGGCAGTCCAGTCTCTTTTTGAAAGTCTCCAGGGATGAAGCTCCCACAACTTCCGAAGGCAACTTCTGTTCCATGGGTTGATTGTTCTCCCTGTCAGGAAATTCCTCCTTATTTCCAGGTTGAATCTCTCCTTGGTCAGTTTCCATCCATTCTTCCTTGTCTGGCCTTTGGGTGCCTTGGAGAATAGCTTGACCCCCTTCCTCCTCTCTGTGGAAGCCCCTCAAATATTGGAAGATGCTCTCCCGTCTCCCCTGGTCCTTCTCTTCACTAGACCGGCCATGCCCAGTTCCTGCAACCGTTCTTCGTATGTTTTAGCCTCCAGTCCCCTCATCCTCTTTGTTGCTCTTCTCTGCACTCTTTCCAGAGTCTCAACATCCTTTTTGTATAGTGTGGGGACCAAAACTGGATGCAGTATACTAGCTGGGGTCATATCAAGGCATTATAAAGTTCAATTTAACAAGAGTTGGAAGGGATCTTGTAGGTCATCTAGTCCACCCCCCTGCCCAATCGGGAGACCCTACACCATTTCTGACCATTGGCAGTCCAATCTCTTCTTGAAAGTCTCCAGGGATGAAGCTCCCACAACTTCCAAAGGCAACTTCTGTTCCATTGTTCTCACTGTTACGAAATTCCTCCTTATTTCTAGGTTGAATCTCTCCTTGTTCAGTTTCCATCCATTCTTCCTTGTCTGGCCTTTGGGTGCCTTGGAGAATAGCTTGACCCCCTTCCTCCTCTCTGTGGCAACCCCTCAAATATTGGAAGACTGCTATCCTGTCTCCCCTGGTCCTTCTCGTCCCTAGACTAGCCAAGCCCAGTTCCTGCAACCGTGTTTGCTCAATGAACGGTTGTAAATCAAGGACTCGCTATGTTTCTGACGAGCCCCGTTTCATGCAGCATTTTCAAGCCTGCTGGTCGGAATCCCCTTCCCCTGAATCCCCCAACAAGCACAGTGAAAGCCAGCCTAGCTGGAGAACATCCCGACTGCAGACTTAGTGAGAAGATAATGGAGAAGATAAAGACTACAACTCCCAGAAGCCCAGGCAGCCCTGGCAGATCAGCTGACTCCCAGGTTTCTCTCCTCCCCGCCCTTTTACTGGTGCATTGGAGAGATTTCAGGCTATTGGCACTAAAAGGGCAAAAAAAAAACACCTCTTCTCCCGGCAAGCGAGACCAGGACGAAAGTGACAAAGGGCACGTTCTAGAAATTAAATCTCCCATCGTCAGGGAGAGAAAATAATAGTAATAATAATAATTGCAGGAGGATTTGGCAGGCATAAAACACATGGCCGCAGCAAGGTCAAACGTTAGCGAGGAAGCTTTGCAAAACTCAGCAAGAAGAGAGCGAAAGCGAAGAAGTGGGAGAAGACCCAGAGATCAGGTCAGACAGATCCCTCTTCGAGTCCAGCTTCCTTCCTTCCTTGCATTAAGGAAGGAAGAATCTCCACAAAAGATTTCACCTTGTGTCACAATCGATCAATCGATCAGAATAGAGCTGGAAGGGACTTTGGAGGTCTTCTAGTCCAATCCCCAGCTCAAACAGGACACCCTGTATGGTTTCAATTGATCAATCGATCAGAATAGAGCTGGAAGGGACCTTGGAGGTCTTCTAGTCCAGCCCCCTGCTCAAGCAGGAGACCCCGTACCATTCCAATCGATCAGAATAGAGCTGGAAGGGACCTTAAATGCTCGGCTCACGACTTTGTACCTTCCAGTCCTCGGCTTAACGACCGCGATGGAGCCCAACGTTTCTGTCATGAAGCAGGACGTTGGTGAAGTGAGTTTTTGCCCCGTTTTGCGACTTTCCTTGCCACAGGGGTTAATAAGTGAATCTCTAAGCAAGCAACCCGGTTGTTAAGTGGATCTGACTTTCCCCTGTGAACTTTGCCGGTCGCAAAAGGGGATCATGGAGCCTGTTGGGGCCCGGCAATGGTCATACGTATGAGCCAGTTCCCAGGAGGCTGAATTCTGATCCCATGGCCACGGGGAGGCTGCAATGGTCATAAGTGTGAAAAACTATCATAAGTCCCTTTTTTTCGGTGCTGTTGAAACTTTTTTTTGAAAAGTTTTTTGTTCTCCAGGAACTTTTACCGTTTTCCATTGTTTCTCACCATCCTGAATTTCTCTCCCAAATTTTCGTTCCAGGATCCGGATGTCCGCTTATCCAAAGCGCTCTCAGTATGCTTTGCGCCACGGGGCCGAAGATATGGGCCTCCACATGTCATCGGGTGAGTTGATTCCTTTTTTTAAAAAAAAAATTATGAAGAGTTTTATTATTTTTCAATTACAAAAATAAACATTCCATCTTTCCTTATGCAATGTGTCTGTCTGGGTGCAAACATCTCTGTGCAACATCGTTCCTCTTTTGCCACATCTTTCACCTTTCTTCTTTCTTCTCCCTCTCCTTCTTCTTTCTTCTCCTCCTTCCTCTCTCCTCCTCCTCCTTCTCCTCTTCTCCTCCTCCTCCTCTTCTTCTTCTCCTCCTCTCCCTCCTCCTTCTCCTCTTCCTCCTCCTCCTCCCCCTCCTCCTCTCCGCCTCTCCTCCTCTTCTCCTCCTCCTCCTCTTTTTTTTCTTATCCTTCTCTTCCTCCTTCTCTTCTTCTCCTTTTCTTCTCCTCCTCCTCCTCCCCTCTTCCTCTTCTCCTCCTCCTCCCCTCCTCTTCCTCCTGCCCCTCCTCTTCCTCCTGCCCCTCCTCTTCCTCCTCCTCATCTTCTCCTCCTCCTCCTTCTTCTCCTCCTCCTCCTCTTCTTTTTCTTATCCTTCTCTTCCTCCTCTTCTTCTTCTCCTTCTCCTCCTCCTCCTCCCCTTCCTCTTCCTCCTCCTCCTCTTCTCCTCCTCTTCTTCTCCTCCTCCTCTTCTTCTTCTCCTCCTCCCCTCCTCCTCCTGTTCCTCCTCCTCCTCCTCCCCTGCTCCTCCTCCTCCTCTCCTCCTCCTGCTCCTCCTCCTCCTGCTTCCCCCTCCTCCTCTTCTTCTTCTTCTTCTCCTCCTCCCCTCCTCCTCCTCCCCCACTCTTCCTTCCTGCAAACCACACTCTCTTCTAACACCGATGATGTTATCTTGTTTGCTGATGAAATATCTGCAAGAAACCCACTCAGCTCAGAGAACTTCGAGCTTAGCTGTTTCTCTCCCCCCTCTCCCCCCTCCCCAAGGAAGAAGGAAAAGTCCGTTTTTGTGATACGTGGCTTCTTTGGTGTCTGGAGTCCTTGGTGCTCTCCAGGTCTGTTGGTTTTCTTGCTGACGTTTCATTACCCAGCTAGGGAACATCATCAACATTAACAGCATGTGGTGTGCAGGCGTTGTAATTCGTGCATTCGGAATTCTGGATTTGGGTCCCGGCAATTTGTGGCTTAAGCCAAATGTGACTTAGCCTACTTTGTTTTTTTTTTTATTCCTGAACCTTAGACGGCTTTGTCGACATGGGGGAGATCCTTCGTTTGCCCCAATTTAAGGCCTGGTCTCAGGAGGACGTGGAAAGGGTGGTGGAGTCGAATGAAAAACAGCGATTCACTCTGTGCCGACATCCGTCCGGCGGGCACCTCCAGATCCGTGCCAACCAAGGGCACTCGGTACAGGTAAGGACTTCCGAGATCATTCCGGCGGAGACCTCAGCAGCGTGGCTTTGCGTAGAACTTTTATTTCAGGAGCAGAAAATAGATATCTAGAAGTCTGTAACCGATGTCCTCGGGAAAAATGAATAATGGAGCGTTTGCCACAGAAATCTGGGTCAGGGGCAGATTTTAGCGTTCAGAGATCCAGAGCAAAACTGCCTGCAATGTGAAGGAATGGGAAGTTTCCCTCCCACCTTCGATTGAGGTGCGGATCGCAGCCCTTCCGAGAAGCATATCTCTTGATAAGAAATAAAACCCGATAACATGTTCTAATGAAAACAAACTTTAATATGAAAATAAAATAAAACAAAACCTTACTATCTAAATTAATTACATCTCTGCAGAGCTATGTGCCTGCCTCGTGGCAGGTGAACAGAAGATCAGAAGTCTTTTGGAATGTGTGCGAGCAGGCGCACTAAATCACTTGCTGATAAGACCTCTGACCTGCGCAGTAAATCTTCAGCGCAGCTAGCAAACAATTAACGCAGTGACATGCAAAATGGCTACTTTCTGTGGCTCTCTAAAGGTTCCCCTCGCACATCTGTGCTCGTCGTTCCCGACTCTAGGGGGCGGTGCTCATCTCCGTTTCAAAGCCCAAGAGCCAGCGCTGTCCGTGGTCATGTGGCCGGCATGACTCAACGCCGAAGGCGCACGTAACTCTGTAAATGTGTACAGCACGGGCTGTACAGCACTGTAAACGGGTATATAAGTCTTATTTTTTTTAAAGAATGTTATTGGTTTTTAAACATTTATGGGGAAAGGTACAAAGGTACACAGAAAATTTTGGCAGCTCCCATGCTAGCGGTAGAAATCCCTCCAAATCTCACAATCTTTGCAATGTGAAAAGCAACGTATAAAAGATAAGCAAAAACAGAATTTTGTTCTACATTATATAAGCGGTATATAAGTCTTAAGGGCTATCGGGCTATTGACAGTTAACTTCTCGTCCTTCTAGGTTCCTGAGCTGGAATTAACTGCGCTGCAGACCCTACAGGATTTCCCAGAGACCGTGGCTCACGGCACATTTCTGCGCCACTGGCCAGCCATTCGTCAGCATGGCCTGTCCCGGATGGGAAGAACACACATCCATTTAGCCCCCGGATTGCCAGGGGAGGGGGCCGTCCTAAGTGGTGAGAGGAGGAGGGGGAGGGAGGGGAGGTTGTCTTGTGTTCGGTGGCATCGGAACTCTTGTCTATTGGGAGTTTCAAACAGCCTCTCATTCACACTCGGTTTTAATCGCAGTTAGCGTCCTTCAGGACAGAGACCACCCTGAATTTTTCGTAAAGATGCTCGGTACGAGCGAAAGACTGTGCAGTGGTTAGAATGCAGTGTTGCAGGCTAACTCTGCCCGCAGCCAGGAGTTTGATCTGATGGGCTTAAGGTTGACTCAGTCTTCTGTCCTTCCAAGGTCGGTAAAATGAGGGACCCAGATTGTTGGGAGCAATTTTAGAGAGTACTGTAAAAGCACTGTAAAGCGGTATATAAGTCTAAGTGCTATTGCTATTTATTTTCTTTCTTTCTTTCTTTCTTTCTTTCTTTCTTTCTTTCTTTCTTTCTTTCTTTCTTTCTTTCTTTCTTTCTTTCTTTCTTTCTTTCTTTCTTTCCTTCCTTCCTTCCTTCCTTCCTCCCTTCCTGTATCCTCCCTCCCTTCCTGTATCCTCCCTCCCTTCCTGTATCCTCCATCCCTGTAGAGGGAACAGGGAATGACCTTGACAGACAGAAGGAAGTGAGAGCACTTCAATGCTCTCTGAGCTTTTGTTATGTCTTTGGAGACGTTTCATGACCAAACTAGGCAACATCATCAGTACTAGAATGAGCAAACTCCCTTCCCTTCTAGCACTGAGGATGTTACCTAGTTAGGTCATGAAACATCTGCAGGAAAACCACCAAGCTCACAGAGCACCAAGGACCCCACATTTCAACCTACAAATATTCTCCTTTATTGGTACAAGAAGAAGCATGCTCCCATTGGCATTGGTCAGATAAACGGGGATTGAGCCCTGGCCAAGGAAATAATATGAGAAAGCATCTCAGACAAGCGTCTCCCACCTTTTAGGGAGGGGGGAGGGAGGAACTCCTTCAGACTTGCAAGGTCCTGTTACTATACCTGTTACAGTAAAAGTAACCCAGATTTAAGTGGCATGGGTTCATTTGTCTGGTCTACCTCGTAGGCCTGACACTGAACTAGGGCGTAGCGCAATGTGTGAACCTCCACCAAAATTATTGAATAATCAACCTGGTATGTACAATCTCAATTTAATGCCTTCGAGTATATTTTCCTTTTTCTTTCCAGGAATGAGAGACAGTTCTGAAGTGGCCATAATCATTGATATTCCCAAGGCCCTGGCAGGTGAGTGAAGACCTCCTGTTCTGAATTAAAGCCTAATTCAATTCAATTAATTTAATTTATTGAAGCCTGAATTAAAGCCAGCGGCACGAAACCGAGTCCTCGTCTCGATAAACCCCTTTTATTAATTGACTGTGAATTCTGCTCATTCACCTCCAGCAAAGTCTTTCGAGGAAGGATTTACGGTCACAGACCTTCTCTGGCTTGGAGAGCTGCCAGGCCAATCTCTGCAGAACTTGGCCAGGAGTCTCCAAACCAATGAAGCGAACTAATGGACTCCTGCAAACTCCACTCCCCTTTGCTCCTCTTTTATTTCCTCTGGGAGGGTCGATTCATCATTCACCTGTAGCCTTACTCCCGTCGACCCCTGTTCTTTTGCTCTTCCCTTCGTCTGGCAACTCTGCGCATGCGCACACTGGGAACAGGCTCTTTCCTCCCTCCCTCCCTCTTTCCTTTCTCTCATCCCTTCCTTTCTTCCTCCCTCCCTCCTTCCTTCCTTTCTCCCACCCTCCTCCCTCCCTCCCTTCTTCCTTCCTTCCTAGAAGTATTCTTTTCTGAGACTGAGGATGGAATTTAAAGATGGGTGGGAACCAGTCCGAAATCCTGGGAGAGGAGTCTCAACTTGTCTGCCCGTCTTTTAGAGACAAGGGGAAGAAAACGATGCGTGTTCTTTGACTCAGGGAATTTCTGCTTTCCCGTAGATGGAATCGCTTTCTTCCGCTCAGCTAACGGAGTCATCCTGACCCCAGGAAACGCAGACGGGCTGTTACTCCCCTGCTACTTCAGCAGAGCACTGCAGCTTCGGCCCCGACGTAAGTCTGAAGCTTCTTCCAGTCTTAGGCCCAAGTTCAGGGCTCTGAATGTTGAAGACACACTGTTCTGACTGTAGTAAGTGTGAAAAAGAGCCACAAGTCACTTCTGTCAGCGCCGTCGTAATGGTCACTAAATGAACTGTCGTAAGTCGAGGACCACCTGTATTTTGCAGGGAATAACACCCCTCTCTGGGCTGTCTGCTCTTTTTCTCTTCCCAGGCGGCCTCCTGCCTCTTGAGTGACCCTTCCTGACCTGCATCGCCTTCCCTCCCTTCATTTCATCCGAGACACCTGTTGATCACATCTGTCTTCGAACATGTAACGAAACCAGGAACTTTCACTATACAATTAGAACAGCCGTCCACTTTCTCTTTTCCTCCTCCCCGTAGAAAATATATCTCCAGTCCCAGCTTCAACCTAGGACCGCAAGTGAGCCCAAAATTCCTATCGCTAAGTGAGTTTTGCCCCGTTTTACGACCTTTCTTGCCACAGTTGTTCAGTGAGTCGCTTAAGCTGCCAGGTCAATCTCTGCAAAACCTTTGCAAGGAGTCTCGGAGAGTCACGAACCAATGAAGCGATCTAATGGTCTCCTGCAAACTCCACTCCCCTGTCGCTCCTCTTTTGTTTCCTCTGGGAGGGGTCATTCACCGTCCACCTCTGGCCTTACTTCCAAGGCGACCGCTGTTCTTTAGCTCTTCCCTTCGTCTGGCCGCTCTGCGCATGCGCACACTGGGAACAGGCTCCAGCTGTTCTTCTGCCTCACTGATGCCTGACTCTGAAGGCAGCTGAGAACTGTCAGACGGCCCTGGTCCCCTTCTCTGCCTCCGACACAGAGCCCTCCTCAGAGCCTTCCCCAGACTCCAGGACTGGCCCAGTTTCCTCCCCAACCTCCTCTTTTATAACAGTTTTTGGCAAAAAAAAATATGGAACAATCGTTCCGTACTTATGATGGTGGCATTCACTTAAACGACCGCCATAAAAACAGTCGTCAAATCGGGTCTGACTTGCCCTCCAACTGCAGCGACTTAGGACGGAAATCTTGGTCTCAATTGTGGTCGTAAGTCAAAGATTAACTGTAGCTGGGAGGGGGGGGGACATTAAACACCCTCCTCCCAAGCCAGGCCATTCTGACGAAGAAGAATAATTAATCACACCGGGAAGAAAAGCGTTTCTCGTGAAAAATCCTCTTTATAGGAAGATGATAACACAAAAGCGCTCAAAACACAATCCACGTAACAACCCTCCCCCCCACTTCCAAATCCCTTTTTTGAAAACCGTACAAAAATAACGACAAGTAACTGAACCTCAACTTGCGTTGGGTAAATCCCTGAGTTTTCCGGAGGAGAGGAAGAGTAAAATACCGTCCCTCCTTGGCAAGATATTTGAATAGTTGAACTAGTAAAGTTCTCTTAACTCTGCTGTTTAGTCCTAGTTGCGAGCTCTCGAAAGGGCCGGTGAAATTACTAAAACGAAACAAAAACAACAACAGAGCCTTAGTTAATGTGAGTCCCTTGGGAAACATTTCTCTTCCATGGGGAACGTTCTTTCTTCACTCCATCGTTTTCATCGTCTCGATGGATGCCTGGACTCCAATAAGGGCCTTCACGCATCCCCCCATATAATCGCAGGCAGTGCATTCTGCACGTCAGCTGCTCCTTGGAGGAGGGAAGGCCTTAATAGGAGAAACATCAGAGGGCTTCGTGGCCCCCGGTCAACTTGTGGAAGAGCTCTTCGTTCAGCGTTTGGCTTCGGTCAGCCGTCCGGGTGGACAGGAAGATGTAGCCGCCGATGTACTCGTGGACTGTCTTGCAGCCGGCGGAGACGCAGCCGAATGCCACGTTGATGTGCTCATCGAATTCGATGGCCACCTGAGGAAAAGCGACAGAGAAAGGTGTTTTTTTTTTTTTTTCAAACGGTGGGCGGCCGGCGTAAAAGACCAGGTTCACACCAGAAGCTGCAATCGAACTGCTTTATTGCCAAGTGTGGGTGTTCTGACCTAGGCTTAGTAAACTCCTTGTCCCTTATTATTAATTATTTATTAATTTGCTGTGAATTCTGATCCATCACATCCAGCAAAGTCTTTCGAGGGAGGATTTACAGTCACAGACCTTATCTGGCTTGGAGAGCTGCCAGGCCGATCTCTGCAGAACTTGGCCTGGAGTCTCGGAGAATCACCAACCAATTAAGCGAACTAATGGTCTCCTGCAAACTCCACTCCCCTGTTGCTCCTCTTTTGTTTCCATTCACCGTCCCCCTGTGGCCTTACTCCCAAGTCAAACCCTATTCTTTATCTCTTCCCTTCGTGTCTGGCAACTCTGTGCATACGCACACTGGGAACAGGCTCCAGCTGTTCTTCTGCCTCACTGATGCCTGACTCCGAAGGCAGCTGATAACTGTCAGACGGCCCTGGCCCCCTCTCTGCCTCCGACACAGAGCCCTCATCTGAGCCTTCCCCAGACTCCAGGACAGGCCCAGGTTCCTCCCCAACCCTCCTCACTCTCCGAATCTGCTGCCAGCTCTGCTGGCCTCTGGCGGGCCACAACAAACGAACAGAAATCAACTCCGTTATCAAGAGTTCAAATCCTTCGGCATGGGCTCACCTGACGAATGTCCCAGTTGACATTCCACTGACGCATGTTGCTGTACCGCCACGTCTTCACCACGTCCCCGACCGCGAGGTCGATCCGGATCAAGCGGTTGTTGGCGATCCCCAAGATTTCGTCTTTCCGGCTGCCTTTGAACCTGCACGCAAAACATGGAGGACACCCCACTTTCCCTCAGGAGACGCTTCCTGGTTCAGAAGCTAAAACCGAACCTTGCTTCTGCGTTTGTTGTTTTTCCTTAAGCCACAAGGAATCGAACATCTGGCCTTCCTTAAGCTACAAGGCACCAAACATCTGGGGCATGTTATCTTTAAGTATAAAATCAATGCTCGGACCGAGCCACTGGGAACCTCGGTCCGACAGGCAAAGGGCACCCGGGAATAGATGGATTTTCCAAGGAAAACGGCTGCCCCAAGGTGAGTGAGGTGCTATTTGTCTAGATTACTAGCCGATAACTCGGTGTTGCCCGGGTATTTATTTATCCCAATCCTGTAGATAGGAATGGTGATGTCAAGCAGCAACATGGGTGCGGAATGGGCTGTCCTCCCTTCTTCCACGAATGTCGCCGCAATTCCTGAAGTGGCGATGGCAAGAGCAACTTTTCCCCGAGCCCTGATTTCGCCAACAATTAAATTAGTTTAAAATGTTTCCCCCGTGCCCTCCCAGAAACATAATTTCTAATGTTGGATTTTCCCCCTTACCAGAGGGCGCCCCCTTGTGGAGTACTGTGGAGCCATTACCATGGCAACTCCACTGTGCTGTACAGTAGAAGCCATTTTAAGGCACAACAGCCTGTGTCTTAACAGAACACACACACACCGAGGGGTGTTAGGGGTGTCTTAACCCCACAGTATTTGTTTCCAGAGAGTAAATCCATCTATGTACCAAATTTGGTTGAAATTGCTCAAGGTGTTCCAGAGTTATGCTGGAACATACACACACACACACACACACACACACAGCCGTTTATATATAGAAGATTGTGGCATTGAGTTCTCTACTATCTTATGGTGGGGGAAATAACCAAGCAGTTTGCAAAAATGAAACAAAACAGAAGACCACACTATTGAAGGAAGTGGGTCTATTTAACCCCAAGAAGAGAAGACTTATGAGTGGGGGGGGGGGAAGGGGTGTACGAAAGGGGATGTGATACTATACGCTTTTCAGAATTCAGGATGCAGAATTCTCAGTTACAGAAAGAGAAATTAGGAGGGAAAAGGGAAAGAAATAACAGCTGTGAGTGGTATATAGGTATCAACAAGAGCAGATGTGTTCAGGGGCTGGGCATCCTTGGAGATTCTTGAATTTGGATTCTTGTTCTAGGAATAGGATGGGATTTGAGGACTTCTGGGTCTCTTGTCCCTTCCTTAATTTGGAGCCACCTCAGATCTCCTCTTGATCAAGTCCCCCCAGCTCACCGAGGTAGGTAAGAAGCATGTAGATTTCAGAAAAATTCCTTGAAAAGGAAGGAAGGAAGGAAATTTCTAAGGAGTATGTCAATTGCAAGAATGTTCAGGAAGAAAGGAAGGAAGGAAATTTCTAAGGAGTATGTCAATTGCAAGAACGTTCATGGAGGAAGGAAGGAAGGAAGGAAGGAAGGAAGGAAGGAAGGAAGGAAGGAAGGAAGGAAATTTCTAAGAAGTATGTCAATTGCAAGAAAGGAAAGAAGACAGGAAGGAAATTTCTAAGAAGTATGTCAATTGCAAGTTCAAGAAAAGGAAATTTCTAAGAAGTATGTCAATTGCAAGAAAAGAAAGAAGAAAGGAAGGACATTTCTAAGAAGTATGTCAATTGCAAGAGAGCTAAGGGCGGAAGGATGGATGGATTTCCAAGAACTATATAAATTGCAGGAAAGTTCTTTGAATGATACTTTTACAACCAATCAATCAAATCATGGAAATTATGAAAAAAAAATTCCAACCTTCATTTATTGGTCTGTTCATTGATTTGAACTATTTCTCCCAGCTTAGCACCTGGGCTTCGTTGCCCTCTATGCGATGAACTGGCAGCGACTCCTGTTCCTTATACTGGCAGCTTGTCTCCCATTCCTTTCCCCAAGCTCTTGACACCCTCCAGGAAGCCCACCCACCTTCTCAGGAAGAAAATGCTGGAAAAAAATGGAGCCACGATTCCTTACCTGACCACAAAGTACGAGATGCCGAAGTCAGGGAGAGACTGCCAGGCCTGGATGAATTTCATCTTGGCTTCAGCCAGGGAATGCTGGGAGAGATTCTGATAGGCCTCCAGGATGCGGGGAGTTAACTGCAAACATTTGCAAACAGAGAGAGATCAGAGAGAAACAGATGGAAGGTGTCAAATCCCTCTTTCTAATCTGCATGCTGTGGGATCTTCCAGAACAACAGAAAAATGCACTGGAATAAAGAATTGTATTGTCCTCAACTTATGACCAGAATTTCCATTGCTATTAAAGGCCTCCAAAGGACAGTTGGGCACATTCTGTTTTTTCTGATATCATTAATTAATAGGTATACATATAAACGGCTGTATGTATACAGCCAAAGCATAACTTTGGAACACCTCAAGCAATTTCAACCAAACTTGGTACACAGATGACTTAACTCTCTGGAGAAAAATACTGTGGGGGTAAGGCCACTTTAACACCCCTCAGGGTGTGTGTTCTGTTAAGATACAGCCTGTTGTGCCTTAAAATGGCTTCTACTGTACAGCTGTGGAGTTGCCACGGTAATGGCTTCACAGTACTCCACAAGGGGGCTCCCTCTGGTAAAGGGGGGAAATCCAGCATTGGAAATTAAGTTTGGTCCAGGCATTTTCCCCCTATAAATAAATACCCGGGCCACGCCGGGTTATCGGCACTAGTGGGCTATAAAGTGAGAAGGAAGAGGAAGTGAAATGATCACGATAAGGATGTCTTCAATTGAAGATTTCTCTTCAATTCTATTTATCACTCCGAGCAAGCAAGCCCGGTTGTATCCAACAGCCCTGTTCATTTCCCATGATCCTAAGGCAGCCTCCCTCCGGGGGATTGTGGGAAATTACAACAGCCGCCTGGAGGACAAACGATACCTGCTTAGGTTTGAACTTCTTCTGGTAGCGAGGAGACACGAGCCATTGGGTCCCTTCCGTCTCGGCAGTGAGGGACATTTCCGGCTTGGTTTTCTGCAACTTCAGGAAGGAGAAGAATGTTCTCCTTTTCGGCTTGGTAGGACGCGTCTGCCATGGTTTTCCCCTTCGCTGCCAAACGGCAGCCGGCCATCCAACTGGCGTATTGCTGCTCCTGGTTAAGGACAAGGGTGAGAAAGATGCTTCAACCACGCCTACGGCTTTATAATACAAGCAGGGGTGAGCTTCAGCCAGTTTGGACTAGTTTCTAATAAAGAAAAAAAAAGTCCTCTCACCAAAACGACACACTTTCTCCTGTTCTCTCTTCCGTACCGGAGCAGTCCCTGACTTCAGCAGCTTAATGGCTGCCTCTCCACCGCTGGAAAGAAAGGCTTCTCCTGGATCAACCAAGGACTTGGCGATGTCCCTGGGATCAGCAGGATGTGCCCTTCAACAGCGGGAGAGATACCGACGGCGATCTTGGAGCTTCAAGATCACGTGTCTCGTCACGACGTTAGCCCCCCCCCCCCCCCCGGGATGTTAATTCAAATCTGGTTCGCCAAGCCGGTAGTTACAAGGAGTGGCTGGCCCTGCCCTGCCCCTCCCAGGAGTCTCCATGTGGCCTGTTTTGGATGCCAGGTAGTGCAAGGCCCGCACGGAGGCTCTAAGAGGGTGAAAAACGGACCTATCAGAAGTCCAGAAACAAACCCGTTTTCACCCTACCGGAGGCTTGAGAAAAGCTTACAGAGTCTGGGGAGGGTGAAAATTCCCCCCCTGCTGCCGTGATGCTAGGAAGCCAACTAGGCCATGCCCCCATGGCCACACCCACCCAGCAACCTGGCAAAGAAGTGGTTGCTAAATTTTTTCAATCCCACCCCTGAGTGCAAGCTTTCCAATTGGGTGGGTGGACTTCTTAGGACTTCTTGAAGTCCTGAAGCTCCAGCTCGTGAGATCCTTCAGTTAGATCTTGTATTTGAGGTCCAGCCAAGGTTCTGCCCAGCAATCGTTCCAAATTTGGCTTCCTTCCCTCCCATCTTTGTCTCACTCACCTCCGCACATCTCAGGTGTATTTCGCTCATTCCGTCCGGGGAAGGGACCAGCAACTTAATGCAGAATTTCTGGCCAGAGATGTTGACATCCGGCACCACTTCACAGCCTGGGTGGAAGAGAGAGAGAGTAGAACACTTCACGCCCAATAAAACTGTTTCGAAGACGACATGCCCTTTGAGTCTCACCAGTCCCAAATTTTCAAGTGATCTTGGGTCTCATCTTCCACGGTTGTCAACCTTTGGCATCCTGGCTGGAAGTGAGAAGCATATTTGGAGACTTGCGTTCAGAAATGCAGTCTGCTTCATGATCTTGGGAAGCCTAGATCAGAAGTCATGGTCTACTCTGGTGAGGACCAACAGTTCTTCTCTAGATCCTTTTAGCCAAAGAACTAGCGGTTACAAGCAAGACTGTTGAGAAGTGAGTAGCCATTGGATTGCATCATCCTTGCCTTGATCTGATGATCGACTCACCTTTCAGGTTGAGCTGTTGGACAGGTTCTCCCAACACATCTTCTGCGCTCTTGAAATATGAGATGGTCGTTTCTTTGAAAGTCACCCAGTACTGCTTATAACCTTTCAGGGTCAGCTTGCGGGGCCTGGGAGGAGGAACAAAAAGGGGCAAACAAAATAGTTGGAGACCCACAGAGTTGAGGAGTTGAAGGCACCTCCAAGGATCATCGACTCCCAACTCCAGAAATTTAGAAAAACAACCACCATTTTCCTCCATCGTAGCTTTACCCACAACCCTGTAGTGCTTAGAGTGTTGGTTCACATTCCCAGTCTTATGTTGGGAAAGGACGATGGGTGCCTTAAGCCAACATCTCACAATGGTACGAGCCTGGGAGAACCTCTGCTTTTGCTCAGTTCTTAAGATCTGCTGTGAAAACCCAGCGTGGCATTAAAACTAACCAGGTCTGTCTAAAAGGACTAACCTGAAGATTCGGAGGTGATCCTTCAGCTCTGGGATGGCTGTGAGACTGTCCTAAAGAGGGAAACAAGACCACAAAAAAAAAAAAAAAAAAAGGATTATTGTATTTCTGGATTACCTTAAAGTAGCGTTTCCCCAACCTTAAGTAATTATAAGATGTATGGGCTTCAACTCACAGAATCTATCTATATAAAAGTCAAATACCAATCACTCATCACGAAATCTCCAGAATCGTAAAGCTTAGAAACTTGAAATTTGGCATGTACATTCCTCTTGGCTCGCTATGAAAGTATTTTTCGAAATGACCATCAGATCATTCGTATTTCTTATACAGTAATTAACACACTCTGATGCTAAGGAGTTAGGCATTCTACTCCCCCTCCCCACCTGAAAAGAACTCTGTTCCAACTGCCCCTTGCCTCACATTCTGTTACCTCAGTTCAAACTGGCAGATGTTCCACTCCTTCACTCAGGAACGGTCTGGAGCTCCTTAGAGTACTAAACGTTAGTACCTCACCAAAATGTCTACACCTTCCACCTGTGGAACTGCTGCCGGACTCAAGGCAGTGGGAGCAATATTTCCTTACATGTTTTAATCGCCGACCACCACTGAGCCAATGGATTGAACCAGATTTCTCCTGCATAGCCCGATTACATAGTTTTGCCGTGAAGCATGGGTATCCAGCTAGTCTCCCAATAAGCCATGATCCTTGATTGAATGGGGATTGACTAACCCTGGATTCTTGCAGCAATTATATCTTAGATTAGGGGTGGACAACTATGGCCCCTTTACAACCTGGAGACTTCAACTCCCAGAAGTTATATTATATTTATATACGTTTACATATTATATGTACTATTAATATATAAATTTATACATTATCTAAAATATTTATGTACACTTTATTTGTTTTTATATATGTTTGTACAAAGAAGAGGGGCGATCTAAAAATAGGCAAATAAAATACAAGTAGTCCTCGACTTACGACTTCATTTAGTGACTGTTCAATGTTACAACGGCACCGAGAAAAGGGGACTTATGACCGTTTTTTACACTTACGACCATTGCAGCATCCCCGTGGTCACGGATCAAAATTCAGACGCTTGGCAACCGACTCACATATATGACGGTTGCAGCATCCCCATGGATCAAAATTCAGACGCTTGGCAACCGATTCATCTTTACGACTGTCGCAATGTCCCCATTTGCAACCTTCTGACAAGGAAATCCCATGGGGAAGCCAGATTCGCTTAACAACCATGTTAACAGCTGCGGGCGATTCACTTAACAACCGTGGCAAGGAAGGTGGGAAGAGGGGGCAAAGCTCACTGAACAGCTGTCTCACTTAGCAACATAAATTTTGGACCTCGCTGTGGTTGCTTCGTTGAGGGCTTCCTGTGAAATCTTGGTCCTTACCAAAACATTCGGAGTTGCGGCCGGTCCTTCCAGTTTGACTTCCAAGTTAGCCAGAGCTTTTTCTAAGTCATCCAAGCCCGATTCGCTGGACTGCTCCGCAGGGGTGGCGTTGAGGGACAGCTGGTTGATGCGATACTAGGAGAGAGCAGGCATCATGCTTAGGGACACTGGAAGTTTTCCACCCTAAGGCATGGGATAATTATTGTTAAAATGGCACATTTTGGGGGATGGGGGTGGGGAAAGGGCCGCGTTACTTGTAAGGCAGCGAAGACGATCATTTCTTCCTCCGTGCAGTCGGTCTCCTCCAGCAGCACCGACCAGCGGGCCTGTTCGTACAGCTGGTTGATCCGGACGGTGTCGTACTGCGAGGAAGGGAGGGAGTTGGTGAGACAAAGCAGCGATTTAAGGTTTAAGGTTCACCTCCGTTGCAAAAGGCCAGCAATTCAGAAGCTTGTCTTCCTTTTCCAAACATAAGCCTCATTGTGATGGGGGAAAGAATTGTCTCTTTCTTTTTTTATATCTCACACAAACAGAGGGGAAATGTTCTGACCGAGGCTTCCCAAGAGCATGAAGCAAACTCCTTGTCCCGACATAAAAACCCCTTTTCTTAATTTGCTGTAAATTCTACTCCTTCCCATCCAGCAAAGTCTTTCAAGGGAGGATTTACAGTCACAGGCCTTATCTGGCTTGGAGAGCTGCCAGGCCCATCTCTACAGAACTTGGCCAGGAGTCTCGGAGAGTCCCGAACCAATGAAGCGAACTAATGGTCTCTCCTGCAAACTCCACTCCCCTGTTGCTCCTCTTTTATTCCCTCTGGGAGGGGCCATTCATCATCCACCTGTGGCCTTCCTCCCAAGTCGACCCCTGTTCCTTAGCTGTTCCCTTCTTCTGGCAACTCTGTGTATGTGCACACTGGGAACAGGCTCCAGCTGTTCTTCTGCCCCACTGAAGGTAGCTGATAACTGGCATAGGGCCCTGGCCCCCTCTGCCTCCGACACAGAGCCCTCCTCAGAGCCTTCCCCAGACTCCAGGACTGGCCCAGGTTCCTCCCCAACCCTCCTCACTGTCCGAATCTGCTGGCCACTGGCAGGCCACAACAGGAAACACGCTTTCCCACATTGGCAAGAAATAAAAAAAGATTCGCAGTTCTGTAAAGCAGCTGGGGGAGTCGTCCGTATTACCCAACGCTTTTGAAGTCACGTGCTTTCTGTTCCCTTTCGAAAGGGTGCTTTGCGCTAAATATATATCCATTCCCCCCCCCCCCCCTTTGAGATGTGCCTCGCACTCCTTCCCCAGCAACCGAGAGAGAAATGTTGACAAAAGCACATTTCCCACACTTGACTGTGGGAAATAATCTAGAAATGGGCAGGAAATTTTGAAAGCGCTGTTTTCAAAGTAAGCTGCACACACACACACACACACACACACACACACACACAACCCCCCCCAATTGCCACACAGGTGGGACTTCCCCCCCCCCCCCCCCAATCGGTAAGGCTGAAATCCAGAACGAAACGTATGAATGTATTTTAATGCTTCTCGGCCTGAGGACTAGAAACCTTGGCTTGCAAAATCATTCCCTTGTCACCGGATCCTTGACTTGAGTGGGGGGGGGGCATTAATTGACCCTGGATTGCTGCAGCACCAATTGTACCTTTGATCAGGGGTCGGTAACGTTGGAGGAATATATATTCGAAGTTCCCTAAAAAAGGTAAAAATACAAATGATGGGCCTGAAGATATTCACCTTTGGCTCCAGATCGAAAAAACTGTAATACTTGAAACGCAGCCATAAACACTCCTGTTCTTTTACTCCTTGCTGTAGCAAAGTGCGGGACGAATCCAGCCATCTAAAAAAAGAGGAGGAACAAATGAAGAATCGGCTGATGTGAGTACAGACAGGTCTCGATTTACAATCACAATTGAGCCCAATATTTCCGTTGCTAAGCAAGACAGTTGTCCTGAGAGCTTCGACCCCTTTTTATGACCTTTCTTGCCACAATTGCCAAGGGAATCCTATCCTATCCTATTCTCCTGTTCTATTCTCTGTTCTCCTATTCCATTTTCTATTCTCTATTTTATTCTATCCTATTCTATTCCAAAATTCTATTCTATTCTATTCTCTATTCTATCCTATCCTACCCTATTCTGTTTCAAAATTCTATCCTATCCTATCCCAAAATTCTATTCTATTCTATTCTATATTCTATTCTATTCTATATTCTATTCTATTCTCTATCCTATCCTACCCTATTCTGTTTCAAAATTCTATCCTATTCCAAAATTCATTCCAAAATTCTATCCCAAAATTCTATTCTATTCCCAAATTCTATTTCAAAATTCAATTCCAAAATTCTATTCTATATTCTATATTCTATTCTATTCTATTCTACTGTATTCTATTCTCTATTCTATCCTATCCTACCCTATTCTATTTCAAAATTTTATTCTCTATCCTATCCTATCCCAAAATTCTATTCTATTCCAAAATTCTATTCCAAAATTCTATTCTATTCTATATTCTATTCTATTCTATTCTATTCTATTCTATTCTATTCTATTCTATATTCTATTCTATATTCTATTCTATATTCTATTCCATTCTATATTCTATATTCTATTCCATTCTATATTCTATTCCATTCTATATTCTATATTCTATATTCTATATTCTATATTCTATTCTATTCTATTCTATATTCTATCCTATCCTACCCAATTCTATTTCAAAATTCTATCCGATTCCAAAATTCTATTCCAAAAGTCTATTCCTACCTGCTGTTGATCCTGGTCTTTTCCACAAGGGATCCCGGCCGGTGCATTCGGACAATCTGTTCGGGGGTCAGGCTGGTCTGGCTGACTGACAACATCCGATAGCAGCTTTCGGTTTCGTCGCTGTCCGAAAAGTGTGCAGGCATCCCGCGGAAAGTCTGCTGCTCTGCGCCTGGGGTGACGAGGGGAGAGAGAGGGGAAGGGTCAGCACTCGATGTCCAGCCCTAGATATTCCTTGCCTCAGGCAAATACAGGGAGCCTCAGAGTTGCAACAGTTCACTCAGTGACCGATCAAAGTTACAACCGTACTGAAAAAAATGTACTTATGACTCTTTTCCGCACTTACGACCGTCGGGGTATCCTCATAGTCACATGATCCAAATTCGGCTGCTTCAGATGCGCTGCAGGTTGTTAAATGAGTCCAATGTACGACCACAATTGAGCCCAACGTTTTATGTTGTTAAGCAAGTAATTCGTTAAAGAGAGTTTTGCCCCATTTTAAGACTTTGCTCACCACGTTGTTAAGGGAATCGCAGTTCTTCAATTAGTCAGATGGTTGTTAAGTGACTCTGGCATCCCCATTGACCCAGAAGGTCGTAAAAAGGGGATCACGTGACCCCGGGACGTTGCAACCGTCATAAATAGGAGTCAGTGGCCAAGCGGCTGATTTCTCATCTCTTGCCCGTGGGGATGCTGCAATGGTCGTAAGTGTGAAACACGGTCATAGGTCACTGTTGTAACTTGGAACGGTCACTAAATGAACTGCTGTAAGCCGGGGACTGCCTCTATGTGTGTGCACCCAAAGTTGTGATGCCCTCACTTGATGGCAGCCGGACGCTGGTGAGGTCATAACTCCGAACCGTGATCTCCTCTTTCTCCTTCTGCTTCCGTTTGTCCTTCTCTTCAGGCGCCCGTAGCAAGGACAGCTCTTCCGGGTGACGGATGGCTACAAACAGGAAGTTAGCGAGAAGTTAGCTCCCCCCCAAAAAAGCTGAGGCCTGTTCCCAGACCCCAAACTAACCATGGTTGGAGACAGACAGGGTTGGGATGTGAAGGGAAATGGCTGGTTTATCTATTTCCTAGTCCAGAGGCCTCCAACCTTGGCAACTTTAAGCCTGGCGGACTTCAACTCCCAGAATTCCCCAGCCAACTTTAAGTCTGGCGGACTTCAACTCCCAGAAATCCCCAGCCAACTTTAAGCCTGGTGGACTTCAACTCCCAGAATTCCCCAGTCAGCAAAGCTTTAAGCCTGGTGGACTTCAGCTCCCAGAATTCCCCACCCAACTTTAAGCCTGGTGGACTTCAACTCCCAGAATTCCCCAGCCAACTTTAAGCCTGGTGGACTTCAACTCCCAGAATTCCCCAGTCAGCAAAGCTTTAAGCCTGGTGGACTTCAACTCCCAGAATTCCCCAGTCAGCAAAGCTTTAAGCCTGGTGGACTTCAGCTCCCAGAATTCCCCAGCCAGCAAAGCTTTAAGCCTGGTGGACTTCAACTCCCAGAATTCCCCAGCCAACTTTAAGCCTGGCGGACTTCAACTCCCAGAATTCCCCACCCAACTTTAAGTCTGGTGGACTTCGACTCCCAGAATTCCCCAGCCAGCCTATTCTATTGTATTCCAAAATTCTATTCTATTCTATTCTATTCTATTCTATTCTATTCTATTCTATTCTATTCCAGTAATAATAATAAGTAATAACGAAAAGTCCCTTTTTATGATCTGGGGTCGCTTCAAACCGCCGCCAAGCCATTGGTCGTAAGTTGAGGACTACCTGGGCAGCTGCGATTCCCATCTCTACTCCATGCCAAGCCTGAAGCTTTGAACGATGGTTCTTCTTACTCACCGAGTAGCCTGCAAAGATCGCACACGGTGCGGAAGACGGGCTGGGCGAAATTGGCTCTCACTCGTACGCTGCAACGGTTGGGCAGGAAAAGCACCACCGGTTTATGCTGCGGCGTAAAGTGGAGCTTGGCGTCAGCCAGGATCCCGTATTTATCCAGGCTCCAGTTTGTCTTCAGGAGCCAAAGTTTCTTCTGATCCCACCACAGGGCGTGATCCGACCAATCCTTCTGAAGCTCTGGAGAAAGGAGAGATTGGATCACCATTTGTTGGTGCAGGGTTTCCAGCCAAGGGGGTTAGACTAGAAGACCTCCGAGGTCCCTTCCAACTCTCGTTATTCTGTTAACTTCCGAGACCGACAGAGAAAAATCCATCGGATTGGGAAAGCAAACAGGGAGCGAGTCAAGGAAGTTCTAAGTCATGGACTACCTGGATTAATTAATTTTTATTCATTTTTATCTTCCTTTCTAAAACATATCTCATTTACACACACACACACACATGCCCCAGAGTGATTTCTAACCCCCTTTCCCAGCTATGCGCCTTCCCAGTGGGCGAGAACTATAACTCCCTAGATTGTCCATTCACCCAGTTATTAGCTGAGGGAGAAATAATATTTTTTTCTTCCTCTTCGCAAGAGAGGAATAAATAACTTGCAAGTATTGTCCTGTTGGGGTGGGGGGTGGGGGTGTTTCCCCCCCACCCCTTTTCCGGTTGCTGCTCAAAGACGTGTTAAAATAAATGCCCAAAATTAAGGAACTGCTGGAAATAATTTACTTCCGGGCCTGGTTATCATTCTCCAGGGTGTAAAGGAATAGTATCTACTCCTGTGGTTTTGGGACCATATTTTCCAGGGCTTATCTGGAGAAGGCAGGGGGGTCTCTCGCAAGCTGAGTCACGGTCCTTCTCCCGCTCGGTCCGCCATTTTCCTTTTCTTCATGCCGGGGAGCATTTTAGGCAGGAGGAAAATTGGGGAGTTTCGCAGGGGGTCTCCCCCCTTGAGAGGGGCTTCTCACTGGAGTATGTTTTGAGTCATTGGGAAAAACCCTATGGTGTAATACAGGCAGGCCTCGACCTACGACCGTTCAAAGTGATGACGGACACTTCTCCCGCCCCGGCCCCCACTTTATGATCCAGTTGCCAAGCGCCCCAAAATTTGGTTCATGTAACTGTTGGGGATGCTGCAGTTGTTGGAAGGGCGAGGAATGTTAGCGCTATTGTAATTCAAACGGTCATTAAACAGATGATGGGTAAGCTGAGGCTGATATGTATGCAACAGTGTCAGGCTTGCTTAATTTTGAGGCATCCTTGGTGCTCTCTGAGTTTGGGGGGTTTTTTTCGCAGACATTTCATGACCCAACTAGGTAATGTCATCAGTGGTAGAAGGAAGTGGGGTTTGGAGGAGGAGGAGGAGAAGGAGGAAGAGAAGAAGGAAGAGGACTGTGGGGGGTCTTTCTTGCAGATGTTTCTTGACCAAACTGGGTAACGTCATTAGTGCTAGAAGAGAGTGGGGGGTTTGCTACAAATCGCCCTTTTTGCACTGATGATGTTACCTAGTTGGGTCATGAGATGTTTGGAAGAAAACATCCAAGCTCAGAGACTCAGCATCAAACCCCACAATATTCCTTCTCCTTCTCCTTCTCCTTCTCTTCCTCCTCCTCCTCCTCCTCCTCTCCACAAACCCCTTCCATCACTGATGACGTTACCTAGTTGGGTCAAGAAACGTCTGCAAGAAAACCACCCAGCTCAGAGAGCACCAAGGAGCCCTCCTTTCAACCCTGAGTTGCAAATATTCTCCTTTATTTGTACTTACGCAATTTGTCCACAATCTGTAACATGATGCCTCCTATATGCAGGTTCCCCGTGACTCGGAGTGTGATGGGCTCGGCCTCCGGTCCCAAGTCCTCTACAAAGACCCTGAGCTCCCAGGAGTCATCTATGTACTCTCCGCTCGCTGTTTGTATGCCGGCCATGGTGGTCCTTAAGGGAGAGAAGAATGAAGGATGAAGAGGTAATTGGGGGGAAAAAACAGATCTCTGATACGTCAGCCTGAAGCAGTCTTGGGAAACTATGTGGACTTCAACTCCCAGAATTCCAGCATTCTGGCTGGGGGATTCTGGGAGTTGAAGCCCACCCATCTTAAAGCATTCTGACTGGGGAATGCTGGGAGTTGAAGTCCACCCATCTTAAAACATTCTGACTGGGGAATTCTGGGAGGTGAAGTCCACATATCTTAAAGCATTCTGACTGGGGAATTCTGGGAGGTGAAGTCCACCCATCTTAAAGCATTCTGACTGGGGAATTCTGGGAGGTGAAGTCCACCCATCTTAAAACATTCTGACTGGGGAATGCTGGGAGTTGAAGTCCACCCATCTTAAAACATTCTGACTGGGGAATTCTGGGAGGTGAAGTCCACATATCTTAAAGCATTCTGACTGGGGAATTCTGGGAGGTGAAGTCCACCCATCTTAAAGCATTCTGACTGGGGAATTCTGGGAGTTGAAGTCCACCCATCTTAAAACATTCTGACTGGGGAATTCTGGGAGGTGAAGTCCACCCATCTTAAAGCATTCTGACTGGGGAATTCTGGGAGGTGAAGTCCACCCATCTTAAAGCATTCTGACTGGGGAATTCTGGGAGTTGAAGTCCACCCATCTTAAAGCAGGCTGGCTGGGGAATTCTGGGAGTTGAAGTCCACCATCTTAAAGCAGGCTGGCTGGGGAAATTCTGGAATTGAAGCCCCTTCCTCTTAAAGCTGCTAAGGTTGAGAAACGCTATCATAGTGGCCCAAGTTTCTAATTCAGCTCCAGGGGGAGGAGAGCCCATAACCTCCCTCCTCTGCTAAATTTCCCCACAAGGCAGAATGGGCTGTGACCAACTTAAAGGGAATGTGGGATCCTTGGTGCTCTCTGAGCTTGGTATTTTTCCTGCAGATGTTTCATGAACCAAACAAGGTAAAATCATCAGCCCAACCCTTCCTCCCTTCTAGCACGGATGCCGTTACCTAGTTTGGTAATGAAACGTCTTCAGGAAAAACCCCAAGCTCAGAGAGAGCAGGAAGGAGCCCTCATTTCAGAGTAAGAGAGTGAGAAGGGGCCTTGGAGGTCTTCTAGTCCACCCTAGGCCATTCCAGACAGGTGGTGGTGTCCAATCTCTTCTTAAAAACCTCCAGTGTTTCAACCAGGAGCTACAAATAGTCTTATCGGTTAAAGCAGTGGTCACCAAAGTCAGAGCCCCAACAGGAAGCCGTTGCTGGAGCTAAGCAGCCACCAGGAGAAAGAGTTGGCAAAAGAGCTCAGTTAAAATTGGATCAGACCGAGAAAGAGGCTCAGCAGATTCAACTCACTGAGGACTACAAGCATAGGCTTTCCAAGCAGAGTTATAGTTAAAATCCTTGTAGTTAAAATCCAGGGAAGCATTTGCAGGGAAGTGATTCAGAGGTCTGCATTCTGCATTAGTCACTTGAATTAGGTGTGCCTTTGTCTAAATACACCCACTTTGTGGTACCTACTACACGCCTCCCCCAGACACTTCAAGACAGACTTTCCACTCCCTGAGACGGCGTGCAATTCTCCCCCACCGAACAGGAACCCCCCACCCTCCGGGCATAGGATTAAAATGTTCATTGAGCTGGCAGGATGGCTGCCAGGGCGAATATATTTGCTAAAAAGGGGGGGGTCTAAAAAGGTCTTGTGTTTTGGGCATCTTCCTTGCTCAGCAACCTCCCCCGAGGCTTTTGAAGTTTGGGAAGCAGCTGCCTTCTTTGTGCCAGCTCTTTCAAGGTTGGGCATCTGGAAGGTAGAGTGCTTCTGAAGATGGAGGCTCCGTAGAAGGTAGCGGAGAGGATGGGAAATCAAGGCCACTCGTGGTGCCTTCCAAAGGAGGGTGCGTAAGGCAGGCAAGGCCACCCTTCCCCTCTTGCCGATTAAAAAAAATATATATCCAGAAATGTGGCGTGATAAATTTTCCTCCGGCTTTTTCTTTGGGGAGTTTGCAAAGGAGCATCACAAAGGAAGGGGTGGTCGGGAAGGAACAGAAGGATCAGTTGATGGATGGATGGATGGATGGATGGATGGATGGATGGATGGATGCCCAAGACGAGGCCCTGGGGATGAGGAGATAAAGACCCAGGTGTGGATGGGATGGACATGAGAGCGAGGAATGTGAATGCCGATAAAACATTTTCTCTTGCCTTCATTTCTTTGCCTTGGCAATTCAGAGCTTTGCTCCTTTCCTGTCTCCCTCACTGAAGGGGGGGGAGAGTGGGGAGGGGTTGCTTCCGTAGACAAAAGTTTTAAACTGCTTTTACTTTTCTCTGCGGAAGGAGGGGGGGTTGTGGGGTCGCTGCCTCCGATAAAAAACTTTTTGTTCTTTTATTCTGCTCTGCAATAGGAATGGGGTGGGTGGGCTGCTCCTTAACAGCGAGACAGAAATTACCCCCTTAAAACCATCAGCCAGGATATTAGGAACAAGAATAGCTCGCTTAGAAAAAAAAAAAAAAAAACCAAAACCCACATACCTGGCACACTTTGCAAAGTGACAAGGGATGCAAAACAGGCGAGGTGACCTTTAGCTATTGAACATAAAAGCGTAAGGGTTTTTTTAGGGTGCGGGGTTTGAAATCCAAATAGCCAATCGATATTATCTGTTATGCGTGCATTTATTAGGGGGAGGGCAAAGGGTTGAAGGCGACCCATCCCTCGACTATAAAAACTGCTCTAAGAGTCTAATCTTGGCCCCTTGGTTAGCTCCTTATATCTTGGTACCGAAATAAAAATATAATTCTGTATATTTCATCCGGTGACTTATCGGCTTCGACACCAAGAGCCCAGGTTTGGGGACAACACTCAAAAGTGTTTTCAAAAGAGAAACAAACTTTGGGAAGGGGAAAAAAAAAAACGTAGAACGTACCTTCACCGCTTCGGTCTCCCCCTTCTGAAGTTCTTCCAGGCTCCCAGCTGGATTCGAAAATGCGTCCTTTTGTTCTACCCCTGCCTCTGCCTGCAGGTCTGTCCCCGATTGAAGGGCGTCTTCCTTACACCCCACCCCTCCTTGCAACTTCCTCCCGGCTGCCTCGAAAAAAACGGTGACACACACAGAGCATTTTTTTTTTAGTGCCGGAGGCTTTGAGTAAAATCTTGCAAAGCTGAATTTGCACATCTCCCAAGACATCCTTGAGAGCAAATGGAGGGTTTATGCTTGCTATTTTCTGGGAAAGTTTAGTTTAGTTTAGTTTATTAGACTTCTAGAATCTATTAGACTTCTAGAAAGGCAAGAGTTACAAAGAAATGCATTTTAAAATATATATATTGTGCGAATTCCAATATTAGAAAAGGAAATTCTGCTTCTGGATATAATTTCCCCCCCCCCCCCCGTTCCCCTTCTCTGCTCCTCCTCCTGGGATACAGGTCGTTCTCAAACTTACGACCATTTGTGTAGCAACGGTTTGGAGGTTCAGTAGCACTGAAAAAACGGACTTATGACCTGTCCTCGCACTTACAACCGGTTCTCGCACTTACAACCATCATAGGCGATCAAAATCCAATTTGTTTCATGCCCGTTCAAACTTACACTTAGGATAGTTTTTCACACTTACGACCGTTGCGCCATCCCTACGTTCAGGCACTTGGCAACTGACTCATATTTATGACGGTCGCAGTGTCCCCCGGGAGGGGTCACATGATTTCCTTTTTGCGACCTTCCGGCAAGCGAAGTCAACGGGGAAGCAGGATTCCCTTAACGACTGTGTGTCTATCTTAACGTCTGCAAGGATTCCCTCCGCAACTGCGACGAGAAAGGTTGTAAAACGGGGACTGAACTCACTTGGCGAATGTCTCGCTTAGCCACCTACGTGTTGGGCTCGATTGGGGTCGCTAAGTCGAGGACTTGTACTGCTTTGTATCCTCTGCAGGCTAGAACCGGGTTAAAAAAGGAAGCTTTTCAGGAGATTGTCAGAAAGAGATCGACTTCCGAATTTGTTCAGAGGAGGAGGGGGAAAAAATAGCTCATGGTTTTCACCTCCTCCGACACGTCATTTTGCCTTCCGTTCTCCCAGCCCTCCTCAACCCGTTTCATCTAAACAGCGGTAGAAACCACCTATTTATTTAAAGGTAAAGGTTCCCCTCGCGCATACGTGCTAGTCGTTCCCGACTCTAGGGGGCGGTGCTCATCTCCGTTTCAAAGCCGAAGAGCCATATATATATTTGTGTTACAACCCCTGGTATGCCTAAATATGGGAGGAAGGTCACACTCCCTCTTTCTGTCCTTCGGCTTCATCACAGAAGACCATGCAGGCAGAAAACCATATTTTTATTTTTAATGTTGCCTTTTATATTTGTGTTGTATTTGTACTGATAAATAAATAAAGGGAGACTAGGATAGATCTATTTCGAGCTAATTAGCTCTCATCAGCTAGCCATACCCTTACTGGGATTAGAACCCAGGCTGGGTTCTAATCCCAGTAAGGGTATGGCTAGCTGATGAGAGCTAATTAGCTCGAAATAGATCTATCCTAGTCTCCCTTTATTTATTTATCAGTACAAATACAACATATATATATGTTGTATTTGTACTGATAAATAAATTATATATATATGTGTGTGTGTGTGTGTGTGTGTGTTTTCGTAGATTTTCACGGGTGTAGGTATGCTGCAAAACCAGTATATATATATATATATATATATATATATATATATATATATATATATATATATATATATATATATATATATATGCTAGCTGATGAGAGCTAAATAGCTTGAAATATATCTATATTAGTCTCCCTTTATTTATATATATATATATCCAAATTTTTCCTCCATCTCTAGCGCCCTAGTCTTTTCCTTAAATTAAACCAAGACCTGTAGCTTGTTCCCTCTAACCCTGTTACTTTTAGCCTTTTGATTATATCTTTGTAACTTAGCCAGCATTGTTAGTTCACTCCTACTGAAAGCGGACAAAGATGGGTTGAAGTTTGTTTGAGCCAACTTCTCTTGACAAAGTTCACGCGTCCGAGTTTTGGATAGGTTTCTTTTGCTCCTCCTCAAAAGTTTTTTGTACAAAACCAACGTTTTTTGAGTTAAAAACGTTGAACCCCGTCCGCCGAACTACCGGTTTATAATGTGAGTAAGCTAGACGGTTTTCTTCCGTTTCCTCTTTTTTTAGGAGGGGGGGGGAGGAAAAGGGTCACACAGTTTCTGCATGCTCGCTCGGTCACAGGATGGGTGGATCTGGCCCTCGCCTTCACCCACCCTGTCGCAACTGGGATTTCTTTGTGGAGGGAGGAGTGGGAGATAGAAGTGGTGCAAAAAAAAGAGAGAGAGAGTCTATAAATGCTTCTGACGGGAGCGTGGGTAGACGTGGAACATGTGAACTTTCCTGGGTCAAGATTGCCCCATTTCGGTTGTGTCAGCCAGGCGCCTCTCCCCCACCCCCTGGCCTCGTGTAGTGCAAGGAAAAATATTTCTTAAGAGGGGAGACGTGCGACAGCAAAATGAGCCCAGTTTGGTCTAGCAGCCAATAAGGCACGAGGTTGGAAACTGGGCGAGAGTGAGTTCTAGTTCCGCGTTTGCCATGAAACCCAGCGGGGCGACTTTGGGCCAATCACCAGGAGACGGTGAAATCTAGTCCCGCCTTAGGTATGAAACCCGTCTGGGTGACTTTGGGCCAACCACCGGGTGACGGCGAGTTCTAGTCCTGCCTTAGACATGAAAGCCAATTGGTTGACTTTGAGCTGATCAGAAGGAGACGGTGAGTTCTAGTCCCACTTTAGGCATAAAAGCCAATGGGTGACTTTGCCCCAACCACCAGGACAGAGTGAGTTCTAGTCCCACCTTAGGCATAAAAGTCAGTGGAAAACTTTGGGCCAATCACCAGGAGACGGTGAGTTCTAGTCCTTAGTCATGAAAGCCAATAGGAAACTGGGCCAATCACCAGGAGATGGTGAATTCTAGTCCTGTCTTAGACATGAAAGCCAGCTGGGTGACTTTGAGCCAATCACCAGGAGTTTGTGAGTTCTAGTCCTGCCTTTGGCACAAAAATCCACTTGGGTGACTTTGGGCCAGTTCCTCTCTCTCAGCCCAACCCACCTCACAGGATCGTTGTGGGGAAAATAGGAAGAAGTCTTATGTTCAAGTGATCAAAATTCAGACGCTCGGCAACTGATTTGTATTTATGACGGCGGCAGTGTCCCGGGGTCACGAGGTCCACTTCGGCGACCTCCTGACAAGCAGGGAAGCCACGTTCACTTAACAGCCAGGTTACTAAACTTAACACCTGCAGCGATTCCCTTAACAGCAGCAGCAAGAAACGTCGTAAAATGGGGCCAAACTCACTTGACAAATGTTTCGCTTAGCCACACAAATGTTGGGCTCCATTGTGGTCATAAGGGCGAGTAGGCGGCGATATAAATTCAATCTCTTTCTATAATAATGGCTGTGTGTGTGTGTGTACACCAGCATAACTCTGGAACGCCTGGCGCAATTTCAACTAAACTTGGTACACAGAGGATTTTACTCTCTGGAAACAAATACGGTGGGGGGTAAGACACCCCTAACACCCCTCGGGGGGGTGTGTTCTGTTAAGATACAGCCTGTTGTGCCTTAAAATGGCTTCTACTGTGCAGCACGGTGGAATTGCCATGTTAACAGCTTCACAGTACTCTACAAGGGGGCTCCCTCTGGTAAGGGGGACAATCCAATATTAGAAATTACGCTTGGTCCGGATATTTCCCCCCTATAAATAAATAATAAACCAGGCGATGCCAGGTTATCGGCTAGTAAATAAAATAAAATAAAATAAAATAAAATAAATAAATAAATAAATAAGGACTGCCTGTATTTCACTCTCCAGCCAAAAATGGCTCAGTGCAAATGAAACCAGGACTGTTATCAGCCACTGTCAGAAAAAAAGCAAATCTCCCAATTTATTGATTTCAAACCGTCGGCCGAGAATCAAGGATACGAGAGAAACAAACAAACAAACAAAAAGGGCGGGGGGGGGGGATAAAAAAAATAAACAAAATCTGATTTAAGCAGCCTGAAAAATCAAGCCGCCATCTGAACCTACAAAGCCTTACCTCAAAAGGGCAAGAAACTCAAACTGTTAAAGAGAGGAATATAAAATTGTGACATCTTGGCTGCAAATTCCCCAGAAATGGAAGATGTTACTTGGAGCGTCAAGATTGCGCCAATCCGGAAAAATCTGACGCAACGTTTCCAGATTGCACAATAACTCCTCCCCAAACTCTTTTTTTTTTAAAAAATCACCCTCTGACGAAGCCTTAGGAACTTTTTAAAAAGATGATTAAAATCTTCCAGGAGTCCAGCGGGACAGAAAGGCTTCAGAATAACGGCAGTTGTGCTCACATAAAGCAGATTAGCAGGGGGGCGGGGCAGGGGGGATGTGCTTTGCTCACACATGCGGCGTACACATACGCGCCTGGCTGCAAAAACGTCCCTAAATAGGACAACATAGAGCCTGGGCGGGTGGCCCGTCCCACCCGCAATTTCTAAACTGGCTGAATCCCTCTGATCCCCGCAACTTTTTTCTGAATGTGCCGATTTTTCAGCCCACCTCAGCGGGATTTTGATCCTTTAGACCCCACCCAAAACTTTTCCTTTCTCAAGGTGCTATTCGGGTAGTCCTCAAGTTACGGCAACTTGTTCAGTAACCGTTCGAAGTTACGACGGCATGGAAAAAGAGTGACCCGTGGCCGTTTTTCAGAGTTACAACCGTGGTTCACGCCATCAAAATCCAGACGCTTATCAACTCATATTTATGACGGTTGCAGCGTCCTGCGGGGGTGTGTGTGTCACGTGATCCCTTTTGCGACCTTCTGCGCCAAGCAAACTCACACGGGGAAGATGGATTCGTTTAACAACCCGGGTGATTCTTTGAAACGACCGCAGCAGGAAAGGCCGTAAAATGGGGCAAAAACTCAACGGCCTCGCTTAGCGATGGACATTTGGGGCTCCGCTGCGGTCGACTTAAGTCGAGGACTACATGTAACAAACCGGCCTGATCTGTTTATTCGTCTGCCGAACAGAAGGGAGGAAACTTCTGCTGAAAAGAGGAGACTCGGAAAGACTTAATTTTGCTCCTTTCTGCTTTTTTATTGGATGCGCTGGAGACCAAGGTGAACCGCAGCCTCACGGCCGAACGAAAGAAACCGGAAAAACAATTGACGAGGATCGCCGGGGCCACAAGTTGCTGGCCGAGAGAATTGAAAACCGCAAAGGTGGGGGTGAAAGAGGAGGGGAACAATCCCACCCCTCGCTACCCCAAAAAAGGAAAAAATGGCAGCTCACAACAAGGGGTATAATAACCGAGACAGAGCAACAGGCCGGGACGATGGAGAAAGGCCCTTTTTTTTTTCCGGTGCCGAAACAGGGTGGATGGTTGGTGACAAGCACGCATAAATGTGCAAGAGGCCGACATGTGTCTCAAATGTGTGAGTCTCTGCCTTGTGCCGAGGAGATGGCCTCGAGGCTGGACCCATTTCATGGAGAAAGACCCATCAAGGCTGGCTTTTTTTTTTCTTCAACTGGGGGAATTTCTTTGTGAAGGATGGGTCAGAATTATCACCGGATGGCAATCAAGCCAACATCCATGAGCTTCTGGATCTTCTGAGCAATGACAGGATTTTTCAAGTGTCTGTGGGGGAAAAGAGAGGGAATGCGGTCAGGAAGATCCCTAAAAATATTTTGTAACCCATGTTTGGCCAACATTTAGCATTATTGTGGCCCGGTGAGGAAGTTGGGGAGGAGGAACCTGGGCCAGTCCTGGAGTGTGGGGAAGGCTCGGATGAGGGCTCTGTGTTGGAGGCAGAGAGGGGGCCAGGGCCGTCCGACAGTTATCAACTGCCTTCGGAGTCGGAGATCAGTGGGGCAGAAGAACAGCTGGAGCCTGTTCCCAGTGTGCGCATGGGCAGAGTTACCAGAAGAAAAGAACATCTAAGAAACTAGGGTCGACGTGGAAGTAAAGCCACAGGTGGACGGTGAATGGCCCCTCCCACAGGACATAAAAGAGGAGCGAAAGGGGAGGGAGCTTTTGCAGGAAACAATTCCTTCGTTCGTTCGTTTGTTCGTTTCAGGAGTGTGAAGATTTGTCCGTGAATCTCAGAGACTCTGTGCCCAGAGTCTTTCCTTGCACAGCACCTCATTTGGGAAAATATTGACATGGCAGATTTCCAAGCTAGATAAGGTCTGTGGTCATAAATACTCCTTTGAAAGACTGTTTGCCAGGCATGAATATGAATGAGAGCAATTCACATTCGCTTAATAAAAGGGGTTTTGTCGGGACCAGGACTCTGCCTCGTGCTTTTTGGGGAAGCCTCGGTCACAACAAGCACATCTCAAAGGCTTCAAAAACTCCAAAGCTTAATCTAGAAGGCATTGTTCAACAATTATATCTCTCGCCTCACAATCCGGAGGCTGTGTGTTTGACCCTCGGTAGAGGCAGATATTTCTCTCTCTGGACACGATGAGAATGTATCTGCTGAACAAAACTCCACTCTGGTGATAGGGACGGCATCAGGCCAGTAAACACTCAGCTCCGTTCAGCTGCCCGGACTCCACCCCCGCAAGGGATTATGGGCTCATTAAACAACTAAATATATATATATATGCACCTACCCAGCCCTATTGGCTTGGCCTCTACAACAGTGGCCAAGGGAAAATGAATTGCCCAACCCTGCTCTAGCTACACCCCTTAAGAGAATGATGAGGTGATGACCAACTCTCAAGGTCATCTAACTTTATCTCTTACGCATTCCCCCAGCCCTGACTCACTCGCTTAGCGCCTGTGGATCTTTCTGCATCTGTTCCAGGATCAGCCGCATGGCTGGATCACTCATGATCTGCTGCACCTCGGGATCGGCCATGGCCCGGCGCTTCACGTCCTCGGGGTTGTCGTTGCGATTGTACTGGGACATCAGGCAGCGCTGGTAACCTTCGGCAGCCTCCTGTAGTATTGGCACCCAGGGAGAAAAAAAAGGACAATCGTTGTACAAGGCTCATTGGAAGACGTAACTTTCCCCAATTAATGGCCTTTAATTATCATTTCTTCCCGTAGTTTCGGTGTGTTGGGGCACATACAAGTAATCCTCGACTTTCGACCACCACGTCTCTGTGGCTTAAGCGAGATGTTTGTTGAGCTTTGCCCCGTTTAACGACCTTTCTCGTTCCAGTTGGTTCGGTGAATCATGGGCAGTTTAAAAATTAGTAACTCTTGTTCAGATTAGAAAGTCGCTAAGCGAATTCAGCCTCCCCCATCGACTTTGCTTGTCAGATGGTTGCAAAACCGGGTCATGTGACACACATACACACACCTCAGGGCCACTGCAACCATCAAAAATACAAGTCAGTTGCCAAGCGTCTAAATTTTGATCACGGGGATGTGGCAACGATTGTTAAGTGTGAAAATGGTCCTAAGTCACTTTTTTCAGTACTGTTCTAACTTTGAAGTCACTAAATGTTGTACATCAAGGACTACCTGTAAATGCTTATCCTTTGGGACTACAGAGGATAAACAGGCCACCCCTTGCCCCGCAACCTCTGCCCTCCTCCCGCCTGCCAGGGGAGTTGTTGTGGCCTGTCGGCCACTGGCCCAACAGCCGAATTAGAGGAGGAGGGGGCGGAGGCGTGGGAGTCAGGGGATGGGGAAGAAGGAATGGAGCTGGCAGAGAGAGAGAGAGACCCAGAGGAGGAGCCTGGGCCATCCATCAGCCGGAGAATCAACAGCCCCCAGGTCTGGAGGTGGCTGATGAGGAAGAGGAGGAACAGCTGGGTTCAGTGCCTGACACATGAATTCACAGAAAGGAGAGGAGAGCAGTGGAAATCTATGGGCCGGTCCTTGGGACTGAAGAGCCACCGCTGCTAGCGAAGCCCCACCCTAACTCTGGGGATAAAAGATAGGGGGCGGAGATGAATAGACAACGATTCATCTCCCTGCCGGATGGACTTCTTAGCCTGCGGCGAGAGAGAATGCCGGGGCTGCAGGCATTCCTAAAGGAATCTCAAGAGGGTTTCTGGTGAACAGCTGGGTCAGAACAGGTGTGCCTGGCCGAGTCCTCACCTTGCAATTTGAGTCCAGCTCCAGCGCTTTCTGATAGACGTCCATCGCTTTGGTGTAATCCTTCATGGCTTCTAAAGCTGCTGCTTTGCGCGTGTAACCTTTGACTGCAAAAGCGAAGAGGAACTCCCATCAGCTTCAGAAAGCGGGACGGCATTGGCTCCAGATTTTGCTTCCCCCCTCCCCACCTTTCATTCAAGAGTTTTTCTCAAGGGAAGAGGGGCCTTACGAACTCAGTGGATGCTTCTGAACCTTGGCTGAGTTGGGAGATGGGTGGACTTCAACTCCCAGAATTCCCCAGCCAGCCCCCACAAATACCCAGAGTGTGGAGAGGATCAAATCCATCTACTTACTGAACGCGGGTTCTAAACGGATGCATTCTTCGCAGTCCTGCGGAACGAAGAAAGCGTTTTAAGGTCACTTTCTCAGAAATAAAACCCTTTTTCCTTCCTCTTGGTTCAGCCTTTTGCTAATCTACCTCATTCGACCTCGCTAGCCCAATCTTGGGAAGAGCCCGTTTTGACTACCGTATTTTGCAGAGTATAAGACACACTTCCTCCCCCTAAAAGAGGGTGAAAATTTGGGTGCGTCTTATACACCAAATGTACCACCCCCCCTCTCACCCTTCAGCCTCCGCATGCCCCGGTTTTGGCCTCTGCCCGGCGTGTTTTCGGGTGCCGATCGGCGCCGATGTGCTTTGCCGATCCCGGCAGCCTTGAACGGGTCTCAAATGGAGCGTTCGGAGGCTGGAAACGCGAGTCGCAGAGGCCAAAATGGCAACCCGGAACAGCTGCTGCCTTGTCTCGACCGGTTCCACGATTCGCCTGCTCTACTCCCTGGAGCGCCCTGCGACAATCAACTGCGTTTCTGAAGGTCGGTATGAGCCCCAACGCGCGCGTGCTCACAACCAGCGAACTTCCTACCAGGGAGGACAATCAGCTAATGGAACGGGCTTGCCTTAAGAAGTTGTGGGAGCTCCGTCATCGGAGGTTTTTAAGAAGCCACCTGTCTGGAATGGTAGAGAGTCTCCTGCTTGAGCAGGGGGCTGGACTAGAAGACCTCCAAGGTCCCTTCCAGCTCTATTCTATTCTACATCTCCTGAGTCTTCTTGGCATGCTGATTTCAAAAGACACCAGAGGTCGTTACGGCTTCTCTACAGGCGAGATGCTCACCTTAAGCGCCAACGGGAACTCCAAGAGCTTGGTGTAGCAGGCTGCTCGGTTGCTGTACAGTTTGGCATCGCTGGGGTTGCGTTTGATCGCTTCCGTATAGTGCTTCATGGCTTGCGGATAAGCCCCTGGGGGAGACAAAGACGGTCACTGGGCGGACGGAGCTTCCCGATTCCAAGGCAGTACATCTCTGAATAACGAGTGCCGGGGACAAAAAATAATTTGGGATTTTCTGACTGCGCCTGCAGGCTTCCTGAAGGAAGCAGATTGGAGAAAAGAACTGGATTCGGGCGTAATTCAGCCGTGTTTTGTTTCTCCAGCAATGAATCACTCCACTGTTAGAAACGGCATCTGCTCACAGCGTGGTAAGTATAAAGGTAAAGGTTCCCTTCGCACGTATGTGCTAGTCGTTCCTGACTCTAGGGGGCGCTGCTCATCTCCGTTTCAAAGCCGAAGAGCCAGCGCTGTCCGAAGACGTCTCCGTGGTCATGTGGCTGGCATGACTCAACGCCAAAGGCGCCTGGAACGCTGTTCCCTTCCCACCAAAGGTGGCTCCTATTTTCCTACTTGCATTTTTTACGTGCTTTCGAACTGCTAAGTTGGTAGAAGCTGGGACAAGTCATAAGAGCTCACTCTGTTACATGGCGCTTGGGATTCGAACCGCCAAATGCCGACCTTTCTGAACGACAAGCTCAGCGTTTTAGCCACTGAGCCACCATGTCCCACAGCGTGGAGGGAAGCCCAATTCTGCCCCGCTTCTGCAGAAGCCGCAGTTTTAAGCTGCTGGCAAGGAAGCACGTGGCCGAATGCAGCGTTAGCAGTGTGGACTTCAACTCCCAGAATTCCCCAGCCGGCATGGGAGCTGAAATCCGTGCAGCTTAGAAGTTGCTGTGCTTGAAAAACACTGGCCTAAGGGGGCCAGTTGTGGGGAGCGCTGTTCCTCCAGTGGGGAGACATGGAAGGAGGTCCAGTAAGGTTTTTACCCTGACGCGGCATGCAAACAACCACCAAACCCAAGTGCAAACCCATTCACCTTTCTGGAAACATTCGTTGCCCTTGTTCTTCTCTTCCAAAGCCAGCTCAGGATTGATGTAGGCCTCTCTCTCTTGTTCTTTTAAGATCTTCTCAGCCTGGGGAGAAAGGAAGTTTAAACGTTATCCACGCAGGAAGAAGCTCCGGTGTGAAGAAGCAACGGGACGGTGAGTTCTAGTCTCGCCTTAGGCATGAAAGATGGCTGGGTGACTTTGAGCCAATCACCAGGAGACGGTGAGTTCTAGTCTCGCCTTAGGCATGAAAGATGGCTGGGTGACTTGAGCCAATCACAGGAGACGGTGAGTTCCTAGTCCCGCCCTTAGGCATGAAAGATGGCTGGGTGACTTTGAGCCAATCACCAGGAGACGGTGAGTTCTAGTCCCGCCTTAGGCATGAAAGATGGCTGGGTGACTTTGAGCCAATCACCAGGAGACGGTGAGTTCTAGTCCCGCCTTAGACATGAAAGATGGCTGGGTGACTTTGAGCCAACCACCAGGAGACGGTGAGTTCTAGTCCCGCCTTAGACATGAAAGATGGCTGGGTGACTTTGAGCCAATCACCAGGAGACGGTGAGTTCTAGTCCCGCCTTAGACATGAAAGATGGCTGGGTGACTTTGAGCCAACCACCAGGAGACGGTGATTTCTAGTCCCACCTTAGACATAATGAAGGCTGGGTGATTCAGGGCCAATCACCAGGAGACAGTGAGTTCTAGTCTCGCCTTAAGCATGAAAAGATGGCTAGGTGACTTTGGGCTAGGAGACGGTGAGTTCTAGTCCCACCTTAGACATGAAAGACAGCTGGGTGACTTTGGGCCAATCACCAGGAGACGGTGAGTTCTAGTTCAAACTTAGGCCCCTTCTGGACCACTTCCTCTCTCAGTCCAACCCACTCCATGGGGCAGTTGTTATTGTGGAGAAAAGAAAGCACCCTTTGCACCAAAACTCTCAGAGTTCCTTGCCTGCTGACACTTCTTCAGCACTTCCGGAGTCCGGTGTTCAGCCAGGGACTTGTTGAAAAACTGAATGGCTTCCTTGTACTTTTCTTCCTTGAAGTAAGAGTTCCCAATTCTGGCGTAAGCTCTAGACGCAACGACAATCACAACAACAACAGTCATCACACAGCTATCGAGGACCGAGTGTGGAGAAAGTCCTCGGGGAAGCGAATAAGGCCTGCCCGATCTGCTGAGGGACAGGCCTGGAAGGCAGCATCATGGATGGCCAATTCCATTACGTGCTTTCGAACTGCTAGGTTGGCAGAAGCTGGGACAAGTCACGGGAGCTCACTCCGTTACGTGGCGCTAGGGATTCGAGCCGCCGAACTGCCAACCTTTCTGATCAACAAGCTCAGCGTCTTACCCACTGAGCCCCCGCGTCCCTCTTCTTTCCAGTTTAGGCAAAAACAACAACAACAAAACACTGCAATGGATTCCCTTATTGACGTTCAATTGAGAACCACTGGAAAAAAGTTACTCGCTTAACAACTGCTGCAAAAGAAAAAAAAAAAGACCAAAAAGTCAGCTGGGGTCATCGATTTAATGACTGGCATGACTTCTTATGACTGTAATTCCAGGCTCAACCCTGTCGTAAATCGAGGCAGATTGTGATGTAAATTTTCAAAGCCCATATATCTTTTCATCCCAAAATGGCAACTAAGCCAATTCTGGTGCAAATCCAACTAAGATGAAAAAGAACAAAAATCAAACTGTGATCCCTCCCGAGAAAACCATCCCAGGAATGTTGGCCACCTACTTGGCAATTTGTCGGTAATCTTCCCGGTTCTCACGCCCCACCTCGATGGCTCGTTCACAGAGTTCTCGGCACTCGTTGTACTCCGCTTTTTCAAAATGCACCGCTGAAAGCCAAGGGAGAATCACACACACACACACGAAGACAGGTGTGTGAGAACTGCAGATGCCTTCCCCACCCAGCTGGTAAACAAAAGTGTTGTCTTCTCTCTGCTAGCTGGATGAGGCTGATGGGCTTTGTTGTGGCCCGCCAGCAGCCAGTGAAGCTGGCAGTAGATTCAGAGAGTGAGGAGGTCGGGGAGGAACCTGGGCCAATCCTGGAGTCTGGGGAGGGCTCTGGGGAGGGCTCTGTGTCGGAGGCAGAGAGGGGGCCAGCGCCATATGCCAGTTATCAGCTGCCTTCGGAGTCAGACATCAGTGAGGCAGAAGAACAGCTGGAGCCTGTTCCCAGTGGGCGCATGCACAGAGTTGCCAGATGAAGGGAACAGCTAAAGGACAGGGGTCGACTTGGGAGGAAGGCCACAGGGGGACAATGAATGGTGCCTCCCAGGGGAAATAAAAGAGGAGCAACAGGGGAGTGGAGTTTGCAGGAGACCATTAGTTGGTTTGTGATTCTCCGATCGACAAGCTCGTGTCTTAAGCCACAGAGCCACACCACGTCTGCAAAAATAGGCCTACCTAGAAACAAGCAAAGCCCAGATTATTCTATTTTAATAAATTCCAGGGCTCAGCTCCTCTTTCCTAGGTTTTCAACAGCTTAAACCGTGTATTACGCAAACTGTTTCATTTTGTAAAGGGACAGAGCAGAATTCTCTAACTTCCCCCCGTTTGTGCTGTTTTAAACCTACGGAAGAGAATATTTGTAGCTCAGGAAGCGTGGAGTCCTCGGAATTGGGTTGTTTTCCTTGCAGACGTTCCATGACCCAACTAGGGAACATCACCAGTGCTAGAAGGGCATGGGGAGTTTGGTCTCTTTTTAAGCCTGTAGGCTTGCCCCCCCCCCCCCCACTCTTCCGCCGCCCACCTCACCTGCTTGATTAGTAATGTAAGTCATGTTGGTAGGATCCAAATCTTTGGCTTTGTTGTAATGCTCCAGGGCTCTTTCGAAGTCTTTCTTCTTATAGGCCTCATTGCCCAATTCCTTCTCCTTCAGGGCCTGAAAATCAGCAGATCCACCTTGATTAGGGAGATTTTAAGGCTGCCTTCGCAGCAAATCCAACACAAATTGTTCGGCCCAGTAAGGATTTGTCAGCTTATCCTGTTGGCCACCCACTGTTTTAAGAATCAGAATAGATACACCTGAAAGCTTTCCTTCCTTCCTTCCCTTTCATTTCTTCTTTTTCCTTCCCTTCCTCTCTAATTTTCCTCGTTGCTTCTTTCCTTCCTCTAATTTTCTTCCCTTTCATTTGATTTCTTCTCTTTCCTTCCCTTCCTAATTTTCCTCGTTGTCTTCTTCCTCTAATTTCTTCCTTCCTTCCCTTCCCTTCATTTCTTTCCTTTGATTTCTTCTTCCCTCCCTAATTTTCCTCACTGTTTCCTTCCTTACTCCATCCAATCTTCTTCCCTTCCCTGCATTTCTCTTTCCTTTGATTTCTTCTTTTTCCTTCCTTCCTAATTGTCCTTCCTTCCTCTAATTTTCTTCCTTTCCTTTTCTCACTAAATTTCTTCCTTCTTCCCTTCCCTTTCTCTCTAATTTTCCTCGTTGCTTCCTTCTTTCCTTCCTCTAATTTTCATCCTTTTCTTTTCTTTTCTTTTCTTCCTTCCCTATGCTACCAAATTGCCAGAGTCTAATACCTGCTTCTTGTTTTCTGGCAGGTCTTCCTCCATGGGTTCTGCCTTCGGCTCTTTCTTGGGGGGCGGAGGAGGCGGGGGAGACATGGCTTCGTCGTCATCATCAGTGCCGGCTAAGTCGACTCCGAGCAGCACCCCAAGTGTCGTCATCACCCGGGGGTCCTTCAGTTTTCTGTCACAGACCAGGGAGGCAAACAGGTGAGAAGGCCAGCCTGAGCACCTCAGATACACCTCCTTGGTAGGCTGACCCAGTGCAGGAAGCTAAGGTTTAACTCCACTCCCCGTTCACTGTCCTCCTGTGGCCTTATTCCCAAGTCGACCCCTGTTCCTTAGCTGTTCCCTTCGTGTCTAGTCACTTTGCACACTGGGAACAGGCTCCAGCTGTTCCTCTGTCTCACTAATGTCTGACTCTGAAGGCAGCTGATAACTGGCATACAGCTCTGTCCCCCTCTCTGCCTCTGACGCAGAGTCCCCCTCAGAGCCTTCCCCAGACTCCAGGACTGGCCCAGGTTCCTCCCCAACCTCCGCACTGTCCGAATCGGCTGCCAGCTCCATTGGCCGCTGGTGGGCCACAACGGATTCCTGAGCTAGGAGACTCTGGCTCTGGTCGAGGAAGGGTACAACCTTGACTGGGAGGGATCAGCCCCCCCTCCCCCCAATTCTGCAATACCCATCGAGGACACTCACGTTCCCAGCTCCGACGGTTTGTTGCGGAGTTGCTCAATCAGCTCTCTGTAACTCGGATCGCTGAGGAGGTTTCTGGTGCGGGGATCACTCTCCAGCTTCTGGTAGAGGTTGGGCATGTTGAAAGGATTCATGAGATTCCGTTCTGGAAGAGGGGGGAGGAGGAGGAGAGAAGAGAGAGAGGAGTCATGGTCTTAAGGGGATTTCCTTTGGGGTGGGGGGCTGCAAAACTCCTGCCGTTTTCAGCTTTAACTTCTCACCCATCTGACTCCTATTGTTCGGACTCAGCTCCCCAAGCACAACAAACCCTCAGAAAACAGTGGCTCTTCCGTCCCAAGGACCGGCCCATAGATTTCCACTGCTCTCCTCTCCTCTGCCTTCTGTGCATCCGCGTGTCAGGCACTGGACCCAGCCGTTCCTCCTCTTCCTCATCAGCCACCTCCAGACCTGGGAGCTGTGGACTCTCTGTCTGAGGGCTGACGGACGGCCCAGGCTCCGCCTCTGTCTCTCTCTCTCTGCCAGCTCCATTCCCTCTTTCCCCTCAGAGCTCCCAGGGTTGCCCTGATGCTGACCCTGACTCTCACGCCTGCCCCCTTCTCTGATTGGGTTGCTGGAGGGGCCAGCGGCTGATGGCCATATCTATTTATGAGGGTCGCAGTGTCCTGGGGTCGTGGGATCTCCTTTGGCGACCACTTGACAAGCAAAGTCAACACTTAGCAACCGTGTTACAGACCGTAACTGTACTTTACTGTAACGAAGTTACAACCGCCCCGAAAGTGACTTACGACCTTTTTTTTCCCACACTCACAACCAAATGCAACACAACCACGTGGTCAAAATTCAGATGCTTGGCAACTGACTCGTATTTACGACGGTTACAGTGTCCTGGGATCACGTCCTCCCTTTCTGCCACGCGAAGTCAGTAAGAAGCCAGGTTCGCTTAACAACCATGTTACTAACTGAACGACTGCAGCAATTCCCTTAACAACGGTGGCAAGAAAGGTCGTAAAATGAGGCAAAGCTCACACTTAAAACTTCACAGAAATTTTGGGCTCAATTGTGGTCGTAAGTCGAGCACTTCCATTTACCAGATCTTTCCATAACTATCTACCACATCATCCTTATCATTTAACAACCCCATAATCCCTTGTGGGGGTGGAGTTGGGGCAACTGAACGGAACTGAGTGTTTACTGGCCGGATGCCATACCTGTTGCCAGGGCGGAGTTTCGTTCAGCAGGTCTATTCTCAATCGTGCCCAGAGAGAGAAATATCTGCCTCTACCTAGGATCAAACTCACAGCCTCCTGATTGTGAGGCGAGAGCTCCACCTCTAGGCCACCGCACCAACCATGGCTATTTCCCACGTGGTTTTTTTTATTCAATCCTTTACGTGGACCCCAGACAGTTTTGGGGATCAATAATGTGTACCCCCCTCCTTCCTTCTTCATGGAAAGGTTGCACGGCCCTCAGTTTGGCCTGCTTTTCAACAGAGACAGGCGCTATCTATTCCCGGATTGCTGCAACGGAAACGTAACACTATCCAAGTCAGGGGGAAAACCCTCCTCCCCCCTTCCCCTCACCTGCCAGTCTGGACTCCATATTTTGCAGGCCTTCCTTCAGCTGGGCGTTACCCGGCTCGTGTTTCAGCCCTTCCGCGTACGTCTTCTTCGCTTCCTCAAAACGGTTCAGGAATTCCAAGGCAGCTGCTTTCCGGGAGTAGCCCTGCAAAGAGCACCAACAACGGATCAGAGGCAGACGACACCCTCCACACCCCCGGTCGTTAAAATGAATCCACAGCTGTCGTGCAAACATTAAGTATTCTTTAAACGCCTTTTGGCTAGCATCGGAAATAAATGCCGCTTCGCAGCAAAAATTACATTGTAAATGTACTTAAGTGCAGTTGTGTGACCAAAGGTGTGTGTGTGTGTGTGTGTGTGTGTGTGTGTGTGTGTGTCAGAACTTTAGACTTGGGTTGTAAGTACAGGTAGTCCTTGACTTATGACTGCTATCGAGCCCAATGTTTTTTTGTTGCTAAGTGAGACGAGTTTTGCCCAGTCTATCAAGTTTCCCCGAAAATAAGGCAGCGTCTTATTTTCCTTTTTCCCTCCTCTTTTACATTTTCTTTTATGCATAACAATACAATATAATAGTAGAGTTGGAAGGGACCTTGGAGGTCTTCTAGTCCAACCCCCTGATTAGGCAGGAAACCCTACACTGCTTCACACAAATGGTTATCCAATCTCTTCTTAGAAACTCCCAGTGTTGGAACATTCACAACCTCTGGAGGTAATTTCTCCAGTGATTAATTGTTCTCATTATCAGGAAATGTCTCCTTAGTTTTAAGTTGCTTCTCTCCTTGATTAGTTTCCACCCATTGCTTCTTGTTCTACCCTCAGGTGCCTTGGAGAATAATTTGACTCCCTCTTCTTTGTGGCAACCCCTGAGATATTGGAAGACTGCATTCATTTTACATCATATTTTCATTTTACATTTCAGTCATCTTATTTTCGTTCCATATTCTTCCGCTTATTTTTAATTTGTTCTTAATATATAAAGAATATCATTATTTGCCTCTCTAAACAAATCAAATTTAACGTATTATTCTGTTTTACTATTAATAAAATATATCCTCAAATTTAATTTTATATAGCAAACATTTCATCTAATTATCTACAAGTAATACTATTAATCTATTTCCACCACATTATACTGAATATATACTGTTGGCTATATTTACCAAATTTCATTCTAGTCCACTAGTAAATCATTTTCTTTCTTTCCTCCTTTCAACCATTTTCTCTTAGTCTCTCAGGAACTTCACTTCTTTCATATTCTCTTCTCTCCACCCGTTTACCTAGGTTTTTTTCCCGTTTTCTTTTTCTTGATCTTAACATTTCTCTCTCTTTTCTTTCCCATCTTTTTTCTCCCTTTTTAATTCTGGTGCTTTATATCTCCCCTCAGTTTTTTCCCTTCATCTTTCTCCATTCATCCCACCTTGGCTATTTAACTTTCCCTTTTTGGGGGGTGAAAGGGAAGAGGCTTCGAAAGCACCTGGCGACCCTCTGTATTTTCTCACCTTGCCCCATTCGGGCTTCAGTTCGATGGTCTTGCAAGCGTCTTCGAGGGCCTTGTGGTACTCCCCCTTTTTGGCATAGGCAGCGGAGCGGTTGCTGTAAAGCACATGGTTGGTAGAGTCCAATTTGATGGCCTCGGAGTAGTGCTTGATGGCTTCGGCGGTGTTGCCGGAGCTGAGAGCCTTGTTACCTTTCTCCTTCAGTTCGTTCACCTGGAGAGAGAGACAGAGACAGAGAGAGAGAGAGACGTTAAATCTGGGGGAGAAAAAAAGTCCAGTTGCTTCCTGCAAAAAAGCACCTTTGGGGCAACCATGGCTTGGATAACGGAGAATCTCTACAGACTTCTAGCTATACAATTTGGGATGGTGTGTTCCAGCATAACAACTGGCAACTGACTCGTATTTACGACGTTCGCAGCGCCCTGGGGTCAGGCGACCACCTCTTTAACGGCCTTCCGACAAACCAAGTCCACGGGGAAGCCAGATTCGCTTAACAACCGTGTGACTAATTTAACAGCTGCGGGGATTCGCTTAACAACGGTGCCAAGAAAGGTGGTCAAACGGGAGGGGGAGGGGGCTTAACAATTGTCTCACCTAGCAGCATAAAGTTTGGGCTCCATTTTGGGTCGCAAGTCAAGGACAACCTTGACTAGCTAATTTCTCTCCTGCCGTTTTGTGTGTTTGTGTTCCAGTGTAACTCTGGAACGCCTCGAGCAATTTCAACCAAACTTGGAACACAGATGACTTGCCCCCTGGAAACAAATACTGTGGGGGTAAGACACCCCTAACACCCCTCGGGGTGTGTGTTCTGTTAAGATACAGCCTGTTGTGCCTTAAAATGGCCCTAGGACTACTTTCCACACTGATGACCGTTGCAACATCATCATCTTCTTTTAATGACCCCATGATCCCTTGTGGGGTGGAGTCTGGGCAACTGAATGAAGCTGGCAGAGTGTTTACTGGCCAGATGCCTTTCGTGTCGCCAGTGCGGAGCTTTGTTCAGCAGATACATTTTCATCGTGCCCAGAGAAATATCTGCCTCTACCTAGGATTGAACTCACAGCCTCCGGATTGTGAGGCGAGAGCTGCACTTGTAGGCCAGCGCACCACTCCTATGACCATTGCAACATCCCGTGATCAAAATTCAGACGCTTGGCAACTGGCTCATATTTACAACGGTCGCAGCCCTCCCGGGGTCATGTTGACCCCCATTTGGCGACCTTCTGACAAACAAAGTCCACGGGGAAAGCCAGATTCACTTAACAACCTTGCAACCATCTTAACAACTGCAGCGACTCCCTTAAACACTGTGGTAAGAAGGGCTGTAAAACGAGGCAAAATTCACTGAACCGTCTCATTTAACAACAGAAACATGAGGTTCAATTGTGGTCGTAAGCCGAGGACTACTGTTAATGGAAGAAAAATCACATTCCGGTATCCGTATGTTCTGACCGAGGCTTCCCGAGAGCCTGAAGCAAACTCCTTGTTGTCCTGACAAAAAACCCTTTTGTTAATTGACTGTGAATTCTGCTCCTTCACATCCAGCAAAGTCTTTCAAGGGAGGATTTACACTCACAGACCTCATCTGGCTTGGAGAGCTGCCAGGCTGATCTCTGCAGAACTTGGCCAGGAGCCTGGGAGAGTCCCGAACCAATTAAGCGAACTGATGGTCTCCTGCAAACTCCACTCCCCTTTCGCTCCTCTTTTATTTCCTCTGAGAGGGGCCATTCATTGTCCACCTGTGGCCTTCCTCCCAAGTCGACCCCTGTTCTTTAGCTCTTCCCTTCGTCTGGCAACTCTGCGCATGGACACACTGGGAACAGGCTCCAGCTGTTCTTCTGCCTCACTGATGTCTGACTCTGAAGGCAGCTGATAACTGGCATACGGCCCTGGCCCCCTCTCTGCCTTCGAAACAGAGCCTTCCTCAGACTCCAGGACTGGCCCAGGTTCCTCCCCAACCCTCCTCACTCTCCGAATCTGCTGCTACCTCTGCTGGCGGGCCACAACACTTTATCTATGTGCAATAGTCACGTTCATTTCTTCCCTCCAGGAAGAGAACCCAGGGAGATGGAAGGGCCAACCTGCACCCACCTAGGGGTGCCCGTCCATCACCTGTTCATGGACACCAAAGGACCCCGAAAGCGAGCATCTGCAGCTCACCTGTGTCCGGAACAACCGTGACGTTAAGTCATAGGACGAGGTCCCCACCACATTCTCACCTTCTTCCCCAGAGGAAACGGCAAACGAGAGGTCGCTTCCTCTGAGTCACAGCTCCCGGGGACCAGCAGCTGAAATTACAGATGGCCAAGAATAACCATCCTTTTCGAGCGGCGACAAAATGTCACCGAGGCTCTTTCTGGAACAATCCCCGGTGCCGTTTCACCTCCGCGCTTCAGCTATGCGGGAAAACGAGTTTATTTATTTTTTCATCCATAAAAGCGAAGGAGGGCAAGACGATACAAGCGTCACCCCGGCGGCCCATTTGGGATGGCAGGAACAAAAAAAAATTAAGGCAGAAAGCCTCAGCCATGGAAGTTGGAGCCCAGCCAGGTTGCTATGGTGTAAAAACCCTGACACAATCTCACACCCACCGGGGCTGCCTTACATTACAGGTCTGTTCTGGGTCCCGTCCCCCCCCCCTTCCTTTTTCTGCTCGCTACTGTTTTCTGGCACCTTGATTTAAAAAGGCCAACTGGCTTCCTCCGTTCATTTTCACACCCGGGCAACGAAGTGCCATTAGGATGATGGGTGGGAGGAAAGTTTTCATTAGTGGCAAAAGGTCAGAGTGGGGAGGGGGAGGGCACAGCTCTGAGTCAAGCTTGAGCCCCCAAAAGGGAGACACTTTTTTTTTTGCAGGAGGCCAAAGGTCTACAGGATTAGACATGTGTCTTTCAATAGGGGGGAATCCCTGCAGAAAGAGCGACCCGCTGTTTTCAATTTCCCTGGTTCGCGCACGGTGCTGAGTCAGAGTTTAATAAGAATAAACCGCAGCTGGCTTAGTGCACCACAAACTAGGATGATGAAGTGATAGTTGCTTCTGTCATTTGAAAGGGAATATTTGTAGCTCAGGGTTGAAATGAGGGGTCCTTATTTTTCTTGCAAACGTTTCGTGACCCAACTAGGTAACATCATCAGTGCTAGTAGAGTGGGGGGTTTGTTCTCATTTTATATTCTAATCTAGTGGCTTGCCCTGTCAGTGTTGGCCAACAGCCCAAGCAAAGAACCTCTTAAGACCACTCTCCCCCAATACTGGCAGGGCAAGCCAGTAGAATATAAAATGAGAGCAAACCCCACTCCCTTCTAGAGCTGATGATATTACCTAGTTGGGTCATGAAATGCCTGCAAGAAAACAACCAAGTTCAGAGAGCACCAAGGAGCCCTCATTTCAACCCTGAGCTACAAATATTCTATCCAAGTCACTTGTATATAAACAGAGAGAAAGTCACACTCCCTTCTAGCACTGAAGATGTTCCCTAGCTGGGTCATGAAACGTCTGCAACAAAACCACCAAGCTCAAAGAATATCAAGGACTCTACATTCCTCTTCCTCCTCCTCCATTCCACAATCCCCACACCCTTCTAGCACTGATGATGTGACCTAGCTGGGTCACCAATCGTCTGCAAGAAACCCACCAAGCTCAAGGACCCCTCACTTAGGCTACTGTTAAATCCAAGCCAGATGTGCAAACCCAACACATCGGAGGGTCGCTTGGGGAAAGGTCCCTGCACATTCCAGAAGCAGCCCTACCAAAATAATTCAGAGCAGTGAGAGGCCGCATGTGCCTCGCAAACGGCTGAAGATGACATCCTTATCCCTGATCCAGGAAGAGTTTGACAGCAAGGTCTTCCCTCCATCGATGCGAACATGCTGCAACGTGCAAAGTTAGGCTTGGCCCCTCTTCTTCTTTTCGTAAACAGCTTCAAAGAGCCGAGAGGTTGCGCTAAGCTCTGTTCAAGCGGCTTCCAGTGCTTTGCTGGAGAGGCAGCATTTACATGCAAAGGCACCTTCGTGCCCAAATGGCACCAGCTCCCACAAGCCGTCTTTGCAGATCAGCAAAGCGATAGTGTAGTGAGACGGGAACTGTGACGTGTGGCAGAAAACTGCTTTGGATGGCATCAGTGTGTCTAAAAGCAATCCATGTCCCTAATATTATCAATATTATCCCTATATATAAAGGTAAAGGTTCCCCTTGCACATATGTGCTAGTTGTTCCCGACTCTAGGGGGCGGTGCTCATCTCCGTTTCAAAGCCGAAGAGCCAGCGCTGTCCGAAAGCATCATGTGGCCGGCATGACTCAACGCCAAAGGCGCACGGAGCACTGTTCCCTTCCCACCAAAGGTGGTTCCTATTTGTCTACTTGCATTTTTTACGTGCTTATGAATGGCTCGGTTGGCAGAAGCTGGGACAAGTCACGGGAGCTCACTCTGTTACGCGGCGCTGGGGATTCGAACCGCCGACCTTTCTGATCGACAAGCTCAGTGTCTTAGCCACTGAGCCACCACGTCCCATATACATACATGATGTATGTATGTATGTTCCTAAAAGTGTCCTATTGACTTGAAAAAATTGGAAAGTGCCCGCAAAAAAGGTAGGCCCCCAGAATAGAGAGGACTCCCATTAATCTGAGCAAATTTGTCCACTCTTGAGATGCCGTCAGCGCAGCAAACATCCCCCAAGCAGAATCAATTCACACACACAGACACACACAGACAATTTGACTTCATTCAGAACCCACAACATCCATAGGTCAAAGGTCCCAGCAATGATAAAGCAAATCACCTGTAAACACACTACTCGTAAAACTAAACCTGTTCTAGGACAGCTCCTGCAGCCAATCTGGGGCTTGTGCCTGCCCTCAAGTCTGAGAATAGCCCGGCAGGGGATGATTGGACATGTAGCCCGGTCTACAAAAGCATGGCTGGCTCCCCCTGGACTTCAGCTCAACATTGTGGTTGCCGAGCTCTTAAGGGCAGACAAGATAAAAGCCATGGAAATCCCCAAGAAGGATCAAAAGTGATTCTTCTCTGTATCAACACAATTACTAGTGTTAATAACAATGGTTAATAAGTTCTCAACACCCATTAGTGTGGACAGCTGGGAAGCCACGTGGCCTGGGGATGATGGGTAAGGTCATTCCTGTGAAGGGGGCAAGTGGGCCATGCAGGCTGGGGATGATGGATACGGGTATTATTTGGAAGGAGGTGGGTGAGTCATGCAGGCTGGGGATGATGGGTATGGTCATTACTTTGAAGGAGGCAGGTGGACCTTGCAGGCTGAGTATGATGGGTAAGGCCATCACTTTGAAGGAGGCAGGCTCGGGATGATGGGTATAGCAATTACTTTGAAGGAAGTCGGTTGTACAGGCAGGGGATGATGGGTAAGGCCATTACTTTGAAGGAGGCAGGCTGGGGATGATGGGTATGGCCATCACTTTCAATGAGGCAGGCTGGGGATGATGGGTATAGCAATTACTTTGAAGGAAGTCGGTTGTACAGGCAGGGGATGATGGGTAAGGCCATTACTTTGAAGGAGGCAGGTTGGGGATGATGGGTATGGCCATCACTTTGAAGGAGGCAGGCTGGGGATGATGGGTATAGCAATTACTTTGAAGGAAGTCGGTTGTACAGGCAGGGGATGATGGGTATGGTCACTACTTTGAAGGAGGCAGGTGGACCTTGCAGGCTTTGTATGATGGGTAAGGCCATCACTTTGAAGGAGGCAGGTGGGCCATGCAGGATGGGGATGATGGGTATAGCAATTACTTTGAAGGAAGTCGGTTATACAGGCAGGGGATGATGGGTAAGGCCATTACTTTGAAGGAAGCAGGTGAACCACACAGGCTGGGGATGATGGGAACCCACCCCATCCAAGGGCAGCACGTGGGGGGGGGAGACTGTCGGTCCCCTTCCCTCCCTTCCCAAGATGCACTGCGAGCTCCCCCTTCCTTCCTTCCTTCCCCACGAGGCTTCCTCCCCCCCCCCACTCAGCCTTGGACTCCTTTCCCTCCCCATGGTGCAAACCCATGGAGCCTCCCCCCCCCAAGATCCTGGGGACGAGCCCCTCCCCCCTTCAACGTGCATTTCCCAGAATCCTTTGCAAAAGGAACAGCCCTCCCTCCCTCCCCAGGTTGAACCCCCCAGCCCTTTCCCTTCCCACCCCCCCAGCCCTCCCACCTTCTCCATGGCGCCGGGGAAATCTCAGTTCCTCCGCTCGCCTCTCCTTCGGCTTTTTCCCGTCTGGCTCTCCGGCTCCTTCCTGCGCCCGCCTTTCCCTTTTCCCACCCCGCCTTCTGGAACCTGCTAGAATGCTCCCGCCCCGCCCCCGGGGCCCGATTGGCTCCCGCTCGCGCGCGTGGGCCCGACCCCCCTCCGCGCCTCGTTGGTGGAAAGCTAAAAAGAGGGCGGGCTTTCCCCCTCTCCGCCTTTCTCCCTCCCCACCTCCCCCTGCGACGCGCGGATTGGTTTGCCGCCGCGGGCTGCCGTCCGACTATTGGCCCGCGCCGTTTGACAGGCTTATGGAGAAAGAGGGGGCGGGGTTTTGGGAAAGTCCTCTCTCGGCTTCCATTGGGACGGAATCCAGACGTCATCGGAGCTCCTGACCAATAGCTAGAGGCTTTGATTTTTCTCCCCTCCCTCCTTCCTTTGATGATTCTTATTGGTTTTCCGGGTTTCTCCCTGCCTAACCGCTTTAAATGGCTTTTCAAGGGTGACGTCATTTCCGCTTTTTCCTTTTATTGGGAAAGCCGGAAGTTTTTCCCCCCGGTCCTCTAGTTTGGGAAGTTTTGATTTATTGCATTGCAGTTTTGACATTTATTTCTTTTCTCCCTGTTTTAAATTTTAATTTAATCTTAACCCCCCCCCCTCCAAGCTTTGTAAAACATTTTCTTCCTTTACAGTCTTTTTTCAGATTGCATATGTAAATTTGTATACATTCCTATCTGGTATATGTGTAATATCACAAAATATGTAATAATTTCACCAACAGCTGCAAAGACGTCACTAAAAAAGTCGAATCCTTTCCTGGCTTTTCTCAAACGACTCTCCTCTAAAAATTTAAATGTAACGCAGATCCTGCTTCTCCCATTGACTTTGCTTATTGGAAGCCAGATGGGAAGGTCACAAATGGTGACCATAGGATGCTGGAACTGTCATAAATATATGCGCCTGGATTTTGATCACATCACTGTGGGGACGCTTATCAATTAATGTAGAAAGGCTGGAGACAACAGGAAGCTAGAAAAACATCAGGAAGCTGAAAGATTTAAATGAAATTAACCTTTTCTTTTCTAATATCTTTTGAATCTTATTTCAATTATAGCACATTGCAATTTATTGGTGGGGTGGGGTGGGGTGGTTACAAAACAACACTGGCCAAATTGATGCTGCTCCGAGCATCGTGTAGACTAGAGAGAAAGCAGCATGATTAGTTTTTCAGCTATATTTAGAAGCTTCTGTCAACATCCTTTCTAAAATTAGCTGCCAACAAATGGAAACTCAGCCCAGCAGGGAATAGGCAATGCTATATCTCTTTTCTCAAAGCATTATTTTGGAGTAAGACTGGCAAACTGGGTCTGCTCTCTACCATCTTCTACACCACTGTTTCTCAAACTTGGCCACTTGAAGATGGGTGGACTTCAATGCTCTCAATTCCCTATCCAGCTGAGGAATTCTGGGCGTTGAAGTCCACCCACTGCCCCCACCCCAATTTTGCCTGGAAGGCCTCCTGAACCAACTTGGAAACCCAAAATTGCCAAAGGGGGGAGGGGGCAAGCGCATGCATGTAGGGGGGAGGCGGGAAACACGGGGGTCACATGTGCATGCATGTGGGGTGGGGCACATGTGCGGGGCCAGGGCGTCACACACGCATTGCATTATGGGTGTCAGAGCAGGGGCCTGCTTTCAGCACGCAACGACGAAAAGGTTAGCCATCACTGGTACAGTGCAATACTGGGTTTTCAATTTCAACTGTATAGAATGTGAAGGATAAGTGTTTGTGTTTTTATTTTTATTGTGATAATGTACACTGACGATGGCATTTAATCCCGTTGTGCAATGACAATAAAGTGAGCTAAATTCTCAGAATCCTCAGCAAGAGCTGAAGAAGTCTGGAAGTGGTTAGGGAGCGTGGCAAAGACTACATTTCCCAGGAGCCCTTGGATCCGAGCGCGGGGGGCGGGGCCTCGGAGGCTGGGCTCGTGCGTTGAGCAGCAGCAGCTGCTGTTCTTGCAACTCGCTTGACTCCGCTGCTTGCCCAAGGAGGACCAGGTGTTTTATATATAGAAGGGAGAAAAATCCCTTTGCCCTTTCCCGGGACCAACCAGAGCGGCCCGTTGGAGCCTTTGCAACCATGCCAGGCGCTTTTCTGCCCCTCCAGCAGCAGAGGTTGCTTGGCAGTCTAGGGAGGCTGTGGAGGGAGTGGGGCGGTCTCCCCATCGCTGTCCAGGCGGGTAGAGGGAGGCAAGGGGACGGGGCCAGGCTCCCCTCGTTTGGCAAAGCTGTTAGCCGCTGGGTGTTTGCACAGGGCATCCGGAGCTGGGTTGTAGCTGCCCCCTTGGCCATGGCTGCTAAGGTGGATTTGACCACGTCCACTGACTGGAAGGAGGCTAAATGTAAGTGAGTAAGGGCAGAGTGTGTAGTTGTGAGTGTGTGTCTTTGCAAGCCCTTGCCCTTCCAGGAGTCCCTCGCTAAGCTCCTGCAAGCCTCTCCGTCCTTCGCTGGCTTGCAACTGGGCACCCCCTTTAATTTCCCGCCTCCTCTTCCAACCTCCCACGCTTGATCTTAACTTCAATAGACTATATAGTTTGTTTAACTTTTAAGGCAACTTAGTGGGACACAAGAAAGGCTGCTGAGAACTTTGCTTCACATCCTCCGATGTAGTTTGCACTCCCTTGAGATCCTGCCCTGAAGTTAAGGAACCTTAAAGTGGGACAGTTTAGTATTATTTTTTAAAATGATGCTTCAGAGGAAAAGGGGTGTTGAGTCCGATATCTCCACTTGGAAGTTTGATGCTTCTGCAAGAGGTTTTCTGCAGTTAACTGTAACTGCATTGCATTCCGGGAACCTTCCTAAGGCTGCTTGCTTGCAGATAAATATCTTGCAAAACATGGTAGGAAATTGGAAGGATATCCTAGGAAGTCAGCTGCAAGCCGTAGTTTCTCCCCCCACCCCCACCCCCCATGCATAGGCCAACCTGTGTGAATTTATTTTCCAACATGTGTATACAACACTTTTTAGATGAAGTTGGGGCTTTGATGAGATGCTGATGGGAACATTGATCCAGAGGTCTCAAAAGAGAAATTGCAGCTTTTGCAAGAGGCGTGTTGTACTGCTGCTTGATCAAAAAGAACACTTTATTTTGTACTTTAAAATACAACATCAACCAGAATGAACCCGGAACCATTTCTTCAGTCCTTGTTTATGTATTTCTGGCTTTGGTAAATTCTGCAGAATGGGACTTTTCTTCCTTTTAACATACCTGCCAGTTCTTCTCGGTCGTGGGAAAGCAAGTTTCCGCCCCCTTTTTATTAAATTTCCAAAGTTCTGTTGTAACTTTGGTCCCTAAATGAACATTTGTAAGTTTTAGGACTGCCTGCACTTAATTTCTATTTAATGTTTGCGCCTCTCCTTTATGAAGTTTGTAAGCCACCCAAAGTCACTGAGGTGACAGAGTCGCTAAGAGAGTATTAAATTTAATTAATAAATAAAAGAGGCTTAAATTTGCAGTGAGCAGGCAATGGAGTGGTCAGGGCCTCGGTTGCCTAGCAACCGGACTGGGCCGGTCCCTTCTCCTGGACTAGGCCTGCATCCATCCTTTAAGGAAAATGTCCTCAAGAGATATCTTTTTTGGGGGGTTTTTTGGCAAAAAGCGGGGCTTTTCAAAAACCTTGAAACTAGGGTTTGAGGATCAGCAGTTGAGAAGGACCCCCAGACTCTGAAGGGCCTTGGGAGAGGGCTTCGTTTGCCTCCCCACTGAGGAAAAACGGCTCCCTCAGAGCAATGGCGGCCGGCCTAAGAAAATAGGCCCCTCTCCAAGGCTGGTTTTTCTTCCCCGAAGGAGACTTTTCTGTCTGTTTCTGAGCTGATTAGGGACTCAGAAATGGCCCTGGCTCTGGGGACAAGGCAAAGGGATATCCCTGGGGGGAGGTCTGGAAGGGGTTTGGTGCCCAAGGTTGGCCTTGAGGAAGGGGTTTCTTTGGAAGTAAGCCCCTGAATTGCAATTTCCAATTTCTGACAAGAGTTGATTAAAATCAGTTCAGTGGCTGACACACTGCAGTGAGATATGTACACTGAGCAAGTAAACTCCTCAGTTCTGCACCTCCATGTTGCAAAACATCTCTGCTTAGGTTAGCATAAGAATTTATTCCCTTATTTAATTCCTCCTCGTTCCTGAAACTTGGATGTGTTGTATTGTACTAGCTGTCTAAGAGGTATTATTACATTTTCTTTTTCTTTCTTTCTTTCTTTCTTTCTTTCTTTCTTTCTTTCTTTCTTTCTTTCTTTCTCTCTCTCTCTCTCTCTCTCTCTCTCTCTCTCCTTCCTTCCCTCCCTCCCTTCTTCCTTTACTTCTTCCTTTCTTTCCTTCCCTTTCCTTCTCTTCCCTTTCCTTTCCTTTCTTTTTAAGAAAGGAAATTAAGAAGATAAAACTTTACAAAACCTATACACAATAGCAACTAAATAATACAATAGATAACACACAATCCTAACCTGTTTTTTTTTAAGTTTATAGGTAACTATAACATGAACTTCATAGTACTATTCCCTTATTTAATTCCTCCTCATTCCTGAAACTTGGATGTGTTGTATTGTACTGGCTGTGTAAGGATATTATTACATTTTTTTCTTACAAAAGCTACCTCTGGGCAGTTTACAAAATTAAGCAGATAAAACTTTACAAAACCTATACACAATAGGAACTAAATAATACAATAGATAACACACAATCCTAATTGGTTTTTTTTTAGTTTATAGGTAATTATAATGTGAACGTCATAGTATAAAAACGATAAAGGGTATTCTTTAATTCATAGGTACCTCAAGGAGGTGAACATATATAATATTCCTTTTTCCTCTTGATTTCCCCACAACAACAGCCCTGTGAGGTAGGTTGGGTTGAGAGAGAGGGACTGGGCCAAAGTCACCAGCTGACTTTCATGGCTAAGGTGAGACTAGAACTCACCGCCACCCACTTTCTAGGCTGGCACCTTAACCACTACACCAAACTGGCTCTACCTACCATTGGTAGTCCTCATTCAGTGACTGCCTTCTTTAGTTCACGCCGTTCTAACTAAAATGAAAACATTTTTTCTTTTGAAGGTGCAATACAGTTGCTTAAAAGTGATTCTATTTTTTTAATATACAGTAATATGTTGCAGATTCCTCCCCCCCCCTTCCTGCAATTTGGATCACTAACCATTCCTTTCTTTCTCCTTTGCTTTATCTTCCCATTCAGCATTTCTGAAAGGACTGAACAATAAGCAGAGGCGTGCCCATTACTTCACCAAAGATTTCGTCAAACTGAAGCAGATCCCAACATGGAAAGAAATGGCCAAAAGTGAGTTGTCTTTAAAAAAAGAAAAAGCTGTTTTGAAGTTAATGACAGAGAAATACCTCCCCCCTCCATCATTTTCATCTCTTTCCCACCCACCCCTCACCCCGATTACACCAGGCACTCGGATCCAGCAACCCGAAGAAACCAATTACCCCAAGGATAATAATCTGAACGGGAAAATCTCCCTCTTCCGAGGAGACATTACCAAGCTAGAGGTCGACGCGATCGTCAATGCTGGTGAGTGAACGGCGGACTGGATCCCCTTTGGCTTTGTGTGGATCATGGCAGATGTGATTTTTGCATTCCTCATTTGGGTTTAAGAACGGAAGAAAAGGAACGGATTTGCTGCTGCCTAGGGGTCTCCAAACTTGGCAACTTTAAGACTTGTGGATTTCAACTCCCAGAATTCTCCAGCCAGAATTGAAGTCCGTAAGTCTTAAAGTTGCCAAGTTTGAAGACCGGCTCTTGAAAAGCTTTTTGCAATTTCCACAGTATTTGATTCTTATTAAAAAGTCAAGTAGTGGATACATCTGTATAGTATGCATCTGTACATGTTGTAGGAAAAGAACTTTACAGTGTCTTGAAGTAGTTAGATCTGTTTCCCACCCTTGGCAATGTTAAGATGTGTGGCCTTGAATTCCCAGAATTCTCTCATCAGTGGCTGGGGAATTCTGGGAGTTGAAGTTCACCTAGCTAGAAATTGCTGTGGCTGGGAATTGATAAATTACACAACGTCCGAAGAGGTCAAAATCAGTCTGCTTGAAAATGTATATACGTACAGTAGAAACTTTTGAAGCCTTTAGAAGACAGAATATCTAAAGAAAAAAAGCTAAGAGGATAAAGAAGTGGGGAAAAATGTAGTCATAAATAACAGGGAAAAAAATACATGTGATTGCACTGTCTCCTTCCCAAAGTTAATAAATAAATGACCAATTTTGAATTCTTCTATTCTTCGGAATTGGATGGTCGAGCCAAAAGGTAAGTGACCAGGTTTTTTAATTCAGTGTGGTGGATTGGTTTGTATTTTAAACAAAGGCATTTTAAAAATTGATCTATTTTTTTCGTGCTTCAGACTCTTTAAAAAAACAGATTTGCTGTGCTGGGTTGTATGCCTTAAAATTTGGGTGATTGGTGTCAAAGGTCAAGGTGCAGTAAGATTATCGCGAAACTTGGAAGTTCTGCAAAAAAATGATAAATGTTTGGGGAATTGGATTATGGCAAGACTAATATTTCTCCATCTGCAGGAGCACCACCTTTGAGTGAGTGTCAATATTTGTGTCAATATTTTGGAAATAGACAATGAAACAATCGTGTGTATGTAGAGGCGTTTCTTTAAAACGAACTCTGCTTATACGGATGGCCAATATCCAGCCCATATGAAGAACGGGAGCGTGTGGGGAGAGGAGATGGAAAAATAGTTGATTCTATTAGTGCCCCAAGAGTATCTCTCTCGCACATTTTCTGAAAGAGCAGTCAACGAAGCCTTTGCGACTGCCTTGTTTAACGGCCATTCGCGGCCCCAACAGTGAGGACAAAGTAACTTTGCAGCCAGGCCTCACGTTTATGACCTTTGCAGGTCTGAAAAGCAAAAGAAAGCCGAAGGAAGATTTGCAAGCACAGTTGTGGTTTAAGTAGGAAAAAAAAAACATGCGTAGTTCTTATCAGCCTCAGGTTTTACCACTGATTTTTAATTTCTGCCTGAAATAACGATAAACAGCTGTTGACTCAGCAACACCTGTGGCCATTGCTTGCCGCGAACACTGGAGGGCGCCGAAGAATCAGAATTCAGCATTGGATTCTGGTTTGAATTTCACCCTAGCAAATAAATCAGTCCGTTTTATTAGCCTTGTTTATACGTCTTTGCGGGTACTTCAACACTCTTTCCTTGTACATCATAATGTCCATATGTCCTTAATTCAGTTGAATGTCAATTAAGGTTACCGACGATCCGATTTTATTCCTAGCTGTAAAAAAACAACAACAACCTACCAGCAAAAGTGATGTATTTCCTGGCTTTGATGCAATCCAATTTGTAGGTTTGCAGGAGACTCATCATGCAGGGTGGCCCGTGGCAGCTTAAGCAAGCAGGGTGTTTATTTCCTCTCGAACCTTGTCTCCATGACAGAAATCTAACACAATCACGGTCTCAAAGCTCTTACAGATACCAGATGTGTTGTTAACACCTCCCGAGGCGCCAGTATCTATAGCCAGCAACGCCACCCAAATGCTTCAATATTATACTTCTAAAAATTGTAAATAATATTTTTATTTCTACAGTATGGATGATTAAAAGAAAACATATAGGGGAGCAATTGGAAAGTTTTGCGCACAGGTTTTGTTGTTAGTTGTGTCTAACCCCTTGGACGACGTTCCTCGAAGCCTTCCTGTCCTCTCCCATCCTCTTGAGTCCATTTAAGCTCAGGCCGACTGCTTCGGTTACTCCATCCAGCCCCCTCCTTCTCTGCCGTCCCCTTCTTCTTCTTTTGCCCTCCCTCGTTCCCAGCATGAGACTCTTCTCCAGGGAGTCCTCCTTCCTTCTCATCAGGTGGCCAAAGTCTTTGAGTTTCCTCTTCAGGATCTGGCCTTCTAAAGAGCAGTCAGGGTGGACTGACCAGTTGGATGGCCTTGCTCTCCTTCTCTTCCTTAGACTGAAAATACGGTACCTAGCTCCCTCAACTCTTCATTGATGGTCTAGCCTCCAGATTGCAAGACCAGGACTGGAATTCTGCTTGGTGCTTCTCCATTCATCCCCTGGCATCTTTTTTATTGGATCATCTGAGTAGCTTTTAACATGACGTGGTCCTTGTAGGACCAGCCATCTCTCTCTCCCTCTCCCTCCCCCCCCCCTCTCTCTCTCTCTCTCTCTCTCTCTCTCAACCTGATGTGGTCCTTGTTGGAGTAGTCATCCCTCTCTCTCTTTTTCTCTCTCTCTCTCTCTCTCAACTTCAACAGCGAAGGCGCTGTGGGAGACCGGCTGGTGGGAAGATTGGCGCCATGTTCTCCCAGCTGGGTGTTTTATGGAGAGATGGATGGATTGAGTGCCTGCGTTACTTTGGCATTGCCAATCGCCCGGCCACGGTGATCAGCCTGCCAAGTGCGGGAGGCAAAAGCTCCAGGCAGCTATTAGAGTGGCAAATTGTCAACACAAATCGACGCGTCTGTCACTCCAGCGGTCCAATTGCTGGCGGATGTTTGCCGCCAGCAGAATCGTCGGAGGAGCTGGAGAAACAGACCCAGCTGCTGCTTAGGAGGCAGCCCTGGGTGGGCTGGCCTTGTTTGGTTTCCCTGACCCCTCTTCCCAGCAGCTGGCCTCACACGAAAAAAGGCTAGTCTCTTACAAGGGGAACTTCTCGACGGGCTTCGTGCGTCGCCCTAAAAAACCCTGGTTTGTTTATCGCTGGTCAGTTGACAACCCTGTAGTCGGCAGGATTCGGAGAACTGGCGGAGCAGAGAGCCTTTGATTGGCGGCTTCCCCTGAATTTCTTTTGAGATGGAGCCACCTGTAATTACCGTGGCTGAAAACTGGAAGGCTGCTTCCCTGCATTTGGCAAAAGGGAGCGATGGCAATGCATTGGCTTTAAGGGAGGAGAAAGAAAAGAGGGAGGGAGAGAGAAAGAAAAGAAAAAGAAAGAAGGAAAGAAAGAAAGAAAAGGGGGAGGGAAGGATTAGAGGGAAGGGAAAGGGAAGGAAGCAAGGAAGGAAAAGGGGAGAGAAGGGATTGAGGGAAGGATTAGAGGGAAGGGATGGAAGGAAGGCAGGAAGGAGAAAGAGGGAGAGAGAGAAAGGGAAAAAAGAAGGAAGGAAGGAAAAGGGGAGAGAAGGGAGGGAGGCTGGGAAGGATTAGAGGGAAGGGAAGGGGATGGAAGGAAGGAAAGGAAGGGAGGGAGAAAGGAGGGAGGGGGAGAGAGAAAGGAAGAAAGAAAGGAAAGAAAAAGAAAGAGAAGAAAGAAAGAAAGAAAGAAAGAAAAGGGGAGAGAAGCAAGGGAAGGATTAGAGGGAAGGGAAGGGGAAGGAAGGAAGGAAAGAGAAAAAAAATCTGGGATTTGAGAAAGAATTTTGTAATCTCATTGCTCAGTAATTTCCACGGAGAACTGTTTGTTTATAGCCTGTTGTTGTTGTTATTATTATTATTATTATTATTATTATTATTATTATAAATAACTCAAGGTGACAATCATACCAAATATTTTATTTTGTACAATGACAATAAAGACTATACTATAAAATACTCCTCCCTCCCTTCTATTTTCCCCACAACCTCATGAAGGAGTTTCGGCTGAGGGAGAGGGGACGGTCTCAAAGTCATCCGGCTGGCTTTCATGCCTACGGCGGGACTAGAACTCCTCACCTCCTGGTGATTAACTCAAGGTCACCCAGCCGATTTCCTTGCCTTAAATCACCCAAATCCGGAATTCCCCATCCTGACTCCTGACACGCAAAGCCCCCCCCCCAAAACCCCGGAGAAGTCGATTCTGCCTCCGTGGCTTTTGGTGCAGGGAGCCAATTTCCACCGGTCCAAGGACTGACAGAATGAAATAGGGCTTAATTACCTGACATTAATTAACTGCCTAATGAATCGCAGGGCCTGATTAACCTCCAGAATTTGTCCCAGGGAATGTCCCAGCGATACGGTCGCTGGAGCGGAGAGGCAATTGGCCAAGTCCGTGGAGACAGCGAGGTCTCCGGTAGCTAATGTGGTTATTCTTAGAAGCAAAAAATAAAATAAAAATGAACCTGTTTGGAGGAAGAGTTTCAGACTTTCGCTGTTGCTGCGGAAGAGATCACGTCAGATCTCAGAGGTGTCTTCTTCCTTGCCGGTTGTTGCATCAGAACCCCCCTCCCCAAAAAAGGGGTGGGGTGGGGAGAAAAGATGAGAGATGCCACCCATCTTTTGCTGAGGTCCATCCTCCAGTCAGTTCCCCCCAAAGATGGATCAGCAGGGAATAACCCTTGAGTTGATTTATCTCGGTTGCCTTACGGTAACCACTTAACTCTGGTGGTTAAGGCACCAGGATAAAAACCAGGAGACGGTGAGTTCTAGTCCACTCTTAGGCATGAAAGTTGGCTGGGTGGCTTTGGGCCAATCACCAGGAGACAGTGAGTTCTAGTCCCACTTTAGGCATGAAAGCCAGCTGGGAGACTTTGGGCCAATCACCAGGGGATGGTGAATTCTAGTCCCACCTTAGGCATGAAAGTTGGCTGGGTGACTTTGGGCCAATCACCAGGCGACGGTGAGTTCTAGTCCTGCTTTAGCTGTGAATGCTAGTTGGGTGAATTGGAGGCCACTCCTTCTCTCTCAGCCCAATTCACCTCACAGCTTTGTAGTTGTGAAGAAAAGAGGAAGAGGAAGATGTTCACCACCTTAAGTTACTTGCAAAAAACAATAAAAGGGACACTAATTTATATATAGATAGATAGATAGCTCCTTCTTCCCATCAAAGAGAGCTCCTGCAATGGCCATAAACGACCCTTTTTTAGAGCAATAAGTGTGAGTTATTCCTTCTTTCTTTTCTCTCCCCCCCCACCTCCCCTCGTCCCCTCCCCTCTTGTCTCTTTCCATCTTTTTAGACTCTAAAAATCGCCATAAAAAGAGAGATTTGCAGCAGCCTTAAATGGGGAGCGCTTCCCCAATCAGATGGCTCCTGTCTCTGCTCCGTTTTTACGGTCGCTGCCAGGCGATATTTCACAGGGAGGTTGGGAGTGCATTAAGCAACCCTCACAAGGCAGGTTTTTTGGGGGGAGCAAGGGGGGGCAGGCCCCGCTAATGGGGCCTGAGGATTGGAGGTACTGATCATGCAGTTACCAAATTTACATGCTATTTACATGTAAATAGCAATAGCCTTTAGGATTACATACCGCTTTACAGTGCTTTTATAGCCCTCTAAGAGGTTTACAGAGTCAGCTTATTGCCCCCCCAACAATCTGGGTTCTCGTTTTGTCTTCACCTTATCAGTTGCCTTCGGAGCTAGACAGCAGTGAGGCAGAGGAACAGCTGGAGCCTATTCCCAGGGTGCGCCTGCGCAGAGCTGCCAGAATAAAAGAACAGCTCAGAAATCAGGGTCGCCTTGGGAGTAAAGCCACAGGTGGACGGTGAACGTCCCCTCCCAGAGGACGTAAAAGAGGAGCAAAAGGGGAGGGGGCTTTTGCAGGAAACGATTCGTTCGGCCATTCGTTTCAGGAGTGTGAAGATCTGTCCCTGAATCCCAGAGACTCTGTGCCCAAGTCTTTCCTTGCATTTGGACAATATTGACATGGCAGCTTTCCAAGCTAGATAAGGTCTGTGGTCATAAATACGCCTTTGAAAGACTGTTTGCCAGGCCTTGGCTGAATGTTAATGAGAGAATTTCACCTTTGTTACATAAAAGGGGTTTTGTCAGGACCAGGACTCTGCCTCGGGCTTTTTTGGGGAACCTAGGTAAGAAGAGCCCTCTAAATCTTCTCATTGATTAAATCAAATTTTGCAAGATTTCTGGGGAGCTGCAAGTCATGTATGTGGGGGCCACAGGCAACCTGGAGCCCCCCCCTGAGGCTTTAGCTCTACCAGCATATTAACTCCCTGCCCCCCCCCGCTCCTTCCACACACTTTTCCCCCCCGAAGGGATGGCTCTGATGTGAATTTAACGTAATGTCTCCCTCCCTTTTGGGGGGGGGGCTTCCCCGAGGCAGAGAAATAAGTAATAGCCTCCCTAAATCAAGGCCTGCGTTCCCTAAGGTGAGAGGAATTATTTTGACCCCTGGGGCAGAAAATCCAACCGATGGCAGTGAAAGTGCAGCCGCCGCACATTAAGTGGATATGTGCTGATAACCCTCTTTCCGGGCTGCCCACATCTATTATGGGTTGTTTTTTTGAGATTGCTAGCTACAGTGGTTGGCAAGATTTCTCCGGTGTTTCTTGTCCCATCCAGGTTTTTTCCTCTCTTGCCATCAACTCCTCCTCCTCCTTCTCCCCCTCTCCTTCTTTTTTCTTCCTCCTGCTCCTCCTCCTCCCATTCTCCTTCTTTCCTTTCTCCTTCTCCTCCTCCTCCTCTCCTCCTCCTCCTCCTCTTCTCCTTCTTCTCGTTCTTCTCCTTTCCTTTCCTTTTTCTTCCTCCTCCTCCTCCTCCTCCTCCCATTCTCCTTCTTTCCTTCCTCCTCCTCCTCCTCCTCTTCTTCTCCTTCTCGTTCTTCTCCTTTCCTTTCCTTTTTCTTCTTCCTCCTCCTCCCATTCTCCTTCTTTCCTTCCTCCTCCTCCTCCTCCTCCTCTTCTCCTTCTTCTCCTTCTTCTCTTTCTCCTTCTTCTTTTTTCTCCTTCCTCCTCCTCCTCCCATTCTCCTTCTTCCCTCCTCCTCTTCCTCCACTTCTTCATCTTCTTCTTCTTCCTTTGTTTATTTTCCTGTAGCTGGGGGCTGGGCAGCATATTTTAAGGGCCATCGTGGAGAAGATAATCATCCAAACAATAGATTGGCCAGTTAGTTCTAGACTTGTGACCCCCATTGAGGCCAAAATTTTATGTCGTTAAGTGAGACATTTGTTAAGTGAGTTTTGCCCCCTTTTACAACCTCCCTTGCCACAGCCGTTAAACGAACCACCGCAAGTGTTAAGTTAGCAACATACGGTCGTTAAGTGAACCTGGCTTCCCCGTGGATTTTCCTTGTCAGAAGGTCCCAAAAGGGATCACGTGGCACCCCACCCCCACCCCCGGGACATGACTGCGACCGTCACAACTACGAGTCAGTTCCCAAGTGCCTGAATTTTGATGTTGCACGGGCCCGTAAGTTACGACCAAAGTCACTTTTTTTCCCCTTGCTGTGTTGCAACTTTGGTCGCTAAACGAATGGTTGCAAGTCGAGGACCACCAGTACGCAGACCATAGCTTATCTTTAAGCTGCCCAGAACCTGACTGATAAACAGGGTTTGGTAGGCAAATAACCAGTTCCTTGAATTGCACCCAGAGAAAATGGGGCTAACCAACAAGGCTCCTGTAATAATGCAGGATAATGTATGATGCCTTAATTATAGGGGGTTTTCTCCTTCCCTTTACAAGGGGGCAGCCGATTCGGGAGCAGCTGTCCTCAGAATCCGCTGAGTCTCTTCAAATGCCTGCTTGGTTTATTTGGCATTATATTTTTATAGGATTTGCACGCTGCCTAAGAGGGGGGGACGGGACCGACTTTATTGGCCAGCCTGGAAACGTAGCCGATAAATAAGATTCTAGCTGGACTGGGCCCCCAAAGTCTGCCGTTTCCTTATATTTATCCATTTAGCTCCCCCGGAGAATGCAAGGACTACCTGATCGGATTTGCGGAAAGAGTTCAAGCAGATATGGAAGACTCTTAAAAAAACCAGACGTGTTTTTATTTCCCTCCCACCCCCCCAAAATCCCACCCGTTTGGAAAGCTTCGTGTAGCCTGTTTTACAGGGTTATACGATTGCCTGTTCGCCCACCGGCTCTGGGCCTCTAACAACATCCAACAACGATTTAAACACGCGCCCCTAATCAAAATCCAGTACAGTCGCATACGGTATATATTACCCACCCTAACACCGATAGCGTTGAGCCCAGTAATTCACACGAGATTAATCGATGCTTACCGACACCTCGCCCTAGGGGCCAAAGGGATATATCCAGCCAGCTCGGGCGGGTTTACTTCCTCTGCTTTTCCATGGTTTAATTCCTTAATTTTTCTCCCTCTCTTGCCACGAATGCCTGGGTTATAAGGGGGAAAAAAGTTCTGTGCGCGCGCGCAGTGTAATATTTGTATTTTTAGAATACTTTTTTGTATTTAGAGTTATATGTATTATGTTTGTATTATTTGTATGTGAAATAAAATAATATATATATGAGCTGTGACGGCACAGTGGTTAAAGTGCAGTATTGCAGGCTTCCTCCTCTCTGTGGAAGCCCCTCAAGTATTAGAAGACGCTCTCCTGTCTCCCCTGGTCCTTCTCTTCCCTAGACTAGCCAGGCCCAGAATTGAGGGAAGGCCTTTTTCCCCCAGCTGCTTTCTTTTTCTTTTCTTTTTTAAACCAACGCTTCCTCCTGACGGATATCGTCCAAGGCAGGCACCATATGCAAAGAGCAGCAGGGGTCCCTCTCTATTGCTGCCAGCAAACGTGTTGGGCCTGCTCTGGCAGTGCTAAATGGAGCCACTCCTGACAGCTGTTGTAGCAGGGTGCGAACCCCACTTAGCAAGTCTTGGTTTGCAGCTGGTGGCTGCAGCAGCCTTTGCCACTGCAGGCACCTCCCGGCCATAAAGAGACCGGGCGGCGATGGTGCCATCATCACTGATGGGGAGTGGGGGGTGGTGGATGTTAGGCAAGGGTGCTTTAAGATGGGTGGACTTCAACTCCCAGAATCCCTCAGCCAGCATGCTTTAAGATGGGTGGACTTTAATTTCCAGAATCCCTCAGTCAGCATGCTTTAAGTTGGTGGACTTCAACTCCCAGAATCCCCCAGCCTCCATGCTTTAAGATGGGTGGGCTTCAACTCCCAGAATCCCCCAGCCAGCATGCTTTAAGATGGGTGGACTTTAATTCCCAGAATCCCTCAGTCAGCATGCTTTAAGATGGGTGGACTTCAACTCCCAGAATTCCCCAGCCAGCATGCTTTAAGTTGGGTGGACTTCAACTCCCAGAATTCCCCAGCCAGCATGCTTTAAGATGGGTGGACTTTAATTCCCAGAATCCCTCAGTCAGCATGCTTTAAGATGGGTGGACTTCAACTCCCAGAATCCCCCAGCCAGCATGCTTGAAGATGGGTGGACTTCCACTCCCAGAATTCCCCAGTCAGAATGCTTTAAGTTGGGTGGACTTCAACTCCCAGAATTCCCCAGCCAGCATGCTTGAAGATGGGTGGACTTTAATTCCCAGAATCCCTCAGTCAGCATGCTTTAAGATGGGTGGGCTTCAAACCCCAGAATCCCCCACCAGACAAGGCACGGTGTGTTACTTTATTAGGACCCCTTGGTTTAAAACGATGAAAATCTCTGGTTCTGGTTAGTCTGTTTCGTTTTTCCTATGTTTGTGCTTTTAGGATTGTTACTTTCTTTTTTTAAAAAAGCAAAACAGCTCCATGCACCCTCTCCCCCTTTTAAGAAACACTTTGTTATTTATTTTTTTTCAAAAACAACCTGTCACCTTTTTGGCAATTTGACGCAGTGCTGGCCGAGCGGCACATAAAAACCTCACCCTTGATCCATGCTGAATGCTCAGCCATATGCTCAACATATGGCCGGTGTCCTCCCTGGAGCCAGAGCTGGGTTGTAGGCTGTGCGCCATGCTTCATGTTTTCAGCCATGGGGCTGAAAGGAAGACAGGATTTGGGCCTCTTTTATTATTATTATCATTATATTTTTTTTGAAAGAAAGGGGGAGACCAGAGGCGGTTGAAATACTCGGGGGGGGGGCTCCTCCTCCCGCCGTCGAGATCTGATAATATGGCTTTACCGCTGTGATTAAAGAGCAGAGCTGTGCTATCCGGCAAATTCTGCTTCAGAACGGGATTAGCGGCACAAATCCTGAATTAGCCTCCCTTCGGTACACCGTCCTCGGTTTACAATTCGTTTCGCGAGCGTCGGAAGTTGCGACGTCACTGAAAAGAGTGGCCTAGCTGAGCTGTAGTCCCCCCCCTCTTCAAGTACCCCAAGGTTGAGGAGACACCCCCTCCTATGCCAGAGAGGGACCCCGTCTCACCTTGCCGCCTGCTCCCAAGCGCCGCCTCCCGCCTCCATCTGGGTCAGGCCATGAGATGTTTTAGCAGCCGTGGTTTAACTAGGGATGTTTTGTGCTCCCTGAGCAGAGCATGAATTAGGGCTCTTAAGAAGATGTGCTTGCCGTCCATTTGGGGGCCGTGGGAGGCCCAGGAGCATTTTTTTTCCAGCTGTGCCTCACGGTACGAGGCGCCTGTCTTCTCTCCGCGCTGGCACTCTGGGTTATTAATAGAGCCAGGCCTCCCGACTGCCTTTGCCTTCTCCTGTTAAATCAAAAGTCCAAACCTAACCCAGGAAGGCGTCAGTTTTTTTGGGGGGGTTGTTCTCTAAATCTGGTGCACACCCCCTCCTCCCCAAGCTCTACGTTTTCCCTCTTGCTCGCCTTGACCTCTTTCCCAAATTAATATCCATCTTTCTTCCTCCCTCCCTCCCTCTCTCTCTATCTCTCCCTCCCTCCCAATTTTTCTGTCCTTGGGTTTTATTTTTAAGATTTAAAAATAAAAGAAGAAGGCGGCAGCTCTCCATCTCTCCCTCTTCAACCCCAGGAAGAGTTGATGTAGGTCAATAAATGGGGGCTTAGAGAAGAATAAAAGCAGCGTTTATAAAAAGCAAATGGCAAGATGCCCTCCGGTAAGGAGAAGAAAAAATGGTTTAAAAAAAAAACGGAAGAAGAGAGAGACTCAGGTCCTGATGGATTCGGGTGGGGTGGGGTGGAAGTTGGCCAGGGTTTGGCCTGGCGTGAAAACAAGGTGCAATGATGCATTTGGTGTTAAAACTGCAATGCTACACTAGGCTTTGGAACAAGCTGCAGTGTTGCATTGGGCGTTAAAACAAGCTGCAGTGTCGTATTGGGTGTTTAGAAGAAGCTGCACTGTTGCATTGGGTGTTAAAACAAGCTACAATTTTGCATTGGGCATTTAGAAGAAGCTGCAATGTTGCATTGGGCATTAAAACAAGCTGCAGTGTTGCATGGATGTTAGAACAAGCTGCAACGTTGCATTGGGCGTTACAACAAGCTGCAATGTTGCGTTGGGAGTTAAAAGAAGCTGCAGTGTTGCATTGGGCTTAAAATGAGCTGCGTTGTTTCACGAGGTATGTTCATGTGGACAAACACACCGACTAACTCGGATGTTGCATAACACACTGTCGCTGAGATGCAGGTTGTGTTTGACGAATTATTTTTGTAACATACTTCTCCCCCCCCCCCCCAAGGAGCAAAATGCGGAGGATTAAAAAGCTCGGCATTGGTTTCAGAGCCTCAACCTATTTTATGCACATACGGTGTTCGTTTTGGGGTTGGAGGGAGGATTCTATGCCCCCCTTGCCCAAATTCTCCAACTTCTCCTATTGCTCTAAGCAGCCACAAAATTCGTTTCGGTTTGGGATGTCAATCAACCTTGGCACGGATGTCCAAGCTGTAACCTCACATCTCTAGGGGGTTGCTTCCCAAATATTGGGGTGTGTGTGTGTGTGTCTCCCAACCCCTTCAAAAGTTATGCCTATATTATTGTGCTTTTTTGACATGGTAGGACCCTCAACCACAGGGAACTGGAAGGGTCATTTCAGATCTGGACTTGAAATTGATCCAGGTTACTTGATAGTTAACTCTGGCTGGGTTTTATGGGGGAGGGGGGAACTCTGCAAGTTGCAGGAACTGGGTATGTCTCATTTGAGGAAAAGAAGGACTAGGGGAGACATGATAGCAGTCTTCCGATATCTCAGGGGTTGCCCCAAAGAAGAAGGAGTCAAGCTGTTCTCCAAAGCACCTGAAGGTAAAACAAGAAGCAATGGGTGGAAATTAATCAAGGAGAGAAGCAACTTAGAACTAAGAAGAAATTTCCTGACAGTGAGAACAATCAGTGGAACAACTTGCCTCCAGAAGTTGTGAATGCACCAACATTGGAGGATTTTAAGGCGATGTTGGACAGCCATTTGTGTGGAGTAGTGTAGGGTTTCCTGCCTAAGCAGGGGGCTGGACTAGAAGACCTCCAAGGTCCCTTCCAACTCTGTTATTCTATTCTGTTCTGTTCTGTTTAAGTTTTGGGCCAGGAATCTGAGAGGCAGCCATATGTTCTAGGAGCCCGCCAAAGATCTAGTTTTTCATCCAGTCCTTTTGCGTGTCAACTTACCTGAATTTCCCTTTTCCTTCTGCGTCTTTTTCCAATTAATGGTTGTGTATTGTTTAAATATAAGGCCATGTCATCATGCTTTCCATAAACCAACACACAAGCATCTTGTAGAGCATGGAGAAATTTTTTTTTTAAAGAAAGCCTTAACATTCTCCAGGGGATACGGACGATTTTTGTTTTGCTGTTGTCTTCTTGTTGGCTTAGTGCCTTCACCCCCAACTTAGCACGCTGAAAGCCCCCCCCTCGCCCCCTCCCAAAGACCTCCATCTCCCCAGGAGTGGCATCACCCTTTGCCCTGCTTGCTGTCGCTTCCCGCTGAAAAATAGCACTTTCCATCCCCCGGAGAAATCCATTAACCTGCGGGCAAATCCTGGAGCCCGTTTAATGCCGAAGTAATGAACTCTTGAGTTTTATGTTAAATTTAGCAGAAACCCACCATTACAAAGTCACAGAAAATAATTTCCCCCCCGGGGGATATTACAGTCTAAGAGGCAGGCTGGAGAAGTCAAGTTTTGTCTCCTCTGGGGCCCAGTGACTGGAGATCCTGGTTCCAATCCTCCCTCTGTCACGTTTAAAATAATAATAATAATAATAATTCAGCTGTTCAACGTCCTGAAAACGGGGACTCGGCCCAAATGACAAGAAAATAATCGGAGCATGAGGCTTGTCAGTGACTAAGGTCGGAGTTTAAAGAGACACAGAAAAGGACCAGGGTAGAATTTTTTTTTCTGGTTCTTGCTGACTTAAGCAATCGTCGTACAGTAGTGCCCAAAATTGTGGAAACCTTTTGGGGAAAGTGTCTTTTTGAGGTTTGATGGCTAATAACACCACTTTGTTTTGGAATAGCACCCTAAAATTATATATCGATGGAAAGATAATTTAATCAAGAAGGTAATGCCATAAAGCCCGTTCAATTATCTGTATTCTGTGAAAAGTTATAGCCAAATAACCAGAAAAAGAAAGCACAATGTACTTCGGTTGATCTCAGGTAGCTTTCCTTCATTTTCTTCAGATTATAACAGCTGCAGAACTAAAAGACTAGATGTCGTAAGGCCATAATTCATTCTAAAGGTTAACCAACTAAGCATTAACTGACATGGTGATAATTTTTGTAGATCTCGTTTTTTTCTGTGGTGATCATTTTTGTATATCTTGGGTTTGTTTTTACGTGTTTCACTGTTCTTCTTTATAACTGCTATCCTAATAGCAGATCCTTCCTAAAAGTTATTGCATTACAGTCTTGATTAAATTATCTTTCCATTGATATATAATTATATTGTGCTACTCTGAAAAAAAAAGTGTTATTAGCCATCAAACCTCAAAAATACTGTACACTTTTCCCAAAAGGTTTCCACAATTCTGGCCACTACTGTACAATGCTGGTTAGGAATCCTACTTCACCATTTCAGTTAAGATGCCCAGAAGGGTCAACCCAGTTCAATCTAGCATATTGCGTGCATTTACTCAGCCATGATTAAATAATGGTATAAAGTGGTTACAAAGCCCAGGTATTGTGGTCCCAACGTTTATTGTGCAATATGTTGCGTTAATGCAGTCAACCAACTTTTAATCATTCATGGTTAGTAAACCATGCCTTAAATCAGCATTTCCCCAATCTTGGCCATTTCCAGGTGTGTGGACTTCAATTTCCAGAATACTTATCGATGGTGAAACTGGTAGTGGAATTCTGGGAATTCAAAGTCCACACAGACCAAGATGGTCAAGATTGGGCAACCCTGGTTTAAAATCAAGTATAGAATAGTATAGAATAGAATAGAAAAAAAGAGAAGAGAAGGGAAGAGAAAATAGAATAGAATAGAGTATAGAGTAGAGTAGAATAGAATAGAGTGTGTAGAGTATAGAATAGGATAGGATAAGGAATAGAATAGAATAGAATAAGGAATAGAATAGAGAATAGAACAGAATAGAATGGAATAGAATAAGGAATAGAATAGAATAGAATAACAGTTGGAAGGGACCTTGGAGGTCTTCTAGTCCAACCCCCTGCTTAGGCAGGAACCAAGGCAATATGATTTATAGATTCAAGTTTGTGGCTTAGTGTATTGTGTCATCCCAACCAATCGTGGCTTACATAACAAATCTTGATGGACGGGCTGTTTTGATGTGATCCCTGTCTAAAATAATCACGGATTAATCTAGCAAAATTTGGGTGCTTACAATTCCCACTCAAAAAAACCCCACCTGAGTTTGTATCGTGAAGCTGGCTATCGAAATTAAACATTTTCCTCCGTTTTATCCCCTCCTACTACCCCACCGGCCAAATGAGGAAAAAAAAACCTCTTTGCTTTTTTTTTTGTTTTGTTTCTTTATTTTTAATAATTAATTTTTTAAACTTGTACTTTTTTTTTCTATGAAAAACGGAGGGGAGGAAAAAAAGGACTAAGAGAATTTTGCGAGACATTCATTATTATTATTTTTTTAAACATTTGAAAATTTTCAAGGCACCTAAAACGAGGAGGAGGAGGAGGAGGCCAAAGGTTGCGCCAAAGAGAGCACTTTGGTTTCTCTGAAGTCAAGAAAAGAGGAAGGGTGGGGTGGGGGGGGAAGGATTCCAAAATTAAAATAAAACAAAATAAACACCCTTAGTTTTGGCTGTAGAGAGTTCAAGATGGAGACTCAGCTTGGAAACTGGTGCGAGAAAAGCTGGACTGAGAGGCAGTGGTGAGCGGGACGAGGCTTCTGAACCCCCAAATTGTCTTTTTTTTAAAAAATGAGGCTGGCCACTGTGATCCCGGACAGTTTTTCAGAAGGCTATTTTTAAAAAAACACACCTTTTGATTAAATCCCATGTGGCCATCAATGTCCTCTCCCTTTTCAACAGCAGTCTCTCATTATCGCCGTTTTCCACCGCTCCTTGGGGCCAAGTCTCCCCTTTTTGCCGAAAACTTTTAGCTCTTCTCAAATCAGGGATGATGGATGGGGAAAAGACGGTTCTCTTTTTTCCGCGTTTCTTGGAAGTTAGGGCCCCTGCCTTGACTCCCGTCAGTTTCATTCCATCAGGAGGAACCGAAAGTTGCGACTCGCTGCATCTCATCCTCAGAACGTTCTTCGTTTGGCTTCCGAAGGCTCGTCTGTGGTTTCTAGGGAAGGACTTCTGGACAACCTCAGATGGCCCAAGGGACCTCCGTTTGGGCAAGGCTTGGATTTTCACCAGCCAGAACGTGCCGCGGGCGGGGGGGGGGGGGGCTGTGCATGCACCGTTCACCGTGTTGTCTAGGGTGGATGAGGAGACGGCTGAAGATATTAAGGTGGAGATTGCCCCTTTGGAGTTGAGGCCCTATGCAGAGAATTCTTTGAGCGGTCCTCTCTCGGGGATGTTGGTTTCGGCCACCGTCCAATAACCTCCCAGAAGGGTGGATAGAATTCAGCAAACCAGCAACCGGGAGTGTCCTGTGCAGATATTCTGGACAAAACTGAGTAGCGTTGGAGAACATCTCCAGCTGTTGATGTTCCTCAGCATTCTCCCCCCCCCTCCTTTTTTTTTTTCTCAACCTGACCCTGGAGTTCTGGGAATGGAGGTCCCACCCAACGGAAGGTCAGCTTTTGGCTTGACAGATGACATCAACCACGCCTCGATGGGCCCCTTTGTGGTCAAGAGAAGTTGCTTTGAACTGGAAGCCAAAGATCTGCAACGCATCAACCTTGGCTTCCCCACCATATAACTGCTCCCTTCACCTGTAACCCCCATGTGGGCTGCTGGCTTTGCATGGTTGCTCCCTCAGAAGATGGTTTCCATCCTCAGAGGCACCAAGATGGACCCCTGGTCTGAGTCACACAGGTCAGCCTGACCTTTTGAGTCTCTCCTCCTCAATTATCCAGGAGCGTCCTGGGGGAAGACCCTGCTATGGGGAACAGTAAGGGAGGCTTACTGTTCTGAACCTGATGAATATGGGGAGAGGTTATTCCATCAAACCAGATGACCGCAGGCTAAATGGGAGGGTTGATCTATACAACATGTTATACGTGCTACAAGACAAAGACTCCAGTGTTTCTCAATGTTGCAAAACTTTTTAAGATCGGCGGGCTTCAACTCCCAGAATTCCCCAGCTGGTATGCTTCAATAGGTCTGGACTTCAACTCCCAGAATTCCACAACCAGCAATGGTGCCTGGGGAATTCTGGAGTTGGCCCACCCATCTTAAAAGTTCCCAAGGTTGAGAAACGCTGGGCTTAGAAGCTTGTGTCCATCCAGATGTGACCACTTCCAATAAATCCATCAAGGAAGGCCCATAGAGAGGGATGCTGGGAACTGTAGTTCACTCACAGTGGAAAGGACACACCTCCCCCTCCCGCCTGGCCAAATCAAAACTCAGCCATCCTAATGGAACATTGTAGGGCGGCAAGACCGAATTTCGCTACCTGCCACGCTTCGTGCAAGGATCGGAGACTGGCAGAAGCGTTCCTATGCGTCCCCGCGCCTTTTTCTAGACAGGTTTCTAGTCCTGTGTGTCGCAGCCCTTGCTATTTTAAGAACTCGCCCTTCCTGCTTTTCCCTGATCGGCAAATGCCACCTTTGTGCTCCTCCTGAGCCTCAAAAAAATAAATTAACCATTGCAAACATCTCCTGAATTCTCTTTCGTGTGTGGAGGTAAGCTGAATGGACCCCTTGCTTGCCAAGAAGGATGTGCTGGAAAAGCCAAAGGTGGCATTTTGTTTTATATATATATAAATATATATATATATAAATAAAGGCCATTTGTCAAGCAGACCATCCACCCCGTGCCAAAGGCTGATGGCGCAGGACTTGAAACCCCATTTGAACAAAGACATTTTAGCCTGCCTGTCGAGTACCGATAAGACCCTTGCCAAGGACGAACCGAAGCGCATCGGAGGCTGGGACGGGCTTTCCCCAACCTGTGGCCCTCCAGCGACTGGAGTCTAGTTTCCATAATCCCCAGCCGTCAGAGGGCGTTTGGGAGGATCGCAAACCGAGCTGACCTAAATTATTATTATTATTTAATTGGCAAGTCATCAATCACAACCTAACCCGTCACCATCCATCAGGGATCATATTATTGGATTATAGTGTGTGTGTGTGTGTGTGTGTTTATGTGTGTGTATTGAGGTATTGAATAATGAAAGAAAGAAAGGATGGAACTTTAAACAGATGCGAAGAGCTAAATAATGGAAACACGAATAACAAAACAGAGGGAGGATGGGAAGCAGAAAAGAAATGTTATTATCATGTCTTTGAACATAATAGCGATCCGAGGGTCAAAATCAATTTAAACTTAAAAAGTTAAAATAGAGATAGAAATAAAAGGGGAAATATAGAATATGTATATCAATATATTAAAATATGTGAAAGAGTAAGGAGGAGGTCCAGAACTGACGGGCGGTAATAAAAGACATGGGTAAATAATATGAAGTAATGAAAATGAAATGGAATAAGTACGAGTAATAATACTATGGCTACTTGTATTGAAATGTATGATACTCAGGTATCACACCATTCATGCAGCGATATGTACAGTATAAACAATATAAAATAAAAAACTTGATTTTATATATATATGTGTGTGGGTGGGTGGGTGGGTGTTTGCATACATACAGACATACATATATACTGTATGTATGTATGTATGTATGTATGTATGTATGTACACAGCTTGAAGATGGCAGGTGAGATCCTGCCGAAATGTTGCAAAGACAATCTCAACCTTACATGTGTTGTATTTGTGCTGATAAATAAATGAAGGGAGACTAGTATAGATCTATTTCAAGCTATTTAGCTCTCATCAGCTAGCCATACCCTTACTGGGATTCAAACCCAGTAAGAGAGCTGATGAGAGCTAAATAGCTTGAAATAGATCTCCCTTCATTTATTTATCAGCACAAATACAACACAAATATAAAAAGGCAACATTAAAAATATGGTTTTCTGCCTGGATGGTCTCCTGTAGTGAGCCGATAGACAGAAAGGGGGAGTGCTGTCCTATTTTTGGAGCATCGACAATCCTTGGGTGGAGTGACATTGCGGGGAAGGTGGGGGAGTGCGTTTATAGCTATGAGCTGGACCCTCGATGTCCTTTTAAAACTTCCAGAAGGGATTTGGGGTGCTGTCCAAGAAGATGGAAGAGAACGGGGAAGCGAATTGCTTGGGCGCAGAAGTCCGAATGGAAGGCGTGGGGGGGCGAAACGGGAGGCGTTTCCCAGCTTTGTCTCTTCCCAAAAAATGTTATCTTAGACAAGCAGGTGGAAAGAGAGTCCATTGTATGCTCTTCCCCCCCCCCCTCCCCAACTAAGCCAGCAGGAAGCCCGAAACGGCTGCTCACGTTGATGGGGACGGACAGGGCAAACTGGTGAGTGTCAGCCAGCGTTAACTGGGGATTTTGGAAATATTCAGATTGCAAAAAAAAGGGGGGGGACTTTTTAATAAGGACACCCCCCTCCCATCCTACTCCCCTCCCTCTCCTTTGGCTTTCCTGCCTCCCCGTCTGGGTCCTCCCAGCCCCGCTATGAAACCACTAGTTCAGTTTTGCTTCTCGACTTAGGACCACAACTGAGGCCAAAGTTCCTGTCACTAAGCAAGATAGTTGTTTGGCGAGTTTCCTCCCCCTCCCACCCATTTTACGAACTTTCTTGCCATGGTTGTTAAGTGAATCCCTGCAATTGTTAAGTTAACAACACACGGTTGTTAAGCCAATCTGTCTTCCCCTATTTGACTTTGCTTGTCGGAAGGTCGCAAAAGGGGATCGCGTGACCCTCCGGGACAATGCGACCGTCATAACTATGAGCCGGTTGCCGAGCGTCTGAATTTTGATCACGTTGACAGGCACGGGGATAACGGTCATAAGTGTGGGAAACGGCTGTAAGTCACTTTTTTTTGTTTTAGTGCTGTTGTAACTTTAGTCACTAAACGAATGGTCATAAGTTAAGGACCACCAGTAACTTGCTCAGCCATTGAAGGTCCTGAAATAAGGAACCATTGGATGTTTTGCCTGATCCAGGTCTGTGACCCCCTCCCAATTTCGGCTCCAGCTAACTTAGCCAATGAACAAAGGATGCTGGGAGCAGTAGTCCTGATTAAAAAAAAAATTGGTTGACAAATAATGTGATCTTAATGCAACTGATCCCTGAAAGGTTGGGCACAAAGGCACGTTTTCATTCCTCTGGATGCCCCAGGCCTCTTTCTCTCGCTTGCTTTGTTTTCAAAACAAAATAAATCAAAACCTTCTTCTAAAATGCAAACTTAGAATAAGAGAGTTGAAAGGGACCTTGGAGGTCTTCTAGTCCAACCCCCCTGCTCGGGCAGGAAACGCTACACCGTTTCAGACAAGTGGCTATCCAACATCTTCTTAAAGACTACCAGTGTTGGGGCATTCACAACTTCTGGAGGCAACTTCTGTTCCACTGATTCATTGTTCTAACTGTCAGGAAATTTCTCCTTAGTTCTAAGTTGCTTCTCTCCTTGATTAGTTTCCACCCATGGCTTCTCGTTCTGCCTTCAGGTGCCTTGGAGAATAGCTTGACTCCCTCTTCTTTGGGGCAACCCCTGAGATATTGGAAGGCTGCTATCCTGTCTCCCCTAGTCCTTCTTTCTTTTAAACTAAACATACCCAGTTCCTGCAACCGTTCTTCCTATGTTTTAGTCTCCAGTCCCCTCATCCTCTTGGTTGCTCTTCTCTGCACTCTTTCCAGAGTCTCCACATCTTTTTTTATATCGTGGTGACCAAAACCGGATGCCGTATTCCAACTATGGCCTTACCAAGGCATTACAAGCCGAGTTGCAAATCGCTTGTGAAGGCCAACGCCAGCATATACCGGCACCCGTCAAATCACCTGAATTAATGATGAGGAGTGGCATTATTTGGGGGGGGGGTGATGGAGGGGAGCATGGGTTGTGTGTTGTTGTTGTTTTTTTAAAAAAAAATTATTTCGACTTTGCCTTGTGCTAAACGCCAGCTCCCCGAGAGCCTGCTCACATTATCTCGGTCTGTGAAGTGCTGGGTACGGGAGTTAAGCACTGATTAAAATTACACTTTGCAGGAGGTGAGAGCAGCACCTTGGGTCCCAGGCCCTGATTATGCAAAGCGCTGTTTAGCGGAAAAATATTAGCTAGCCTGCAGCCATTTCTTCTCCCTTCCTCCTCCTCCCAGCTTATCTGTGTGTTTTCCTCACTGTTTAAAACAAGGCGCGCGTCAACCGAGCCTCCTCTCGTCTTCCGATAGACCTCCCTGGATTCCTTCCTCTTCACCCACATTATCTTGGGGTGCTGCTTACATCTTGAAAATCAAAATCATGGGCTTGGCAAGGAAGGCAGCGAATGGACACCTGTCTTCAGAGCAGTATTTCTCAAACCTTCCCCCCCCCCTTTAAGATGGCTGGACTTCAATCCCCAGAATTCCTCTGGGAGTTGAAGTCCCCACGAAGCAACGGGTGGAAACTAACCAAGGAGAGAAGCAACTTAGAGCTAAGGAGGAATTTCCTGACGGTTAGGACTAATATCATCATGTTTAATAGAAAGAAGGACCAGGGGAGACATGATAGCAGTCTTCCAATATCTCAGGGGTTGCCCCAAAGAAGAGGGAGTCAAACTATTCTCCAAGGCACCTGAGGGAAGGACAAGAAGCAATGGGTGGAAACTAATCAAGGAGAGAAGCAACTTAGAGCTAAGGAGGAATTTCCTGACGGTGAGAACAATTAATCAATGGAACAACTTTCCTCCAGAAGTTGTGAATGCCCCAACGCTGGAAGTTTTTAAGAAGAGGTTGGATAACCATTTGTCTGAAGTGGTGTAGGGTTTCCTGCCTAAGCAGGGGTTGGACTAGAAGACCTCCAAGGTCCCTTTCAACTCTGTTATTCTATTCTATTCTAAGTCTTTAAAGTGGACAAGTTTGGAGGCCGCCCCTCCTGATTCAGGTCAAAGGTGCTTTTACCAAAAGGCAACTGAACTTTCTTGGGGTTTTTTTCTCCTTTGAAAACATTCGTCTTTTCATCCAAGATTGCAGTCATCGCGTCATTCGCACGCCAAAGGTTGGTGGATAAGCTCCCTGGGAGCTAACAAGAGCTGAGATGACTGCCAAGAATATACATCCTTCCGTTTCCCACCAGCCCGTTAGAACTGAAGGAGCTTCTTGGATGAGAAGCGAAATATTTTCAATATTTGTGACTCAGACCAGCAGTCCATCGGCCAGTTTCAGCCTCTGCTTTCCATGCCTTTCTTCATTGTCCGCCAACTGAAAATCTTCCCCAGCAATGCTGGGAGGCTAAACTCAAGAACCTGGCACATGGCGCGCAGCCCATTCTCGGAGGTCAGCCCGTCAACAGTGCACAAAATCTCAACAGGTCGAGCCCTGTGTTCAAGTACATTGTCCTACTTCAGTGGCCCACTTTGTCTGAAGTGGCCTAGGGTTTCCTGCTGGAGCAGGGGAAATTGGCCGAGAAGTCCTCCAAGGTCCCTTCCGTTGAGCGTTGATGGACAGCCCTGAATCTTAGATTGTTCTCTAATCAATTGCTCTCAACTCCAATAACTTCAGCCTGATCCTCCTCACTGCAACCACATTATAAAGCCATCCGTCCCCCTCCCCAAAGATGACCAGTTGTTTTGCATCTAACCGGCTTTTCAACCTCCTGTTTTTTTTTGCTACAGTAAATCCTGCATTATTTTTTTTTGAGCCTCTGGATTCGCTCTGAAGAAAAACAAGCCCCTGCCCTGCATCCACGAGAGATCCAAACTGGGGGTGGCACAATTGAAAAGATGGCAGCTGCGTGTGGGTTGCCCCAGGGGTGAAATCCAGCAGGTTCTGATAGGTTCTGGAGAACCGGTAGAAGAAATTTTGAGCAGTTCGGAGAACTGGCAAATGCCATCTCTGGCTGGCCCTAGAGTGGGGGGGGGGGGGGGAATGGAGATTTTGCAGTATCTTTCCTCCAGGAATGGGGTTTTTGCAGTATCCTCCCCATTCCTGGGGAATGGAGATTTTGCACTTTCCTTCCCCCAGGAGTAGGGAGGATTTTGTAGTATCCTTCCCCTGCCACACCCACCAAGCCACGCCCGCAGAACCGGTAGTAAAAAAAAAAAATCACCACTGGGTAAGCCCCTTGCTCGAAGCTCATCTTTCTCAGGTGAGAACCTCCAAGGCAGGAAGTCCTTCAACGAGTCCCACGTTGGATCGAAGAGACCCTTGCCGTTGAGGTGGCCTGGATATCACGGCCCCTCTGGGGATCCCTAGATCTACAATTAGGACTTTAAAAAAAAGAAATTCTCCCCAAGTTAGCGAATACTGAGGTTAAGAGAGGGATAGATCTTTTGAGCTGATGCCAAAGGCTTTGGACCACAAAAAAAACCCCCCATCCTTTCTCTTCTCCTCCCTTAACATCTTAAAAACCATTCACCTGTGAACCTGAGATTCGTTGGGGAAAATTCAGAGCCCCTCCTCCCCCCCCCCCCAACCATGGAAGGTTTGATTATCTTGCTGGTTGGAAGACGCTGCTGGAACTGTCCCATCTTGACACACCTTTCTTTCTTTCTTTCTTTCTTTCTTTCTTTCTTTCTTTCTTTCTTTCTTTCTTTCTTTCTTTCTTTCTTTCTTTCTTTTTTGCTAAAAACTCAAGAGCTACACGGTGAGTTTATCCCTACGAAGGGAATCGTCTGGAGTGACTGTCCCGAGAGATAGCTGGGTGAGAAGGTGGCGATGATGGAGAGATTCTCTCATCAGCGAGAAGATTCTCCCGTGGTGACAAAGAGCGACTTTTCAGGACCCCCCCCCCAAAGAAAAGGGGGAGGGGGACAGAGAACCTCCCCCGAACCGTATATTGTTTCTCGATTTTGCACAACAAATCCAGAACCTGTAAGGAAAGCAGAATTATGGGGTGCAAAAACAAAGAATGATCTTTCCCACGCATCCTCTAAGACAGTTGACTTTTTAGCCATCACGACAAGAGTGTCGATTTCTCTTTCTTTTCTTATTTTGTTTTTATAATCTAACCCCTGAACAAAATAGAAGATTTATACAGGAAGAAAGATAAACAGGTAGCATTTTCCCCCCGCTTTTGATCCTCAAGTGTCATTTCTGCCTTCCTCCAATTCTTCCCCTCTTCTACCCCCCCTCGCAGGGGAAAAAAAAAGCCCACCGCAAACCCCCATAAAACCCGAAAGTTCGTTCACGATTGTTCCTCCCGATCGCTCCTTTTTTCGTGGGTTTTTTTTTTTTTTCATTTTTAAATCTGGCATATTAAATATAAATTAGGTCTTTTTGTCCCCTCCGTATCTACTTTTCAAAACTTGCTTTTGTGTATGCTGTGTGTGGGTTTTTGTTTTTTTTTACTTCCCCTCTCCCCTACAAAATAAGGTCGGTTTGTAAAATTCGCTTCCCTTCCCCTCCCCTTTCGGTTCCAGCGGGTTTTGCTCGGGAAAATATAAGTCCGCGTTTCGCCGTTTTTCTTTTTTTTCCTTCTCGGCAAAAATAATAATAATAATAATAACATGAAAATGAAACCACCCAACCGAAAAACCGATCCAAGCTCAAACCTGTGTGCGTGTGCATCTGTGTGTGTGTGTGAGAGAGAGAGAGATTGGGGAAGGGGTAAAAACGGGGGAGTGTGGGCGCGGGGGTGGGGGAGGCGACACGATGCATCTGGAAGGAGGGAGGGGAAAACCTCTGCATCATGTATAGGCGTAGTCTACATCTGGGATGCCCCCTTCTCTGTATCCCCGAGTTGTGCCGTAGCCAATTGTGTGGGTACTTTTGTAAAGGCTGGTTCCGTTGGAAGGGAATATGGTGTGGATGACGTACTCTTCCTTTGCCCGGTGAGGGTTGATGGGGATCATTTGCAAGCCGGGCCCTCGGATCTCCAAGATGGAGTTGTCTTTCTTGGTGCCCGACTCCATGTAATCATCCTTCTTCCGGTTGCCTCGCTCGCGCGTCAGCAGCTCCCCGGTCCGGTGGACGTACCAGCAAATGGCGGCCATGACCAGGAAGAGAAAAACCAAGGCCACCGCCCCGCCGATGATCCCCGCCAGGGGCAGCCCAGCCATGGGGTCCAGGTTTTGCTCGTGGTTGAGGGTGGTGGTAGGACTGTACATGTCGGCGGTCTCGGCTTTGGCGCACACGGGACTCTCGTCGGGTATGTAGGTGTTGCCCGTCTCCATGGTGACCATGCAGATGATGTAGGTGGACTTGGGCTCCAGGGCGGTCAGGAGGTACTCGGTCTTGTCGCCTTGCACCAGCGTTTCGGTGATGGAGCCGACGGCCGGGCTGTGGCCCAGGCGCAACCAGCTGAGGCGGAAGGAGGCCGCCGGGAGGGATGCCTTCCAGCTGATGCGGATGCTGTCGGCGGTCAGCGGCTTGACGTTCAGCACCAGCGTTTTGGCTCCCGACCCTGTGGCCATCGGATAATCGATGTTGGAATCGGGCAGCTGGATGCCTGGCCGTTTGGCTTTGAGGGTGAAGAGGGAGCCCTGCGGGGTGGTGATGGCAGCATTGCTGGCTGTTGTTTTGGCTGCCGCTGCCGCTGCGTTGCTCTGCTGGCCGGCTTCAAAGCACTCGTCCATCTCATTGGTGATGTCTTTGATGGCCATCCCTCTGACCCGGTCAGGCCCTTGGCACATCAATCCTCTGACGTTAACCACTGCTGCTCGGGCTTTGACCCAGTCCCTTAGCCACATGAGGTTACAGCTGCAGTACCACGGGTTGTTCCTCAGCAGGAGCTGGGAGAGGCTGTCCAGATCGTCAAAGAGACCCTTGGGCAGGGTAGTCAGGTTGTTGTTGGACAGGTCCAGCTTCTCCAGCTCCCTCATCTTGGACAGGGTGTTGTATGGGATGTGGCTGATGGCGTTGTCCTGCAGGTACAGCTTCTGCAGGTGGGCGCTGGGCAGGTTGAGCGGTGGGGCCGCCAGGGAGTTGCGCACCAGCGAGAGCTCGCTCAGGTTCTGCAGGCGGCTGAACGTGTCGTCGGCGATGCGCTGGTTGGCGAGCAGGTTGCCGTCCAGCACCAAGCGCCGCAAGCTGTTGAGGCCTTTGAAGGCGTGGAGGGGAATGGTGGAGATGCGGTTGTCGTCCAAGCGGAGTTCCTCCAGAGTGCGCGGCAGCCCGGAAGGGATGCTGCTGAGGTGGTTGCGGGAGAGGAAGAGCAGCTTGAGGCGGGTGCTGTCGGCGAAGGCGTCGTCTTCGATGCTGACGGTGGAGACCGAATTGTCGTCCAAGTGCAGCTTCTCCAGCAGAGGGATCCTAGCCAGGGAGTCCCGGGCGATAGTCCTCACGTTGTTGTCCTGCAGGTGGAGCTCCTTCAGCGAGCGGGGCAGATTGATGGGGAACTCGTCCAGATCATTTTCGTAGAGGTAGATGACCTGCCGGGAATCAGAGGAATCGGACAGTCAGCATGGCAGAGAGGGAGAAGATTATATATAGGGTGCCCAATTGAGAAAACTTGACTGTAGTGTTCCTGAGCTAGAAATAAGCAGGATTCTGGACTGTCCTAAGCTAACCTTGTTTTTAGAAGTAAAATCTGCGGAAGGACGTAGTGGAGGGACTCTAGCGTTTTGTCTAGCTATGGATAGATAATTGATAATGATATAATGTATACATAGGTATTAGTTCGACAAGAGAAAATTTGGTATCAATTTTTAAATGGTGACCATGAAAGGAAGTTTAGACATTTTATTATGTATGAAAGCCTATAATATCGAAATTGGATTGATTATGGATATAGTTAGATAAATAATTGATAATGATATAATGTATACATATATATTGGTTCGACAAGAGGAAATTTGGTATAAATTTTAAATGGTGACCAGGAAAGGAAGTTTTGAACCTTAGTTATGTACGAAAGCCTACAATATTGAAATTGGATATAAACTGTAAACAGTGGTTAAGAAAGGAGGTTTAGAAACTTTTGTTATTATGCATAATTAATTTTTATTTAGAACGTTTCACAAAGATGGAATGTTGTTGGGTGATATTGAAAATTGACAATGGAATGCCGTTATGTGAATTTTGGAATATTTGTTATAAAGGGATGTTAAAACAACTATAGTCATATGAAGGATGAAGGATGATGATAGTAATATATATAAGTATATTTGATGTAAAATATATAATTTGATATGGATTATAGGTGATGACTGTGGAAGGGAAGCGTGAAAGTTCTTTGCAACCAATTGACACACTTTTTAAAATTTGTAATGGAATATGTTTTTATGGTGTTTGTTGTGTCTTGTTTGTTTGTCTCTTCCAAAAATAAACATTAAAAATTAAGAAAAGAAAAAACCACCAAGCTCAGAGAGCCCCAGCGCCGTCTCAGAAACTGAACCATGATTGCCCCCCCCCCCACCTCCTTCTCCATTTCGTCCCCCCTCGTCCGTCTCACCTGAACGTTGAGTTTCTTCTTCAAACTAGAAGGGATGCCCGCGTTATTGATCTGGTTATTCTGCAGATAGAGGGTGGTGGCATCGTCTGGGATGTCAGCCGGGATGGAGGTGAGACCCCGGTCGTTGCAGTAGATGAAACCGTTGTCGCACCGGCAGACGGAGGGGCAGGTCGTGCTGTCGATCACCTCGCTCAAAAAGGCCACCAGCCCGTAGCAGAGGAAGATCCAGTCGCGCAAGTCCATGGCGGCCGCCGTGGTCACCACGGTGGCGGTCACCACGGCGGCTGTTGGCGACGCCGTCGCCATGGCGCCCGGTGACTTTGGCCGTCCCAGGGTGAAGCCTTTTGGACCTGCGGGAAGAGTCAAGTTTCTACGTTTAGCCTAGATCGTCTTTGGGAGATCTCGGGGAAAGATGGAGAACAAGGATACCCAACAGTTGTCTTCCCTTGTCCAACTGAGCACCTGAATCCCCTAGCTCAGAGTTCCCCAATCTGTTTTTTTCTTTTGGACTTCAGGCCTGCCATACTTTCTACTGTCTACTTTCTATTGTGGTAAAATGGGAGGCAGGAGGACTATACGGAGTTGGGTGATATGTAGCCATAACAACATTCTTCCTAGAAAGCCAAGGTCATCTTTGTCTCTGCACCTGGCCGGATCTGGATGGGTGGAATCTCTCTTCGTGGCAGTGGGAGATTGGACCATGGGATGAACTTTGTGGGTGTTTGGGGCAGGATCTTGAACTTTCAACTAGGTGGGGGAAACCTGGAAGCTTTCAGATTCGGGTTTTTCCAGATGTGCCAACATGACATCTCTAATAAATTGAACTCTGAGGAAGCACAAGCTGGCAATCTCACTTCAGGGAGCCACGATTAAACGAGGCCAGCTCCAACCCTCTGCGAGAGCTTAAAGTCCTGGCTCTGCCCACTGATATGGGGTCCCAAGGAAGCAGCTTCATGTTGGGTGTGGCTGATTGATTAACAACAGACCCCACCCTCTCTCCCCTCTCATCATATTCCCTGCCCCCTCATTTGAGCTAAGTTGATTTAATCGTATTTATAAGGTAAAGGTTCCCCTTGCACAGATGTGCTAGCCGTTCCCGACTCTGGGGGGCGGTGCTCATCTCCGTTTCAAAACCGAAGAGCCAGCGCTGTCCAAAGACGTCTCCGTGGTCATGTGGCCGGCATGACTCAACGCCGAAGGCGCACGGAACGCTGTTCCCTTCCCACCAAAGGTGGTCCCTATTTTTCTACTTGCATTTTTTTACGTACTTTTGAACTGCTCGGTTGGCAGAAGCTGGGACAAGTCACGGGAGCTCACTCCGTTACGAGGCGCTGGGGATTCGAACCGCCAAACTCTTGACCTTTCTGATCAACAAGCTTAGCGTCTTAGCCCCTGAGCCACCACGTCCCTTGCAAATAAATAAATACCTTAATCCATGGCTTGGCATGATGCAAACACCCAGCCGTTTCCCTGAACGAATGCAGTCAAATTAAAATTGAATTCAACCAGAATTCAGGCGCGTGTGTACACACACACACACACACACACACACACATACACACACGCCTGCCCAGCATTACAATTCGAGGCAAGAATTGTTGTTTTCTTCTGCCCGCTCGGATCGTCTTTGACAGGCAGACTCTCCGTTTTCGCTGCTCTTTCAGAGGCAGCTGGAAACAAAAGGCCGCTGATTCGGTAAACGCACACATAACCCGCGCACCTCGCAAGACAATAGGCGTAATTGGAACCTGCATCCCCACCTGCCCTCTTGCTGCTCGCCCTGCACGGCCTGCCCTGCGCCCGACCTCTCAAGAGACCCTGGAGAAGCCCAATTTCTCCATTTCCCCCCCACGGTTGGACTTCAAGGTAATGTAGACAGGTAGACATCTTTGAACAGGATGTAAGTCAAGAACCTGCTTTCGGTTCGGCCTACTGCGGCCGAACCGGTAGTGGAATTTAGGTCTGGGTCGCACAACTGGCTTAAAGAGCTTCCTGTCGCTTTAACGCCTTGAACGCAGCTCCAGTGGCCTCTTGATACCCTTGTAGTTTATATTAGGGAGTTTATGTAGCCGATCAAATTAAGACCAGTAAATGCGTCTGGTTTTATGGCCCGGTTTTATTCTCGAACACGAAGAGAAGGCGACGAAGGAACGAGCTGTAGGTCCTGGCTGATGAGAGCAAGGAAATGGAAAGGAAAAAAGACTTTTTGGGAGGGACACAGTGCCATTTTCCTCTCCAGAAAAGCAGCCCAAACTTCCAAATTTTCTATTTTTTACGTGCTCTGGAACTGCTCGGTTGGCAGAAGCTGGCGCGTCCCTTTTTCGTAGGATTTAAGGTTGCCTAATTCTCCCATTCTATCACCTATAAGTCTTTTCCAAATCCCCCATCCCCCGTCCCTCTTTTTTCTTAAAAATCTGGATGCCAGGGGCAGGGAAAAAAAAACACCACCACCCTCACTTTTTTTTTGCAAGTTCAAAACCCCAAATGCAAGAAGCAGGAGCCCCCCGAGCAGCTGTCAGGCCCCGGGCACAAGTTTCTAAGCATTAAAAAAAAATCCATCGGTCACCTTGGCTCGCCCCATCTGGCTGACTGCACCCCAGAGGGAGACAGGGCTTGGTGCCCAAATAGCTGGATGCCCTTCAAATATTCTTGAGGGTCTTTGGTTCACAAATATTAGGGCAAGGTAGCATTGATGGAAAGCAAAAAAAAAAGCAAGTTTTTTTCTTTAAAACTTAGGAACTTAAAAAAAAAAAAGTCTGGACTTCAGTGGCCAAAATTCCCCAGCCAGCAGAGAATTCTGGGAGTTGAAGTCCACAAAGTTGTGTTAACACTTGATAGTTCTGTATTGGGTGTTTTAACAAACACGCAAGGAGCCAGGTCATCATGCCTAGAATGAAGGCTTCTTCTCCCCTCTTCTAACCAAGATCTTAACAATGTTGGTTTAATGGGAAAAACAACCGGAAGTAGCCTTACGCCATCCAAGGAAGCGGTTTGTGGTTTTATCGCACCTCTTTTACACCTTTCTCCCACCTCTATGGGGCTAATAAGCTGATGATTGTGACTTTTGATCCCGTAACCACAAGGTTTAAGGAATGAATACCGGCGTCTTAAAAATGTCTGTCTCCCAGTGAGAAATGCAGAATGAAATCTCCCAGCCTTCTCTGGTTCTAGCTCCTTGGGATCGGATTCATAAGCAACAGATAGTCCTCGGCTTACGACCACCATTGAGCCCAACATTTCTGTTGCTAAGCAAGACAGTTGTGCGAGCTTTGCCCCATTTCGCAACCTTGCTTCCCCCCTCATGAAGGGAAATCCTTGCCGTACTTAATCACACGCTTGTTAAGTGGCTTCCCCATCGCTGGTCAGAAGGTCAGAAGGTCACGTAATCCCGAGATGCTGCAACGGACATAAGCATGAATCCGCTGCCAAGCGCCCGAATTTTGATCGCACGACCGTGGGGATGCAGCAACGGTCGTAAGTGTGGAAAACGGCCCTAAGTCACTTTCTTCAGTGCCTTGGTAATTTCGAACGGTCGCTAAACCAACTGTTGTAAATCGAGGACTACCTGCACTTAAGAGTTTTACCCTCATTCCTTAATTTCAGCCGTTTTCCCAGGCTTTTCTCTGCTTCATCCTCCCAGCGTTAACGGGGGGCGGTGCTCAACTTCG